>CM060676.1:83675202-85156452 GCA_030686995.1 Artemisia argyi
CCACTGGTAATGGAAATGTTTCCACTAGGAGCTCAAACAAACAGGTTGCAGGACTAAGTGATGCTACTTTCTATGCCTTTATATCAAGCCATATGGGTGGTTCAATTCTCAATCATGAGGATTTGGATCAAATTGATGAAGATGATATGGAGGAGATGGACATTAAATGGCAGGTGGCATTACTAAGCTTGAGATCAAAGAAGTTCTGGAAGAAGACAGGAAGAAAGATACATATAAGTGGTGATGAGACTGTAGGTTTTGATAAAAAGAAGGTGGAGTGCTATAATTGTCATAAGAAGGGGCACTTTGCAAGAGAATGCAGAAAACCAAGGAAATCTGACAATAAGTCAACTTGGTACAAGAAGGAAAAGAACAAAGAACCTACAACAGAAGAGCCAAAGGTGCTATTGGCTATTGATGGAGTGAGCTTTGATTGGAGTTTTATGACTCAGGATGGAGAAGATGATTCAGAATCTGCAATGCTTGCTACTGAGCATGCACTCCTGGCTTTCTCAGACTCTGAGGTACATACTGATAATGCTTGTTCTAAAAACTGTAAGGCCTTAAAAGAGTATAATAGCTTGAAAAAACAATATGATGAGCCAATGCTACGTGATCAAGTGTAGCACGGTTACACTCTAACAGCTATCTAAGATAGTTGAGGCTTAACATCAATCTACCCTAGGTGTTTCCCATAAAACACCTGTACACACAAGTCTAGGCATTTCCAGCCCTAGACATACACTCACACGTTTTCTGTGTATTACATTGTGGAAGACCTATTGAAACCTATTCCCTGTATCTCTTTATATAATAGAGATACTAGGGTTACAAGGAATAAACTAATAAAATAAAAGATATGTTGTAATCTTTTTTCTTTCTTTGCAAGTTTCTTCCTTTGTCTCTATAAGTCCTTCATCTTTCATATTTGTCAATATCAACTAAAAGTATAATTCCTAACAATCTTCCCCTAGTTGATATGACAAAACCAAGTATATGAAAGATGTCGTCTTCCCCTCAAACCATGCATATCTTCAAGGATCTTCAAGCTGCAATCATGTAAATCTTCTTCCCCTTTTTGTCATCATCAAATAGGGGACAAATGTATGCAACCTTGATCTTCACAACCACGAATCAATATTACACGTCCAATCCATCTTTCCAATGTTTCTAAGTCGCCCACCATTAAGTTTTCCGCATCTATAGATGTACTTGAAACAATAGAAATCAAAACCATCAGTAGTAATAACAACTGGCAGTAGCAAAAACCTTCACCTCGATGTAGAACATAAATGGTTAAACATTTAAACATTAAGCTTCCCCTGAAACCCATATGTTAACCATTTGTTGAATGTAGGCTCCATGTAATGATTACTGATGAAGAAAACTAAGTATAACCAACTTGATGCTGAAGTAGAACCACCCAAACTTGTGCCTTATATCTTGTACTAAAATTGACTTCGAACGTATACTTCACGTATAGGGAGATCGCAACCTCTTGACAAAAAATCACTGAGCACAATAACGTAACTCCTTCAAGTGTTTTGTCAATTCGTAGTCACCTGAACGAACAAACAAGTTACCTCTAACTGAAAAAGGTATGATAAAACACAAACCTGTGAAACTCCACTTCATCATCAAATAGGTGATAAAAACCTTTCTTCGTAACCAATTGAGCAATAAGAACGAGCCTTTGAATCTATTAAGAACCAATAAACCAAAACTCCAAAAACCCTTCTTGTGTGTGTATCTTCCCCCGTGTGTGTGTTGGAACCAACTGTTCCAAAATAATATATACTTCCCCTCACTGCTTGTAACTCATGATTGCCAATGAAATAATCAAAGTCTCCACGTGAAATATAGCAACATGAATAAGTACCAACCACATGCCCCTTAAGAAATATGAACAGCAGCGGAAATAATTAAGGCATCAGTGGTAACTTGTATAAGCAGTGGAAAAATAATTACCAGCAGTGGAAACAAATAACTAGTAGTGGAAACCACAAAGTGTAGCAGTGGTAACTTTTAACTAGCAGTGGGAACGCACAGTGGCAACAATCTTGACAGCAGTGGTAATGATTAAGCTTGCAGTGGTAACTGTCAACTTGCAGTGGAAACGTATAACGCAGCAGTGGTAACCTTGAAACCTAGCAGTGGGAATAAAGAACTCGTGAATAAAGCAACATAGCATCAACTAGTTGTCCCACAAACTGAATTAGATAGCAGACCCTTCAACATATAGGACCACCGCCAGTAACCTTATTCTCAGCTCCACGAACCTCAGTCTTTGATCCTTAAGAATCAACTCACGACCACAGATAATCAGCTCACAAAATCAACATCATATTACATGAGAAACAGAAACCCTAATTCATCTCCAATAAATCACAGACAAGTTAGGGTTTTATTAAGGCATCAGACTTTAAGATCTGTGAACCTTAATCAAACATTAAACCAATAATATGAATTATTGAGCATTCTCCAATAATCTTTCTTGTAACTGTCTTCAACATAAAATCGACCAACCTTATTAACCATCATTCTTGCATCGTTAGGGTTCATCATAACTCGTTCCAGCATCATCATTAGGGTTCATCACAGGTTTTAAAACCTGCTCACCAAGTCTAATGAAAGTACCAGTAGAAGCATGCATAGCAGATCCAGAAGCCCTATTAATCGTACTCCTCTCACCAATTAGGGTTTCTTTTGTAGTCGTCCTTTTCCTTTTTTTTTTTTAGTATAAAGACGACACTTTTTAGCCTTTAGTGACACTTTTTAGAGTCACTAGAAACCCTAAAAATTCGAAACAATATACCTCTCTGCGCAGCAGTTTTCAAGAATTTTTATCTTTTTATTGGAAGCTCAGATCGAAGATCCCTCCGGTGGAACTCTTCCTTGATATGTTGAGAAGCTCCAATAAAAATTTCAGCCCGATCCAACGGTTAACGAAGGAGAAATCGCCTGTTAAAAACAGCCCTGCAGTGAGTTTTTAAGATACGAACCAGATTCGAATTTTCTTCCATCTTTGACAAACCAAACCTTGTTTAATCCCACGATCACGAGCCCCATGGCTCTGATACCAATTGATAAGATCGTTTATAGCTCGAGGTTGTTTAGACCTCATCTAGGGATTGCACAATAATAATGAATGAACACGATACGCAGCGGAATAAATAAACACATCATTATTATTGCTAACAAGGTTTCTTCGTCATCATCTCTACTCTAACATACATCAAAGCCCCAATGCTACGTGATCAAGTGTAGCACGGTTACACTCTAACAGCTATCTAAGATAGTTGAGGCTTAACATCAATCTACCCTAGGTGTTTCCCATAAAACACCTGTACACACAAGTCTAGGCATTTCCAGCCCTAGACATACACTCACACGTTTTCTGTGTATTACATTGTGAAAGACCTATTGAAACCTATTCCCTGTATCTCTTTATATAATAGAGATACTAGGGTTACAAGGAATAAACTAATAAAATAAAAGATATGCTGTAATCTTTTTTCTTTCTTTGCAAGTTTCTTCCTTTGTCTCCATAAGTCCTTCATCTTTCATATTTGTCAATATCAACTAAAAGTATAATTCCTAACACCTTTTCACAGCTCTGTTTGAGCACTAAGAAAAAATCTAAAAAAATAAGCCAACTAGGAATTTTGAAAGATTAAGTGAAGTACTTTAATATGTGAAAAGCTCAAGGTTTGAAAGTAACCACAAAATTCAGGAAAAATCCCTGAGTTTTTGGATTTCTGGAAAGCACTTTGATTTTGACTTTTTGATTTCAGTTCTGGGTTGACTACAATGAACTTTGATCTTGATGTGTGGACTGATTTAGGTTAAATAAGCTATATAAAGACTACAATAAGCTACAACACACACTTGTGAGTGGAAATGGGGCTTATGCCACTTCAAATCCAACTCAGAAAGTATTTTAGACCAAATTTAGTATGATTTTAACTTTTAGCTTACCACCACCTAAAATAGTTGATGTTCTGGTCCAATTAGGTACTTAGAAATATGGTAGAACAAGTTTTTACCATTGAGTCCAACTAGTACTCACTACACAGACAAAACCAAACACTACTTATTTTATCTGATTTTAAAGAAACTACCTACAACTAGAACCAAAGTCTAATCTATGAATGGAACTATGTCTAATAAGCTATAGTTAAGCAGAATAAGCAATAATAATCCACAAACAAGCACTATAATAGATTATGCAGAGAATACACTAGAAATCCAAAATTAAAACCAAGAAAGCTTTGAAACCTGTCCTAGCTTTTACTAGGGCCTCTTTTTGTAACACCCCCATTTTTCACTGATCGCAGCGGATAAAGTGTTTAGGGTATTACTTCATAGAATCACAAATACAGTAATAGAAAACGACTTGAAAAGAGACGTTTTGGAAATTTAGTTATCATTCATAATTATCAGAGTTTTAATTATAAAAGATATACTTTTATTTTGTTGAGGTCCCAAAAATCTAAGTGTTAGGTTGGTTGTGTTTGAATGATAACCATGAAAAGTCCTCCGAGTTCAGTACCTCCTTCCGTCATAGGTCCATAGAAGTAATATACCTAGAATACATGCTTAAAAAGTCAACACTAGGTGTTGAGTGAGAATCATAGGTTTAGGGGTTAGCGAATAAAAGTTCCCTGGGTTCAGTTGTTACACCCATCTGGGAAAATGCAAGTTTTTGTGATAATTGTGAAAATGGGATTTTAATGGAAGAGTAGGAGGAAGTGTGAGGAAAAGATTTAAACGATAGAAAGAGAGAAATGAAAAGATGAGATTAAACAGAAGAGTAAGAGTATAGGATACATGAAGGAGAATATCCTAACGGAGTTTTAGATTTACTAGATTTCTTCCCAGAGTTTTGTTTTCCCCCTAAGGTTCTTCTAACTATTCCTAATTTCTAAGGGTGAAATGTTTGGTTCCATTGAGGTAGAGGGTTCTAAAGAGGGATTAGGTTTAAGTGTTTTCTTTCCTAAGGGTTGACTAGGTATATTTTTAGGTGTTGTTTCAGGTTTTCTCTTTTGTTTTAGGTTGTCTATTTTATGTCCTAGGTACTTAAAACCGGGAAGGGTAATATCCATAGTATTTCCTAAGTGAATTTTCCTAATGGGTATTCTAAAAATTGTCAAATCCTAAGGTATAATCTAAAATCCTCAAGTGTATAAGTATAGTTATCCTAAAGGCTAGGTATGGGTTATCTATGACCTAAATCTACTTATTCCTATGGGGTAAGTGTGTCTATCCTAAACTAGGGTTCTAAAGGCTTAGGGTGAGGGTTATCTAATCCTAAGTTTTTCCTAATCTATATTATAATCCTAATGTTTTCCTATTAAGTCTTATCCTATGTCTATTGGGGTAGGGGTTTTTAGTTTCTAATCCTAATGGTCTAAGGTTTTCTAATCCTAATGGTATTTCTAATCCTAATGGTCTAAGGTTTTCTAATCCTAATGGTATTTCTAACCTCAAGTATGGGAATCCTAATCCTAATGGTATTTCTAACCTCAAGTATGGGAATCACTTTGGGCAAGGCTTGATGCCGTCAGGTTCTATTAAATATCCAAGAAACATGCCTTCTGCCGCGCCAAAAGTGCACTTCTTGGGGTTTAACTTCATGTTTATCTTTCCCAGTGTTTTGAACATCTCCTCGATGTCGCGCACCAATTCCTCCTCAGTATGACTCTTTATAACAAGGTCATTGCCATAAACTTCCAGGTTGCGACATACTTGCTTTTCAAATGCCGTGTCCACTAATCGTTGGTATGTTGCTCCCGCGTTCTTTAGACCAAAGGGCATTTTTGTATAGCAATAGACCCCTTGACTTGTGTGGAAGACTGTTTTCTCTTCATCTTCTTTAGCCATCTGAATTTGAAGGTATCCCTTGTATGCGTCTAAGAAGCATTTAAAAGGATATCCACACAGAAATTCTACCTTCCAGTCTATCTCTGGTAGCGGGTAACAGTCCTGTGGACATGCTTTATTAAGGTCAGTGAAGTCCACGCACATTCTCTAACTGCCGTCACTCTTCTTTACCATAATTGGATTGGAAAGCCAGTCATGGTAGTAGATTTCTCGCATGATGCCTGCGTCTACAAGTTTGTGTACTTCTTCCAGGATGGCTTTTGCTCGATCCGGGGCTTGGCCGCGCTTTTTCTGTCGTATTGGAGGATATCCTTGTCGGATTTGTAGCTTGTGTTCTGTGATAGATCGTGGCACTCCAGTCATGTGCTTTGGTTCCCATGCAAAAATATCTAGATTCTTTTGCAAGAGTCCGCACACAGCTGCTCTGCCTTTGTGATGAGGCGAAAAATGAACCGTTTTTAGGGGTCATTTAAGCCCGGAATTGAATTTATTTGATCAGATATTGCCCTAAATCATTCCTTTTGTGATTTTAGGTACTTTGGGAGTGAATTCTGGAAAAGGAAGCATTTTGGACGTTTTTGGAGCATAAAAGTGAAGAAAACGGCAAAGACTTAATTTTCCATGCTGAGAACAGTACCTGACGGCGTCAAGAGGAAAAATGTGGCGGCGTCAGGGGTGAAATCCATGACGACCCAAAGAAAACCTGAAGGCGTCAAGAGAAGGGCGTCAAGAGTAATTTTTGTGACGGCCTGCATAAGGAGTACATGTGACAGCGTCAAACCCAGATCTAGGCAGTCCGAGAAATTATTTAGCGGCGAGATGACGACGTCAGACATTTGTTCTTGACGCCGTCACCTCACAGAATCTATAAATACTTTTCTATTTTTCATTCATTAAAAGAGGAACTTGTGTGGAGAATACTAGGGTCGAACCTAATAAACCCTAGGTTATTTTTTTACAGTATTTTCAAGGGTTTTCACCCATTGAAACATTTCATGTTCAATTGAGATAAGTCCTCTTTCAATTCATTCAATATGTCTATGTGTTGTTTGAATATATCTTATGCTTGTCTTGATTTCAACATGCTAGGCTAGATCTATCATGTGTTTACTTAGATGTGATGAAACCTAGATGTTAATTATAGGTTGATTGCTTGTTTATAGTTGTAATGGATGAATGATTTCAATGTTAGGCTTAAGAAAACTGGCAGATCTCCATTGTGTAACATGCTTGAACGTCTTAAGAAACATGAACCGATGTGTACTAGGTTTTATTGGTTGTATTTAATGAATGAGCAAATTCTAGTGATCCCATGTTAGGAGCTTCTTAGCCGGCTCGACATAGGAGTGAAGTAGGCGCTTATAGGATTGGGGAAGTAAGTACGCCACCCCATGAATGGTATTAAGGAATACAATCCATCATTGCTCACACCTCTATCTTAATTTAGTTTATTTTCATTTTTAGTATTTTATTTTGATTGCATCTTAGTAATTGGGTTAGTTGACTAGCAACTAATTCCGCCCAACTCCTTCAAAACCGAGATTTTTATTTGCTTTTATAAAAACTAAAAAAATACAAAAAGAATCATTCCTCATCTTTAGACCTAGTCTTTAGGTTTTCTAATCCTAGCGACACTATTCCTAGCTGAACGATCAATCCCCCGGTACTTGTCACTATACTATACTACAACGATCAGGTACACTGCCTGGTGGAGGTTGTAAGCTTCTCGAGATCCCTCGAGAGGTAAAGCCTGGTGCAATCCCTACGCATCAAGTTTTTGGCACCGCAGCCCGGGGAATAGTTATTGTCTAGGTTATGGTTTCTTTTTATTAGGTCTACTTGCTAGATTCCTTTCTAGTAAGATTTTATTTTTATTTTTAGGTTCTCTTTAGTCTATCTTATTTCTTTGTTTCCTTTGTTCGTAAACTATCTCGATGGATAACAATAACATTGATCGTTTGATTCCTGTTATTCGTGTTTTTCGTCGTAGGATTTTCCAAATGCCCGTCCCAATCCCTTTAGTGGAAAATGAAAACCCACCTAACCTATCGCCTAACCACCACTTTGACAATAATTCTGAAATGGAGGAGTCTGACCACGATGATGACCATAGGGTTAGTCCTTTTTACTATTCAGACTCCGATGAGTATCTAGATGATGGTGATGTGATTAATGAGGATAGGATGGAAGATGAAGTGAACCCTCTTAGGTATGCCGACCCTAGAACAAGGATTGAGAATGATAACTCATTCAATATGCAATTTCCTTGTAAGATTAGATTTAGGAGCTTTAATGCCTACCTTAACTCATCTCTCCCAATCAACATAATCTCTCGTAGTGAATATAATAAAATCATGGTAGATGAGTTAGAATACAATGGAGATAATGTTATTGCTAGGGCAATGTCATTGCGTGTTTTTGTAGGAAGCTTCGTTTATCTTGTTGAGTTCATGGTTATGGAGAATCTAGGAGAATTTATTGATAGTAAGTTAACCCAAGTTGTGTTTGGAAAACCTTTCAAAAGATTGACCAACCTTGATGAAAAACTTATGGAAGGGTTAATTACATTCTCGGATGGGGATGAAGATCTTGTCTACCAAATGCCCCGTGCACACCCTAGGTTCAAGGATTTTTCCATGGAGAAATGTAGTAGGTATCCGCCCATAGAAATGCTAAGTGAGAATGATAAGAGAAAAGGGCTTAAATATACTCATGAAAAGAATAAAAGGTACTATCGTGGATGTTTAGAGTTAGGAGATGATTATAAGAAAGATGAGGCGACTATAAGATGGCTCACGCTTGGTTATGTGAGCATAAGCGACACACGGTAACCCATGACCTTGAGTCTAGCTACAAGACTCGTAAATAAAGAAAAGCGCTTCTTGGGAGGCAACCCATGTTTTGTGTGATTTTTATTTTTGTTATTTGCTTCCGTATGCATGCTTTATTTTTATTGTTGGTAGATCATGTTTCAAAACTAAAATAGTGAAAATACTTTATTTTGTTGTTTGGCCTAGTCTTAACTTCATCCAAAGGTATTTCGCAAAATATAAGTGTAAGGGGAAACCCCAAATATGTTTTTTAGAAACAAAACCGATCATGATTCTCCACAATATTAAGTGAACATGTATATTCGTATTTGTTAGAGTCAAATGCTTGTATCGAGTCATAATGATGTTTTGCAGGATTTTCCAGGAAGTAGGACGAAGTTTTTCCAGAAACTTAACATAAGAATTTCTGCATGTCACTTCTGACGGCGTCAGGAATTAATTTATGTGTCATGTGTAAAATTCTGGAAATTTTACCAGTTTTGTTTTTCTAACGGAGTCTTAAAGTTTTTGTTGAATCATTAGTTTTATAATCTCCAGGAAATCTGCAAACATCATTCCACAAGCATTATATCTTATTTTGTTTTCTAGAATTTTTTAGCATATATAGATTGCCGCCGATTTTATGCGAAGTTGCCTTGTCTGTTTTCTCAGGTTTTTACAGGTTATGTATGACAAGAAGATGATTTATATTCTGGAAGGGAAACTTTGATTGTTCATTTTCTTGGAGGAAGATCTAACCTGGCCACCTTATTATCCATACCGAGCGAATCAGGGGAGTATTTGATTTTATTTGTTTTACTTATTTCACTTTTACATTCTTTACTTGAACATTGGAGACAATGTTCATCCTAAGTGTAAGGGGAGGGTAAAATGATGATACCTTACAGATACACTTTCGCTTGAGTTTGTTTGTTTGATAGTAGATGTGTAATAAAACTATGAGAAATACTTGTTAGTGTAATTTAGTGCCAAATTTAAATTTTTTTACAACATTTAGGACTGAAACTTTAGCCATAGCAAGCGTCTCATGGATAGGAGATTGTATGACTAGCACAAAACCGTACTATTCAGAAAAATTTTCCACCCAAATATGTGAGGTTCGCCTTTAGATTTGATAGGAAAAGCATTTACTATTAGTGCTTATGAGTGTACCGGTAGCATTTAGATTCTAGAACTTGCGTTAGTGATGCATCCCGAGACCGCTAGTGAGACTACATTCGTGTGGTAGGATTTACTACTTGATAAGAGGCATTAGGATCACCCTTGTGTTAAACCCGTATCATAATTACTTGACCATTTAAGTCATATTACTTGGCTAGTATAGTCAATTAATTTTCCCCACACCTTAGCGTTGCACTCATTTTTAGTACACGAAACCCCTAGTACACCCCTCCGAGCCTATCTTTTCGTTTCTAACTTTAAGCATCTTACTTAAAGGAAGAATTTGTTACACCCCATGATGAGGCGAAAAATGAACCACTTTTAGGGGGTCATTTAAGCCCGGAATTGAATTTATTTGATCAAATATTGCCCTAAATCGTTCCTTTTGTGATTTTAGGTACTTTGAGAGTGAATTCTGGAAAAGGAAGCAATTCGGACGTTTATTGAGCATAAAAGTGAAGAAAATGGCAAAGACTTAATTTTCCATGCTGAGAACAGTACCTGACGGCGTCAAGAGAAAAAACCATGACGACCCAGTGAAAACCTGAAGGCGTCACAACATGGGTGTCAAGACTATTTTTGGTGACGGCCTGCATAAGGAGTATACATGACGGCGTCAGACCCAGATCTAGGCAGTCCGAGAAACTATTTGGCGGCGTGATGAAGGCGTCAGACATTTGTTCTTGACTCCGTCACCTATCAGAATCTATATATAGTTTTCTATTTTTCATTCATAAAGGAGGAACTTGTGTGGAGAAAACTAGGGCCAAACTTTGTAAACCCTAGGTCATATTTTACAGTGTTTTCAAGGGTTTTCACCCCTTGAATCCTTTCATGTTCAATTGAGATAAGTCTTCTCTTAATTCATTCAATATGTCTATGTGTTGTTTGAATATATCTTCTGCTTGTCTTGATTTCAACATGCTAGGCTAGATCTATCTTGTGTTTGCTTAGATGTAATGAAACCTAGATGTTAATTATATGTTGATTACTTGTTTATGGTTGTAATGGATGAATGATTTCAATGTTAGGCTTAAGAAAACTGGCAGATCTCCATTGTGTAACATGCTTGAACGTCTTAGGAAACATGAACCGATGTGTACTAGGTTTTATTGGTTGTATTTAATGCATGAGCAAATTCTAGTGATCCCATGTTAGGAGCTTCTTAGCCGGCTCGACATAGGAGTGAAGTAGGCGCTCATAGGATTGGGGAAGTAAGTACGCCCCCCCATGAATGGTATTAAAGAATACAATCCATCATCCACGCAACTATAACAAGTAATTAACATGTAAAAGATATCTAGGGAGTAATTAAATCTAAGTAAACATAATTCTCCCACATATTGCTCACAACTCTAGTTTAATTAGTTTATTTTCATTTTTAGTATTTTATTTTGATTGCATATTTTGTTATTGTGTTAGTTGACTAGCAACTAATTCCGCCAAACTCCTTCAAACCCGAGATTTTTACTTGCTTTTATAAAAACTAAAAAATACAAAAAGAATCATCCTTCATCTCTATACGTAGTCTTTAGGTTTTCTAATCCTAGCGACACTATTCCTAGCTGAACGATCAATCCCCCGGTACTTGTCATTATACTATACTACATCGATCAGGTACACTGCCTGGTGGGGGTTGTAAGCTTCTCGAGATCCCTCAAGAGGTAAAGCCTGGTGCAATCCCTACGCTACCAAGTTTTTGGCGCCGCTGCCCAGGGAATAGTTATTGTCTAGGTTAGAATCTCTTTTTATTAGGTCTACTTGCTAGATTCCTTTCTAGTAAAATTTTATTTTTATTTTTAGGTTCTCTTTAGTCTATCTTATTTCTTCGTGTTTTTGTTCGTAACTCTTTGCCATCCGACATCATGGACGATGGTAACATCTTTGAACCCGTCATCCCACCACAACAAAACTCACCACTAGATAACCAACCTCTTAGGCCCCGAACCCTAGGAGAGTATTCCCGACCTAGCCACCAAGGCTACCGAAACACCATTGAGCTCACCCAAGGAGCCAATGTAACCCCCTTGCGATCCGACACCATCCGGTTGGTGCAAAGCGGATGTGCATTCCATGGACTTCGTTCCGAAGATCCAAACCAACATCTCAAGGACTTCCTTAAAATCGTAGATTCTATAGACCTTGATGTTACAACTAGAGAGTCAACCCGATTACGCCTATTCCAATTCTCTCTACGTGATCAAGCTAGCCAATGGCTTGAGCATTTACCTGCGGGATCCATCACCTCATGGGATGATCTCACCACTTGTTTCCTTGCTCAATTTTTCCCACCGGGGAGAACTACCAAGCTTAGAAATGATATCTTGATGTTCCAACAACGTCAAGGTGAAACTCTATATGAAGCATGGACTCGATTCAAGGACTTACTCCAAAAAGTCCCTCATCATGGCATAGATCTTTGGCTCCAAGTCCAAATCTTCTATGACCATATCGATCTCTCCACAAGGCGAGCCATTGACCAATCGGCCGGTGGTAAGCTACGTGATCTAAGTGCGGAACAATCATGGGGACTCATAGAAGATCTTGCTCTCTATGACAATGAAAGTTGGAATGATCCCCGTGATTTGAACAAAACGGTCAAGGCAATATCTTTGCCTTCGAACAACTCTAGCACTCCCGACCGTAGGATCATGGAACTTGAGGACCAAGTCAAGTTTCTCATGAAATCTTACGAAGCTCCTAAGCCTTCAAGCCAAGTGAACAAAATCACTTCTTCATGCAAATTATGTAGTGGTCCCCATGACACTCGTGATTGTGTGGAACTCCCCGGAACAGCTTTTGCAGACTACGCATCCTCGCGTACCGACGAAGCGGGAGATAAGTGGTACACTTTCAAACCCGAGCCAAACCCTTACGGTGACTCCTAGAACCCCTCTTGGAAAAATCACCTAAACCTTAGGTGGAAACAAAATCAAGCCAATTCTTCCAATCCGCCTAATCGTTACCAACCAAACGGTCCACCCTCCAACCGTACTTTCAACAACAATCCTTCTAACAACTATGGTAGTACCAACAATCTTGAAGGATTGATGTCTAAGTTCATGGCATCTCAAGAAGCTCGCATATCTAAGTTTGAAGCCGATTTCAAACAAAAGCAAAGCGAGATGACCACCAAAATTGACACATTGTTGAAAGTTCTCAATGACCGAGAAATGGGAGCACTCCCAAGCGACACGGTCAAGAACCCAAAACTAAACGTTAATTCCATATCATCGGTTTCGTCACCCACTTCTTGTCCGCAATACTACTCGGTTAAATCAATGAGCACGTGTTTCAAGCAAAACCAGATTCTTCAAAAGGACCAATCGAATAAAACACCCGATATAAAACTGGTCAAAAGCATAGTTGAAACACCTCCCACGCAAGACCTTGATGACAAATTCAAGGAGCTTCACCTTGAACGCCCCGTCATTGATGTCTTAGCCCGTGCTCCCTACTATAGTGCCCTCCTAGAAAAGTATGAGAAGTTTAAACTAGGAAAAAATGGGACCGCCTTCGTTCAAAACAAGTTGCCTAAAAAGCTTGATGATCCGAGTATATTTTTTTTGCCTTGTAAGATAGGAAGATCCAAAGCTTTCGACACACTAGTCGATTTAGGTTCAAGCCTCAACTTGATTCCCTTATCCCTTTTCACCACTCTCAAGCTAGGAAAGTTAGAGGAGACGGAGGTATTGATAGGTCTAGAGGATGGGAGTATTGCCCACCCGGTTGGAATGATTAAGGATGTAGTTGTTCACATAGGGAAGTTAACTATCTTAGTGGATTTTCACGTCCTAGACATGGTTAGTGACACTACATGCCCATTGTTGGTAGGAAGAGGATTTTTAGCAACCGCTAGCGCCATGATAGATTGTAAGGAGTCTAAGATAGCGGTAGGAGAGGGCGACACTTGGTCGGTATATGATGTTAAAAAACATAGCTACGATTGTGAGGATGAGCCGACACCACATTGGGTAGAGATGAATAGGAGACCATCTAGATATGGACCTTGGATAGAAAGGAACTTTATAGGACCTCAACGCCCATTCTATCTAGAAAAAGATTTCATCGAAAAGACACATTCGGTGGAACAACTCATAGCTAGAGATGAAGAGCTAGATCCTTTTGAGGACCCCTTAGTCTTTAGGAAGATGATTCAGTTCTTAAGCGTAATGCCTATTAATATAGAGATGAATAAGTGGAAAAAAGAAGGAGATAAGTGTAAATGGAGGTGGGACAAGCCGCCTAAGGAAGGTGACGGATCATGGCATATGAAGATGACTTTGTATGATCCGGATGGAGAAAAGTTTGAAAGGTCATACCGTACTAAGAAAACCGATAGGAAGTTAAAACCTAAGTTTGATCCCAAAGATGTCCTCAATGAGGAACTCACCCGTATCACGTAGTAACCCATGACCTTGAGTCTAGCTACAAGACTCGTAAATAAAGAAAAGCGCTTCTTGGGAGGCAACCCATGTTTTGTGTGATTTTTATTTTGTTTGTTTGTTATTTGCTTCCATATGCATACTTTATTTTTATTGTTGGTAGATCATGTTTCGAAACTAAAATAGTGAAAATACTTTACTTTGTTGTTTGGCCTAGTCTTAACTTCATCCAAAGGTATTTTTGCAAAAGATAAGTGTAAGGGGAAACCCCAAATATGTTTTCAAAGAAACAATACCGATCATGATTCTCCACAATATTAAGTGAACATGTATATTCGTATTTGTTAGTCAAATGCTTGTCTCGAGTCATAATGATGTTTTGCAGGATTTTCCAGGAAGTAGGACGAAGTTTTTCCAGAAATTTTCCGGAAACTTAACATAAGAATTTCTGCAGGTCACTTCTGACGGCGTCACGAGTTTACTCTTGACGGCGTCACGTGTAAAAATCTGGAAATTTTACCAGTTTTGTTTTTCTAACGGAGTCTTAAAGTTTTTATTGAATTATTAGTTTTATAATCTCCAGGAAATCTGCAAACATCATTCCACAAGTATTATATCTTACTTTGTTTTCTAGGATTTATTAGCATATGTAGATTGCCGCCGATTTTATGCGAGGTTGCCTTGTCTGTTTTCTCAGGTTTTACAGGTTATGTATGACAAGAAGATGATTATTATTCTGGAAGGGAAGCTTTGATTGTTCATTTTCTTAGAGGAAGATCTAACCTGGCCACCTTATTATCCATACCGAGCGAATCAGGGGAGTATTTGATTTCATTTGTTTTACTTATTTCACTTTTACATTCTTTACTTGAACATTGGGGACAATGTTCATCCTAAGTGTAAGGGGAGGGTAAAATGATGATACCTTACAAATAAACTTTCGCTTGAGTTTGTTTGTTTGATGGTAGATGTGTAATAAAACTATGAGAAATACTTGTTAGTGCAATTTTAGCGCCAAATTTAAAAATTTTTACAACATTTAGGAGTAAAACTTTAGCCATAGCAAGCGTCTCATGGATAGGAGATTGTATGACTAGCACAAAACCGTACTATTCAGAAAAATTTTCCACCCAAATATGTGAGGTTCGCCTTTAGATTTGATAGGAAAAGCATTTACTATTAGTGCTTATGAGTGTACCGGTAGCATTTAGATTCTAGAACTTGCGTTAGTGATGCATCCCGAGACCGCTAGTGAGACTACATTCGTGTGGTAGGATTTACTACTTGATAAGAGGCATTAGGATTACCCTTGTGTTAAACCCGTATCATAATTACTTGACCATTTAAGTCATATTACTTGGCTAGTTAAGTCAATTAATTTTTCCCACACCCTTAGCGTTGTACTCATTTTTAGTACACGAAACCCCTAGTACACCCCTCCGAGCCTATCTTTCCGTTTCTACCTTTAAACATCATACTTAAAGGAAGAATTTGTTACACCCCACTTAAATGTACAACCAAATCGCCTTAGCCTTCCGTGTATGCACTCATCTTTAGTGCATTATTGTATTTTTTGAGGCGAAAAATGAACCACTTTAGGGGGTCATTTAAGCCCGGAATTGAATTTATTTGATCAAATATTGCACTAAATCGTTCCTTTTGTGATTTTAGGTACTTTGGGAGTGAATTCTGGAAAAGGAAGCAATTCGGACGTTTTTGGAGCATAAAAGTGAAGAAAACGGCAAAGACTTAATTTTCCATGCTGAGAACAGTACCTGACGGCGTCAAGAAGAATATCATGACGGTGTCAAGAGTAAAAACCATGACGACCCAGTGAAAACCTGAAGGCGTCACAACAAGGGCGTCAAGACTATTTTTGGTGACGGCCTGCATAAGGAGTATACATGACGGCGTCAGACCCAGATCTAGGCATTCCGAGAAACTATTTGGCGGCGAGATGACGGCATCAGACATTTGTTCTTGACGCCGTCACCTATCAGAATCTATATATAGTTTTCTATTTTTCATTCATAAAGGAGGAACTTGTGTGGAGAAAACTAGGGCCGAACTTTGTAAACCCTAGGTCATATTTTACAGTGTTTTCAAGGGTTTTCACCCCTTGAATCCTTTCATGTTCAATTGAGATAAGTCTTCTCTTAATTCATTCAATATGTCTATGTGTTGTTTGAATATATCTTATGCTTGTCTTGATTTCAACATGCTAGGCTAGATCTATCTTGTGTTTGCTTAGATGTAATGAAACCTAGATATTAATTATATGTTGATTACTTGTTTATGGTTGTAATGGATGAATGATTTCAATGTTAGGCTTAAGAAAACTGGAAGATCTCCATTGTGTAACATGCTTGAACGTCTTAGGAAACATGAACCGATGTGTACTAGGTTTTATTGGTTGTATTTAATGCATGAGCAAATTCTAGTGATCCCATGTTGGGAGCTTCTTAGCCGGCTCGACATAGTAGTGAAGTAGGCGCTCATAGGATTGGGGAAGTAAGTACACCACCCCATGAATGGTATTAAGGAATACAATCCGTCATCCACGCAACTATAACAAGTAATTAACATGTAAAAGATATCTAGGGAGTAATGAAATCTAAGTAAACACAATTCTCACACATATTGCTCACAACTCTAGTTTAATTAGTTTATTTTCATTTTTAGTATTTTATTTTGATTGCATATTTAGTTATTGGGTTAGTTGACTAGCAACTAATTCCGCCAAACTCCTTCAAACCCGAGATTTTTACTTGCTTTTATAAAAACTAAAAAATACAAAAAGAATCATACCTCATCTCTAGACCTAGTCTTTAGGTTTTCTAATCCTAGCGACACTATTCCTAGCTGAACGATCAATCCCCCGGTACTTGTCATTATACTATACTACATCGATCAGGTACACTGCCTGGTGGGGGTTGTAAGCTTCTCGAGATCCCTCGAGAGGTAAAGCCTAGTGCAATCCCTACGCTACCACCCCACTTAAATGTACACTCAAATCGCCTTAGCCTTCCGTGTATGCACTCATCTTTAGTGCATTATTGTTATTTGTTAAACCCTTAGTTTATTATCTAATTGATTACATGGTTGCTAAGTCGAGTCATATCCTTGTACATATTGTTTTGGGACGATTGGGACTCATGGGTAAAGTACTTGTTTTATGGAGTAATGGGGAAGAACATCATATTATTACCCCCATATATGCGTTAATCTTAAAAGTACTCCAAGTGTTTTGATTATCTTAATTCGAGTCATTAGATTAGTTTATTGTAAAGTATGTAAAAATTCAAGTGTAAGGGGAATTTTCATTCCCTATAATGTATTATTTTGGATGGTAGGGTAAGAGTGTATGCAAAAAAAAAAAAAAAAAAAAAAAAAAAAAAAAAAAAAATTAAATTAAATTAAAAAAAAAATCGAAAAAATCAAGAAAAAGAAAAAAAGAATAATAATAATAATAATAGAAAAATAAAAGAAAAGAAAAAAAAACATACGGACTACCATCCCATTTTATTCTATGTTCATTTTATGTTTTTGTTATTTTTCATTTATTAGCTTAAGTCGAGTCTAGTCTTGGCTTAGCAACGCCATATTGTACATGTAATTAACCAAGATTGTTAACTCGCCACCAGTAAAGACTGTCTATATCCAACAAAACCGTGTATTCCATATCCCTACACCTAACGTTACAACCCTTTAAAAGACCTCTTTGATAGTTTATCCTAGGTGCTTACGCCATGTGGTGGAGGTTTGATCCTTTCCCAAGCCTATGGTAATCTATTTTTGCTATGACAGGTAGTGAGAGATGTTTTCCATTTCCATATTGTGATATATACTTTATTACACCCGAGAGATGTGAGTATCTAAACACTATTTGGGCGGTGCTAGTGTATGACCTCCGTGCTTGTCTTTGGTCTTTAGTGGAACGATTATTTGTTGTAATTACTTTTATATTAGTGTTAAATGACCCCTAACTTGTATTTTGATTAGAATAAAAGCGCATTTGCTTGAGGACAAGCAAATCTCAAGTGTAAGGGTATATGATGAGGCGAAAAATGAACCGTTTTTAGGGGGTCATTTAAGCCCGGAATTGAATTTATTTGATCAAATAAATCGTCCCTTTTGTGATTTTAGGTACTTTGGGAGTGAATTCTGGAAAAGGAAGCACTTTAGACGTTTTTGGAGCATAAAAGTGAAGAAAACGGCAAAGACTTAATTTTCCATGCTGAGAACAGTACCTGACGGCGTCAAGAGGAAAAATGTGACGGCGTCAGGGGTGAAATCCATGACGACCCAGAGAAAACCTGAAGGCGTCAAGAGTAATTTTTGTGATGGCCTGCGTAAGGAGTACACGTGACGTCGTCAAACCCAGATCTAGGCAGTCCGAGAAATTATTTGGCGGCGAGATGACAGCGTCAGACATTTGTTCTTGACGTCGTCACCTCACAGAATCTATAAATACTTTTCTATTTTTCATTCATTAAAAGAGGAACTTGTGTGGAGAATACTAGGGTCGAACCTAATAAACCCTAGGTCGTTTTTTACAGTATTTTCAAGGGTTTTCACCCCTTGAAACCTTTCATGTTCAATTGAGATAAGTCCTCTTTCAATTCATTCAATATGTCTATGTGTTGTTTGAATATATCTTATGCTTGTCTTGATTTCAACATGCTAGGCTATATCTATCATGTGTTTGCTTAGATGTAATGAAACCTAGATGTTAATTATAGGTTGATTGCTTGTTTATAGTTGTAATGGATGAATGATTTCAATGTTAGGCTTAAAAAAACTGGCAGATCTCCATTGTGTAACATGCTTGAATGTCTTAAGAAACATGAACCGATGTGTACTAGGTTTTATTGGTTGTATTTAATGCATGAGCAAATTCTAGTGATCCCATGTTAGGAGCTTCTTAGCCGGCTCGACATAGGAGTGAAGTAGGCGCTCATAGGATTGGGGAAGTAAGTACGCCCCCCCATGAATGGTATTAAAGAATACAATCCATCATCCACGCAACTATAACAAGTAATTAACATGTAAAAGATATCTAGGGAGTAATTAAATCTAAGTAAACATAATTCTCCCACATATTGCTCACAACTCTAGTTTAATTAGTTTATTTTCATTTTTAGTATTTTATTTTGATTGCATATTTTGTTATTGTGTTAGTTGACTAGCAACTAATTCCGCCAAACTCCTTCAAACCCGAGATTTTTACTTGCTTTTATAAAAACTAAAAAATACAAAAAGAATCATCCTTCATCTCTATACGTAGTCTTTAGGTTTTCTAATCCTAGCGACACTATTCCTAGCTGAACGATCAATCCCCCGGTACTTGTCATTATACTATACTACATCGATCAGGTACACTGCCTGGTGGGGGTTGTAAGCTTCTCGAGATCCCTCAAGAGGTAAAGCCTGGTGCAATCCCTACGCTACCAAGTTTTTGGCGCCGCTGCCCGGGGAATAGTTATTGTCTAGGTTAGAATCTCTTTTTATTAGGTCTACTTGCTAGATTCCTTTCTAGTAAAATTTTATTTTTATTTTTAGGTTCTCTTTAGTCTATCTTATTTCTTCGTGTTTTTGTTCGTAACTCTTTGCCATCCGACATCATGGACGATGGTAACATCTTTGAACCCGTCATCCCACCACAACAAAACTCACCACTAGATAACCAACCTCTTAGGCCCCGAACCCTAGGAGAGTATTCCCGACCTAGCCACCAAGGCTACCGAAACACCATTGAGCTCACCCAAGGAGCCAATGTAACCCCCTTGCGATCCGACACCATCCGGTTGGTGCAAAGCGGATGTGCATTCCATGGACTTCGTTCCGAAGATCCAAACCAACATCTCAAGGACTTCCTTAAAATCGTAGATTCTATAGACCTTGATGTTACAACTAGAGAGTCAACCCGATTACGCCTATTCCAATTCTCTCTACGTGATCAAGCTAGCCAATGGCTTGAGCATTTACCTGCGGGATCCATCACCTCATGGGATGATCTCACCACTTGTTTCCTTGCTCAATTTTTCCCACCGGGGAGAACTACCAAGCTTAGAAATGATATCTTGATGTTCCAACAACGTCAAGGTGAAACTCTATATGAAGCATGGACTCGATTCAAGGACTTACTCCAAAAAGTCCCTCATCATGGCATAGATCTTTGGCTCCAAGTCCAAATCTTCTATGACCATATCGATCTCTCCACAAGGCGAGCCATTGACCAATCGGCCGGTGGTAAGCTACGTGATCTAAGTGCGGAACAATCATGGGGACTCATAGAAGATCTTGCTCTCTATGACAATGAAAGTTGGAATGATCCCCGTGATTTGAACAAAACGGTCAAGGCAATATCTTTGCCTTCGAACAACTCTAGCACTCCCGACCGTAGGATCATGGAACTTGAGGACCAAGTCAAGTTTCTCATGAAATCTTACGAAGCTCCTAAGCCTTCAAGCCAAGTGAACAAAATCACTTCTTCATGCAAATTATGTAGTGGTCCCCATGACACTCGTGATTGTGTGGAACTCCCCGGAACAGCTTTTGCAGACTACGCATCCTCGCGTACCGACGAAGCGGGAGATAAGTGGTACACTTTCAAACCCGAGCCAAACCCTTACGGTGACTCCTAGAACCCCTCTTGGAAAAATCACCTAAACCTTAGGTGGAAACAAAATCAAGCCAATTCTTCCAATCCGCCTAATCGTTACCAACCAAACGGTCCACCCTCCAACCGTACTTTCAACAACAATCCTTCTAACAACTATGGTAGTACCAACAATCTTGAAGGATTGATGTCTAAGTTCATGGCATCTCAAGAAGCTCGCATATCTAAGTTTGAAGCCGATTTCAAACAAAAGCAAAGCGAGATGACCACCAAAATTGACACATTGTTGAAAGTTCTCAATGACCGAGAAATGGGAGCACTCCCAAGCGACACGGTCAAGAACCCGAAACTAAACGTTAATTCCATATCATCGGTTTCGTCACCCACTTCTTGTCCGCAATACTACTCGGTTAAATCAATGAGCACGTGTTTCAAGCAAAACCAGATTCTTCAAAAGGACCAATCGAATAAAACACCCGATATAAAACTGGTCAAAAGCATAGTTGAAACACCTCCCACCCAAGAC
Source organism: Artemisia argyi (assembly GCA_030686995.1). Taxonomy (NCBI): domain Eukaryota; kingdom Viridiplantae; phylum Streptophyta; class Magnoliopsida; order Asterales; family Asteraceae; genus Artemisia; species Artemisia argyi. Next base: position 83,696,611 of record CM060676.1, read on the forward strand.
CTTGACGACGAATTCAAGGAGCTTCACCTTGAACGCCCCGTCATTGATGTCTTAGCCCGTGCTCCCTACTATAGTGCCCTCCTAGAAAAGTATGAGAAGTTTAAACTAGGAAAAAATGGGACCGCCTTCGTTCAAAACAAGTTGCCTAAAAAGCTTGATGATCCGAGTATATTTGTTTTGCCTTGTAAGATAGGAAGATCCAAAGCTTTCGACACACTAGTCGATTTAGGTTCAAGCCTCAACTTGATTCCCTTATCCCTTTTCACCACTCTCAAGCTAGGAAAGTTAGAGGAGACGGAGGTATTGATAGGTCTAGAGGATGGGAGTATTGCCCACCCGGTTGGAATGATTAAGGATGTAGTTGTTCACATAGGGAAGTTAACTATCTTAGCGGATTTTCACGTCCTAGACATGGTTAGTGACACTACATGCCCATTGTTGGTAGGAAGAGGATTTTTAGCAACCGCTAGCGCCATGATAGATTGTAAGGAGTCTAAGATAGCGGTAGGAGAGGGCGACACTTGGTCGGTATATGATGTTAAAAAAACATAGCTACGATTGTGAGGATGAGCCGACACCACATTGGGTAGAGATGAATAGGAGACCATCTAGATATGGACCTTGGATAGAAAGGAACTTTATAGGACCTCAACGCCCATTCTATCTAGAAAAAGATTTCATCGAAAAGACACATTCGGTGGAACAACTCATAGCTAGAGATGAAGAGCTAGATCCTTTTGAGGACCCCTTAGTCTTTAGGAAGATGATTCAGTTCTTAAGCGTAATGCCTATTAATATAGAGATGAATAAGTGGAAAAAAGAAGGAGATAAGTGTAAATGGAGGTGGGACAAGCCGCCTAAGGAAGGTGACGGATCATGGCATATGAAGATGACTTTGTGTGATCCGGATGGAGAAAAGTTTGAAAGGTCATACCGTACTAAGAAAACCGATAGGAAGTTAAAACCTAAGTTTGATCCCAAAGATGTCCTCAATGAGGAACTCACCCGTATCACGTAGTAACCCATGACCTTGAGTCTAGCTACAAGACTCGTAAATAAAGAAAAGCGCTTCTTGGGAGGCAACCCATGTTTTGTGTGATTTTTATTTTGTTTGTTTGTTATTTGCTTCCATATGCATACTTCATTTTTATTGTTGGTAGATCATGTTTCAAAACTAAAATAGTGAAAATACTTTACTTTGTTGTTTGGCCTAGTCTTAACTTCATCCAAAGGTATTTTTGCAAAAGATTAGTGTAAGGGGAAACCCCAAATATGTTTTCAAAGAAACAATACCGATCATGATTCTCCACAATATTAAGTGAACATGTATATTCGTATTTGTTAGTCAAATGCTTGTCTCGAGTCATAATGATGTTTTGTAGGATTTTCCAGGAAGTAGGACGAAGTTTTTCCAGAAATTTTCCGGAAACTTAACATAAGAATTTCTGTAGGTCACTTCTGACGGCGTCACGAGTTTACTCTTGACGGCGTCACGTGTAAAAATCTGGAAATTTTACCAGTTTTGTTTTTCTAACGGAGTCTTAAAGTTTTTATTGAATTATTAGTTTTATAATCTCCAGGAAATCTGCAAACATCATTCCACAAGCATTATATCTTACTTTGTTTTCTAGCATTTATTAGCATATGTAGATTGCCGCCGATTTTATGCGAGGTTGCCTTGTCTGTTTTCTCAGGTTTTACAGGTTATGTATGACAAGAAGATGATTATTATTCTGGAAGGGAAGCTTTGATTGTTCATTTTCTTAGAGGAAGATCTAACCTGGCCACCTTATTATCCATACCGAGCGAATCAGGGGAGTATTTGATTTCATTTGTTTTACTTATTTCACTTTTACATTCTTTACTTGAACATTGGAGACAATGTTCATCCTAAGTGTAAGGGGAGGGTAAAATGATGATACCTTACAAATAAACTTTCGCTTGAGTTTGTTTGTTAGATGGTAGATGTGTAATAAAACTATGAGAAATACTTGTTAGTGCAATTTTAGCGCCAAATTTAAAATTTTTTACAACATTTAGGAGTAAAACTTTAGCCATAGCAAGCGTCTCATGGATAGGAGATTGTATGACTAGCACAAAACCGTACTATTCAGAAAAATTTTCCACCCAAATATGTGAGGTTCGCCTTTAGATTTGATAGGAAAAGCATTTACTATTAGTGCTTATGAGTGTACCGGTAGCATTTAGATTCTAGAACTTGCGTTAGTGATGCATCCCGAGATCGCTAGTGAGACTACATTCGTGTGGTAGGATTTACTACTTGATAAGAGGCATTAGGATCACCCTTGTGTTAAACCCGTATCATAATTACTTGACCATTTAAGTCATATTACTTGGCTAGTAAAGTCAATTAATTTTTCCCACACCCTTAGCGTTGTACTCATTTTTAGTACACGAAACCCCTAGTACACCCCTCCGAGCCTATCTTTCCGTTTCTACCTTTAAACATCATACTTAAAGGAAGAATTTGTTACACCCCACTTAAATGTACAACCAAATCGCCTTAGCCTTCCGTGTATGCACTCATCTTTAGTGCATTATTGTATTTTTTTGAGGCAAAAAATGAACCACTTTTAGGGGGTCATTTAAGCCCGGAATTGAATTTATTTGATCAAATATTGCCCTAAATCGTTCCTTTTGTGATTTTAGGTACTTTGGGAGTGAATTCTGGAAAAGGAAGCAATTCGGCCGTTTTTGGAGCATAAAAGTGAAGAAAACGGCAAAGACTTAATTTTCCATGCTGAGAACAGTACCTGACGGCGTCAAGAGGAATATCATGACGGTGTCAAGAGTAAAAACCATGACGACCCAGTGAAAACCTGAAGGCGTCACAACAAGGGCATCAAGACTATTTTTGGTGACGGCCTGCATAAGGAGTATACATGACGGCGTCAGACCCAGATCTAGGCAGTCCGAGAAACTATTTGGTGGCGAGATGACGGCGTCAGACATTTGTTCTTGACGCCGTCACCTATCAGAATCTATATATAGTTTTCTATTTTTCATTCATAAAGGAGGAACTTGTGTGGAGAAAACTAGGGCCGAACTTTGTAAACCCTAGGTCATATTTTACAGTGTTTTCAAGGGTTTTCACCCCTTGAATCCTTTCATGTTCAATTGAAATAAGTCTTCTCTTAATTCATTCAATATGTCTATGTGTTGTTTGAATATATCTTATGCTTGTCTTGATTTCAACATGCTAGGCTAGATCTATCTTGTGTTTGCTTAGATGTAATGAAACCTAGATATTAATTATATGTTGATTACTTGTTTATGGTTGTAATGGATGAATGATTTCAATGTTAGGCTTAAGAAAACTGGCAGATCTCCATTGTGTAACATGCTTGAACGTCTTAGGAAACATGAACCGATGTGTACTAGGTTTTGTTGGTTGTATTTAATGCATGAGCAAATTCTAGTGATCCCATGTTAGGAGCTTCTTAGCCGGCTCGACATAGTAGTGAAGTAGGCGCTCATAGGATTGGGGAAGTAAGTACGCCACCCCATGAATGTTATTAAGGAATACAATCCGTCATCCACGCAACTATAACAAGTAATTAACATGTAAAAGATATCTAGGGAGTAATGAAATCTAAGTAAACACAATTCTCCCACATATTGCTCACAACTCTAGTTTAATTAGTTTATTTTCATTTTTAGTATTTTATTTTGATTGCATATTTAGTTATTGGGTTAGTTGACTAGCAACTAATTCCGCCAAACTCCTTCAAACCCGAGATTTTTACTTGCTTTTATAAAAACTAAAAAATACAAAAAGAATCATACCTAATCTCTAGACCTAGTCTTTAGGTTTTCTAATCCTAGCGACACTATTCCTAGCTGAACGATCAATCCCCCGGTGCTTGTCATTATACTATACTACATCGATCAGGTACACTGCCTGGTGGGGGTTGTAAGCTTCTCGAGATCCCTCGAGAGGTAAAGCCTAGTGCAATCCCTACGCTACCACCCCACTTAAATGTACACCCAAATCGCCTTAGCCTTCCGTGTATGCACTCATCTTTAGTGCATTATTGTTATTTGTTAAACCCTTAGTTTATTATCTAATTGATTACATGGTTGCTAAGTCGAGTCATATCCTTGTACATATTGTTTTGGGGCGATTGGGACTCATGGGTAAAGTACTTGTTTTATGGAGTAATGGGGAAGAACATCATATTATTACCCCCATATATGCGTTAATCTTAAAAGTACTCCAAGTGTTTTGATTATCTTAATTCGAGTCATTAGATTAGTTTATTGTAAAGTATGTAAAAATTCAAGTGTAAGGGGAATTTTCATTCCCTATAATGTATTATTTTGGATGGTAGGGTAAGAGTGTACGCAAAAAAAAGAAAAAAAAAATCGAAAAAATCAAGAAAAAGAAAATAATAATAATAATAATAATAATAATAATAGAAAAAGAAAAGAAAAAAAAAAACATACGGACTACCATCCCATTTTATTCTATGTTCATTTTATGTTTTTGTTATTTTTCATTTATTAGCTTAAGTCGAGTCTAGTCTTGGCTTAGCAACGCCATATTGTACATGTAATTAACCAAGATTGTTAACTCACCACCAGTAAAGACTGCCTATATCCAACAAAACCGTGTATTCCATATCCCTACACCTAACGTTACAACCCTTTAAAAGACCTCTTTGATAGTTTATCCTAGGTGCTTACGCCATGTGGTGGAGGTTTGATCCTTTCCCAAGCCTATGGTAATCTATTTTTGCTATGACAGGTAGTGAGAGATGTTTTTCATTTCCATATTGTAATATATACTTTATTACACCCGAGAGATGTGAGTATCTAAACACTATTTGTGCGGTGCTAGTGTATGACCTCCGTGCTTGTCTTTGGTCTTTAGTGGAACGATTATTTGTTGTAATTACTTTTATATTAGTGTTAAATGACCCGTAACTTGTATTTTGATTAGAATAAAAGCGCATTTCCTTGAGGACAAGCAAATCTCAAGTGTAAGGGTATATGATGAGGCGAAAAATGAACCGTTTTTAGGGGGTCATTTAAGCCCGGAATTGAATTTATTTGATCAAATAAATCGTCCCTTTTGTGATTTTAGGTACTTTGGGAGTGAATTCTGGAAAAGGAAGCATTTTAGACATTTTTGGAGCATAAAAGTGAAGAAAACGGCAAAGACTTAATTTTCCATGCTGAGAACAGTACCTGACGGCGTCAAGAGGAAAAATGTGACGGCGTCAGGGGTGAAATCCATGACGACCCAGAGAAAACCTGAAGGCGTCAAGAGTAATTTTTGTGACGGCCTGCGTAAGGAGTACACGTGACGTCGTCAAGCCCAGATCTAGGCAGTCCGAGAAAATATTTGGCGGCGAGATGACGGCGTCAGACATTTGTTCTTGACGTCGTCACCTCACAGAATCTATAAATACTTTTCTATTTTTCATTCATTAAAAGAGGAACTTGTGTGGAGAATACTAGGGTCGAACCTAATAAACCCTAGGTCGTTTTTTATAGTATTTTCAAGGGTTTTCACCCCTTGAAACCTTTCATGTTCAATTGAGATAAGTCCTCTTTCAATTCATTCAATATGTCTATGTGTTGTTTGAATATATCTTATGCTTGTCTTGATTTCAACATGCTAGGCTAGATCTATCATGTGTTTGCTTAGATGTAATGAAACCTAGATGTTAATTATAGGTTGATTGCTTGTTTATAGTTGTAATGGATGAATGATTTCAATGTTAGGCTTAAAAAAACTGGCAGATCTCCATTGTGTAACATGCTTGAATGTCTTATGAAACATGAACCGATGTGTACTAGGTTTTATTGGTTGTATTTAATGCATGAGCAAATTCTAGTGATCCCATGTTAGGAGCTTCTTAGCCGGCTCGACATAGGAGTGAAGTAGGCGCTTATAGGATTGGGGAAGTAAGTACGCCACCCCATGAATGGTATTAAGGAATACAATCCGTCATCCACGCAACTGTAACAAGTAATTAACCTGTAAAAGATATCTAGGGAGTAGTGAAATCTATGTAAACACAATTCTCCAATATATTGCTCACACCTCTATCTTAATTTAGTTTATTTTCATTTTTAGTATTTTATTTTGATTGCATCTTAGTAATTGGGTTAGTTGACTAGCAACTAATTCTGCCCAACTCCTTCAAAACTGAGATTTTTATTTGCTTTTATAAAAACTAAAAAAATACAAAAAGAATCATCCCTCATCTTCAGACCTAGTCTTTAGGTTTTCTAATCCTAGCGACACTATTCCTAGCTGAACGATCAATCCCCCGGTACTTGTCACTATACTAGACTACAACGATCAGGTACACTGCCTGGTGGGGGTTGTAAGCTTCTCGAGATCCCTCGAGAGGTAAAGCCTGGTGCAATCCCTACGCATCACTTTGTTAAACATCGACCCTCCAATTGATATTTGTTGATCTGGGTAGTATGGATGAATGGCAACCTTGATGTTTGGTACTTTAGTCGCGCACTGTTCTGGGATATTCTCCGTTTCACTTGTCACCGTGTTGCAGTCTTTGGGTGATGTGGCAGTGTTGTAGATAGTTACAATGCCTCCATCCACTGAGAATTTGATCATCCCATGTGTCGTGGATGGTACAGCGCGCATAGATGATATTCTCGGTCTTCCGATGATGCCATTGTACGGTGAGGGAGATTTGATCACCATGAAGTTCATCTAGGTTGCTATGGAATGTTGTTCATCACCAACGACTACAAGTAAATGTAATTGCCCCATAGGCCATATCTTCTCTCCTGTAAAGCTAGTCAACGACGTCGCGGTCGGAATTAACTGACTTTGTATCTCGGGTCGCAGCCTCTTGAAACAATGTTCATACAGAATGTCTGCGGATGCTCCTCCATCAATATACATGCGGCGGATTTCGTGTCCTCCTGTATGTATTTTGATGGTTAGCGGTTCTACTACTGCGTTGTCTGCAGCCAAGGTGGGAAAGGAAATTTCATTCCCAAAAGAGAACTTTTGGCTGGTTTTCTGCTTCGTCTTTCGTTGCCATGACTGTATCATGTAAATAATGTCAGATTTCTCTTTGGGTGTCTCTTTCTTACTTCCATTCTTCTGTTTGTCTTTTCTTTCTTTTATATTTTTAACGAGATGATCCATTCTACCTTCCTTTACTAGCTTTTCTTTTAATTGTCGTAGTTGGACACACTCATTGGTTGTATGGCCCTTTTGTCCATGGTATTCGCAGTATCCACTCCCCACGTGCCGATCCTCTGGGGTGCGCATTGGTGGAGGTCTTGGGAAGTTTGCGCCCTCTGATACAAATATTTCCCTTGGAGTTTTCGTGAGGGGGGTGTATTTGTCGTTGTCTCGTCCACTTCCCTGGCCGCGATAATTTTTGTTACGGTTGCTACTCTGGTCATTGGATTGTTTCAGGCTGTTCTTGTGACCTGTAATTTGAGTAGCCTTTTTTACTATTTGCGGCCGCTGCTTCTCCTTGGATAAAGGATCTTGTGCGCTTCATTAGCTCATCAAAGGTTTGGGGAACCTTATCATTCAATTTCCTGATGAGTTCTGGGTTATTTATCCCATTCATGAACCTTGAGATTTTTAGCACTTCGGGACACGCCTTGACATGTATACATTCGTCCTTAAAGCGCTCCACATAAGCGCTTGTTGATTCCCCTTGGCGCTGTTTCACTCTGGCCAATTCAACAGGGTTCTTTGTGCACTTCTTTCTCTGGGTGAAGTTTAAGCGGAATGCTTTTCGCAACTCTTCAAACCCATTTATGCTTCTTCGTGGAAGCTTGCTAAACCAAGTTCGCGCATTCCCTACTAATGTGTTGTTAAACATATGGCACCACACAGGTTGTGGCCAATTTTCTATGGTGGCAGCAGATTCGAAAATTTTTAGGTGATCATCAGGATCACCCGTTCCATCATATGTTTTAACATTGGTGGGCATGCGCCTTTTTTGTCATCCGAATAATCGCTTGGTGAGCGTTGCCGTCCAAGTCTATCTTGCATTCTACTATTACCAAGTCTAGCGTGGACATTGGTACGCCTCTCATTGTCTTTGTATTCCTCCGAGTATTGTGAATCAGATGTTGTACCAAGTCTAGCATGGACATTGGTACGCTTCTCGCGCCCCTCCTTCTGGTAGCGCGATGGGGATGTTTCGTACTCTGGGTTGAAGTTAAGTCGGGCTTGTAGGCTCTGACTTGACCTTCTCCTTGCTTCTTCTTGCATGAGTTTGATTAATGTTTCATAATTTTGAGATACAAAATTATTTAACGTTAACTCGGGCGCATCCTCTTCCAGCGCAAGAATTTCTGCTTCAACATTAGGTCCCCTATCTCGGTTAGGCGCGCCGGGCGGCACAGTGTTGTCCACTATGGGTGCCGTTTGATGGGGAGTATTGAAGAGGGTGCGCTGAAGTTCCTCAGTGCTTGGAACCACCGTGGTGGTCTGAGTAGTACTTGCGGGCAACTCTATTGCTGGGAGGATTAGAGTTGGGGCCGTTTCTTGTTGTCCAGGCGCGCTGGTTGTTCCACAGGCCTGTCTAGGGATCAAATCTTGGTTCTTCCTCCTTTGGGAGTCACCATGTGTTTTTTCCAACTGCGGAGTCCACTGGCTTGAGTTTTTGTGTTTCGTCATTCTAGTTCTTAGTGTAGGGTCCCACGGATGGCACCACTTGTTGATACAAAAGTTGGGCGTTCCTTATTTGGGTTCCTGTTCTCGTACCAATTCAATCTTAATGCTTGAGACCTGCGCACTAAGAAAACAAACAAACACCGTTAGGCTTATCGTGGGATTGTCTCCCACAATTATCCTCCGGCGTGAGTGTAAGTAATCGGTTTTTAGGGTTATACTTGAAGAGTTAGGGTCGTAAAGTCGTACCTCAATGAGAGTTGTGATATTCTTTATATAGGCACGAAATCCTTATTGGATACGTGCTCCTTACTCTTTAGTGTAAATCCAGTTTGATATATATCCCTTAAATAAGAGATATCTATATCACAACCATAAATAACTTTCGGGTTTGGGCTTTCGTGAGCCCAAACCGTTAGTATGGTAGCCCAATCATTGTTATGATAGCCCACTCGTGGTGGGTTTGGGCCTAAGTAATGTTCATTAATCGGGTTCGTGACCCGAATATGGACCATACGTCATCAGGTATCATAGTAATCTAAGAGAATAAAGAGTAGGAATATGCTTATGTATGAGGATCATATATTTGCATATGGAATAGTTAGGGGTAGATCTCTAACTAGAACGAAGATAGCTTAAGAAAGCCATGGAAAGAAGTGAAGGTTTAGAGATTAGAGGAGAAAGAATTCAGATCTCTATGGTAAAGAATGAGGATTCTCACCATCGGTAAGAGGAAAAAGAGTTGAAAAGGGTTAGAGTAAGAGAAATTTAAAACAGTTTAGAGATTCTATTTACCTAAGACATCGGGGTGGGTTAAGGGTAAGGGTTATAGGTTTTCCTAAGGGTTTTCTAAGGGTGAAGGGTAATCATAAGTCTAGTTATCTAATCTATCCTAATTGAGGGGTACCAGGTAGTTTCTAAATCATAACTTATTTTATTTATTTCCTATTCTACTTATCCTAAAGGCTCTAACTATTCTAAGGCATGTCTCCTACGGTTATTTATCTAATTAAGTTTTCTAAAGTTTCCTAATTTCCTAATTCCATGTGTTAGTGTTTTCTAAGTTATCCTCATCATTATCTATTATCTTTTCTAAAGTGCAAATCCTAAAGCAGGCAAAAGCTATTTTATGGTGATGTTTCATTTGGTTTTTCTGTATTTTAGCTATTTTAAAACAGTTTTCTTGTAAATTATTTCTTAAACTACTATAGTCAGGTTGATTATCTAAGTTGTTATTATTATTATGACCTTTTTCTATCTTCTCAAGGAGATCAAGAAAAATTTCATCTAAGTTTTTTAAAATCTCCTCTAATTGGTTTTCCTCATCTTCTAGAGTCAACCTAGACGGTTTTTCTCCAATTTCATCTTTCCAAGATGGAATGGGAGGGTTTATTAAGTAAGGGGTAGGGTTTAAGGTGTAGGGTTGCCTAAAGTCAAATCTAGGGGTATAGGTGGGGATAGGGTGTTTAGGTATATATGGTTCTCTTGGGAGAAAGGAACCAAGGGGTTCTGTTTTATGGGTAGGAAAAAGTGGATGTATAATAGGGTTTAGGGGAGGTAGGGGTGATGTCTTAGTATAGAAATCTCTTATGTGTTTTAAATTAGGGTTATCTAAACTATTTCTAGAGTCTTCTAAGTTATAAGGTTTAGGGGAATAATCTAGTACATTCGGAGAGGAAAGATCATTCTCCGGATGTGGACTAGATAAGATAGGGGTAGAGTAGAGGGGAGTAGACATAACTATATAATAAAGAAAATACTATAAATCATTTAGCAGTTAAGCAGGCAATTATTATACTTACCTTAGCACATATGGTTATGGAGGATGGCAGAGGTACTGAGGACTTTCTCGGGTTTAGGAAAAATAGTTGTAGTTTAGGTTTTGACCTTGTTCTCTACAACTGAAGCTCTGATGCCAATCTGTAACACCTCCATTTTTCACTGATCGCAGCGGATAAAGTGTTTGGGGTATTACTTCATAGAATCACAGATACAGTAATAGGAAACGACTCGAAAAGAGACGTTTTGGAAATTTAGTTATCATTCATAATTATCAGAGTTTTAATTATAAAATATATACTTTTATTTTATTGAGGTCCCAAAAATCTAAGTGTTAGGTTGGTTGTGTTTGAATGATAACCATGAAAAGTCCTCCGAGTTCAGTACCTCCTTCCGCCATAGGTCCATAGAAGTAATATACCTAGAATACATGCTTAAAAAGTCAACAATAGGTGTTGAGTGAGAATCATAGGTTTATGGGTTAGTGAATACAAGTTCCCTGGGTTCAGTTGTTACACCCATCTGGGAAAATGCAAGTTTTTGTGATAATTGTGATGCATGCACAATTATCAAGAGTTTAGTAGGTTGCACTAAGCTCATGAATCTCACCTTAACGATCCGGGTCATGTGGGTTGCAGACCCAACATGAGGGGATAGAAAGATAACTTCTCAAAGTTATACCTTGAGTGGATTCAAATATAGTACTTATTGGTACCACCTAGTGGGGTGTTAATACCAATGGGAGTTGTCAAACTCCAATAGATATATCAACTATATTCTCGTTCATTTGGATAAAACGTCCCAAACGATTAGATTCATGAATTTTGGTTATGTAGTGGTGGCTGTTAGTTTACTCGTGCAAACAACCAAAGAAAAAGACTTGTATTCGCTTTTAAGTAAAGCATTTAGCATGTATCCCCCTTACAGGGTTTATAAAAGCATTTAGAGTGAAAGTTTAAAAAGATGTAAGGCTATGAAAACTCACATGGATGTAGAGTAATCTAAGTAATGCAAATAGTGACTCGGGAACTAGACCGCCATACTCACGTATCCTAGTGTGTTGTTGGTTTTGGTATGTATGTCAAGCTTTAGTTATCATGTTTATGTTTCTTAAGTTATTGTTTTTAGGTTTCTTAATGTTTTAGATATAACATAACACCGTTCAGGCCATTGTAATTCAGAAGTATATGACTCCTCACATGAAGCTCCCTACTATTGTATTATGTTATCAACATAATACCGTTCGGACCATCATAATTCAGAAGTTAATACTTCTCACACAAAGCTCCCTATTATTGAGTTATGTTGTTATTAGGGTTTAGTTATAATCATATCACCGTTCGGGCCATCATATCTCAAAAGTATATGCAATAATCGTTCGAGGAGTCAGGGCACTTTAATTCGTAAACCCAACAAACTCGTCAAAAAAGAAATATCCACATAGTACTCCTCGCATGAAGCTCCCTAGTATTGTGTTATGCTTATAACTTTATTTAGGTTTTATACTTATATGGTATTTTCACTTTTTACCCTTATAGTTTATATATTTATGTTTTCTACCCTAAGTTTTGTATTACTATATTACTTATACTAATAACTATCTATACTTGACACAACTAGTCCCTAGACTTCTATATTTTATGCAATTAACCTAAAACTCCTAAGTTTTCTATATTTACCATTTTAGACCTTTAACTTTATACTATTTACATTTTTAGTCCTTTTTTAGTTTATACTTATGTTATTATCTATCCTAGGGTTTTAATATTATGCAAAACTAGTCCTTACTACTTATAACTTCTAGGAAATGTCAAAAACAGTCCCTAGACTTTATAATTTCAGGAATTTATGATATATACCCTTATGCATGTAAAGTTTTGCAAAACTAGTCCTAATATGAATGTAACTTATATTTTATCTAGTATTTAAGTTTTCTAGCCTATGTTTTACTTATTTTAAGTTATCTAAGTTATGTTTAACTAGTGTATGACCTAAATTAATGACTTATAGCATGCATGCAAGTATATGACTCGATCTAGGGTTTTAATACGTAAACTAGCAAGTAGAATGGTTCTAGGCTCATGCAAGGGTATCTAAGCTATCTAAGGCATCTTAAATATATCCTAAGACTATACTAATGCTAAATTAACTAAATGTAAGACTTACTTGGCTAGGGGGGTTTACGTGGGTTAAAACTAGGGTTAGGGTTTCTAGGGCTCGTATCAACTCAAACCACAACACGACTCGACCAAGGCCTAGCTACTCGACTCCAAGGTCTCCTAAAGGCTTAATACTACTGTACTAATGTGAGGTGAAGAGAAGAAAGGGTGTGGGTTGGAAGTGAGGGCATACGAGGGGTATTTAAACCCTCGCTATGGCGGTTTAGGGTAGAACGGGATGTTTAGGTGTCGAGCAGGGGGAGGGGTGAGTAAGCTGAGCTAGAGGGGGTTGTGGCAAGTCTAGTGGTGACAAGGAGGAGTTGGGGAGTAGCTAGGGGGCTGCCTAGGCCGGTTGTGGTGGTGGATGAGCCGTAGAGGCGGTTTGGGTAGTAGCAGCTTACAAGGAGGTGATGCACCTCCTTGCTTGGGTGCTTGGAGGTGTTTGTAAGCTGCTTAGGAAGTTTAAGGGTGGTTTAGGGTGATTAGTGGTGATTAGGGGTGGTTTAGTGGTGGATTAGGGGAGGTTTAGGGTGGATTAGTGGTGGATTAGTCAAGTAGGTGATGCACCTATGTGTGTGTGTGCTTAGAGGTGTTAGGGTGTGTGCTTGTGTATGAATAAGGTGTTAGGGTGCTAGGTTGAGGTGTTTAAGGTGCTTATGTTTAGGTTTTACTATGTTTTAGTTAAGTTTAGACCTAGTTTCTACTTACTATGTGTTTAAAGTTTTACCTAGGGTTTAGTGCCTAAATTAAGTTCCTAAGTATGTCTAGTGACTAATCCTAAGACCTAAAGGGTTTATTCTAAGTGTGGGTAACCTATGGGAAAGTTTTGGGAAGGTTTGACCGAGTTTTGTAACCTAAATGACCTAAGTGGGTTTAGTGAGAGACTAGGGTTTATCCTATGGTTTTGTGCCTAAGTTAGTGTCCTAAGGGTATCTAATGGGTGTTTGTGATGGGAATGATAGTAATAGGTGAAAGTCCATCTACCAATTTCATTACTTGGTACTTCCCTATGCTTTCCACAAATTGCCAAGGTACCCTGTGGAGTTTTTGTGAATGATTTGATGATTTTTTTTTTCCTTTTTTAGTTTGAACAACTAAATGAGCTTATATGAGTTTATAAACAGCTTATGACCATTAATGAGCTTGAAAAAGTATTTGAAATGCCTTATTGAAATCTGAAAATTGAAACAGGAAGTAAACTTAAAAAGAGACTTTCATTACTTGAAAAACTTATTACAAAATGAAAATTAAGTACTAAAAGAGACTAAGTTACAATATTACATGCCATATGAGGCTTTTACACCTTCTACTTATACTTGAAATGGAAAATAATAATCCAAGCATCCATGTGTGCTTCTTGTGCTCTTTTGGCAGTCCCACATGGCTCTTTGTTGACCATTGACCAAATCCCAGCCCTCAATTTGATGTTTCCATGATCCTAGCCCTGTATTAGGTTTTGGCGGGAAAATAAGATAAGAGCAATTTGCTCTGTTTATAGTGCAATTGGGGGGTGGCATTTATTGTGGCGTGTTAGTTAGGTGGAGGTAGTGGTAAGTGGTTTGGGCGGTGATGGAGGTGATGGGGGTGATGGGACTGAGTTGCAAGCAAGTGGTGTGGGGGAGAGGAGAGGGAAGGGGTGTTTTGTTTGACCAGGGTCAAATGTTGACCCTGCGTTTGATATCAAAGGGGTGGGATTGGATTAGGCTGAGGGAGGTTTTGGGTCAAGGGAAAGGTTGGACTGAATCAGGGGTGGTTTGGATTTTGTTTTGGGTTATTTGTAGTAATAGGATCCGTTTGGTTTTATAGCTAAATAACACAAGGACCAAAATTGTAATATTCTAAAACTTGAGGACCTGATGTGTAATTTTCCAAAAGTATTCATAAGGACCAATCTTGCCATATTTGAATAATCCAAGAACCATAAGTGATAATCTTCCAAATTTGAATCACCAGGGACCATTTCTGCCAATCTTGAAACTTCAGGGACCAAACTTGTAATTTCTCCAAACTTTTCACCCAAGGACCATTTTTGACAAATTTCAATAACACAAGGACCATGATTGATAATTTCTAAAGATTTTAATCCCAGGGACTATTTTTGACAATTTTGCAAAGTTCAGGGACTAATTTTGTAAAATTTTGAAACTTTTCACCCAGGGACCAATTGTGACAACTTTTGATTTTCTAAGGACTTTGGTTGACTTTTCTTCCAAAATAAATACTCAGGGACTAATTTTGACAAGTTTTGAAAGTTGAGGGACTGAAACTGCCAATTATGCAAACTTTGTTCGTTTTTCATTTGTTTTCAATCATTTTGCATCTAAAACATATAAACCACAACCCTGGGATATTTTCAGTATTTTGATGCATATTTGAGTGTTTTTGGATGTTTTGGCAGTTCAGATAAGACAAAAATGATGAGTATTTACACACACATCAGTATGACAAATTAGAAGATAGCGATATGAAGATTAGTGCTCTGTAGGAGAGAGCTAATCTAATCAATCTCATTGATGAACAAGACAAAAAAGATACCGAGTTTCGCAATTGGCTTAAACAATATTTCGGGAGTCATAGCAACCTTAAAAGTGAACTTATAATGCACTTAGAAGACAACTGGTGGAATAGACATAATAAGAAAGCATCATTCGGCGATACATTTGTAGAAAAGGATGAAGGATGGGACATCACAAGAACAAAATAGGAGCTGAACGTGAGTCTAACTTGAAGAATCTAGAATAAAGAAAAGTGCTCACCGGGAGACAACCCGGATTTATCCTTTGCTGTTTTTCTGTGTCGAGTCTGTCAGATCTACAGTAGTTGCGGTGTATCAACTAAACAGATCATATCTTTTTTTCTGCATTTTATTTTATTTTTAAAACTTTAAAACATTCTGTCAGTTTATTTAATGCGGCGCATCCCTAGTTAAGGATGCGACGCATCTGATTTTCTGATTCGTACTTATTCCAGGCTCGATACAGTGCATCTCATCCTGTAGATGCGGCGCATCGACTGACATGATGATTTCAAGATTTTTAATTTTAGTTTTTAGGTTTCGTTTTCGCTAACTACTAACGAATTACGTGCAAGTTGTTACCTTCTTAATACAGGTGTGTTATTTAAACGAGGGTACATATATATATATATATATATATATATATATATATATATATATATATATATATATATATATATATATATATATATATATATATATATATATATATATATATATATATATATATATTTATGTACTTTCTGTGGAGACGTCATTCATGGAGGCTTGAACGCTTTTTCGCCCACAAGAAAGTAGATTTTGCTTACAAACGCATAATGGAGGATCATACCGAGCAAATCTCAGGGGATTTTCCCGTTCTAATTCTTTTTATTTCCTTGTTTTTAATCTTTATTAGAAACAACGAGGACGTTGTTCAACTTAAGTGGGGGTATGGAGAATTAGAACGCTTACTTGTCCTAAAATTTTAATATTATGCTTAATTTGTACTTAATATATCAAAATGAAAAATTTTTAGCATATTTTTGTTTAATCACATAACCGCACACATAACTTTATTTGCTAAAATATTTTTTGTGCGTGTGACTAGTAAACTTTAGAACTTGGCTCGCATACTATTTGAATCCACCATAATGAGCGTAATTGTAATAGGAATGACTTTTCTAACTCGGTAAAATTCTAGGACTACACCAAATAGCCTAAATATGTTATGTTTATTAGCTAACTACACTGGTTAGTTAACCCCCGTGTAAAACCCTTTGTTACTCTCATTTTTAGAGTAAGATACCCCTAGAAAAACCCTCAGAACCATTCCTTTCGTTTCATACACCTTTGTTAATTGTTTCGTTACACCTTAAACCTTAGCCTACCCTATAGATTAATATCCGTGGTTAGTTGCTTTAAGACAAAGTGTGTTTCCTTGCGTTACCTGTGTTCGTGTGCGTAAATTCATTATATTTGGTTAGGTCGGGAAATTGCACAATGCGATTGAGTAAAAGTACATATTGTATAATTTTTGTGTCATGTTATTTTTCGTGTGTTTACTACTTTCACTATTATCGTTATATCTGAAGTTATGAAAAGTATGAAAAAATATTTATCCAGAATTATCGTTATAAGTGATGTGGTGAAATTTTACACATCGTAGTATATGTTGATGTCAAAATAATAATAATAATAATAATAATAATAATAATAATAATAATAATAATAATAATAATAATAATAATAATAATAATAATAATAATAATAATAATAATAATAAAAAATCAAAAAAATGAAAAGAAAAAGAAAGAAGGAAATTGGAAGTTTGTTAAACCAACTATTGTAAACTTTTGTACTAAGTGGTTGATATCACCACTATTTGTTGTTGTATTATATTTATGGATTGATTGGGAGTTGGACGTTATGGGAACGCCAACTAAGGTTTATTCTTTGATTAAGAGCTTATTGAGTATAACTTGTGTCTACCTAAAGCGTGAGTTACAAGTGTCAAAAGCGTGAGTTATTTAATGATACGAGTCTTATTCATGGGATGGTTGGGAAAGTGATTAACCACACTAGGATTTAATCTATCTGTTTGTTTATTTTTTATTTTAAACCCATTCTTATATCCTAAATGTTATCCCTACCCTACCGTATTGTTGTATTCGTTGTTAGCTTTCGAGCATCCGCATATAATGATGGCCAAGTAAGAATATTAAATGTGTGAATAAGGTAGTGACCATCCAAGTATTAGATTAATTGACTAACGCGCCAACGATCTGGTTTATGAATTGGTAACCATCCAAGTTTAAGATTGATTAAATGATGTGCCAGCGATCTGGTGTGCAACTTGGTGACCATCCGTTATGAAAGTAACGCGCCAGCGATCCAAGGAACACATTAGTGACCATCCATCATTTGAAAGGTCAAGAACTTTCGCCAGCGATCCATGAAGTATACTAGTGACCATCCGTTAGTTGAAAGGTCGATGACTTGTGCTAGCGATCTACTAAGTTTATGCAAGAGATGTTTGAACGAAGCTAGGTTTAACTCGTAAACCTCACAAACACTTTTTACCGCTTTAGACATTTTATTCCTTAGCTTTAGTGGAGGAGATGTATATGATTGCCAAGCCTATGATAGAATATTCGTCACAACTAATTGATGAGACGATTAGATCGTTCTTAAATTAAAATTTTACATTTGTTTCTAACTCGTTAAGTGTTTGGTTGTGTGATTATGATAAAACGAATACGTGCTTAATAGTAAAAATAAATCCTAATATCTTTTTAGGATACATTTTCATAATTTATAATCTAGAGTTTACTTGGGGACAAGTAAAGTTCAAGTGGGGAGATATTTGATGAACTCAAATAACTACATTTTATTGTCATCATTTATCTTATTTATTTGACTTGTTTTATTATATTATTCATAAGAATCGATACTTAATCATTTACTTTAGTAATTCTCAGGTAAAAACAAGCAACCGGTGAAACTTAACGATTTTGGACGAAATATGGAGCAAAACTAGTAAGATGTCAAAAGTCTATTGGAACCCAGAAGATGCGCCATATCTCTCTCAACAGATACGCCGCAATATCATACTTAGATGAATTCGAAGACCATTGCCTGAATTTGAAGAATGTGCCGCATGCAATTCTAGCATGCGCCGCATATGAAACTTTGGTCAACGAAGAAGGTCAAGCTTGTTCTACTCCAGATACGCCGCATCATATTTCTGACATACGGCGTATCACTATCAAGACTTCACCAGATGTAATCCAAGACGCTAAAGGATATGCTCCGCATACAAGAACCAAGTTACGCCGCATTTGAAGACGGTGTACGAATATTCTATAATACATTAATCTTGGACCCCACGCGAAGTTAAGTTAATGCGTCGCATCTCACTATTCTATGCGCCGCATCTTACCCTTAGACAAAAAGTATAAATACCCCAAGGACAGACGAATTTTGTGTGCCAGATACCAAGAGCAAAACCCTAAGAGACGAATTCAGTCAAAGAAGCTTCACAAGACACACACCAAATGAAGATATTAGAGCTGTAAGAAGATCCTGCATGTATTTAATTCATTAAGTAGTTTAGTTTTATTGTAATAGTAAGCTTTAATTCATCAGGATAGATGGGCTTGTGATATGTAACTACGGAACATCATACACTCCCCTTAATATTACTTTCCCATTAATTAAAGTTTATATGTTGATGTCTTTGGTGATGATGAGGCGAAAAATGATCCGTTTTTAGGGGGTCATTTAAGCCCGAATCCGAATTTATTTGATCAAATATTGCCCTAAATCGTTCCTTTTGTGATTTTAGGTACTTGGAGAGTGAATTCTGGAAAAGAAGCCATTTTGGATGTTTTTGGAGCATAAAAGTGAAGAAAATGGCAAAGTCTCAATTTTCCATGCTGGGAACAGTAGGTGACGGCGTCAAGAGTTGTCCTGACGGCGTCAAAACCCCAAGAATTAAAATCCGTAGTTGATGACGGCGTCACACACAAGGCGTCAAGAGTAAATTGTGTGACGGCCTAGGCCTTGACGGCGTCAGAAGTAGATCAAGGCCGTCCGAGGAAGTATTTGGCGGTGAGATGACGGCGTCACACCTTTGTTCTTGACGCCGTCATCCCTATTTTCCTAAATATAGTTTTCTAGTTTTTCACATTTGAAAAGAGAAAGTTTTGGGAGAAACCCTAAAGTCGATTTTGGTGTAACTTTACAGGTTTTTCAAGGGTTCCAACCCCTTGATACCTTGCATGATTAATCAAGATAAGTGTTCTTCTAATTCAATCAATATGTCTATCTGTTGGTTGTCTATATCATGTTCTTGTCTTAATTCTATCATGCTAGGCTAGATCTCTTTTGTGTTTGCTTAGATCTAATGAAACCTAGATATTGATTATGTGTTGATTACTTGTTTATTCTTGTTCTTGGATGAATGATTTATATGTTAGGCTTAAGAAAACCGGCAGATCTCCAAATGGTAACATGCTTGAACGTCTTAAGAAACATGAACCAAGGCGTACTAGGTCTTTATTGGTTGTATTTAATGCATGAGCCACTATTTACAATCCCTATAGTTGTGCTGGGCATGGTGTAGGAGGAGATAAGAGCTCATAGAATTGGGGAGTTATGTATGCCACCCCATGAATGGTATTAAGGAATACGATCCGTCATCCATGCAATTATAACAAGTAATTAACGAGTAAAAGATATCTAGGGAGTAGTGAAATCTAAGTAAACACATTTTCTCCAATTACTGCTCACAACTTTAGTATAAATTAGCTTATTTACATTTTTAGTATTTTATTTTGATTGCATCTTAGTTTTGGGTTAGTTGAATAGCAACTAATTCCGCCCACTCTTCCAAAACCCCGAGATTTTAATTGCTTTCTAAAAAATATAAAAACACAAAAATAATCATCCTTCACCTTTAGAACTAGTAATTAGGCTTTCTAATCCTAGCGACACTATTCCTAAGCTGAACGATCAATCCCCCGGTACTTGTCACTATACTATACTACAACGATCAGGTACACTGCCTGGTGGGGGTTGTAAGCTTCTCGAGATCCCTCGAGAGGTAAAGCCTGTTGCGATTCCCATGCATCAGGTGACTTATATTAGTGCATTGATAACCTCTGTGTCTAGCTGAGCCCATGGACTGCCATATCTAAGTAATAACATTGAGCAACGACAACACATCAAGTTCATAGGTTTATGTAAGTAATAACATTGAGCAAGGAGGTACAATAGAGTTTTGTAATCATCATGTCAATCACAATGTCATAAAAATGTTTTAGAACAATGTCTTGGAAGTAAATGTGACCATTGTGTAAACTTCTTGGGATCATCAATATTTGTATACCATGGAAGGACCTTTGGAGTCAAATGATGAAAAAGATGATGATTACATTGATGGACTCGAAGATTATTTACTTTGCAATCAAGAATCTAACTTTGTTAATGAAAACGCTGAAGCATTCAAGAAACAAAAATGTCAACTTCTTGGGATCCCCTACCAGAAG
The DNA here is from genome assembly GCA_030686995.1 of Artemisia argyi. NCBI lineage: Eukaryota > Viridiplantae > Streptophyta > Magnoliopsida > Asterales > Asteraceae > Artemisia > Artemisia argyi. The sequence continues at coordinate 83,717,242 of CM060676.1, forward strand.
CCACCAACATTTACAACTGAAAATTTTGAAGTTAATAAATATTCCTTTGGGCCAGTTGAAGAATACGCAACCATAAAGATTACCGAGTTTAATGAGCTAACTCGTACTGAAGATAATGTGACGCAAGTGTATCACGACATCTTTCGCATCAAGGATGATGAATGGTACATGACAAGAACAAAATAGGAGCTGAAGATGAGTCTAACTTGAAGACTCTGGAATAAAGAAAAGTGTTCATCGGGAGATGATGAGACGAAATGTGTACCGCTTTTGGGGGGTCATTTAAGCCTAAAGTCGAGATTATTTGATCAAATATTGCTCTAAATCGTTCCTTTTGTCATTTTAGGTACTTTTGAGAGGAAATTTAGAAAAGGAAGCATTTTGGACGTTTTTGGATTTAAAAAGTAAAGAAAACGACAAAGTATCAAAATCATGTTGAAATTGTACCTGACGGCGTCACGGATTACTAGTGACGGCGTCAAGACTTGACAAAGAGGTGGATAAATCAAGTTACACGTGACGCGCCAGAGAGGTTTTTGAAGAATTGTACATGACGGCGTCACCAAGGCCGTCAAGAGTAATTTGTATGTGACGGCCAAGACCAAGTTTACACATAACGACGTCCGAAGTGGATCTAGGCAATACGAGTATTATTTTGGCGGCGAGTTGACGGCATCAGACCTTACTCTTGACGCCGTCAGAGTGTAAAATCTATATATACTTTTCTAGTTTTCAATCATTGTGTGCAACTTTGAAGGGAGAAAACCCTAGACGAATTTTACTGTAATTTTGAGGGTTTCAAACCCTTGTTTCATCCGTGCTTAATTGAAGATAAGTTTTCCAACAATCATTCAATATGTCTATGTGTTGTTTGATTACATCTTATGCTTGTCTTCTCTTTAACATGTTAGGCTAGGTTTTCTTTGTGTTTGCTTAGATGTAATGAAACTTAGATATTGATTATTGGTTGTGTGTTTGTTTATAATTGGTGTGGATGAATGATTTCGATGTTAGGCTTAAGAAAACTAGCAGACTTCCAATTGGTAACTTGCTTGAACGTCTTAAGAAACATGATCGGAGGTGTACTACGATAAATTGGTTATATTTAATGCATAGGTAACTACTAAGGAGGCCATGTTAGGAGCTAGTAGTCGGCTCGACATAGAAAGAGGTAGAAGCTTATAGAGTAAGGGAAGATCGTACACGACCCTACGAATGGTATTAAGGAATATAACCCGTCATCCATGCAATTGTAACAAACTAATCAACCGGTAAAAGATAGCTAGGGAGTAGTGAAATCTAAGTAAACACATTTTCTCTTATTATTGTTTTCGCCACATTTACTTTAAGTTCATTTTATTTTATTTTGATTGCATCTGTAGTTATTTGGGTTAGTTGATTAGCAACTAATTCCGCCCACTCCTTCAAAACCCGAGATTTTTATTTGCTTTCCTTAAAATATAAAAATACAAAAAGAATCATCTCTCATCTCTAGACCTAGTTTAATTGAGTTTTAACCCTAGCGAGCACTATTCTTTGAGTTGAACGATCAATCCCCCGGTACTTGCCACTATACTATACTACAACGGTCAGGTACACTGCCTGGTGGGGATTGCAAGCTTTTCAAGATCCCTTGAGAAGTAAAACCTTTTGCGAGGGCGCAATTCCACGCATCAGGAGACAACCCGGATTATCTTTTACTTTTTTTATTTATTGAGTCTGTCAGACCTGCACTTGATGCAGTGCTCCATTAATAGATGCGGCGTATGAACTGTGCAAGTCATACCTATCATTTATTTTTCTGCATTTTATTTATTTTTCTGAACTATAAACTTTCTATCAGTTTCTTTAAATACGGCGTATGCCTGGTTAAGGATACGACGCATTTCATTTTCTGATTCGTATTAATTCCAGGCTCGATCGGCGCATCCCTTTCCATGGATGCGGCGCATCGACTGACCTGATGAAATTTCAAAATTTTGATTTTTAATTTTTAGGTTTTATTTTCTAACTACTAATGAATTATGCACAAGTTTTGACTTTCTTAACTCAAGTGTATTTAAGAATTGTTTAATTTTTATAATTCTATACTTTATGTGGAGACGTCATTCATGGAGGTTTGAACGCCTTTTACTCATAGAAAACAAAAAGTTGCTCACAAACGCATAATGGAGGATCATACCGAGCAAATCTCAGGGGAGTGTTACGTTCTAATTCTTTTTTATTTTCCTATTTTTAATTTCAAATACAAACAACGAGGACGTTGTTTAACTTAAGTGGGGGATGGAGAATTAGAACATTACTAGTCCTAAATTTTTCAAAAATATGCTTTAATATACGCTTAATATGTTAAATTTAAAAATTTTCTAGCATGTTTTTGTTGAATCTAAGTTGCATAGCCGCACACATAACTTTATTTTCAAAAATTGTGAGAATTGAGCTTATACGTTCCCAATATTTTACCACAAATTCCACACATATATGAGTGTGCCGGTGGCTTGTAAACTTTAGAACTTGGCTTGTATACTATTCGAGTATACGAGACCACCATAATGAGTATTATTGATATAATTTGAGTGATTTGTCTAACTTGGTAAAATTCTATGATTACACCAAAAAAAGCCTTTATATGTTTTGTTTTATTAACTAACTACACTGGTTAGTTAACCCTCGTATAAACCCTTTTGTTAATCTCATTTTTAGAGTAAGATACTGTAACACCCGAAACCGGATAAGGGTCTAAAGTGTAACATTATGATGTCAATTCAGAACATAAAGTGCAAGCGGAAGACTTAGCTCAATAAATTACAAATCTTGAGACTAAAAGGACTAATAAAACAATTACAATCAAGACCAGCTTCTAAAAGAAATGAAATAATCAAACGTAAATCTTAAATAAAATCCATGAAGACTAAGGTATGGTTGGTCCACTAAAAAACTCCTACTCTCATCACTCAATCCCAGCCTCCTGCATGATACCTGCCGCAGGGAAAAGAAAATGCGGTTGAGCTAACGCTCAGTGAACAGATATAACGAAACAAATAACTTAATCAAATGAATTTATCAACGGAATTTAAAAGGAACTGTTGAACAAGGAATCACATAATAAAGGAATAAAGTATAATGAACCATCAGAAGATCAAATGATGTCAACGAAGTCAAGCAGATATCATAATCATAATGTCAACATAAATGCCCACGAACTCAGAAAGCATACAATATGCTTAGTCACAATAATCCATATATCTGTCAATTCATAAGTGTACATGGAGTAGCTTGCTCCAACGTACCAGAAGTGAAATGGAGTGCATGGTACACACACCAATCACTAAGTCAATCAATATCCAATCAATCAAATACCTAGGATGCATCCATACGCTCCCTGCAAAACAGAATACATATGCAAGTACGAGACTATGCATACATATACAGAATGGCTATATGCACCATAATCATTATAACATAAGGGAACGCCATGGATCAATCACACCTCCACAGAAAGTGTCATGCCATTGGTGCCTCAGTGTCATGGCCATGGTACCTCCATGGCTAGATAATACTTTGGGCAATGAGTCAATTCAAACGGATCAAAACAACGGGATCATAACAATGGAATCATATCAAATGGATCATAACAAAAGGATCATTGCAAATATAACAAAAACAACCCTCACACTTTATGTTTTACGTAAAAAAACCCGTCACCTACATAAGTTTAAATAATAAACAACAAATTCAAAGCAAAATAGTTTCGTATATTTATATTCAACATAAAAAACACGTAAATAAACAAAGCTCAAACCCTAAACAGAAAAGTTACCAGAAACTAATTAAACATATTCATCTTAATAGCATACGCTTCTTACTCACGAACAACATCTTTCACTAACAAGTCGTAAGGAATTCAGAAAAATCATAATAAAGCGAAAATATATAATGACGAGAATAATTGCCGAATAATACACTATCAACACTTACATACAGTCCATGTGCATCGCACGGGTCTTAATTACTAGTATACACAATGTTTCAATCTTGGTCAAACTAGTTTATAGGAGTATTTAAAATATTGTACACAATTAAATATTTTAGTTTATATCTTAGGATCTCACCAGAGGGATCTTACATCGGAGCTTCCATGATAAAGATATAGGTTGTCGAAGTTTCTGGTGTGGTTGTGTTCTTTATCATTTTTCGGTTATTGTTTGGCTATCGTTGTGTAGATTACAAGGTTCAAGGTTTCTAGGATTGCGAGTCAAGATTACTTGGGCAATAAGGTTCTTGAAGTTGTCTTGCAAAGAGGTGGATCGATTATCCTAAGGTTATAAGAAATCGATTTCTTTTGTCACAAGGTTCTTGGAGTTTCGGTTTTGAGCTTCAAAGGTGACAAGGTTTTGCAAGAAGTTTCAATTTCAAGTTTTTTGGTTTCTTGGAATTCAAGTCTTGGTGGTTCTTAGAAGACAAGTAAGGTTTAGCTTTGTCTTGGGAGTCAAGAAAAGTGATTACTTGGAGTACAAGGTATATCAAGGATGTAGACTTGAGGTGGAAAGATCGAAACTTTAGGGTTTTTCTAAAGGTTAGTACATCAACTATTACAAGAAAGCGGATTTAGCACACGGCTTGTGAGACTTGTTGGTAAAGTTGGTTAAAAAGCAACTTGACAAGGTTTGTAGCAAGGTTAAAGAAAAATGGCTAGTATGAATACTAGGTTAAACATCAAAAAGCTCGATGGGAATATTGTACAAAAACATGGAGGTTCAAAACAAGTTGGGTTCAAGCAACTTGGTCTTGGTGTTAAAATAAGGTTCCATGGATCGAGTACATGTTCAAAAGCATGTTTGGTTTGAGGTGGAACTGCAGGGAGCTCAGGGAAATCGTGAAGCTGAGGTAATTCAGGAGAGTAACGATCATGTTGTAGTGGCTCAAAGAAAGTTGGAGATTAAACAACTTGAAGGAAAGACAAGCACAGATTGCTTGATAAATAAGCAGGTACATCTTGGTGCAAAGGTCGGGGTAGACATTATGAAAACCGGAGCACCTGGTCAATAGTTTGCAAAGGGTAATGCTACTGAAAGGTATAGAGGTGACAGTAATATGGTTGCTTTAGGAGTTGTTGTAGTGATAGAAGAATATGCACACGAGTCATTGGCTTTCATGGATACAGTTTGTAATATACTCTAATATAAGAACATGGATGGTTATGTGATTTAGGATGATTAAAGATGTATTTTCTAGAGAGAAGTTAGAGAGAGAGAATGAGATGAGATAGTTGGGAGCCTTGTGAGAGAAAACTAGTAGAATGTTAGATTGCAAATGAAGGTCCAACCCTTTCCCTTGGGTGGGAAAGGGTATTTATACTTACACTAGAAACGCCTTCTGAAAAAGGCTGTGGAGCGGGCTGACAGTGGGTGAAGACCCGACCCGACTCCACACATACTAACTAAATCTAAACTACCATTAAACTAATTAAGATAGATACCACGAGCTATACTATGCTAGATTACACTTGGGGTGACCGAATCTTCATACGAATATTCGTATTCCTAACAATCTCCCCCTAAGGGAGGTCACCCCAGAAAATAAATATTGAATCAAAGCAGTCAAGTCTTTGATGACATCTCCATAGCTCGTGGCCTTTTGATTCTTCATAGTTGAGATCTTTATGCATTGAGTGGTAGACTCTTGATGACACCTTCAATGTGTTGGATGATCTTTGGAGATTGCTTCGACTTCATCATCCATATGAGTATCTGAGGGTCATCTGTGAGTAGTAATGTCTCCATGTGATATGAACATCTTTGTGTTGGCATGCTCACACTTTTCAGAATCATGATCTTCTGCATCAGAGTTGTGGAAGCATATTTGAGGCCCAATCAGTGATCATGATTACTTAGATTGTGATGTCGAAGTGTGAGCATGTGATGATGGATCAGCATCTTTTCAGCAATCAACTGCAACCGTCAGAAATTCCTGCAAGCAAACAGTTAGCAACAAATCATCCGGTACTTATAGGTTTGGAATTAGAGATTGTCAACAGCATAGTGTGAAAACTCCTTCTAATCCTCACCAAGACCGTTCTCAATCGGCAAGCCCCCAAGAGGACTTACGCGAACTACCTAGGTAGATCAACGAATGGGTGAGTCGCTGGAGATCACTCCACGACTGTTGACCGTTAGTAACCATCGCGACCACTAAGCGTAATTCACAAAGAATTACCTAAGTGACCTGCTTTCAGGGCTGCTTGATGTTGACCCTGGCAGGAATTTCCATTCAATCACTGGGAGTTACAATAGCAACATGCCTCATAAATGTTCTGGCAGATTGCTAAGATCTGCGTAGGACTCATAAGTTTACCACTGGTGTCCTTCATGTTGAACAACCAGGGTAGAAGTAGCATGTGTTCCTATGAGATCTTTTTATGTATCTCGAGGCTCTAGACTCAATAGGTGCATTTGGTTTTCCTATGCGGAGATTAGGGAGAGGTCTCCTACTTCAATATCAACCATCTCTAAGAGATAAGTCGATAGATTACACCGGTTCCCCGTGAGAATGAAACAAGTTCTTTTAAGAGAACTTGAGTGGCTAGAAGGTTTAGTGCAGTGCGTCACTGGGTCCATGACGTCTTGTCTTCAATACCAATGTCGCCTTAGCAACCATCAGTAGATTATGAATTGAACCCGGTTTCTGCCCTAAGGTTGAATAATAGGAGGGCTATTTCTTTTCACCCTTTCTCATTTCATTTCTTTTTAATTCTTCAACCCCTTCTTTCTCCATTCTCACATTTTCTCCTTTTTTCTTAATCATACCTATGGACTTTCTAATACTATCTATTTGGTATTGTCCATGGGTAGATCCCTCCGGCTCTGGCGGATCATAGGACGGTTTTCCTAACCTTAGCCACCTTATAACTTCATGACTATCCTATGTTGCCATACACCAAATCATTGAAAATTCTCTCAACGTGTTTATGATTGAGAAACACATTTTGTTAACACATTGAGAGTTTTATCATTTTCAAATGCTCCCCCTTAACATGTGCTCATATGTATTGATTTGAAAATTTGCACATGTCAGGAAGAGTTGCACTTTTTGAATTGATCTGCCTTAAGTGATCATGACCGGGCATTCGAGACACGTTTACATTACTAGATAAACTAGCTTGAAGTTATTACCCGGCCCGATCAGGTTCACCCAAGGTTTCTCGAAACGGTACATTCTACTTAAACTAGTCCTCTTCGAGACACGCTTACATCACTGGTTGAACCAGCTTGAAGTTATTACCCGTCCAGGACTAGTCCTTTCGATTCAGGACATTTGTGTTTCGTCAATTCATGAGTCATGTCTGAGTCTCGATCTCGTAAGATGCAAGGATCCTTTTTCACAAATCATTTGCTCCCCCTCAATATGTGCATTGATGTACCAAAAGAGTTTAGCACATAGGGAAGAGCATATATTTGGGTTTGGGTTCAAAACATCACATTTTAATCATTTTTTTTTCATATTTAGATCACATCTTCTCCCCCGATCAAAAATTTCAAACCAATTGAGATTTGTGATCCCAAGTGATTTAAATACGTTTAAAGATTTTGGAAGAAAAGATGTGTCATATTTTAAGAATGACTGATTTTGAGACGACATTTAAGCTCCCCCTCAAACCTTGAGGGAGTATGTTATGTGTTAGAGATGATGAGTTTATAAATGATTTAGAGTTTAGCGAAAAACTCATGAAAAATTCATATACTAACACATAACACTTGCACTTAATCCACTTGTAGTTATGCACAAAGATCATTGTTTTGATGATGTATAGTTTTTGAAATCATTCTCCCCCTCAATCGATGACACATTTTAAAATTGAACATTTTGCATAAAGCATTAATTTTTTATAGCATCGATTGAGTGGTAATTTTAAACAACTCTTCAGGTTTGTTTGATCTTCAAAAACCATGGTACCACCAAGTTTGGAGCAAATACTTTCCCGAAGAATCTTTGAAGGAAAAGTATTTGAGATGTAAAGAAGACTTCTCTTCTTTTGCCAGAAATGATGCACTTAAGCGTACATCAGATCGGAAAGGCACGAATATAAAGTAATTCATGCCTTTGTTAGGAACAGCCGTCTTTTTGGCGACGAACTTTCCCCAATAATAGGACCGGGTTGCTATCTGAAGTAATAGCAAACCATAATTTAAAGAAGTTGGAGACGACATGTTTCTAGAGAAAACATTATTGAGTGTATGAAAAACTCATGTTCAAGCATATGTATGATTCCGTGCCATTATTGAATGACATTTCTAGAATCGTACATACTATTGATTACACATGAGACATGTCGAGAGAAGACTGTTTTTGAGTTTTATGATTTTTCAGATTTTTTTTGGTTTTTGTAGGTTTTATATTTTTCTATTTTTTTTTTTTTTTTTTTTTTTGCGATAGACTATATACAAGGATATGTGAAGCAACCCGTTACTCCTCCTGATCTTCCTGAAGACATGTGAGATCCTCAGGAGTGAGACTCTTCATGCCAAGGCGAGGGATGATGAATTGAAATCTTTCCCTAGGAAGTGCTTTGGTGAAGATGTCAGCCAGCTGGAACTCTGTTCTTACGAAGTAAAGTTCCACAATTCCCTTCTCAACTTGTTCCCTGATGAAGTGATGGCGAATGTCAATGTCCTTAGTCCTTGAGTGTTGGACGTTGTTGCAGCACAGTGCGATTGCACTTTTGTTGTCACAGTACATGGGAATCTTGTTGAATACAAATCCATAGTCTGAGAGTTGAGATCTCATCCATAGAATTTGAGCACAACACGAGGACATGGCAATGTATTCAGCCTCAGTGGAAGAGATTGATGTACTCATTTGTTTCTTTGAGGACCAACTAACCAACTTATCACCCAGAAACTGTGCACCCCCGGATGTGCTTCGACGAGTGTCTTGACATCCCGCATGATCAGCATCGGAATAAGCTGTGAGTGCCATTGCGGTGTCCTTGGGATACCAGAGACCCAGATGGATTGTACCTTTAAGATATCGAAAGACCCTCTTGACTGCTTCTAAGTGCTTCTTAGTTGGTTTGGATTGATATCGAGCACATATGCAGAAGGCAAAGAGAAGATCCGGTCTGCTGGCAGTGAGGTACATTAAAGAGCCAATCATGCTTCGATACAAGGTTTGGTCGACTGGAGTCCCAACATCGTCTTTGTCAAGTTTTGATCTTTCAATCATGGGAGTATCAACAGAGTCACACGATTCGAATCCAAATTTCTTCAAGATTTCATTTGCATATTTGGATTGATTAATGAATATGCCGCTGGGATTTTGAGATACTTGTAAGCTCAAAAAGAAAGACATTTGTCCCATCATAGACATCTGAAACGTATAGCTCATCTCTCGGGAAAAATGATCACACTCTTTAGGGTCGGAGGATGCAAAAATGATGTCATCTACATAGATTTGTACATGAAGGTAGTTTTTGCCTGTTTTTCTGGTAAAGAGTGTAGGATCAACAACACCTTTGGTAAATCGGTTGGCGAGAAGAAATTTTGACAAAGTATCATACCACGCTCGTGGAGCTTGCTTAAGTCCATAGAGCGCCTTCTTTAACCGATAAACATGGTTAGGACGTTCAGGATCTACGAATCCTTCAGGTTGACTAACATACACCACCTCCTTCAGATCGCCATTTAAAAAGGCTGTCTTAACGTCCATCTGATATACCAACATATTTTGGCTGGCAGCATTAGCAAGAAAGATTCTTATGGCTTCAATTCTGGCAACAGGAGCGAAGGATTCTTCAAAGTCAATTCCTTCTTCTTGACGGTATCCTTTAGCCACAAGCCTTGCCTTGTTCTTCAACACATCGCCATGCTCATCAAGCTTAACTTTAAATATCCATTTAAGAGCAATTATCATTGCACACTCAGGAGGAGGAACCAACTCCCACACATCAAGGCGATCAAACTCATGGATCTCGTCAACCATAGCAGTGAACCATGAGACTTTAGACATTACATCTTTGAAATCCTTTGGTTCAACTTTGGTGAGAACAGAGTTGAAGAAACACCATAAGGCATCAGTTGCCAGTTGTTTGCGTGTTGAAACTGGACGAGACGGATTTCCAATGATGTTGTCAATTGGATGATCATTGGTCCATTTCCTGAGATGCTCATGGGGTTGAGGATAGTGGATTGATGTAGCCGTGTTGGATTCATCTGAGACGGATGTATCATAAGAAGGTTCAGGAGCAAAGACATTTACAAACGGCTCTTCATTAGGTGGGGTAAACGGATTAACTTCAAAAGAATTATCAGCAGCTGCTACTCATGGTACAGATGAAGATTGAACATTAGATGTGTTTACTGAATGACTGGTAGTGGGGCCTTCTGGATCCCATGAAAGAGATGTGGATGGCCCTTCAATAGGCGGTGGAGCAACTGCTACACCCGCCTGTTGTGGAATGATAGGAGCTTCAGGAGCAGCCCCGACATGAGGTTCAAAGTATTCATCAAACATAGGGTCAAACAGTTTCTTCCAATCATCACTTGTGGGAGGCACAAAAGGAGTAGCAGGGGAGGGATACTGTACAAGCCCGGAGCTTATAGGTCCAGGAATCAAAGGATTGGGCACGGGTCCGGAACTGGTTTGTCCAGGAGCCGATTTCTCGGTCAGCTCATCGAATGTAACGTGAATAGTTTCCATTATATCTCTGGTACGTTTGTTGTAGATTCGGTAACCCTTGCGTTCAGCAGCATACCCAACGAAGAAACCAATGTCGGCCTTGGCCTTGAGTTTCCCAAGATCTTCACTGTCATTGGTTGGGTAGCACAATGCACCAAATACTTGTAGAAACGAAAGGTCTGGCTTTCTAACATGAACCAGTTCATATGGAGTCTTGCAGTGGAGAGGGTGTATCAAAGATCGATTCTGTGTGTAGCAAGCAGTTGCAATGGCTTCGGCCCAAAGGAACATTGGAGCTTTTGAAAAGATTAACATAGTCCTAGCAGCTTCAACTAAGGTGCGGTTACGTCTTTCAACGACTCCATTTTATTGAGGTGTACGTGGAATGCTCTTTTGATGACTGATGCCGATGCCTTTATAAAATTGAGTGAGTTGTTTGTTCACAAACTCCATTCCATTGTCGGTGCGAATAAATCTAATTGTCTTGTTGAGTCGGACTTGCAGTTGCCTGATGAGTTTGATGATGATCCCCGGAGTTTCATCCTTTGATCTTAAAAATTTTACCCATGTGAAGCGAGAGTAATCATCAACAACAACCAACACATATTTCTTGCCGTTGATACTTTGAACCCTCATTGGTCCACAGAGGTCCATATGAAGAGTATGTAGGACTTCCATGATGGAATTGACAGTTTTGGGTTTATGGGTGTGCTTTTTGCTCTTGCCCATTTGACATGCGGAACAAATATGGTCTTTATCATATTTCAATCTGGGCAAACCTTGAACAAGATCTTTACGAGTGAGTTCATTGATGGTACCGAAGTTCAAATGGTTTAAACGAAGATGCCACAGCCATGATTTGTTCTTAGAGGCTTTTGAGAGCAAGCAAATTGGAGAGGACCGCAACATGTCTTCAATTGATATGGTGTAAAGATTTGTGCCCCTACTTCCTTTGAGAAGATCTACACCATCTAATTCTCTAACAAAACATGTGTGTTTTCTGAAGGCAACTTCAAGATCAGAGTCACAGAATTGACCAACAGAGAATAGATTATGTCCAAGTCCCTCCACATAGTACACCCTAGATATTACACTGTCTCCAAAGACATAGTCACCATAACCCATTATTGTTCCAAAATGGTCGTTCCCGAATCTGACAGTACCAATAAACTTTTCCACGAAATTCATGAGCCGCGAGCGATCTCCAGTCATATGTTTTGAACAGCCTTAGTCCAAATACCAAAGGACGATTTGTACGACCTGCATTTGAAACCAGACAATGGTGGATAACTGAAAAAGCTGGAGCCCCACAAACAGTTGGGGTCCGTTTGGTTAGCACACACAAACATTGGATTATCATATGTCATGGAGATACTGCATGAATTATCACAGTTTGATGCACTAGACTTAGGATTGGTACTACTTGCATCTATTGGGAGTATTCTGCCCGTAGGTCTCCATTTCTTAGTCAGCACTACTTTGGAATTAGTAATCCTAGTCAAAGGGCACTTATCTCCTAGTGTGAATCTCCTTCCTGTAGGTCTCCATTGATAGCCAATATTAGTAAAGACCTTTCCAGTTTTGGTCCATATTTGCCTAACCGGCTTAGTGCACAAAACTTCCTTAACTGAAGAACACATTGAGGATTTTAAGAAGGACACAGCACATGCATCATGATTACCAAAAAATAAACATTCGTTACATGTCTTACAAATAGCACCAGAATTCGAATTAATTACATCATTGTTAACACAAATGTTTGATTCAACTCGATTCTTTTTTACAGGCATAACTTTATTGTTCCTATATGATTCTTCTACTTCCTTCATAAGTGCACTCTTAGCCGGCAAAGTCCTATCATTCTTTGTATTGCACCTAGGCTGTGACTTGCTAGCTTTAGATACACCGTTTACTCCTGTAGAAGCAATGATGGGAACATTAGAATGCTTAGTTTCTACTTGTTTACCGGTAAACATGGTGGTGGATTGAGTCATGGCATGGGGATAATTAAATGCAACATGTTTGTCGCCAACGTTAGACTACGATGCAAGTGACCTATCCACCTTGTTGTCACTCTTGGGGCATGTTCCTATGGCATATTCTAATAGTTCCTGAGCTCTATTAGTGAGGAAGCATGCACCCGAAATGACATCATCCTGTTTATTTGGTATCCTACCATCTTCAATGGTTTCTCTAAGTATGATAAGACAATCCTTAAGATACCTAAGATAGTTGCTATGAACTAGCTTATTGTTCCTAAGGGGAAGAGAGACATTCAAGGCATCGCTCGCAAATTTCTTACAAGCATGAACATTGGAAATAGCATGGTCACAAGAAACAACGGGCATTTTCCCTTTCACCATGGTCTTTAGATTCTCAATTTCGTTCAACAAAGAAGTGACTCTTTCATTGTTTTGGTTACGTGTTATTTTAATAGACTCAAATAGCTCTTTGTAACGTTGTTTAGCATTTGACATCTCAGCACGAAGCCACTCATTTTCATGTTGTACGTCGTTTATTATGTTTTGTTTCAGAAAATTTTGAGAATCTAGCGACATTAGGTGGCTGGTATTAGCAACATTCCCCATGTTAGACATTAATTGTGCAATTTTTGCCCTCAATTTCCGAATCGTGTTTGAGTGAGCTTGAATTACATCATCCTTTTTGGACAATTCAAAACATGTATCAAATTCAGGAGCATCCGAAGATGTCTTGGCATTTGAGAGTTTTATGCTTTCTTCTAGATGTTGATATTCTAGTTGTAAATTAAGATTATCAACTTCTAGTTTTGAGAAATGCCTGACCATGTTATCATGGTCGTCATTTTGAATTTTTGTATTTAATCTCAAATTCTCCCCCTCAAGCTCAATCACACGATTCTGAAATACATTCAACATAACCGACATTTCATGAAATTGTTTAGCAGATAAGGCAGAGTCGGTGGCAGTGTAGAACACATCTTGAGTAATGCAATTAGCAATCAAGTTATCATTCATAATGCGAGTGTTTTTTCTGTCAATTTCACTATATTTGAGATCAATTGCCAATTGTTTACCCTCATTTTCGACATCTTTGAAAACCTTTTTCATGTTAGTGACATCATCATTTATGGTAGTCTTAAGGCCTTCAAAGTGTTCTTTAAGAAGTTTGAAAAATGGCATGACTTCTGTTAGGTAACACCGTTTTGTTTGTTCAAAACCCCTTTCCCCTTCAGTAATCCCAGTTGGTGTAATTCTCTTTTTACAAGTTTTGTCAAAGTCATTAAACAGTTGACCTAGTACATAAAGACCAATAAGAGTATTACACTATGTAGGAAGAGTGAGTGGTACAAGGTGCATGGGCGTGGTCAGAGGATACAAGGTAGGATCAGCAATCCTAAAAACAGTTCGAGTGTTACCCACAAGTCTTTCAGCTTTCATTTTCTCCATGTCAATATTCCAAAAAGTTTTTTCCGGGAGAAATTTCTTTTTAGGGACAGAAATGGCCTGATGATTGTCATTTGCGTAATCATAGTGAAATAAGAGATTCTTAGCAGTGCACAAGGGATCTTTCAATTTTTCAGCAAGTTTTTCCCTATTTCTATCTTCAATCTCATCTATCTCATCATATGAACACATATCAAGAGGGGCATGGTCAGGTTCAAACATAACGTTCGAATCATATATTGCGGGTTGAGAACCAATCCCATTTCTAAGGTAGTGTACCTTAGGTTTAGAGGTATCCTGTTCACTAAACTTATCTCTTAATTTCCTATGCTTCTCCATCATTTGAGCAGATTGGATGGTTTGGCCTTGCGTGTACAATTTTTCTTCTAGTTTGTTTTTCAACATTTTAAGGTTGGAAACATCATTTAAAAGACTTGTTTCTTTGTCTTTATAATCATGTTTGAGCGAGGTTAACCCCTTTTGAATTTCCTGTTTTTGTTTAACAGTTAGATCCAATTGTTTCTTCAAAGACATTAACTCCCTTTTAAATGTTTCTTGTTTGGAATTATTTTCAGTTATGTAAGCACGCATTTGCCATTCCATTTTCTGCTCACATTCATTTAACTCAAACTTAGCTCTCTGTTCATATATAGACACCTGATCCTTAAGAATATTGAATCTAGTGGGCAGGGAATCATCAGGGATATATACAGTGTGCTCATGCAGTTTAAGCTCACTAGGATCAACAGAAGGTGTGTCACTTGGTACAACTAGCGGACCATTGACATTCAAATATCTTTCATATGGGATAGTATTGGTATTTCCCATATTAATGGTATTTGTGTTGTCAATGTCTGTGAGTTGTACATGTTCACACACCCTCTGTGGATGAACAGAGTCATCATGGATAGGTAAAATTGATACCTCAGAGATAGCAGAGGTGATGGATGATTCAGGCTGATGTGGAGAGGACACTGCTGCAAAAAGGTTAGCCATGAAGATGGTTTGAGCAGTGGGTTCGTCATCAACGTCAGAATCAAATGCATCACAGTCTTCAACCTGGAAGATATTCGGGTCATTGAGTGCAAGATCTTGAACCGGTTGATCATCTACATCAACATCAAATGTGTTCCCGTCATCACCCACCAGAAAGATCAAGGCATCTTCATCCAAAACAGTCCCACTCTCTTGTGCCTGCATCAGCAACATTTTATCTTTGAAGTATTCAGAGTTTTGTGGACGTTTTGGTTGAGGGCAATTCCTAGCAATGTGACCCATTCCTCCACAGTTGTAACACTTAGGTTGCCCGGCTTGTCCTTGAAGTGCGTTGCCAACCCTATAATTCCCATTCCTAAATCCATCATTCCTTTGATTCAGATTCTGTCTTCCTTGTACATTTTGCACCACAACTCTACCATCCTCTATTACAGCCTGATTGCGAGGATTGGATGAAGACCGAAGTTGATTATTGGTAGATGGAAGATTAGCTCTGAATTGTTGGACCAGTAATGAGACTTGGTTGGATAGATTATCAATCATCATGTCAGTGTGGGAATACCCAGAGTCCGGATGGGTTTTTAGGGCTGAAGGTGACGGACCGGATGCTAGTAAAGTAGATCTGGTTGAAGGATGTTGTGGTTGAGGTGGATCACTTGATGAATGATTGAGTTGTTGAACATTTGAGACAAAAGCAAGAGAATCATTTAGAGTTGGAGAGTTTAGTTTTTCACGCATCACCCGATCATAGGCAGCATGCTTCTCATGTTGTTGCAGATAGGCGTAAAGTTGTTCATGGTTGGTGTCCCTAAGACCTTTGTTGAGTTTAACAGCAGTGGCAAATCTGTCCCATTCCGGTGCCATGTTGTTCACAAATTTAGAGTTAAGCTGAATGTTGGGCATTGTCATCTTGATGATTCTCATATCATTGACCAGTTTATGAAATTTGACATAATAGTCTGTGATGCTTTCACCTGGATTCATTTTGAAGTGCTCAAACTCATCATATAGCTGAGACTCTCGATCTTCTTTGGTTAACTCAGACCCTGCAAGGAGCATTTTTACATTATCCCAAACTGCTTTGGCATCTGTGTTGTAGTTGATGAGTTTGTAGACATCTTTAGGAAGCCCTTGAATGACAATGTTCGAGGCTCTGATGTCGGCATCATAACGTTTCTTTTCTTCCTCTGATAGCTCATCGTAGATGCGAGGTCTGTTAGGGCCGAACACAGCATGTTGGTCGTCAGTAGCAGCAACCGTGTCTCTGGTGACTCCCATAACAAAAGGTCCTTCATCGATAGATTTCAGAATGTTGACTCCATTATCCTTTCCCAAGCAGTAGAGACGAATCCTTTGTGCCCATGATTCATAGTCGGTCCTGTCCAGCATAGGAGGACGAGTATCCGACCCTGCTGCCTGAATGTCATCCGATGCAGTGCTAGCCATGTTGTGAAGAATTAGTAGGTGCACGTATCAACCTATTAAACACAAGTGAATTTCGTGTTTTGTTGCAACAAGTCGAATTACAATCACTACTCAGAAAACAAGTCAAATCGTAAGATTAAACTCACAACGTCAAGTTACTATACAAATAACAAGTCAAGTTGTAGGAATAGTCTCACAACGTCAAGTTACTAAAGGAGTAGATGTAACAACTCTACAGCTCACAAATTTCACAAATGTCAACACGCTAAGATAATCACAACTCGCTAAGGCTTCAACTCGCTACAAGTACCAAGTCGCTGAAATACCTCAACTCGCCACAAACCAGCACTAACTCGCTACGCTGAAATCAACTCGCTAATATCAACCCTCTATTTCACTAACTCGCTGGATGATCAACTCGCTAGTCTGACACTGCACAATCAACCCAACTCGCTATACACAACTCGCTGCTGGTAGCAACTCGCTAATAGTCAACACGCTGGCAAACAACACGCTAACAGTTAACTTGCAACTAATCAACTCGCTGGATATCAACTCGCTACAAATCAACTCGCTAGATGTTAACTCGCTAAATCACAACTCGCTAATGAACAACTCGCCAGATTCACAAAACTCCAAAATCTGACAACTCGCTAGTAATGAGACAAAAGTGTCCCTTTCGTAGCGATTTGTCCGTATGTCCCAAAATAGTAAAGAGCCAAAACGCTAACGTCAACTCGCTGCACAACACAGCCAACTCTCTACCAGAAGACACCAACTCGCTACCAAGAAACAACACTCGAAATGCCACCAATGTCCACACAAGTGATGAAATGACTAAACCAAGATAACTAAAAGGTGTCTATACTACTTTTAAACAAGAAAGTATAACAAGAATGCCAAGAGAAAGGCTTAACGAGATCAAACAAGTGAGAAAACTACAAAAGCCATTCGAACCAAACTAAACTCACACACCACACTATAAATTCGAGCATACCATGTATCCTAGGATAGAACCATGGCTCTTGATACCAATTGTAATATACTCTAATATAAGAACATGGATGGTTATGTGATTTAGGATGATTAAAGATGTATTTTCTAGAGAGAAGTTAGAGAGAGAGAATGAGATGAGATAGTTGGGAGCCTTGTGAGAGAAAACTAGTAGAATGTTAGATTGCAAATGAAGGTCCAACCCTTTCCCTTGGGTAGGAAAGGGTATTTATACTTACACTAGAAACGCCTTCTGAAAAAGGCTGTGGAGCGGGCTGACAGTGGGTGAAGACCCGACCCGACTCCACACATACTAACTAAATCTAAACTACCATTAAACTAATTAAGATAGATACCACGAGCTATACTATGCTAGATTACACTTGGGGTGACCGAATCTTCATACGAATATTCGTATTCCTAACACAGTTGCTTGTGAGGTAATTTCCAAGTGGATGGCTGTAATGAAAGAAGATATGGATACTCGGTCTAGTATGTGTATGCTCAGCAACGATTTCAGGAGAAGCAGTGACGACAGTAAAATATATTACTAGAAGTATGCACTAGGTATGTTCATATATCTATTCCTCTATATAGATTATATGGGGTTTACTTGCGAGAGCAAGGCTGAGATCTGGGTTACCAAGGGTTTGCTGGATGAAGAAAAGGAAAATATACTTGGTATGAAGATCTTCAAGACTCAGAGTGGTAATACTCTAAGGGTGTCACGATTCAGGTTTTCCAACAGGATGTCGGTTCAGATATTTTTGGGGAGACACTCTACGCTGTCGTTAGAGGGTAGTCTGTCAGGGAATCGTGATGAAGAAAAGAAGAGTAAGGGGTCATGTATATATGTACTTGGAACTCATAAGTATCAAGTTGTCTGCACGAGAACTGACATAGCATATGTGGATATGGGAATGTTGGATAGGTTTGATCGTGGATTACATAGGGACGTACATGCTTTTTTGGATTCTGACTACATCCTGGGTAGATCAATCACAATGTACGGGTTTATAATACAGGAATGTGCGGTGAGCTGGGAAGCTATGTTGACTTTGTTACCAACTGAAGCGGAGTATATGACACTTGCTGGAGAATTGAAGGAGAATACATGGCTAAAGGGACTCTCTACAGAGTTAGGATTTGAGCTAAGGTTAGTAGCGGGTATTGCTACTGGTGCCTTGACGAAGGCGATCCTTGGTCCGAGGTTCCAGCACTGGTTGAAGCTGATGCATATCGGAGAAGTCTAACTATTACCACTAAGGTGGAAATTATTAGAATATTAGTGTGTAATAGTTACGATATAAGTTTAGGGGGCTAGTTGTAGTTTAACTCAAACTTAAGGAGGTTAGTCATGTATTAGGAAAGTTCCTAACCTCCTTAGTTGTAGATTCCTTGTTCACCAAGGAAGGTTTCTCCCCCCTCATTCTTTATAAATAGGGATGAGGGGGTGAGGTTTTATTTGTACCTTCTTTTCATGCTCACGTTTGATAAACGTTTGAGTGTAAAATATCTCGTGTGGGTTGGTGCCACTCGGCATTAAGGGATCATAACCCTTTGCCGATGTCTTGTTGAAGTAGTTCTTGATTTGTGGTTCTGCTCTAAAAACCTGTTTGTTGGATTTCTCCCAACATCACACATTGGAAATGTCAAAAACCAAGTTACCCAAAACAAAACTTTCAGTCCAGGGGTTGGATTTAGCCAAAAACCGCCCTTAAAATTTGGAAGATTTGTGCGATTTCACACCTCACACATTCTCGTATCTGTGTGAAAGTATATGATTTAGAGATGCAGATGAAACTACACGTAAACAGCCCTTACATTCTAAAAATATTAATGAAATACAGTTTGGTGAGAAATGCAATAACTAATCATCTAGATGAAAAATCTAGATGAAAAGGAAAGTCTCTCTTATTGTATAGTATGATCTACATTATCCAACTGAAAAACTAAATGTTAAAACATTAACATTATGTGAACTTTTTTTTAGAAAGACAACAATTTATAAATACTAAAAGAGTAATGATACACCCACAAAACATTCACAAAAAAAAGTGTCACTTCCTGATTGGCTTAATTAGAGAGAAAATGTATAAAAATATAGTGACACCTCTTTTTGTGGATGATTTTGTGTATTTGTTTTTGTATGTGTATCATTTCTCATATCAAAAGCCATATTACAAACTAAATGCATCCCACCTCCCTAACAAGAAAGTTAAAGAGGGTGGGACCTAAGAGAACAAAACAGTACATGCACCCATAGCGCACAAATTACCCGTACTCATAAGCTACAAAACATATGAGCACAATTCCATAAGATTTGCAGACACACAATTGGACACCAAGTGGACAAAGTACCTGACACTTACTTAAATATGTAAAATACCATATTGCAAAAACACTTGCAGACACACAATTGGACACCAATTGGACAAAGTACCTGACACTTACATAAATATGTAAAATACCATATTGCAAAAACACTTGCAGACACACAAACTTGCTGTCTCAACACCTAAAACATTCTGTGAACTTTATTTCCCATGATCTAGTGGTGGTCCTAATGGCGGCACATTCCCATTACAATTCTGAATTGGAGCATTGGCACAAACCTTCTCCTCATTAGCATTATTGCTCAGTCCATGCATGTTATGTTGAGAATCATACCAAGACATTTGTTCATGAATATCAGTTTCATTACCGAAAGAGAGAATGTGGTCATTCACATATACCAGGTGATTCATCTCTAGACTATTCATATCATCCATCTCATAGCTTTGCGGGTATGGTTCAGTGGGTTTAAAGTTAAAGCAGCTTTCTTCATTGGTACATTCAAGACGATTCTCAACGTCCGTAGTACACAATCCAAATTGTTGGTCCAGAACCGATGGCTTATGCTCAGTGTTTGCTAGAAAGTGATCATCATTTCTGTTGGGAGTAAACGAAATATCCTGTATAAATGTGTTTCCACTTTCCCAGATACCATTTGTCCTTGGAACTTCATGAGAGCTTCTTACTGAAGTTTCATTCAAAGCTGGAGGATAATATACTTTAAGGTTAGAAGATGAAAGATATCTATATAAATCAATTATAAAAAATGTATGGATCAAAGTACAAAAAATCATCTGGATAATGAAATTTGTCTACCTGTTAATGGTAAGTCAGTACTAAAATGTCCCGCAAAAGAACCAATTGGTTGAACTGGATTAGGAACAAAAGGTACAACTGCTGCCTGATGATCTTCATGATATAGAACAGGAATCACAGAACTTGTGTGTACGCATTGATGGTAGAAAGGTGGAGAGTGAATAGGAAAAGGTTGTTGTTTTAAACTCCGTAGTTGGTCATCGCTTTCTAAAAGGTTCCTAAAGGGCTCATTGAGGACTCCAGGTGGACATAAAACCGTATGTCGCCTGAAAAATAGACATTAATTCAGAGGGTCTTGGTGTGTTGAAAGTGATTATGTGATAGTGTTTGGATGTGAATTGGCTATCATATCTACACTTTTCATAAAAAGACAATGAACTGTTTCCCCCTCAAGATTGTCCATTAAAAATTTATCTGATAACGTTATTGGAACATTGTTACGTACCTGCAAATAGAAGCTTGACCTCCAGTAAAATCATCTCTAGTTGTCTGCCATTTGGTATGCTTTTTTGCTATGAAGTTAACCTCGTTACATAATTCTGGTGGCTTGCTCAACTGCGAAAAAATGTCCTCACATGATTAAAGTCATTATTTATTAAATTTAATGCCTGTCATATAAAAAATAAGTAGGAAAAAAAGAAAAGAAAACCTCTAATTCTATACGACCCTTCTGTTCTTCATAAAAAACGGCATTGATGGCAGATATTTGTGACCATGGAATTTCCATCTTCTTTTTAAGAGACCCATCAAGAAACTCCCACACAAGTTTCTTCTTTTTATAGTAGAATTTAACAACTAAATCTCCTTCGTTTTTTGATTTCCACTGCCCAAATTTGCGAAGCATAGATTAGATGTTTCTATTTGTTTCATTAAATCGCATAAAATCATATGAGAAAAAGAAAAACTAACCTCCCAAGAACCTATTGTTAATGAGATGGCAGGGAAACTAGTCGCCTTCAATTTTGTATTCTGTTGGTTTGACTGTTGATTCAAAGTCAATTCAATATGGTTTAATTTTGTATTCTGTTGGTTCGACTGTTGATTCAAAGTCAATTCAATATGGTTTAATAGAGATGTTGACATAATCAAAGTCAACCCTATTGGAGCCCATTGAAGCTAAAAGTAGAAAAGGAATATTAACAAAAGAAACTCAAGTAAAACACATATTTGATATATTGATGAAAAGACAACAACACTAACTTGTGGATTAACGATAAATCCATTGGATGTTTCACCAAGTTCCATTCCCCGGTTGTCGTAGTCGGTTTGAACATGAACACCATTCAAGAGACCACTAGCATTATTCAAAGTTCTATATTGATTTTGATGCAAAGTTTCTTCTTGTTTATAGACTACTGAGTTCACAACCTGTATAAGCCAAAAAGAATTAAGTAAGAAAAGTCCAAGGAGTTTACATTGGAAAATCGTGAACCAATGAAGTGACGACAATGAGTTATAAGGACATAAGGCTCAAAACATATATGTCTAGCTATCTTATTAACTTACCTGTGGGTTAATGTTATTCCGGTTAGATGGTTCGCCAACTTCAAACTTTGCATTGTTGAAGGTGGTGGTTTGAGGATGAACATTAATACAAGAATAATCATGGGAGAGAATAGGAGCATTATTCCAACTTGTATTTTGATCATGATGTTTTTCTTCAGATGCAATTAACTCTTTCTTTCTTTTCTGTCCATTTGACGGTTGAGTCAAACCCAATTGACTTTGGTTGACTAAAAGCGTTGACTTCGACAAACTTAACCCTATTGGACTTTTTTCCACCTGAAAGTATGGAAACCCATGTTAACAAAAGAAACTCAGCAAAATCAACCCACATAATTAGACAAATTAAAGTGACTATCAGAAAACACATTTACCTGTTGATTAACAATGAATCTATTCGACGATTCACCAACTTCTGTTACGCTATTTTTGTAGTTGGTTTGTAGATGAACTTCACCATAATGAGCTTGATATTGAGCTTGTTCTTGTGTTAGATTTTTATCGTTACTTCCCGAAGAAAGATAGCCCATTATGTCACCATTGAAGCTGGTTTGATGATCGTAAGCATGAAGAAGAGAATCATTCAAGCGTCTGCATTGATGTTGATGATATTCTTGTTGATTATTATCGCTAGAATAATGTTGATTATCACCACCGTTGGATGCCATTGATATGTT
Source organism: Artemisia argyi (assembly GCA_030686995.1). Classification (NCBI taxonomy): domain Eukaryota; kingdom Viridiplantae; phylum Streptophyta; class Magnoliopsida; order Asterales; family Asteraceae; genus Artemisia; species Artemisia argyi. The sequence continues at coordinate 83,740,085 of CM060676.1, forward strand.
TATGTAATTATCTGAACTACTAATGAAAATCTTTGATTATACATACCCATGCATATGGGATGTACGTGTTATGTACGGATTTTATATAAAGTACAGTTCTAGTAGCACCAGGATATAAAGTGCAGCTAGTTATCCACGTCCAACTAGGAATATGGTATATTTAATGCAAATATAATAATTTTTTATGAGAAATTAATTGCTTAAATATGTAAATAAAGCTTTAAACAAATGTTAGTTACACGAGTAGTTTCTATATATAACGTTAATTATAGTATACGATCAGTAGTTTATCTGAATTAGAATCGTGAATTTGCTTAGTGTTTGATTTGTATACGTAATCTGTTTTACAATTAACTACTAGTATTTTAGAAGGGCAGAGGATATTAGCACCCGTAATAAACAAAGAATATACACAACCACCCTTTATTGTACTAGTTTTATAAACTTAGAAAAAATTGCATGTTTCGTCTTTGTGGTTTACCTAAAATCACATTTGTCGTTTTTATTTGATTTTAATTACGCCAGTGATACTTAATTTACAAATTAGTTGCATTGATGATCCTTATATTAAAAAATAGGATCAACTGTGTTATTGTGTAATAATCTATATTTTTTTTATTACACGGATAGTCCATATCATTATTATACAGATACTCCTTATTTTTCAAAATAAGGACTAACGACGCAAATAGTTTGAAAATTAGAGATTATTTCCATAACTAAAATCGTTAGTGACAACGAGTGTGATTTTAGTTAAACCACAATGATCAAACATGTATTTTTTTTCTTAAATTTTAGTTTAAATGTGGTTAAAATAACTTTACAAATATTTTTATCTAAATTTGGAAAAGGACTAAAATATATCTATCTTTTATATAGTATAAGAATTACATTATTTCGAAAGTATTTTGCTAAATTAATTTTATTGAAATAAAATTGAGTCAATCATATTGCGCAATTCTTGTGACCCAATTAATAAATAAATAAATAAAGTCGGGCTTTGATAAATTTGGATGAGAAATTTTTGTGGAGAAAGAAAATAAAAATATAGGTATAAAAAAATAGGTAATTAATAATATTTAGTGGTTGAAGTTAAATTAATTATATGAAGTTAAGTGTAAACTTATAAGTTTTTTTGTTTTTTTAATAAGTTTAAAAAATAAACAAAAACATGTTAGACTTTATACCCCTTCGACTTTATATTTTAAAATTTTAACATATATGTTGTTTTAGAAATACATTATGTAAATGCATGGGGCTATATATAATTGTTAATATGAAAGTACGAGTTATTGTGTATGTAAATAAATATATAAAGTTGTACCTATACGAACAACTCATACCATTCTTCTTTATGAGTTTAAGAAAAGATATTTGAATATATATATATATATATATATATATATATATATATATATATATATATATATATAATGTAGCCAATTGGCTACATTTCCTTTGAAAAAAAGGGTGGGGACAGGGGGAAAATATGTGTCAGGGACTGAACTGTACATTATTAAAACTTTTTTCAAAGGTAATGTAGCCAATTGGCTACATTTGTAATGTAGCTATGTTTTTCCCGTGTATATATATATATATATATATATATATATATATATATATATATATATATATATATATATATATATATATATATACATATATATATATTACTATTACTATTTGCGTTCGATAAAGACGGGTCATGTTATTCCTTTTAATAAGTTTAACCCATGCGTACATATATTTTAATTAAATATGGTTAAATTATTTTTAATATGAATATAAATATCAAATGTAAGCAAGCATGTGTTAGTGTGATATGAAAATAAATATATGTGATTTTACTTATAGGAACGACTCATGTAATTCCTATTTAAAGTTTATATAAGGATATATGGAATAACATTATCAAAAAAATGTATATGTTATTTCATCAACGGTCATTATGTGTTATTAAACTCGCATATTGTGTATAACATAATATCAATAATTAAATAAAAACACCAACGTCAACCTCAACGCGTAAATTAAACAAACTTAAATCTTTCATCAAACAAAATCTCTACAAAATATTAGTCGATATTAATATATAATGAAAATGTTTATTTAAAAACCCTTGCATAATTATTAGTTGCAATTAAATCACGATTAAAAAACATTACACACGTGCAAATTCACATATTCGTATATTAAACTAAAATTTTAAAATAAATTTGATTCATATATAAATCCCGTGTGTGCACGTGATTTATTACTAGTTATGAGTCATTGCATTATAATAGTGAGTACAAATGATTTTTGGTTTTAATATACTTAACAATAGTAACGATAAAGATTATTCTATATAGACCCATAAAACTAGGTTTTAATTGGTGTTAATTTTAGTTTGAAATATCTACATCTACTTTGATATTTATAACTAGGTATGTGCATGGTGTTTCGGGTATTAAAGTGACGTTAATTTAATAGTAATAACTATCGCATGTCATTTTAGTAAATTTAAAGAATTGAGTAAGCTGTTAAGTTAACAGTGTTTTAAATAGGGATGTCGGCAAGAAAATACATCATACTTGTCATATTTTGTCATTGTATGTAGCGATTTTTTTATTTTTTTTAATTGTAGCACTAACTTTTTTAAATCGTGTCATTGTGTGTAATGGTGACCTGTTTGACCTGTTGCGTAGGTTGAGTTAACGATCGTTTGTTTTATTATTTCAGCGTTAGTCCTTTATACTAACGACCGTTTATAATTAACTAAATGGAGCCTGTTAACTTAACTATCGTTTATTTTATTATTGCAACGTTAGTCCTTTACATGTTTTCGCACGTTTTTGTCCGTTTTTACACGTTTTCGTCTGTTTTTACACGTTTTCGTCCGTTGTTACACATTTTGTTCGTTTTCGCACGTTTTTACACGACAAAAAAAAATAAAAAAATTAAGAATAAAACTAAAAAATAAATAATAATAATAATAATAATAATAATAATAATAATAATAATAATAATAATAATAATAATAATAATAATAATAATAATAATAATAATAATAATAATAATAAAGAATTGAGTAAGCTAAGAGTGGTGTCTTTATTTTTCATAGAATAAGCTTTTGTATTCAGAAAGGAGTGGGAGCACAGCTTGTGTCTAGACTCTCATCCAACTTTGTGTAAGTTTATTATGTATCAATGAAGTTATTATTAAAATAATAATAATAATAATAATAATAATAATAATAATAATAATAATAATAATAATAATAATAATAATAATAATAATAATATATGAAAATGGAAAAAAACATATGAAAACTTGACATTTGATTTTAAATCACGATTTTGACCCTTTTCTGGTCAGAATCATCAAAAGTGTAAAACACGAAAATTATCTGGAATGATATTTTACATCAAAACTTGCGAGATTTTAACTTGAAATTGCAAAACAATGACTGTTTACTACAAAAACTTAAGCGGTTTTCGACCAAATTTATAACTTATATACTTATAAACTCTTGTAAATCTTATAAGTTTGATGATTTACACAACTTTTAACTTACAAGATTTACAAGAGTTGATAAGTAATTAATTTGGTCGAAAACCGCTTAAGTTTTAGTAGTAAACAGTCATTGTTTTGCAATTTCAAGTTAAAATCTCACGCATTTAATGTAAAATATTATTCCTGACAACTTTCGTGTTTTGCACTTTTGATGATTCTGACCAGAAAAGGGTTAAAATCGTGATTTAAAATCAAATATCAAGTTTTCATATGTTTTTATCTATTTTTATATATTTTTATCTGCTTTCATATTATTATTATTATTATTATTATTATTATTATTATTATTATTATTATTATTATTATTATTATTATTATTATTATTATTATTAAAGACAATTAAAGAGCATCTATTACAATGTGTAATATTGAATTATATAGTTTATAATCATATTAATCGATACAAGCATAAAGATTGCAAGTCTCAAGAATGATATGACAAAATAGATATTGCCTTCACATATAAGTTGTCTAATTTAGACAACCAAATTACAAGTTAAATTTATGTTAATCATTTATAACAAATGAATAATAACATTCAATATTTATCGTTTATCATACAAAAACTCCACATTAACACATCTAAAAATATATATATATATCATGTGTAGCTATATAAGAGTTCATATATTCATTTTTGTTAAATATACACGAATTCAGAATATATCACTTAATCATAATTTTTGTGATAATCATCATTGTATCACAAGGAAGACGTTGGAACAATATAACTATTGCGATTAAGTTAATTAACCCAAAATAACTTAATGATAGCCAAAATACAACATGTAATAATTACGAAGTTAATACAGCATTATACAAATACAAAACTTCTATGATTTCGACACCTCATGAATCATGAATGACTTGTATGTAATTGTAAATAATAGGGGTGTGCACGGTTCGGTTTGGGTCGGTTTTTTGCTAAAACCGAAACCGAACCGAAAAGTTCGGTTTTTATAGAACCCAAAACCGAAACCGTTCGGTTTTTGGCGGTTTGGTTTTTTCGGTTTATTATCGGTTTCGGTTCGGTTTTTCGGTTTTTCCGGTTTCTAACCGTTTATATTTGGGCATGGCAAATTTATACTAACAAACTTGTATTATATAGATTTTTTTTTTCAATCTAAGCATAATAATATTTATTGGCTTATAGCATAATTCTATAATTACATATATATGTATATGAGACACATATGCGAGTGAACATACATATAATATGATCATCGTCATATATTTATTGATGTATTCTCAAGTAAACACACGACACGACAAACACACATATAAACATAAACATTAAGATAAATATATTATAAATCTACCCACAAAATTGAATATGAATTTATAAATTTGATTTATTTAGTTATTTATTCGTATTATATTAATTATATATTATTATATAATAAATCGGTTCGGTTCGGTTTTTGGACGAAAACCGAAACCGAACCGTACTTTTCGGTTTTTAAAAAATTAAAAACCGAACCATCGGTTTTTAGTTTCGGTCGGCTTTTTCGGTTCGGTTTTTTCAGTTTTTGGTTCGGTTTCGGTTTTTTCGGTTTTGTTTGCTCACCCCTAGTAAATAACTTAATAGTTTGACTAAAATATGTTTCAAAATTAGAAAACTTGGTTTTCAATCAATGCCATATATACAATTTTCATCTTATTTCACAAAACTATAAATGAAAATTTTCAAAATAATCAGACCAAGTAAAACACACTGTACCTTGCACATAAATTTTCATAATTAAAGGCTAAAGCTGTTAAGCTTGTTATTCACTGATAATATATATATCATTATTAACAGTACGATGTATCAAATATAGAGTCTCATGACTAATATTTATATATATATTTTATTTAAAACATCGAACACCAAAAATTAGTGTAAGATAAATAAGTCAGTGTCTCATTACATAATCTTAGCAAATATCAAATATATCATCCAGAAAATATATGCCAAATCATATAACATTGACGTCATTTAAACGAGGGTATATCAGTGTAGTGATTAGTTTATGAATAAACAATTACTATAATTTTAGTAAATATCATAATATCACTAAGTATGACATAAACGAATGCAACAAATAATTACAAAATTAATAACAATAAAAGTTAGTGATCAAATTGGAACTTGAGGTTCCAATATTCTTTTTTAACATAACACAAGGTTATGATTTTGATCTTTATAAAAGAACCATATTAGAACTTGAGGTTCTAATTATATACATATTTTTTTTTACTCATAACTTGAGGTTATGATATTTTTTTTCAGTCATAACATGAGGATATGATTTTATTTTTTCTTCATATTGATTCATGAAAGAACCATATTAGAACCTCTTGAAAGAACCATATTAGAACTTTGAGGTTCTATAATTTTTTTTCTTTCGACACAACATGAGGTTATGTTATTTTGATTCTTTTGAGAGAATAATTACTGAATTTGAGGTTCATGATACAATAACTTTGAGGTTATTGTATTTTTAATTTATTCATTGTAATAAAACTTGAGGTTTTATTATGAATAAATACAATCATAACATGATAGCTATGTTGTTTTGATTCTCTTTTTGTAGTCACGATAAAACATCTATTGTTTCTGTAAATTACATGAGAGTTTGAAAAATTAACAATAGAATATACATAATTCTCGTTATGTAATCTCAATAGAACATTTATTGTTCTTGTAAATCACCATAGAGATTAATAATAAGATGTACTAATAGAATTCAAAACAATCCATAGGATGATAATAATTTATAAGAAAACTAGAACTCCGAAACCAATTTTTATAATAAACTGTTAAGGCATCTCTAGTTTTCAAGAGTCAAATTATTTGAGTGGCATAAAAAAAACGAATTTAACACACAGAAAATTTCCTATGATTTGTTAATAGTCATATATTATTTAAAGTGATTATTGATGACAAGAAAATCACTTACCTTTTAACAATATTAACTCGTATGGAATAGAAAACATACTCTGACAATGGTTTCAAGTTTCAGCCGTCAAAGCCAATTTTGTTTGGAGCAAACTTCGTGCTGATAACGTGTTACAAAATTGTTGATACAAAAGTTGGGCGTTCCTGATTATGGGCTCTTGCTCTCGTATCAATTCGCTTCTTAGTACTTGTAACCTGCGCACTAAGAAAATAAACAACACCGTTAGGCTTATCGTGGGATTGTCTCCCACGATTAGACTCCCGCGTGAGAGTAAGTAATCGATTTAGGGTTCTCGTAAAGAGTTAGGGTTTTTGTGAATCGTACCTTGAATGATAGTTATGTCATTCCTTATATAGGCGCAGAATCCTTGTAGGGTTCATGCTCCTTACGTTTCGCACCCATGGTGCTTATCCGGGTAAGGATATCTATTCCATAGATAGATGATCCTTATCTATACCGTGTATAGTTTGTTTGGGTTGGGCTTACGTGAGCCTGTTCCCATTATTAATGCGGCCCAAGTTACAATAGCCCACTCATGGTGGATTTGGACCTTAGTAATGTGTATCATTTGGGCTCGTGGCCCATATATAGACTATACGTCATCATGTCCCCCCAGTCTAGTGTGCGCGGCTCGTAGCCGCGGATGCTAGACTAATATTACCAGCGGTAAGCGTGGCGGGAGAACATTGAAATATTGCCGCCCATTTTAAAGTGCAATGCACCTAGTCATAGGTATTTCAAAAGGATACCTCGAAAATTGGGGGTAGTGTCCACGTGGCCCTCGTAAACCGGGAAAAAGTGCATGTACCGTTTCGGTTCTAGCCACACGTTTTTGTGAGTGGGATCCACGTGGACATCATCTAGGGTTTTCTTACTCCCTATATAAGAGTCACCGCCCCATTTTTACAATCATACACAGTAAAACACACACTCACCATTGCTCACTTTCTTGAAAATTATCTTTTGCAAAGAAAATAATCCTTTCCGTAGGTAATTTTTGTGTGCGTTTTTTACTAGTGAATTAATGAAAATGGTTGCCCAGTTAGAGGACTTTCGCTCTGCGATGACGGTTGATGATGTTACTCAGTTTACGTCTGACTACTTCGTGCCTATGGATGTGCGTCCAGAGGCTCCAGATGTTGACTCGTGTATAGCTGATTTCCCCGAAGGGAAAATAGGGTTATACACGAAATTCTTTGAGTACGCGAATTACCGCGTACCCATATCCATCTTTCTGAGCGATTTGCTCAACCACTATCGCCTCCAAATCTCTCAGCTGCACTGTATAGGTGCGGCTAAGGTGTCGAATTTTGAAGTAAACTGCCGTTTACTTGCGATAGAACCAACCATAGCCTTGTTCCGCTACTTTTACCACACGACGTGGTCAAATGGGTGGGTATCTTTTGCGAAGCGCCCAGGGGCGCTTCAGTGTTACACTGATAAGGTGGACTCCCTAAGAAATTGGAGGGAGTATTTTTTCTGGGTGGATGATGTGGTATTTCCATCGCCCTATGAGTTTTATACTCAGGATACATTGCCAAGGGATGATGCCGCGAAGAATGATGGGGTCTTCGTGGATGTGGTTTCCTCTCCACAGAATGAAAACAAGGAGGGGAAAGCCAAGGTTGATGAGGGTGGAAAGGCGCGGCAGTTGATGGATGAGTTGGCTGCGACTGCTGCGCGCCAGGCTGAGCTGGTGGCTCAGTTGAGGGAGAAGTATGTCGGGGAGAGCAGTACTCTCACCCAGAAGGATGAGGAGCTAGCAAAGCTCCGTGCGCAGTTGGCGGATGCGCAGGTGGAGTTGGAGTCCTCGCGGGTGTATACTGAGAAGATCACCCATGAGAAGTTGTCCGCCTTGGCTGAGGTGGAGAAGGCGCGCGGGGAGCTTCGTCATTATAAGTCCGACCTAACTTGGGCTGTGCGCTTCTTGGAGGAGAAGAAGGTGGAGCATTTTGCTAACATTGCCAAGTTTAAGGAGGATATGATGAAGATCATCCAGCTGCAGGAGGACAAGCTGCGTGGCCTGAGCATCGAGTACGATGAGGAGTTATATCCTCGTTTGATGTCGACCATTGCTGAGCGCAGGTATTTCTTTTATACTCTTCTCCTTCGTAATACTTTTTGTTGCTATGCTTGTTATTAACACAAATTATCTTTGTTGATGTAGGTGGTTGATTAGCCACGGGCTGCGCCTGGCAGCAATGGGTACTCTTGAGTCCCAAGAGGTGTTGGACGCCTTTGGGAAGGTGGTTCACTGCGTAGTGGCTCGCGGGAAGTCGCAGGCTATGGAAGAACTCCATGAGGCCAAGTTGCTGAACAAGGATTTGGCTGAAGTCCCTGGGTATAATGCTACTGCGTATGATGAGCTGATGCAGGCTATGGCAGGGTTGAAGGTCCTCGAGTTACCGCACATTGGCAGGTTAGAGCGCGACCAAGACAACCCCATAGATGTACTTATGGCGGGGTTGACGTTGGAGCGCCACCTTAGAGAGGATGCAGAGGCGCAATTGGATCACTTTCTGAAGCCTGATGTGTCGCAACTGCAGATTCCTGTGTTTGCGCAGCCTCGCCACATCCTTAACCCATTTGCTCTTGAAAGGGAGATTCCCTTGAAAGAGGTTTTGGAGCGTCACGAGCAGAGGGCTGCTCAGAAGAGGGGCATCAAGGGTAAGGCAGTGTTGTGTGGTGTGGGCGCTGCACACATCCCTAGGTCTGATGGTGTGCCCGTAAGTGTTCCTACCGTATCTCCCAAGGACGCCTTGATTTTGAGGAAGGTTCAGGAGGCGGGGAGTTCTGCTGCTCCGGAGGAGAGCCCTGAGCATCGCCATAGCGTGTGGGCTTTTTGTATATGTACTATGTAAATAATGAAATGTATCTTTCCTTGTAATATTGAATAAGATACCTTTTTGTTGATTAAGTGCATAACTTAAGAAATATACTTGCATTGTTTGCTAAGTTTTATTATTTTGACCAAGTTTTTTGGTTTGTTAAGTGCGTGACTTTTAAAAATATACTTGTATTGTTTGCGAAGTTTTAGTATTTGACCAAGTGTCTAGGCTCGTTATTTGCTAAGCTTGTACGGTGTACTTAGTATTTGCGCACCTGTCGTGGGATGCGCACGTGAAACTTACCTCGACGTCTCAAAAGTAAGGCGCTTAGCAAGGATACGTGATCCAATGTTGATGGGTTTGCAACCCTCTTACTCAACGAGTGAATTAGTAGGTTAACTCATCCTTTTATGCCTTCGTGGGTCTTTAATTAGTGCATGCACACCATGTAGGCGAAAATATAAGATAACAATATTGACATATATGAGTATGTATGTAATAAAGTGAAATGCTCTATGGAGTTAGCTAGAAACCATAACATTTTATTGATACTTGCAAGTTTTTTGAAAAAATAAAAAATACAATTCCTAGGAAAGAAAAGAAAAACAAACACTTATTGGGCATCTCGTAGGATGCAAAGGTGTCTGTGTAATGGCCGTGGCCTAAAAATAACATCTTTTGAGATTGCAGATGTTTCAAGTGCGCGCTAGGTCGTGCCCTTCCATATCGCGCAGTCTGTATGCGCCGTTGCCGAGCGCGTCTGTGACCTCGTAAGGTCCTTCCCATTTTGGTCCGAGCTTGCCTGTGTCTTCTGCGTGGCTCGCATCATTGGCGCGGTAAACAAAGTCTCCTGGTCTGAATGAAGTGTGTTTGACCTTTGCATCATAATACTTCTTCATTTTTGCATTAGCCTTTGCTTCGCGTATAGTTGCGCGTTCACGCCTTTCTTCCAGTAAGTCTAAGTCTATGCGCCGTTCCTCGTCGTTTGTTGTGACGTTGACCTCTGCTGTACGTATAGTTGGCATTCCTATCTCAGCTGGTATGACGGCTTCTGTTCCATAGACTAGGGAGAATGGCGTGTCGCCAGTACTGGTTTTGATTGTTGTGCGATGCGCCCATAAGACATGCGAGAGCTCATCCACCCACCTTCCTTTATGTCTGTCAAGGCGCGCTTTTATTCCTTCACCTAGACTGCGGTTTGCGCGCTCAACTAGGCCATTGGTTTGTGGGTGTTTTACTGAAGCGAAGTGTTGCATGATGTTTAATTGCGCGCACCAATCTTTGAATGGGTTATCACAGAATTGTTTTTCGTTGTCTGATATAATCTCTCCCGGTAGTCCGAAGCGACAGACAATGTTGTCCCAGACAAAGCGTTTGACTTGGTTTCCTGTGATGCTCACCACCGCCTTTGCTTCAATCCACTTCGTAAAGTAGTCTATGGCTACAATGAGGAACTTTACTCCTCCTGCTGCTACAGGAAAGGGTCCTGCGATGTCAATGCCCCATTTATAAAATGGCCATGGTGAGGTAATAGGTGTTAGCTCTTGTTGTGGTCGGCGCGGGATTGGCCTATGTACTTGACAATTGCTGCATTTCTTTATCAGATTGCGTGCGTCGCGATGCATAGTTGGCCAATAATACCCTGACCTTAGAGTGCTTGCCACCACAGATCGCGGCCCTGAGTGCATACTACATGATCCAGCGTGGATTTCTCTGAGTACGTAGTCTGCTTGAAGAGGTCTAACACATCTGAGCCAGGGTTGTAAGAAAGAGCGTCGATAGAGTATGTTGTCTCGTAGTTCAAACCGTTGCGCTGTGCGCCGCACTCTTCGAGCGTCCTTATGATCTTGTGGTAAGATTCCCTTGCTGATGAATTCAATGATAGGTGTCATCCATGTAGGATCTTGTTCTTCTATCACTGTGGATATCTCCATTTCCAAGATTGACTTATTTTTTAGGGTTTCTACCAATACCTGTTTTGAGAGGTGCGCGAAGCTTGTGGATGCGATTTTGCTGAGCGCATCCGCTTTCCTGTTATCTCCTCTGGGCACCTGTTTTATTGTGAACCTGTCAAAGTTTTTGATTAAGGACTTGGTCTTTTCTAGGTATTGGATCATGTGTTCATCCTTGGCTTCATATTCACCTAGCACATGCTTAGCGACTAGCCGAGAATCGACATTTGCTTCCAAGTTGCGTACACCCATTTGGATTGCGATGCGTAGTCCGACTAGTAGGGCTTCGTATACTGCCTCATTGTTTGTGGCTGTGAATTCAAAACGCAGCGCATAGGTGAATTCCATACCTTCTGGATTTGTAAGAATAAGGCCCGCGCCTGATCCATCTACACATGAGGATCCATCTGTGAACAGAATCCAGGGTTCCTGTAGATCTGTTTTGTTTGCAGGTGTTGGACTGTCGTTATTTGGCTTCTCCACAATGAAATCGGCTAAGATTTGTCCTTTGATTGCAGTGCGCGGTCTATACGAGATGTTATATTCACTTAACAGTACACTCCACTTCTGTAAGCGTCCTGATGCGTCAGGCTTAGAGATAACTTGTTTGATTGGCTGATCAGTGATTACAGCTATTGGGTGCGCTTGAAAGTATCTGCGCAGCCTTTTGGCTGCGAATACTAGGGCTAATACCAGCTTTTTCATAGCGCTGTAGTTAGTCTCTGTTTTCTTCAGAGCTTTGCTTACAAAGTATATGGGTGTCTGGACGGAGTTCCTATCTGTCAATAGTACTGCGCTAACTGCTCCATGAGTTGCCGATAAGTACATGATTAGCTCTTCCCCTGGTCGCGGTGCGACAAGTTTGGGAAGAGATGCCAGATGGTGTTTAAGTTGTTGGAAAGCTTCCTCCGCTTCTTCGGTCCAGCGAAAGTCTCCCTTTTTAGTACACTTCGTGAGCGTTTTAAAGAGGGGAAGGGATTTGTCTGCTGACTTAGATAAGAAACGGTTTAGCCCTGCTAACTTTCCATTCAATGACTGGACTTCTTTAAGTGTGCGCGGTGAGGGGAGATCAATAACAGCCTTTGTTTTTTCTGGGCAAGGCTTGATTCCATCGGGTTCTATTAAGTATCCAAGGAACATGCCCTCGGTTGCGCCGAAGGTGCACTTCTTGGGATTTAACTTCATGTTTATTCGCCCCAATGTTCTGAACGTTTCCTCGATGTCGCGCACCAATTCATCCTCTGTGTGGCTTTTGATGACGAGGTCGTCAACGTAGACCTCCAAGTTGCGGCCTACTTGTTTTTCGAAAGCTGTGTCTACCAGTCGTTGGTATGTCGTGCCTGCGTTCTTTAAGCCAAAAGGCATTTTTGTGTAGCAGTACACTCCTTGACTGGTGTGGAAAGCTGTTTTTTCTTCATCTTCGATTGCCATCTGAATTTAATGATACCCTTTGTATGCGTCTAGGAAGCATTTGAAAGGGTATCCGCACAGGGATTCGACTTTCCAGTCTATTTCTGGCAGTGGGTAGCAGTCCTGTGGACATGCTTTGTTGAGGTCCGTGAAGTCCACGCACATTCTCCAATTGTCGTCGCTCTTCTTTACCATAACTGGGTTAGAGAGCCAGTCGTGGTAGTACACTTCGCGCATGATGCCTGCGTCTACAAGCTTGTGTACTTCTTCCAGAATAGCCTTTGCTCGATCTGGGGCCTGGCCGCGCTTCTTTTGTCGTATTGGGGGATATCCTTGTCGGATTTGTAGCTCATGCTCTGTGATAGAGCGTGGCACTCCTGTCATATGTTTTGGTTCCCATGCGAAGATGTCCAGGTTCTTCTGCAAGAGTGCGCATACGGCTGCTTTACCTGTGTCAGATAAAGATCCACCAATCGAAAGTTGTTGCTCCGGGTAATCGGGATGAATAGCGACTTTTAGGTTTGGTGTTTTTTCTGCGCGCTGTTCTGGAATGGTCTCTACTTCAGTTGTTACCGCATTGCATTCTCTTGGTGGTACTGTTGTGTTATAGAGAGTGACAACTCCTCCTTCCACTGGAAACTTAAGCATTCCGTGCGCTGTGGATGGTACAGCACGCATGGATGATATTCCAGGTCTCCCAATGATACCATTGTATGGTGAGGGAGACTTTATTACCATGAAATTTATCCATGTTGCGGTTGAGTGTTGTTCATCTCCTACGACCACCAGCAAGCGTAACTGCCCCATGGGCCAGATCTTTTCTCCCGTAAATCCAGTCAATGACGTTGTTGCTAGTATCAATTGACTTTGGATTTCAGGTCGCAGTCTTTTGAAACAGTGATCATACAGGATATCTGCGGATGCTCCTCCGTCAATGTACATGCGGTGGATATCATGTCCTCCCGTATGTATTTCAATACATAGAGGCTCTACAACTGCGTTGTCCGCAGCTAGAGTAGGGAAAGATATCTCTTTTTCTGGAGAGAATTTTTGGCTGACTTTTTGCTTTATTTTGCGCTGCCATGACTGTATCATGTATATGGTATCAGCTTTTTCCTTGGGGGGTTCTTTCTTACCCCCATTCCTCTGTTTATCTTTTCCCTCTTTGATGTTTTTTACGAGGTGGTCCATTCTGCCTTCTCTTACTAACTTTTCAATCAATTGTCTTAGTTGGACGCACTCGTTAGTTGTATGGCCTTTTTGGCCATGGTACTCGCAGTATCCGCTCCCTATGCGTTTTTCCTCTGCGGTGCGCATTGGTGGCGGTTTTGGGAAGTTTGCACCTTCTGTTACAAATATTTCCCTCGGGGTTTTTGTAAGAGGGGTATATTTGTCATTGTCTCTTTCACTGCGGTAATTCCTGCTGCGGTTGTTATTCTGATCATTGGATTGTCTCCGAGGCTGCTCTTGCTGCCTATAGTTCGAATAACCCTTCTTGCTGTCCGCAGCAGCTGCTTCTCCTTGTATAAAGGATCTAGTGCGCTTTGTTAGCTCGTCGAAAGTCTGTGGAACTTTGTCGTTTAGCTTTCGGATGAGTTCTGGGTTATTAATCCCATTCATGAACCCTGAAATTTTTAGGATTTCAGGACATGCTTTGACTTGTATGCACTCATCCTTGAAGCGTTCCATAAAAGCGCTGGTTGATTCCCCTTGGCGCTGTTTCACTCTTGCTAGCTCAACAGGGTTTTTAGAGCACTTCTTTCGCTGGGTGAAGTTGAGACGGAATGCTTTCCGTAATTCCTTGAACCCACCGATGCTCCTACGTGGGAGTTTGCTAAACCATGTGCGCGCGTTCCCTACTAACGTAGAATTAAACATGTGGCACCACACAGGCTGTGGCCATTTTTCGATAGTGGCGGCTGATTCAAAAACTTTTAGGTGATCATCCGGATCACCTGTTCCATCATATGTTTTCACGTTAGTGGGCATGCGCCTGCGTTTGCGGTCTGAGTAATCACTGATGCGCCGTGTAAACGCGTCAACTTTTTGGCGACGCCATGGAAGAGACATATCTTCGTTCTCTTCATTGCGACGCCTTCCTCTTGACTTCCAGTGTCCTGTCTCTTTATCTTCGTTATCCGAGGAGTCACTGGAGGAAGAGTAGTCTCTTTTTCGGCGCTTACGCCGGCTTCTTTCAGAAGAAGAGCTTGAGGGATCTCTACTTGGGGATCTTCTTTTCCCCAATCTGTCTTGGATCCTCTTACTTCCAGGTTTGGAGGATCCTTGGCTTGGCGAATGTTGAGGTCCTAATCGGTCTTGTATCCCCCGACTGCCAAGTCTGGAGTGAACATTAGTACGCCTCTCGCTATCTTCTGAGTATTGTGAATCAGATGTCGTACCCAGCCTATCATGGATAGTGGTACGTTCTGCGCGTCTTCCTCGTGGGTGGCGCAGTGGTGATGGTTCGCGTTTAGGACCAAAATTCAGTCGAGCTTGTAGGCTCGTACTTGCCCTTCTCCTCGCTTCTTCCTGCATGAGGGCGGTTAAGGTTTCATAGTTTTGGGACACAAAATTTCCCAAAGTTAGATTGGGTGCGTCCTCAGTTGTTGCAAGAATGTCTGCCTCAGTATTAGGCACCCTATCTCGGTTAGGCGCGCCTGGTGGCACAGTGTTGTTCACTGCGGGTACAGTTTGATGATGAGTAGTGAAGAGGGTGCGCTGGAGTTCCTCAACGCTTGGGACCACTAGGGTGACTTGGGTAGTCCTTACAGGTAGTTCTACCGCTGGAAGAGGTTGGGTTGTCCTTGCCTCTTGGTGACCAGGTGCGCTGGTTGTTCCAGCAACCTGTCTAGAGGTCAAATCTTGTTGATTCTTCCTCTGATGGTCACGTTTTTCTGACTGCGGAGTCCGCTGGCTTGAATTCTTATTCTTTGTCATTCTAGTCCTTAGTTCTTAGTAGGGTCCCACGGATGGCGCCACTTGTTGATACAAAAGTTGGGCGTTGCTGATTATGGGCTCTTGCTCTCGTATCAATTCGCTTCTTAGTACTTGTAACCTGCGCACTAAGAAAATAAACAACACCGTTAGGCTTATCGTGGGATTGTCTCCCACGATTAGACTCCGGCGTGAGAGTAAGTAATCGATTTAGGGTTCTCGTAAAGAGTTAGGGTTTTTGTGAATCGTACCTTGAATGATAGTTATGTCATTCCTTATATAGGCGCAGAATCCTTGTAGGGTTCGTGCTCCTTACGTTTCGCACCCATGGTGCTTATCCGGGTAAGGATATCTATTCCATAGATAGATGATCCTTATCTATACCGTGTATAGTTTGTTTGGGTTGGGCTTACGTGAGCCTGTTCCCATTATTAATGAGGCCCAAGTTACAATAGCCCACTCATGGTGGATTTGGACCTTAGTAATGTGTATCATTTGGGCTCGTGGCCCATATATAGACTATACGTCATCAAAAATAATGAACAAGAAAAAGAGAGGAAGTGAGAATTCTTATTAACTTATCATCAAGGTTACAAGTGGATTGTATATATAGGGTGGATGAATGCATCTCAAAGTGAGAATTCTTATTAAATTATTATTATTATTATCATTATTATTATTATTATTTTATTATTATTATTATTATTATTATTATTATTATTATTATTATTATTATTATTATTATTATTATTATTATTATTTATTTTATTTTATTTTGTTATTTATTTTATTTATTTATTTATTATTATTATTATTATTATTATTATTTTATTTTATTTTTTTTCATTTTTTATTTTTTTATTATTATTTTTTATTTTTTTCGTGTAAAAACATGCGAAAACGAACGAAAACGTGTTAAAACAGACGAAAACGTGTAAAACGGACGAAAACGTGCGCAAACGTGTAAATGACTAACGTTGCAATAATAAAATAAACGATCGTTAAGTTAACAAGCTCCATTTAGTAATTTATAAATGGTCGTTAGTATAAAGGACTAACACTGCAATAATAAAACAAACGATCGTTAACTCAACCTGCTGCAACAGGTCAAACAAGTCACCAGCACACACAATAGCACGATTTAAAAAAGTTAGTGATACAATAAAAAAAAAAGTTTGCTACATACAATGACAAAAGGTAACAAGTATGATGTCTTTTTCTTGCCAATATCCCTTTTAAATATTATAATAGCTGAGAATGTTACACTTAACCTTACGATTAGCCATTTTTAAAAGGTTTGCAAGCTTTTATGATATCTGTAAATTTTATTGATCAATCATTGTATATTATTATTTTACACCTAAGTTTAGTGACGGAAGAGTGATTAAAGACACATCACCACCTTAAACCACAGGAGCAGACAACGCAAGCAAGATGTGGTGTTTGAAACAGTCAAAACGATTCAAACTCATGCTTTGTTTTTGAATGTTTATTTTTGCAACAAGTATGGAAACTTATGAAACCTATCGCGCAACAAGTATGGAAACTTATGAAACCTATCGCGCATCTTGGCCACTTCTGTGCAAGGCATTTTAAAATGACGTTCTATCAAACCCATTGTTCCTGGATACAGACATATGAAGAGGAAGGTACGGATCTTGAAGACTGGAACGCGCTATTTGAGACGATCCACTTCCACGTCCTCCTAGAAAGCTAAGAAAGCCCAAAATTCAAGAATCATACTCAACGACAATGGCGGGATCCTCCTCAAGTAGAGAAGCTTTCAGATATGGTCTAAGAGGAATTGTGACAAGATCGTTTAAAGAAAGATGGTGTCCTCATAAGCCAAAAAAATCAATGAATTGAGATTTCTTGCTACTAGCACCGCGAGGATGGCCGAAGAAGATCCAACTTTGATCAACTCGATGAAAGAAAAGATCCGAGAAAAATATCGTTCCTAGTTAGAATTATTTTAGTTTTTATGTATTTTATCATACCTATTTTATTTTCATTGTAACTTGTACTTTTAAATAATCATATTTTTAGTTTAAAATCTATTGTTTTATAGAAAAAAAGGTACTTACAGGATCCTATAACATGTTGTAGCTCAGAATGTTATTTATTTCAGAATGTTCAGTGCAATTTTCTTCTGTTTTAGATTATTCTCAAAGCCCCTTTCCTCTTCTATGCACTCAAGTTGTTGTATCTAAGTATTTTTCGATGTTTACATTATAAATTGTTATAGAACAAAAGCTAATGTGATGGGATGGAAACCCAACCTATAACACTAGTGCACATGCACTCAAAGGTATTTGAACTTTTAACTTTTCATATATTAATAATAAGATGGATTTATCTAACTTGTGCTCTTAGTCACATGATAAGGAGTCAAGGACCCTCAAAAAAGACTAAGGAACCGTGAAAAGGACACAAAGAATAGTTTTTTATTTGAAAAATAACAAAAACTCATACAAAAAGATTCATGGACCCACTTCTTAACATGTGCCTAAGGGCACATGTTAGAAAAACCCTTTGATGGAGAGAATTATTGAAATGAACTTATACGAATGTATTTTACGAAAATGGACCATCGAAAATAGTGTTACAGAAATCTACTAAGCGAGCAAAATGAGAAGAGAGCAAGTGTTTCTTGCTATGTTCATTGTTGTCTTGTAGCACCACATCATTTGAAATCGACGAGAAATGGTGGCGAGCAATGGTGGAGAGCAAGTGTTTTCTCGCCAAATTGATTGTCTTTTAGCACCACATGACGAGAAGGGTGGCGAGCAATGGTGGAGAGCAAGTGTTTCTCGCCAACTTGACTGTCTTTTAGCACCACATCATTTTCAATGTTCTTTGAAATCGACGAGAAATGATGGCAAATGGTGGAGAGCAAGTGTTTCTCGCCAACTTTATTGTCTTTTAGCAACACATCATTTTCCATATTTTTTGAACTTTTCATCTTCAAGCAAAAGAGGCGAGTAAATGTAAGTGGGATTTGCTCACTTACTAGATTTTGGTAAAGTAATTTGAATGAGTTTATCTTGGTACTTGAGTAGGAGAAGTGTTTATTTTAGTAATTTATTTTATTTAATGCGTAAACATTTAAAATGACCCAAAAGACATCATTGTTTATTATCAAATCCAACAAACTTAACATTAGCAATCATTCAAATTTAGCTATTTAACACTTTTTTATGCTTAAGCATGTAAAGAACATTAATATTTAATTATTTATATAAGTCTAACAATTGCAATTTTTTCTACTAATTTAACAAGTAACAAGTAAAAAAAATAATTGATAAGCTAATTTTAAAAGGAGTGCTACACCCACAAAAGAATATTCACAAAATTTATCACAAAATGATGTGGCAAACAATGATTGGTGAATTTTAGTATAGTTTCTCTATCTTTTCTCTCATTCCACCAAAGACTATCCAAACACCCCCTGTCAAGTTAATCTGGTTCCGGTTATTCTTGACAGCCCCAAAAGTTCCCTCTCCTCCATTTCCGGCATCGTCACAGTCACCACCACTTCTCAAAAAAATGTTTCCCCTGAATCGTATCCGATACCCCAAACCCAAGCACCTCAAACCCACTTTTTACCAATCCTACAAATCACAACCACCCACTAATCATCTCCACACCATAAAACTAGACATACCCACATCCTCAAATCTAATCAAAACCCAACAATGGGCACTCCTAGAGTCCTTAACTAAGTCAACCAACCCCGACATCTTTCTAACCCATCTTTTTAAAAATGCTTCTTACGACGTCGTATATCCTTACTTTAAATGGTCTCAGGCACGTTTTAAGGTACCCCATTCACTTGAACATTATTGTAGATTGTTTTATGTCTTGGCTAATGCTGGCAAGTTTAATAAGATTAGGGGTTTGTTGGATGATGAAATGTGTAGGAATGTGATTGGGAGGTATTCGTGTGGGGCGGTTTTGAGGGTGTTGGGGAGTGTTTGTGATAACGTGTGTGCGAATTCGATTATTGTTGATATGTTGATGATGGGGTGTGTGAAGAGAGGGGAGGTGGAGGTTGGGTTTGAGTTTTTTGATAAGGCGGGTGATTACGGGTTGGGATTGTCTGTGTCGTCGTGTAATCGGTTGATTGGTTTGTTGGTGAAGGAGGAGAAGTTTGGACGTGCGGAGTTTGTGTATAGGGAGATGGGGAAGAGACGGGGTGAGGTTAATTTGATGACGTTTAATATGGTGATTAATGGGTTGTGTAAGGCTGGGAGGTTGCGTAAGGCGGAAGAAGTTTTTGAGGATATGTTGGTTAGGGGGATTTTGCCGTCCGTTGTGACATATAATACTCTTATTGATGGGTATTGTAAGAAAGGTGGAGCGGGGAAAATGTATAAAGCGGATGCGCTTATGAAAGAAATGGTGGAAAAGAAGATTTTGCCTAATGAGATAACGTATAATGCGGTTATAGATGGTTATTGTAAAGATGAGAATGTTTATGCTGGTATGAAGTTGTTTAAGGAAATGGAAGGTAGTGGTTTGAAACCAGATGTGCGTACTTATAATTGTTTGATTAATGGGCTTTGTTGTTTGGGGAAGGTCGATGAAGCGCTTGTTTTGCGTGATAAAATGGTGGAAAATGGCGTTAAACCGAGTCTTGTGACTTATAATGCTTTGATGAATGGGTATTCCAAGAAGAAAATGTTGAATGAATGTAAAGAGTTGTTTGATGATATGGTTAAACAAGGGCTGGTTCCTAATGTGTTTACATATAATACTTTAATTAATGCGCATTTTCGAGCTGGAGATGTGGAAGAACCACCTAGATTACATAAGTCGATGTTAGATGGTACAGTTAGTCCTAATGTTTCAACTTATAATTCCTTAATAGTTGGATACAGTAGAGAAGGGCATACAGAGGAAGCTAATAAGCTTGTGGATGCTATGAAGGAGAAAGGTTTGAAACCTGATCTCGTAACTTATAATATACGAATTGGTGCACTTTGTAAAAAAGGGGAGTCACGGGAGGCAGTTAAGCTTCTAAACGAGATGTCGCGTGTGGGTTTGATTCCAATACAATTAACATATAATACTTTGATGGATGGTTATTGTGCGGAAGGAAACCTCAGGGCTGCTTTAAATGTGATGACGAGAATGGAGAAGGAAGGGAGACGGCCTAATGTTGCGACATATAATGTGTTGATTAAGGCGTTTTGTGAAAAGGGTAAGCTGAAAGAAGCTAATGAATTTCTTAACAAAATGTTGGAGAAGGGTTTGATACCTAATCATATAACATATGATATTGTTAGAGAGAAAATGTTGGAACGCGGATTTGTTCCCGATATAGATGTGCATCTTTATAACAATCCTATAACTTCTTGACCCAAGAAATTTGTCTGTTTTAGAGCTGGAGTTATGGAAGATTCTGGTTGAAGTGGCGTTGGACAATTTAAGATTCCACCCGCTTGCAGTCACATTGCTTCGCTACTCTAGCAGATTGATGATGTCATTTTAGTTCCATCTGGAGCAGATGAAACTCCAATATGAAGCTGTTGCTCCGCAATATGGAATTCAAAGATATCAAAGCACCAGAGTTTCAAGATTCTGCAATCTACGGAGGTATTGAGTTGGTTTGAATTAGTATTACTATTACCTCTATTATTATCTTCCTTTACTATTTTTTCCGTGTAATACATTTGCAATTCTCTATCACGCACACAATATAATCGTTTTCATGTGTTCAGTTATCTTTATGTGTAATGTAAATGTAAAGTTGTATTTTCTTATAGTGTTTTTTTTTTTTTTTTTTTTTTTTTTTTTTTTTTTTTTTAAAAAAAAAAAACCTAACCTGAGGTAGTTTCTTATATAAGGTATATGACTTATATCTGTGTTCTTGGCAAATATATGTTAAATTGATTTTTTTTCCCTGAAATAACTTAGAATTTTGATACATTTGTAAAAACTGAATTATTAACCATAGAATAGTCCCTGGATCTGTTTAGAATTTAGTCCAGTAGGCCAAAATCAGTCACCTTTTTCAAGTCTAGCAGAGGGCGTATGCCCTGTCTTTGACTCTTTGTGCACCTGTTGGACTCAAAATCATGAAGTATTGTTTGACAAAGTTTGGAGACGGGGAAGAATCTTAGTCTTGTCTACAGTTCACATAGGTTAAGTGCTACATGCTATCTGCTTGTGTGTTACTTTGTTGTT
This sequence comes from Artemisia argyi, assembly GCA_030686995.1. Classification (NCBI taxonomy): domain Eukaryota; kingdom Viridiplantae; phylum Streptophyta; class Magnoliopsida; order Asterales; family Asteraceae; genus Artemisia; species Artemisia argyi. The sequence continues at coordinate 83,761,895 of CM060676.1, forward strand.
ATCTTATGCAAGATCTTTTATTAGATTAACCTTTTTTTTTACATAACGCTTTTTACTGAATGTTTTTAGCTCTTATCTCTTGGATCAGATTAGCTATCATATTCTCATGTATAGCAATAATGTATTATACAAAAAGAATATAAAAAGAGGGATATGTCATTTATTAAGATGCTCTTGCATAATAACCAATGAATAGATGCAAACTATCATGTATGCCTTCTGAAACATAAAGTGATGTACGGCAGGTTTTATGTTGGGCCTTTTGCATGCTACTAAAACAGATTATGTATCGCCGTCTCAGTGCACTAATGGCATATTATGATTTTGGTGCAGAACAGTACTGGAACAGTGGAACTATTGGAGTGTCATAATCTTTGCATAAATGGATTTAGACATCTTGATAAAATCATGCATGGAGCTGCGTTGAAACTGGACTAGTCGTGCACTGTACAATTCTTCCTTAAACATTCAGAGGTAATTTAATCCTTGGTGGACGGGTTTTCAATATGTAGTGCATCATAAATAAATAAAAATGTAATTTTTGGGACCTGTCTGGAAACAGAAATGAAAAATGGTGGCAGTAACTAAGATTCCATGGTAAATTGGACTTTTGTAAATATTAAAATGCTTAGCATTTCGATTCATGATACTTCCCATGAACTTTATGCAGTTTTCCTGCTGCATCATTTCCCTTTTATCTGTTTGCATCATTGTCTAGATTGCTACATTTGGATTGACTTATTGCCAATTTCCAACTGTCAGCTTCATCATGTTTCATTGGTGTTGGGAAGGGTTTTCTTTCTTTTGGTGTTGAGCAGTAGACATCATGTATTTTAAGATTACTGCAATCCATCACTTATTAAGCATCTGCCAGTCTAGGGGTGTCAATCGGGTTGTCGGGTTTGGGGCTTATCGGGTTTTGGAAAAATAAAAACTAACCCGCAACCCGGCCCTATAAGGAATTGGGTCTATCGGGTTGTGGGTTATTGGGTTATATGCTACTATCATCCCACAATTTACTTCATAAACTAAAATAACACCTAAAATTAAACTAACTTAAATATTGAACGAGTAGTGCTAGACCCACAAAAAACTTTCCACAAAATAAATCTACAAAATGACTTGGATGTGTTTGATTGGCTTAGTACAAAAGAATAAAGAGAACTTATACCAAATACACAAATCAAATACTTCCAAATCATTTTGTGGATTTATTTTGTGGAACTTTTTTGTGGATGTAGCACTACTCGGAACAGACCATTGCTAAAACCACAAAGAGTTCACAAAATAAAATCCATAAAAAGTACTTGTCCATGTGGGATTGGTTTTAGCTAATAGAAGAGAGAGAATATTTCAAAATTCACTAATAAAAACATGACTAGTCTTTTTTTGTGAATCTTTGTGGTTATAGCTAATATTTTGTTTGTCACTGTTTATGACGAAAGAAAGCAAGTGTATTAATATAAATAAGCATGTAGTTTTTGGGCAGTAAGCATGTATTAATATAAATAGGCATTGAAGCAAAAAAATAAATAAATAAAAATAAAAAAAACCCCGAAAAAGTGACCTACTGATGCGAACTTTCTAAGCACCATAACCAAAAAGGTAAGATGCTCTTTATAATATTTTGTGTGGAAAGCTTAGTAAAAAAGAACTGCTACTAATACAACAAGACAAAAGAGATTTGGTTAAAAAATAATAGAATTTTTAATAGGTCATTATTGCTTATCGGGTTTATTGAGTCAACCCGATAACCTGATAACAATTTAATTAAGACCCGATAAGGAAGGTTTTGGTCGATCTGGATTTAGCCTCGAAAAGTCATGAAGAAGTGTAACGTCTTAAGTGGCATTGAATTTCTTCAAGACCCCTTAGTATTGACCAAGCTCAAATATAACAAAGAGCAAAGTATAGGCAACACAGCATAGTTTCAAATAATCTCTTAGAAGTAATGTATCGAACAACTGTAAACGTCAGGTAAACAGCCTACATGATTTATATTAGCTCTAGCATTAAAAATAGCATTGATTACAATATTGCTTGTTAGTGCAAATGTTATGATATTTAAACTAGACAGTATCTTATAGTTTAATAATGATAAACATGTAACTTATAATACATAACGTAAAATACGCAAGTTACTCGTAAACACAAATCATCAATGAATACATTTCTCAACACCTATCGACGTGTCATTACTCATCAACAACCTTAATTCGAGACCGTTACCGACAATCTGAATCCAGCGTGGCAACAGTAGACTTGTAGACATGTCAAGATAGTGAGATTAAATCACGATCGGACAGGTTGAAAAGTGTACAAAAGTTGAGTTTAAATCTCATGCAGACAATGGTACAAGAGGACATATGTAACACGAATGTCCTCCTGACACTTGTCACCTATTAAATTAATTATCTATTGAAGGTATTAAAAATCATGTGAGGTTTTAGTGTTGTCACAATAAAATCAAACCAAGCATGGTTCATGCTTTCTTCACCAATGTTATGTGGGAGAAAAACAGACATATAAATAAGACCCAATTTCACTTCAATTATTCAAAACATAATTAGCTCTTAGTCTTCAAACAAAGAAACTTTCTAGTCATTTAAGATATAACTGTCTATTTTCGAGCTAGGAGCTGGTCCTAAGTGTCAATATGGAATCACTACAAGGCCAAATCCAAGAAGAGATGATCCTGATTGAAAATGTGTGCCAGATTTATGAGAAACTTTCAAAGCTTGAAACACTCAAACCCTCTAAAGAAGTCGACAATCTCTTCACTCAACTCGTCCACGCATGCATCCCACACTCTTCTATCAACATAGCTACTCTCCCAGCCAATATACAGGAAGTAAGGTCCAAGCTTATTAGGCTTTGTGGTGAGGCCGAGGGCCATCTTGAAGCTCACTTCTCCACCATTTTAGGATCTTTCGAAAATCCTCTTCATCATCTTAATGTCTTTCCTTACTATTCCAATTATCTAAAGCTTGGCCGTCTCGAGTACGACATCCTCAATAGACAATATTCCACCTCATCAGAAACCCCCAAGCGTGTCGCATTTGTGGGGTCTGGCCCATTACCTCTCACCTCAATTGTCTTGGCTTCTTATCATTACAAGAATACAAGTTTCCACAACTATGACATTGATTCTTCGGCAAATTCCATGGCCTCTCGTCTTGTCTCATCTGATCATGACTTGTCCAGAAGAATGATCTTCCACACTGCTGATATAATGGACGTGACTGATGAGTTGAAAGAGTATGATGTGATTTTCTTGGCTGCACTTGTGGGGATGGATATTGATGAGAAAGCTAAAGTGATTCAACATTTGGCCAAGTACATGGCACCTGGTGCCATTCTCATGCTAAGGAGCGCCCACGGTGCCCGTGCTTTTCTCTACCCAGTGGTTGATCCTAATGTTCTTCAAGGGTTCGATGTGCTCTCTATTTTCCATCCGGACGATGATGTCATTAACTCTGTTGTGATTTCGCGTAAGTTTGTGGAACCGGTTAACATTGATACTGAGTATCATCTAGATATTGGCTCTCTCATGGCATCAAGTTGCAAGTACTGTGATATCCAACCATTCAACCTTCCACTTGGCCATATGAAAATGATTGATGAGTAGTCGATATCATTCCGTTTCGAAGTACGTATTTATTGTTGGTGTAAAAATTATGTGTGACTGAATCTGGGTCACTAAATATTGTTGTCTCAATTTCTGTTGTGTTTCCAAAATTTCGGTTGTGTTTCTCAATTTTTATTATGTCAATGAATGTTTCTCACTCCCTACAAAAGGCCGGAGGTCCTTTTCTACCTTTGGTAGAACCGGAAGCAACCTCTCTACCTTAGGTAGGGGTATGGTTGTCTACGTCTCAACCTCCCCCATACACCGTGGAAGACGGTATTGGGACCCATAACCCGTGGAAGACGGTATTGGGAGTTACTTTTTAATGTTTTCATAACGACTTGGCTTGTCTCGATCTCTTTTATTCAATTATTTCACCTTTTTATTTTTATGTATATAGCCTTGTCAACCAAAGGTAGAAAGTTTTATTTTTTCTAATTTTATGTCTATTTATGAACAATAAGGTTTACACAGAGTGACACTGATAGACAGGATTAGATCAAACATTTAGTTGTCAATAAGAGAGGCAAGGTATGCAGACTACATATGATTATCAAAACCTAAATTCAAATTTCGTCCCTAATAGCCGTGACCGACGAGCTCGGAGTGGTGGCTTGGACCCAAAAAGAGGGGTGCCAACCGTGACCAACGAGCACGTTGGTTCTTCAAAGGGTAGGGTATTGTTACAATCCCACATCGGCCAAGTATGGGATTGGTTGATGGTTGAGGTGTCCCCTCCTCTTACAAGCTAGCTTTTTGAGTGAGTTCTACACTTGGGACTTATGAACCGATATGGGTCTAGTATGGGACAGGTTCGTATCAGCTTCTTTAGTTTTCATTTATAATTGAACAATGGTTAGTTAGCTTCTTTAATTTTAATTTATAATTGAACAATGGTTAGTTAGAACTGGGTATGCACCCATAAATTTCTTACTGTATATTTAGAGGGTGTGCACTCTTTAATTTTTAGTGTATTTTTTTGTAGCTTTTGAAAATAAACAATTTCTTTCAACACTACTATGAATTCTACAGGGTATGCATTGCAAAACAATTTCTTTCAACACTATTATGAATTCTCACAGGGTACGTATGCACTGCATACCCTATGTATGAGCTCAATCCGCCCCTGCTGGAACTATTGGAGTGTTATTATCTTGCATAAATGGGATAAAGACGTGTTGATAAAATCATGTATAGAGCTGTGTTGAAACTGGACTAGCCATGCACTGTACAATGCTTCTTCAAATATTCAGAGGTAATTCATCCCTGGTGGACGGTTTTCAATATTTAGCGCATCATTAAAAAATAAAGAGTAAACTTCAAAATACATCCCTGTAGTTTGCCCCATTTCGCACGATACATCCCTCTCGAAAAAGTTGCAACAAATACATCCCTCCGTTAGTAAAAGTCAAACAATATACATCCACGAGGACGAACGATGCAAATTTTTTGTAGTTAAGTTGGACACGTGGCTGTTATGTAAGAGTATATATGTCTTTTTACTTTCCCCTCTTTTCTTTTATATTTATAAAAGTTAATTGCAAATAAAGTGGTCCTTGTGGTCAATGAGCAGACAAACAACCCATTATCCTCACCATCTCTATCTTCTTCCTCCCCTTTCAAAACCCTAGCCGCCACCAACTATAGTCGGCCACCCTGTCACCACCGCCACTCTCACCACCTCATATCCACCATAAAATGAATCACCATCATCCCCTTCATCTTTTGATATGGTGCACGCGCCTCCAAATCACCCTAAACACCACGAATTCATATCATTCGAGCATCAAACCGCCACCATTTTTGTTCCTTTTTGTAGACCCGTGAAGTTTATAGTCCAAGAAGGTGAGATAACGCGTTTATACGCGTGAGTTGACTCGGTCACGAGTCAAACTCGTGATTTCTTGGTTTCTGGGGTAAATAACGAATGGGTTTTAATATTTTGATGAATAAAAATGTTTTTGATGACTAAAATGGTATCTAATGTGTGTTGTGTGTCGAGTTGAAGTAAACCGTGAGCCTATGCTCACGGTATTCGTGATGTTTTGTTCTTGTTGTTGTTGATTCTTCTTGTTGAGGTTCTGGTTTAGTTCTTGTTGATTCGTGATGTTTTGTTCTTGTTGTTGTTGATTCTTCTTCTTGTTGTTGATTCTTCTTGTTTATAACATGGTTGTAGTATGAATTGGCCTTGGTATTTTCTGGTTGCCGAATGAATTTGGAGTCGAAGGTAGGATTAGGAGTGTAAAAGAGAAGAGGGGGAAGTAAAAAGACATATATACCCTTACATAACAGTCACGTGACCAACTTAACTACAAAAAATTTGCATCGTTCGTCCTCGTGGATGTATATTGTTTGACTTTTACTAACGGAGGGATGTATTTGTTGCAACTTTTTCGAGAGGGATGTATCGTGCGAAATGGGGCAAACCACAGGGATGTATTTTGAAGTTTACTCAAAAATAAATAAATAAACAAATAAACAAATAAAGTAAAGAATAAATTGCAAAAAATCGTCCTTAAACTTTGGCCAATTTGCATGTTTCATCCCAAAAATATCGAAACTGCAAAGACCGTCCATATGGCAAACTTTTGGGGCATATTTCGTCCCTGGTTGCAAACGGTGTTAACTCTCATCCATTTCCCTACGCACGTGATTTGCACACGAGGACATATCTATCTTTTTACACCATATTAAACACTTTAATACCCCACCCACCCATTTCAATATCCCACCCATCAAATTGAATACTCCCTTTTCAATCCCAAAACACACATATATGCCTATAATAATAAACCCTAACCCTAATTTTTAGGAGTAACCCAAATCAGTCAATATGGTGCTTTGCTTGTGTAATAAACAATGTATGATTCGATGTTCATGGACTCCCCGTAACCAAGGCCGTCGTTTTTATTGTTGTCCCCAAACTAGTGTAAGTTTCACAATACATTCATCCTTAACAATTATTTATTTTTTTTATTTATTTTTTGTTTAATCACCTTTTTATCTATTTGTAGGTACTAATTGTGGATTTTTTTTAATTGGTACGACCCACTAATGTGAAGGAATGTTCTTGAAGAATCAATGAATGAATTGCGAGCTGCAAATCGAAGATTGAAGATTTGTTTGGTTTGTTCTTATTGTTGTTTTCCTTGTTTTTATGATGTAATAGGCTATGTTGTCACACCCCCAATTTACCTGACTTGCAGCGGAATGGAATACCTGGGGCCTGGGGGTGTCTGTCATAGCACCACAGTTACAGTTACATTGAACGACCTAAAGTGTCGTTTGGAAAATACTGCATTTGATCATTGAAATAATCCAGAGTTTACAAAATGAGGTCCCCAAAATGTGTTGCAAGTTTATGAAAACAAGTCCTACTAGATCAAATGTTTACATAAGTGCATGAAATAATGATGAGACGCGTCGACTCCGCGACTCCATGAAGGTCCAAATGCATGTCACATGAGCTACCTTAATAACCTGAAATACATTGCTAAAACGTCAACACGAATGTTGGTGAATTCCATAGGTTTGTAAAATGTAATGTTTGTACGGCCACCACAAGCAAAAGTGCAAGATAAAAATCTCATGAAAATTGTACAATAGACCTTAAGCTCATGACCCCGAAGCTATGACTGATGAAGTTATATGCCCATCCCGAATGTTTTACCAGAACACTCGTAACTGTGTCAAAATGAAATGCATCCGCTTACGGTTGGTAATCACTACCACGGATGGAGGCGTCACCCTCGATAGATCTATCCACTCACTCTCGCTTATCGGCAAATTAACGGTTCATGATAATAAACAGGGGACTTTAACTGAATGGTAAAGCAACTTAAGCAATGTACATATGTTTTGGTACTTGGGCTCGTACTAAAATGATTGATGCAATGTATTCCCCCGTGGGATTTGAAAACAATCAAAAATGTTGAATTGAAAACGGGGCTATGAAAACTCACCTTAAACTGATGATACTGTGAACATGTAATGAGCTGAAAAACAAGGCGCGCACACTAGCCGCAACCTAATGTGAATGATGAACGATCTACTTTAGATCACCAAATGATGTTATGAATGTCCATGCACATGTTCCTATACCACTCTACTCTTTGAAAAACACTTCTTGTTATCAAAAATATACATTTTCCAAGATTTAGGAAAATATGACTACTAGAAAAATAAAACTAGTTGAAATATATATATATATATATATATATATATATATATATATATATATATATATATATATATATATATATATATATATATATATCGTATGTATCAATGTTAGTGTTGTAATCCTCGGTTTGAAATCCTTGATATAACGCCTTGTAGTGATAAAAATATACTTGTAATCGCTAATACTTCATTAGTTATGAATTTGGGTACTTGGTATTATTTCTAGAAATCTAGAGTTACTACGTAGTGTTAATATTATTTTTGGTCTAAAAGCTGTCAAAACAATATGAGTTTTGCCGATATTGAAACGTGCATATCTTTGTCGTTATAAGTCCGTTTTACTTGTTCTTTATATCCACGGTTACGTCTTAGCATGTAGTAATATATTTTGGAAAGCTTGGCTCCTCCGGGTTATGTCTAAAGCCTCTTTTTGTCCGACGAAAAACGTCCAACAGCATGTAATTTTCAAAAAAATACTTTTCGTCTACAAACTTGCAAAAATCATAACTTCTTCGTTATAAACTCTTTTTAATCCGTTCTTTCGCCTACGGATTCGTTTTTGAAAGTATTTTCTAAAATTTTTGCCAAAGTTTCCTTTGTATTTACTGATTTTCTAGAATTTAACAAAATGGGACAGTAGGTATATTTACTTGTTACAAAACCATTTCCAAGGTTCAAAACTAGTTTCTACATCAACCAAAACTCTTGCAAACTCCATAAATCTATATTAATCCTACCATACACCTTCTCAGGGTGCCATGGGTTCCTAATGACTAGTAATCAAGTTAATTTAACAAGGGAACACCTCTAAATCACAATCTAGGGTTTGTATGTTCAAAAAGTATACAAAAATAAAGTGGTATAACTAGTTTGTGCATGAAATTAAGCATGAATACCATAAGATACATATGTTAATTAGATGAAAACATGAAAATAAATTTGAATACTCACTTTGAAATAATAGGTGATGAGATGATGAGAAACCTTGGATTACTTGTGTTTTTGTGTTATGATTCTTGATTAGGATGATGAAATGAACAACTTTGATGCTTTGTACTTTGAAAAATAATGGATTTTGGTTCATGGATGAAGTTGGGTCGTGGTTATGGAGATGAGGAAGAGAAAGATGAAAACTTTTGGATCTTGAAAAGTTATATTATGATTCTAGGAAACTAGTTATGTTTATGTTTTGAGGTTTTTAGATATTTAGGCAAGGTTATAATGTATTATACTAGTACATGGTTAAATTTAGTCAAGTGAGCTAGGGAAGGTTGTGTGTGGTCGGTTTTCAAAGGAGCAAGAGAAAGAAAAATCGGTTTTGATCACTTAGACAATGTAGTGTATTATTAGTTGTAGTTTTTGTGTAAGTATTAGTTATAATTGGTACCGTGTTTGCTAGAAATAAATATTAATGAAGTTAACCGGGACTTAATAAAGTCATAAAAATGTTAGAAATATGTTGGGTACAATTACTGAGTGTTCGGGTGATTATTGTTTAGTTTTCACGAAAACCGTCGTAATATTCATAAGCTCACGTTATAAATAAAATAAATTTCCAAAATACTGGGTAAATGAATGTTATAACTTTTATGATGATAAAATGGATATAAAAATATGTCGGGACCATTGTGGGAATATTTATATATATTCGTCGTGTATAAACCGGGTGTTAACGTTTATTTATAAATAATTATAAGGAAAACGTTAAATGTATCAAATATATAAATTTAAAAATTCTAAGAGTGGTATAACATGAAAATGCTGTTATGATGATATGCAGACTGTCTCTAGTCCGTATGCAGTGTCCTTACTGATAATGAAATGAATTCGCACCTAAACCCATATGGTTACGCGAATTTAATACCCGTAAACTAAATTTACGATGAAATGTATAATGCACGTGAATGATGAAATTTCTTCCGGGAATGAATAGTGTTTAGTGAATAGTAAAATTTCTGAATGCTTCTCGGAATGTCAAACTGACACCAAAAATGATGAATAGTAAACTGATGAATAGTGTTTTGATGAATAGTGTTTTTCCAAAGTTCGGGAAATGACCTGAAATGGTGAGTTGTGACAGTCTTCCCCTCTAAAAGGAACTTCGTCCCGAAGTTCAGTTTATGTTGGTTTCTGAAAACATATTGGTGAAAAGGTGATGATATTCGAGAATTCCAGCGAACTCTAACGATAGGAATTCGACTCTACTTCAACTGTTTGACCACACGGTCCATGATTTCTGTTGGTTCTCCTACAAGGTTTATGTTTGACTTTGGGTTGGATTCCTTCTAAAGGAATCATGAGTGACTCATCTGAAAGTCATTTCTGGGGATTTGAAAATGTGAAATATGTTTGTGTAATCCTGTTGTTCTCTGACAATGTTCAAGTCTGACGGCCACTAGGCCTACTCTGTCTGAAATATTACATGGTCCAGTGTATATCGGGTTTAACTTTCCAAGTTTTCTGAATGATATCATGCCTTTCCTAGGCAGAACTTTCTGCATAACTCAGCTTACCAACTTGAAGTTTTAATGGTTTACAACTTATTGAACTTGTAACTGATTCTTGACTTGTAGGAAATTTCTGGTTATTTCATGAATGCCTACTGAACTAGTGAGTTGAGCTTTTTCTGAGTTTGGCCCATCAATCGATGGTCTGCGCTTCTTAATGTTTTAAATGTGATACTGGTAATATATACTGCTGAATTCTGCCAGAACTCAAGTTTGTAGGCTAGTTGGTCGATTCTAAAATGAATCTTAAATGGCCCAATATGCTAAAGGTTCAACCTCTCTTGTTATCCAATTTGTATCATGCCAATCCAAGGCAATGTTTTTAACTTAGTTTATCCTCCCACTTGAATCTGGATGGTTTGTTGTTCAGGATACCCAATCTAAATGATGCGTGTTATGTACCAACCTAACTTCTGCCAGTTTCTCGCTGTTGGTGTGATAACTATTGTTGTAGATGAATTCGATTTATGCTAAATGATTAGTCCAACCATTTCTAGGGTCAATCACTCATGCTCTGAGCATACTTTCCTATGTTTGAATTGTTCTCTCGCTTTGACCATCGGTCTGAGGATGATAGGTGATGTTCACATCTAAATGGGTTTCTGAAGGAAATCCTAAAATGATTGCTTGAAGTCCAAGGTGAATCGGTTTCCTTAACAGGAATAACTGAAATGGGTACAATAAACCTTTGTGATTAATTCCACAATGTTCGGTCCTTCGAACTTGGCGTTATCTGAAAGGGATAGAATATAGGTAACAACTTGATTCCTTGTGTTTTATTCCAACGGATGATAAGACATATGTCCTTCTTTGTCTATTGGGTTTAGTCTCCACTACTGAAGTTCGTGATCAATTTGTGATGTTCCTCCTAATTCCTTCATCACATAATCCAAATATTCTCTATTGTCCAGTCACAAATCCTAAATGCATAAGCGATGTTGTAGGGAAATTTGTTCTGGAAATTTGTCTCGCGATTGTGAGTTTTGGTTGAAATCTTTTTCTGAATAAACGAATTTAGAAAATGGAGCAAATGATTTACTGGGTAATATTTTTCTTGATGATTCAAAATCCAGTAGTTATGAAATAGGAACTGTTTTCAAACATGTTGTGATTAAGACTGCTTACCAAAGTTTGATGTCTATGTATATTTCTCATTGTACAATAGTGTTGCTAAAGATTGACCAAAAAGGATCGTACTTGTTCAAAATAGGAATTTCAGAAATCATTTTTTTCCACACAGTATGTGATTTATGTAAACGCATCAACTTTATTTAAAAGTGAAAACACTAACAAGGATAAAATGGTAGAATAGGAAATGTTCGCTTAAATGCATAGATGTCTAACATTTAGTTCCTGAGGTTGGATAATGCCTATTGGTGGTTATCAGGTATAACTACAAGCATAGGTATTTAGACTAACTTAAGTCCTGAAATACTTTATCGTTGTAATTGGCAAGGCGAACGTACCACTTGATGTTGTGTCGATGAATGTCTATTCTGTTTTCCCATGTAGATGAGGAGATATGTTCTGGTTTGATCCCTTGCTTGGTATGAAGGTGAGGTTATCTGAAATTCCTAGAGACATAATGCCTTAGAGGAATCTACATCGATATTCTTGATTCAAACAATTGTCCTTTGTGAAAACTTACTGCAGGAAAGTTTATGTATGGATGAGGCCATGTTTAAATGAAATGCTCTACAGTCTCAATTAGAAGCTTGGTTTATTTCTATTGTGTTGTCCTGCGGACATTTATATTGAGTTCAATCCTGTAGCTCAGTCTAGCTAGTATCTTTAAATGATAGAATTTGACAACTAAGTCAGAGATGATGATTCGGATGGTCTCGCAGTATCTTAGGATTTGTTGTTGAGTTATGAATTCTCTCACTATATACTTCTAGTTCTGGTTAGTAGTTCTGTAATCCTTTCATTGCTTCTATTGTATAGAGGAATCCTGCATGTAATTGGTATGGAAAGTCTCTCTTAGGGAAGTCAATGGAAAAATCCAACTTAATGGCTAAGTGAGTGACAGGTGGGGTAAGTATCCAGGGATAGTTCGGCAAAAGGGATGTTTATGGAAGAGTTCCTTTGTCTACAAAACTTTTAAATGAAGATTGTTATTAACAATCCTTTGAAAAGGTAATTATTTCCTTCATGGCATAATCCTTCCTGAATTTTACATAGGTGATCAGGCTATGTACAATTGAGGACTAATGATGCGATGTTAGATTTTGTCAAAATATCATAACTTTCCTCAAAAGTTTTAGATGATGTTCAACGCATTGTTATTAAAAATGGTATCCTGATGTTTTCTTTCAAATAACATGGAAATTGCCTCGCGTAATAATAGTAAATACTTGATGTAATGACAGAAAAATCAATCTATAGGATGGTAATAAAATAGCTTACTTCGGAAATTTTTTTGTAAAACAGTTTCCCCATATGATAGTAAAATAGCTTCAATGGTGTATTGGATACGTGGGTGAATCTTGTCGAATGGTAATAGTCTACTAATTCATCAAATATGAAATCAACCTAATCCCTGATAAGACAATGCTAAAATGTCGCGAAACGATTGAAGTCTGAGCAATTGGGATAGAAAATGGAGTAAACGATGGTTATGATTATCACAGAGGTAACAAAGGATAGATACTACATTGGATAGAAAAGTGCTTAATACAACTAGGTTATGTCATCGTACCAACGGTAAGTACAAAAGGAAAGATACAACCCTAAGGCTCGAACTACGGTTTATATATTGAAACAAGGCTCCTCCTGCTGAAGCATTGTTGTTATCCTTGATGTTGCTAATATCCTGACGGTTCTCTTTCAACAGCTCACGCTATTCCTCGAGCGATTCAGTCTTGATTCCAAGTTCCTGGTTTTTCCTTGTTCCTTAGCTCCGGGCAGTCCTTCCTGAAATGCCCTAAGTTTCCACATTTGAAGCAACTCCCTAGGATCTTCTGATTTTTGAGTTTCCTACAGTCTTCAGTCCAATGACCCCGCTTCTTGCACACTCCACACGTTTTACCGCAATGACCTCGGTGATGTTGATTACACAAGTTGCAGTAAGGTAACTTTCCAATATACCTTCTCTTTGTGTACGGTTCTGCAGCAAAGGCTCTATTCACTTCTTGTCCTTTGGGTGATTGTTGAGCAGCGTTGCAACCTAGATTGTTGTTCCACCTCCTTTTATTGTCACTATTGTTTCCTGATGTCTCGGCGTGAACTATGAGTTCCTTTGCTTCGATCGCCATTTTGATAGCTTCAGACATGGTATCGGGTTCCCATGCGATGACCAACATACGAATTCCATTTGAGAGTCCCCCGATGTACCTTTCAAGTTTCTTTCTTTCCGGTTCATCCATTGCAGAACCTAGTCGTGTTAATTCATAGAAATGAGTAGTGTACTCGTCAACATCATTTCCTACCATGGTAAAGTTTAGTGTTTCCTGTTCTTTTGCTCGTAATTCACTTCCTACACAAAATGTTATACCCATCATCCTTCTTAGTTTCTCCCAAGAGTATGAGTAGGCAGCATCAACTCCCACCATCTTAATATGTTTGGTCCACCATTCCTGGGCATGATCCTGAAAAGTGCATGTGGCGAACTTAACCTTGTCTTCCTTACGACAGTCGCCACATTGAAATATTGTTTCTATTTCTTCTAACCATTTGAGAAATTCCTTTGTGTTTCTAGTTCCGCTAAAGGAGGGAGGATTGCACCCCATAAATTCCACGTGAGTAAGTTCCTTAGTGAGGGCGGTGGCTATGTTCTTGGCAATGACTTGTCCAACAGCAGCTTGCGTCATGCTTGGAGTGGTTTGTTTAAATCTCTCTTCATCAAATCATAAGAGACCATGAGGATCTATAGGTAATAGAATTTATCATATTCACAACACCTGAATATAATACATGAAAATTTCGGTCTACGTGAACCGATATCACAAATAGCACAACCATTTCTTACATAGTAGAGTCACACTTGATATATTTGTTTGTACAACAATCAAAAGACAACAAGTTCTTTAGACTATGTCCCACACCTTCTGTGGCTAGGATAATAGTAAAAGCTAGTGAGGATATAAATCTGGTCTAGGGACGTCCTGGTGTCCCTCTGTGTGAAATCAGGTTCGTGGCATCATAATGTCGAGATAGTCCTGAAGTGGTGTCTGAAGTTGTGCATCTATCAAATCTTAGATAATGTAGGTTCTGAACCATTCTTGAAGAATCTGCGGATGTTCCTGTTGAGTCCGTGACATTGGTATTATCTACTAGGTGTTATCTAGTTCATGGCAAGTGGGAATGGAAAAGGAAATGACAATGATGGTACTAGTGAATGGAATACTACCCTCTTTCGCGCTACCTCGCGACATCTAAGAGGTAAAACTGAAGTACGCACTATGGGACGACCAATAGTGTAATAATTAACTGATGGTGGTGGTAGTACCTGAATAGTGAGTGCTCTACTAGTGAAGGAAAGAAAACACACTATCTTCCTTGATATAAGCATCCTAATAATTCCATTAAGATTAAGTCTGAATACTCTACCAAAAGGCATTCTATGTATGGGCTGAATGATAGGAAAACCCTATTCCTATGGCAAATCAATAGTGCTAATGGTGGTGTAAGTGCAACTGGTGGTATAATGGTAGTGGAAGATGACAAGGCATCTTCAATGTCGGAATCCGGTAAAAGGATGTCAGGGTGAGTATCTGAAGGCATGTCACTAGTGAACCAGGTCAATAAAATGATATACATATACAAATATAAGTATAAATAACTCGCACAGGGTATGCATGAAACAACATGTATCATGATTATGCCCTTATGATGAAATGATGAGATGCTATGATGATGTGGTTATAATCTAGGGTCCAAGATACATCCTAGTTCGCTATAACCTTAGCTCTGATGCCAATCTGTCACACCCCCAATTTACCTGACTTGCAGCGGAATGGAATACCTGGGGGTGTCTGTCATAGCACCACAGTTACAGTTACATTGAACGACCTAAAGTGTCGTTTGGAAAATACTGCATTTGATCATTGAAATAATCCAGAGTTTACAAAATGAGGTCCCCAAAATGTGTTGCAAGTTTATGAAAACAAGTCCTACTAGATCAAATGTTTACATAAGTGCATGAAATAATGATGAGACGCGTCGACTCCGCGACTCCATGAAGGTCCAAATGCATGTCACATGAGCTACCTTAATAACCTAAAATACATTGCTAAAACGTCAACACGAATGTTGGTGAATTCCATAGGTTTGTAAAATGTAATGTTTGTACGGCCACCACAAGCAAAAGTGCAAGATAAAAATCTCATGAAAATTGTACAATAGACCTTAAGCTCATGACCCCGAAGCTATGACTGAGGAAATTATATGCCCCTCCCGAATATTTTACCAGAACACTCGTAACTGTGTCAAAATGAAATGCATCCGCTTACGGTTGGTAATCACTACCACGGATGGAGGCGTCACCCTCGATAGATCTATCCACTCACTCTCGCTTACCGGCAAATTAATGGTTCATGATAATAAACAGGGGACTTTAACTGAATGGTAAAGCAACTTAAGCAATGTACATATGTTTTGGTACTTGGGCTCGTACTAAAATGATTGATGCAATGTATTCCCCCGTGGGATTTGAAAACAATCAAAAATGTTGAATTGAAAACGGGGCTATGAAAACTCACCTTAAACTGATGATACTGTGAACATGTAATGAGCTGAAAAACAAGGCGCGCACACTAGCCGTAACCTAATGTGAATGATGAACGATCTACTTTAGATCACCAAATGATGTTATGAATGTCCATGCACATGTTCCTATACCACTCTACTCTTTGAAAAACACTTGTTGTTATCAAAAATATACATTTTCCAAGACTTAGGAAAATATGACTACTAGAAAAATAAAACTAGTTGAAATATATATATATATATATATATATATATATATATATATATATATATATATATATATATATATATATATATATATCGTATGTATCAATGTTAGTGTTGTAATCCTCGGTTTGAAATCCTTGATATAATGCCTTGTAGTGATAAAAATATACTTGTAATCGCTAATACTTCATTAGTTATGAATTTGGGTACTTGGTATTATTTCTAGAAATCTAGAGTTACTACGTAGTGTTAATATTATTTTTGGTCTAAAAGCTGTCAAAACAATATGAGTTTTGCCGATATTGAAACGTGCATATCTTTGTCGTTATAAGTCCGTTTTACTTGTTCTTTATATCCACGGTTACGTCTTAGCATGTAGTAATATATTTTGGAAAGCTTGGCTCCTCCGGGTTATGTCTAAAGCCTCTTTTTGTCCGACGAAAAACATCCAACAGCATGTAATTTTCAGAAAAATACTTTTCGTCTACAAACTTGCAAAAATCATAACTTCTTCGTTATAAACTCTTTTTAATCTGTTCTTTCGCCTACGGATTCGTTTTTGAAAGTATTTTCTAAAAATTTTGCCAAAGTTTCCTTTGTATTTACTGATTTTCCAGAATTTAACAAAATGGGACAGTAGGTATATTTACTAGTTACAAAACCATTTCTAAGGTTCAAAACTAGTTTCTACATCAACCAAAACTCTTGCAAACTCCACAAATCTATACTAATCCTACCATACACCTTCTCAGGGTGCCATGGGTTCCTAATGACTAGTAATCAAGTTAATTTAACAAGGGAACACCTAAATCACAATCTAGGGTTTGTATGTTCAAAAAGTATACAAAAATAAAGTGGTATAACTAGTTTGTGCATGAAATTAAGCATGAATACCATAAGATACATATGTTAATTAGATGAAAACATGAAAATAATTTTGAATACTCACTTTGAAATAATAGGTGATGAGATGATGAGAAACCTTGGATTACTTGTGTTTTTGTGTTATGATTCTTGATTAGGATGATGAAATGAACAACTTTGATGCTTTGTACTTTGAAAAATAATGGATTTTGGTTCATGGATGAAGTTGGGTCGTGGTTATGGAGATGAGGAAGAGAAAGATGAAAACTTTTGGATCTTGAAAAGTTATATTATGATTCTAGGAAACTAGTTATGTTTATGTTTTGAGGTTTTTAGATATTTAGGCAAGGTTATAATGTATTATACTAGTACATGGTTAAATTTAGTCAAGTGAGCTAGGGAAGGTTGTGTGTGGTCGGTTTTCAAAGGAGCAAGAGAAAGAAAAATCGGTTTTGATCATTTAGACAATGTAGTGTATTATTAGTTGTAGTTTTTGTGTAAGTATTAGTTATAATCGGGTACCGTGTTTGCTAGAAATAAATATTAATGAAGTTAACCGGGACTTAATAAAGTCATAAAAATGTTAGAAATATGTTGGGTACAATTACTGAGTGTTCGGGTGATTATTGTTTAGTTTTCACGAAAACCGTCGTAATATTCATAAGCTCACGTTATAAATAAAATAAATTTCCAAAATACTGGGTAAATGAATGTTATAACTTTTATGATGATAAAATGGATATAAAAATATGTCGGGACCATTGTGGGAATATTTATATATATTCATCGTGTATAAACCGGGTGTTAACGTTTATTTATAAATAATTATAAGGAAAACGTTAAATGTATCAAATATATAAATTTGAAAATCCTAAGAGTGGTATAACATGAAAATGCTGTTATGATGATATGCAGACTGTCTCTAGTCCGTATGCAGTGTCCTTACTGATAATGAAATAAATTCGCACCTAAACCCATACGGTTACGCGAATTTAATACCCGTAAACTAAATTTACGATGAAATGTATAATGCACGTGAATGATGAAATTTCTTCCGGAAATGAATAGTGTTCAGTGAATAGTAAAATTTTTGAATGCTTCTCGGAATGTCAAACTGACACAAAAAATGATGAATAGTAAACTGATGAATAGTGTTTGATGAATAGTGTTTTTCCAAAGTTCGGGAAATGACCTGAAATGGTGAGTTGTGACATATGTAATGTTATTTAGTAAGTAGTTGAACTTATACATTGACTGCAATGTGTTATGGTCAATGAATTTTGATGTAAGGCTTGTGTGGTTCAATGAAATGAAGTTATTAGACTACTAGTATTTTGATTGTGTTTTTCATGGTTTGTGTTTTTGAATGAAATGAAGTTGGTAGACTTCAAATGCAAATGACTACCAAAGTTTAACATCAAATAGCTATTGCTAGTAAACAATGCAAATGACAAATGACAAATGCTAAATGCCAAAGTTTAACATCAAACATAGCTATTACTACCAAGTTTTAAATCAAAGTGTTAATACAAATAATGTCAAAAACGTTATATGCATTATTCGGTCTTCATACGTTTTGATAATCACAAAATATAAAAAGATGTTACGTAAAGTCACGGTTAATAAGCTTTTAATCAAGGAAACTCGTTTCTTCCACGTATCTACTACAACGTCACTTCAGGTATGAACAAACTTCATACCGACATTAGTAAAGTGATCAAAGATTTTATTTTCCTCAAAACTTACATTTTATGTATGACAAAAATATTTTTCACAAAATGAATTTTTGTGTTTTTAAAGAAATATTTATTAAGAAAATAAATTCAAGTTCAAATGTTATAACAGCTATATTTCCCCCCAAAACAGATAAGTCTTAACCAGATAAACTTTTACCATGTCAGGACAAAAAGAGGAGCATCTATCGGGACGGTCCCTTAAATGGACTGACGGTCCCTTAGTGATAAAGGACCGTCACATGTATAAGGGACCGTCACCTCCTCTCTTGGCATGTATAAATACTGAACTGCTCATTCTCAGAAAAACAATCCCTCTTAGCACAAAACATTATGTTATTTCTTTCTCCCTTCTTTGATCACTATAACATGTCGGTATATGTTTATAAGTGATTTCCTCTTCCTCTATATCAAAGTGCAAGAGAAGAACTCTCGAAGTAGTTAAGAATTGAGATGTTATAAGAGTCCACACACAAACGTAACAAATTTTATGATTCTCTTCTTCCTCTAAACTCTACTCTTGTATATTAGTATATCTGACTTGTGTGTGAGTCGTGGTTAGGTTTGAAATGAACAACGTGTAAGTCCGAGAAGTGTTGTATCTAGATTAGGACTTGTAATAGTTTGTGTATTGTCGTGTGAAGGCTAGAACATAGTGGAGTTCTAGTGTGTAATTTAGGACTTAGTGAAGTCGGTGTGTAAAGACTTGAATCAGGAAAGGATTCAAGTGGTCGTTAGTGTGAAGGCTTGAATCGGGAAGGATTCAAGTGTTCGTTTGTGTGAAGGCTTGGATTATGTGTAGATCCAAGTAGGACAAGTGTGCTTGTTCGTGTGGCCACGTGGGCCTTGGAGTAGATTGGTTGTAGCTACGATTAGAACCCGCTTAGTGTCGATAAACTTGGTGTAAGCTTGTATACGGATTGCTCCGCCTGAAGGAGTGTGGTACTCGGGGAGTGGAGTAGGACGAAGAGTGAGCTTCGTGCTGAACCACTATAAATCTCGGCGTCTCTTTGGTTGTGCTCTTTCTTTACTCTTTAATTTACTTGTATATTACTTTCATTACTAGCTAGTTTAGAAGATATCACATAACTAGTAAACTTCAACAAGTTTGTAACAAAAACTTAACCGGACATAAAAGCGGCGAAATATTTTTACAAGTAATTAGAAATGGTAAAACTATTCAACCCCCCCTTCTAGTTTCTACAATTGGTATCAGAGCCAAGTTATCAAGATCTTTAGAGTATATTGTACCTTTAAACTTGAATTGATCTATGGAGTCTGAAAGATATCTAGAAGGGCGTTCTTTGAATAAACCACCATTTTTCGAAATGAAAATTTTATCGAATGGAAAAATGAATTTGAAAGTTATGTGAAATCAATAGATCATGATCTTTGGTATGTCATTTCAATTGGTGATTTTCAACAAAATTTCGATAATCAAAATTTCATAAGAAAGTTTTGCAAAAATATTGATTTATAAAGCTTTGCCGAAAATTAAATATGATAGAATAATTTTATGTCAAAAGGCAAATGACATGTGGAAAAATATTTTAAACTTTCATCAAGGAAATGTTCAAGCCAAAGATGATAAAAATGAGTTATTAGAAAAACATTTAGTTGAAGTAGATGCATGTACTACTAGTTCAAATATTTTTGATGTAGGTAATGTCGCCGACAAGGATCATATAAGCAACCTAGAAAGTGTACTAATCTACGAGTCTTGGAGTGATACCGATGGAGAAGACAACATGTGCCTTGAATATGAAACTAATCAAAAGGTTGATTCTTCAAGTAAGGTACATTCTAAAATTGAACATACCTGTTATGATCCATTCATTCTAGAGTTTTCAAAAATAGAAAATGAACTTAATAATCTATGCAACATAAGTAGAAATCGTTTTCAGAGAATAAAACTTTGAGATCATACGAAAGCAATCTTGAAAAAGAAGTCATCTTAGAAGATAAAATATCTAGACTTGAAAGTGGTATAGAAATTAATCTAGAATGTAAGGTGTGTCATGATTATAAAAATGAGGTTAGGAAAGCTAGTGAAATGGCTAATACACTTTCTAAATTCAAAAAGAGTTCTAAGTCTCTTGAAAATTTACTAAGTAACCAAAAGACATTTGGAGATAGAATAGGATTAGGCTATGATTCATAAGAGGGCTCAACTAGCAAGTCAAAACAAATAAAATTTGTAAAACCACTTAAAAAAATATAAAATTGATTGTTTTGAAAATTAAAAGATGTTAAAAACAATGATCATCACTAGTGATAATCGTCTAACTAATAGGAATAAAATGTAAAGAAACATTTTTATCCATTGGCGACATCCTCACAAATTGCACATAAATGCAATGGATGTCTCGGACTAACCATCTCGGACCCATGAGAAATTGGGTACCAAGTTTGCTTGCTAGTTATGTCTTTAGATATATAAAGGAAACCTTTTGAAGACGCATGTTTACATCCATGATCTCGCAATGAACATAAAGATCCCAAAGTCATTATTAAGTCTTGCATCACGTACAACACATTCTATGGTAATGTATAATTAAGGAAAGCTAGCGGCTAAGGTACGTTTTCTTACAACCTTGACTCTCATGCTTGCTATATGATAATTTGATATATGCTTACGTGACTATGTGATTGCTTGTTACATGCTTGCATGCTAGATAATATATGTGTGCTAATATTTGTTATATGCTTCTTTACAATTAGATGTTATGTCTAAATGCTTATCCCTCTTTGAATTTAAGCAAAATATTTGGAAAATAATGGTCTTACCACAACCATTATTAATATCGACTTTTGCGTCAATCAATCACTATAGATGACACACACTCATTTCGCTCTCTATATTTTTTATCTACTTCTCGACTATGACTCCTCTTGGCTTTTACTTGATTGACTTCTAGCCTCCTCGATGCATGTCTCGTTCTTGAATCTCGTCGTATTCAAGTCTTCTCTATTTATTCTATCTCGATTATGATCAATACCCATTTCTCAGCCTACTTGTGCGTATTGAGTCTCCTTAGTGTTTAGAACCTTAGGTTGTTAAATAAATATGTTTCTAAAAGACACTAACCAAAATACTTAAGTGGAAAAATAAAATTCTTAGTATTTCAAAAATCAGTCAAAAATCAACTCCCTGAACATCCTACTGCCAACGGTCCCTGACCAATAGGTGGTCCTATCGGCGGTCCCTTATCGATAAGGGACCATCAGGCATTTTGCTACAGAAACCCGTTTCCCTCTTTTGCACTCAGTCAAACAAAACCAAACTTCCCCTAGCAGCAGTGGTGGCAAAATAACAAACCAACACCCTAAACAACCAATTACACCAATCTAACTAAAATCAAAGGATATCAATTCAAGATCATCAATCATTACTCCTTACTAATCATCTATTGTAAGTAAATCTTATCAAATTTCTTCTTAATTCGAAATTAGGGTTTATATGAACACATTTTCAAAATTGGGGATTTTCAATTTTTCATGAAGTCAACAACTATTAACACTAAATCCTAACAATGTATCACTAACAACACTTGTATCAACATGTGAATTGGTCCAATTAGGGTATTTTTGAAAAAAAATGGTCAAAAATAAAATTATCCCTAATCCGAATGTGTTGTTAAATCATGTTTGGGAACATAACAAAAATGTAATCATGCATTGTTAATACATATCAAAAAACGTTTTTATGGCCATGCATAAATATAAGTTGAAATTTTACTTAAATTAATGTGATTTGCAAATCGGACTAACCTCTCTCACCTTAAAAAAATAAAAATAAAAATAAAATAAAAAGGAAATTAGAAAAACTGGAGTAGGTTTATCATATTAATTTGTTAATTATTGTTCCTGTAGGTGTAAACATGCCACACATATTTGACCTTGATCTTCACCTTACCCACACATATATCCTAAAAATCTCTTTAGAACCTTATACACCACCCGAATTTGTTCAAAGCTTCATAGACATTGAGTCTCGTTACATCCATGAAGGTCGAAATGTCGATCCTTTATATGTAACTCCGGAACATATCGATAGAGCCTTCCAAACAATAGGATTTGAGTATCTTCTTACTATTAATGAATTCATTTTCCCTCGTTTCATACTAGAGTTCTTTAGTGAAGTCAAAATGAAAAATATTCAAGATAACTCTATACATCTCACATTTAGGATAGGTTACTTCGGGTTTGCAATATCACTCGAGGAATTTGCTCAAATTCTTGGACTTCCGTCATGGGCAATGTGCCTATTCAAAAGAACTTGATCTTAACTCCCTTCTCGAAAATTGAGAACATGAAGGTCCATATCGGACTTATATTCCATCCCAAACTGAGTTAATCAACTCACTCTGTAACCCATCTTTTTAAAAATGCTTCTTACGACGTCGTATATCCTTACTTTAAATGGTCCCAGGCTCGTTTTAAGGTACCCCATTCATTGTACGTAATATACGTAATATAGTGATATAGGTAAGTTTAGATCGGCACACAAGTGGTTGTAGAGAACCGGTAGGTGCATGGTCTTTAAAAACCCCTCTCTACAAGCACATTGTATGGCGACTTTCTGTCCGCCTTTCGCACAATATGTACAAAAACATCAATCAACCAATCCTTTGAAATTTAAACTCTTAAAACCAAAACAATTTCACCATTTATTTAGTCCATATTATTTTTCTATTCAAAAAATTACCCTTTTTCGTTTATAAACATGTCTCACATAATAATAAACAAAAACAAGTAATACATAATAAAAAATAAAACAACCAAATAAACATATACATAACATAACAATTAAATATGTATAAACATGTAGCCACATGCAAATTTTATTCAATAATCCTATTAATAATCAATCTAGGTGTATAACGCATTTATTCAATTAGGGCTTTCTTCTTCAAAGGAAAAAGATCCACATACATCGATAAATCGATTGAGTAAGCCAAAACTAAACAAACACCACATAGCACGTAATTGATTACTTAATATTGGAGTCTTCCCCAATTCGATATCTATTAATAAATTTACATGTTGCGATATAACTTAACATTTAATATATATATCAAATTTAAATCATTTAAATCATCACACAATTAAATCCATGCAAATATGCACTTTTCATGGATTATGCTTAACAATTAACATATTGCACCAAGATCGTTTACTAAAACGCATAATCAATTACATGACATCCTAGGGTTTCTAATCATATTAAAATCAAAACCAAAACCCTAACAAATTAATAAGGTCAATCGACCTAAAAAATAATAGGGTTAGGAATATGAAAACCCTAAAAACATGTAATTAAACGAATCAAAATTCAATTTGTATACGTTTCGATAATTAATTACACATTATAACGGCTCATGATGCCACTGTTGGAATTATAATATCATGACATGCATATAAATAAACCAATAACATCAAGTAAGCATAGCGGAAGCAATTATAACAAGACCGTATAATATGTAATTAATTGATCAAATATAAATAGTAAACGTATCGTAGTGATTCAAGCCCGAACAAGAATCAAATGATGCAAATCTTCAACTCAAGAACCCTAATTAGGGTTTATATGGATTCAAAGAATAAATCCAAGAAATAAACAATAATGTGTTCGAATCATGATCTTGTACACACGTACTACTTCAAGTAAACGTTTATGCAAGTAAAACAAACACAAACACTTTGAGAATCACAAAATATCGACCCCCTTAAACTTTATGGGGTGTCGACTTTTTGCTAGTAGAAGAGGAGAGAAAACACACACAAGATTATGTGTTCAAGTTATGAGAAAACAATGAATCCTTGTGTGTTTATATAGGATAGAAAACTTGGAGCAAAAGACACACAAAGGGATGTGGGATCCCCTTGGCCGATCGGCCCATGCAACCCACAAGGGTTCTAGAGCCTTCTTGACATACCAATTTTCATCTATAGTCCCTTTCCTTTTATTCGTCTAACGGTCGTTAGCCTTTTCTGTTAAATGTTAACGATCATTAAGTGTTTATGTTCTAATAATTAATATAACATTTATATATAATTATTACTCATTTACTTTTCATACGTAAAGTGTGCAATCCCGTGATCTCGAGTTCGATCCTAACACACAACTATTATTTTATCGTCTATAAAACTAACATATATGGCTTACGACTCTATCCAATACCTACACCCTCCCTTGAATCCCACAGCGTTGTACGGATAAGGAAGTGTGCTTAAATACGCATTAAATGTGTTTAAAGTTACTCAACCACTTGCATTGTAGCTACTGTAGCGTAATACTCGGTAACCAAAAAAACAAAAAAACGTCTAGTCTAATTTCAATAACCCCTTGGAGACCGGATAGTTATAAACGACACGTATATGGTCATGATCAAAAGAAGGATCGGTATAAATACTAATTACCCCCAACCTTAATTCACTTTTACTCCTTCACCCAAAATTATCATCCAAACACTTGTATTTTCCAATCAAAACACAACATTGCCTATTTTTAATCTCTCCAAGAAAAAAGGTAAAGTTCTTCATCACTGATTGTTCTCTATTTTTTTCATAGTTATAACAACCGTTTTTAGCCATCATGAGTATGAACTCGAAGTTTATTATTAAAGAACAAAAATGCACATTAACTAAAGATGAATTAACTGACTTTCTTAAGGATCATCGAATACCCAAAGAGTTCAAAATTATGCTTCCAGGCAGAAACCAGAACATCTTTGATGCCCCAAAAGGGTTTGTAGGGCTTTATACCCATGCGTTTACTCTTTCAAAATTGAGGATACCACTTCACCCTTTGATTCTAGAGTTAACGTAGAGTTGTTTGCTCGTGGTATGTATTTTCAAAGAACGCAATTATACACTGGGTCTCACAGATGGCGCCAACTTGTTAGTGCAAAAAGTGTGGTGGGTTAAGATTGGACTTAGTCCGTGCTGGGCCGATCTTGATGGATCGTCCGTTGTATAGCTTATGCACTAATCCAAGTAGAAGAATGAGTCCTTGCACAAGTAAAAGCACAACGTTAGCCTTATCGTGGGGACAGACCCCACGATTAAGCTCCGGCGTGAGAATAAGTACTCATGTAGTCAGAGAAATATGTGTGTTTTGGGATGAGTGGGAAAGTCATACCTCGAAAGTGTGTACTAAGGCTACCTTTTATAACAACCCGAAAAATTCAAACTTAACTATTATGAATAATCCGGGAACTCATAAATTAAAAACTATATGTTATATTCTTCGAAAATTTGAAATATATTAAATACGTAAAGTTATATAACGACTACAATAAAAATTCTACGTCATCTAATAACTAATTTTGGGCCGAACCTTTTAAGCCTATATACGTAACTTGATAAACTCCATTTGGGCCTCTCGAAACCCACACCACAACCGGCCTCATAAAGCCCACAACACCCCTTATAATTTTTGTTTGGTCTTTTCTTTGCTCCCACCCAATCACAACAGAAAAAAAAAAAAAAAAAAAAAAAAAAAAAAAAAAAAAAATAGACACACACATCAAGAAACCCTAGAAAAAAAAGGTGCGGCTCCTTCCTCCTTCTTCTCCATTCGATACACACCACAAGACCAGGTCCACGAATTCTTCTCCTACTCCATTCGATCCATTCCAAGGCTGCTAAGAAGGGTTTTGATTCGTATTGTTGGTGTCACAAGGTGATAGATTCATGGGGAAACAGAATTGAAGGGGTTGTGTTGCTTTTGATTCGGTTTGGTTTAGTTTTCTTGTTCGATTTCTTTTATTTGCAATTCGACACAAGGTATCACCTTAACCTTCTGGTTTTCTTGTTATTTTGATCCTAATAAACATATATAATCAGTATTTGAAAACTCTATAATGATCGACACATATATATTGAAGTTATACGTATAAAGGTTCACATAAAATCATGAATATCTATATAAAATCATGAATCCTTACGCCTATGTGATTGTTTTTGGTGTCAGTTTTGAAGACTGTTTTGATGACACTTAACCAGCCCTATGATGACCTAATCATAATCATAATCATAATCAAGCCTTTAAAATCTGGAAATAAACCCTAAGTAATTAAGAGGTGGTGTGCACAATTAATGCGTGAGATTAGGGCTCGGATTGTGTTAATTTATGTGAGTTGTTGCTGTGCAGAATTTTGTGTCGGGTTTTAAGGTGGATAAGAAAATGACCCCAACGTGTTTTTAAGTGATTTTTGAGTCTAAACATAAGTACTACTTGTCTACTTTCTGGAAATGTAAATTATATGCTTATTTGATTTGGGAAGTATGCTTTTTGATTTTTATAGCATAAGTTGTCAAACCTGAGAAACTAAGTCTGAAAATCAGTTGGAATGGGGGATTTTTCATTTACAGACCATAAGGTATTATTAGCTAAAAATTGGTATGGTGAATATTTGGCATGTTAAATTACTTCTGGAAATTTTGGGGATTTTTGTGAATTTTTCTAACTGGTCTAACAGACCCATACTTTGAAGGTGTAACAGCAGGTCGGTTTTCTGAGTAATCTGAGTTTGTATATTTTTAGTGTGGAGTTATACTACTTAATAAATTCTGGGAAAATTTGTGTGAGTTCTAAAGACATTGGAGTACCTCTATGAATTTTTGTGAATTTTATTTTTGAGTTATGATGTGATTCAAAAATTCGTAAAGTTGTGACCTGTTATTGTATTAAAAGCTGAATTTGACTAAAGGAGTGAAATATGTGTTTTAAAACCTAATTGTTCTCAATATCCTATAACCTAGCTATATTAAGTCATTCTTATGACCTTTAAAGATGTAATAAAGATACTTAAATGTTTTTCGTAACCTAAATCGATATATGGC
Source organism: Artemisia argyi (assembly GCA_030686995.1). Taxonomy (NCBI): domain Eukaryota; kingdom Viridiplantae; phylum Streptophyta; class Magnoliopsida; order Asterales; family Asteraceae; genus Artemisia; species Artemisia argyi. The sequence continues at coordinate 83,789,572 of CM060676.1, forward strand.
ATGATTAGTAAGTAAACTAAGTTATAATCATTTGTAAACCCTAAGTGTGATGAAAACAACCCTAATATTACTAACTCGGGAAAACTTGCTAAATCGGGAAACCTACTAAAAATGGAAAGCCGACTAAAAGGAGTAATCTAATTTAAAACAAGCATTTCAATAATAAACCGATCATTAATTCGTGTAGAATCGCTGGAGAAGGATGTGACTTCCTATTCGTATGTTATGATTTCGATGGCGATTGAGGTACAAATATTCTAACCTTTCAGTAAGGTCTATGAATCATGATCCGTTCCATTGCCACTATTAAGATTTTTGATCTTTATACGCCTGATATTCTTGGTTCATTGGATAGTATAATTTCGTATGAAGACCCTTTTAAAAATATAAACTGATGACTTTTGAGAAAAACTATTTTTGAAATGATTTATTTGATTACGATACGATGCCAATTTTATATAAAGGTTTTATGACTTTTATGAAATGTGTTTTTAAAGGAATACTTTTACGATAAAAAGGTTTTAAATAATTTTCAAAAGTCCTTAATCTGTTTTATTCTCTAAGATTTCTCATGACTTTCTTTAACATCTTTTGATTATTTAACTTCAAATTTTGAACCTTTGCTATGAACCATTTTGCTATTATGAACCTTTGATTTGAACCTCATGATATGAATCTTTGATTTGAACCTTTGACTTTAACCATTGCTATGATCCCTTTGTATGATCCATATTTGATCGATCTATTTCTGTTATGATTTGCTTTGATATTCGTTGTATGCTATAATCTATTTCTTATAGCATTCCTATGCCATTATATGATGCCCATTATTTGATTAAATTGTAGCTAGTCATGGGGAGTCCATAGCCTTGCCACTGATGTACCAGTGGTATCGACACTATCTGTGGAGGTGGGTTTTTGTCCACAACGTTCCCTATTATGCTATAGCACCATGGCCATTATTATTATTGTATGTATGCTTACCCTAGAGCTTAGTATATGTATATTTGTTTTTGCAAGGAGCGTATGGATGCATCCTAAGTACTTTGTTTCGTTTTGAATTTGGTGAATGGGTATATGTGTGCGATACACTCCATTTCACATTTGGTACATCGAGCTAGCTACTCTATGTACAATTTGATATATGATTATTGGGCATTTCTGTTACTTCTACTATATATGTGATCCTTGTTGTTCTAACTTCTTTATTGTTATTTACTTATACTTTCCTTAGTTCATTTGCTTACACTTATGATTCGTTCCATTTTCCTTTGATTTATTTGATATTTCTTATACGTATTCCCTTTGATCATATTCTGTTGATTCTATCATATGTTCCATATTCTTTGATATTCGTCTCAACAGATTTGCTTGGATTCATTTTGGATTCACTTTCATTTCCCTTTTGTTATTAGCTTTTGTTTGTTTATATCTGTTCACAGGGCTTTTTAAGCTCAGTCGCATTTCTGTTCCTGCGGCAGGTTATTTAGAAGGAAGCTGGGTTTGAAGGAAGAGTGCTTAGGAGCTTTTAGTGGACTACACGGTTGATAGCTCCCCATGGATTAGAGATGGACTTAGAGATTCCTCTTTTGGTTCTTAGTTTGTAATTAGTTTAGAAGTTGTTATACTTAGTTTTAGCACCTTATCATTTATTAGATTTCCTTTGCAACTCTTGTATTGTTTAATGTATTCCGCTTACTTATGTTCTGATTCAACCCTGTAAAGTTACACTTTATCTCTTTTTGGGTTGGGGTGTTACACCTTTTATAGGCGGTCGAAAAGCTAGGGTTCCCTAGTGTTTCGCATACAGTGGCCGTGTGGGACTCTTGTCGGGCAAGGGTCCGCAGCTTAATCAATGTTTGTGAATGTAGGTCACTTTTCGGACCGCGGGGTGGTCCGTGAGCGTACTTCGGGAGTGCCGCTTTTAGGGGTCCGTACATGTCTAGATTGTGCCTTGCTTGGGGCCCGGGCTTTAGTCGTGTCCGGTTTGTCAAGTTGTTGGGCCGGAGCCTAGTTTGTCTGTAGGGCCGGAGCCATTTTGTTTGTAGGGCCGGAGCTGGTTTGTTTGTAGGGCCGGAGCCGGTTTGTTTGTTGGGCCGGAGCCAGTTATGCGTGATACGTCTAGGTCCAGTTTATATGGAATAGTCCAGGCTCGTGTGAGTAATACAGTCCGGGTCCAGTAGGCCTGTTATCCGTACTATACGTCATTAGTGATTGAGATGATTTTGGGATCTGAATTTCTTGTTTATTTCTCATACAGGATTTTGCATATTGATGATTTAGTGTGATCTGGTCAGATCGATTTTTGGTTGAGTTTTAGCTTTGAAGATATAGTTTTTGGTTAATGAGAGTTTTGCGTTTGGTCCTTGGTGAGACCATTAGATTTTGATTATGTTCTTTTGGATTTTTGACTCGAATTGAGTTTTAGTTAGTCGAGACCCGAACATGTCTGTTCCGGTTGCTTCATTTTTTGGTTAGTGAGACCCGTTCCAACAGGTTGCTTCGTCATTTGGATTTTTTGGTTTGTTGAGACTTGTAGTTGCCTTGACATGTTGCTTGGTCATTTGGAAATACTAGCAAGGTACCCGCGCATTGCGGCGGCGGGTACCTTGTAACAAAGTTTTACGGCTGACAATCTTTTTTTGATTATACATTTCTCGTGACAACAAATTTACGGATGGTGAGAGTTTTAGAATTTATTAACTTTAAGGAATATCAAAATTGCATATATAGAAAATAGTAAGTTATTTGATCGATGTTGCATAAATGTAAAGGTTATAGTTAGTAATATCATCAAGGTAGGAGGTTAAAGTGGTTTGATAGTAGCTCTAGTCGCATATAGATATGAGATAATTTAATACACTAATTACAATTTATATGAAATAAAAAGCCAAAACTCATAACCACTTAATATTAAACGTCATCACGGTTACATTGTGATATGATATACGTGGTCACAGTTGTTGACAATGATGTGTAATTACAAGTAGTTAAAATGTTTGTGATTAGTATACTCTACTTTATCACAATCACTCGCTTCTACAGGCTTGTAGCTATCTTTTACATTGATCTAAAAATTTATTTATCATTTTAGAGTTATTTCAAAAGGATGAAAAAAGTTGGTAATACTTTCATATTGTTATTGCCTAATGATTTATGCAACAATAGAAAATAGTGAAACGTCACGCGTATTGTAGTTGTATTTTACTATTTTAGTACCTTTTAGAGTTAAACTTTTACATATAACTTAACTTAGTGTCGGACTTATATTTTTTTGTTATGGATAAACAGTAAAAGGGTTAAAACTAAAACATATGAAGAAACATAAAAGTATCCAATGCTTTTTTTCTATGCGTAGTTGTTTCATAAATAATAACACAGTTTTACATACGATCTAGTCTACTTCATCAGATGTATATACATATGTATAAAATGAACATCATATTCGTACTTGTAAAATTTATATACGATAAAAAAAATTAATTTGTCAAAAAAAATACATCTTTAAAGTATTTTTTTGAAAGTTATATTAGGTAAATGCCTCAAGTAAATGAGTGATTACTCTAAAATGAAAGCCAAGTAAATCCAATTGATAAAATGCTAGGCCCAACTCTACAAATTTAGTCCAACTACAAATGAAAACCCTAACACTATCCCTGATTTCACTCCATCTCAAACACACAGCCACCACACATTGTATTAACAAAAAAAAATAAAATAAAATAAAATAAAAAAATAAAAAAATAAAATCTTGACTCTTTCTTAACTCAACAAACCAAAACGCACAACCAATTAAATACATGGATTACTCTTTTCTTCTTTCTCTATTTCGAAACAGAAGCTACAAAAATAACCTTTAAAATTCGTTTGACTTGAGCTGAGGTTCGAACCAGGTGGATCTTGTTTCTATTTGTTTCGAAATGATGAAATAAAGAACACGGATCTATTCTTGGTTCTTGATGTTCTTTATTTGTATTTGATGGTCAATGAAGGGTTTCTTTTTTACCATTCGAATGGTATCAAATGTATAAACCTCAGATCTTTTCTTTTCTATATTTCGAATCTTGTTTCAAGATTTATGACGGGTTTGTGTTTTAACTTGAAGAATCTTTAAAGATTGGTAACAAAGTTGAACAAATTTGACATAATTTTCTTTTTATTTTTCGAATCTTGGTTGTGGTGGCGTTGGATTCAGGAGGTTTAGGTTGCAACTGTCACTACCTTGAAAGAAATTGGTGTGTGTTTTAGGTTTTAGGAAAAGAGTTATGGGCATGTTTTGATAGTGGCAGGATTGTAGATGTCTCTGGTTGTATTGACGATATATAGTGAAAAAACGTAGACCTTTTTATTACAGGCTTTTAACAGCCATAAAGTCTATTTATTACAGGTCGGGCTTTTAACAGCCATAAAGTCTGGTTAGTAACATACAAAAATTATTGACCATTTTGTATTAATCATAAAGTCTGTTAATATACAAAACGTATTGACCAATAGTGTGAACAACATTGACCATTTTCTTATTTGGGAAATGTTTTTGGTCTTAAAATTTTTAAGACTTCCTCATTTAGATGTCCTAAATACATTAGTATGTAGTATAGATTGGTTAGTTCTTTGGATTAGATCCCATGTGAGATCTATTGATACCTGTCTTCAGGTTGCTTAGCATGTTATTTTGATTAGATCCAAGTTAGATCTATTGAGACCTGTTTTCTTCAGGTTTCTTCATATTTTAGTTCAATCCCTAGTGAGATCATTTAGCTTCGTGATTGTTCAAGGTTGGATTATTGCTTCGAGGAAGACTTTTGCTTATCGTTTTTGGGTTTTATATGTAACAAGCTGAGCATAATGCTCCAGCTTGAGGGGGATGTTAGAATTAGTAAAAAAGGCCCAACCCGTTAGTTAACCTAGCTAAGCAAGGCTTATTTATAGTCCTGTACTTTTAGTCTTTCATTAATCACATCAATACAATGCATTCTTCTGGTTCTTTATGCTTGTCCCCCCAAATCTGTTGACACTATCAACAACATAGTCATTAAGGTTAAGGGGAAGTTTGGTATGTCTAGATGACCTACTAACATGTCGTGGTAATATCCAAATCACATTTGCTACACAATCATAAACACTACTTAGAGGATCTCAAGCTCACAAGTCTAACAAGATAGATAAAGTTAATGAGGGTCACATAATCCGAGTCAACCTCATATGAGCCCAAGTTACACATGCGTTTAAAGTAGTCCCAAAAGGTCTATCAAGTTAATTCTTACAAGTAGTCCTAAAATTTGGATATCAATCACTACATGCACAACTACTTGAAGGTTATTTCATTTGAGAATTTCACTTTTTTCCGAATATTCTTAGAAATATATGTGACTAAACGGGGGTTTTTTTTTCTATGAAAAATTTCTTTAAAAAATGGGATGTTACTTACCAGGTAAACACGTAATGAATTTCTTTCGGCTTCTAGTTTTCCGTTCCCCAATTTGGGTTCTCTCCACGGCTTTGAAAAGGTGTAAAAAATATGATGTGTAATCTCTTGATTGGTTAGTTTAGTTGTATGATAAAGGATAATTAACATTAAAGTGATAGTGACAAGGAGTTTGACTATTACGTGATTTTCTTGTTTTTTGAGTGAAAATGATAGACCGGTGCAAATATGGAAGCTTGGTTTGGTATATTTTGAGTGAAAATGATAGACCGGTGCAAATGTGGAAGCTTGGTTTGGTATATTTTTCCAATGGAGGTGAACGGTGATCAATAGAATAGATTAAAATTAACCATTACAATATCGTGTATGCTATTTATTTTTTATTTATTTTATTTTATTTATTTATTTTTATTTTTTATTTAATATGATTATTATTTATTTATTTATTTATTGTTCAAAAGAAGGCAAGTATGAACGCATATGATTCTTGAGCATCTATTGGCCTCACATGACAAGGACATAATAATATGCGTATTATCAGATAATGATTTTATATTTTCATTTAAATTTCCACCTATCTATTGAAGGTATAGAAATTATATGAGGTTTCAGTGTTGCCATAATAAAAAAGCAAGCGTGGTTCATGCCTTCTTCAATTCACCAATGTTATGTGGGATAGCTATAAATAAGACGCAGTTTCACTTGGCAATTATGCAAAACACAATTAGCTCTTAGTCTTCAAACAAACAAACATTTCTATTTATTTAAGAAATAACGGCCGATTTTCAAGCTAGGAGTTGGTCGTAAGTGTTAACATGCAATCACTACAAACCCAAGTCCAAGAAGAGATGACCCTGATTGAAAATGTATGCCAGATTTATGAGAAACTTTCAAAGCTTGAAACACTCAAACCCTCTAAAGATGTCGACAACCTCTTCACTCAGCTCGTCCACTTATGCATCCCGCATTCTTCTATCAATATAGCAACTTTTGTGGTGAGGCCGAAGGCCTACTTGAAGCTCACTTCTCCACAATTTTAGGATCTTTCAAAAATCCTCTTCATCATCTTAATATTTTCCCTTACTATTCCAATTATCTCAAGCTTGGCCGTTGATGAGGCGAAAAATGAACCACTTTCAGAGGGTCATTTAAGCCCGGAATTGAATTTATTTGATCAAATATTACCCTAAATCGTTCCTTTTGTGATTTTAGGTACTTTGGGAGTGAAATCTAGAAAAGGAAGCAATTCGGACGTTTTTGGAGCATAAAAGTGAAGAAAACGCCAAAGACTTAATTTTCCACGCTGGAAACAGTGTTTGACGGCGTCAAGAGGACAATCCTGACGGCGTCAAGAGTAAAAAACCATGACGACCCAGAAGAAACCTGAAGGCGTCACAAGTAGAGCGTCAAGAGTTAATTGTGTGACGGCCTGCAAAAGGGGATTACATGACGGCGTCAGATGTAGATCTAGGCAGTCCGAGGAATTTTTGGGCGGCGAGATGACGGCGTCAGACATTTGTTCTTGACGCCGTCACCTCCTAAAATCTATATATAGTTTTCTAATTTTCATTCATTGAGAGGAACTTGTGTGGAGAAACCCTAGGGCCGAACCTTGTACGAATTTTACAGCTTTTCAAGGGTTTTCAACCCCTGAAACCTTACATGTGCTATTGAGATAAGTATTCTCTTAATTCAATCAATATGTCTATGTGTTGGTTGTCTATATCTTGTGCTTGTCTTGATTTCAACATGCTAGGCTAGATTTATCTTGTGTTTGCTTAGATCTAATGAAACCTAGATGTTAATTATGTGTTGATTACTTGTTTATGGTTGTATTGGATGAATGATTTCAGTGTTAGGCTTAAGAAAACTGGCAGATCTCCATTGTGCAACATGCTTGAACGTCTTAGGAAACATGAACCGATGTGTACTAGGTTTTATTGTTGTATTTAATGCATGAGTAAATTCTAATGATCCCATGTTAGGAGCTTCTTGCAGGCTCGACATAGGAGTGAAGTAGGCACTCATAGGATTGGGGAAGTAAGTACGCCACCCCATGAATGGTATTAAGGAATACAATCCGTCATCCACGCAACTATAACAAGTAATTAACGTGTAAAAGATCTCTAGGGAGTAGTGAAATCTAAGTAAACACATTTCTCCCATATATTGCTCACGACCTTAGTTTAATATAGTTTATTTTCATTTTAGTATTTTATTTTGATTGCATCTTTAGTATTGGGTTAGTTGACTAGCAACTAATTCCGCCTCAAATCCTTCAAACCCGAGATTTTAATTTGCTTTCCTAAAAATATAAAAAATACAAAAAGAATCATCCATCATCTCTAGATCTAGTATTTAGGTTTTCTAATCCTAGCGACACTATTCCTAGCTGAACGATCAATCCTCCGGTACTTGTCATTATACTATACTACATCGATCAGGTACACTGCCTGGTGGGGGTTGTAAGCTTCTCAAGATCCCTTGAGAGGTAAAGCCTGGTGCAATCCCTACGCATCAAGTTTTTGGCGCCGCTGCCCGGGGAATAGTTATTGTCTAGGTTAGAATCTCTTTTTATTAGGTCTACTTGCTAGATTCCTTTCTAGTAAGATTTTATTTTTATTTTTAGGTTCTCTTTAGTCTATCTTATTTCTTTGTATTTTTGTTCGTAACTCTTCACCACCCGACATCATGGACGATGGGAACATCTTTGAACCCGTCATCCCACCACAACAAAACCCACCACTAGAACCTCTTAGGCCCCGAACCTTAGGAGTGTATTCCTGACCTAGCCATCAAGGCTACCGAAACACCATTGAGCTCACCGGAGCCAATGTGACCCCCTTGCGATCCGACACCATCCGGTTGGTGCAAAGCGGATGTGCATTCCATGGACTTCGTTCCGAAGATCCAAATCAACATCTCAAGGACTTCCTTAAAATCGTAGATTCCATAGACCTAGATGTTACAACTAGAGAGACAACCCGATTACGCCTATTCCAATTCTCTCTACGTGATCAAGCTAGTCAATGGCTTGAGCCTTTACCCGCGGGATCCATCACCACATGGGATGATCTCACCACTCGTTTCCTTGCTCAATTTTTCCCACCGGGGAGAACTACTAAGCTTAGAAATGACATCTTGATGTTCCAACAACGTCAAAATGAATCTCTCTATGAAGCATGGACTCGTTTCAAGGACTTACTCCAAAAAGTCCATCATCATGGCATAGATCTTTGGCTCCAAGTCCAAATCTTTTATGACCATATCGATCTCTCCACGAGGCGAGCCATTGACCAATCGGTCGGTGGTAAGCTACGTGATCTAAGTACGGAACAATCATGGGAACTCATAGAAGATCTTGCTCTCTATGACAACAAAAGTTGGAATGATCCCCGTGATTTGAACAAAACGGTCAAGGCAATATCTTTGCCTTCGAACAACTTTAGCACTCCCGACCGTAGGATCATGGAACTTGAGGACCAAGTCAAGTTTCTCATGAAATCTTACGAAGCTCCTAAGCCTTCAAGCCAAGTGAACAAAATCACTTCTTCATGCGAATTATGTAGTGGTCCCCATGACACTCGTGATTGTGTGGAACTCCCCGGAACAGCTTTTGCGGACTACTCATCCTCACGTACCGACGAAGCGGGAGATAAGTGGTACAATTTCAAACCTGAGCCAAACCCTTACGGTGATTCATAAAATCCCTCTTGGAAAAATCACCCAAACCTTAGGTGGAAACAAAATCAAGCCAAATCTTCCAATCCGCCTAATCGTTACCAACCAAACGGTCCACCCTCCAAACCGTACTTTCAACAACAATCCTTCTAACAACTATGGTAGTACCAACAATCTTGAAGGATTGATGTCTAAGTTCATGGCATCTCAAGAAGCTCGCATAACTAGGTTTGAAACCGAATTCAACCAACAACAAATGGAGATGACCAACAAGATAGACAACTTGTTGAAAGCCCTCAACAACCAAGCGTTAACCACACCTAGGAAGGACACTAGGGATATCAATAACGGAATCCAAATTAAAGACCCCTCATCATCCAAACATGTCCACTTTGTCAATGTTGTCACCATTAAGCCAATAGATAAGGAGATAGAAGAAAGTGACAAGGATGAAGTTGGAGTAGAAACCGAGACTAGGGATGAAAGTAGGGAAGTTGAGGTTAATAAGAAAGAGGAGTTAGAGAAAGTAGAAACTATAGAAAAGCACTTTGATAAATTGCCCACCAAGGAAGAACGGGAATACCATAAGGATTTATTCGATAGTCCCGAGAAACCATATATCCTTGGCACACCCCTTATCAAAATGGGATACCCCTCTAACATCAACATACCATGCAACATCGGGCACATGCATATATGGAAAGCTTATATCGATCCTAAATCTCCTGTAAACATCATGACTAGGACTTATTACAATTGGGTGATGAAGAAGCAACTTGATTATAGGATAATGCCCAATAGGAATTTGCTAAGTAACTTTGTAGGAAGAGTGAAGGGATTGCATGTGATTATAGCGTAATTTCACCTATAAGATCGATTTTATGATAGTAGAATGCACTCGTCCGGTGATAGATGATTGCCTAAGCCAAGTAATATTCGGAAAACCATTTGTTGAGACCACTAGGATGAGTTATGATCTGAATTTAGGGATAGTTAGATTCAAGGAAGAGAATGATGAGATTGCCTACCAAATGCCCTACAAAATTGAGAAATACCGCCTTCTCTCTAATCTAGAAAAGGAACACAAGCAAGCAGCTTATTATAGGAATAATGAGGATATACGTAGAGGAGTAGAGTATGTGAAGAATAGGATGCTTGGTTTCTACAAAGAATGCTTGCAACTAGGTCCAGAATACAAAACTGGTTTAGAAGACGACCTAGAGAGTGAAACCAACGATGAGGTCACGTAGTAACTCATGACCTTGAGTCTAGCTACAAGACTCGTAAATAAAGAAAAGCGCTTCTTGGGAGGCAACCCATGACTTTGTGTGATTTTTATTTTGTTTGTTTGTTATTTGCTTCCGTATGCATGCTTTATTTTTATTGTTGGTAGATCATGTTTCTAAACTAAATAGTGGAAATACTTTACTTTGTTGTTTTGGCCTAGTCTTTACTTCACCCAAAGGTATTCTTGTAAAAGATAAGTGTAAGGGGAAACCCCAAATATGTTTTTAAGAAACAAACCGATCATGATTCTCCACAATATTAAATGAACATGTATATTCGTATTTGTTAGAGTCAAATGCTTGTATCGAGTCATAATGAAGTTTTGCAGGATTTTCCAGGAAGTAGGACCAAGTTTTTTCAGAAATTTTCCGGAAACTTAACATAAGAATTTATGCAAGTCACTTCTGACGGCGTCATGAGTTTACTCTTGACGGCGTCACGTGTAAAAATCTGGAAATTTTACCAGTTTTGTTTTTCTAACGGAGTTTAAAGTTTTTGTTGAATTATTAAGTTTTATAATCTCCAGGAAATCTGCAAACTTCATTCCACAAGCATTATATCTTACTTTGTTTTCTAGGATTTAGTAACTTATGTAGATTGCCGCCGATTTTATGCGAGGTTGCCTTGTCTGTTTTCTCAGGTTTTACAGGTTATGTATGACAAGAAGATGATTTATTTTTCTGGAAGGGAAGCTTTGACTGTTCATTTTCTTGGAGGAAGATCTAACCTGGCCACCTTATTATCCATACCGAGCGAATCAGGGGTGTATTTGATTTCATTCTTTTTACTTTTTCACTTTTATATTCTTTACTTGAACATTGGGGACAATGTTCATCCTAAGTGTAAGGGGAGGGTAAAATGATGATACCTTACAAATACACTTTCGCTTGAGTTTGTTTGTTTAATAGTAGATGTATAATAAAACTATGAGAAATACTTGTTAGTGCAATTTTAGCGCCAAATTTAAAATTTTTTACAACATTTAGGAGTGAAACTTTAGCCATAACAAGCGTCTCATGGATAGGAGATTGTATGACTAGCACAAAACCGTACTATTCAGAAAAATTTTCCACCCAAATATGTGAGGTTCGCCTTTAGATTTGATAGGAAAAACATTTACTATTAGTGCTTATGAGTGTACCGGTAGCAGTTAGATTCTAGAACTTGCGTTAGTGATGCATCCCGAGACCGCTAGTGAGACTACATTCGTATAGTAGGATTTACTACATGATATGAGGCATTAGGATCACCCTTGTGTTAAACCCGTATCATAATTACTCGACCATTTAAGTCATATTACTTGGCTAGTTAAGTCAACTAATTTTTCCCACACCTTAGCGTTGTACTCATTTTTAGTACACGAAACCCCTAGTACACCCCTCCGAGCCTATCTTTTCGTTTCTAACTTTAAGCATCTTACTTAAAGGAAGAATTTGTTACACCCCACTTAAATGTACACCCAAATTGCCTTAGCCTTCCGTGTATGCACTCATCTTTAGTGCGTTATTGTTATTTGTTAAACCCTAAGTTAACTATCTAACTGATTACATGGTTGCTAAGTCGAGTCATATCCTTGTAAATATTGTTTTGGGACGATTGGGACTCATGGATAAAGTACTTATTTTATGGAGTAATGGGGAAGAACATCATTTATTACCCCCATATGTACGTTAATCTTAAAAGTACTCCAAGTGTTTTGATTTTATTAATTCGAGTCATTAGATTAGTTTATTGTAAAGTATGTAAAAATTCAAGTGTAAGGGGAATTTTCATTCCCTATGATGTATTATTTTGGATGGTAGGGTAAGAGTGTATGCAAAAAAAAAAAAAAAAAAAAAAAAAAAAAAAAAAAAAAATCGAAAAATTAAGAAAAAAAGAAAAAAAAATAAAAAAAAAAATCAAGAAAAAGAAAAAAAAATAGAAAAAGAAAAAGAGAAAAAACATACGGACTACCATCCCTTTTCATTTTATGTTTATTTTATGTTTTTGTTGTTTTTCATTTATTAGCTTAAGTCGAGTCTAGTCTTGGCTTAGCAACGCCATATTGTACATGTAATTAACCAAGATTGTTAACTCGCCACCAGTAAAGACTGCCTATATCCAACAAAACCGTGTATTTCATATCCCTACACCTAACGTTACAACCCTTTAAAAGACTTCTTTGATAGTTTATCCTAGGTGCTTACGCCATGTGGTGGAGGTTTGATTCTTTCCCAAGCCTATGGTAATCTATTTTGCTATGACAGGTAGTGAGAGATATCTTCCATTTCCATATTGTAATTTGACTTTATTACACCCGAGAGATGTGAGTATCTAAACACTATTTGTGAGGTGCTAGTATATGACCTCCGTGCTTGTCTTTGGTCTTTAGTGGAACGATTATTTGTTGTAATTACTTTTATATTAGTGTTAAATGACCCCTAACTTGTATTTTGAGTAGAATAAAAGCGCATTTGCTTGAGGACAAGCAAATCTCAAGTGTAAGGGTATATGATGAGGCAAAAAATGAACCACTTTTAGGGGGTCATTTAAGCCCGGAATTGAATTTATTTGATCAAATATTACCTTAAATCATTCCTTTTGTGATTTTAGGTACTTTGGGAGTGAAATCTGGAAAAGGAAGCAATTCGGACGTTTTTGGAGCATAAAAGTGAAGAAAACGCCAAAGACTTAATTTTCCATGCTGAAAACAGTGTATGACGGCGTCAAGAGGACAATCCTGACGGCGTCAAGAGTAAAAAACCATGACGACCCAGAAGAAACATGAAGGCGTCACAAGTAGAGCGTCAAGAGTTAATTGTGTGACGGCCTGCAAAAGGGGATTACATGACGGCGTCAGATGTAGATCTAGGCAGTCCGAGGAATTTTTGGGCGGCGAGATGACGGCGTCAGACATTTGTTCTTGACGCCGTCACCTCCTAAAATCTATATATAGTTTTCTAATTTTCATTCATTGAGAGGAACTTGTGTGGAGAAACCCTAACCTTGTACGAATTTTACAGCTTTTCAAGAGTTTTCAACCCTTGAAACCTTACATGTGCTATTGAGATAGGTATTCTCTTAATTCAATCAATATGTCTATGTGTTGGTTGTCTATATCTTGTGCTTGTCTTGATTTCAACATGCTAGGCTAGATTTATCTTGTGTTTGCTTAGATCTAATGAAACCTAGATGTTAATTATGTGTTGATTACTTGTTTATGGTTGTATTGGATGAATGATTTCAATGTTAAACTTAAGAAAACTGGCAGATCTCCATTGTGCAACATGCTTGAACGTCTTAGGAAACATGAACCGATGTGTACTAGGTTTTATTGTTGTATTTAATGCATGAGTAAATTCTAATGATCCCATGTTAGGAGTTTCTTGCAGGCTCGACATAGGAGTGAAGTAGGCACTCATAGGATTGGGGAAGTAAGTACGCCACCCCATGAATGGTATTAAGGAATACAATCCGTCATCCACGCAACTATAACAAGTAATTAACGTGTAAAAAATCTCTAGGGAGTAGTGAAATCTAAGTAAACACATTTCTCCCATATATTGCTCACGACCTTAGTTTAATATAGTTTATTTTCATTGTAGTATTTTATTTTGATTGCATCTTTAGTATTGGGTTAGTTGACTAGCAACTAATTCCGCCTCAAATCCTTCAAACCCGAGATTTTAATTTGCTTTCCTAAAAATATAAAAAATACAAAAAGAATCATCCATCATCTCTAGATCTAGTATTTAGGTTTTCTAATCCTAGCGACACTATTCCTAGCTGAACGATCAATCCTCCGGTACTTGTCATTATACTATACTACATCGATCAGGTACACTGCCTGGTGGGGGTTGTAAGCTTCTCAAGATCCCTTGAGAGGTAAAGCCTGGTGCAATCCCTACGCATCAGCCGTCTCGAGTATGACATCTTTAATCAACACTATTCCACGACAGCACAAACCCTAAGTGTGTCGCATTTGTGGGGTCTGGCCCATTACCTTTCACCTCAATAGTTTTGGCTTCTTACCATCTCAAGGATACAACTTTTCACAACTATGACATTGACTCTACGGCAAATTCCATGGCTTCTCGTCTGGTTTCAGCCAATCATGACTTGTCCAAAAGAATGGTGTTCCACACTGCTGATATAATGGATGTGACTGATGAGTTGAAGGTTTATGATGTGATTTTCTTGTCAGCACTAGTGGGGATGAATATAGACGAGAAAACTAAAGTTATTCAGCATTTGGCTAAGTACATGGCACCTAGTTCCATCCTCATGCTAAGGAGCGCCCACGGTGCCCGTGCTTTTCTTTACCCATCGGATGATCCTAATGTTCTTCAAGGGTTCAATGTTCTCTCTATTTTCCATCCAGACGATGATGTCATTAACTCTGTTGTGATATCGCGTAAGTTTGTGGAATTGGTTAACATTGATAATAACTATCATCATTTGGATATTGGATCTCTCATGGCATCGAGTTGCAAGTACTATGATATCCAACCATTCAACCATCCACTTGGTCATATGAAAATGATTGATGAGTATATATGATCATTTTGTTTTGAATCATAATGCTCATGTCATAAACTCATAGCTATATGTGTGGCTAATGGTGTGTGACTAAATGTTATTGTCTCAGTTTTCTGTTTCCAAATTTTAAGAAATAAATAATCATTTGTGATGTAAAAAAAGGAAGACAATATATTGATGCTACTTTTGTAATGGTTTGGCATGTGTCTCTCTATATACTTAATCCATGATTAGAGAATCAAAGTCAAATCCCGAAGCTGTGAAAGTGAGGTCAAATTTTTGAAAATGAGATGCTCTACATGACTACATATGATTATCAAAATAAATTTCCTGAAAGTTGTGATCAGGAAGTCCATAGTAGATCCCTAATTAAAGGCACTTAAGGTAATCAAAAGTCATATTGCAGACTGAAGTCCAACTACTTAACAATGGATAAATCCCATTTTTTGAATCAATCCCAACTGCTGTTAGTAATTGACTTGGAAAAGGACCTGACATGCATAATCCATCTAATCCTAAGAATTCTCTGCCACAAGCTTTGAAACCTTGTTTCATAGCTCCCAAACACACATAAACCCTTTTAAAAGTTCTTGTTGCACTCTCTGGATTTGGTTCTACCTGTACATCAATCCTAACAGTAGTTCTTGGATTTTGATTAACCAACTCTTGGGCATACTCTCTAAGCAGTGCATAATGTTTCGTAAAAACAGGTATACCTGAATGACGTTCACAGTTTTTATTGCATAGCAAATCATACTTACTTACAAGAACATCTTCAATTAGCTCATCATCATCATCATGAAACACTTCATCATCATCATCATGAAACACTTCATCATCATTTGGATTATAAACCAAATCCTCTAAACCACTCTCACCACTCTTTTCTTCTGTTTCAGTATCCACCTCTACTTCTTTCACATTTCTCATATGACCACCTACAATTGTAAGTGCATAACATTAATAACAAATATACCTTTTTTTAAAAGGGATTTGCTAACAACAACCCACTGGGTATTGTTTAAGCATACCTTAAATAACAATGTTTCTAAATATGAACTCACTTGATATTAATACATGCCTTATTAAAACTCACTTACCCTAATTGTGTGTTATTTACAGAAATGATAAATTCATATTTGGAAACATTGTTATTTAAGGTATGCTTAAACAACACCTAGTGGGTTGTTGTTAGCAAATCCCTTTTTAAAAATACAAAAACATTGTTCAAGTAAATAGGAAAATGCACTGTGTTCTTACCATATCGTTCAAAGGCACGGGCAATCGAAGTAAACTAATTTGGTAAAGATTTAGAGTGGCGGAACCAATGAGGGTTGTATCTGAAGATAAAGGGGTATATTAGTCATTTCAGGCGATAATACCCTTGACTAACGGAAAAACTAACGGGCGTTAGCCAAAAAACACTCTCAGTGGCTATTTTGCACTTTTACGAAACGTTAGTGGCAAATTTGCAAGCCTTGATGACTCGGTCTCATTTTTGCAATTTCGTGATACTTCAGTAACCATTTTTGCAATTTACCCGAAAATAAATTTATAGATCTTCACTATTTTTTATACTTGCAATTAGAGGGAAAAAATAGATGTTTCATAAATCCGCAACAAAGTGCGGTTACCTATCACTTATGTACTCATTATAAACAAATCAAGAAACTTATAGTACTATTGTACAAGAACATTGTTGCTTTTGATTCTCATTTAATGTTTCTTGATGGCTTATGGATCTTCAAAAGGGTTCATCACTAATCAAGTCCGACCTGGATTTGGAAGTTTGAACCATATTCTAGCGGTTCACATAATTTTACGCAAGAACATTCATACAATGTTGTGGTTTGTTCATTTTTCTAAATCAAAGCAATAACAAAGAGAGAAACTACTTGAATGGACGAGTGAAGTTGCCAACTTATTATGTGAATTCTACTTTTTTTCTTTTTTTCCTTTTTTGGGTAAACGTCATGTGTGCATAACATTTTTCTTAATTTTAAGTATGAACAAAGCAAGTATGAAAGCATAAAAACTAAGCCATCTATTGGCATCCAAATAGGAAAAAGTGTAATGGTAATGGCATATTTATAAATCTCATGTTTCCTCTGTCTTGCATACTTTTCACACTTGCCTGAATAATTTTGATCTATTACGAGTGTGAATATTGTGGCGAAAATTCACACATTCTTCGGACTGTGAGGATGAAAACACTTGCAATTGGCAAACTTGTTTGTGGTAAGATCTAGATCACATTTGCTACACAATCACAACTCACATGATCCAAGTCAAACTCATATGAGCCCAAGTTACAAATGCATTTCAAGTAGTCCTAAAGGGTCAATCAAGTTAATTCTTACAAGCAGTCCTAAAATTTGAATTATCACTACATGCACAGCTACTTAAGAGATTATTTCATATGTTTAAGCATATCTAGCCGCTTTTAGAAAGTTATCAAAAGGGCTGGCAGGAGGTAGCCTCAAACCATTCGTTCCAGCACGTGCAGGCTCATCTTCACCCAAAATCTACATATGTAAGATGATGAGTAGTAGTTGTAGAATGCAAGAACAAAAATAAGGTTCATGTTAAAAAATAAATAAATAAATTTAAAAAAAAAAAAAAAAAAAATCAATTTTCACGTTTTGGTAATTCTACTTTTTTACTATGGATCACTAAAAAATGGTTTTGTGTTCCGTTTGGGTCATTTTGTAACCTGTAATTTTATATTTTGTATATATTCTACCATTTTATATAAATAAAGCATTTTGATATAAAGATTTCTCATCTTTTATCTAAGAATTATGAGTTTTGAAAACTTTCTCAAGGGTTCTTGTGGTTACAAAGTGATCTATTATCGACTTGGGTGTACAAAAAGAAGTTCAACTAAAACAGGACAGTCTGACAAATACAAAAAAATAATGTTAAAAATAAATCACCTTCATTATACTTGGAGTTTGAACATGGATGACATCCATCTCTGCCGATTTTGTTTCTCCATTTGCATGAGAGAGCCAAGTTGAGAGCTTTTTCCTTGAATCTGTGCCGAGGGCTTCACACTGGCCAGCCATGGCACTGAATGGTAGGGGAGAAGTAGAGACGGATGCTCCAGCCACTTGCCCAGCTGCTTCTAGTGCCTACACCATCAAAGTTGTAGATATAATTTAGAAATACACGCCTTACATAATGGCTAATGACATAGTTTTAACTTAAAAGGGGGTGAAAGTAAAGTCACAGTTCAAAATTTATGTTGGGAGTAAATATAGCTAGCTTTCTCTTTTGTTTTAACACAAAAATTACAACTATTTGACAAAATCTAAAATATCACTTAATAAAGATATTAAAATAAAATAGAAAAATACTGCAATGTTCATGGGGCGTCTCAAAATGGAATTGGATCAAGTATATATTATTTTGTGTTCTGCTAACAGAGACTGTAACGTTAATTTGAGATTAATTTAAGTAAACTTGATCCCGTGTGCCCGATCAATGTCATGGGGGATACAATAATTTTGAACATCATATATTTCTGAAAAACCGAATATAAAAATTTATGTGACAGATGGAGAAACATGTGATTAGTGGAGACAAAGGAGAGAATAGAATTTACTGAGTCAAGAAGTTGACGGATGCTAATAACATGAGACATGGAGCTTGGTGTAGGAGACTTGGTAATGAAGCGGGATAGATCAGAAACAGATGACTCACTGCTTGCGTCATCTTCAACTAATGAATTTGTGGGAAACTCCTGCTAATAAACACAATGTTCCAACATCAGCACAACCCAAAAAGAAAAGAAAGGAGAAATCAGACAAAAATAAATTTTTGCACAAGAATATGTAAATGGCTACCGTGTCAAAAGATAGGGATTCTTTTGAATGAGCAACTCTATGACTATGAGAATGATCCAAATGAAGCATCGATTCTGGACCGAACATTGCATCCTCAGGGGTGAAAGTATCGAATAACTGAATACGTAGTTCTTCTGCCTCCATCTGATAAAAGTAGACATAGTACACAAAAAAATCATCAACACCTCATCAATTAAAAAAGTATACAGGTGGCAATTTCAACCCAGTTTCTAAAGAATGTATCAATTTGACTTATGCTTAATCTCTAACAGGTCATTAGAATACAATAACTTTTAGAAACAGGTCAAAATTCGACCTAAGCGTGATATGCATGCAACTTTGTATATTGCTTTACTAAAAAATATGATTCAAATTGTTGTAAGAGTTTTTGCTATCATAATCAACATACTAATTATTTATATGTAGCTGGGGTCAAACATAAGATGTTACGGATAAACAAAACTGGAACAATCAGAGGATAAACCAATGGGTGATCCATTAGAAGTATACCTCTGTTATGCTAGATAACTTCTGGACTAAAATATCAATAATTATCTCGTAAGACTTGGACATCTTGCTTTGCAACTTAGCAAGTAAAACCTTCGCCGCCTGATTATCATGACCAGAACAATATTCTTTTACATCTGCCTGAGGCTTCATATAAACTTGAAAGTCATCACTGATACTCAGGTAGTTATCAACCTAGAATGAAAACGATCATCAGCAAAACTTACAATAACTATTTTCCTATAAGTAATAACTGGTTATAGGTGCAAACTTACACCCGATTTAAGCATCGGCTTGAGGACATCAACAATATCATGAATTTGATACATCTTGGCTGCAAACATCAGCATTGCTGTTGATAACGTAACAAGCGATCTTTGGTGTGCCGGGCATAACATTCCTGACCAATAGCAAAATCAAGTAAGTTCCACAATCTTTTTACCAAGTGTATAATTTCTCCAAACTTAAATGTCTCAAACAAAGTTTAATATACCATTGCCATGATCCAACGCTAACTTCAAAAGGGATAGTGGAAGTTGGAAGATGCGAACTACAAGATTGTCATTGGGATTCTGCATATACGTAAAAACGAAAAGACAATAATAAGTCAAATGAGATATTGCATTATATAAAGCAAGTAAAATATATATGCCATCTCACCTTAAGCCTCAAAGAAATGAGTGTTAAGCAGAAAGAATAAGCTAAAGCTTCAATATTTGGAAGAATGTTATCAGGAAGGTTCGCCTGTATCCAGAAGGCTGACAATAATTGAATTATTTGATCCTCACTAAACTTCATAACAGATGGTTCCTGTCACAACCATAGAAAAATAATATTAAATTCTTGTTATGTTGTGCTAAGATAACAGTTTCCATGGGACAACCAAGAAAGATGTGTATGTCTGATATGTGGAGGTGGCAATCATTGACCCATGTATTTATGAATGGGTCGATTTGGGTTTCTTTTTAACTAAGCAGGCCCAAATCAGTTAGCTAAAATGAGAACATTTTAAATGGATAGAAGTCATAGAACTACTCATATGGGTTAAGAGCCCCAAATTCTGTTTTGATGCATGCAACCTCATTTTTACTCGAATATCTAATTTACTATCATACTAATATTGATTTTTCAACCATTATTGCGACTTCAAATATTCCATAAAAAATTTATTTAGAGCCAAAGAAGTGTTTTTTGGTCAACATGGTCGGGTTAGTGCTAGATGTGACTCGTTCTAACCATAGCCCGTTTTGACCCTTCACCCAACCAATCCGACTCAACCTGCCCACCCATCTCACCACCTTTACCAAAATGTAAAACAAGATGACAGGTGCTTACAGCATTAGACAGTGCTATTTCTGCAGCAGTGATGGAACTTAATTTCTGAAAATTGGGGGACTTCTTTTGGCCCCACACATTCTTCTTTTCTGCCTCAGCATTTTCTTTTCCCATGAAACCATCCTGAATACAAACTTCACTTTCAACTCCTGTCCCATCTTTTTCCTTCTGAAGCTTGTTAAGCAAACATGTAACCGAGGCAAACACAGATGCACTATCAGAACTCCATCTCCTTGTACGGTTAGAAGCATCACGTCTCAAATGGCTTGAATTTGGGATGAGAAGAACAGAAAAGATTTGATGTCCACTCAAACGTATCTCAACATCTGGATGCAACATTAATTTCAAAAGTTGTAGAAGAAGACCCTCGGGAAACACCTGCCATAACAAGGTTAAGAGAACAAGCATTAACTTTTCTATAACTAAAGTTCTGCAACTAGTTGATAATTATTGGACATTTACCTGTTGTTTATTAAAGGAGACTGACGCTACAACGATCATGTGGGCAAGAATAATCATCGATCCAGTGATTGCCCTGGCAACGATGCCACTAGAAGGCAGATTCTCAAGTGTTGTTGACATGACATCGAACAGAGGCCGTGCATCAGCAATCTATCAAAAAAATCATAAAAATTAGAAAATTCATAAATTCAGAATCATAAACAGAAGAAGAAAAGCCGTGTAAATTTATTGAAGATAGTCATACCCCTTTGGCTATTTCAAGCAAGCAATCTTCTATTGATGATTGGAGTGAGGCATTTAAGCTTAACTCAAGTTCACCAACGGATTCAACTGTTGCTTGCAGGCTTTTCCTTAGATGTCTGCATAGATCACTGGCATAGCCAATATCTTTGAGTGCAACTTCAGACCTAACTTGTCGGGCCAAAGCAGTAGTAGTCTGTATGACGTATGATTTCAGTTCAGGATCATGTGAAATGTTTTTGTGGTCCAAATGGTGAACAACTGAAGCCAATATCAACTGCTGGTTATCTGAAACAAGAACAAACAGATCACTAATGAACCATGTAAAGACACCATTTACATAATTCGAAGTACTATAATAAAATACCTGGGCTCTCAACAAAGCAGGCCATATCAGAAAGAACAATCAAGCCTAAACCATTCGGAGGAACCCACTGTCTGTTCATATCAAAATAGATAAACAATGGGTCCAATATTCGACGCATTGTCGTACTTTCCTTGGCAAGTTCTACCATTCTCTGAATGCAAATTTGAGCCCAAACTTTTGGTGACTCGGCTTCTTCTCTGTATTGAATAGAAAAAAATAATAATAATAAAATACTCTCGATTCACGAATGTTACAGACGTACAAGCTTTCATTTAATGGAATGAATGACGGACCTAGTCAAAAGGGTAGGGTCTTTCTTTTCTGCTTGTGGTTTGACAGTCATGTAGCTAGATTCAGGTTCAATGATTGCCCCCCTTGCTTCACTCCTGACAACTTCATCCACCCAATTATGATGTGCTTCCCCTCGTTCATCATCTTGTTCGGTGTTTGTATTCCGCTCATAGTTAACCAAAATAACATTTACCATCTGCAGTTCCAAAGTTGACGATAAATTGTTATCTATCATTTACCATCAGCAGTTCCAAAGTTGAAAATAAATAAATTATGGCGTAACTAAACAGACCTCGTCAAAGTCGGCAAACATATGAGAGAACTCGGCCATAAACCAAATCTGCATAAAAAATGAAACAAAAGTTTATCTATAGCCAAAGAAAAAGCAATTTCATCTTGATTTATAACCTTTAGGTCATAAACCATATCACATTTAAACCATTGGTTTATCACTTACCATGGCTGAAAGGCATTGCAAGCTTGCTGCCCTTAAATGTGTTTTTTCATCTTCCTCCTCAGGTTTACGGGCTAGCATACAAACCTTTTGAACTAAATTTTCAAGATTATATGAGTAAGTACCATCCACCTGCGACAAACATGTCTAAAGTAAGAGAACATATAATAGTAGCAAAACTCGTTACAACAAAACCTAATGCAGTCATGAAAGTGTGCATATGACTGACGGGTTGTTTAACTTTCTATACCCAAGACTTTTTGGAAATCATATAATCACAAGTTCATAACTATGACCTGTGTTTCCGCGAAGTCAAAGAAATACAGAAAATTCACCTGACTATAGATGAATTTTGTAAGCGTTTGACAACCAATTATCTGGACCGTGTCTCTTTTAGAATCATCCAAAAGCTCAACAGAAACATTTAGCAGGTTGACAGCAAAATATGCCCTGAAAAATTTAACATAACACCATGATTTCAACTACAAACGAGATGTGGTTATAACTTGTCCAGTATATAAATTGAATGAAAAAGTAAAAGGAACTTACATTTGCTCTCTGCACATGCAAATCAACTTGCTATACACCTCTGTTATAACATTAACCAGATAAAAATGATCCAACCGCAATTCCTTGTAGCATCTGTCTTCAAGATACTTTGCAATCTATATGAAACAATTAGTTCTTAATGATATGTTCACCGTGGATTTTCATGTCATTAACGCATTAACTGAGAAAATAAGAAAAGATTATGGTCACTCACTTTGGGGATACGGAAAGGGTTTTTAGCAGCATATTCACACAGTTTTATGATTTTCCGATCGTTTGGATAATCATCCTGCACCAACGGTAGAGCTTCACTTTCTTAGATATTTAATGTTAGGAATTTATTCATAAAACCATGATTTAAATGTCTTCTAAGAATCAAGAAGAATGTTTTCAAGTCACTTAAGGGGCGCTTGGCATTGCATTTTTAGAAGTGCTTATCTGATTATTGTGCTTTCAAGTCACAACTGATCATTCTTCTAATGTTTGGGTATAGCACTTGTTCTGATTTACCTAACTATCTAGCAAACAAATACTCTATTTACTTTAAACGCCGTTTGCCAAACACTCATTTAGATCATTAATTTTTACACGTATTTCAGAATCGAAAAGGATTTCTCAAATACACTAGTGACGTTTGGCATTGCGTTTTGAAACTGATTACACAATTATTCCATCCAAAAAAAACAAAAACAATCAAATTCTATTCTTTGGGTATAGCTAAACTGATTCTGAATATCTAACCGTTACCCAAACCCCTTCCAATTCATGCACATAGTTCAGGGTCATTTTACATGTAACTTCTAAAATAATCAACACTTCCCAAAAACTCAAACAGCCAAATATTCAAAACAAACAAATATGCATATACTACTAACAGCTGATTTTGGAAAGACTTCAGCAAGTAGCTTCTTGTATCTCTTCACAGGTTGTCTAGAACGTGATCTCAAAGAAGGACAGCAAACACACATATTTACACATGCTGGAAATATCTTCCTTGACATTACACCCATTTTTCCTGCACATTTTTAACCACACACAAAAATAAATGTCAAAATCAAAAGCCGTTAACTTATAACCAACACATCCCAGAAAACACAAAATTACAAGAAACTCATAATATAGCATGGTAAAGTTATAAATTTGCATCAAAAACAATAAAACTTAACAAAATGAAGCATACCCAAATGAGCAATTAGTACCAAAACTTTAGTCAACCATAGTCTACTTTTTCAAAAGAAATGTTGAAGCAATGAACTTCCCAAAAACCTAGTTATTAACTAACAAACCCTAATACAAACAAAACTTAAAAGAAACACAAAATATAGTAGATAAAATGCATTAACAATTTACCCTTTTTTTTGGTAAATCAACAATTTAACTTTATTGACAAGCCCACAACTTTTTATACTAAATTTGAAAAAAAAAATAATAAAATAAAAAAATCAAAGCAATTTACTTAACCAAAAACCTAAATATTAACTAGGACACCATAAAATAATACCACAAAACAGCCAAAAAAAAATGTACCATAATTAAGTTATAAACATATGCACCCTAATATTATCTTCACACACCAAAAAATCTTTTAGACTTAAATGTGTACAAAAACAAACGAAATTGAAGCAACCCCAAATGAGCAATTAGTACAAAAAGGTCAAAATAAACCCAATAATTAACTAAAACCCATAATGTAGCATTATAATAAAGTGCTAAACTTGAATCAAAATTGTACAAAATTAACAAGATTGAAGCAAACCCACAACTTATTTATACTTGATTTATACAAAAACAAGTAAAATTGACAAACTTAAGTACAAAGCAAGTAAGAAACTATTAACCTTTACACACAGGAGTGAAGCAGATCTATGTGTGTGTGAAATTACTGGGGGGTTTTAGAGAAAAAAATAATAATGTTTGAATGAATGAGTGTTTGTGTGTTTGGTGGTCACGTGGGTGCGACAGAGAGAAGCTTTTGTCAGATTCCTAGGAGACCGGGAAAACACCAATTAAGACTTTTTTTGCTTTTTACTTTCTATGTATTTTTTTTGAAATTTCACCTTTCATGTTTATCTTTTTTCAACTTATGATTTGAAATTCTATGATATTATTTTTATGGGATACCCCCAGACGTACCCCTATCGCCTATTAAAAGATAAAACCAATATTTACAAAGGGTCATGTTGGGATACCCCTGGGCGTATGGTACCGATAATATGTTTAATGACTATGGCTATGTTTGGCGCGGAGCTTTTTTAAAGCTTTTTGGGGTAATGAGCGGTGAGAATGAGCTTTTTTATTTTTGATGTTTGTTCGGTATGAGAGCTGTGGGCTTTACTATTTTTTAGGAAAGCTCATTTTCCCAATGCTTCTTTATGAAGCTGTGAGCTTTTTTGGCTACTGCTCACAGCTCACTGCTACTGCTCAATGCTACTGCTCACAGCTACTTTTGCCAAACATAGCCTATTTACAATGCATCAAGTCTTTTGATACATTTTAATACATTCAATGCATAATATGTTTAATGACTAAAGATTAAATAAAAGACTTGAAATTTACCAAGTCATTTTAGAAAAGCTTTTGATAAAATGCAAAAAAAACCATTTCAAAAAGCTTTCTAGAATAATGAAAAGCTTTACACAACTTGAATCATTGTAGATGCTCTAAGATCGGTGGGTAATAGCGATCCCGAACATTATTGTCAATTTAGCTTCATTTCATTTTTCTCTCTTTTCAACCAATATAGTGTAAAAACACAACTAACATCACCATCTAAATATACTCCATTTCTACATAAATATACCATACAAAACACTCATACACACAAACTACAATCTGTCTTGGCACACAACTCGGTCTTGTGATCGACCTAACCTCCAAAAAAACCACAAATGACATGTCGGTTAGGAGTGTTGGTTATAAGGACGACGCTTCTTATAGGGTAAGAATGCGTCGTTCGAACCCTTATTACCATGTCACACCCCCAAAATCGGGTCCAGCGGAAGCAGACATGTAGCTGGGGTGTAACTCAATTGGTAATACAGCACAAGTACAAAATTGGTTTTCACTTCAATCATTTAAAGTAAAATCGTTTAACTAAAAGTATTGAATTTACATTGTTTAAAATTAGTACGGAAGTAGGCCCTTAAAAGTAGTTTAAAACGGTCCCCATATAAATAATCAGAGTCTTCTATGACCATGCCATGCCTTGCCAAAACCTCCTGTAGCGTGCCATAGGTTAAAACCTGAAAATACATGCTAAAGTGTCAACACGAGGTTGGTGAGTTCATAGAGTTTGTTAACAAATAATGCCTATAGAGAAAAGATCGCCCAGCAAAGGCATTGTAAATCCACTCAGTTGCAAGTCCCGCCATAAGAGACTTGTAACCTGTGTGTTTACAACCCACTGCCAAATGTGTTAAAGTCTACGTGAACAAAAGTAATACTGGTATCCAAATTCCCAGATAAATATAGCAAAACGGCTATATAAATAATTCAGTCAATGAGGTCATATGATACATCAGTCAAGCGAGAAAACCCGTAATAAGGTTGATGCAAAGGCATCGCAATTCAGTCAAGTAAGGAAACAGCAATATTACGTTTGACATAACAGCCAAGTGGGGAATACCACAATACGTTTGACATCACAGCCAAGTGGGGAATACCACAATATTACAATGAACATATAGGTCAATCAAGTAGGGGAACAGTAATATTACGTTTGACATCACAGCCAAGTGGGGAATACCACAATATTACGTTTGACATCACAGCCAAGTGGGGAATACCACAATACGTTTGACATCACAGCCAAGTGGGGAATACCACAATATTACGTTTGACATCACAGCCAAGTGGGGAATACCA
The DNA here is from genome assembly GCA_030686995.1 of Artemisia argyi. Lineage (NCBI taxonomy): Eukaryota > Viridiplantae > Streptophyta > Magnoliopsida > Asterales > Asteraceae > Artemisia > Artemisia argyi. The sequence goes on from CM060676.1 coordinate 83,816,400, forward strand.
CAATATTACAATGAGCATATAGGAACAATTGGTGACTATGAGGTCATATAAACAAGGATAATCAATCCCATGAAATACAGAAAATCAAACATACCAATGAATGCAGGTGATCAAACATATATTTTGATAAAGCTGGAAATGTTTGAGAAATCAACCAGGTAAAACAAGTAGTGCGTTTTAAGTAAAACGAGCATGTATTCTCCCCCAAAGAGTTTACCAAAACAATTGAAAAAGTAGGGGCTATGACTCACCTGGAGCGATAGCTACGATGACAAAAGTGGATACACTGAAATGAGGCACGATCTCTAACCGCAACCTAATATGAGTAATAACGATCTACCTTAGATCATGACGTGATGAAATGAATGCACATGCACATGATGCCTATACCACTCGTAACTTGGAAATACTAGTTATTGTCAAAGTTAAAATAGTTTCCATACTTAGGAAAATAAGTTCAAATATAGAAGTATATAACTTGTCGTAGTATATCGTATAAAAATGTTAGCGTTCTATTCCTCGTATCGAAAATCTTAAAATAACGTCGTTAAGTCGTATAATATTCTCTTGGGTCATACGTATTTCATTTGTTAAGAATATAGTCCTTAGTAACATTTCTAGAAAATATACCATTTAGTACGTAAGTTATTATTTTTATTTGTGACCAAATATATATATATATATATATATATATATATATATATATATAGTTTGACGATGTTAAAACGGGTATAACTTGGTCGTTTGAAGCTCATTTTCCTCGTTCTTTATATCCACGGATTCGTTTTAGTATGTAGTAATATATTTTCGATAGCTCGGTTCCTCTAGATTACGTTTAATGCCTCTATTTACCCGTCGAAAACTGCCAAACAGCAAGCAGTTTTTAGAAAAAAATAGTTTTCGTCGTTAAATTTACAAAAGTCATAACTCCTTCGTTATAAGCTCGTTTTAATCCATTCTTTCGCCAAAAGTTTCGTTTTTAAAAGTATTTTCTAAATCTTGGGTCAAAAATTAACCTTGAGTTCCTGAGTTTCCCACGTTTTTAAAATAGTAACAGTAGGTATATGTATATTTTCCAAAATCATTTTCCTAGTTTCAAACTTCATCCAAACCACTTTCAATCACCACAAAACTAGTCTAATCCTACCATACACCTTCTTAGGGTGTCATGGGTTCCTAAACATCATAACCAAGTAGATCTAACAAAGATCTAACAATAATCACTTACTAAGGTTCAAAAGTTAAAAGTTTATAAAATAAAGTGGTATAAGCCATTATATGCATGAGTTCTTGTAAGAAAAGTATATAATCATGGTAATAACTTGTAAAAATTATAAAAATGAGTTTGTTAACTTACTTGAAGGTTTAGGGAGTTTAGATGATGAAAACCTACTAATCCTTGAGTTTCTATTTCAAAACTCCAACAAGGATGACTAAGTGAACAAGTTTACACCTAGATCTTGGAAAATTTGTTGTTCTTGCTTCTTGATCACCCTAGATCGATTCATACCAAGAGAGAAATGAGAGAAAAAGTTTTCTTGAACTAGTATTGTTATGAGATTGAAATGAGGTAAAAAGGGATTAATATCTATTTAGGAGACAAGAGTTTGGTGAGCATTTAAGTGAGTTGGTGAAGTTTAAGCTCATGAGTAGGCTAGGAGGGGGGGCCGGTTCACAAAGGAGGGAAAGAGGGGGGATGTTGGGTGATTTAATTAGGAAGTGTAGTGTAGTTTGTGTTGTTATTAGTTAGTTTTAAGGTGTACCGGGTTAACTAAAAATAAATTTTATTGAGGTTATTCGGGACATAATAAAGTCGTAAAAATTGTAAAAATATGTCGGGTGCAAGTACGGAGAGTTTGGGTGATTATTGTTTAGTTTCCACGAAAACCGTCGTAGTTTAAATTAGACGTACGATATTAATTAATTAAATTTCCAAAATACCGGGTAATTGAATTTCATAATACTTATGACGTTGTAATAAGTATAAAAATATATCGAGATTAATGTAGGGAGTGTCAGATATGTTATTCTCATTTATAGGTCGCGTATTAGTGTTTATTTAAAATAAACATACGTAATTCGTTAATTATACCAAAAGTGTTAATTTAAATATCCTACGAGTGGAATAGTATGCAAGTGACACAATGATGATACGCAGACTATTTCTAGTCTGTATGAGATGTCCCAATGATAATGCATGAATTCGCACATGAACCAATACGGTTACGCGAATTTAAATACTCGTAAACTAAATTTACGATGACATGAGTAATGCACGTGAATAGTGAAATTTCTTCCGGAAATGAATAGTGTCAAGTGAATAGTAAAAATTTTGAACGTTTCTCGGAATATCAAATTGACCTCAAAAACGATGAATAGTACACTGATAAATAGTAATCGGTGAATAGTAACTGATGAATAGTAAATTGTCGAGGTTTGGAAAATGACCGGAAATTATGAGTTGTGACAGTCTTCCCTTCTAACAGGAACTTCGTCCCGAAGTTCAGTTTTGGTTGGTCTCTGAAGTATATTGGTGAAAAGATGATAATAATTGAGAATTCCAGCGAACTTCCACGATAGGAATTCGACTCCGCTTCAACCGTTTGACCTAACAGTCCATGATTTCTATTGGTTATTACCAAGTCTACGTTTGTTCTTGGGTTGGGTTCCTTTCCAAATGGGATCACGAGTGACTAATCTGAAAGTCATTTCCTGAGATTTGAATAGGTGAAACATGGTTGTGTAATCCGGTTGTTCTCTAACAAGGCTCAAGTCTGACGGCCACCAGGCCTACTCTGTCTGAAATATTACGTGGTCCAGTGTATATCGGGTTCAACTTTCCCAGTTTTCTGAATGATATCATGTCTTTCCTAGGCAGAACTTTCAACATGATCTGGCTACCAACTTGAAGTTTTAATGGTTTACAACTTATAGAATTTGTAATTGATTCTTGACTTGTAGGAAATTTCTGGTTATTTCATGAATGCCTACTGGAATAGTGAGTTAGGCTTTTCCAAATTTCGATCCGTCAATGGATGTTGGCACTTCGACCATAGAGTGCTTCAAATGGTGTAGTCTCTAAGCTCGTGTGGTAACTATGGTTATAAAGGAATCTGATTTATGGAAAATGGTTAGTCCAACCATTTCTAGAGTCAATCACTCATGCTCTGAGCATATCTCCCTATGTTTGAATCGTTCTCTAATTCTGACCATAGGTCTACAAATGATAGGTGGTGTGGTTCCAAAGAGATCTTAATGAAATCGCTAGGAGTTGAGGTGAATTAAATTCCTTTATTAGGAATAATTGAAATGGGTATCATGAATCTTGTTTTGAAAGACTTACAGGGTTAAATTCGAAAAAGGGTGTTGTTGAAAATAATAGATTAGGATAAGGTTGGGATTCTCCGCAGGATGTCAGTAATTGAGTCTTTCTCCACCTACGGTGCTTAGTCTCCATTACTAAGATTTTCCCCAAGTTATAGGTCATCAAATTACAAACTCCTAAAGGTATAAGTGATGTATTATAGTGATTGATTTTCAAAGTTTGTTTTGAGATTGTGTGTTTTGTTCATAACCCTTCCCTGAGTAAATGAATTTAAAACTTTTAAGCAAACGGCTTTTTAAGTAACATTTTTCTTAATATTTCAAAATTTAATAGTTATGCAAGATAGAACTATTTTCAACATAAGATGGATAATATGATTTACCAAAAAACGATGTTTAAAATTTCTTAGCATCTAGTAGTTTTGTAAAAGATTAACTAAAAGAAATTTGCTTGTCAAAATAAGTGCCTTAGAAAAGTATTTCTTACAAAATATATGTTTTGCATAATTGTAGTTTGGAGAAAAATCCATTTAAAAGTGAAAATATTAAGAGGATAAAATAGTCAGGTATGTATGTCTGCACAAAGGCATAGGTGCCTAACACGTTCGAATAAAGTCTATTGGTGAGGACATGTTCAATTTATAGTCTCGGTTAAAAGGTTGGATTTATCTCTATGGTGTTGCTTAGTGAGCACTCGTATCGAAACTAATCCTTATAATTCAGTCAAGCCAATACTTTCTAAATGATAGAATTTTGGTGATCAGGCCAGTGATAGTGGTTCGAATGGTTTTGTGATATCTTGGGATTTCTGTTGAGTTTTGAATGGTCTTACTGTACCGAGGGATCATCCTCATAGAAGGTATGAAAATTCTTTCCTAGGGAGGTCATTGATAATATCCACTTATCAATATAGGGAGTAGTGAGGGATGAGTGACATCGGAATCTATAGAGTGTTAGCTAATTCCATATATATATATGGGGGTGGGGAAAAGGAAATGATAGTGATGGTGAGAAGGGAAAAGACTGTGACAAACGCGACAAAACGAGATTGTGATAAAAGAAAATGTAAGTGCATTGTGTATAAATATGAAGATTTATGAGATGAAATGGCCAGTTGACAAGCTTCTAATCGGTGGTTCACGAAGTGATGAAAAATATGAATGTTCTGACAACGAGAGTGTATACACACACACACACACAAATGAAACATTTCGAAATTGAGCAGAGAATTCAATCCAGACAAAATTTTATTATAACCATTCTCAGTGTTGCAAAATTCATTTCTGAGTCGGATATAGGTAGTCAGCCTATGTCCCACTATCCCGGGTTGAATATAGGTGACTAGTCTATATTCCACCGAGGTTCCATGAATTTTGAAACACTCAGCTCAGTTATACTAATACTATGTCCTTCACAAGACCAAGACGTTCAGAAAGACTAAGGCAGGTGACCAAACTCGACGTCAAATGATGAAGCTATGCAAGGGAAAACATAATGCGGTGACATATATGATACGTGAACATGCTTATATGAAAGACAATTATAGTAATCAACTAGAATAAATGGATATAATATACCAGATAATGAGACACTAATCTCATCATCTAAGTCAGCAACAAACCACAAATGAGGCTTCAGCTTGGCAGGCAGGCACGTGACGGTCATAGGGTTAAGTTTTTCGTAAAAGTAGCTATAGTCTAGGTTTTAAAAACACTTAGTTCGCTATAGCCAAAGCTCTGATACCAATCTCTCACACCCCCAAAATCGGGTCCAGCGGAAGCAGACATGTAGCTGGGGTGTAACTCAATTGGTAATACAGCACAAGTACAAAATTGGTTTTCACTTCAATCATTTAAAGTAAAATCGTTTAACTAAAAGTATTGAATTTACATTGTTTAAAATTAGTGCGGAAGTAGGCCCTTAAAAGTAGTTTAAAACGGTCCCCATATAAATAATCAGAGTCTTCTATGACCATGTCATGCCCTGCCAAAACCTCCTGTAGCGTACCATAGGTTAAAACCTGAAAATACATGCTAAAGTGTCAACACGAGGTTGGTGAGTTCATAGAGTTTGTTAACAAATAATGCCTATAGAGAAAAGATCGCCCAGCAAAGGCATTGTAAATCCACTCAGTTGCAAGTCCCTCCATAAGAGACTTGTAACCTGTGTGTTTACAACCCACTGCCAAATGTGTTAAAGTCTACGTGAACAAAAGTAATACTGGTATCCAAATTCCCAGATAAATATAGCAAAACGGCTATATAAATAATTCAGTCAATGAGGTCATATGATACATCAGTCAAGCGAGAAAACCCGTAATAAGGTTGATGCAAAGGCATCGCAATTCAGTCAAGTAAGGAAACAGCAATATTACGTTTGACATAACAGCCAAGTGGGGAATACCACAATACGTTTGACATCACAGCCAAGTGGGGAATACCACAATATTACAATGAACATATAGGTCAATCAAGTAGGGGAACAGTAATATTACGTTTGACATCACAGCCAAGTGGGGAATACCACAATATTACGTTTGACATCACAGCCAAGTGGGGAATACCACAATACGTTTGACATCACAGCCAAGTGGGGAATACCACAATATTACGTTTGACATCACAGCCAAGTGGGGAATACCACAATATTACAATGAGCATATAGGAACAATTGGTGACTATGAGGTCATATAAACAAGGATAATCAATCCCATGAAATACAGAAAATCAAACATACCAATGAATGCAGGTGATCAAACATATATTTTGATAAAGCTGGAAATGTTTGAGAAATCAACCAGGTAAAACAAGTAGTGCGTTTTAAGTAAAACGAGCATGCATTCTCCCCCAAAGAGTTTACCAAAATAATTGAAAAAGTAGGGGCTATGACTCACCTGGAGCGATAGCTACGATGACAAAAGTGGATACACTGAAATGAGGCACGATCTCTAACCGCAACCTAATATGAGTAATAACGATCTACCTTAGATCATGATGTGATGAAATGAATGCACGTGCACATGATGCCTATACCACTCGTAACTTGGAAATACTAGTTATTGTCAAAGTTAAAATAGTTTCCATACTTAGGAAAATAAGTTCAAATATAGAAGTATATAACTTGTCGTAGTATATCGTATAAAAATGTTAGCGTTCTATTCCTCGTATCGAAAATCTTAAAATAACGTCGTTAAGTCGTATAATATTCTCTTGGGTCATACGTATTTCATTTGTTAAGAATATAGTCCTTAGTAACATTTCTAGAAAATATACCATTTAGTACGTAAGTTATTATTTTTATTTGTGACCAAATATATATATATATATATATATATATATATATATATATATATATATATATATATATATAGTTTGACGATGTTAAAACGGGTATAACTTGGTCGTTTTAAGCTCATTTTCCTCGTTCTTTATATCCACTGATTCGTTTTAGTATGTAGTAATATATTTTCGATAGCTCGGTTCCTCTAGATTACGTTTAATGCCTCTATTTACCCGTCGAAAACTGCCAAACAGCAAGCAGTTTTTAGAAAAAAATAGTTTTCGTCGTTAAATTTACAAAAGTCATAACTCCTTCGTTATAAGCTCGTTTTAATCCATTCTTTCGCCAAAAGTTTCGTTTTTAAAAGTATTTTCTAAATCTTGGGTCAAAAATTAACCTTGAGTTCCTGAGTTTCCCACGTTTTTAAAATAGTAACAGTAGGTATATGTATATTTTCCAAAATCATTTTCCTAGTTTCAAACTTCATCCAAACCACTTTCAATCACCACAAAACTAGTCTAATCCTACCATACACCTTCTTAGGGTGTCATGGGTTCCTAAACATCATAACCAAGTAGATCTAACAAAGATCTAACAATAATCACTTACTAAGGTTCAAAAGTTAAAAGTTTATAAAATAAAGTGGTATAAGCCATTATATGCATGAGTTCTTGTAAGAAAAGTATATAATCATGGTAATAACTTGTAAAAATTATAAAAATGAGTTTGTTAACTTACTTGAAGGTTTAGGGAGTTTAGAGGATGAAAACCTACTAATCCTTGAGTTTCTATTTCAAAACTCCAACAAGGATGACTAAGTGAACAAGTTTACACCTAGATCTTGGAAAATTTGTTGTTCTTGCTTCTTGATCACCCTAGATCAATTCATACCAAGAGAGAAATGAGAGAAAAAGTTTTCTTGAACTAGTATTGTTATGAGATTGAAATGAGGTAAAAAGGGATTAATATCTATTTAGGAGACAAGAGTTTGGTGAGCATTTAAGTGAGTTGGTGAAGTTTAAGCTCATGAGTAGGCTAGGAGGGGGGGGGGGGGGGGGCGGTTCACAAAGGAGGGAAAGAGGGGGGATGTTGGGTGATTTAATTAGGAAGTGTAGTGTAGTTTGTGTTGTTATTAGTTAGTTTTAAGGTGTACCGGGTACCGGGTTAACTAAAAATAAATTTTATTGAGGTTATTCGGGACATAATAAAGTCGTAAAAATTGTAAAAATATGTCGGGTGCAAGTACGGAGAGTTTGGGTGATTATTGTTTAGTTTCCACGAAAACCGTCGTAGTTTAAATTAGACGTACGATATTAATTAATTAAATTTCCAAAATACCGGGTAATTGAATTTCATAATACTTATGACGTTGTAATAAGTATAAAAATATATCGAGATTAATGTAGGGAGTGTCGGATATGTTATTCTCATTTATAGGTCGCGTATTAGTGTTTATTTAAAATAAACATACGTAATTCGTTAATTATACCAAAAGTGTTAATTTAAATATCCTACGAGTGGAATAGTATGCAAGTGACACAATGATGATACGCAGACTATTTCTAGTCTGTATGAGATGTCCCAATGATAATGCATGAATTCGCACATGAACCAATACGGTTACGCGAATTTAAATACTCGTAAACTAAATTTACGATGACATGAGTAATGCACGTGAATAGTGAAATTTCTTCCGGAAATGAATAGTGTCAAGTGAATAGTAAAAATTTTGAACGCTTCTCGGAATATCAAATTGACCTAAAAAACGATGAATAGTACAATGATGAAAAGTAATCGGTGAATAGTAACTAATGAATAGTAAATTGTCGAGGTTTGGAAAATGACCGAAAATTACGAGTTGTGACATACCACCAATCTAATATGATGATATAGTAATGTGAAACTTATCAAATCTAACTATATCATCAAAATACCCCTAAAATTTGATGATATAATATTGAACTTGTAAAACCCAAAAATCCGTAACCACATTTATTTGATAAATTGAATTATAACCTAAGTTATTTTGATATATAAAGAATACATAGACCAGGTATTATACACTTTAAATAAATTAAAAGCTAAACTATAAATTAAATATCTAAAATAAAATCTATTCTAATCATAAGTCTAAAGAAATCAATGTATACTTTTTATACATGGTGTAATTTCTTTCTAAAGAAGGGTCATGTTGGGATACCCCTAGACATAAGAGACCAATAATACGTTTAATCTTTTATATAATAAAACAAAACCCCTATTGGAATTTTCCATTTCAAAAAAATCAATTAATACCTTATTTAGTAATAATTGTATTTAAAAAAAAATTATTTTCTTATTAGGTAACATTTTATATTTATCCATAACACAAGTAGGAGATAAATGCAAAAAATATAGATAAGATACAATTAACATAAGTAGAAGATAAATACAAAAAATATTGATAAGATACAATTAATAATAGGATTAAAATTTTTAAATAATTATCTTTAATAATAAAAAACTATAATTAAACATCATAAATCAAACAAAAAACAAAGATTAAATTATTTGTTTTTTTAATAAATAAAAATATATGATTTAAAAAAAATTTAAAAACCCGCGCGTGCGCGAGTATTATAACTAGTGACTATCTACAATGCATCTAGTCTTTTGATACATTTTAATGCATTCAATGCATAATATGTTTAATGACTAAGAGCATCCGCATTGCACCAAGTCTTTCAATGACTTGGTGCATTTATGGCATTAAATGCAAAGCTATTTTGTCTTAGAAACATTTATTAATAATGCTAGCAACTAAAAGCTTTTCCTTCAACCACTTTGCTAGTGCAAAGTCTTTGGTTCAAAACTTTTTAAAAGTCTTTTGTTACAATGGGAAAAAGCTTTTGAAAAGGTTTTTTGAATAGTAAAAAGCTTTTGCAAAACCTCCCCATTGTAGATGCTCTAAAGATTAAAGAAAAAACTTGAAGTTTACCAAATCATTTTAGAAAAGCTTTTGATAAAATGCAAAAAAACCTTTTCAAAAAGCTTTCTAGAATAATGAAAAGCTTTATACAACTTGACTCATTGTAGATGCTCTAAGACCGGTGGGTGATAGTGATCCTGAACATTATTGTCAATTTAGCGTCATTTCATTTTTTTCTCTTTACAACCAATATAGTGTAAAAACACAACTAACATCACCATCTAAATATACTCCATTTCTACATAAATATACCATACAAAACACTCATACACACAAACTACAATCTGTCTTGGCACACAACTCGGTCTTGTGATCGACCTAACCTAAAAAAAAAACCACAAACGACATGTCGGTTAGGAGTGTTGGTTATAAGGATGACGCTTCTTATAAGGTAAGAATGCGTCGTTCGAACCCTTATTACCACCAGTCTAATATGATGATATAGTATTGTGAAACTTATCAAATCTAACTATATCATCAAAATACCCCTAAAATTTGATGATATAATATTGAACTTGTAAAGCCAAAAATCCGTAACCACATTTATTTGATAAATTGAATTATAACCCAAGTTATTTTGATATATAAAGAATACATAGAACATGTATTATACACTTTAAATAAATTAAAAGCTAAACTATAAACTAAATATCTAAAATAAAATCTATTCTAATCATAAGTCTAAAGAAATCAATGTATTCTTTTTGTCCTTAAAGATTGTACACCTTATCCTTGGTGAGTTTGACCGAAAACCTTGCTAATCCCCTCTCATCACACGTTTAGAAGTCACAAGTGATAAAATCAAATAAGATTTCAACTTAAATGGAAGATTTGGTCTTCCACCATTTTAGCTATAACATCCCGTAAAATAATTCTCGTCTTCTAATTCTTCTAGGTTCAGTGAAGAAGGAGTGATTTCTATTTCTCTTTGATCCTTTCTCTTATCTACTTTGTCATTTGGTTGAGGTACAGATATTCTGACCTTCCTTATAAGGTTTTTCATGACTCTTGATCCTTGATTATAATTATTTATCTTGATATGATCCCTTTGAGCCTTTGCTATTGTTCCCTTGATATTTGATATAATTCGTTCGTTACCCTGTGACATGAATATTCAAATCCCTTGATACTTTGAAAGTTCATTTAATATTGTAACTGGATGTGAAAACCTTTCTTAATTATATCATGAAAATGTTTTGAGAAAAAAACTATTTTAAAATGATTTTTATGAGCTCGATGCGATACACTTTTATATGAAATTTTACTGATTTTTTTTATGAAAACTACTTTTAAAGACCTTTATGAAAACTGTTATTAAATATCACTTTTATGAAAGCCATATTTAAAAGATTACTTTTATGACACAATTGATATGAACTTTTGATAAAAACCTTTGAATTGAACCTTGGTTATGAACCTTTGAACCAATTGACATGAACCTTCTGAATTGAACCTTTGCTATGAATCCTTGAACCATTTAATTGTGAACCCTTGATTATGAACCTTTGATATTCTGATGACTTAGACATTTGCCAAACTTTGACCTTGCCCTCTCATTACTATGTTCCAATTCCCTGCCACTATTATGATTTCTAACCTTGGTACATCTGACATCTTTGGTTCATTGATATTATGTTTGTCTGAAAACTCTTTTTGAAAACATAACTTGGTAATATGTGATAAAACTATTTGAACTAATTTCTGAAAATATGACAGCATGTCAGTTTCTAAATGGAGGGTTTAAATAACCTTTGACAAAAATGTTTTAAGGAAATACTTTTATGATAACCATGTTTTAAAATGAATTGCCCAGTTTTTCCAAATCAGTTCTTATAATATTTTCACACTTGTAAACCTTGAACCATTGATACGAAACTTTGTTTATTAGGATTCCCTAAGCCACTGCTATGATACCCTTTACTATTTGAATATGTATGCTATGAACCTTTTGATTTACCTTTGACCTATTCAGTATTAAGACCCGGGCTATCACTAGGCATGGGGGTTCCATGTCCATAACATTAATGCACTGATGTTATGACTCCAGTGTGGTCGAGTGATTTTCCACATCGTCCCAATCTGTTATATGATATGCGCGCTTTATGATTTATTTATGGTCAACTGATTTATGTGGGGCGTATGGGTGCATCCTAGATCTGTTATCTGTTATCTGTTATCTGGTGAATGTAGCTGTGTGTGCAATACGCGTCCTTCACAACTCATTGAGGTCACTCCTCTGATTACATCTGATATTCTGAGGCCTCCCCTCTGGATTTCATATGAGGCTACATATGGTATGATTTGATCTGATCTGGGCACGTGGTTGAAATACTGAATAACCTAAACCTAAACTTAATCTTTACCTTTACACTACATTCATATTATACTTTCTGATACTTACCCAATGCAACATATTTTGTTTTGCTCATTCATGTTTCATTTTCCTTTGATTTGTTTGACATTCCGTATTCGTATTTCTATTGATTATATTATGTTAGTCCTACTATGTGTTCCCTATTCCTTAACCTTTGTCTCAGCAGGTTGCTTGGATTCATTTCACATTCAATTGTGTTTTCCTTGTGTATTAGTTTTCATTTGTTTATATCTGTTCACTGAGCTTTTTAAGCTCAGCCGCGTTTCTTTTCCCGAGGCAGGTTTTAGAGGGAAGCTGGGATATGAGTGAAGAGTGCTAAGAGCTTAGTTGGATTTCACCTTGATAGCTATATTCTGGATTAGAGATGACTAGAAGAGATTGCATTTCAGACTTAGTATTTCATTGTTGTTTCTTTTGTAACCTTGTATTTCAGACTAATCCTTTGTAACCTTTGGAATTCTTTTGTATTACTTATGTTGTATGTCTGTATATGCTCTGATATGTCACTATAATGTAGTACTTATGCCTTTATCGGGTTGGGGTGTTACAGATCTGAGGAGTTCTGCTTATTCATTACATATCATGAGGATGTTAAGAAAAGCTAATTGTTTATTATATGTAATGTCGACGATGTCAAAAACATCTCATTTTTCTTGGCATGGCATCAAGAAGGACAGCCACCCATCAGTTTCTAATCAACAATTGATGTCATATCACATGAAATTGGGCCCTCCTCAACATCATCGACGCTTTCCCGTGGGAATATAGGGTTCGTTGGTGATTTGATCAAAATTGTTCGTTTTAAAGCAAGGTATTTTGATCACAAATTGCTGATTTGATCAAACTTGTTCGTTTTGAAGCAAGGTATTTTGATCACTTTTATGATTTTCCTTTTTTCTTGCATAAAAAGTTAACTTAAAACTATGCTTTTATAGTAATTACTAGTTGTTATATTTTGCGTGGCACGAGGTTCTACGTCAGTCAGTTTAGGAAAATTGTTAGTTTAGTTAGTATATTTTGCGTTGCACTAGTTGTATATTTTACGTGGCACGAGGTTTCTACGACAATGGCAAACCACATCATGACAATCGATCCAGGCAAAAGTTAGGTCACCCTTGAAGATAAAGGGACATAAGTGAAATAAGGAACACTAAACGCATCGAAACAATAAATAATATCATTAACACATTGTCAAGATGCCAGTAGAAATCCTTATACCCATTTTTCTTTTAACTAAATTTTTTATTCATTAACTAAAGACGTACAGTAATTGTGAACATAAACGTACAAAATTAAAAGCTTTTATTCATAAATAAAAAACATTACATAGACTTCGAATACTAAAAGTATTACATTTAAAACTGGAATATAACATTACGAGACAAGTGTTTGACCAAATCGGCTCGAATGTTTTGATGCGCTTGTGACGATTTGATTTGCCTCAAGCTTGTAGCACCTGTTCATCGGATAATAAGATGTCGTCCGGTTGATGTGCTTGCTCCGGGTACCCATTAGGAGATATCGCCTTTCCTCTGTCTTTTTTTAACCATATTATGTAATATGATGCATATATACATCATATTCATTATTCTTTCTTTTTTTATCGCTCGCACGGGATTGGCTAGTATATGTCACACCCCCAATTTACCTGACTTGCAGCGGAATGGAATACCTGGGGGTGTCTGTCATAGCACCACAGTTACAGTTACATTGAACGACCTAAAGTGTCGTTTGGAAAATACTGCATTTGATCATTGAAATAATTCAGAGTTTACAAAATGAGGTCCCCAAAATGTGTTGCAAGTTTATGAAAAACAAGTCATACTAGATCAAATGTTTACATAAGTGCATGAAATAATGATGAGACGCGTCGACTCCGCGACTCCATGAAGGTCCAAATGCATGTCTCATGAGCTACCTTAATAACCTGAAATACATTGCTAAAACGTCAACACGAATGTTGGTGAATTCCATAGGTTTGTAAAATGTACTGATGTACGGCCACCACAAGTAAAAGTGCAAGATAAAAATCTCGTGAAAATTGTACAATAGCCTTAAGCTCATGACACCGAAGCTATGACTGATGAAATTCTATGCCCCTCCCGAATGTTCTGCCGAAACATTCAAATGTAAAAGACATGACATGCATCCGCTTACTGTTGGTATCCACTACCACGGATGGAGGCGTCACCCTCGATAGATCTATCCACTCACTCTCGCTTAGTACTTGAAATTAACGGTTCATGATGTTACAGGGGACTTTTCACATGGCAAGGTAACTTAAGCTATGTACATGTTTGAATACTTGGGCTCGTACTAAAATGATTGGTGCAATGTATTCCCCCCCGTGGGATTTGAAAACAATCAAAAATGTTGAATTGAAAACGGGGCTATGAAAACTCACCTCAACTGATGAAACTGTGATGAAATGAAATGTACACCAATGAACAATTTGCTGCTGCAACCCAATATGATGGTACCATGAACATGTAATGAACTGAAATACAAGGCGCGCACACTAGCCGCAACCTAGTGTGAATGATGAACGATCTACTTTAGATCATGAAATGATGTTATGAATGTCCATGCACATGTTTACTATACCACTCTACTCTTTGGAAAAACACTTGTATTGCCAAAAATATATAATCCAAGAATTTGGAAAATATTGCTATTAGAAAATATAAATGGCTAGTTATAATATATACACTTATATATATATAACGTAAGTTTCCATGTTAGCGTTGAAATACTCGGGTTGTAATCCTTGAAATGATGAAAACATACTCATAATAACTAATACTACGTTAGTTATAAAGCTCGGTACTTGATATTACTTCTAGCTCAAAAATGTACTTCGTAGTTTTTGCGCCAAATTATATTAAAAGCTGTCAATTATAAAAGGGTTTTAGCCGATATTCAAACGAGTATATCTTTGTCGTTACTTGTCCGTTTTACTTGTTCTTTATATCCACGGTTTCGTCTTAGTATGTAGTAATATATTTTGGAAAGCTCGGCTCCTCCGGGTTACGTCTAAAGTCTCTTTTTGTACCATGAAAAACGTCCAACAGCAACTAAATTTCCAGAAAATACTTTTCGTCAACAATCTTGCAAAAATCATAACTCCTTCGTTATAGACTCTTTTTAATCCGTTCTTTCGCCTACGGATTCGTTTTTGAAAGTATTTTCTAAAAATTTTGCCAAAGTTTCCTTGGTGTTTACTGATTTTCCAGATTTTTACAAAACGGGACAGCATGTCTAAAATAGGTTCCAAATCAAGTTTCCAAGGTTAAAAATCAATTTCTACCATCACCAAACCTCTTGTAATCACCACATGACTAATCTAATCTTACCATACACCTTCTTAGGGTGCCATGGACTCCTAACCAAGTTATTAGAGCAAGGGGATTCATAACTAAAAAGTTAGGGTTTGTATGTTTCTTTTTAGACAAAATAAAGTGTGGTATAGCTACTTGTACATGGTTTTTAGCATGATACTTATGTAATACATGTAAAAATAGGATGATCCATAAAAAAATAAAGATGAAAACTTACTTGACAAAATGAGATGATTATTGGATGATTATGCTTGATGTTCTTGTGTTTTTCTTGATTGATTCTTGTTTAGAATGATAAAAGGAACAAGTTTGTAGCTTTAGCTTTTGAAAAACCATGGATGGATCATGGATCATAGGTGAGGTCGTGGGTTTGAAGCAAGCATGGAGAAGATGAGATGAAAAATTAGCTTATCTAATAAAGTGAATTATGATTCTTGCATTTTGGTAAAGTTATGTTATATGAAGTTTATTAGTTAAATACTAATAATCAATGCACAAGGTTAAAAAGGGGTGGTCTTGGCCGGTTTTTGGGTGTGAAAAGGAGTAGCCAAAACGGTTTTGATCACTTAGAAAATATAGTGTAGCGTTAAGTGTTATTACGCGTTATTCGTTAAAATCGGGTACCGGGTTTAATAGCAATAAACGTTCACGAAGTTAACCGGGATGAAATAAAGTTATAATAATGTTGAAAACATATTAAAAATATGTTGGGTACATTTACTGAATGATCGGGTGATTATTGTTTAGTTTTAACGAAAACCGTCGTTATATTCATACGCGTACGTTATAAATAAAATAAATTTCCAAAATACTGGGTAACTGAATGTTATAACTTTTATGATGTTAAAATGGATATAAAAATATGTCGGGACCATTGTGGGAATATTTAGATATATTCGTCGTGTATAAACCGGGTGTTAACGTTTACTATAAATACTTATACGTAAAAACGTTAAATGTACTGAATGTAGTAATTTGAAAATCCTAAGAGTGGTATAACATGTAAATGACCTACTGATGATATGCAGACTATCCCCAGTCCGTATGAAATGTTATTACTGATAATGCATGAATTCGCACCTGAACCAATATGGTTACGCGAATTTGAATACCCGTAAACTAAATTTACGATGAAATGTGTAATGCACGTGAATGATGAAATCTTTTCCCGCAATGAATAGTGTTCCATGAATAGTAAAATTTTTGAATGCTTCTCTGAATGTCAAACTGACACCAAAAATGATGAATAGTAAACTGATGAATAGTGTTTGATGAATAGTATTTTTCCAAAGTTCGGGAAATGACCTGAAATGATCTGAAATGGTGAGTTGTGACAGTATAGCTCATTTCTTCTTCAGAATACCAAACGTTCGTTCCACATTCTTCCTTACTGATTCATGCATTTGCTTATACCTTATTCGCTTGTAGTCATCATCAGATGGTTCTGGAATCGTCTTAATGAGTGTCGCCATTTCCGAATATATCCTGTCAACAAGATAGTATCCCCATGGGTAAGTTACGCCGTTAGTCACAAATGGAATCTCTGGTGCTTTTTCTGTTGGGTCACTGAATTTCCCAAACTTCCTCTAACTAGGATTTGAACATAAAATAACCTAAATGTTTAATATCCGTGAACATTATCAAGTCACTGACTGAACAGTTGCTCAGTGAGAAACCTTCAGGATGCTTAGGACGAGCTAAGAAGAAAGGTTCTCCATTCAGTGAGGCGGACTCTCAGTGAGTGGCACCTAAGCCAAAGAAGAAGGTGATGGATTCAGTGAGTAGTGACAATAGCTCACTGAATCTAAATGTCTCCTCGCCAACTATAAAAACTGAAGATAAAGACACGAAAACTGAAGTAAAGGTAGGACTGGGCGGGAAAGTTTGAAAAGGTTTACAAAAGTGTTTATCACTTTAAAGTCAAACTTTCCCAAAATGGTTAAATCTAGTATGTCTTTAAGAAAGCACCTTTTTGGCTTTAACCCAAAACAGGTTCTTATGACAGAGAATAAATTCTATCAAGATTTTGTCTTAGGATGTCTTATGTCTCTTGGGTAATTTAGTTGTTCATACTTGTGTATAAATAGGACCATAAAGAGGAGAAAAGGTTAAATTTGTGCAATTAATGCTTAGACATTCACAAACCCTTTTCTCCTCCAAATAACATACTTGTACCTAAGATGGCTCAGTTGTACCATAGTTGTTACTTAAGCTTAGCTTAAGTTTAGTGAGGAGATACACCATACTTGTCATTCAATCCCAAGTGTTATTCCGCAAACACTTGGGTATAATTCTTTGATTAACTTCTAATAAGAATTAAACGTTGAAAAATATCTTATCTCGTATCTTTACGTTTTACTTATTGTTAATCACTTATATCTTTGTTCATGCCATGGAACTTGGTTAGTTTAACTCCATTGTTAACATTAGCCAAGTAATTAAGACCAACAAGTGGTATCAGAGCCTCTGATTTGTAAAACTTACAAAACTTTTCAAACTTGAGAGCTCAAAATTTTTAAAATCAAGATCCTACCATATTGATGTACCCTAACTTGTCGATAAAAAGGGTGGAAGCTATACTGCTATTGCTCCTAGACTTGAAGTTGGTAAATTTAAGAATCGAAAAAGCGCATGCTTTGCTACTCGACTGGGATGGAACCTTATTATATTAAGCTTATTAATGATGTCCCTAAAACTGCCCAAGGTTTAATCAAACCTGAAGCCAAGTGGACCCCAGTCGAGAGAAGGGTGGTCAACCAAGACCAACGCCTGAAAAGCATCATTATATCTTGTCTTCCTGACGATGTAAGATAACCACCGGTAAAATTTCACTTAAAATAAACTTATACTTATCCATTTTTCACGTCTAAATTTTTTTAAATAAACTAATGACAACAACCAACTAATGTCACCAAACTCACATTCAAAATAAACATGTTCACCTAAGATCGTTTTAAATAAATATCTTTATATGTCAAGTACCAAAGTTTTCAACTTCTATTTATCACTTTACGTATAAACTAAATGTTTTCTAACTATTACCCTAAAATATTAAAACCATGATTTTATGTAATGAAAGCATAAAACCCTAATTCCACTTTAACTCCCGATATAAACCCTAGTTTCAAAAACCTATGATTTTATGTGATAAAAACCCCAAATCTTATTTAATACGTATGCTATTTTTATAAAATACAAGATTTCAAAATTTTCTAGCTAAGGTATAAGTCAGTAATGCATGAAAACTAATTAATTATAAAACTCATTATAAACCTCAGTATACTTATTTTCGAAGCACATTTTACAAGTCTTTTATGAACAAGTCTTCAAAATATATATTTTTTTATATTTAATGAGCCAAAGTACAAGTCTTTAAACCTAGTGTACAAGCACTTGATGCATGAAACTTAAAAACTATATTTATACTAACATAAACTTATTTATAATTATTCTAACTAGACAAAATACTAAAGATATATTTTTCATAACCCTTAACCTTAGTACAACCCTAGTAAGCCCATGGTATCACCCTTTAATGCTCGATACGAATACTTTATGATTTCATATATAATTCGACACTAAAACCTAACCTAACAAACTCTAAATTACATTTTTACTTAGATATTATTTAACTTACAACCTAGACTAACTTACTTACACTAGATAAATCCTAGGTGCAAGTCATTATGCCCTAAGTGCAAATAGATTAAGCATGATCTATCTACAATCTGTTTTAGTTTGAATCCAATTAGAGTCCAACAACCTAGAACTACATGCTTATGTGTAATCTCCTTAGCCTTAGGTAGTTCAATTCGTTTCTTATACATCCACCTCACTTGATTTCTAGAAGTCTTTCACTTAGAGTTAAGGGTAGTTAGGTTTAATGGTTGTAAACAATTCCACATATTCCATAACCCCTTCTCGTTACATATGGTGAACCAGGAGTTAGAATGCATCAACTTGTCCCCTTCATACTTAACATGATCATCTAAACTCTCTAGAAACCCTTTCACCTCTTCCCCTATAAATATCTACCCTTAGTTTCCCTTTTTACTCATTTTCTGTTTAAAACACACAAACATAGTTACACTCTTATAGCTACTGATATTAGAAGTCTAAGAAAAGTTCAGGAAGCAGACAAGAAAGAGTTTAGAGCAGCTTAGGTGAAGGAGAAACCTAGTACCCTTTAGAAGTCCTTTTGGTGTTTTCCTTTTCTAACCAAGCAGCCAAGATTTTGTAAGTTCTCACAGCCCCCATTCTAATTTCCCTTACACTTCTAGTGTCATGTACTTATGATGGTAAACTACCACTAGTGAGAAACAAAGCCAAAAACTGATTTTTCTTTTCTTTTCTGTTTTAACGTGGGCAAACAAACACCATCTCTATTATACTCTAAATTGTATGAGCATATATAAACTTAAAAATCAGTTAGGAGAAATAAAAAAGAGAATCTAGGCTTTTGAATCACCCAAAACGAGTACACGAGTCAAAAGATACGGCCAAATGAAATTACCAAAAACTTGCCGAAAAGCTGTCAACAAAGTTTCTGTGACAGAAACTGAAAATACGCAAAATGAGGTATTTCTGATCCGATTCATCAAAAAGTTAAAACATGAAAGTTGTCCGGAACGAAGTTTTCTTTAAAAATTCAGGAGCACGGGTCCTAAAAACGCCCGACAAGAGCTGTAGGTGCGGACTGTTTTTAACCCGAGACATGAATTTCCAAAAATCTTTTCTTAAACGTCTCACTTTTGCCTCATTTTTCTACCACAAGCTTCAGCTTATAAGACCAGCCAATAGACCCTTGTAACCATCACCTAGGACATTTCTAAACGCCCCAATAACCGGGTCAAAAAGAACTAAGTATGACATTTTACTCAGGCCTTGTTTCTTTGTCGCGAGTTACTAGACCAAACATCCCTATTTAAAATTTTCGACATGTTTTCTAAACACAAGACCCTTAAGATTGGATATAGATAATCTAGGAAATATATTTAACGTTATAACGATTCAGGACTTGTTATAAAAACTTATATATCAATATCGAATAACAAACCATAAATAGGAAAAATTGTAAAATCTTAATACCAATAACTTTTGAAAAGACTTCATGTTATAATAACTAAAATAATAATTGTTAACAAAACCTTTACGATAAATATTAAACTCACATATACGTACAAACCAATACTGAAACTTGACATAATCAAACTCAGGTTTCTTGTCGGAGATGTTTATCAACTTTATTTAAGTTGATCTCCATTCAGACTGCTTTATTACCCAACTGAGTTTCATAGCCCCTACTTTTATATGTTTTGAAATACTTTTGGGGGAGATACATGCTCAACTATTTTCATTTACTTTTACAAGTACTCTAAACTTTTACGGGTTACCGTGAGTTCATAGTCCCACTATTTTTAATACGTTTTTCAAACTTGTGGGGAGATACATGCTACAAACCGAACACAAGTATTTTTCTGTATGCTATCCTGATTGATATTGCCTAAGTTGTCATTGTTGCCATTTCTGATAAAGACCCTCGTTTACATAGGAAAACGATAAACTCCTACCGGAGGGCATTATTACTTTCATTTAATTATGTCAGTAATCTACATCATAACACTTTACTATGATGCTTATTGTTAATCTACATCATAACTCTTTACTATGATGCTTATTGTTAATCTACATCATAACTCTTTACTATGATGCTTATTGTTAAGGTTTACGCGTTATGAGGCTTAGAGCAATATTTACTGAACTGTGACATTACTGATTTACTATCTCTTACCTTGTGTTCAACTTATTATTTTATAAACACTATGGATTCACTCAATCTTTGTGTTGACGCTTTTAGCATGTTTATCTCAGGTCCATAACAAACAAGGATGGCATGGAAGAGCATGGATATGGAAGGAAGGCTAAAATGTTATTATTCTTTGATAATTGTAAAACTACTGGGACCTCATTTTGTTAACTCTGATATTTGAATAATAAAATTTCTAAAACAACTCAATTAGAGATTGTTTTCCTGTTATTATAACTGTTGTGCCATCGAGTAACACCCAGCTTTAATTCCGCTGCGTATCCCAAATTTGGGGGTGTTACAGATTGGTATCAGAGCTATAGTTATAGAGAAACGGGTCTAATTGAGATCCGGACTATAACCACTTTTTCACAAAAATGTTTTATAGCCTTTCGTTGTCTGTGCCTTCCAGCCTTCAGATGATTATGTGACTTCTAGGTAATTATGTTACTAAAAAACTTTAGTAAACTGGTATATACATTTATGATATACTTCTGATCACTTTATACAAACAAACATATCTGGAAATGCCTATTCTGAGGCATTATGTTTTAATCATATCTTTCTGAGCATGTATCTACTTCTATATTTCCAAAATTTACAAAACTTTCCTAAGACGTTGTGGTTTCCACAATTCTTACCCTGTTTACGTTAAAAATATACTTTCCACTATTTTAAAAACTATGTCGACTCACCTTGATTATCTTACTCCCATATCCAAAAATGAGTGTAAATACTCTCTCCGTACTCTCAGAATACTTAATTCATCGATTAATTACGACTGTTAAGTCAGAAATTCTTATGTAGGATGATTTGCAATGTCTTTATTTAAATGAATTGGGACGCCTTTTTATTTAAATAAAGAAATTATGAATCACCGAACCATAAGTTTATATTTCTTTATTTACATTGTTTTGGGACGCCTCGCTATGTAAATAATGAATTATAAATAAGTGGGCTTATTTGTATCTGACATAACATGAGTATAAAATCTGAGGATCACTAGAATTCATAAAATACGAATAATATAAAATTCTATTAAAATCCATGAATATTAATACATAACGAAATAATTAACATCGGCAGAGCTAAGGTTACGAAAATCACTAAGTAAATAATAGAATCGCCAATAGGTTGATCCACTATGCTAATAAAGAACATCACTACGCCTACGAGAGCAAGAATCACGACTGGATGTAAAATCTTGAATACTCTGTAAGGAAAACATAAACGAATTATAAACGCGGTAATAGAAGAAATAGTCATACGCATAGAAACAAATAAGTCTTATTACAAATTCATAAATGATTACAAGAAAATAAAAATAAAATTTACTTCGACATTCCTACCCCCATATTTTATCCAGTCCGATAGCTAGGATCACGAGGGGTACGAGAACCGCTAAGACCACAGCCAATAATTCATAGTCTTCCTCCGGGACGTAGGCAAAGTAAATAGAAGCGGCAACGGTATACATAAGCGCGACAATAGTAATAGGATGCAACATTTTATAAGGAATATAGGTGAAGAGATTAGTATGAAAGAATAAGGATTGAAATGGGGTATTTATAAGATAAAAACTAGCCGTTGGAACACTATTCACGACCGTTAGAAATTACTATTCACGACCTTTGGAAATTACTATTCACGACTGTTGGGATCACTGTTCATGAACGTTTGAAAATTTAAAATTTTTACTAAGGAACAAACGGATTCATCATCTATAAAAGTTTAAAAATTTTCTTTACAATCCTCAAATTTTCATCCGAAATTTTTTATTAAAAAACAGTTTTTCGATGTCAAAAATTTGATTTTTACAAAGTGAGAAATTTGAAATCAGTATATTTTCAAGGATAATTACTGGAACATGATAAAATTTATAAGTAACAATCTTCATTTAAAATAATTTTCTTAAGTTTATAGGACCTTCGTAATAATATTTACGCATGTAAATCTAAAATATAAGTTTTCATAAATTAGACAATTTGTCTTCATCACTTTAACACCTAACATAGACTGAATCTCGTGACGAGATTTTGTTAAGAGGGTGAGACTGTAACCACTGGTAAAATTTCATTTAAAATAAACTTATACTTATCCATTTTTCACGTCTAAATTTTTTTAAATAAACTAATGACAACAACCAACTAATGTCACCAAACTCACATTCTAAATAAACATGTTCACCTAAGTTCTTTTAAATAAATATCTTTATATGTCAAGTACCAAAGTTTTCAACTTCTATTTATCACTTTACGTATAAACTAAATGTTTTCTAACTATTACCCTAAAATATTAAAACCATGATTTTATGTAATGAAAGCATAAAACCCTAATTCCACTTTAACTCCCGATATAAACCCTAGTTTCAAAAACCTATGATTTTATGTGATAAAAACCCCAAATCTTATTTAATACGTATACTATTTTCATAAAATACAAGATTTCAAAATTTTCTAGCTAAGGTATAAGTCAGTAATGCATGAAAATTAATTAATTATAAAGCTCATTATAAACCTCAGTATACTTATTTTCGAAGCACATTTTACAAGTCTTTTATGAACAAGTCTTCAAAATATATATATATTTTTTTATATTTAATGAGCCAAAGTACAAGTCTTTAAACCTAGTGTACAAGCACTTGATGCATGAAACTTAAAAACTATATTTATATTAACATAAACTTATTTATAATTATTCTAACTAGACAAAATACTAAAGATATATTTTTCATAACCCTTGACCTTAGTACAACCCTAGTAAGCCCATGGTATCACCCTTTAATGCTCGATACGAATACTTTATGATTTCTTATATAATTCGACACTAAAACCTAACCTAACAAACTCTAAATTACATTTTTACTTAGATATTATTTAACTTACAACCTAGACTAACTTACTTACACTAGATAAATCCTAGGTGCAAGTCATTATGCCCTAAGTGCAAATAGATTAAGCATGATCTATCTATAATCTGTTTTAGTTTGAATCCAATTAGAGTCCAACAACCTAGAACTACATGCTTATGTGTAATCTCCTTAGCCTTAGGTAGTTCAATTCGTTTCTTATACATCCACCTCACTTGATTTCTAGAAGTCTTTCACATAGAGTTAAGGGTGGTTAGGTTTAATGGTTGTAAACAATTCCACATATTCCATAACCCCTTCTCGTTACATATGGTGAACCAGGAGTTAGAATGCATCAACTTGTCCCCTTCATACTTAACATGATCATCTAAAATCTCTAGAAACCCTTTCACCTCTTCCCCTATAAATATCTACCCTTAGTTTCCCTTTTTACTCATTTTCTGTTTAAAACACACAAACATAGTTACACTCTTATAGCTACTGATATTAGAAGTCTAAGAGAAGTTCAGGAAGCAGACAAGAAAGTGTTTAGAGCAGCTTAGATGAAGGAGAAACCTAGTACCCTTTAGAAGTCCTTTTGGTGTTTTCCTTTTCTAACCAAGCAGCCAAGATTTTGTAAGTTCTCACAGCCCCCATTCTAATTTCCCTTACACTTCTAGTGTCATGTACTTATGATGGTAAACTAACACTAGTGAGAAACAAAGCCAAAAATTGATTTTTCTTTTCTTTTCTGTTTTAACGTGGGCAAACAAACACCATCTCTATTATACTCTAAATTGTATGAGCATATATAAACTTAAAAATCAGTTAGGAGAAATAAAAAAGAGAATCTAGGCGTTTGAATCACCCAAAACGAGTACACGAGTTAAAAGATACGGCCAAATGAAATTACCAAAAACTTGCCGAAAAGCTGTCAACAAAGTTTCTGTGACAGAAACTGAAAATACGCAAAATGAGGTATTTCTGGTCCGATTCATCAAAAAGTTAAAACATGAAAGTTGTCCGGAACGAAGTTTTCTTTAGAAACTCAGGGCATGGGTCCTAAAAACGCACGACAAGAGCTGTAGGTGCGGACTGTTTTTAACCCGAGACATGAATTTCCAAAAATCTTTTCTTAAACGTCTCACTTTTGCCTCATTTTTCTACCACAAGCTTCGGCTTATAAGACCAGCCAACAGACCCTTGTAACCATCACCTAGGACATTTCTAAACGCCCCAATAACCGGGCCAAAAAGAACTAAGTATGACGTTTTACTCAGGCCTTGTTTCTTTGTCGCGAGTTACTAGACCAAACATCCCTATTTAAAATTTTCGACATGTTTTCTAAACACAAGACCCTTAAGATTGGATATAGATAATCTAGGAAATATATTTAACGTTATAACGATTAAGGACTTGTTATAAAAACTTATATATCAATATCGAATAACAAACCATAAATAGGAAAAATTGTAAAATCTTAATACCAATAACTTTTGAAAAGACTTCATGTTATAATAACTAAAATAATAATTGTCAACAAAACCTTTACGATAAATATTAAACTCACATATACGTACATACCAATACTGAAACTTGACATAATCAAACTCAGGTTTCGTGTCGGAGATGTTTATCAACTTTATTTAAGTTGATCTCCATTCAGACTGCTTTATTACCCAGGTGAGTTTCATAGCCCCTACTTTTATATGTTTTGAAATACTTTTAGGGGAGATACATGCTCAACTATTTTCATTTAATTTTACAAGTACTCTAAACTTTTACGGGTTACCGTGAGTTCATAATCCCACTATTTTTAATACGTTTTTCAAACTTGTGGGGAGATACATGCTACAAACCGAACACAAGTATTTTTCTGTATGCTATCCTGATTGATATTGCCTAAGTTGTCATTGTTGCCATTTCTGATAAAGACCCTCGTTTACATAGGAAAACGATAAACTCCTACCGGAGGGCATTATTACTTTCATTTAATTATGTCAGTAATTTACATCATAACTCTTTACTATGATGCTTATTGTTAATCTACATCGTAACTCTTTACTATGATGCTTATTGTTAATCTACATCATATCTCTTTACTATGATGCTTATTGTTAAGGTTTACGCGTTATGAGGCTTAGAGCAATATTTACTGAACTGTGACATTACTGATTTACTATCTCTTACCTTGTATTCAACTTATTATTTTATAAACACTATGGATTCACTCAACCTTTGTGTTGACGCTTTTATCATGTTTATCTCAGGTCCATAACAAACAAGGATGGCATGGAAGAGCATGGATATGGAAGGAAGGCTAAAATGTTATTATTCTTTGATAATTGTAAAACTACTGGGACCTCATTTTGTAAACTCTGATATTTGAATAATAAAATTTCTAAAACAACTCAATTAGAGATTGTTTTCCTATTATTATAACTGTTGTGCCGTCGAGTAACACCCAGCTTTAATTCCTCTGCGTATCCCAAATTTGGGGGTGTTACATATAATGGAATCGGTCATCAATTGTCCGACTGCAAAGCAGACATGAACTGACTTGATTCACAGCTATGAAGGTCCCTCATATACCAAGGAAAACAGGATCATGAGCCTGAAACTTGAGTACAATACTTTCAGGGCCAAAGACTCTGAAAGTCTCTCAGAGACCTACACCCGGTATAAGACCCTTCTTAATGAATTGCCTAATGATGGTGTCAACCTGTCTAAGCATGAAATCAATGTTGGCTTTGTCAATAGTCTCCTTGAGAAGTGGTTAAACTTCTCTCAGGGTCTTAGAAATGCCAATCATATTCAGAACCTTGAGCTCCCTGAGATTTATGGGATGTTTGTCTATGAAGACAACTTGTGGAAAACTAGAAGGGGGGGGGGGGGGGAGGGGGGTTGAATAGTTTACCATTTTTAATTTAATTATCTTTTGAAACTTTCGTGTAATCAAATATCTAAACAAAACACAATATATAATATGCAAGATAAAGAAAGAAATGATCAAACCACAACACGAGTATTTATTGTGGTTCGGCTACAAGGACTCTTTTCCTTGCCCTACGTCCACGCCCCGAGTATCCAACTCAAGAGTTTCTTTCACTAGTCAACAAGCTCCTTTCACCGGCGGAGAAAACCTTACACGTCGCTTATACACGTTTACCGACACTAAGCTAGATGTCGAGTTCTTTTACAAGAGTACAACCACTCCCGTTAGTTCTTTTACAAGGGTACAACAACTCACGTCACACTATGTATTTTAAGGCCTAAAATACTAACCGATCACAACTGAAAACACACAATCAAATGAAGTGTAAACTACACAAAGTGTACACGATGCTAAGCTAGCAAGTCTTGCAACGTTGTGTTGAATACTTGTAACTTTATATGTACTTGTGAACTTCTTTGCTACAAAAGAATCTTCACACAAAAATGAAATGTTAAAGGGTTAGATGAATGATATGAATGTGTATGTGTAAATGTAATGAGAAGTGATAAAGGAAAAAACTAAGAAATGGCTTGGTATTTATAGCAAGATTTTCAGCAGCTCTGGCGAATACGGCGGAACCCTCAGATGGGTTCCGCCCGTGTACCTCCAAGGTTCCGCCAGGTCTGACAGTAAGTTTTGCAATAAATCATTCCAAACCAACCAAAGTTACATCAACTTATTTCTAGTCAAACATATATTTGTGTAAGAAGACTTATGGTGAGTCAAACACACAATCTTTCCTTAAATGCATATTGATGTGTTTGACACAAACTTACCATAAATGGGATGTGACATTTCTATTCTAAGAAATATAAAAATGTTGTGTTTTATATGAAATGTAAATGTAGAAAATGTCTAATTATGTAAGTCTTTAAACTCAAATTATGTTTTACTAAAAACTAAAGTTTACAATTTATTAACAAAACTTAGCAAAGATCGTAAAATATAAATAACGTTTTTAGGCTATATTTGTATTAACAATCTCCCCCTTTTTGTTGACGACAAAACATAAACTTTGTTTTTAAGTAACTCACAAATTTTAGTGTTAAGACTTAAAAAAAATGTTATATTAAACTTGTTTTACTTAAGTGATGAAAATCATTTTAAGTTTATATATCTTTCTCCCCCTTTTTGTCGAAACAAAAAGAAGAGTAGCGAAGCGGAACTATGCACGTGCTCCCCCTTGGTCGATACTCCCCCTAAAAGGAGTGCCAAGATGGGAAACATGGATTTTGAACCTACAAAAAATGGTTAGTTGGTGATAATGACACATAATCAAGCTTGTAGTCACCACACTATATGAGAATTTAAGCAACCACAATCACAACTCATATATGATCAACCAACAATGCAAATAAGATAGTAGTAAAAGATGTCATTTCAAGTAAAATTTGACTTTATAAAAGTCAAAAACAAGAAATGAAAAATATCCTCCAACTTCTAAAAATAAAAATAAAAGATAAAAAATAACCAAGAAATAAAAGAAAAATAAAATCCTACTTCTATAAGTAGAAGTCATTTAACACATTTCCTAAATGGGGCAAAAAGCCTCCAAACTTGGTCTAGGATTGGTTTGGGTGGGAAAGAGCATCCAAACGCTCGATGATGTATTGTATAGCAAAGCGGGTTTCATCTTGAAATAGGTGAAGCAACATCTTGATGCTTTCACCTATTTTGACCATTTGCTCACATTGTGAGCAAACATGGTGATGAGTGGGTGGAAGCGGGTCGTTTGATGATGGTGGTGGTGGTGGGTTGATGTTGGTTTCTTGAGTGGAGGATGGGTTTGGTATGGAGTCAAGCAAGGTGGTTTGTAGCTCCATTGCTTGATGGAGGTAATTTTCGACCATTCATTGAATTTCCTCATAAGAAGGAAAGAAAGACTCAAAGAATTGGGATTGGGAATGTGGTGGTGTTGGGTGATCATGGTGTTCAAAGTTAGGTTCTCTATATAGAGGACCGTAGATGTCTTTGAAGATAGGGTGAAACAACAATGGTTTTGGGTGGTGGTACTCTTGTTGTGGTGGTTGGTTGTGGTCAAAAGGTTCATTAGGCTCAAATAATGGCCTTGGTTTTGTTGTTTGCTCAATGTGAGCAAACGGGTGCAAAGGTTATGGATTGGTTGATCTTGGTGGAAGATCATTAAGATCTTCTATGAAAGGGTGTGGTGATGTTGGTGGAGACCCAAATAACTCCATTGGTTCTAGTTTAGGTGGTAGTGGTGGTGATGGAGGTTTGGATGGTTGGGTTGGATCACTTGGTGGAGTTGGGTCAATGGGTGATTTTGTTGGTGGTGGAGTGGTGATCTCATTTGGTCCTTTGGGTGATGGAATTGGAGATGTAAGGTTTAAAAAATGTTCATTTTTGATGGGTGAGGAGAATTTATCCGAAGATGAAGAACTTAGGTTGATTGTGTGGTGTAAACAAATTGGTTTCACACTTATGCGGGCGGTTCTCCGAATGGGTCGAGATGGTTGAGAGGTGATTGTTGACTTTATCATTGTCAAAGTTGTTGATTAGAGGTTTAGGATCAGAGATTGTGATGGTGATGGTGTGATTTGAGGGTGTTCTAAGATGGTTAAATTTATAGAGGTGAAGAAGTATGGGAAGGAGTGTTTGGATTTGATGTTTAACCATACAAAAATGGAGGTTGCTAATGATTTGGAAGATTAATGAAGGTTGTCAAATCATTTGAAGTTAATCCAATAAAAATAGTGGAGGAAGAAGACAAAGATTTGCACTAAATGCTTAGTGGTTTTGTCAAATTGGTTGAAGGTATATGTTTCACGGATTGCAAGGAACCTTTGGAAGGGTTCCTTCCCTTATGGGTGAAGGTTCCTTGAGGTGGTTATGGCTAAGTTTGAAATTTGGCGGGAAATGGTTTTCTATGAGTTTTAGAGGTTGAGAATCAATCTAATGATGTTATAAACTAACAAGGGATGGGTTTCTCACTAAAATATTGTTTTGAAGTATTGTGGAAATCGAAAGTTTGAAAAATACAAGAAAATTTGCAGGTTGTCTGGCGAAACCCTGCGATAACACAGGCGGAACCCTCCTGAGGGTTCCGGCTGATCCGCTCGGCCATTTCTGGAATTCCATAAATTTACACTAGTGGAACCCGTTTGAGGGTACCACCAGTTCCGCCAGTCCTGAAAAACAAGGTAGTTCCACGTTTTGACCCGCAAGACGATTTTCAAATTTTTCAAAAACTCCTAAAAACAAAAATATAATTCATATCTGGTTAAGAAATGCAAAAATTAAACATGTAAACACTCATACCATTGGACTTAGACCGGGGGCTAGCGAATTTCACTATACTTAGTGAAATTTTTCATAAGCATGAAAATTTGACAATACGCTAAATGTTGTCATCCTGCATAGTTGTTAGTTCATACATGTTAAAAATTGTTCAAATCGCACCTAGTGCCAAACACTCCTACACACCCGCTCTCATTGACGGTCGATCTTCTTCTTGAGCTTTCCAAGGAATCTCCCGAGATTTTTGAACATCCCCTTTGTTTGCTTGAACTCCGCCGACTCATTTGGAATATCCGAAAGTTGGGAAAGGTATTCTAGAGGTGGGAGCCTAGAGTTGTGCAAAGTCTCATCTTCACTCATTGAGGATGATGATGAGGAGGTAGGAGGATGAGGACGTTTTCCTTGGGCTTTGTAGACTCTCTTATCACTTAGTGGGTCAAAAGTGTGTGGAATGAGAGAGTAGTCTGGGCGAAGACCTCTAGGGATTGCCAGAATGGGGGAAATGAACCTAAAGAGGTGGGTCAAGAGCATTCCATACGGCATAGCCGTTGTGCCTTGCACGGGAATGTCGGCTATCCTTTTGGCCATGTAGTAGGCTAGGTTGAAGGGTTGCCTAACGGACAAGGAGTAGAGCATGTAGCAAAGGCAAACATTGATATGATCCCAGTTTCCTATGGTGCTTATGACATTGGCTCTAAGGAGTTCTTCCCATTTCTTGAATTGGGGCTTGAGTTCATTGAGTTCCATACCATATGGGTCCTTGTTGACCTCATTTCCGGTATGGGTTCTCCTAGTGGTGGTGGTACCAATGAAGAGGTGGTCACAAAGTTCATCCTTGGACACAAGAGGGGTATCATAGCGATGGATGCGGTCAATGAGTGTGTCAGGAGTTGAGAGGGTATGCTTATTGGAGTAGATGCAAGTACCACGGTTTGGGACACCTAGGATTTGAGCAAATTCATTGAGAGTGAAGGAGTATTGATGACCACTAGCCATGAAGTTAATAGACGTATGACCATACTCATCTGTGGAGAGAGTGACG
This sequence comes from Artemisia argyi, assembly GCA_030686995.1. NCBI lineage: Eukaryota > Viridiplantae > Streptophyta > Magnoliopsida > Asterales > Asteraceae > Artemisia > Artemisia argyi. Next base: position 83,847,632 of record CM060676.1, read on the forward strand.
GATGCATAGAATTCTAAAATAAACCTAGGACAAATAGGCTCATCGATTTCTAAGAGAAAATCAAAGTCGATGTTTGCAAGTTCCGTGGGTAGGTTTGTACCGGCTAGGAAGGATGGGTCAATGGTTCTACCCTCATGGACATATCATTTTTCTAAGGCTTTGAAAATGTTGATTTGAGCTTCGGTAAGGCCTTTGGTTTTGTGGTGTTTGGGTAGGTACTTAATGGTGTCCTTGTAGTTGTAATGAGTCACGGGAGGCATGATGATTCCTAGAAATAAAATTTCACATTTTAGTCTTAAGTTAGCGACTATAATAATGTGGATGTTCTAGTGTGTGCCTATATGAAAACAATGTGGAGGTGCGGTTATCTTGACTCATTTTGATGCTTAAAACATTTTATAATGCAAGTTTTGTTATAAAACAAAAGATAACCCAAACGCTCCTAGTTCAATGTAGCTTCATTTGAATGTACCCGAAAATACATATTAGTTATGTATTCCCTTTAGCATTCAAGAGACATTATGCAAGTGATGTTTTAAACATAACGTTATTATTTTGTATTCACAATGTGAGACGAAAAATATTTGTCCTCTTTGTGAGAAATTTTTGCAAAAATTTGACATGGGGTGTTTTAGCAAACATGTTTATAACTAGTAAGAATGCAATTCCTAACTATGGGGAACATGATTAGTTTTGTTAAACACCTAATTTCATGCATGAGTTTCTTAAGTTAATGCATAACCCCAAGTTTTTGTTTTTGTGCAAAAATAGAATTCCTAGACTCAGATCAGGAGTGTAATCATGTTTAGAATACTTACAATGATGATTGATGAGCAATGTGAATGAAGGAAGGACCAAAAATTTGTAGGTGTGGACGAATGGTGAAGTGAATAGTAGCAGTTTGGAAGTGGTGGTATGAGATAATGGGTGTTTGGTTTAATATAAACTAAGAAGAAAAAAAAAGTTCTGCAGGTCGGCGGAACCAAAAAGAGGGTTCCGCCCGTTTTGTCGCAAGGTTCCGCCGACAGTGCTGAGAAAAAAATTTATTTATTGGTTTTGATTTTTGTGATTTTTGTCTAATGTTTAGAACTACAATGTAGGTTCCATGAGTTCTAAGCCTAGCCTAAGAAGGTTAAAAGGTTCTCGTTTAAGAGGTTTTGTGAGAATGTCAGCTATGTTGTCTTCGGAAGAAACTTTCTTGATTGAGATGTTTCATTTTTGGATGTTGTCACGAAGAAAGTGATGACGGATTTCGATATGTTTAGTTCGGGAATGTTGGACGGGATTTTTACTAAGATCTATGGCTCCTTTGTTGTCGCAAAGAATGGAGATAACGTTTAGTTGAATTTCGTAGTCGACAAGAGCTTGCTTCATCCAAAGAGCTTGTTGACATGCCTTTCCGGCCGAAACATATTCGGCTTCCATTGTTGAGATAGCGAGAGTCATTTGTTTCTTAGAGAACCATGAGGTGAGACAATGTCCAACAAAAGTACAATTACCACTTGTGCTTTTTCTATCAACATAGTTACCGGCATGATCCGAGTCGGCATACACTATGGTGTCCATTCCCGTTCCTTTGGGATACCATAAACCTAAATGTGTAGTGCCCTTAATATATCTAAAAATCCTTTTAAGGGCTTCAAGATGAGTTGTCTTAGGATCTTCTTGAAAATGAGCACATAGACAAACACTAAACATAATGTCGGGTCTACTAGCCGTTAGGTAAACTAGACTTCCAATCATACCTCTATATTTAGTGCTATCTACGGATTCACTTTCCTCATCCTTGGTGAGTTTTGTTTCCATGGACATGGGCGTTTTGATTGGTTTCGAATCTTATAGACCAAATTTCTTAAGCATGTCCTTAATGTATTTGGATTGGTTAAAGAAGATACCATCTTCTAGTTGTTTGATTTGGAGTCCTAGGAAAAAATTGAGTTCTCCCATCATACTCATTTCAAACTCGTCATGCATGATTTTTGAGAAATAAACGCATAATTCTTGACAAGTTGATCCAAATATAATGTCATCAACATAGATTTGGACTATGATAATATGCGAACCTTTCTTCTTAGTGAAGAGAGTATTATCAACTAAGCCCGTGGTATACTTATGGTCAACTAGGAAGGTTTTAAGTCGATCATACCATGCTTTTGGAGCTTGCTTAAGTCCGTATAAAGCCTTTTTAAGTTTGTAAACGTGATTTGGTTTTTCAAAATCGGTGAAGCCCGGTGGTTGAGAAACATATACTTCTTAATTTATAAACCCGTTTAGGAATGCACTTTTGACATCCATTTGAAAGAGTTTAAAATTGTGTGCGCATGCATATGCAAGTAAAATTCTAATAGACTCGAGCCTAGCTACCGGAGCAAACATTTCATCGTAGTCTATGCCTTCTTGTTGATTATAACTTTATGCTACTAGCCTAGCCTTGTTTCTAGACACTACACCATTTTCATCCATTTTATTACGAAAGACCCATTTTGTTCCAATTATTGTTTGACTCTTTGGTTGAGGAACTAATGTCCAAACATAATTCCTAACAAATTGGTTTAATTCTTCTTGCATGGCTATTACCCATGACTCATCTTTTATTGCTTCACTTATATTTTTCGGTTCAATGGTTGACACGAAACAAAAGAAGTTGCTTTCATTTTGAACTTTTGATCTTAGTGTTCTTCCATTAATGTTTCCTATGACACCATCTAATGGATGACTTTTAGATTCTTTGACATTGACAATTTCTTTGTTTAATAGTTCATCTTCCTTGTCATTACCTAAGATCTCTTGACTTTCTATTGCTTGGCTTTCAACTAAGTCATCATCTATCAAAGGTGATGTCTTAGAAGGAGGTGGACTCTCGTCAAAGGTTACATTCAACGATTCCTCGACTCTTAAGGTTTCTTTGTTTAAAACAATGTAAGCTTTACTACTTTGTGAATATCCAAGAAACACACATTCATAAGACTTTGGGTCAAATTTGGTTAGATAATCCTTTGTGTTAAGAATAAAACATTTACTCCCAAATACTCTAAAATAACCTAGTGTAGGTTTTTACCTTTATAAAGTTCGTATGGAGTTTTGTTTAAAAATGGTCTTATTAAGACACGATTTAAATTATAAGTTGATGTGTCAACGGCGTTACACCAAAACTTTTGTGGAATATTTTATTCATTAAGCATTGTTCTACTCATCTCTTGAAGTGTTTGGTTTTTACGTTCTACTACACCATTAGATTGAGGGGTTCGTGGAGCCGAAAAATTATGAGTTATTCCATTTTTATCACAAAAGTCTCCAAATTGAAATTCATTATCAAATTCACGACCATGATCCGTTCTAATAGACACAATGCAAGTTCCTACTTGATTTTGAATTTTATTACTTATAATTTCAAATTGATCAAAAGCTTCATTTTTACTTTTCAAAATTTTTGTCCAAGTATATCTTGAATAATCATCTACTATTACCAAAGTATAGAAGTTACCTCCATAACTTTGTATAGCGGATGAACCGAACAAATCCATATGCAAAAGTTCTAGACACCTAGATGTAAAAACCAAGTTTTTAGCCTTATGTCTACTATGGACTTGTTTACCGACTTTGCAAGCATCACAAAAGTGTTGGTCATATTTCAACTTAGGTAGGTTTCGAACTAGGTCTTTGGAGGAGAGGTTTTGTATAAGTCTCATGTTAGCGTGTCCTAAACGTCTATGCCATAAAGTTGAAGATTCATCTAATGAAGTAAGACAAAGTTTGTCTCTAGATGTTTGATCCATCTTCATGATATATACGTTGTTCTTAAGAACACCTTTGGCTATGGTTATGCCATCTTTAAGTATTTTACTTCCATTTTCACTAAAAAGGACGTTATACTTATTTCGGCAAAGTTGACGAATACTAAGGAGATTAAAACCTAAGTTATCAACATGAGCTACATTATCTATAAAAAGAGAGTCATGAGAGATTGTATATTTTCTGATGATTTTGCTCTTAGCTTTACTACCAAACGTAACATTACCTCCATCACATTTGTGATATGTAGAGAAGAGGCTTTTGTTACCCTTCATGTGCCTTGAATAGCCGCTATATTTAATCCATTCATCCGGTTCCAAACATACTTTGAGGTACACCTCATTTGAGTCATGAGCCATGAGAGCAATTTCATCATTCTTTGGCTCATCGTCATCTTCTTCATAGTCACTCCAAGCACCACTAACAAAAGCTTGTTGAGACTTGCTTTTGGGTGGTTTTGGACATTCTCCTATAATATGACTTGTGTCTCCACACCTAAAGCATTTCCTTTCAACCTTTCCTTTCTTATCATCACGATCTTTTCAGAAGGTTTTCTTGTCATCTTTAGGTTGCCTTACAAACTTCCCTCGTCTATGAAAGAACATCTTGAAGTCTCTAATGGCCATGGCATATTATTCATCATCACTATCCGAACTAGATTCTTCATCATCACTTGATTGGACTCTAGCTTTCAAGGCAATGGACTTAACCTTTTCTTTCTTGCCTTTAACTATTTCTGAATCTTTTTCCATTACCATTTCATGAACTTTGAGGTTTCCAATGAGCTCGTCAAGTGACATGCTTGAAAGATCCTTGGATTCTTCAATTGCCGTCACTTTTGCTCTCCACTTCGGATGGAGTGCTCTAAGGAATTTCCTGACAAAATTCTTGCTACAAAAAGATTAATCAAGTGCTTTAAGTGAAGTAATAATAGTGTTAAACCTAGCAAATGCACTATCAATAATCTCATCTTCGGGAATAACAAATTGTTCATATTGTTGAACAAGAAGATCAATTTTGTTATCCTTAACTTGTGAGTTTCCTTGATGAGTGACTATTAAAGATTGCCAAATTTCTTTGGCGGTTTTACACGTAAAGACTCTTTCGTATTCTTTCTTAGGCAAAGCATTGTAAAACATTATTTTAGCTTCATTATTTTTAGCAATCAATTTCTTTTGATCTTCATCTTTACTATTCGTAGCTATATTATCACCATCAATGATTATATACCATAAATCTATATCTTTAGATTTCACGTAAGTTTCAAATCGGTTTTTCCAATATATAAAACCATTTGCTTCAAAAAGTGGTGGTCTTTGCATAGATTGCCCTTCTTTGTAATTTTCAAAATCCATGGATCATTTCAAGTTTTAAAACACAAAATATTTTAAAAGCTTGAGTAACGTAGCTCTTGATGCCAATTGTGGAAAACTAGAAGGGGGGGTTGAATAGTTTACTGTTTTTAATTTAATTATCTTTTGAAACTTTTGTGTAATCAAAGATCTAAACAAAACACAATATATAATATGCAAGATAAAGAAAGAAACGATCAAACCACAACATGAGTATTTATCGTGGTTCGGCTACAAGGACTCTTTTCCTTGCCCTACGTCCACGTCCCGAGTATCCAACTCGAGAGTTTCTTTCACTAGTCAACAAGCTCCTTTCACCGGCGGAGAAAACCTTACACGTCGCTTATACACGTTTACCGACACTAAGCTAGATGTCGAGTTTTTTTTACAAGGGTACAACCACTCCCGTTAGTTCTTTTACAAGGGTACAACAACTCCCGTCACACTATGTATTTTAAGGCCTAAAATACTAACCGATCACAACTGAAAACACACAATCAAATGAAGTGTAAACTACACAAAGTCTACACGATGCTAAGCTAACAAGTCTTGCAACGTTGTTTTGAATACTTGTAACTTTATATGTATTTGTGAACTTCTTTGCTACAAAAGAATCTTCACACAAAAATGAAATGTTAAAGGGTTAGATGAATGATATGAACGTGTATGTGTAAATGTAATGAGAAGTGATAAAGGAAAAAACTAAGAAATGGCTTGGTATTTATAGCAAGACTTTCAGCAGCTTTGACCTGAGGGTTCCGCCCGTGTACCTCCAAGGTTCTGCTAGGTCTGACAATAAGTTTTGTAATAAATCATTCCAAACCAACCAAAGTCACATCAACTTATTTCTAGTCAAACATATACTTGTGTAATTTATGGTGAGTCAAACACACAATCTTTCCTTAAATGCTTATTGATGTGTTTGACACAAACTTACCATAAATGGGATGTGACATTTCTCTTCTAAGAAATATAAAAATGTTGTGTTTTATATGAAATGTAAATGTAGCAAATGTCTAATTATGTAAGTCTTTAAACTCAAATTATGTTTTACTAAAAACTAAAGTTTACACTTTATCGTTAACAAAAATTAGCAAAGATCATAAAATATAAATAACGTTTTTAGGCGATATTTGTATTAACCCAACTTAATCACCAGGAGATACCCTGATAAAGCTCAAGAGACCAAAAAGGCCCTGACAATCTCACCCATATCTACTGCTTTCTATTCCAATGGTGTTATGCAGGATTTTCAAGATGGTTCTGATGATGAGGTTGATGAAAGAACCAGTGAGGAGTACCTAAATGATTTACAGAATGAATTTCATGAATGGGCACTTCTTGCAAACTCAAAAAGTTTATTAAAAGAAATAAAAAATTTTCGAATGCAAAAGCAAATGGAAACACTGAATGTTTTAACTGTGGTAAAAAGGTCATTTTGCAAAAGACTGTTTCTCTAAAACAACCTCAGTACCATCTTATAAATTCTTAGGAAATAACTCTTTCTCAGGAACTAGCAAGTTTCAACCAAAAATGCTTAAATCTAGTCAGTCTTTTCAAAACAAGTGTGAAAAATTTCCTCAGAAAGATTTTGAAGGCAAATATAGAAAGGCCAAGGCCAAACTTGCTCTTCTTGATTCAGCTCCTTTTGTCCCTCTGTCACCACAAGTTACCAAATCTTCTCATCAGAAAAATAAGGGACTTGTTGCTGAAACCTATGATTGAGACGAGGAAGAAGTGTCTTTTGAGGAAGAAGAAGTTCATGTCAGTGCCCTGATGGCACTCTTAGAAGACAACAAGCTGGCTGTGGGAAAGAACCATGCAAGGAATGGAGAGTGGGTGAGCATCACCATGAGAAAGGTAAACATCTTACTTTCTATGGATGATGATTCTTATTAGAAATCTTACTTAGATTATATAAATGTTGATCGTAAGTATGTTAAAGAGCAGAGATTGATGTGGAAAACTAGAAGGGGGGGGGGGGTTGAATAGTTTTATGTCTTTTTAATTTATTGTGAAAACCTTTGTTTACTTCTAAAAACTTAGATTCGATCTTTATGTGAATTCAACTCTTGAACAATATAAACAATTATATGTAAGTAAATAAAGACAACACAAGTAAAGTAATGAAAGAAAAGAGATGGAAAGATCTAACCGCGACACAAAGAATTTATAGTGGTTCGACTACAAGGACACCTTCCTTGCCCTAATCCACTCCCCAAGCACCACACTCGAGAGTTTTCTTCACTATGTCAACAAGCTCCCTTATGGCGGAGAAAACCTTACACAACTTTTGCTTACACCAATTAACGACACTAAGCTAAATGTCGAGTTCTAATCCTAGCTAGAACCAATCTCACGACTTAAATCACAACACAACTTCTTCACAACTTTATGCAACTTTACACAACTTCTCCTTCTTCACAACTTCTATTTCTTAGCTTCTTCACAACTTCTTGCTCTTCACAACTTCGATGCTCCAATTGCTTCACTATTTCACAACTAGCTCTTCACAACTTTGAAGCTCCTATTACTTCACTACTTCACAACTCCTATCTCTTCAATACTTATCACTAATCCTATACTTCTCTACTCCTCCACACTTTCAGTTCTTCACAAACTTCAAACTAATCTAATCACCTATGTTTAGATCTAACTAACCAATATGCACACCTTATACATAAGTTAATGAATGATTTACAAATCATAATATACAAACAACTTAGATAGCAAGATGAAACTAAGTTGTAATGCTTCAAGTCTTAATTGATAGAAGTATTCTTCTCTAAACAAAAGCTTAGGATTGTATGATCAAAGGATTTATTAGAAAGATTGGGAGAGATTTGGACAAAAGGTTTTTGTGCAAGAAGGTGAGGAAAAATGCCAGATTTGAGCCAGTATTTATAGGAAAAAAAATACTGTTCGGGAGCGTGGCCGGTCCTCTTAATTAGGGGCCGGTCCCCTTAATAATTAAGGGGGCCACCTAGTATAATTAAGGGGGCCGCCCAAAATTTTTTTCTGAACTTTTGTGTTTTTGTGGGGATGGTTTTTCTTGAAGAATATTGCCGTTTTTTGGGTAGAAATTTGAATTCAAAATATTTATTTTGAATAAGACATTTCTTTATAAATACAAAAACATTTTGTATAAGTTTAAAAATGTTTGTCCCACTTTATAAAAAATGTAAGTTTTGTAAAAATAAAAAATCTAATGATTTAGAAAATGTTCCTTTGATCGTAAAATGCATTAGGCATTTTGTTTATTCATACCTTTAGTGATTGATTCGTTAAAATGAATATTTACTACTAAATACTTGTTTACGTCATAATCTTTTAGTTTAATGAGTTTACATTTTGTGATTATCAAAACGTAGAGATATCGAGAAATATTAATAACGCTTTTAGGCATTATTTATATCAACAATCTCCCCCTTTTTTATGATTACAAAACCTAAACTCATTAAATCAAAATTTAATTTTTAGACAAGTATTTAGTGAGTTTATATTCACTTATCCCCCTTTTTGTAGAATCAAAAAAGTTATGCCAACTAGCTTCATAAATGAAGTTAGACGGGATGAAAGCTCCCCCTTGATGTGTGCTCCCCCTCGTTCGAGGGCACCAAGGAATCGAGATATGGAATTCTTGCAAGAAAAATATTAGAGGCACAAGCATATATAGCAAAATATGGAAAACAACAAGCATGGCAAACAAATATCAAGGGCACATAACAATTAATTCAAAGTGATTATGTTGAAGATCCTAACTTGCCAAAGAGAGCCATCGGACTTGCTTGCAACAAAAGGTTGGTTGATTCTTATTTGAGAGTGAAAATCATAAGCATATAGTATGATTAAATGGTTGAGTTAGGGGTAAGGTTGTTGGATTAATGGAGGTATATATTTGGGTGCATGGATGTTGAAGAGTTTAGAGGTGGTGAGATAGGAGCGGAAGAGGTTGATTGAGGGTTTGGATTTTGTTTAAGTGAGGGTATTGGTTAAGATCTAGTGAGAGGATACTCAATCCAAGTGAAATGTTAATGAAATGGTTTATTTTTGGAGAGAGATGCAACAATGATAATTGTTGACATGTTATTCAACTTGATTCAAGTTGTGGAGTGATGAAGGAGAGCTAGAGGGAGGTTGTTCCAAGTTGCGTTGAACAAGGTGTAAGGCAAGAAGAGCACTAAGCTCATGGTCTTCCTTGAGTTCTTCAAGGAACTTCAAGTGTTTGGAGAAAGGTGATGATGGTGGAGTCTGGTTTTTATTTGGGATGGATGATTGGACATGCAACATAGGAATAACATGTGAGTTGGTAGGAGGTGGTGATGATACTTTTGGTGGTGGAGACATTTGTGAGTTTGAGTAATCATGAATGGATGAGGATAAAGGTATGGAAGAGGAGGATGTTCCTTGAGTGGAAAGTGTTTTGGATGGTGCATTGATAGATTGAACAAGAAGTGAGGTGTTGGTGGTGAGATTAGGATTGTGGTTTCGAGATTGAGTATGTTCTTCATATGAATTATTTGGGTGAGATGAAGGTGTATTCTTGGAAGCAAATATGGATAGTTGGTTATTATGATGAGGTTTGTGAAGGGATTCATTAGAATTAGCTTGAGGATCGGGAGTATAGTTGGGAACAAATATGGGTGGAGGAATTGGGTGAGTATGGTTTGTAACTTGATCCAAGTTGAAAAGGTGAGGTAATGAATTTAAGTATGAAGAGGAAGGTGGGTGATGCAAATTGTGTTGTGCAAGGTGCATAGTATTGAGATCACGTAGATCATGAAGTTGGTTTATTTCATCACGGAATTTTTGCTTTTCCGTGGGAAAGTGAGTTAGATCATTTGGTGGAAATAGATGGAATTGAAGTGTGTAGTTGGAATTGAAGTTTGATGTTTGATTGATGAGTGGCCTTTTACTCATAATTTTAGGCCCGAAAAACCCACCAAAACGACCAAAAACACCCAAAAAGACCATATAATGTTACAGATATCCTTGGAGTGTGTTTTTGCGTGTTTCAGGTACAAATGAAATGAAAACAAGGCAAAAGTGAACAAAATGGAGCATGGATGGGATTATGGAGCTAAACGGAGCAATACCGGATCGATTCGACACAATTTGGAGCATTTATTGAAGAATTGAAGAGTCGAAGACAATCCCGGAGGAATGACATGGGGGTGAGCATGAAAAACCTCACCAAAACCCTAATTACCCTTTCACCCCTTAACCTTAACCCAAAATGACCAATTTACCCTTTACCCTGGAGCTTAAATGAAAAATCATTTTCAAAAACCAAACTTAAAAACCTTTTTCGTTTCAAAAACCATTTTCCGAATAAGATCACAAAACATTTTTTTGATTAAACCTTGTGTTAAAATTTTACCTTATTATTATTATTATTATTATTATTATTATTATTATTATTATTATTATTATTATTATTATTATTATTATTATTATTATTATTATTATTATTATTATTAGTTTTGTTATTAATATTAGTATTAGTAGTATCAAAATTATAATTAGTATTATTAATAGTATTATATTTATGTAGTTACTATCAAAATTATTATTATTATTATTAACTAATATATATATATATATATATATATATATATATATATATATATATATATATATATATATATATATATATATATATATATATATATATATATATATATTACTTATAAATTGTAACGATGAACACGATGTACGAATGTTCCGTTGTGCAAACTCTCACCATACACTTTCACCACGAGCCATCATCAAGAGCCTTTCTAATGACTATTTTTGAAATGTACGTACCACACAACAAGCAAGAAATACACGAGCACTTGGTCACGCATCACAATATTTTCAAAAAAGTCAAACATTTGAAACACGAAAACTAAGACGCTTGTCTTTTGAAAACTCTTTTATTGTGCTTATATCTCTTGATACTGTTCTGATCTGCTCTAGATGCCAGTTGTGTCAGTTGTGACATTTGTGTTGTTTGCGTTTCTACAATTTGAGGTGAGTTCATGCCCCCTATTTTCACTTGTTTTGTAACTGTTTTGGGGGAGAATACATGCTTGTTTTACTAAAATTCAGTATTTGCATATGACTTGTTTACTCGAAACCTTTATGTGCTTCGCTAAATTACTAGTCGGGTTATTTAACCGCATGACTTAATTTATTGTACAAACTGGATTACTTTATAATGGATACAAGTGCTTGATATATATGTGAGTTTATAGCCACATTTTCTTATAAGTATTGTTTTATAAACTTGGGGTGAAAAACATGCAAAACTGTTTTCATGGACCTAAACTGAACTTGTTTTTACACTGGTATGCGAAAACCTAAGTTTGCTTGAATCCCATTTTGCCCACTATCAACAACCGTCAATTCCCGCTGGGAAACGTGTATGATATAAATAGATCTATTGAGGGTGACTCCTCCATTCGGTTGGCCACACATTAGGCCAAAGCGGATGTATACCATGACGACCTTTTGCCGAGTGACTGGGGATTATCACTCGCGGGCACCTTTGTTTGTACTTATGCCTTTTGGCATGCTTTTGTCTAGTTCGGTTGTTGAGCTTAGTGTTGCATTCGGCGTTAGTGTGTGTGCTTGCTGATTTATTTTGCTATGGTCCATTTGTGCTGATTTACTGTATAAACTAAATTTGATTGATTTTCTCCTGTCACTGTGAGTGAAGCGGAAGTCACTAAAACTGAATTTAATTTATATGTGAACGATTTTTCACACCCGAAAACCTTGTGGTCCACATTTCTTTTACACTGAAATGCAATTTATATAAACTTATGAACTCACCAACCTCGTATTGACACTTTTAGCATGTATTTTCAGGTCTATAGCGTTAGCTTACTGTTGGAGGCTTTGGCATGGCATGGCATGGCATGGTCATAGATGACTCTGATATATTTGGGACCATTTTATTTATCTTATCGGCCTAATTCCGCACTTCTTTTATAAAATGTAAACTCAATGTTTTGTTAATACATTTTATTCTTAACGAATGAAATAAAAACCATTCTTTGTACTTATGTTGTGATACCGATTTTAGTAGCACCCCAATGCATGTATGCTTCCGCTAGAGCCGAATTTTGGGGGTGTTACACCCACTCTCTACCACCCCTACATAACTACAAATTCATGAACCATAATCGCTTGTGATATTTTACACAAGTGAACGCGAGTATAGTTGATAGATCTATTGGAGTTTGACAACTCCCGTTCGTAGCTCTCTTTCTGGGAGGGTACCAATAAGTACTATACTTGAAACCCTAAGGATTAACTTTGGCAAGTTATCCTTCTCATCCCCTCATGGTTGGGTCTGTAGCCTCCATGATCCAGACTGTTAGTACGGTTTCATGAGCTTAGTGCAATAACACCTCTCTCTTCAGTATTGTACTGATCATACAATACTGAGAGACATAAACTGTTTAAATACGGTTTCTACCACTCTACATGGGTGTATAACAACGTAGCCCATGCTTTACTAAACTTGTATTCACACCACTACTACCACTTAAAACTATGACTCTCACTCAACACCTAGTGTTGACTCTTTAAGCATATATCATAGGTATATAGCCGTTACGGAGCTATGGCAGGAAGCGACACTGAACTCGGAGGACTTTCAATCTTGTTATCATTCAAACACTATTTCACACTTAGATTCATGGGACATCATCTTAATAAAACTCTGACATTTTAATGAATGATAACTCATTTATAAAAACGTCTCTTTTCGAGTCGTTTTCTATTATTGCGACTGTGATTCCATAAAGTAATACCCCAAATCCTAAATCCGTTGCGATCCGTGAAAATGGGGGTGTTACATATGTGTAAAGTTTTTAAACTGAAAAAATACAAAGTAGTAATAATTTAAAAGATTTTGCTAACGAAAGTCCTTATAGATGTAGTTAAGAAGATATTTTATCCTACACTTTAATGTAATAGCTAGATTATTTCAACGAATCATATAGTTTTGGTTATGTATTCATCTTTTTCGGTATTGTTTTCACTATTCTAGTGATTTTCATCCGATCATGATAATTCACTGATAGCAATAATCATTTTCTTGCTTAACCAGGGCTCTAAAAGCCGTAATTAGCATAACCTTAATTTAAATATCTCTTCAACTCAATAAGTTTTATGTTTGTAACACTTGCAATATTAAAAAACACTTCATACACTTTATTTTAAGAAGAAAATATTTATTATTGTCACTGGTGTTGTTATTTTACGTATTATTATTACTAGATTAAAAATGTTAAAATCAAAGCTTGATTTATTGTGATATTTGCAAATGAACACACTAGATTGCACATAAAGCAACAATTCACATAAAAAATTATTTAGTAATTTACACTAAAAAAACTCTCACATATGCCTATATCATGTTTATATAAATAGTAAACACAATAATATTTATACATATGGTGTTACAATGTAAAAACTACTCGGCTATCATGTAGCCCTTGGCCAACGATTATTGTTAACATAAACTTAGAGAATGTTTTTATATGAAAAGTAAGTGACCACTTTTGAGTTCTGGAATGATACATGGCTCGTTATTTCCCCCCTCAAATATGTCTTTAGTAGGTTGTTCATGTTGGAGACTTCCTAAATCTGCTCAATCAAAGGTCGAGGTCAGTTAGTTAATAGTTCAACCCATTATAATTGGTGCTGACGTCGGCCCGTTAGAAATGACATTGAAATGAACCAATTCATAGACTTAGTGGCCCTTCTTAACTACTTCATTACGTCCGATTCCCCCTCTTAGAGCTTCTCACTTGACAACTCCAATATATTCATCGTACATTCCATGCGTATATACATTGCCTGAAACACTTTGTTATCCCAAGCTCACACCATCAAATGGAATGCTAATCTCCCCATCAAAGTGAACAAACATACATCGCGAAATACTATGGTTCAGCTTACCACCTGCTAAAATCTTGATGCATGGGGTATTGACCTCGATTAAACTATATGTCCTGTGATGGTTGCGCTGAAACATCACAACACCTCTTTATAGATTGTACGGTTGCGCATGGCTTATGTAAGATGATCTTAAAATGGTGGAAGTTGGTCGACTACCTTAAAGTTCTCAATAAGCTGTTGTCAGAGTGACTTAGAAGGATATACGATGTCGATAAGCATTTAGACATACGTCGTAGGAAATGAAGAGCTATGAAGGGGTTTTTTATCAGAAAGATATACTATGTAGGTGCTTACTTATACCTACGTTGTAATCACAACGAGACCAGCGAACACTATAAATACAAGCCCTAATTTAGTCACAAAAGATATCTCACACCTCACAAATGTCCAAAGTGATTAGGGTTTATTCCAAGGTCGTTTTCTGATGAGGCGAAAAATGATCCATTTTTAGGGGGTCATTTAAGCCTGAATTCGAATTTATTTAATCAAATATTGCCCTAAATCGTTCCTTTTGTGATTTTAGGTACTTTGGGAGAGAAATCTGGAAAAGGAAGCAATTCGGACGTTTTTGAGCATAAAAGTGAAGAAAACGCCAAAGACTTAATTTTCCATGCTGGGAACAGTAGGTGACGGCATCAAGAGCAATACATTGACGGCGTCAAGAGCAAATTTCATGAATTTCCATGACGACCCAGAACAGATTTGACGGCGTCACGTAGGAAGGGTGTCAAGAGTAAAAGAGTCATGACGGCCTGGAAGTGTATAAGTCTTGACGGCGTCAGAAGTAGATCTAGGCAGTCCGAGAAGAGTTTTGGCGGCGAGGTGACGGCGTCACAAGTTTATTCTTGACGCCGTCAAACCTATTTTTCTATATACAATTTTCTAATTTTCACACATTAAGGAGAGAAGTTTAGGAGAGAAGTTTAGAAAGAAGTTTTGGGAGAAACCCTAAGTACGATTTTGGTGTAACTTTACAGGTTTTTCAAGGGTTCCAACCCCTTGATACCTTGCATGATTAATCAAGATAAGTGTTCTTCTAATTCAATTAATATGTCTATGTGTTGGTTGTCTATATCATGTTCTTATCTTAATTCTATCATGCTAGGCTAGATCTATCTTGTATTTGCTTAGATCTAATGAAACCTAGATGTTAATTATGTGTTGATTACTTGTTTATTCTTGTCTTGGATGAATGATTTATATGTTAGGCTTAAGAAAACTGGCAGATCTCCACTTGGTAACATGCTTGAACATCTTAAGAAACATGAACCGAGGCGCACTAGGTCTTTATTGGTTGTATTTTATGCATGAGCCACTGTTTACAATCCCTATAGTTGTGCTGGGCATGGTGTAGGAGGAGATAAGAGCTCATAGAATTGGGGAGTTATGTGTGCCACCCCATGAATGGTATTAAGGAATACGATCCGTCATCCATGCAATTATAACAAGTAATTAACGTGTAAAAGATGTCTAGGGGGTAGTGAAATCTAAGTAAACACATTTTCTCCAATTACTGCTCACAACCTTAGTTTAATTAGCTTAATTTCATTTCTAGTATATTATTTTGATTGCATCTTAGTATTGGGTTAGTTGATTAGCAACTAATTCCGCCCAAATCCTTCAAACCCGAGATTTTAATTGCTTTCATAAAAATATAAAAATACAAAAATAATCATCCCTCACCTTTAGAACTAGTAATTAGGTTTTCTAATCCTAGCGACACTATTCCTAAGCTGAACGATCAATCCCCCGGTACTTGTCACTATACTATACTACAACGATCAGGTACACTGCCTGGTGGGGGTTGTAAGCTTCTCGAGATCCCTCGATAGGTAAAGCCTGTTGCGATTCCCACGCATCAAGTTTTTGGCGCCGCAGCCCGGGGAAATAGTTATTGTCTAGGTTAGAATTTCTTTTTATTAGGTCTACTTGCTAGATTCCTTTCTAGTAAGATTTTATTTTTATTTTTTAGGTTTTCTTTAGTCTATCTTATTTCTTTGTGTCCTTTGTTCGTAAACTATTTCGATGGATAACAATAACATCGATCGTTTGATTCCTGTTATTCGTGTTTTTCGTCGTAGGATCTTCCAAATGCCCACCCCACTTCCTTTAGCAGAAAATGAGAACCCACCTAACCTCTCACCCAACCACCACTTTGATAATAATTCTGAGCTAGAAGAGTCTGATCATGATGATGACCGTAGGGCTAGTCCTTTTTACTATTCAGACTCCGATGAGGATCTTGATGATGGTGACGTGATTAATGAGGATAGAATGGAAGAGGAAATACACCCTCTTAGGTATGTCGATCCTAGAACTAGGATTAAGTGCGATAGTTCATTTAACATGCAATTCCCTTGTAAGATCGGATTTAAGAGCTTTAACGCCTATCTCAACTCATCTCTTCCATTGAACATAATCTCACGTAATGAATACAATAAAATCATGGTAGATGAGTTAGAATACAAAGGAGAAAACATTATTGCTAAGGCAATACCATTGCATGTGTTTATAGGAAGGTTGGTTTATCTTGTTGAGTTCATGGTTATGGAGAATCTAGGAGAGTTTATTGATAATAAATTGACCCAAGTTGTGTTTGGAAAACCCTTCAAACGGTTGACCAACCTCGATGAAAAACTCATAGAAGGGCTAATTACATTCTCGGATGGGGATGAAGATTTTGTCTATCAAATGCCCCGCGCACACCCTAGATTCAAAGATTTTTCCATGGAAAAGTGTAGTAGGTATCCACCCATGGAAATGCTAAGTGAGAATGATAAGAGAAAAGGACTTAAGTACACGCATGAAAAGAATAAAAGATACTATCGCGGGTGCTTAGAGTTAGGAGACGAGTATAAGAAAGATGAGGCGACTATTAGATGGCTCACACTTGGTTATGTGAGCATAAGCTATACACGTTAACACATGACCTTGAGTCTAGCTACAAGACTCGTAAATAAAGAAAAGCACTTCTTGGGAGGCAACCCATGTTTTGTGTGATTTTATTTTTGTTTGTTTGTTATTTGCTTCCGTATGCATGCTTAATTTTTATTGCTGGTTGATCATGTTTCTAAACTAAATAGTGAAAATACATTACTTTGTTGTTTTGGCCTAGTCTTAACTCCACCTAAAGGTATTCTTGCAAAAGATAAGTGTAAGGGGAAACCCCAAATATGTTTTTAAGAAACAAACCGATCATGATTCTCCACAATATTAAATGAACATGTATATTCGTATTTGTTAGAGTCAAATGCTTGTATTGAGTCATAATGAAGTTTTGCAGGATTTTCCAGGAAGTAGGACCAAGTTTTTCTAGAAATTTTCCGGAAACTTAACATAAGGATTTCTGCAGGTCAATTCTGACGGCGTCAGGGGTTTACTCTTGACGGCGTCAGGAGTTAAAATCTGGAAATTTTACCGGTTTTGTTTTTCTAACGGAGTCTTATGGTTTTTGTGAATTATTAAGTTTTATAATCTCCAGGAGATCTGCAAACTTCATTCCACAAGCATTATATCTTATCTTGTTTTCTAGGATTTAGTAACTTATATAGAATGCCGCCGATTTTACGCGAGGTTGTCTTGTCTATTTTGTCAGGTTTTACAGGTTATGTATGACAAGAAGATGATTTATATTCTGGAAGGGAAGCTTTGATTGTTCATTTTCTTGGAGGAAGATTTAACCTGACCATCCTATTATCCATACCGAGCGAATCAGGGGAGTATTTGATTTCATTCTCTTTACTTTTTCACTTTTACATTCTTTACTTGAACATTGGGGACAATGTTCATCTTAAGTGTAAGGGGAGGGTAAAAAGATGATACCTTACATATGCACTTTCGCTTGAGTTTGTTTTGTTTAATGGTAGATGTGTAATAAAACTATGAGAAATACTTGTTAGTGTAATTTTAGCGCCAAATTTAAAATTTTTTACAACATTTAGGAGTGAAACTTTAGCCATAGCAAGCGTCTCATGGATAGGAGATTGTGTGACAAGCACATAACCGTATATTCAGAAAAATTTTCCACCCAAATATGTGAGGTTCGCCTTTAGATTTGATAGGAAAAGCATTTATTATTAGTGCTTATGAGTGTACCGGTAGCATTTAGATTCTAGAACTTGCGTTAGTGATGCATCCTGAGACCGCTAGTGAGACTACATTCGTGTGGTAGGATTTACTACATGATAAGAGGCATTAGGATCACCCTTGTGTTAAACCCGTATTATAATTACTTGACCATTTAAGTCATATTACTTGGCTAGTTAAGTCAACTAATTTTTCCCACACCCTTAGCGTTGTACTCATTTTTAGTACACGAAACCCCTAGTACACCCCTCCGAGCCTATCTTTTCGTTTCTAACTTTAAGCATCTTACTTAAAGGAAGAATTTGTTACAACCCACTTAAATGTACAACCAAATCGCCTTAGCCTTCCGTGTATGCGCTCATTTTTAGTGCATTATTGTTATTTGTTAAACCCTAAGTTAACTTTCTAATTGATTACATGGTTGCTAAGTCGAGTCATATCCTTGTACATATTGTTTTGGGACGATTGGGACTCATGGGTAAAGTACTTATTTATGGAGTAATGGGGAAGAACATCACTTATTACCCCCATATGTACGTTAATCTTAAAAGTGCTCCAAGTGTTTTGATTTTCTTAATTCGAGTCGTTAGATTAGTTTAATGTAAAGTATGTAAAGATTCAAGTGTAAGGGGAATATTCATCCCCTATGATGTATTATTTTGGATGGTAGGGTAAGAGTGTATGCAAAAAAAAAAAAAAAAAAAAAAAAAAAAAAAAAAAAGAGAAAAAGAGAAAAAACATACGGACTACCATCCCTTTTTATTCTATGTTCATTTTATATTTTTGTTATTTTTCATTTATTAGCTTAAGTCGAGTCTAGTCTTAGCTTAGCAACGCCACATTGTACATGTAATTGACTAAGATTGTTAACTCGCCACCAGTAAACTTTCCTTTATCCAACAAAACCGTGTATTTCATATCCCTATACCTAACGTTACAACCCTTTAAAAGACCTCTTTGATAGTTTATCCTAGGTGCTTACGCCATGTGGTGGAGGTTTGATCCTTTCCTAAGCCTATGGTAATCTATTTTGCTATGACAGGTAGTGAGAGATATCTTCCGTTTCCATACTGTAATTTACACTTTATTACACCCGAGAGATGTGAGTATCTAAACACTATTTGTGAGGTGCTAGTGTATGACCTCCGTGCTTGTCTATTGGTCTTTAGTGAAACGATTATTTGTTGTAATTACTTTTATCTTAGTGTTAAATGACCCCTAACTTGTATTTTGACTAGCATAAAAGCGCATTTGCTTGAGGACAAGCAAATCTCAAGTGTAAGGGTATATGATGAGGCGAAAAATGATCCGTTTTTAGGGGGTCATTTAAGCCCGAATTCGAATTTATTTGATCAAATATTGCCCTAAATCGTTCCTTTTGTGATTTTAGGTACTTTGGGAGAGAAATCTGGAAAAGGAAGCAATTCGGACGTTTTTGAGCATAAAAGTGAAGAAAACGCCAAAGACTTAATTTTCCATGCTGGGAACTGTAGGTGACGGCGTCAAGAGCAATACCTTGACGGCGTCAAGAGCAAATTTCATGAATTTCCATGACGACCCAGAACAGATTTGACGGCGTCACGTAGGAAGGGCGTCAAGAGTAAAAGAGTCATGACGGCCTGGAAGTGTATAAGTCTTGACGGTGTCAGAAGTAGATCTAGGCAGTCCGAGAAGAGTTTTGGCGGCGAGGTGACGGCGTCACAAGTTTATTCTTGACGCCGTCAAACCTATTTTTCTATATATAGTTTTCTAATTTTCACACATTAAGGAGAGAAGTTTAGGAGAGAAGTTTAGAAAGAAGTTTTGGGAGAAACCCTAAGTACGATTTTGGTGTAACTTTACAGGTTTTTCAAGGGTTCCAACCCCTTGATACCTTGCATGATTAATCAAGATAAGTGTTTTTCTAATTCAATCAATATGTCTATGTGTTGGTTGTCTATATCATGTTCTTATCTTAATTCTATCATGCTAGGCTAGATCTATCTTGTGTTTGCTTAGATCTAATGAAACCTAGATGTTAATTATGTGTTGATTACTTGTTTATTCTTGTCTTGGATGAATGATTTATATGTTAGGCTTAAGAAAACTGGCAGATCTCCACTTGGTAACTTGCTTGAACGTCTTAAGAAACATGAACCGAGGCGCACTAGGTCTTTATTGGTTGTATTTAATGCATGAGCCACTGTTTACAATCCCTATAGTTGTGCTGAGTATGGTGTAGGAGGAGATAAGAGCTCATAGAATTGGGGAGTTATGTGTGCCACCCCATGAAGGGTATTAAGGAATACGATCCGTCATCCATGCAATTATAACAAGTAATTAATGTGTAAAAGATGTCTAGGGAGTAGTGAAATCTAAGTAAACACATTTTCTCCAATTACTGCTCACAACCTTAGTTTAATTAGCTTAATTTCATTTCTAGTATTTTATTTTGATTGCATCTTAGTATTGGGTTAGTTGATTAGCAACTAATTCCGCCCAAATCCTTCAAACCCGAGATTTTAATTGCTTTCATAAAAATATAAAAATACAAAAATAATCATCCCTCACCTTTAGAACTAGTAATTAGGTTTTCTAATCCTAGCGACACTATTCCTAAGCTGAACGATCAATCCCCCGGTACTTGTCACTATACTATACTATAATGATCAGGTACACTGCCTGGTGGGGGTTGTAAGCTTCTCGAGATCCCTCGAGAGGTAAAGCCTGTTGCGATTCCCACGCATCATTTTCCACTCCCATTCAAGCTGCTTTTCAAGGAAGAATCCACCACCAATCATCATCGAAGATAGATCGTGTTAGTAATCAAATCTGTAGAACCGTAGAGGGGGTGAATACGGTTTCTTCGGATTTTAAGACGTTTAAAAACTTTAAGCCTCAAAGAAAACCAAGTGGTTGTATAATCAATCCAAACAACCACAAACACAACCAAAGTATATAAAGCGAGTAAAGAGAGACACCACGATATATACTGGTTCGGGATGAGGGGGGGGGGGGTTATACCATCCGTACGTCCAGTTGCGAATCCACGACTTCGATACTATTCACTAGAATAATCCTTTTGGTGGACTATAAATCGTTACAATTCACTCCACCGATATTTACCAATATCGATGCTCATAAAGAAGGAGTTACTCCCTAACGGTATTCCGCCCTCGGAAACCACCCAAAAGAATCTCGCGATTTGACTTCACCTAAGGGTCACCAAGATCACTTCCAAGACTTCCCACCGGAAGTATCAAACCCCAACTAGATCCCCAATGATCTAGGCTTGGTCACCAAGACGCAAGACTACCCTTATAAACAATTGAAAGAATATAAGTTTCTTTGAACCAAGCCCTAACCTAACCTAGTGACTCGATTCTAATAGAAAGGGTATAGATAAGAAGACCCCCGACACAATCACAAGAGTGGATTAGGTTCTTGTGATTCTTCCCTTGCAAGTAGATGTGTTCTTTCAAAGATGTTAATGTGAAAATCAAGAACACAAGATTAGATATGGAGATAGAGATAGAGATTTGAGAGTGTTTAGAGAGAAAGAATAATGGTAAGGGGTGAGGAATACAAGAGGCAAGGGTGGTATTTATAGGCCAAGAACCCAAACTTGGGAAATTTTACCAAGGCCGGCGCGTCACCCGCGCGTCAGCGCGCGGGCAGCGCGCCAGGCTTCTGTAAAGATTTCCCAACTGTTGGTGTTTGGATCTTATAAATACCTATCCTTGCTAAACCCGCAATTGTACTTCACACTTAACCTTATCATTAATTATTATAAGGTTTACCAACTCAAATAGCCAATTTGGAAAATGTTTTGTGAAGTGTTTAAAGAGAAAACAAATTACCAAGGGTATAAAGTGTAGATTGGGTAATTGGAAAGGGTTGAAGTGTTATTCCTCACAAGGCATAGAAAAGAGAGAAATAATATGCCAAGGTATATTCCATTGCTTGGGGGGGAAGAATGAGATGGAGGGTTGAGATGAGATGGTTTGAATTGGATGGTGGAGATCAAAGGGAGCCTCCTTTGGTTTTCAAATTATTTGGCATGTGTTGAATATGGATGGTTGAGATGTGATGATTTGAAATAGATTGCTAAGATCAAAGAAGCCTAGGTTAGGATTGAGAAAGGGATATTCCAAAGGAATATGTTTTGCTTGGGGGGAAAGGGGAAATCAATGGTTGAGATGGTTTTGGTTTGAAATGGATGACTTGGATTAAACACATGTGATGGTATAGAGAGGAGGATGAGATGAATGGTTGAGATGTGTTGTAATTTGAATTCAATGGCTAGGATCAAAGGAGCATCCTTTGGAATTCAAACAATTCCAATGTGTTGAAAATGAAGGGTTAAGATGTGTTGTAAAGGAATGGATGGTTGAGATGTAGAGTGTGTAAGAGAATATGTAAGAGTGTAAGAGATTGTGTAAGAGAATATTTGATTTGGATTTGATTGGATTTGTCTGTTGTAGAAATGAGATTAAGAGAAGATTAAGTTATAATCTAATTGTTAATAAGAGGAAAAGGTTTACAATTAAGATTATAAGTTGAGAAAATCATAAGTTACTTATAACTTCAAGTAACACAACGTCGAGAATCGATAGTTTCATATCTCGTGACTTTCCATGACTCGACCTCTCAACTAATACCTTGGTTCAAACAAGTTAAGTGCTTTGCTTTGATGTAAAGCATAACCCAAGTGGGAAAGGATGCGTTTATGCAAAGTGACCTTTTACTTAGTTTGACCAATAAGGGAGTAAACACGTTACGTAATTAGAGAAGACGTAAGCACAGGATATGAACATATGGATGCTTCAACACGATGTCACATGAAATATACAAGCTCCCTAAGTTTATAAAAGCCTTGGCTAGAGGCGATAGTTAGAAAACATGAGTTGACGTTTTCCCGTAAATGGGTGTTTTAAAAGTGGGATCTCTCAACTCTCAAAACTCATTTCGAGTGTTCTCAATTAAGCACATAACATATTCATACCTGTATTGAAAGATCCACATTTGTCGGGTAAGGGGAAATCCGACTTTCAAAATTTGCCCGGTGTAACACCCCCATTTTTCACTGATCGCAGCGGATAAAGTGTTTGGGGTATTACTTCATAGAATCACAGATACAGGAATAGAAAACGACTCGAAAAGAGACGTTTTGAAATTTTAGTTATCATTCATAATTATCAGAGTTTTAATTATAAAAGATATACTTTTATTTTGTTGAGGTCCCAAAAATCTAAGAGTTAGGTTGGTGGTGTTTGAATGATAACCATGAAAAGTCCTCCAAGTTCAGTACCTCCTTCCGCCATAGGTCCATAGAAATAATAAACCTAGAATACATGCTTAAAAAGTCAACACTAGGTGTTGAGTGAGAATCATAGGTTTAGGGGTTAGTGAATACAAGTTCCCTGGGTTCAGTTGTTTCACCCATCTGGGAAAATGCAAGTTTTTGTTATAATTGTGATGCATGCACAATTATCAGGAGTTTAGTAGGTTGCACTAAGCTCATGAATCACACCTTAACGATCCGGGTCATGTGGGCTGCAGACCCAACATGAGGGGATAGAAGGATAACTTGCCAAAGTTATACCTTGAGTGGATTCAAATATAGTACTTATTGGTACCACCTAGTGGGGTGTTAATACCAACGGGAGTTGTCAAACTCCAATAGATCTATCAACTATATTCGCGTTCGATTGGGTAAAACCTCCCAAATAATTAGATTCATGAATTTTGGTTATGTAGTGGTGGCAATTAGTTTACTCGTGCAAACAACCAAATAAAAAGACTTGTATTCGGTTTTAAGTAAAGCATTTAGCATGTATCCCCCTTACAGGGTTTATAAAAGCATTTAGATTGAAAGTTTTAAAAAGATGTATGGCTATGAAGACTCACCTGGGTGTAGAGTAATCTAAGAAATGCAAATAGTGACTCGGAAACTAGATCGCCTTACTCACGTATCCTAGTGTGTTGTTGTTGGTTTTCTATGTATGTCAAGCTTTTAATTATCATGATTATGTTTCTCAAGTTATTGTTTTTAGGTTTGTTAATGTTTTAGATATAACATAACACCGTTCAGGCCATTGTAATTCAGAAGTATATGACTCCTCACATGAAGCTCCCTACTATTGTATTATGTTATCAACATAATACCGTTCGGGCCATCATAATTCACAAGTTAATACTCCTCACACAAAGCTCCTTATTATTGAGTTATGTTGCTATTACCGTGGGAATCGCAACAGGCTTTACCTCTCGAGGGATCTCGAGAAGCTTACAACCCCCACCAGGCAGTGTACCTGATCGTTGTAGTATAGTATAGTGACAAGTACCGGGGGATTGATCGTTCAGCTTAGGAATAGTGTCGCTAGGATTAGAAAGCCTAATTACTAGTTCTAAAGGTGAGGGATGATTATTTTTGTGTTTTTATATTTTTTTAGAAAGCAATTAAAATCTCGGGTTTTGGAAGACTGGGCGGAATTAGTTGCTATTCAACTAACCCAAAACTACGATGCAATCAAAATAAAATACTAAAAATGTAAATAAGCTAATTTATACTAAAGTTGTGAGCAGTATTTGGAGAAAATGTGTTTACTTAGATTTCACTACTCCCTAGATATCTTTTACACGTTAATTACTTGTTATAATTGTATGGATGACGGATTGTATTCCTTAATACCATTCATGGGGTGGCATACATAACTCCCCAATTCTATGAGCTCTTATCTCCTCCTACACCATGCCCAACACAACTATAGGGATTGTAAACAGTGGCTCATGCATTAAATACAACCAATAAAGACCTAGTATGCCTCGGTTCATGTTTCTTAAGACGTTAAAGCATGTTACCATTTGGAGATCTGCCAGTTTTCTTAAGCCTAACATATAAATCATTCATCCAAGACAAGAATAAACAAGTAATCAACACATAATCAATATCTAGGTTTCATTAGATCTAAGCAAACACAAAAGAGATCTAGCCTAGCATGATAGAATTAAGACAAGAACAAGATATAGACAACCAACACATAGACATATTGATTGAATTAGAAGAACACTTATCTTAATTAATTATGCAAGGTATCAAGGGGCTGGAACCCTTGAAAAACCTGTAAAGTTACACCAAAATCGTCTTTAGGGTTTCTCCCAAAACTTCTCTTTTTAAATGTGAAAAACTAGAAAACTATATATAGGAAAATAGGGATGACGGCGTCAAGAACAAAGGTGTGACGCCGTCATCTCGCCGCCAAATACTTCCTCGGACGGCCTTGATCTACTTCTGACGCCGTCAAGGCCAAGGCCGTCACACAAATTCCTCTTGACGCCCTATGTGTGACGCCGTCATCAACTACCGATTTTAATTCTTGGGGTTTTGACGCCGTCAGGACAACTCTTGACGCCTTCATGAACTCTCGGATTTTATTATTGAGGTTTGACGCCGTCAGGACATTACTCTTGACGCCGTCACCTACTGTTCCCAGCATGGAAAATTGAGACTTTGCCGTTTTCTTCACTTTTATGCTCCAAAAACGTCCAAAATGGCTTCTTTTCCAGAATTCACTCTCCAAGTACCTAAAATCACAAAAGGAACGATTTAGGGCAATATTTGATCAAATAAATTCGGATTCGGGCTTAAATGACCCCCTAAAAACGGATCATTTTTCGCCTCATCATATACCCTTACACTTGAGATTTGCTTGTCCTCAAGCAAATGCACTTTTATTCTACTCAAAAGACAAGTTAGGGGTCATTTAACACTAATATAAAAGTAATTACAACAAATAATCGTTCCACTAAAGACCAATAGACAAGCACGGAGGTCATACACAAGCACCTCACAAATAGTGTTCAGATACTCACATCTCTCGGGTGTAATAAAGTGTGAATTACAATATGGAAACGGAAGATATCTCTCACTACCTGTCATAGCAAAATAGATTACCATAGGCTTGGGAAAGGATCAAACCTCCACCACATGGCGTAAGCACCTAGGATAAACTATCAAAGAGGTCTTTTAAAGGGTTGTAACGTTAGGTATAGGGATATGAATTACACGGTTTTGTTGGATAAAGGAAATTTTACTGGTGGCGAGTTAACAATCTTGGTTAATTACATGTACAATATGGCGTTGCTAAGCCAAGACTAGACACGACTTAAGCTAATAAATGAAAAATAACAAAAACATAAAATGAACATAGAATAAAAAGGGATGGTAGTCCGTATGTTTTTTCTCTTTTTCCTTTTTTTTTTTCTATATTTTTTTTCTTTTTCTTGATTTTTCAATTTTTTTTCCTTTTTTCTTTTATTTTTATTATTTTTTTTTTTGCATACACTCTTACCCTACCATCCAAAATAATACATCATAGGGGATGAGAATTCCCCTTACACTTGAATCTTTACATACTTTACAATTAACTAATCTAATGACTCGAATTAAGAAAATCAAAACACTTGGAGCACTTTTAAGATTAACGTACATATGGGGGTAATAATATTATGTTCTTCCCCATTACTCCATAAAATAAGTACTTACCCATGAGTCCCAATCGTCCCAAAACAATATGTACAAGGATATGACTCGACTTAGCAACCATGTAATCAATTAGAAAGTTAACTTAGGGTTTAACAAATAACAATAATGCACTAAAGATGAGCGCATACACGGAAGGCTAAGGCGATTTGGTTGTACATTTAAGTGGGGTGTAACAAATTCTTCCTTTAAGTAAAATGCTTAAAGTTAGAAACGAAAAGATAGGCTCGGAGGGGTGTACTAGGGGTTTCGTGTACTAAAAATGAGTACAACGCTAAGGGTGTGGGAAAAATTAGTTGACTTAACTAGCCAAGTATTATGACTTAAATAGTCAAGTAATTATAATACGGGTTTAACACAAGGGTGATCCTAATGCCTCTTATCATGTAGTAAATCCTACCACACGAATGTAGTCTCACTAGCGGTCTCGGGATGCATCACTAACGCAAGTTCTAGAATCTAAATGCTACCGGTACACTCATAGGCATTAATAGTAAATGCTTTTCCTATCAAATCTAAAGGCGAACCTCACATTTTTGGGTGGAAAATTTTTCTGAATATACGGTTATGTGCTAGTCATACAATCTCCTATCCATGAGACGCTTGCTATGGCTAAAGTTTCACTCCTAAATGTTGTAAAAAATTTTAAATTTGGCGCTAAAATTACACTAACAAGTATTTCTCATAGTTTTATTACACATCTACTATCAAACAAAACAAACTCAAGCGAAAGTGCATATGTAAGGTATCATCTTTTTACCCTCCCCTTACACTTAAGATGAACATTGTCCCCAATGTTCAAGTAAAGAATATAAAAGTGAAAAAGTAAAGAGAATGAAATCAAATACTCCCCTGATTCGCTCGGTATGGATTATAGGTTGGCCAGATTAGATCTTCCTCCAAGAAAATGAACAATCAAAGCTTCCCTTCCAGAATATAAATCATCTCCTTGTCGAACATAACCTGTAAATCCTGACAAAAATAGACAAGACAACCTTGCGTAAAATCGGCGGCATCCTATATAAGTTACTAAATCCTAGAAAACAAAGTAAGATATAATGCTTGTGGAATGAAGTTTGCAGATTTCCTAGAGATTATAAAACTTAATAATTCACAAAAACCATAAGACTCCGTTAGAAAAACAAAACCGGTAAAATTTCCAGATTTTAACTCCTGACGCCGTCAAGAGTAAACCTCTGACGCCGTCAGAATGGACCTGCAGAAATTCTTATGTTAAGTTTCTGGAAAATTTCTGGAAAAACTTGGTCCTACTTCCTGGAAAATCCTGCAAAACTTCATTATGACTCAATACAAGCATTTGACTCTAACAAATACGAATATACATGTTCATTTAATATTGTGGAGAATCATGATCGGCTTGTTTCTTAAAAACATATTTGGGGTTTCCCCTTACACTTATCTTTTGCAAAAATACTTTTAGGTGGAGTTAAGACTAGGCTAAACAACATAGTAAAGTATTTCCACATTTTAATTTAGAGACATGATCAACCAACAATAAAAATAAAACATGCATACGGAAGCAAATAACAATCAAACAAATAAAATCACACAAAACATGGGTTGCCTCCCAAGAAGTGCTTTTCTTTATTTACGAGTCTTGTAGCTAGACTCAAGGTCATGGGTTACTACGTGATTCGGGTGAGTTCCTCGTTGAGGACATCTTTGGGATCAAACTTAGGTTTCAACTTTCTATCGGTTTCCTTAGTATGGTATGACCTTTCAAACTTTTCTCCATCCGGATCATACAAGGTCATTCTAATATGCCATGACCCGTCACCTTCTTTAGGTGGCTTGTCCCACCTCCATTTACACTTATCTCCCTCTCTTTTCCATTTATTCCTTTCTATGTTAATGGGCATTACGCTTAATAACTCAATCATCTTCCTAAAGAC
Organism: Artemisia argyi; assembly: GCA_030686995.1. Classification (NCBI taxonomy): domain Eukaryota; kingdom Viridiplantae; phylum Streptophyta; class Magnoliopsida; order Asterales; family Asteraceae; genus Artemisia; species Artemisia argyi. Next base: position 83,876,257 of record CM060676.1, read on the forward strand.
TAAGGGGTCCTCAAAGGGGTCTAGCTCTTCATCTCTAGCTATGAATTGTTCTACCGAATGTGTCTTTTCAACAAAGTCTTTTTCTAGATAGAATGGGCATTGAGGTCCTATAAAGTTCCTTTCTATCCAAGGTCCATATCTAGATGGTCTCCTATTCATCTCTACCCAATGCGGTGTTGGTTCATCATCACAATCATAACTATGCTTCTTAACATCATACACAGACCAAGTATCGCCTTCACCTACCGTTATCTTAGATTCCTTGCAATCTATCATGGCACTAGCGGTTGCTAAAAATCCTCTTCCTACCAATAATGGGCATGTAGTGTCACTAACCATGTCTAGGACGTGAAAATCCGCTAATATAGTTAACTTTCCTACGTGAACAACTACATCCTTAATCATTCCAACCGGGTGTGCAATACTCCCATCCGCTTGCCCTATCAATACCTCCGTTTCCTCTAACATTCCTAGCTTAAGAGCGGTGAATAAGGATTAGGGAATCAAGTTGAGGCTTGACCCTAAATCGGCTAGTGTGTCGAAAGCTTCGGATCTTCCTATCTTACAAGGCAAAACAAATATACCCAGGTCATCAAGCTTTTTAGGCAACTTGTTTTGAACGAAGGCGGTCCCATTTTTGCCTAGCTTACACTTCTCATATTTTTCTAGGAGGGCACTATAGTAGGGAGCACGCGCTAAGACATCAATGACGGGGTGTTCCAGGTGAAGTTCTTTGAATTCATCGTCAAGGTCTTGCGTAAGAGGTGTTTCAACAATGCTTTTGACCGGCTCTATAGTGGGTGTTTTATTTGATTGGTCCTTTTGGGGAACTTGGTTTTGTTTGAAACACGTGCTCGTTGATTTAACCGAGTAATATTGTGGACACGAAGTGGGTGACGAAACTGAGGATATGGAATTAACGGTTAGTTTCGGATTCTTGACCGTGTCACTCGGGAGTGCTCCCATTTCTCGGTCATTGAGAACTTTCAACAATGCATCAATTCTAGTGGTCATCTCGCTTTGCTTTTGTTTGAAATCGGCTTCAAACTTAGATATGCGAGCTTCTTGAGATGCCATGAACTTTGACATCAATCCTTCAAGATTGTTGGTACTACCATAGTTGTTAGAAGGATTGTTGTTGAAAGTACGGTTGGGTGGTGGTCCGGTTGGTTGGTAACGGTTAGGAGGATTGGAAGAATTGGGTTGATTTTGTTTCCACCTAAGGTTTGGGTGATTTTTCCATGAGGGGTTGTATGAATCACCGTATGTATTTGGCTCGGGCTTGAAAGTGTACCACTTATCTCCCGCTTCGTCGGTACGCGTGGATGCGTAGTCCGCAAAAGCTGTTCCGGGGAGTTCCTCACAATCACGAGTGTCATGGGGACCACTACATAATTCGCATGAAGAAGTGATTTTGTTCACTTGGCTTGAAGGCTTCGGAGCTTCGTAAGATTTCATGAGAAACTTGACTTGGTCCTCAAGTTCCATGATCCTACGGTCGGGAGTGCTAGAATTGTTCGAAGGCAAAGATATTGCCTTGACCATTTTGTTCAAATCACGGGGATCATTCCAACTTTCGTTGTCATAGAGAGCAAGATCTTCTATGAGTTCCCATGATTGTTCCGCACTAAGATCACGTAGCTTACCACCGGCCGATTGGTCAATGGTTCGCATCGTGGAGATGTCGATATGGTCATAAAAAATTTGGACTTGGAGCCAAAGATCTATGCCATGATGAGGGACTTTTTGGAGTAAGTCCTTGAAACGAGTCCATGCTTCATAGAGAGATTCATTTTGACGTTGTTGGAACATCAAGATGTCATTCCTAAGCTTAGTAGTTCTCCCCGGTGGGAAAAATTGAGCAAGGAAACGAGTGGTGAGATCATCCCATGTGGTGATAGATCCCGCGGGTAAACGCTCAAGCCATTGACTAGCTTGATCCCGTAGAGAGAATTGGAATAGGCGTAAACGGATAGTCTCTCTAGTTGCAACATCTAGGTCTATGGAATCTACGATTTTGAGGAAGTCCTTAGGATGTTGGTTTGGATCTTTGGAACGAAGTCCATGGAATGCACAACGCTTTGCACCAGCCGGATGGTGTCGGATCGCAAGGGGGTCACATCGGCTCCGGTGAGCTCAATGGTGTTTCGGTAGCCTTGGTGGCTAGGTCGGGATAACTCTCCTAAGGTTCGGGGCCTAAGGGGTTCTAATGGTGGGTTTTGTTGTGGTGGGATGACGGGTTCAAAGATGTTACCACCTTCCATGATGTCGGATGGTAAAGAGTTACGAACAAAAGCACGAAGAAATAAGATATACTAAAGAAAACCTAAAAATAAAAATAAAATCTTACTAGAAAGGAATCTAGCAAGTAGACCTAATAAAAAGAAATTCTAACCTAGACAATAACTATTCCCCGGGCTGCGGCGCCAAAAACTTGATGCGTGGGAATCGCAACAGGCTTTACCTCTCGAGGGATCTCGAGAAGCTTACAACCCCCACCAGGCAGTGTACCTGATCGTTGTAGTATAGTATAGTGACAAGTACCGGGGGATTGATCGTTCAGCTTAGGAATAGTGTCGCTAGGATTAGAAAGCCTAATTACCAGTTCTAAAGGTGAGGGATGATTATTTTTGTGTTTTTATATTTTTTTAGAAAGCAATTAAAATCTCGGGTTTTGGAAGAGTGGGCGGAACTAGTTGCTATTCAACTAACCCAAAACTACGATGCAATCAAAATAAAATACTAAAAATGTAAATAAACTAATTTATACTAAAGTTGTGAGCAGTATTTGGAGAAAATGTGTTTACTTAGATTTCACTACTCCCTAGATATCTTTTACACGTTAATTACTTGTTATAATTGTATGGATGACGGATTGTATTCCTTAATACCATTCATGGGGTGGCATACATAACTCCCCAATTCTATGAGCTCTTATCTCCTCCTACACCATGCCCAGCACAACTATAGGGATTGTAAACAGTGGCTCATGCATTAAATACAACCAATAAAGACCTAGTACGCCTCGGTTCATGTTTCTTAAGACGTTCAAGCATGTTACCATTTGGAGATCTGCCAGTTTTCTTAAGCCTAACATATAAATTATTCATCCAAGACAAGAATAAACAAGTAATCAACACATAATCAATATCTAGGTTTCATTAGATCTAAGCAAACACAAAAGAAATCTAGACTAGCATGATAGAATTAAGACAAGAACAAGATATAGACAACCAACACATAGACATATTGATTGAATTATAAGAACACTTATCATAATTAATCATGCAAGGTATCAAGGGGTTGGAACCCTTGAAAAACCTGTAAAGTTACACCAAAATCGTCTTTAGGGTTTCTCCCAAAACTTCTCTTTTTAAATGTGAAAAACTAGAAAACTATATATAGGAAAATAGGGATGACGGCGTCAAGAACAAAGGTGTGACGCCGTCATCTTGCCGCCAAATACTTCCTCGGACGGCCTTGATCTACTTCTGACGCCGTCAAGGCCTAGGCCGTCACACAAATTCCTCTTGACGCCCTATGTGTGACGCCGTCATCAACTACAGATTTTAATTCTTGGGGTTTTGACGCCGTCAGGACAACTCTTGACGCCTTCATGAACTCTCGGATTTTATTATTGAGGTTTGACGCCGTCAGGACATTACTCTTGACGCCGTCACCTACTGTTCCCAGCATGGAAAATTGAGACTTTGCCGTTTTCTTCACTTTTATGCTCAAAAAACGTCCAAAATGGCTTCTTTTCCAGAATTCACTCTCCAAGTACCTAAAATCACAAAAGGAACGATTTAGGGCAATATTTGATCAAATAAATTCGGATTCGGGCTTAAATGACCCCCTAAAAACGGATCATTTTTGGCCTCATCATATACCCTTACACTTGAGATTTGCTTGTCCTCAAGCAAATGCGCTTTTATTCTACTCAAAAGACAAGTTAGGGGTCATTTAACACTAATATAAAAGTAATTACAACAAATAATCATTCCACTAAAGACCAATAGACAAGCACGGAGGTCATACACAAGCACCTCACAAATAGTGTTTTGATACTCACATCTCTCGGGTGTAATAAAGTGTAAATTACAATATGGAAACGGAAGATATCTCTCACTACCTGTCATAGCAAAATAGATTACCATAGGCTTGGGAAAGGATCAAACCTCCACCACATGGCGTAAGCACCTAGGATAAACTATCAAAGAGGTCTTTTAAAGGGTTGTAACGTTAGGTATAGGGATATGAATTACACGGTTTTGTTGGATAAAGGAAGTTTTACTGGTGGCGAGTTAACAATCTTGGTTAATTACATGTACAATATGGCGTTGCTAAGCCAAGACTAGACTCGACTTAAGCTAATAAATGAAAAATAACAAAAACATAAAATGAACATAGAATAAAAAGGGATGGTAGTCCGTATGTTTTTTCTCTTTTTCCTTTTTTTTCTATATATATATTTTTTTCTTTTTCTTGATTTTTGGATTTTTGGATTTTTTTTTTTTTTTTTTTTTTTTTTTTTTTTTTTTTTTTTTTGCATACACTCTTACCCTACCATCCAAAATAATACATCATAGGGGATGAGAATTCCCCTTACACTTGAATCTTTACATACTTTACAATTAACTAATCTAATGACTCGAATTAAGAAAATCAAAACACTTGGAGCACTTTTAAGATTAACGTACATATGGGGGTAATGATATTATGTTCTTCCCCATTACTCCATAAAATAAGTACTTACCCATGAGTCCCAATCGTCCCAAAACAATATGTACAAGGATATGACTCGACTTAGCAACCATGTAATCAATTAGAAAGTTAACTTAGGGTTTAACAAATAACAATAATGCACTAAAGATGAGCGCATACACGGAAGGCTAAGGCGATTTGGTTGTACATTTAAGTGGGGTGTAACAAATTCTTCCTTTAAGTAAAATGCTTAAAGTTAGAAACGAAAAGATAGGCTCGGAGGGGTGTACTAGGGGTTTCGTGTACTAAAAATGAGTACAACGCTAAGGGTGTGGGAAAAATTAGTTGACTTAACTAGCCAAGTATTATGACTTAAATAGTCAAGTAATTATAATACGGGTTTAACACAAGGGTGATCCTAATGCCTATTATCATGTAGTAAATCCTACCACACGAATGTAGTCTCACTAGCGGTCTCGGGATGCATCACTAACGCAAGTTCTAGAATCTAAATGCTACCGGTACACTCATAAGCATTAATAGTAAATGTTTTTCCTATCAAATCTAAAGGCGAACCTCACATTTTTGGGTGGAAAATTTTTCTGAATATACGGTTATGTGCTAGTCATACAATCTCCTATCCATGAGACGCTTGCTATGGCTAAAGTTTCACTCCTAAATGTTGTAAAAAATTTTAAATTTGGCGCTAAAATTACACTAACAAGTATTTCTCATAGTTTTATTACACATCTACTATCAAACAAAACAAACTCAAGCGAAAGTGCATATGTAAGGTATCATCTTTTTACCCTCCCCTTACACTTAAGATGAACATTGTCCCCAATGTTCAAGTAAAGAATGTAAAAGTGAAAAAGTAAAGAGAATGAAATCAAATACTCCCCTGATTCGCTCGGTATGGATTATAGGTTGGCCAGATTAGATCTTCCTCCAAGAAAATGAACAATCAAAGCTTCCCTTCCAGAATATAAATCATCTCCTTGTCGAACATAACCTGTAAATCCTGACAAAAATAGACAAGACAACCTTGTATAAAATCGGCGGCATCCTATATAAGTTACTAAATCCTAGAAAACAAAGTAAGATATAATGCTTGTGGAATGAAGTTTGCAGATTTCCTAGAGATTATAAAACTTAATAATTCACAAAAACCATAAGACTCCGTTAGAAAAACAAAACCGGTAAAATTTCCAGATTTTAACTCTTGACGCCGTCAAGAGTAAACCTCTGACGCCGTCAGAATGGACCTGCAGAAATTCTTATGTTAATTTTCCGGAAAATTTCTGGAAAAACTTGATCCTACTTCCTGGAAAATCCAGCAAAACTTCATTATGACTCAATACAAGCATTTGACTCTAACAAATACGAATATACATGTTCATTTAATATTGTGGAGAATCATGATCGGTTTGTTTCTTAAAAACATATTTGAGGTTTCCCCTTACACTTATCTTTTTCAAAAATACTTTTAGGTGGAGTTAAGACTAGGCTAAACAACATAGTAAAGTATTTCCACATTTTAATTTAGAGACATGATCAACCAACAATAAAAATAAAACATGCATACGGAAGCAAATAACAATCAAACAAATAAAATCACACAAAACATGGGTTGCCTCCTAAGAAGCGCTTTTCTTTATTTACGAGTCTTGTAGCTAGACTCAAGGTTATGGGTTACTACGTGATTCGGGTGAGTTCCTCGTTGAGGACATCTTTGGGATCAAACTTAGGTTTCAACTTTCTATCGGTTTCCTTAGTATGGTATGACCTTTCAAACTTTTCTCCATCCGGATCATACAAGGTCATTTTAATATGCCATGACCCGTCACCTTCTTTAGGTGGCTTGTCCCACCTCCATTTACACTTATCTCCCTCTCTTTTCCATTTATTCCTTTCTATGTTAATGGGCATTACGCTTAATAACTCAATCATCTTCCAAAAGACTAAGGGGTCCTCAAAGGGGTCTAGCTCTTCATCTCTAGCTATGAGTTGTTCTATCGAATGTGTCTTTTCAACAAAGTCTTTTTCTAGATAGAATGGGCATTGAGGTCCTATAAAGTTCCTTTCTATCCAAGGTCCATATCTAGATGGTCTCCTATTCATCTCTACCCAATGCGGTGTTGGTTCATCATCACAATCATAACTATGCTTCTTAACATCATACACCGACCAAGTATCGCCTTCACCTACCGTTATCTTAGATTCCTTGCAATCTATCATGGCACTAGCGGTTGCTAAAAATCCTCTTCCTACCAATAATAGGCATGTAGTGTCACTAACCATGTCTAGGACGTGAAAATCCGCTAATATAGTTAACTCTCCTACGTGAACAACTACATCCTTAATCATTCCAACCGGGTGTGCAATACTCCCATCCGTTAGCCCTATCAATACCTCCGTTTCCTCTAACTTTCCTAGCTTAAGAGCGGTGAATAAGGATAAGGGAATCAAGTTGAGGCTTGACCCTAAATCGGCTAGTGTGTCGAAAGCTTCGGATCTTCCTATCTTACAAGGCAAAACAAATATACCCGGGTCATCAAGCTTTTTAGGCAACTTGTTTTGAACGAAGGCGGTCCCATTTTTGCCTAGCTTACACTTCTCATATTTTTCTAGGAGGGCACTATAGTAGGGAGCACGCGCTAAGACATCAATGACGGGGCGTTCCAGGTGAAGTTCTTTGAATTCATCGTCAAGGTCTTGCGTAAGAGGTGTTTCAACAATGCTTTTGACCGGCTCTATAGTGGGTGTTTTATTTGATTGGTCCTTTTGGGGAACTTGGTTTTGTTTGAAACACGTGCTCGTTGATTTAACCGAGTAATATTGTGGACACGAAGTGGGTGACGAAACTGAGGATATGGAATTAACGGTTAGTTTCGGATTCTTGACCGTGTCACTCGAGAGTGCTCCATTTCTCGGTCATTGAGAACTTTCAACAATGCATCACTTCTAGTGGTCATCTCGCTTTGCTTTTGTTTGAAATCGGCTTCAAACTTAGACATGCGAGCTTCTTGAGATGCCATGAACTTTGACATCAATCCTTCAAGATTGTTGGTACTACCATAGTTGTTAGAAGGATTGTTGTTGAAAGTACGGTTGGGTGGTGGTCCGGTTGGTTGGTAACGGTTAGGCGGATTGGAAGAATTGGGTTGATTTTGTTTCCACCTAAGGTTTGGGTGATTTTTCCATGAGGGGTTGTATGAATCACCGTATGTATTTGGCTCGGGCTTGAAAGTGTACCACTTATCTCCCGCTTCGTCGGTACGCCTGGATGCGTAGTCCGCAAAAGCTGTTCCGGGGAGTTCCTAACAATCACGAGTGTCATGGGGACCACTACATAATTCACATGAAGAAGTGATTTTGTTCACTTGGCTTGAAGGCTTCGGAGCTTCGTAAGATTTCATGAGAAACTTGACTTGGTCCTCAAGTTCCATGATCCTATGGTCGGGAGTGCTAGAATTGTTCGAAGGCAAAGATATTGCCTTGACCGTTTTGTTCAAATCACGGGGATCATTCCAACTTTTGTTGTCATAGAGAGCAAGATCTTCTATGAGTTCCCATGATTGTTCCGCACTAAGATCACGTAGCTTACCACCGGCCGATTGGTCAATGGTTCGCATCGTGGAGATGTCGATATGGTCATAAAAAATTTGGACTTGGAGCCAAAGATCTATGCCATGATGAGGGACTTTTTGGAGTAAGTCCTTGAAACGAGTCCATGCTTCATAGAGAGATTCATTTTGATGTTGTTGGAACATCAAGATGTCATTCCTAAGCTTAGTAGTTCTCCCCGGTGGGAAAAATTGAGCAAGGAAACGAGTGGTGAGATCATCCCATGTGGTGATAGATCCCGCGGGTAAACGCTCAAGCCATTGACTAGCTTGATCCCGTAGAGAGAATTGGAATAGGCGTAAATGGGTAGTCTCTCTAGTTGCAACATCTAGGTCTATGGAATCTATGATTTTGAGGAAGTCCTTAAGATGTTGGTTTGGATCTTCGGAACGAAGTCCATGGAATGCACATCCGCTTTGCACTAACCGGATGGTGTCGGATCGAAAGGGGGTCACATCGGCTCCGGTGAGCTCAATGGTATTTCGGTAGCCTTGGTGGCTAGGTCGGGATAACTCTCCTAAGGTTCGGGGCCTAAGGGGTTCTAATGGTGGGTTTTGTTGTGGTGGGATGACGGGTTCAAAGATGTTACCACCTTCCATGATGTCGGATGGTAAAGAGTTACGAACAAAGGCACGAAGAAATAAGATAGACTAAAGAAAACCTAAAAATAAAAATAAAATCTTACTAGAAAGGAATCTAGCAAGTAGACCTAATAAAAAGAAATTCTAACCTAGACAATAACTATTCCCCGGGCTGCGGCGCCAAAAACTTGATGCGTGGGAATCGCAACAGGCTTTACCTCTCGAGGGATCTCGAGAAGCTTACAACCCCCACTAGGCAGTGTACCTGATCGTTGTAGTATAGTATAGTGACAAGTACCGGGGGATTGATCGTTCAGCTTAGGAATAGTGTCGCTAGGATTAGAAAGCCTAATTACTAGTTCTAAAGGTGAGGGATGATTATTTTTGTGTTTTTATATTTTTTTAGAAAGCAATTAAAATCTCGGGTTTTGGAAGAGTGGGCGGAATTAGTTGCTATTCAACTAACCCAAAACTACGATGCAATCAAAATAAAATACTAAAAATTTAAATAAGCTAATTTATACTAAAGTTGTGAGCAGTATTTGGAGAAAATGTGTTTACTTAGATTTCACTACTCCCTAGATATCTTTTACACGTTAATTACTTGTTATAATTGTATGGATGACGGATTGTATTCCTTAATACCATTCATGGGGTGGCATACATAACTCCCCAATTCTATGAGCTCTTATCTCCTCCTACACCATGCCCAGCACAACTATAGGGATTGTAAACAGTGGCTCATGCATTAAATACAACCAATAAAGACCTAGTACGTCTCGGTTCATGTTTCTTAAGACGTTCAAGCATGTTACCATTTGGAGATCTGCCAGTTTTCTTAAGCCTAACATATAAATCATTCATCCAAGACAAGAATAAACAAGTAATCAACACATAATCAATATCTAGGTTTCATTAGATCTAAGCAAACACAAAAGAGATCTAGCCTAGCATGATAGAATTAAGATAAGAACAAGATATAGACAACCAACACATAGACATATTGATTGAATTATAAGAACGCTTATCTTAATTAATCATGCAAGGTATCAAGGGGTTGGAACCCTTGAAAAACCTGTAAAGTTACACCAAAATCGTCTTTAGGGTTTCTCCCAAAACTTCTCTTTTTAAATGTGAAAAACTAGAAAACTATATATAGGAAAATAGGGATGACGGCGTCAAGAACAAAGGTGTGACGCCGTCATCTCGCCGCCAAATACTTCCTCGGACGGCCTTGATCTACTTCTGACGCCGTCAAGGCCTAGGCCGTCACACAAATTCCTCTTGACGCCCTATGTGTGACGCCGTCATCAACTACGGATTTCAATTCTTGGGGTTTTGACGCCGTCAGGACAACTCTTGACGCCTTCATGAACTCTCGGATTTTATTATTGAGGTTTGACGCCGTCAGGACATTACTCTTGACGCCGTCACCTACTGTTCCCAGCATGGAAAATTGAGACTTTGCCGTTTTCTTCACTTTTATGCTCCAAAAACGTCCAAAATGGCTTCTTTTCCAGAATTCACTCTCCAAGTACCTAAAATCACAAAAGGAACGATTTAGGGCAATATTTGATCAAATAAATTCGGATTCGGGCTTAAATGACCCCCTAAAAACGGATCATTTTTCGCCTCATCAAGTATATACAATAATCGTTCGAGGAGTCAGGGCACTTTAATTCGTAAACCCAACAAACTCGTCAAAAATGAAATATCCACATAGTACTCCTCGCATGAAGCTCCCTAGTATTGTGTTATGCTTCTAACTTTATTTAGGTTTTATACTTATATGATATTTTCACTTTTTACCCTTATAATTTATATATTTATGTTTTCTACCCTAAGTTTTATATTACTTATATTACTTATACTAATAACTATCTATACTTGACACAACTAGTCCCTAGACTTCTATATTAACCTAAGACTCCTAAGTTTTCTATATTTACCATTTTAGACCTTTAACTTTATACTATTTATGTTTTTAGTCCTTTTTAGTTTATACTTATGTTATTGATAAGGTGAAAAATGAACCATTTTTAGGGGGTCATTTAAGCCCGAATTCGAATTTATTTGATCAAATATTGCCCTAAATCGTTCCTTTTGTCATTTTAGGTACTTTTGGAGAGAATTCTGGAAAAGGAAGCATTTTGGACGTTTTTGGAGCATAAAAGTGAAGAAAACGACAAAGTCTTAATTTTCCTTGCTGGGAACCATACCTGACGGCCTCAAGAGCATTTTGATGACGCCGTAAAGAGTAAAAGTAGTGACGATCCAGAAGAAACGTGACGGCGTCACCCAAGGCCGTCACGTGTTAACTTGTCAAAACTTGCGCGCGGAGTAGCTGATATTGTTTTGGTCATAACTTTTGCATACGAACTCGGATTTAGGTGATTCAAAAGCCCACGCGAAAAGAATGAAGAGATCTACAATTTGGTGAAAAAATGGTCTTGACGCCGTCATGTGTACGGGCTGATGCCGTCAAGATGGGCCGACAGAAAATTAGCCTATAAATATAACATCATAACTTCACTTTTTGTAAGCCCTAAAACCTAAGGTCAATTCCTGGGTTTAGGTAGGTGTTTTTCCAGAAACTTAGAGGGTTTCAATCACTCCATAAACATCATGTATTGGTTTGATGATTCTATCTCAATTATGTCTTTCATTATTATTGTTGTTTGCTCTTCATTGATTATGTTTTGCTAATTCACCTTGTGTCTACTTATGATTGTGTGAAACTTGTATATAATTGATTAGATCTTATTGATTCCTTGTTGATGTTTGTGTCTATCTTCATCAATTAGGGTGTGACACTTCGATAGATCTAATTGGTTTAGCTTATAATTCTTGTTTCCTATTGTCTCTTGTTTAATTGAATGAATTCGATGTTAGGCTTAAGAAAACTGGCAGACTTCCATAGGGTAACATGCTTGAACGTCTTAAGAAGCATGAACCGATGTGTACTAGGTTTTTATGGTTGTATTTAATGCATGAGCGAATTCTAGTGATCCCATGTTAGGAGCTTCTTAGCCGGCTCGATATAGGAGTGAAGTAGGAGCTTATAGAATTGGGGAAGTAAGTACGCCACCCCATGAATGGTATTAAGGAATACAACCCGTCAATTAAAACAAGGTGTGAGAATTCAATAGGTAGAATTGGATAGCTAGCAAGGAGTAACATATCATAGGTAGACATGCTTCACTTATCTTGTAGAACCCTAGTTTACTTTTCTTGTTAATTAGTTTAATTAGTAGCTTTTGGGTTCGTTGATTAGCAACTAATTCCGCCCCTCCTTCCAATACCCGAGATTTTTACCTGCTTTTCATAAAATATAAAAACACAAAAAGAATCATCCTTCACCTTTAGACCTAGTTAGATTAATTTCAATCCTAACGACACTATTACTGAGTTGAACGATTAATCCCCCGGTACTTCTCACTATACTATACTACAACGATCAGGTACACTGCCTGGTGGGGGTTGTAAGCTTCTCGAGATCCCTCGAGAGGTAAAGCCTGGTACAATTCCACGCATCAAGTTTTTGGCGCCACAGCCCGAGGAATATTTATTGTTTAGGTTGAATTTGATTTTTATTAGGTCTACTCATTAGATTCCTATCAAGTGAGTTTTTTTTTTTTTTTTTTTTTTTTTTTTTTTTGTAGCTTTCTCGTAGTCTATCTTTTCTTTGTGATTTTGTTTGTAATTTTCTTCAAATGGACTTTACACTTAGACTTCTAAGATTGCAAGATAAGGTTGAGCGGCTAAGACACCAAAGATTTCAAAATACCTCATTTAGTAAAACCTATGCACCATATGAGCCTTCACCTAGGATAGTTTCGTATGAGCCACCTAGATGCATGTCATGGTTAGGCACTACCATAATACATGATGAACACATAGGTGACCTTGATATGATGGAGGATGTAGCCGAACATGATCACATTGATCAAAAAGACCTAGGTTTTATGATCGATGATGATGAATCTCAAGAAACAGATGATAAATCTTTTGGGCAATTTGTATATAGCAGTCAGAATATTGAGGATGATCCTTATGATTCGGATATAGAAGTTGAGATTCCTAGAGAAGCACTTGAGATACTTGGGAAAATGTTAGGGTTAGATTATAATAAAACACATGTTGAGGATATAGGTGATATTAACACATGGAGTGATGAGGTCAATAACATAAGCCCATAAAATACTCAACCATCATTTGAGGCACACACACCGCCCGTGACTTACCCGGAAGAAGTAGAAGAAACTTTAGAAATTCCGATGGAGGTAGAACCCTTGGACCAGGCACCACTAGAGGATATAGGTTTGAAAACTTGTAGTGATAACCTTACTCCTAGTTCTAGGGAATTTCCTAATGTTGATGAACCGGAACCTCAACCTTTACACAACTTTCCATCCTTAGATATACATCTAGGAGACAAAAGAGGAACCGACCCACCCATCAACCAATATTATCCGGGTAGTTTTAGGATGAAGGAAGCCATTCACTCACCCCCTTCATGTAACAATTCGCATTTTCAGGATATTTACTATTCCCGGAAAATTTCACTATTCACTTTTACTATTCATTTTTCCCGAAACTTTCCCGGAAGTTGATTTTTATTTGATATTCTCGAGTGATAAATCATTTCCATGGCAAATTAAATGTTTGACATTTGTCAGATCATTTTCGTGAAAGTTATTAAGGAATTACACGTTTTAGGGTAAAACGTCAATCAGAAATTCTACGCACAACGAAATTCAACCCCGTCAGGTGACCCCACATCAGAAAAATGTTTGACACACTCATGATTTATTTGAGAATTAATCGTGACTGAGAAAAACATGACCAAAGACTTCCCAGCAGGTCACCCAAGCCTGTACTAATCTCACATGAGCACGCTTAACCGTTTGGGCGATTAACCGTTAGACCACAAAACGCGTTTCTAAGACTATTTGAGTTTTCAACTTCTTAGAAAAAGTCAACATATTCTTTCCCTCCTCCATTGACCAAAAATCATCCCTTGATGTTATAAGTCATTTCGTGATTTTTTAGGCTTACGGTTTGATGTCTAAAAGACATTTAATACCAACCGACACTAGACTGAGCCCAGTCTAGACATTATAAGTCATTTCAAATCATTTTTATCCTATTAGAAAAGTAACATTTTACTTTTCTCAATTTTACGCAATATTCGTACATTTTACGTATTACGCGTTTTAGACCCGTGTTTCCAGTTTTTAGCAGGGTTTTAGCACCCGATAGAACCTACCACTCATTTTATATTTTATTATGGGACATATGGACATGTCTAACAATACTTTAAAGTTTCATAATTTTACGACACCCGGTTTTACGTTTTGAGGCCTAACCATTTACGGTTGGCAATTCCCGGAGTCAAAACTAATCAAATATCTAGATTTTTATCATCCAAGGCACACCTCACCCCCCTTATCCATGTTGAACCGCCAATGGGGGGGGGGAGTCACCATGGTGTGGCTTGATCTTGTCCATTGATTCTTTAGATCATTACAAGTGTCTAAATTAACCATGGTTAAACTCTAACCCAATATATGGTTAACTATTTTTCCTACCCTATAAATACCAAGCTAAACACATGATATTTCTTGCACCACACCTTCTTATAACCTTCAAGTCCTAAAACCTAAGGCACTTTTCTTATATTTTGTAAGAAAGTTAACTAGTTTTTGAAAGAAAACTAGTGTTTGATCTTTATTCTTGGAAATTTTCTAAGAAAAGTTGTTATAACTTTAAAGTCTCCAAAAAGACGTCGTTATAATCTTCAAATAGCTTTGGACTTCAAGAAGGCGTCGTTATAATCTTCAAATAACCTCGGTTTATCATAGATTGCAAAGGGTGAAGCTAAAGTCTATCAATGTCCTATCCTTACATGTTAACTTCCTTTCATCTTTGAAAGCCAAAAGTTGTAAGCCAAACCCTAACATGCTTCTTGTTAATTTACCATGTTCATATCATTTACATGTTATTCTTGCTATATTATGTATTGTATTTATGTCCATGATGTATAAAAATGAGTAAAAGATGTTGTTATAATGAATTATTGCAACAAGTTACTAAAACAAGCAAACTAGTGAATTTCTTGGTAAGACCTGATCAAAATGGTAAAAATATGATATTGGATTATTACATATTGTAGTAGAGGACCTAACAAGGAAACCGTAGCAATTTGAACCACCTAAAACGAGTATACGAGTCAAAAGTTATGACGATTTGAAATTACCAAAGATTTCCGGCAAAACTGCCTAAACCTTACTGAATCGCATTCTGACTTTTTGAAAGTCCCACTTCTGGTCCGATTCATCAAAAAGTTAAAACACAAAAGTTGTCCGGAACGACGTTTTCATTCAGGAACAAAGAAGCTCGAGCCCTGAAAACGCTTTCCGAGTGATAAAATTCTTCAAATTCTAAACAGCCCATTTTTAGGCGAAAGTCACTAGATTATGGTTATACTTTGAAAGGAACAAGAGGTCTTATGACCTATAATCAAGACCACCACCATGGATAGAGCCAAGGTTGTGTCTCATGACCTTGAAACAAGGACTAAGGGTCATGGCTAGGCCATGACGAAATGACCATAACAACTTACATAGGCGTAAACATGAAACAATGAATTAGGCGATAACATGAACAAGCAATTTGGATCTACTTCACTTAAAAGGAAACCATGAGATATTACCAAGAGAAAATGGTCATTCAAGACTTATGAAACTATCCCTAATAACAATCTTCATGTACAAATAAACTTTCATAAGTTTATTCAAATATCGGACATGTAACCTTTCGGATCAAAACTTATATCTATATATTTCATCAACTACTACAATAGTAGGGAGCCTCATGTGAGGAGTTCATTATGTAAGCCGTCGAGTTGAGTTGTGGATTTACGAGTTAAAGTGTCCTGGCTCCTCGAACGCTTACTAACATGACTTCTGAATTATGTCGGCCCGAACGGTAGTAAACGATATACCAAAACATACATGTTTCATGAATCTTTCTTTCAAAGACTTACATTATACATCATACCACATCATGGACTAAATGCAAGATATATATATAGGCACTACTTCATGTTCTTTACTCCGAACTTAAGTCGCAACATTCGATTATAGGTTGCTCGTAGAAACCTTCACGATACAACCGTTACATTCATTACTTGCTATCTTACTTAAGGTGAGTTCATAGCCCCACTTTCGATTACTTAATTGTTTCACAAACCCTTGGGGGGAATACATGCTATTATTTTTCTACTCGAACACAATGCTTTCTACTGTATGCTATTCGACTATGTTTTATTATCACTAAGTAACAACCTTGCTAAACCGAGATCCCTTATTATGAACCATTTAATCACTTGCGAGGGTTACTTGCGAGTGAGCGCGAATATTATGAATAGGCCTATTGGGATTGACGAATCCCATTTGTATTGACTAAGTTCAAACAAATGCATTAATATTTGAGATTTAGGTATGTTAGCAAAGTACCTACCGGGATAAATCTGCCGATCGATATTGGTACACGTTAACGTTATGGTGTCATAAGCTTAGTGTATAATAACCTTTCCGGGCATATAACAACGTAGCCCATCATTGTTTCCAAACATTGGTGTGAGTCTATAGCTCACACTACCATTATTGTTTCAACGATTTAACTATCAACATATTGTATTCAAACGATTAAACAAACTCTATGAATATCACTCAACCTTTGTGTTGACCTCTCAAGCATGTATTTCAGGTTCATGACGATCAAGGATGGCACGGAAGGACACGGATACTCAAGAGGGCTATAAATTTACTTATCATTCAAGAACTCATTTATTATACATTGTAAACATGGAACCAATTGGGACCTCATTTTATAACCTCTGATATTTATATAATTTGAATGATAAATCTTTTAAAACGACTCAATTGGAGTTCGTTTTCTATTATTGTGACTATTGTGCCGTCGAGTAACACCCAGTTCGAATTCCGCTGCATCCATGAATTGGGGGTGTTACAGATTGGTACCAGAGCCATGGTTATAGAGAAACGGGTCTAACTGAGACCTAAACTATAACCACATGTACAAACAAAAACATTTTATAGCCTTCCGCTCTCCGTGTCTTCCATCCTCCAGACGATTATGGATTTAGTAAGCATGTTATGATACACAAACATGTTGGTATATTCATATATACCCATTTTGAGCATTTCCCCGTAAGCATTAGTATATTGATATATAAACTCGGTTTATTTTCAATCATTTATCTAAACAATGGACTAAACATATCTACGTATGCCTATTCTAAAGGCATTTCGGCACAGCCACACTCTCCCAATCATGTTCCTACTCCAACATTATATGTCCAAAACATTGTAACTGATTACAATGGTCTCATTCATTTTCCAAGACATTGTGAGATACAATGGTCTCATTCATTTTTCAAGACATTGTGAGATACAATGGTCTCATTCATTTTCAAGACATTGTGTGATACAATGGTCTCATTCATTTTCCAAGACATTGTGAGATACAATGGTCTCATTCATTTTTCAAGACATTGTGAGATACAATGGTCTCATTCATTTTCCAAGACATTGTATGATACAATGGTCTTAATCATTTCTCAAATGTTTTGAGTCACACAATGGCCTAACCTACTTCCCAGACATTGTGAATTGCACAATGGTCTAACCTACTTCCGAGACATTGTGTTTTGTGCAATGGTCTCTAGAATTATTCCATCACATCATCAATATCATTTCTTATGATATCAAAAACCCGTCACAATCTATCGATTTCAAAACAAGAAATATGAGATTTCTAAAGGACAAACAAATCCATCATCGACAAAAGCTGAACTTTCTCTACATTCATCAAAGTTTTCTTATGAAACCTTCATTATTAAAAGTTCGTGATCCTGGCCAAGTATGTTCTATTTTAGAACTACTTAAAACTTCCTTTCCATACGTATCTACCCTTACTACCTTCTATGCAATGGAATATGAAAACATACGTTACAAGTCTTGTATGGACGGGACTTGCAACTTAAGGGTTTGACATCGCCTTTGTTTAGCGGACAGTTTCCCGAAAGCAACGGACATATCACAAGTATACCTAATTTAGGTATTTGGAAATTTTATCGAACCTTGGCTAAATATAGACTAGTCACCTATATTTAACCTAGGGACAGTGGAATATAGTCTGACTAACTATATTCGACTTAAAATTTTCAAATACTGAGAATAGTTGTACTAGGGTTATGTTTAGATTGATTTCCTACATGAACACGATAAACCACCAGAATACATTAAAACAATTTAGAGACACGATAGTGCCTTACCACTCAGCGAAATCTTAACATTTTATTTGTACTACCTAACTTCATTTTTGAAAGTTTTCATTTATGAGATAATCCGAACTACTATCTTGGGATAGTTATCAATTATTCTCTTCATCCTGTAGAAGTACCATCCTGTTTAGGATACCATTCCATCATAAACTTTTAAAATCTCTTAAGATTTTCAAAACAAACTCAACATCTATACCAAAGAGTATTAATGTTAAGCATACACTACACACTTTTGTTCATCAACATTATCTTCACAACCGTTGGAACCACAAGCTCATTAACAGATCTTGATGCACTTTTAAAGCTCAAATCATCCTTAGTTACACCACAAGCACCCTTATCAGCTTTACAAGATTGAATATTCATCTTGTACTTTTGGAACGCCAATATCATCCCATAATACACTACCTTGTAACTCACCGGCTAAGTATGAATGTTGTGTTGGAAATTCTTAAGTAGGATGATTTGTAATTATTTGAATGGATTGGGATGCCTTTTCATTTTAAATAAAGAAATTGTAAATCACCGAACCATAAGTTTATATTCCTCTATTTACATTGTTTGGGATGCCTCTCTATGTAAATAAAGAATTATAAACAAGTGGGCTTATTTGTATCCAAAATAACATAAGTATGAAGTCAACCTACATTACATTTGCTCGGGTATGGCATGATACCTACATTATATTCGCCACAAGAAATCCTATCTTTTCACCAACATCGCTTCAAACCATGACATAAACATTAGGTACAACAACCGATTACCTACTAGACTATGATTGCGACTACTATCCCAATTTCCATTGATATTCCACTACTATATCAATTTCCATTTATTGGATTCCTATGTAAATTGCTATTGTTGTTCAACTGTTATATCAATTGCTATTGATACTTGACAACTATATCAATTTCTGTACAACTACTATCTCAAATTCCTATTAATATTCGACTGCTATATCAATTTCCTTTGATATTCGACTATTACCATACCTTTCCTACATAAAAGTAAGCCTCATCCTACACCATACACTGAAACGATAAATCAAACTACATCACTGGTAACCCCAGACTTTAGTCCTCATAAGTAACCACACCTTTTCATCGACACCACTCCAACATATGACACACAAAGAACTTCGGGACGAAGTTCCCCGTAAGGGGTAGAGACTGTAACAATTCGCATTTTCAGGATATTTACTATTCCCGGAAAATTTCACTATTCACTTTTACTATTCATTTTTCCCGAAACTTTCCCGGAAGTTGATTTTTATTTGATATTCTCGAGTGATAAATCATTTCCATGGCAAATTAAATGTTTGACATTTGTCAGATCATTTTCGTGAAAGTTATTAAGGAATTACACGTTTTAGGGTAAAACGTCAATCAGAAATTCTACGCACAACGAAATTCAACCCCGTCAGGTGACCCCACATCAGAAAAATGTTTGACACACTCATGATTTATTTGAGAATTAATCGTGACTGAGAAAAACATGACCAAAGACTTCCCAGCAGGTCACCCAAGCCTGTACTAATCTCACATGAGCACGCTTAACCGTTTGGGCGATTAACCGTTAGACCACAAAACGCGTTTCTAAGACTATTTGAGTTTTCAACTTCTTAGAAAAAGTCAACATATTCTTTCCCTCCTCCATTGACCAAAAATCATCCCTTGATGTTATAAGTCATTTCGTGATTTTTTAGGCTTACGGTTTGATGTCTAAAAGACATTTAATACCAACCGACACTAGACTGAGCCCAGTCTAGACATTATAAGTCATTTCAAATCATTTTTATCCTATTAGAAAAGTAACATTTTACTTTTCTCAATTTTACGCAATATTCGTACATTTTACGTATTACGCGTTTTAGACCCGTGTTTCCAGTTTTTAGCAGGGTTTTAGCACCCGATAGAACCTACCACTCATTTTATATTTTATTATGGGACATATGGACATGTCTAACAATACTTTAAAGTTTCATAATTTTACGACACCCGGTTTTACGTTTTGAGGCCTAACCATTTACGGTTGGCAATTCCCGGAGTCAAAACTAATCAAATATCTAGATTTTTATCATCCAAGGCACACCTCACCCCCCTTATCCATGTTGAACCGCCAATGGGGGGGGGGGGAGTCACCATGGTGTGGCTTGATCTTGTCCATTGATTCTTTAGATCATTACAAGTGTCTAAATTAACCATGGTTAAACTCTAACCCAATATATGGTTAACTATTTTTCCTACCCTATAAATACCAAGCTAAACACATGATATTTCTTGCACCACACCTTCTTATAACCTTCAAGTCCTAAAACCTAAGGCACTTTTCTTATATTTTGTAAGAAAGTTAACTAGTTTTTGAAAGAAAACTAGTGTTTGATCTTTATTCTTGGAAATTTTCTAAGAAAAGTTGTTATAACTTTAAAGTCTCCAAAAAGACGTCGTTATAATCTTCAAATAGCTTTGGACTTCAAGAAGGCGTCGTTATAATCTTCAAATAACCTCGGTTTATCATAGATTGCAAAGGGTGAAGCTAAAGTCTATCAATGTCCTATCCTTACATGTTAACTTCCTTTCATCTTTGAAAGCCAAAAGTTGTAAGCCAAACCCTAACATGCTTCTTGTTAATTTACCATGTTCATATCATTTACATGTTATTCTTGCTATATTATGTATTGTATTTATGTCCATGATGTATAAAAATGAGTAAAAGATGTTGTTATAATGAATTATTGCAACAAGTTACTAAAACAAGCAAACTAGTGAATTTCTTGGTAAGACCTGATCAAAATGGTAAAAATATGATATTGGATTATTACATATTGTAGTAGAGGACCTAACAAGGAAACCGTAGCAATTTGAACCACCTAAAACGAGTATACGAGTCAAAAGTTATGACGATTTGAAATTACCAAAGATTTCCGGCAAAACTGCCTAAACCTTACTGAATCGCATTCTGACTTTTTGAAAGTCCCACTTCTGGTCCGATTCATCAAAAAGTTAAAACACAAAAGTTGTCCGGAACGACGTTTTCGTTTAGGAACAAAGAAGCTCGAGCCCTGAAAACGCTTTCCGAGTGATAAAATTCTTCAAATTCTAAACAGCCAATTTTTAGGCGAAAGTCACTAGATTATGGTTATACTTTGAAAGGAACAAGAGGTCTTATGACCTATAATCAAGACCACCACCATGGATAGAGCCAAGGTTGTGTCTCATGACCTTGAAACAAGGACTAAGGGTCATGGCTAGGCCATGACGAAATGACCATAACAACTTACATAGGCGTAAACATGAAACAATGAATTAGGCGATAACATGAACAAGCAATTTGGATCTACTTCACTTAAAAGGAAACCATGAGATATTACCAAGAGAAAATGGTCATTCAAGACTTATGAAACTATCCCTAATAACAATCTTCATGTACAAATAAACTTTCATAAGTTTATTCAAATATCGGACATGTAACCTTTCGGATCAAAACTTATATCTATATATTTCATCAACTACTACAATAGTAGGGAGCCTCATGTGAGGAGTTCATTATGTAAGCCGTCGAGTTGAGTTGTGGATTTACGAGTTAAAGTGTCCTGGCTCCTCGAACGCTTACTAACATGACTTCTGAATTATGTCGGCCCGAACGGTAGTAAACGATATACCAAAACATACATGTTTCATGAATCTTTCTTTCAAAGACTTACATTATACATCATACCACATCATGGACTAAATGCAAGATATATATATATATATAGGCACTACTTCATGTTCTTTACTCCGAACTTAAGTCGCAACATTCGATTATAGGTTGCTCGTAGAAACCTTCACGATACAACCGTTACATTCATTACTTGCTATCTTACTTAAGGTGAGTTCATAGCCCCACTTTCGATTACTTAATTGTTTCACAAACCCTTGGGGGGAATACATGCTATTATTTTTCTACTCGAACACAATGCTTTCTACTGTATGCTATTCGACTATGTTTTATTATCACTAAGTAACAACCTTGCTAAACCGAGATCCCTTATTATGAACCATTTAATCACTTGCGAGGGTTACTTGCGAGTGAGCGCGAATATTATGAATAGGCCTATTGGGATTGACGAATCCCATTTGTATTGACTAAGTTCAAACAAATGCATTAATATTTGAGATTTAGGTATGTTAGCAAAGTACCTACCGGGATAAATCTGCCGATCGATATTGGTACACATTAACGTTATGGTGTCATAAGCTTAGTGTATAATAACCTTTCCGGGCATATAACAACGTAGCCCATCATTGTTTCCAAACATTGGTGTGAGTCTATAGCTCACACTACCATTATTGTTTCAACGATTTAACTATCAACATATTGTGTTCAAACGATTAAACAAACTCTATGAATATCACTCAACCTTTGTGTTGACCTCTTAAGCATGTATTTCAGGTTCATGACGATCAAGGATGGCACGGAAGGACACGGATACTCAAGAGGGCTATAAATTTACTTATCATTCAAGAACTCATTTATTATACATTGTAAACATGGAACCAATTGGGACCTCATTTTATAACCTCTGATATTTATATAATTTGAATGATAAATCTTTTAAAACGACTCAATTGGAGTTCGTTTTCTATTATTGTGACTATTGTGCCGTCGAGTAACACCCAGTTCGAATTCCGCTGCATCCATGAATTGGGGGTGTTACACTTCATCTCACGTGGCATATTTCCACCCTAAGGGTGTGTATCGCTACTTCCACCCGCACTTAATCCTAAGTGTAGGGAAAACCTCCCCTATTTCCGTTAAATAAGGGTAGAGTCAGGCTCGTGACTCGAACAAAAACAAGCGCTTCTTGGGAGGCAACCCATGTTTTTAATTGTTTGATGTTTTTAATTTATTTGTTTGTTTGTGTCATATATGCTTAATCATAGTTGTTTAATTTTCATGTTTCGAATAATTTGTGAAAATGCTTTATTTTGTTTTTAACCTCGTCTTAATTGCATATAAAGGTATTTTACAAAAAGATAAGTGTAGGGAAATCTATATTTTGTTAAAAAGAACTAAATTCGAACATGAAAACCACACAATTCATGATTAGCATATATTCTATCTTGTTTGTGTGTCAATAATTGTGGATATGTTTTATGAGTTCCTATTTGTAATTCATTCCACAAGTATCCTATCCTTTTGTTGCTTTGTCTTGTTTCTATTTCTAAGTCTGGAATTACATCTAGTTGTGATTTTTGTTCGGTTTGATGCTTTGGTTTTTGTGTTTGTTGATTACAGGACAAGAAGATGATTTATATTTCTGGAGGGAAGCTTTCAACGTTCATCTTCTTGGAGGTAGATTTAACCATGTTGTCACATTATCCATGGTGAACGAATCAGGGGAGTATTAGTTTCTTTTATTCTTATTTATTTTTTCTTTTACATCTTTTATCTAGAACATTGGGGACAATGTTCGGTTTAAGTTTAGGGAATGGTATATTAGAAACTATTACTCCACTTGGTTTTTGTTTTGTTTAATAGTAAATGTGTAATAAAACTGAGACAAATATTTGTTAGGGCAATTTTAGCACCAAATCTAAAATTTTTTGCAACATGTAGGAGTGAAACTTTAGTCTTAATAAGCGTCTCATGGATAAGAGTTGTATGACTAGCACAAAAACCATACCACTCAAAAATTTCCACCCCAAATATGTGAGGTTCGCCCTTAGATCTTTAGGAAAAAGCATTCATTGTTGGTGCTTATGAGTGTACCGGTAGTATTTAGATTCTAGAACTTGTGATAGCGATGCATCCCAAGACCGCTAGTGAGACTACATTCGTGTAGTTAGGATTTACTACATGATAAGAGGCATTAGGATAACCCTTGTTCTACACATGTAATATAATTACATTGACTTCATAGGTCAAGTAATTCTCCCACACCTTTGCGTTGTACTCATTTTTATTACACGATACCCCTAGTACACCCCTCTGAGCCTATCTTTTTGTTTCTAACTTTAAGCATTTTACTTAAAGGAAGAATTTGTTTACAATCCACCCCAAATGTGCAACCAAATTACCTTAGCCTTCCTTGTATGCACTCATCTTTAGTGCATTATTGTTAATTGTTTAAACCCTTTGTTAGTTGTCTAATTGATTACATGGTTGCTAAGTCGAGTCATATCTTGTACATATTGTTTTGGGACGATTGGGACTCATGGGTAAAGTACTTGTGTTATTGAGTAATGGGGAAGAACATCATTTATTACCCCCATATGTGCGTTAATCTTAAAAGTGCTCCAAGTGTTTTGATTATCTTGATTCGAGTCATTAGAATAGTTGATTGTGAAGTATGTAAAAGTTCAAGTGTAGGGAGGAAACGAGCTCCCTTTGATGTATTATTTTGGATGGTAGAGTAAAAGTGTATGCAAAATAAAAAAAATAAAAATAAATGAATAAAAAAGAGAGAAAAAAAAAATAGAAAAAGAAAAGAGAAAAACATACGGGCTACCATCCGTTTCTTTTATTTATGTTTAAGTCAAATAGTGTCTTGAAAATCCAAAAAGAGTCGTAGTTAGTTTAAGTTGAGTCGAGTCTTGGCTTAGCAACGCCTCATTGTACATGTAGTTAACTAAGACAATTGACTTGCCACCAGTAAAATATCCGTTTATCCAACAAAACCGTGTCCTCCATATCCCCTACACCTAACGTTATAACCCTTTAAAAAGACCTCTTTGATAGTTTATCCTAGGTGGTTACGCCAAGTGGTGGAGGTTTGATCTTTCCCAAGCCTATGGTAATCTATTTGCTATGATAGGTAGAGAGTGATATTTCTCCATTTCCAATTATGACATATAAATTTAAAACACCCGAGAGATGAGAGTATCCAAATACTTAATGTGAGGTGCTCGTGTATAATATCCGTGCTTGTTTTGACTAAGGTTGAATGATCATTTGTTGTAATTACTTTTATATTAGTGTTAAATGACCCCTAACTTGTATTTTTATTGGTGGAAAAGCTCATTTGCTTGAGGACAGGCAAATCTCAAGTGTAGGGATATATGATAAGGCGAAAAATGAACCGTTTTTAGGGCGTCATTTAAGCCCGAATTCGAATTTATTTGATCAAATATTGCCCTAAATAATTCCTTTTGTTATTTTAGGTACTTTTGGAGAGAATTCTGGAAAAGGAAGCATTTTGGACGTTTTTGGAGCATAAAAGTGAAGAAAACGGCAAAGTCTTAATTTTCCTTGCTTGGAACAGTACCTGACGGTGTCAAGAGCATTTTGATGACGCCGTCAAGAGTAAAAGTGGTGACAATCCAGAAGAAATGTGACGGCGTCACCCAAGGCCGTCACGTGTTAACTTGTCAAAACTTGCGCGCGGAGTAGTTGATATTGTTTTGGTCATAACTTTTGCATACAAACTCGGATTTAGGTGATTCAAAAGCCCACGCGAAGAGGACGAAAAGATCTCCAATTTGGTAAAAAAATGGTCGTGACGCCATCATGTGTACGGGCTGACGCCGTCAAGATGGGCCGACAGAAAATTAGCCTATAAATATAACATCATAACTTCACTTTTTGTAACCCCTAAACCCTAAGGTCGATTCCTGAGTTTAGGTAGGTGTTTTTCCAGCAACTTTGAGGGTTTCAATCACTCCATAAACATTATGTATTGGTTTGATGATTCTATCTCAATTATGTCTTTCATTGTTATTGTTGTTTGCTCTTCATTGATTATGTTTTGCTAATTCACCTTGTGTCTACTTATGATTGTGTGAAACTTGTATATAATTGATTAAATCTTATTGATTCCTTGTTGATGTTTGTGTCTATCTTCATCAATTAGGGTGTGACACTTTGATAGATCTAATTGGTTTAGCTTATAATTCTTGTTTCATATTGTCTCTTGTTTAATTGAATAAATTCGATGTTAGGCTTAAGAAAACTGGCAGACTTCCATAGGGTAACATGCTTGAACGTCTTAAGAAACATGAACCGATGTGTACTAGGTTTTTATGGTTGTATTTAATGCATGAGCGAATTCTAGTGATCCCATGTTAGGAGCTTCTTAGCCGGCTCGACATAGGAGTGAAGTAGGAGCTTATAGAATTGGGGAAGTAAGTACGCCACCCCATGAATGGTATTAAGGAATACAACCCGTCAATTAAAACAAGGTGTGACAATTCAATAGGTAGAATTGGATAGCTAGCAAGGAGTAACATATCATAGGTAGACATGCTTCACTTATCTTGTAGAACCATAGTTTACTTTTCTTGTTAATTAGTTTAATTAGTAGCTTTTGGGTTAGTTGATTAGCAACTAATTCCGCCCCTCCTTCCAATACCCGAGATTTTTACCTGATTTTCATAAAATATAAAAACACAAAAAGGATCATCCATCACCTTTAGACCTAGTTAGATTAATTTCAATCCTAACGACACTATTCCTGAGTTGAACGATCAATCCCCAGGTACTTGTCACTATACTATACTACAACGATCAGGTACACTGCCTGGTGGGGGTTGTAAGCTTCTCGAGATCCCTCGAGAGGTAAAGCCTGGTGCAATCCCTACGCATCAGTTATCATCTATCCTAGGGTTTTAATATTATGCAAAACTAATCCTTACTACTTATAACTTCTAGGAAAGGTCAAAAATAGTCCCTAGACTTTCTAATTTCAGGAATTTATGATATATACCCCTATGCATGTAAACTATTACAAAACTAGTCCTAATATGCATGTAACTTATATTTTATGTAGTATTTAAGTTTTCTAGCCTATATTTTACTTATTTTAAGTTATATATGTTATGTTTAACTAGTGCATGACCTAATTTAACTACTTATAGCATGCATGCAAGTATATGACTCGATCTAGGGTTTTAAAACGTAAACTAGCAAGTAGAATGGTTCTAGGCTCATGCAAGGGTATCTAAACTATCTAAGGCATCCTAAATCTATCCTAAGACTATACTAAAGCTATATTAACTAAAAGTAAGACTTACTTGGCTAGGGGGGTTTACGTGGGTTAGAACTAGGTTTAGGGTTTTCTAGGGCTTGTACGACTTCAAAATACAACACAACTCGACCAAGGCCTAGCTACTTGTTCCTAACAGCTTCTAAGGACTTAGTATTACAGAAATATGAGGTAGAGAGGAGGGGGAGAGGTGTGGAGAAGAAATGAGAGGGGAGGGGGGTATTTATAGGTCGCGATAGGGCGGTTTGGGTGGAAATGGTTGTCTAGGTGTCACGGAGGGGGAGGGCTGAGCAAGCAGAGCTAGGAGGTGATGTGATGAGGCTAGGTGGTGATGAGGATGAGCTAGGAGGTAGTTAGGGGGCTGCCTAGGCCAGTTGTGGTGGAGGTTGAGCCGTAGAGGCGGTTTAGGGAAGAAAGGTGACAAAGAGCTTACAAGTAGGTGATCCACCACCTTTCTTGGTAGCTTGGAGGTGCTTGTAAGCTGCTTGGTGGGTTTAAGGATGGCTTAGGGTGATTAGGGGTGGTTTAGTGGTGGATTAGAGAAGGTTTAGGGTGGATTAGTGGTGATTAGTGGTGGATTAGCCAAGTAGGTGATTCACCTACTTGTGTGTGTGCTTAGAGGTGTTAGGGTGTGTGCTTGGGTATGACTAAGGTGTTAGAGTGCTAGGTTGAGGTGTTTAAGGTGCTTATGTTTAGGTTTTATTAAGTTTTTGTTAAGTTTAGACCTAGTTTCTACTTACTATGTGTTTAAGGTTTTACCTAAGGTTTAGTGCCTAATTTAAGTTCCTAAGTATGTCTAGTGACTAATCCTAAGACCTAAAGGGTTTATTCTAAGTGTGGGTAACCTATGGGAAAGTTTTGGGAAGGTTTGACCTAGTTTTGTAACCTAAATGACCTAAGTGGTTTTAGTGAGAGACTAGGGTTTATCCTATGGTTTTTGTGCCTAAGTTAGTGTCCTAAAGGTATCTAATAACTATTCCTAAGTTCCTAAAGGCTTATACTAAGTGGTAGTGACCTATGGGGAAGTTTTGGGTGGGTTTAGACCGAATTCTAGTTATTTATGACCTAGTTATGGTTTAGGGCTTAGGAGATTTGTATCTAAGTTCTAAGGGTTCTATTCTATAACCTAATAGTCCTAATATATTCTAATATACCTAAAGATACTCTTACTTAAGCCTTGAACACATTCTTACTAGTTTAACTAAGCATATAGGTTTAGATAAGCACATAATCCTACTTAAGTTTTAGTTTAGGGTTTATTAGGGTTTTGTGTTATGTCTAGTGTTTTAGATTGGTGTATTACTTATTATGGTGTTGTTATGAGTTTATGCTTGACATACCTGGGGTTTATAGGATGTGAGTGTTGAGTTATTTGGCTTGTGTAGATACGTGAGCAGGTCTAGTGAGTCATGCAAGTAATAATGTATATAAAAAGCAAAAATTTACCTGTGAAATACCTACTATAGGTATTTGTAATGGGAATGATAGTAATGGGTGTTTGTGGGTTGTTATAGTCTTACCCCCTTAGAGAAAATCTCGTCCCGAGATTTTGACGATTATAGGAGTAAGGGAGAGAATAAGTCGAGAAAGTAGAGAAAGAAGAGGATTATCGAGGAAGATGATGTGAAAAGGAAGAGGATTTTGCACAAGCGGAGTAAGAATTGCTTGTACAGATACCAGATACTTAGGTTTTTATATCTCATTATTTGCAAATAAAGGCATCCCAATATTTGAAAACAAGAGCGTATAAACTCTTAACCTATTTGACTCATAACTTTCTCATTAAAATGTAGGAACATCCTAGTTCATTTTAAGAGGATAGTCATTATAAATCATCCTTAAGCAGTATCGGTGGAAAATGAAGAGAGTTTTACCATATTTAAGGATATATGGTAAGGAAATTTTTAGAGACAAGTTTCAACTGATAGTTGTCATATCAGAGAAGACAAGTTCTAGACACGGTAGAGGAATATTAGAGACAAGTTCTAGTCATGATAGAGACAAGTTCTAGTCATGATAGAGACTAGTTCTAGTCATGATAGAGACAAGTTCTAGTCATGATAGAGACTAGTTTAAGTCATGGTAGAGACAAGTTCTAGAGACTAGTTCTAGTCATGGTAGGGACAAGTTCTAATGTTCTCCGGTTTAGCAACTTGTCACATGGTAGATTCCCATGTTAAGACTAGAATAACGGACGTAGAAGATCTCATTTTTACAATTTCTTGGAAAGCGAGATTTAATATCGTAGTCGAACATAATGAGGATTACAGTTCGATGTAGATATTCTTACAAGTTCTAACTAATAGAAACTTGTGTTATGACGAGAAATGCAAGTTCTAACTAATAGAGCATTGCAGGATGAGGTAGGGAGAGAATATAGAGAGAAGAAAGTAGAGTGTAAAATGACGGAGAATTAAAAATGAAGGGAAATGGAGTGAAGGATTTATGGGAGTGGAGTGTGTTGGGAACGATTGAAGTGATGGTCATTATCGAGTCAATGAGTCTTGTAATAGGGTACAATATTATGTTAGTACGTTAAAGATTTAATATGTTTTATGCTAGTTTATTAATGTTTACATGTTTTGTTAAAGTCTAAGGGCTAGTTATGTAATATGTTGTAAGTCATGTGAGGCCCTAAGACTACTAGTATAAATACTATGTAACCTCTCATTTGAGAGGTGTTGGTTGGTTGTTCATTAGGAATAAGAAATTTCTCTTATTTCCTCTCTAGTTTCTCTCTCTCTCTAAAACATATCATCTTTCTCTCTCTAGATCTCATATGTGTGAAACGATATAAAAATTAGGACCCAACAATTGGTATCAAGAGCTAGAAGATGATTTAGAAGTTTTTTGTGTTTTAAAGTCTCATTTTTTTTGGGTCAAACCTTGTAAAAAAAATAAAAATAAATAACAACTGTTAAACTAGTATTGCACTGTTTGGTATTTTTCTTTTCTAGTTTTTTTAACATATCTGGTTTCTTCTTGGTCTCATTTTCAGTTATATCTGTGGTCGAAAGTAAAAAAAAAAAGGTGATATCAGGTCTTGTTTTTTTTTTTTCTGGGTTTTCTGGGCATAAGTTTGAAGATTATTGAGTTAGATAAGAATTTGTCGAGTAAGTAGCAATTTTATCGAGTTAGTAGCATTTTTATCGAGTAAGTAATCTGTTTATCGAGTTAACTTGTTTCTGTCGAGTTACAATTTTTTTTGCCGAGTTAGGCATTGCACCTTATCGTTTATCGAGTAAGGTTCTCTATTGCTTAATACTGTTAGATTATGGACATTATTTTAGTAGTCGTATGTTAGGATCGAACTCGAGATCACGGGATTGCACACAAAACGTATGAAGAGAAAAAGAAATAATTATTTATAAATGTTATACGTAATTATTAATAAACACAAAACTAGTAACGACCGTTAGTAATTAACGGAGAATGACTAACGACCGTTAGACGAAGATTAGGAAAGTAATACTAATGAATATTTGGAAACAAGGGAAGGTTCTAGAATCCCTTGGGGACTCTTCAAACCGATCGGCCAAGGAGGTTTCCACACCTCCTTTGTGCCTTGAGCTCCAAGTTTCAATTAGTATATATACAAACCCAAGACGTATTGTTTTGTCATAACTTGTACACACACATCTTGGTGTTTTCTCTCCTTCGCTTTGTCCCATTGTCGATCCATCAAACAATCCCATAAGGGATTTGATTTTATTGATCAAACTAAGTTTTGTGTTTAATTTACTTTCATAAACTTTTTCTTCAATTAGTACGTGTGTACAAGAACGTGATACAAACACATTATTGTTTGATTCTTGGATTGAATTACAAAAGAGGTAAGGGGTAATTCTTATAATCCACATAAACCCTAATTAGGGTTCTTGATTTGAAGATTTAAATTGATTCTTGTTCGGGCTAGAATCACAAAGGTATGTTTACTATTTATTATTGATTTATTAATTACATGTTATATGATCTTGTTATAATTGCTTCCGCTATGCTCACTTGATGTTATTGGTTTATTTTATATGAATGTCATGATATCATAATTCCAATAGTGGCATCTAGAGCCGTTATAATGTGTAATTAATTATCGAAACGCATAACAATTGAATCTTGATTCGTTTAGTTACATGTTTTTAGGGTTTTTGATTCCTAACCCTAATTTTTTTATGGGTCGATTTAGACCTTTTAGGGTTTTAGGGTTTTGGTTTTGATTTTTTAATATGATTAGAAACCCTAGGATATCATGTAATTGGTTATGCGTTTTAGTAAACGATCTAGGTGTAATATGTTAATTGTTAAGTTTAATCCATGAAAAAGTGCATATTTGCATGGATTTTATATTGTGTGAGAATTTAAATGGTTTAAATTGGATATATTAATTAATGGTTAATTTATATCGTAACATGTAAATTTATTAATAGATGTCGAATTGGCGAAGACTCCAATATTAAGTAATCAATTATGTGCTATGTGGTATTTGTTTAGTTTTAGCTTACGCAATCGATTTATCGATGTATGTGGCTCTTTTTCCTAGAAGAAGAAAGCCTTAATTGAATAAATATGTTATACACCTAGATTTGATTATTAATAGGACTATTGATTAAGATTTGCATGTGGCTACATGTTTTATACATATTTAATTGTTATAATTATGTATATGTTTATTTGGTTATTTTATTTTTTTATTATGTATTACTTGTTTTGTTTATTATTATGTTAGACATGTTTATAAACGAAAAAGGGTAATTTTTGAATAGAAAAATAATATGGACTAAATAATGGCGAAATTGTTTTGGTTTTAAGAGTAAATTTCAAAGGATTGGTTGATTGATGTTTTTGTACATAGTGCGCGAAAGGCGGACCGAAGGTTGCCATCCAATGTACTTTTAGAGAGTGGTTTTTAAAGCTCATGCACCTACCGGTTCTCTACAACTGCTTGGTTGCCGACTCTAGACTTACCTATATCACTATATTACGTACACTGTCATCTTAAGGGTGAATTAACCACACTTCCACAATGATTATCCGAAACACTAAGCCTTAGGGCTTATGCGAAAGTACGATATAGTGGACGATAATTGTTGGTAATTCTTTAATTGGTGAACCCGATACCTCAATAAAAGCTTTGTTATTTTACTCTTAGCAAATTGGTAATAAAAATGTTTTGTAAAACCAATGTTATGAAGTTGTATGCATGCTTCTTCATACATTATTTTGATCACGTCAAAATTTAATACCCTTATAAAATTAATTCGAATGCCATCTAATTAAGAACACTTGAAGTTGTAATTTACGTCATGTGAGAACTTGGCAAGATTGCAATGGAGAGGTAAATTTCATAAATTCATTGCTAGCAGATCAACTGATGTGATGGATTTTTGAGTTTGCAGTTTTTAAGTTAGACGACTTAAATTGAGTAGGAAGTGAGATCTTGGACTCAAGGCATTAAGATGGGGGATCAAACATGCTTACAATACAAAAGTTTTGTGATTGTAAATCCCATAAATCTAGGAATTGCAATATGATATTGGCAATTATTGTTCGACAATTACCTTGTTGAATACTATCATTACTAGAAGATCAACTGATGTAATGGTACTATGTCAATTAGGATCCTAGCTTTAACAAAATTCTATGGTTTATATGAATATTTACCAATGGGTATTTTATTTTCTTAAAGATCTAATTATCGAAAATACTGAAATTGGATTTTGTAATTTGTTTTAATGTATTAATGAAATGTTCAAACCGTAAACGCACTTTGGGCTTTGGTAAATTGATCTCGTTCTGTTTTCAAACAAATGCTTGATTAAGAAATATTTACTTAAAAGACAAAAGAAGTTTCCTTTCTATGAAGGAAGAGTGAGACACAATCCTATTCCTTTTCATGAATGAGAAAGGATAATAGGAATATTTGATATGTCTAAATTCTAATATAACTCATAGCAAATATTTTAATAGTTAAGAAACTTGCGAAAATTTTTCATAGGGATTTTATCATCCTCATTCGGTGATCAAATTCTTAGTAACAAATATGATATTTGGTTAACAGAAAATTATGTATGACATTTTATGAGTTATTATAATTAGAAGCTAGACTAATTACTGCAAAATTGACAATCGAATATCAAAACTCTTTCTTGAGTGATTACTTGAGCGAGGACGTTAAGTAATCAAAAGGAGCTTATGAATTCAAATAAATCTTTGAAAGTGTACAAGGTGCAATAATCCATGGATGGATAAATGCATGCATCTAGATGATTAATCTTATGTTTAATTATTAAATTCATGTTTTGATTTATAATTGAAATATGATAATTTCTAAGTATTCCTAAAAGCTAGTGGGAGTATTATGTTTAATTTCTTAAATCATATATGTTGTAGAACATATAAAAGGTAACATTCCATATAAGTTAAAAGTTAAGTCTTAGTTTGGAACGAAACTTTACTTGAAGGATTTAGAAAATATGACATACAACCTTGGAATCAATGTTTATTGTTGAAACATGTGCGGTAAATAAATCTAATATAACATGATATATTATTTAGAAAGTCTAAATAGATATGTATGACATGAATAAAATCTAAGTATGACTCAAAGATTTTTCATGTACATCATGTTTTGTTGTATCATGCTTGATTACAAGATGATTTGGCAATATTAATATCTAATTAAAAGTTATTAGATAACTTGTGTAATATTCTAAAAAGAATATGTTTGATTATAGAATTACATCCTAAATCTGGAAAAGCTTCCAAATTCTATAAATGAACAATTTTTGAATTGTTGTGAAAATTGTTATTGCCAACAAACTTGAAAGTTTGAAGGGCATCAAACATTACACAATAGATATTAATGTTTACGGGAAGTTCTAATAGCATATTGTTGTTGCATATAATGGTGCTAATGAAATTGAGGTGACATTCAATACTAGTTATGGAAAGGATTTCATCCTTGGCTATTACTAGTTATGCTTACTAAAAGCATAGTTGCATTATACATTAAGAGAGTAATAATACTTTAAACTTTAAAATGTTTGAATGTTTGATTATCATAAATTGGTGGTTAAGGATGTCACACATTTATGAAATATTATATGGCATTATCTATATAGTTGAGTGTGCACATATAAGAACTTCAATAGTTGAATTATTGAAATACGTATTCTTAAAATTCCGAGAAATCAAAGTTGGATGATTTATGTTTTGTCAACAAGTAGGAATGTCATTACTTGAGACATAATTCATCAACAAGAGTTATCATGCATTGATCTATTTAGTATTTGGATAAGGGATGTTAAACAATTATTATAATAAATTTAAATACATGGTATATTTAATCTATAATAAATTGTATCCTATATTTGTACGTTTAAATCCATGAATAAAGGTTATTTTAAATTGTCCATTGTCAGTTAATAATATGGGAATATTATTAAATTAAGACAAATCTGAAGGTTGGTTTAATATACTTAAAGTATATTGATGCGTAGTCATGCCATTTCAGATGATATTCAATGATACCGAATATAGGACTTATCCCAACTACATGATGTTACTTTATGGATCTTGTCATTAAGTAAACCATGAGAAGTTATCCTCATACTTAAGATGCAAGATAAGTGTCATGAATGTAGTACATTTTTGTGGAACAACTTAACGCTATACGTAACTGGTAGTCATAAGGGTTGTTTTCGAAAGTGTTACAAAGTTTGTGGATTTTGCTTGTAGCCAAGATAGAATTTGTTCCTTCAAATTTATTTTTGGAGTTTAATACTCCTGGGACCCTCGTAGGGTTGGTAGGATGTATGTGTGGCCACACCCAAAATCTCCCCTGAATATGTTCAAAAGATTTGGTAATCTTGATCAATCATAAACAACGAGAAAGAGAATGGTTAATTAAGGAATGACTTTGATCCATATCCTTATTAACGTGGTATTAGAAACAAAAGGATAATAACAATGAGAAATCATTAAAAGGTTTTCCAGGAGCCTTACTCGAGATCGTACTAGAGGCATCGGCGTGTTGCAAGACGCTAACCAATGTGATTACACTATTAAAATATGTCCAAGTGGGAGCTGTTAGATTATGGACATTGTTTTAATAGTCGTATGTTAGGATCGAACTCGAGATTACGGGATTGCACACAATACGTATGAAGAGAAAAAGAAATAATTATTTATAAATGTTGTACGTAATTATTAATAAACACAAAACTAGTAACGACCGTTAGTATTTAACGGAGAATGACTAACGACCGTTAGACGAAGATTAGGAAAGTAATGTAACAATTCGCAATTTCAGGTTAACTTTTATTCTCGAAAATTTTACTATTCACTTTTTACTATTCACTTTTCACTATTCATCTCAGAAATTTTTATTTCATATTCTCGTAAGTTAAACTATTTTAACGATAATCCGAGAGTTTGACGCTCGTCGGATCATTTCTGCAAAAATCACAAAGCCGTGTCCGAGATTTACTTTTAGGTTTAAACGTCCTTCCAGCATCCCGATATATCCATAAAACATTATAAACAATAGAAATATGATTTTCTCTCATTTTAGGACAATTCCAAAAGTTTCGGAATTTTACGTTTTTCAGTTCAGCGTTTTACGCGAATTGCGCGTTTTAGACCCGTGTTTCCAGTTTTTAGCAGGGTTTTAGCACCCGATAGAACCTACCACTCATTTTATATTTTATTATGGACTATATTGACATGTTTAACCATATTTATAAGTTTCATATTTTTAGGATACCCGGTTTTACGTTTCGTGACTTAACAACTTACGGTTAGCAACTTACGGAGTCAAAACTAGCTACATACTTAGGATAATACCATCAAAAGTCCACACCTTGTTCTCCAAGTTCATGAACCGCCACTAGGGGGGGGGGGGGCATTCACACTTGTGGCATCATCTCATGACTTTAGCCATTAGATCATTTTTAATTACAACTTTGTCTCCAAGTTTAAGCACTTTCCTAGTAAGCTTCCTAACCTCCTCATTCTTGCTATAAATAGAGAGCTCATTCCATCCTTTCTTCATAAATAAAAACGCCACATCTATTATACCTAGCACCATGATCCTTTGATCTTCAATATACAAGTTACACTACAAAGTTCAAGGTCTTAGTATTCTCTACCTAGTTCTTAAGTTTGTTTGGTGATTCCATGGTTGAATTAGGAGCTACACAAGGTGATTAGGGGCTGAAGTTAATGGGTTTTCACAAGGTCTATATCAAGTCTATCAATGGTTACAAGAGTTATGGTGAAGGGTTTACAAGCTTAGGTTTAGTGTCCTAGTTCTATACTTGACTTCCTTTCTTAAGTGAAAGCCAAAAGTTGTAAGAAACTCTTATACACTTTCTTGCTTAATATCATTTTCATGCTCTTTGTGTTCTTTTCATGCTATATATGTTCTTGTTATTGTGTTCATGATGTTTAAAAATGGATAAAACGAGTATTGGTATACATATGTTAACTTATGACAAGCAAACAAGCAAACTAGTGATTTTTATGGAAAACCACGACCACAATAGTATAACTTTGATATTTGACACTTACTTACTGTTAAATAGGACTTAACAAGGAAAACATAGCAATTTGAATCACCCAAAACGAGTACACAAGTCAAAAGTTATGACCATAAGAAGTTAGCGACACCAAAACGCCGAAACTGCCTAAACCCTACTGTTTGCATTCTGCCAATTTGAAAGTCCCACTTCTGGTCCGATTCATCAAAAAGTTAAAACACGAAAGTTGTCCAGAACGACGTTTTCGTTCAGGAACAAAGAAGCTCGAGCCCTGAAAATGCTTTCTGAGTGATAATTTTCTTCAAATTCTTATCAGCCCATTTTTAGACCAAAGTTGCTATATAATGATTATAATTAGATGAGACCAAGAGGTCTAATGACCTAAAGCCAAGACCACAACCATGGCTAAAGCCAAGGTTGAGTCTCAAGACCATGGTAACAATGACCAAGGTCACGGCAAAGCCACGGCTAAAGACCATATAACTTTTAAAGATCAAAACTTATATATATGTTATCAAATACTACAATAGTAGGGAGCCTCATGTGAGGAGTTCATTGAGTAAGCCGTCGAGACGAGTTGTGGATTTACGAGTTAAAGTGTCCTGGCTCCTTGAACGTTTACTCCATGACTTCTGAATTATGTCGGCCCGAACGGTAGTAAGAGATATACAACCTATACATGTTTCATAGACCACTTATATTCAACGACTTACACTATATACTAAGTATTACATCATGAACATTATGCAAGACATATATAGGCAATTCGTCGTACTCTTAGATGTTACTCCAAACCTAAGTCGCAACGTTCTATTATAGGCTGCTCTTAGAGACTTTCACGATTCGACTACCATTTTCATTACTCACTACATAGACTTAAGGTGAGTCATAGCCCCTACTCTTTTCGTACTTGTTTTAACTCTTGGGGGGGATACATGCTCAACTACTTGCTTACTTGTACAAACACTCAAAACATTTATACTTGATTGTTTTATACTTGATTGTCTTATACTTGATGGCATTATACTTGATTTCATACATACATGACTGTCTTTTATCTTTGGGTGGTGGCTCCCAGTAAACTTATATCTTTGGGAAGTGGCTCCCAGTAAACTTATATCTTTGGGAAGTGGCTCCCAGTTGTCCTTGGGAATTGGCTCCCAAAGTGAGGTCTTCGGAGATGAAGTAGAGACTCACTACTAATTGCTTAATTGTCTTGATGAACTTATACATGTCTTTATTATACTATATGTTAGCAGTGGGTTGTGAACACACAGGTTACAAGTCTCTTATGGCGGGACTTGTAACTGAGTGGTTCTCAATGCCTTTGCTGTGTGAACATTCTTTTAAGACTTTTTCAACTGTTTTAAGACAAACTCTATGAACTCACCAACCATTGTGTTGACACTTTAGCATGTTTATCTCAGGTTAGTAAGGCGATAGCTAGTGCGTGGAACTTAGAGTCAAGCTGCATATTCTGAAGACTTACGCTTTTATCATCACCATTCAAAACATTTTGTATACATTTATGTATCATACTTTGGAATCTCATGTTTGTAACTTTGAATTCATTAATCGAATGGTAACTTTTCAAAATGTCTCATTTAGAGTTCGTTTTCTATACCTTGTACTTTGTATTATGAAGTAGCACCCCTGTGACACAGTCTTCCGCTGCGGTATTTTGGGGGTGTTACAGATTGGTACCAGAGCCTTGGTTTTAGAGAACTAGGTTGCATTTAGTGCCTAGACTATAACTGCTATATACGTTAAGACTCTCCTCTTTATTCGCCTTACACACACTACATACACATACGCTTTTTGGTAGTTGTTGGTTTAGTTCCACGCTGTTAGATGATGTGACTTTAGTATTATAAGGAGCCCCAGAGATTCGTCGAGTCATTAAAAACATGGAGCTCAGTAATAACTAATTAGTTAACTTGATCTTGTGACAGTTCTTGTTTGATTAGACACAAGATTTGAGTTAAATAATATTATTGCTTAGCTTTAGGGATTTGATGACTTGATTATCTTACTATCGGCCTCAGAAGGTGGATTTTGTGTCGGAAATTCTTAAGTAGGATGATTTAGAATCTCCTTATTTAAACGGATTGGGACGCCTCTTCAGTTAAATAAAGAAATTGTAAATCACCGAACCATAAGTTTATGAGACCTTACTTACATAAATTTGGACGCTTCTTTATGTAAATAATGTGTTATAAATAAGTGGGCTTAATTGTAGCCGATGCGACTCCTTAACCACAACCTTAGACGAATCAGAGTGAACACCACTATTTTAGAGATCCTGAAATCCCGAATTCTCTTAGACACATCATAAGTAGTTAACATCAACTGAACTTCGGGACGAAGTTCTCCTTAAGGGGTAGAGACTGTAACAATTCGCAATTTCAGGTTAACTTTTATTCCCGAAAATTTTACTATTCACTTTTTACTATTCACTTTTCACTATTCATCTCAGAAATTTTTATTTCATATTCTCGTAAGTTAAACTATTTTAACGATAATCCGAGAGTTTGACGCTCGTCGGATCATTTCTGCAAAAATCACAAAGCCGTGTCCGAGATTTACTTTTAGGTTTAAACGTCCTTCCAGCATCCCGATATATCCATAAAACATTATAAACAATAGAAATATGATTTTCTCTCATTTTAGGACAATTCCAAAAGTTTCGGAATTTTACGTTTTTCAGTTCAGCGTTTTACGCGAATTGCGCGTTTTAGACCCGTGTTTCCAGTTTTTAGCAGGGTTTTAGCACCCGATAGAACCTACCACTCATTTTATATTTTATTATGGACTATATTGACATGTTTAACCATATTTATAAGTTTCATATTTTTAGGATACCCGGTTTTACGTTTCGTGACTTAACAACTTACGGTTAGCAACTTACGGAGTCAAAACTAGCTACATACTTAGGATAATACCATCAAAAGTCCACACCTTGTTCTCCAAGTTCATGAACCGCCACTAGGGGGGGGGGGGGCATTCACACTTGTGGCATCATCTCATGACTTTAGCCATTAGATCATTTTTAATTACAACTTTGTCTCCAAGTTTAAGCACTTTCCTAGTAAGCTTCCTAACCTCCTCATTCTTGCTATAAATAGAGAGCTCATTCCATCCTTTCTTCATAAATAAAAACGCCACATCTATTATACCTAGCACCATGATCCTTTGATCTTCAATATACAAGTTACACTACAAAGTTCAAGGTCTTAGTATTCTCTACCTAGTTCTTAAGTTTGTTTGGTGATTCCATGGTTGAATTAGGAGCTACACAAGGTGATTAGGGGCTGAAGTTAATGGGTTTTCACAAGGTCTATATCAAGTCTATCAATGGTTACAAGAGTTATGGTGAAGGGTTTACAAGCTTAGGTTTAGTGTCCTAGTTCTATACTTGACTTCCTTTCTTAAGTGAAAGCCAAAAGTTGTAAGAAACTCTTATACACTTTCTTGCTTAATATCATTTTCATGCTCTTTGTGTTCTTTTCATGCTATATATGTTCTTGTTATTGTGTTCATGATGTTTAAAAATGGATAAAACGAGTATTGGTATACATATGTTAACTTATGACAAGCAAACAAGCAAACTAGTGATTTTTATGGAAAACCACGACCACAATAGTATAACTTTGATATTTGACACTTACTTACTGTTAAATAGGACTTAACAAGGAAAACATAGCAATTTGAATCACCCAAAACGAGTACACAAGTCAAAGGTTATGACCATAAGAAGTTAGCGACACCAAAACGCCGAAACTGCCTAAACCCTACTGTTTGCATTCTGCCAATTTGAAAGTCCCACTTCTGGTCCGATTCATCAAAAAGTTAAAACACGAAAGTTGTCCGGAACGACGTTTTCGTTTAGGAATAAAGAAGCTCGAGCCCTGAAAATGCTTTCTGAGTGATAATTTTCTTCAAATTCTTATCAGCCCATTTTTAGACCAAAGTTGCTATATAATGATTATAATTAGATGAGACCAAGAGGTCTAATGACCTAAAGCCAAGACCACAACCATGGCTAAAGCCAAGGTTGAGTCTCAAGACCATGGTAACAATGACCAAGGTCACGGCAAAGCCACGGCTAAAGACCATATAACTTTTAAAGATCAAAACTTATATATATGTTATCAAATACTACAATAGTAGGGAGCCTCATGTGAGGAGTTCATTGAGTAAGCCGTCGAGACGAGTTGTGGATTTACGAGTTAAAGTGTCCTGGCTCCTCGAACGTTTACTCCATGACTTCTGAATTATGTCGGCCCGAACGGTAGTAAGAGATATACAACCTATACATGTTTCATAGACCACTTATATTCAACGACTTACACTATATACTAAGTATTACATCATGAACATTATGCAAGACATATATAGGCAATTCGTCGTACTCTTAGATGTTACTCCAAACCTAAGTCGCAACGTTCTATTATAGGCTGCTCTTAGAGACTTTCACGATTCGACTACCATTTTCATTACTCACTACATAGACTTAAGGTGAGTCATAGCCCCTACTCTTTTCGTACTTGTTTTAACTCTTGGGGGGGATACATGCTCAACTACTTGCTTACTTGTACAAACACTCAAAACATTTATACTTGATTGTTTTATACTTGATTGTCTTATACTTGATGGCATTATACTTGATTTCATACATACATGACTGTCTTTTATCTTTGAGAAGTGGCTCCCAGTAAACTTATATCTTTGGGAAGTGGCTCCCAGTAAACTTATATCTTTGGGAAGTGGCTCCCAGTTGTCCTTGGGAATTGGCTCCCAAAGTGAGGTCTTCGGAGATGAAGTAGAGACTCACTACTAATTGCTTAATTGTCTTGATGAACTTATACATGTCTTTATTATACTATATGTTAGCAGTGGGTTGTGAACACACAGGTTACAAGTCTCTTATGGCGGGACTTGTAACTGAGTGGTTCTCAATGCCTTTGCTGTGTGAACATTCTTTTAAGACTTTTTCAACTGTTTTAAGACAAACTCTATGAACTCACCAACCATTGTGTTGACACTTTAGCATGTTTATCTCAGGTTAGTAAGGCGATAGCTAGTGCGTGGAACTTAGAGTCAAGCTGCATATTCTGAAGACTTACGCTTTTATCATCACCATTCAAAACATTTTGTATACATTTATGTATCATACTTTGGAATCTCATGTTTGTAACTTTGAATTCATTAATCGAATGGTAACTTTTCAAAACGTCTCATTTAGAGTTCGTTTTCTATACCTTGTACTTTGTATTATGAAGTAGCACCCCTGTGACACAGTCTTCCGCTGCGGTATTTTGGGGGTGTTACAGATTGGTACCAGAGCCTTGGTTTTAGAGAACTAGGTTGCATTTAGTGCCTAGACTATAACTGCTATATACGTTAAGACTCTCCTCTTTATTCGCCTTACACACACTACATACACATACGCTTTTTGGTAGTTGTTGGTTTAGTTCCACGCTGTTAGATGATGTGACTTTAGTATTATAAGGAGCCCCAGAGATTCGTCGAGTCATTAAAAACATGGAGCTCAGTAATAACTAATTAGTTAACTTGATCTTGTGACAGTTCTTGTTTGATTAGACACAAGATTTGAGTTAAATAATATTATTGCTTAGC
The DNA here is from genome assembly GCA_030686995.1 of Artemisia argyi. Lineage (NCBI taxonomy): Eukaryota > Viridiplantae > Streptophyta > Magnoliopsida > Asterales > Asteraceae > Artemisia > Artemisia argyi. Next base: position 83,918,683 of record CM060676.1, read on the forward strand.
TTTAGGGATTTGATGACTTGATTATCTTACTATCGGCCTCAGAAGGTGGATTTTGTGTCGGAAATTCTTAAGTAGGATGATTTAGAATCTCCTTATTTAAACGGATTGGGACGCCTCTTCAGTTAAATAAAGAAATTGTAAATCACCGAACCATAAGTTTATGAGACCTTACTTACATAAATTTGGACGCTTCTTTATGTAAGTAATGTGTTATAAATAAGTGGGCTTAATTGTAGCCGATGCGACTCCTTAACCACAACCTTAGACGAATCAGAGTGAACACCACTATTTTAGAGATCCTGAAATCCCGAATTCTCTTAGACACATCATAAGTAGTTAACATCAACTGAACTTCGGGACGAAGTTCTCCTTAAGGGGTAGAGACTGTAACAATTCGCAATTTCAGGTTAACTTTTATTCCCGAAAATTTTACTATTCACTTTTTACTATTCACTTTTCACTATTCATCTCAGAAATTTTTATTTCATATTCTCGTAAGTTAAACTATTTTAACGATAATCCGAGAGTTTGACGCTCGTCGGATCATTTCTGCAAAAATCACAAAGCCGTGTCCGAGATTTACTTTTAGGTTTAAACGTCCTTCCAGCATCCCGATATATCCATAAAACATTATAAACAATAGAAATATGATTTTCTCTCATTTTAGGACAATTCCAAAAGTTTCGGAATTTTACGTTTTTCAGTTCAGCGTTTTACGCGAATTGCGCGTTTTAGACCCGTGTTTCCAGTTTTTAGCAGGGTTTTAGCACCCGATAGAACCTACCACTCATTTTATATTTTATTATGGACTATATTGACATGTTTAACCATATTTATAAGTTTCATATTTTTAGGATACCCGGTTTTACGTTTCGTGACTTAACAACTTACGGTTAGCAACTTACGGAGTCAAAACTAGCTACATACTTAGGATAATACCATCAAAAGTCCACACCTTGTTCTCCAAGTTCATGAACCGCCACTAGGGGGGGGGGGGCATTCACACTTGTGGCATCATCTCATGACTTTAGCCATTAGATCATTTTTAATTACAACTTTGTCTCCAAGTTTAAGCACTTTCCTAGTAAGCTTCCTAACCTCCTCATTCTTGCTATAAATAGAGAGCTCATTCCATCCTTTCTTCATAAATAAAAACGCCACATCTATTATACCTAGCACCATGATCCTTTGATCTTCAATATACAAGTTACACTACAAAGTTCAAGGTCTTAGTATTCTCTACCTAGTTCTTAAGTTTGTTTGGTGATTCCATGGTTGAATTAGGAGCTACACAAGGTGATTAGGGGCTGAAGTTAATGGGTTTTCACAAGGTCTATATCAAGTCTATCAATGGTTACAAGAGTTATGGTGAAGGGTTTACAAGCTTAGGTTTAGTGTCCTAGTTCTATACTTGACTTCCTTTCTTAAGTGAAAGCCAAAAGTTGTAAGAAACTCTTATACACTTTCTTGCTTAATATCATTTTCATGCTCTTTGTGTTCTTTTCATGCTATATATGTTCTTGTTATTGTGTTCATGATGTTTAAAAATGGATAAAACGAGTATTGGTATACATATGTTAACTTATGACAAGCAAACAAGCAAACTAGTGATTTTTATGGAAAACCACGACCACAATAGTATAACTTTGATATTTGACACTTACTTACTGTTAAATAGGACTTAACAAGGAAAACATAGCAATTTGAATCACCCAAAACGAGTACACAAGTCAAAGGTTATGACCATAAGAAGTTAGCGACACCAAAACGCCGAAACTGCCTAAACCCTACTGTTTGCATTCTGCCAATTTGAAAGTCCCACTTCTGGTCCGATTCATCAAAAAGTTAAAACACGAAAGTTGTCCGGAACGACGTTTTCGTTCAGGAACAAAGAAGCTCGAGCCCTGAAAATGCTTTCTGAGTGATAATTTTCTTCAAATTCTTATCAGCCCATTTTTAGACCAAAGTTGCTATATAATGATTATAATTAGATGAGACCAAGAGGTCTAATGACCTAAAGCCAAGACCACAACCATGGCTAAAGCCAAGGTTGAGTCTCAAGACCATGGTAACAATGACCAAGGTCACGGCAAAGCCACGGCTAAAGACCATATAACTTTTAAAGATCAAAACTTATATATATGTTATCAAATACTACAATAGTAGGGAGCCTCATGTGAGGAGTTCACTGAGTAAGCCGTCCAGACGAGTTGTGGATTTACGAGTTAAAGTGTCCTGGCTCCTCGAACGTTTACTCCATGACTTCTGAATTATGTCGGCCCGAACGGTAGTAAGAGATATACAACCTATACATGTTTCATAGACCACTTATATTCAACGACTTACACTATATACTAAGTATTACATCATGAACATTATGCAAGACATATATAGGCAATTCGTCGTATTCTTAGACGTTACTCCAAACCTAAGTCGCAACGTTCTATTATAGGCTGCTCTTAGAGACTTTCGCGATTCGACTACCATTTTCATTACTCACTACATAGACTTAAGGTGAGTCATAGCCCCTACTCTTTTCGTACTTGTTTTAACTCTTGGGGGGGATACATGCTCAACTACTTGCTTACTTGTACAAATACTCAAAACATTTATACTTAATTGTTTTATACTTGATTGTCTTATACTTGATGGCATTATACTTGATTTCATACATACATGACTGTCTTTTATCTTTGGGAAGTGGCTCCCAGTAAACTTATATCTTTGGGAAGTGGCTCCCAGTAAACTTATATCTTTGGGAAGTGGCTCCCAGTTGTCCTTGGGAATTGGCTCCCAAAGTGAGGTCTTCGGAGATGAAGTAGAGACTCACTACTAATTGCTTAATTGTCTTGATGAACTTATACATGTCTTTATTATACTATATGTTAGCAGTGGGTTGTGAACACACAGGTTACAAGTCTCTTATGGCGGGACTTGTAACTGAGTGGATTCTCAATGCCTTTGCTGTGTGAACATTCTTTTAAGACTTTTTCAACTGTTTTAAGACAAACTCTATGAACTCACCAACCATTGTGTTGACACTTTAGCATGTTTATCTCAGGTTAGTAAGGCGATAGCTAGTGCGTGGAACTTAGAGTCAAGCTGCATATTCTGAAGACTTACGCTTTTATCATCACCATTCAAAACATTTTGTATACATTTATGTATCATACTTTGGAATCTCATGTTTGTAACTTTGAATTCATTAATCGAATGGTAACTTTTCAAAACGTCTCATTTAGAGTTCGTTTTCTATACCTTGTACTTTGTATTATGAAGTAGCACCCCTGTGACACAGTCTTTCGCTGCGGTATTTTGGGGGTGTTACAAGTAATACTGATGAATATTTGGAAACAAGGGAAGGTTCTAGAATCCCTTGGAGACTCTTCAAACCGATCGGCCAAGGAGGTTTCCACACCTCCTTTGTGCCTTGAGCTCCAAGTTTCAATTAGTATATATACAAACCCAAGATGTATTTTTTTCTCATAACTTGTACACACACATCTTGGTGTTTTCTCTCCTTCTCTTTGTCCCATTGTCGATCCATCAAACAATCCCATAAGGGATTTGATTTTATTGATCAAACTAAGTTTTGTGTTTAATTTACTTGCATAAACTTTTTCTTGAATTAGTACGTGTGTACAAGAACGTGATTCAAACACATTATTGTTTGATTCTTGGATTGAATTACAAAAGAGGTAAGGGGTAATTCTTATAATCCACATAAACCCTAATTAGGGTTCTTGATTTGAAGATTGAAATTGATTCTTGTTCGGGATAGAATCACAAAGGTATGTTTACTATTTATTATTGATTAATTAATTACATGTAATATGATCTTGTTATAATTGCTTCCGCTATGCTCACTTGATGTGTTTGGTTTATTTTATATGAATGTCATGATATCATAATTCCAATAGTGACATCTAGAGCCGTTATAATGTGTAATTAATTATCGAAACGCATAAAAATTGAATCTTGATTCGTTTAGTTACATGTTTTTAGGGTCTTTTTGATTCCTAACCCTAATTTTTTATGGGTCGATTTAGACCTTTTAAGGTTTTAGGGTTTTGGTTTTGATTTTTTAATATGATTAGAAACCCTAGGATATCATGTAATTGGTTATGCGTTTTAGTAAACGATCTTGGTGCAATATGGTAATTTTAATCCATGAAAAATTGCATATTTGTATAGATTTTATATTGTGTGAAAATTTAAATGGTTTAAATTGGATATATTAATTAATGGTTAATTTATATCATAACATGTAAATTTATTAATAGATGTCGAATTGGGGAAGACTCCAATATTAAGTAATCAATTATGTGCTATGTGGTATTTATTTAGTTTTGGCTTACGCAATCGATTTATCGATGTATGCGACTCTTTTTCCTAGAAGAAGAAAGCCTTAATTGAATAAATATGTTATACACCTAGACTTGATTATTAATAAGACTATTGAATAAGATTTGCATGTGGCTACATGTTTTATACGTATTTAATTGTTATGATTATGTATATGTTTATTTGGTTATTTTATTTTTTTATTATGTATTACTTGTTTTGTTTATTATTATGTTAGACATGTTTATAAATGAAAAAGGGTAATTTTTGAATAGAAAAATAATATTGACTAAATAAATGGCGAAATTGTTTTGGTTTTAAGAGTAAATTTCAAAGGATTGGTTGATTAATGTTTTTACTATTTTAAAGGTGCTACATACATTGTAGGATGGTAGACCTGTTAAGGAAGAAATTGCATGCCCAATTTTTCAAGTTAATAGCATTTGGTGGATAGTCCATCATTTACGTAGTAGAATACACTCTTTAGTACATAAGTAATTGTTACGTGTGGACATTTAAAGGTGTAGGAAAGTTAAAAGCACAATATTTGTTTTCACTAGATATGAAACATTTACAATGTTGTCAAATTCAGTGGGAGTATTGTGTTCTTATTACTGAATAAGGAATTATTGTAATGATCTTTAATTCAGTGGGATTTACAAGATTTGACATCTTGGTAGCTAAAGATAATTACTTTCCAAGTGTAGACACTCATACTTTTAAGGATAGTCTTGTACGTTTCCTTACTAGACATTGTTGTTCTACATCTACTTGTTATGCTAAAATCTATGACACAATCATATTGATCACATAAACAAATGCATGGCGTGTTGTTTATCAACTATATGAGGTTGTTCCATGCACAAGTGGGAGAAATTTTATCTTTAATGTGTGCAAGAAACAACTCATAAAGATATGATTTAATTGATTCTCTTGACTGCAAGGTAAGAGAATAATATTCTAATATGAATTATACTAATCTAATTCCAGAAACACTTGGTGTTACAATTTATGTTATGTGAGAACTTAGCTAGATTGCAACAACAAGATGAATTTCATATTTTCATTACTAGCAGATCAACAGATGTAATTGAACTATGAGAATTTACAGTTTCTAAATTAGATACCTATTAGAACATGTGTCAATATGATATCAAGACTACTTTAATTTATAGATTTATGAATTCATAGAATGACATAAATTAATTAAGTAATCTAATGCTACTTCAATCTGAATATTTATGTGTTCTTGGAATGACATAAATAAATAAAGAAATAATGTTACTTACATTATCATGAAGTAATAAATTAACTTGAAATTAATATTGAAATCAAAAGATGGTGTTCATAATTACTTTAGTTAAACATGTTTATGTTTCATTGTAAAGATATAAACATAAAGTCTTTTAATTATTACAAGACTTATAATAAAGTAAGACGTTATCTTGCTATGTTTTTTAATTAAGACATATACATGAAGTCGTTAAATTGTTAAATGACTTATAACGTATAGTGGGACTATAACAGTTTATGTTTTCTTGTAAATACATGGACATGAAGTTACTTTGTAAAAAGTACTTGTGTTATAAAGCATGTAATTGGCTTGAAATTTATTATACCATTAAAATGCATTAGTTGGTAAATAGACAAGTCAAAACGAATATGGTTATCTTAAATATTGTTAGATTGTCTTGCAATATTGATACTAATGAAATACCAAATGTTTATGGTATATTCAATTAGGAAAATCAAACTCTTGTTACATTGTTTGATTAAAGATAACTATGACTTCTTTTCTTCCAAAAGTTATCAAGGTTAAAATATTGAGTATGACTTGGACATATTTAGTAAAACTCCAATCTAGAAGATTAATAAGACATCATCATATGATGGAATGTGATGAATTACATTAAGTCTTAAATTGAAGTTCTAAATTTGTTTAACTGCTTATGAAGAGGTTATTAACAAAGTAAAGTCAGGAACTGTCAATAAGTATTTGTAATATCCCAAAAGAGAACATTGTATTGTTGCTTTATTTGCTAAGAATTTAAAGATAGTCTTTAAATTGCTAAAAGCAAGTGGGAGTTTTTATCAATACACTAGTAAATATCATGATGAAGTTTGACATTTGAATGTTAAATCTCAACATGATAATAAAGTTTGACATTTAAATGTTAAATCTCAAGATGATGGAATTATCATTCATAGAATAGTAATATATCTCAGATATTTGATTAATATGCTGAGGGCTATGATTTACTGGATTATTGTAAACCTGATAATCTTTGTGATACATTACCAAATATGTAATTGGGTAAAGTATACATGATATGAATGATTAAGATGATGTCCATAAAGATAACTAATTTTAGAAATGTGGTGTATCTTAATAATTAGACTAGAAAATAAAGATGAGTTTCTTCAAAGATTAGGTAACCCTTATGATTTAAATCTTTGTATAGAAATCATATGGACAATATTGTTCACGTATTTAATGCATGTTTTATGACAAGATTATTAATCACACTTAATCAATTAATTGTGATTGGATATTCTTTTCTAAATACATTAAATATATATATATATATATATATATATATATATATACATATAAAGATTATGATTGTCATATTTATGAAATTGACAATTGAATATCAAAACTCTTTCTTGAGTGATTACTTGAGCGAGGACGATAAGTAATCAAAAGGAGTTTATGAATTCAAATAAATCTTTGAAAGTGTACAAGGTGCAATAATCCATGGATGGATAAATGCATGCATCTAGAAGATTAATCTTATGTTTAATTATTAAATTCATGTTTTTATTTATAATTGAAATATGATAATTTCTAAGTATTCCTAAAAGCTAGTGGGAGTATTATGTTTAATTTCTTAAATCATATATGTTGTAGAACATATAAAAGGTAACATTCCATCTAAGTTAAAAGTTAAGTCTTAGTTTGGAATGAAACTTTACTTGAAGAATTTAGAAAATAAGACATACAACCTTGGAATCAATGTTTATTGTTGAAACATGTGCGGTAAATAAATGTAATATAACATGATATATTATTTAGAAAGTCTAAATAGATATGTATGACATGAATAAAATCTAAGTATGACTCAAAGATTTTTCATGTACATCATGTTTTGTTGTATCATGCTTGATTACAAGATGATTTGGCAATATTAATATCTAATTAAAAGTTATTAGATAACTTGTGTAATATTCTAAAAAGAATATGTTTGATTATAGAATTACATCCTAAATCTGGAAAAGCTTCCAAATTCTATAAATGAACAATTTTTCCATTGTTGTGAAAATTGTTATATCCAACAAACTTGAAAGTTTGAAGGGCATCAAATATTACACAATAGATATTAATGTTTACTGGAAGTTTTAATAGCATATTGTTGTTGCATACAATGATGCTAAGGAAATTGAGGTGACACTCAATACTAGTTATGGAAAAGATTTCATCCTTGGCTATTTCTAGTTATGCTTACTAAAAGCATAGTTGCATTATACATTAAGAGAGTAATAATACTTTAAACTTTAAAATGTTTGAAAGTTTGATTATCATAAATTGGTGGTTAAGGATGTCACACATGTATGAAATATTATATGGCATTATCAAAATAGTTGAGTGTGCACATATAAGAACTTCAATAGTTGAATTCTTGAAATAAGTATTCTTAAAATTCCGATATATCAAAGTTGGATGATTTATGTTTTGTCGACAAGTAGGAATGTCATTACTTGAGACATAATTCATCAACAAGAGTTATCATGCATTGATCTATTTAGTATTTGGATAAGGGATGTTAAACAATTATTATAATAAATTTAAATACGTGGTATATTTAATTTATAATAAATTGTATCCTATATTTGTACGTTTAAATCCATGAATAAAGGTTATTTTAAATTGTCCATTTTCAGTTAATAATATGGTAATATTATTAAATTAAGACAAATCTGAAGGTTGGTATAATATACTTAAAGTATATTGATGCGTAGTCATGCCATTTCAGATGATATTCAATGATACTGAATATATGACTTATCCCAACTACATGATGTTACTTTATGGATCTTGTCATTAAGTAAATCATGAGAAGTTATCCTCAGACTTGAGATGCAAGATAAGTGTCATGAATGTAGTATATTTTTGTGGAACAACTTAACGCTATACGTAACTGGTAGTCATAAGGGTTGTTTTCGGAAGTGTTACAAAGTTTGTGGGTTTTGCTTGTAGTCAAGATATAATTTGTTCCTTCAAATTTATTTTTGGAGTTTAATACTGCTGGACCCCTCGTAGGGTTGGTAAGATGTATGTGTGGCCACACCCAAAATCTCCCCTGAATATGTTCAGAAGATTTGGTAATCTTGATCAATCATAAACAACGAGAAACAGAATGGTTAATTAAGGAATGACTTTGATCCATATCCTTATTAACGTGGTATTAGAAACAAAAGGATAATAATAATGAGAAATGTGGAAAACTAGAAGGGGGGTTGAATAGTTTTACGTCTTTTTAATTTGTTATAAAAGATTGAAAGTTTTCTTTGTTTTCAAAAATATAGATTCGATGCTATATGAAATCAAGTCATGCACAATATGAACAACACTAAATATGTACGAAAAAGCAATAATAATGTAAGTAAAGAAATAGATGAGTGTTGGAAAGGTCGAACCGCGAGACAAGAGATTTATAGTGGTTCGGCTACAAGGTCACCTTCCTTGCCCTACTCCACTCCCCGAGCACCTAACTCGAGAGTTTTCTTCACTATGTCAACAAGCTCCCTTATGGCGGAGAAAACCTTACACACCGATTTACACACCACAACTACGTCACAACTTATTCACACCTTCTACACAACTATTTAACACCTATTCACTACTTAATCACACCACTTCTTCACACCTATCTCCTACACACCAATCTTCTTCACACCTATCTTCTACACACCAATCTTCTTCACAACTATCTTCTACACACCAATCTTCTTCCTAACATTTCTTCTTCACAACTAACTACTAACAATCACACTATATATATATCTAATTAAACTATCTTCTAACAAATATTCACAACTAATCACACAATGAGATAAATACAATGATGATGCTCTAACAACTTAGATGTGGAGATCAAAACAAGTTGTAATACTTCTTGTCTTGAGGGATAGAAGTATTCTTCTCTTGCACTTGATAGGATGATGTTTGGATCTCTTTGAAACAAAGATTTAAGAATATATGATCAAAGGATTTAAAGATTGGAAATGGAGATCTAGAACAGAAAGTTTTGGAGTCTTAGAAAAATTCCAGATTTAAGGTGGTATTTATAGGCAACAGATTCTGACTAAGGAGCGTGGCCGGTCCCCTTAAATCAAGGCCGCCCCCCTTAAAATTAAGGGGACCACCCTTTATAATTAATGGGGCCGCCCAGCTGTAACGGCCAGATTTTTTGTTTTTTAGTGGGGAAAGTTTATTTGGTGAAAAACTAACTGATTTTGGTTAAAAATTTGAATTCATATATTTAGTATGAATAAAACATTTTTCTTTATTACCAAAAGTGTTTTTCAAAAATATATAATATGTTTATATAATTAAATAAACTTTGTAATACTTAATTAAGTTTTCCTTTGATCATAAATTGCACTAAACACTTTGTTTATTCATACCTTAAGTGATTTGGATGTAAAGAGAATGTTAATCACTAAATATTTGTTTATGTCACAAGTTTTAGTTCTATGAGTTTATATTTTGTAATAATCAAAACATAGAGATATTGTTAATATGTAAATAATGTTTTTAGGCATTATTTATGTCAACAATCTCCCCCTTTTTGATTATTACAAAACCTTAAACTCAATAGATCTAAAATTTGTTTTTAGACAAGTATTATAGAGTTTACATTTCTCTTCTCCCCCTGTTTGTAAGATCAAAAAGGTTAAGCCGAGTAAGCTTCGTGAAAGAAGATTAAACGGGTAAAATGCTCCCCCTTGATGTATGCTCCCCCTCATTTGAGAGCACCAAGGGAACGAGCTATGGAAGTCTTGGCTACAAAAATATTCGCAGAGAACAAGACATATATACATGCAAAACAACAATTATGCAAATAGATTCATTCAAGCATAATAGAAATGATTAGCATTACAACATTCAATATGTTTGAAGCATATTGATTTCAATAAAACAAAAGAAGTGACATAGTCCTATATTGCCTAAGAGAGCACTTGGACTTGCTTGCAACCCATGGTTGATTGTTTTATTTTGCTTGAAGGGGAACATAATGATGCGTGGGAATCGCACCTTGCTTTACCTCTCGAGGGATCTCGAGAAGCTTACAACCCCCACCAGGCAGTGTACCTGATCGTTGTAGTATAGTATAGTGACAAGTACCGGGGGATTGATCGTTCAGCTTGGGAATAGTGTCGCTAGGATTAGAAAACCTAATTTACTAGTTCTAGAGGTGAGGGATGATTATTTTTGTGTTTTTATATTTTTTAGAAAGCAATTAAAATCTCGGGTTTTGAAGGAGTGGGCGGAATTAGTTGCTATTCAACTAACCCAAAGCTAATATATATTCAAAATAAAATACTGAAAACGAAATTAAACTAAATTATACTAAGGTTGTGAGCAGTAATTGGAGAAATTGTGTTTACTTAGACTTCACTACTCCCTAGATATCTTTTACATGTTAATTACTTGTTATACTTGTATGGATGACGGATTGTATTCCTTAATACCATTCGTGGGGTGGCATACATAACTCCCCAACTCTATGAGCTCTTATCTCCTCCTACACCATGACCCAGCACAACTATAGGGATTGTAAACAGTGGCTCATGCATTAAATATAACCAATAAAGACCTAGTACGCCTCGGTTCATGTTTCTTAAGACGTTCAAGCATGTTACCATTTGGAGATCTGCCGGTTTTCTTAAGCCTAACATATAAATCATTCATCCAAGAACAAGAATAAACAAGTAATCAACACATAATCAACATCAAGGTTTCATTAGATCTAAGCAAACACAAGAGAGATCTAGCCTAGCATAATTGAATTGAGACAAGAACAAGAGATAAACAACCAACACATAGACATATTGATTGAATTAGAAGAACACTTATCTCAATTACAATGCAAGGTATCAAGGGTTTGGAACCCTTGAAAAACCTGTAAAAGAGGCACCAAATTCGTCTTTAGGGTTTCACCAAAACTTCTCTTTTTTTTTTAATGAAAAAACTAGAAAACTATATATAGGAAAAACAGGCTGACGGCGTCAAGAGTTACTTGTGACGCCGTCACCTCGCCGCCATATACTTCCTCGGATGGCCTTGATCTACTTATGACGGCCTATGTGACGCCGTCACCGACCACGGTATTTTATTCTTGCCACTTTGACGCCGTCATGAAGGCTTCTGACGCCGTCACCACCTACGGTGTTTAATTCCTCATGTCTGACGCCGTCAAGATGGTGGTCTTGACGCCGTCACCTTGTATCTTCAGCATGGAAATTTGGTACTTTGCCGTTTTCTTCACTTTTATGCTCCAAAAACGTCCAAAATGGCTTCTTTTCCAGAATTCACTCTCCAAACACCTAAAATCACAAAAGGAACGATTTAGGGCAATATTTGATCAAATAAATTCGGATTCGGGCTTAAATGACCCCCTAAAAACGGATCATTTTTCGCCTCATCATATACCCTTACACTTTAGATTTGCTTGTCCTCAAGCAAATGAGCTTTTATTCTAATCAAAAGACAAGTTAGGGGTCATTTAACACTAATATAAAAGTAATTACAACAAATAATCGTTCCACTAAAGACCAATAGACAAGCACGGAGGTCATACACAAGCACCTCACAAATAGTGTTTAGATACTCACATCTCTCGGGTGTAATAAAGTAATATAACATTATGGAAATGGAAGATATCTCTCACTACCTGTCATAGCAAAATAGATTACCATAGGCTTGGGAAAGGATCAAACCTCCACCACATGGCGTAAGCACCTAGGATAAACTATCAAAGAGGTCTTTTAAAGGGTTGTAACGTTAGGTATAGGGATATGAATTACACGGTTTTGTTGGATAAAGGAAGTTTTACTGGTGGCGAGTTAACAATCTTGGTTAATTACATGTACAAGATGGCGTTGCTAAGCCAAGACTAGACTCGACTTAAGCTAATAAATGAAAAATAACAAAAACATAAAATAAACATAGAATAAAAACGGGATGGTAGTCCGTATGTTTTTTCTCTTTTTTTTATTTTATTTTTTTATTTTTTATTTTTTTTTTCGATTTTTTATTTTATTTTATTTTTTTTTGCATACACTCTTACCCTACCATCCAAAATAATACATCATAGGGGTATAAACGTTCCCCTTACACTTGAATCTTTACATACTTTACATTAAACTAATCTAATGACTCGAATTAAGAAAATTAAAACACTTGGAGCACTTTTAAGATTAACGTACATATGGGTGTAATATATTATGTTCTTCCCCATTACTCCATAAAATAAGTACTTACCCATGAGTCCTAATCGTCCCAAAACAATATGTACAATGATATGACTCGACTTAGCAACCATGTAATCAATTAGAAAGTTAACTTAGGGTTTAACAAATAACAATAATGCACTAAAAATGAGCGCATACACGGAAGGCTAAGGCGATTTGGGTGTACATTTAAGTGGGGTGTAACAAATTCTTCCTTTAAGTAAGATGCTTAAAGTTAGAAACGAAAAGATAGGCTCGGAGGGGTGTACTAGGGGTATCGTGTACTAAAAATGAGTACAACGCTAAGGGTGTGGGGAAAATTAGTTGACTTAACTAGCCAAGTAATATGACTTAAATGGTCAAGTAATTATAATACGGGTTTAACACAAGGGTGATCCTAATGCCTCTTATCATGTAGTAAATCCTACCACACGAATGTAGTCTCACTCGCGGTCTCGGGATGCATCACTAACGCAAGTTCTAGAATCTAAATGCTACCGGTACACTCATAAGCACTAATAGTAAATGCTTTTCCTATCAAATCTAAAGGCGAACCTCACATTTTTGGGTGGAAAATTTTTCTGAATATACGGTTATGTGCTAGTCATACAATCTCCTATCCATGAGACGCTTGCTATGGCTAAAGTTTCACTCCTAAATGTTATAAAAAATTTTAAATTTGGCGCTAAAATTGCACTAACAAGTATTTCTCGTAGTTTTATTACACATCTACTATCAGACAAAACAAACTCAAGCGAAAGTGCATATGTAAGGTATCATCTTTTTACTCTCCCCTTACACTTAAGATGAACATTGTCCCCAATGTTCAAGTAAAGAATGTAAAAGTGAAAAAGTAAAGAGAATGAAATCAAATACTCCCCTGATTCGCTCGGTATGGATTTTAGGTTGACCAGGTTAAATCTTCCTCCAAGAAAACGAACAATCAAAGCTTCCCTTCCAGAGTATAAATCATCTTCTTGTCATAAATAACCTGTAAATCCTGACAACAATAGACAAGGCAACCTCGCGTAAAATCGGCGGCATCCTATATAAGTTACTAAATCCTAGAAAACAAAGTAAGATATAATGCTTGTGGAATGAAGTTTGCAGATTTCCTGGAGATTATAAAACTTAATAATTCACAAAAACCATAAGACTCCGTTAGAAAAACAAAACCGGTAAAATTTCCAGATTTTAACTCCTGACGCCGTCAAGAGCAATACCCTGACGCCGTCAGAATGGACCTGCAGAAATTCTTATGTTAAGTTTCCGGAAAATTTCTGGAAAAACTTTGTCCTACTTCCTGGAAAATCCTGCAAAACTTCATTATGACTCAATACAAGCATTTGACTCTAACAAATACGAATATACATGTTCATTTAATATTGTGGAGAATCATGATCGGTGTGTTTCTTGAAAACATATTTGGGGTTTCCCCTTACACTTATCTTTTGCAAAAATACCTTTAGGTTGGAGTTAAGACTAGGCCAAACAACATAATAAAGTATTTCCACATTTTAATTGAGAAATATGATCATCCAACAATAAAAATAAAACATGCATACGAAAGCAAATAACAATCAAACAAATAAAATCACACAAAACATGGGTTGCCTCCCAAGAAGCGCTTGTTTTTGTTCGAGTCACGAGCCTGACTCTACCCTTATTTCACGGATAAAGGTGAGGTTTTCCATACACTTAGGATTAAGTGCGGGTGAAAGTAGCGATACACACCCTTAGGGTGTAAATATGCCTCGTGAGGAAAGAGTGGTGGATAAATTGTATGCTCAAAGGGGTGTGCTCCTATCATCATAACCTTAACAAATTCAATCGGGTTAATGGATGGATTAAGATTTTCTCCTAGAAAGGGATCATTTTCAATCAACTTCAAGAGATTACTAGTTGGGGATCCATCTTGACCCAATAAACCCGGTTTAAACCAATAATGTTTCTTGTGATCAATCACAAATGGGTGATGTAAGCATGTAAGGTCATTTTCCGCTCCTGTGTCAGCTTCCATTCTACAAGGCTTAGAGTCTACTACCTTTATCTTAAGACTACCCGGACTATATGGTTTGATGGGTGGAACGGAACCTATTTCAACTCCTAAATTCACATCCAAGGATGGAAGATTAGGTAACAGTTTTGGTTGAGGCTCCGGTTCATCAAAACTAGGAACTTCCCTAGAACTAAGGGTAAGGTTATCATTATAAGCATTCAAACCTATATCCTCTAGTTGTGTTTGGTCCAAGGGTTCTACCTCTATTGGGGTTCCTATAGTCTCTTCTACTTCTTCCGGGTAAGCCACGGGCGGTGTGTGTGCCTCAAATGATGGTAGGATTTGTGGGGTACTTGGTGGGCTTACGTTACTTACCTCATCCTCCATTTTATCTAGATTACCTTTGTGTTTGCTTTGTACTATGGCTTTAGGTGACATCCACACAGGTATCCCTAAGTAATCATCCCCAGATAAACTTCCTGTTTGCTCCATCAAACTTGTTTTTGATTGATTTGTGATGTTGTTTGTTGGGTTGTCTACTCTATAATAATATTGGGCACAGTTTTCTATGGTATCCCACGCTTCTTCATCATTTAATTCCCTAGGGCCCCCATTGGCAAAATCATCGATGCGCATTTGGTCACATCGGTTGACACGATAGTTAAAGGTTTCGGTTAGGGATGCTAAAGAGAAACTATGATGAGGGAATTTTCGAAGTAAAATTTTAAAACGAGTCCATGCATCATATAGGGGTTCATCTTGATATTGTTTGAAATTCGAGATGTCAACAGGGTAGAATGGCCTTTTTGGTTGGTGGTATGGTGGATTCGCGTACTCCATAATGGTGAACGGAATAGTCAATGGAAATTACGAACAAACACACAAAGAAAAAGATAGACTAAAGAAATCCTAAAAAAAATAAAAAAATAAATAAATAAAATCTTACTAGAAAGTAATCTAGCAAGTAGACCTAATAAAAAGAAATTCTAACCAAGACAATAACTATTCCCCGGGCTGCGGCGCCAAAAACTTGATGCGTGGGAATCGCACCTTGCTTTACCTCTCGACGGATCTCGAGAAGCTTACAACCCCCACCAGGCAGTGTACCTGATCGTTGTAGTATAGTATAGTGACAAGTACCGGGGGATTGATCGTTCAGCTTGGGAATAGTGTCGCTAGGATTAGAAAACCTAATTTACTAGTTCTAGAGGTGAGGGATGATTATTTTTGTGTTTTTATATTTTTTAGAAAGCAATTAAAATCTCGGGTTTTGAAGGAGTGGGCGGAATTAGTTGCTATTCAACTAACCCAAAGCTAATATATATTCAAAATAAAATACTGAAAACGAAATTAAACTAAATTATACTAAGGTTGTGAGCAGTAATTGGAGAAATTGTGTTTACTTAGACTTCACTACTCCCTAGATATCTTTTACATGTTAATTACTTGTTATACTTGTATGGATGACGGATTGTATTCCTTAATACCATTCGTGGGGTGGCATACATAACTCCCCAACTCCATGAGCTCTTATCTCCTCCTACACCATGACCCAGCACAACTATAGGGATTGTAAACAGTGGCTCATGCATTAAATACAACCAATAAAGACCTAGTACGCCTCGGTTCATGTTCTTAAGACGTTCAAGCATGTTACCATTTGGAGATCTGCCAGTTTTCTTAAGCCTAACATATAAATCATTCATCCAAGAACAAGAATAAACAAGTAATCAACACATAATCAACATCTAGGTTTCATTAGATCTAAGCAAACACAAGAGAGATCTAGCCTAGCATAATTGAATTGAGACAAGAACAAGAGATAAACAACCAACACATAGACATATTGATTGAATTAGAAGAACACTTATCTCAATTACAATGCAAGGTATCAAGGGTTTGGAACCCTTGAAAAACCTGTAAAAGAGGCACCAAATTCGTCTTTAGGGTTTCACCAAAACTTCTCTTTTTTTTTTAATGAAAAAACTAGAAAACTATATATAGGAAAAACAGGCTGACGGCGTCAAGAGTTACTTGTGACGCCGTCACCTTGCCGCCATATACTTCCTCGGACGGCCTTGATCTACTTATGACGGCCTATGTGACGCCGTCACCGAGCACGGTATTTTATTCTTGCCACTTTGACGCCGTCATGAAGGCTTCTGACGCCATCACCACCTACGGTGTTTAATTCCTCATGTCTGACGCCGTCAAGATGGTGGTCTTGACGCCGTCACCTTGTATCTTCAGCATGGAAATTTGGTACTTAGCCGTTTTCTTCACTTTTATGCTCCAAAAACGTCCAAAATGGCTTCTTTTCCAGAATTCACTCTCCAAACACCTAAAATCACAAAAGGAACGATTTAGGGCAATATTTGATCAAATAAATTCGGATTCGGGCTTAAATGACCCCCTAAAAACAGATCATTTTTCGCCTAGCATAGTTGAATTGAGACAAGAACAAGAGATAAACAACCAACACATAGACATATTGATTGAATTAGAAGAACACTTATCTCAATTACAATGCAAGGTATCAAGGGTTTGGAACCTTTGAAAAACCTGCAAAAGAGGCACCAAATTCGTCTTTAGGGTTTCACCAAAACTTCTCTTTTTTTTTTAATGAAAAAACTAGAAAACTATATATAGGAAAAACAGGCTGACGGCGTCAAGAGTTACTTGTGACGCCGTCACCTCGCCGCCACATACTTCCTCGGACGGCCTTGATCTACTTATGACGGCCTATGTGACGCCGTCACCGACCACGGTATTTTATTCTTGCCACTTTGACGCCGTCATGAAGGCTTCTGACGCCGTCACCACCTACGGTGTTTAATTCCTCATGTCTGACGCCGTCAAGATGGTGGTCTTGACGCCGTCACCTTGTATCTTCAGCATGGAAATTTGGTACTTAGCCGTTTTCTTCACTTTTATGCTCCAAAAACGTCCAAAATGGCTTCTTTTCCAGAATTCACTCTCCAAACACCTAAAATCACAAAAGGAACGATTTAGGGCAATATTTGATCAAATAAATTCGGATTCGGGCTTAAATGACCCTCTAAAAACGGATCATTTTTCGCCTCATCACATAAGCATAAAGCTTAGTTGTTAGATGGAGAGGGATATGGAGTGGGGTATGGAGCGGAAGAGGTGGATCTTGCGATGTTGTATCGTGTTAAGGGTGGTATGGGATGAGGACGAGTGAGGAGATATTCAATCCAAGAAATATCTTCACTCAAGTATAGAATTTGTTTTTGAAGGAAGATGCAACAAGGGCAATAGTGAGTGTGGTTTGTAACTTTATCCAAGTTGAGAGAGTGAGTTAGGAAAATGTTGTAGGGTGATGATGGAAGTTGCCCTTTGTTGCGTTGTGCAAGATGCATGGCATTGAGATCACTAAGATCATGGATTTGGGATATTTCATCACGGAACTTTTGCTTTTCCGTGGCAATGCGGAGAGAGTCATTGTGTTGATATGGATGAATTGGGTTTGTGTAGTTGGAATTGTAGTTGGATGGTTGATCAAACTTGTATGGATCATTATAAATGGTTGGAGGATGAGATGAGTGGTTTGGCATGAAGGAAGATGTTTGGCCAATGTTGTATGGTTTGAAAAGAGGATCAAATGAATGTCCTTGTGAATTTGGTGTAAAGTTTGGGAAGTAAGTGGTTGGAGGTGTTGAGTGATTTCTAACTTCATTGGTTATGATGTATTTGTTTCGAGGGCTTTTTCTTCGCCAAACGGGTTTTTCCGTCATCCTTGCAAGCCTTGAGGCTTTTGATTTTGGTTTGTTTGGAGAAGTCATGAAGGGATGAATGGAGAGTGTGGAATATTGGGAATATTTATAGTGTAAGATTTGTGTGTTTATGAATGGATGAAGTTTGTTTGGGAGATTAGGACAAAATATGTTGGTGACAAAAGGGAAATGTAGGTTGAAATGGGCAAAAAAGCAGAAAAGATTCTGTAAATCCGTCCAGCAGATGGCCGGTCCTCTTAATTAGGGGGCGGTCCCCATAAAATTAAAGGGGCTGCCTAGCATAATTAAGGGGGCCACCCATCTGATGGTTCCCAGATTGCCAGAAATGGGTTTTTGGCAGAAAATTTGCAGAAAGGTTGTGTTTTTGGATTTGGATTCAAGCAAGTTCAATTCCTTTAGGCAATATAGCATCTAATCTAATCAAGATATAGCATGCATGCAAAAACACTTAAGCAAAAGAGCAAATAAGCAACACATAATAAGCTAAAAGAGACAAATAAAGGCAAGAGCACTTAAGCTTCCTAAGGCAACTATCTTAGATCAAAGGCAAAGGCAACTAGTAAGTCAAAAATCTAGTGATGAAACAAGATGACAATGTTATGAGTGATTTTGTCCTAGTGTGTGCCTATATGCAACAAATGTGGAGTTGTGATTGTTTCGACTTCTAAATGCAAAAAAAAAAAAAAATTTCTTAAGAAACAATCCAAAATCTCCTTGATTCGATTTTTGCTCGATCATGAATGTCAAAGATATATATTAGATTATATACCTTGACGATTTATGTGAGAGTTTATGCATGATTTTGGAAGAAAAATGTTTTTAGCATTAGTCAACAATGCAAGGAAAATGATGTTCATGTAATTCCTAGATGTGAGAATAATTTTAAAAAAAAAATTTGATTGGGTTTTACAAAAGAGTATATGCAAAGAAAATAGTATTTCCCAATCTTTAATTTTGTGTGAAATAGATTCCTAGACTCAGAAATGGAGATGTGGAAGAAAAGTAAATCTTATGCAAAACTTAAAAGATTTTTTTTTTTCTAAATGCAATAGAATTTAGTCAACTTGTTCCATCATTCCTAATCCTAGACGCAAGTGATTAAATAATTCACGCTTAAGGGGTTTAGTGAATATATCCGCAATGTTATCTTCCGATGCAACTTTTTCTATAGATATGTTCCCTTTTAGTATATTATCCCTAAGAAAGTGGTGGCGTATTTCTATATGTTTAGTCCTAGAGTGTTGCACCGGATTTTTACTTAAATCTATCGCACCTTTGTTATCGCACATAATGGGAACGTTTTCTAACCTAATGCCATAGTCTATAAGAGCTTGTTTCATCCATAGTGCTTGTTGACATGCCTTTCCAGCGCTTACATATTCGGCTTCGGTGGTAGAAATAGCAAGAGCGGTTTGCTTCTTCGAAAACCAAGATGTTAGACAATGATGAGGCGAAAAATGAACCACTTTTAGGGGGTCATTTAAGCCCGAATCTGAATTTATTTGATCAAATATTGCCTTAAATCGTTCCTTTTGTGATTTTAGGTACTTTGGGAGTGAAATCTGGAAAAGGAAGCAATTCAGACGTTTTTGGAGCATAAAAGTGAAGAAAACGCCAAAGTCTTAATTTTCCAAGCTGGGAACAGTAGGTGACGGCGTCAAGAGCAAAAGCTTGACGGCGTCAAGAGCAAATTTCATAAATTTCCATGACGACCCAGAAGAGTTTTGACGGCGTCACGTAGGAAGGGCGTCAAGAGCAAATGAGTCGTGACGGCCTGGAAGTGCTTAAGTCTTGACGGCGTCAGAAATGGATCTAGGCAGTCCGAGGAGAGTTTTGGCGGCGAGGTGACGGCGTCACAAGATTACTCTTGACGTCGTCAGCCCTATTTTTCTATATATAGTTTTCTAATTTTTCATATTTAAAGAGAGAAGTTTTGGGAGAAACCCTAAGTACGATTTTGGTGTAACTTTACAGGTTTTTCAAGGGTTCCAACCCCTTGATACCTTGCATGATTAATCAAGATAAGTGTTCTTCTAATTCAATCAATATGTCTATGTGTTGGTTGTCTATATCATGTTCTTGTCTTAATTCTATCATGCTAGGCTAGATCTATCTTGTGTTTGCTTAGATCTAATGAAACCTAGATATTGATTATGTGTTGATTACTTGTTTATTCTTGTCTTGGATGAATGATTTATATGTTAGGCTTAAGAAAACTGGCAGATCTCCAAATGGTAACGTGCTTGAACGTCTTAAGAAACATGAACCGAGGCGCACTAGGTCTTTATTGGTTGTATTTAATGCATGAGCCACTGTTTACAATCCCTATAGTTGTGCTGGGCATGGTGTAGGAGGAGATAAGAGCTCATAGAATTGGGGAGTTATGTGTGCCACCCCATGAATGGTATTAAGGAATACGATCCGTCATCCATGCAATTATAACAAGTAATTAACGTGTAAAAGATATCTAGGGAGTAGTGAAATCTAAGTAAACACATTTTCTCCAATTACTGCTCACAACCTTAGTATAAATTAGTTTAATTTCATTTTTTGTATTTTATTTTGATTGCATCTTAGTATTGGGTTAGTTGAATAGCAACTAATTCCGCCCACTCTTCCAAAACCCGAGATTTTAATTTGCTTTCTAAAAAATATAAAAACACAAAAAGAATCATCCCTCACCTTTAGAACTAGTATTTAGGCTTTCTAATCCTAGCGACACTATTCCTAAGCTGAACGATCAATCCCCCAGTACTTGTCACTATACTATACTACAACGATCAGTTACACTGCCTGGTGGGGGTTGTAAGCTTCTTGAGATCCCTCGAGAGGTAAAGCCTGTTGAAGCTTTCGACACACTAGCCGATTTAGGGTCAAGCCTCAACTTGATTCTCTTATCCTTATTCACCGCTCTTAAGCTAGGAAAGTTAGAGGAAACGGAGGTATTAATAGGACTAGCGGATGGGAGTATTGCCCACCCGGTTGGAATGATTAAGGATGTAGTTGTTCACGTAGGAAAGTTAACTATATTAGCTGATTTCCACGTCCTAGACATGGTTAGTGACACTACATGCCCATTATTGGTAGGAAGAGGATTTTTAGCAACTGCTAGCGCCATGATAGATTGTAAGGAGTCTAAGATAGCGGTAGGTGAAGGAGATACTTGGTCGGTATACGATGTAAAGAAGCATAGTTATGATTGTGATGATGAACCGACACCGCATTGGGTAGAGATGAATAGGAGACCATCTAGATACGGACCTTGGATAGATAGGAACTTCATAGGACCTCAATGCCCATTTTATCTAGAGAAAGATTTCGTAGAAAAGACACATTCGGTAGAACAACTCATAGCTAGAGATGAAGAGCTAGACCCCTTTCGTAATGCCTATTAATATAGAGATGAATAAGTGGAAAAGAGAGGGAGACAAGTGTAAATGGAGGTGGGACAAGCCACCTAAAGAAGGTGATGGAACATGGCATATGAGGATGACTTTGTATGATCCGGATGGAGAAAAGTTTGAAAGGTCATACCACACTAAGGAAACCGATAGGAAATTGAAACCTAAGTTTGATCCCAAAGATGTCCTCAATGAGGAACTCACCCGAATCACGTAGTAACCCATGGCCTTGAGTCTAGCTACAAGACTCGTAAATAAAGAAAAGCGCTTCTTGGGAGGCAACCCATGTTTTGTGTGATTTTATTTGTTTGTTTGTTATTTGCTTCCGTATGCATGTTTTATTTTTATTGTTGGTTGATCATGTTTCTAAACTAAATAGTGGAAATACTTTACTTTGTTGTTTTGGCCTAGTCTTAACTCCACCTAAAAGTATTTTTGCAAAAGATAAGTGTAAGGGGAAACCCCAAATATGTTTTTAAGAAACAAACCGATCATGATTCTCCACAATATTAAATGAACATGTATATTCGTATTTGTTAGAGTCAAATGCTTGTACTGAGTCATAATGAAGTTTTGCAGGATTTTCTAGGAAGTAGGACCAAGTTTTTCTCAAAATTTTCCGGAAACTTAACATAAGGATTTCTGCAGGTCCATTCTGACGGCGTCATGGTTTTACTCTTGACGGCGTCAGGAGTTAAAAATCTGGAAATTTTACCGGTTTTGTTTTTCTAACGGAGTCTTATGGTTTTTGTGAATTATTAAGTTTTATAATCTCCAGGGGATCTGCAAACTTCATTCTACAAGCATTATATCTTATCTTGTTTTCTAGGATTTAGAAACTTATATAGAATGCCGCCGATTTTACGCGAGGTTGTCTTGTCTATTTTGTCAGGTTTTACAGGTTATGTATGACAAGAAGATGATTTATATTCTGGAAGGGAAGCTTTGATTGTTGTTTTCTTGGAGGAAGATTTAACCTGGCCACCTTATTATCCATACCAAGCGAATCAGGGGAGTATTTGATTTCATTCTTTTTACTTTTTAACTTTTACATTCTTTACTTGAACATTGGGGACAATGTTCATCTTAAGTGTAAGGGGAGGGTAAAAAGATGATACCTTACATATGCACTTTCGCTTGAGTTTGTTTTGTTTGATGGTAGATGTGTAATAAAACTATGAGAAATACTTGTTAGTGCAATTTTAGCGCCAAATTTAAAATTTTTTACAACATTTAGGAGTGAAACTTTAGCCATAGCAAGCGTCTCATGGATAGGAGATTGTATGACTAGCACATAACCGTATATTTAGAAAAATTTTCCACCCAAATATGTGAGGTTCGCCTTTAGATTTGATAGGAAAAGCATTCATTATTAGTGCTTATGAGTGTACCGGTAGCATTTAGATTCTAGAACTTGCGTTAGTGATGCATCCCGAGACCGCTAGTAAGACTACATTCGTGTGGTAGGATTTACTACATGATAAGAGGCATTAGGATCACCCTTGTGTTAAACCCGTATTATAATTACTTGATCATTTAAGTCATATTACTTGGCTAGTTAAGTCAACTAATTTTTCCCACACCCTTAGCGTTGTACTCATTTTTAGTACACGATACCCCTAGTACACCCCTCCGAGCCTATCTTTTCGTTTCTAACTTTAAGCATTTTACTTAAAGGAAGAATTTGTTACATCCTACTTAAATGTACACCCAAATCGCCTTAGCCTTCCGTGTATGCGCTCATTTTTAGTGCATTATTGTTATTTGTTAAACCCTAAGTTAACTTTCTAATTGATTACATGGTTGCTAAATCGAGTCATATCCTTGTACATATTGTTTTGGGACGATTGGGACTCATGGGTAAGTACTTATTTATGGAGTAATGGGGAAGAACATCACTTATTACCCCCATATGTACGTTAATCTTAAAAGTGCTACAAGTGTTTTGATTTTCTTAATTCGAGTCATTAGATTAGTTGATTGTAAAGTATGTAAAAATTCAAGTGTAAGGGAAATGTTCATTCCCTATGATGTATTATTTTGGATGGTAGGGTAAGAGTGTATGCAAAAAAAAAAAAAAAAAAAAAAAAAAATCGAAAAAATCAAGAAAAAGAAAAGAAAAAAATAGAAAAAAAAAAGAAAAAGAGAAAAAACATACGGACTACCATCCCTTTTTATTCTATGTTTATTTGATGTTTTTGTTATTTTTCATTTATTAGCTTAAGTCGAGTCTAGTCTTGGCTTAGCAACGCCACGTTGTACATGTAATTAACCAAGATTGTTAACTCGCCACCAGTAAAACTTCCTTTATCCAACAAAACCGTGTATTTCATATCCCTACACCTAATGTTACAACCCTTTAAAAGACCTCTTTGATAGTTTATCCTAGGTGCTTACGCCATGTGGTGGAGGTTTGATCCTTTCCCAAGCCTATGGTAATCTATTTTGCTATGACAGGTAGTGAGAGATATCTTCCGTTTCCATATTGTAATTTACACTTTATTACACCCGAGAGATGTGAGTATCTAAACACTATTTGTGAGGTGCTAGTGTATGACCTCCGTGCTTGTCTATTGGTCTTTAGTGGAATGATTATTTGTTGTAATTACTTTTATATTAGTGTTAAATGACCCCTAACTTGTATTTTGAGTAGAATAAAAGCGCATTTGATTGAGGACAAGCAAATCTCAAGTGTAAGGGTATATGATGAGGCGAAAAATGAACCACTTTTAGGGGGTCATTTAAGCCCGAATCCGAATTTATTTGATCAAATATTGCCCTAAATCGTTCCTTTTGTGATTTTAGGTACTTTGGGAGTGAAATCTGGAAAAGGAAGCAATTCGGACATTTTTGGAGCATAAAAGTGAAGAAAACGCCAAAGTCTTAATTTTCCAAGCTGGGAACAGTAGGTGACGGCGTCAAGAGCAAAAGCTTGACGGCGTCAAGAGCAAATTTCATAAATTTCCATGACGACCCAGAAGAGTTTTGACGGCGTCACGTAGGAAGGGCGTCAAGAGCAAATGAGTCGTGACGGCCTGGAAGTGCTTAAGTCTTGATGGCGTCAGAAATGGATCTAGGCAGTCCGAGGAGAGTTTTGGCGGCAAGGTGACGGCGTCACAAGATTACTCTTGACGTCGTCAGCCCTATTTTTCTATATATAGTTTTCTAATTTTTCACATTTAAAGAGAGAAGTTTTGGGAGAAACCCTAAGTACGATTTTGGTGTAACTTTACAGGTTTTTCAAGGGTTCCAACCCCTTGATACCTTGCATGATTAATCAAGATAAGTGTTCTTCTAATTCAATCAATATGTCTATGTGTTGGTTGTCTATATCATGTTCTTGTCTTAATTCTATCATGCTAGGCTAGATCTATCTTGTGTTTGCTTAGATCTAATGAAACCTAGATATTGATTATGTGTTGATTACTTGTTCATTCTTGTCTTGGATGAATGATTTATATGTTAGGCTTAAGAAAACTGGCAGATCTCCAAATGATAACATGCTTGAACGTCTTAAGAAACATGAACCGAGGCGCACTAGGTCTTTATTGGTTGTATTTAATGCATGAGCCACTGTTTACAATCCCTATAGTTGTGCTGGGCATGGTGTAGGAGGAGATAAGAGCTCATAGAATTGGGGAGTTATGTGTGCCACCCCATGAATGGTATTAAGGAATACGATCCGTCATCCATGCAATTATAACAAGTAATTAACGTGTAAAAGATATCTAGGGAGTAGTGAAATCTAAGTAAACACATTTTCTCCAATTACTGCTCACAACCTTAGTATAAATTAGTTTAATTTCATTTTTTGTATTTTATTTTGATTGCATCTTAGTATTGGGTTAGTTGAATAGCAACTAATTCCGCCCACTCTTCCAAAACCCGAGATTTTAATTTGCTTTCTAAAAAATATAAAAACACAAAAAGAATCATCCCTCACCTTTAGAACTAGTATTTAGGCTTTCTAATCCTAGCGACACTATTCCTAAGCTGAACGATCAATCCCCCGGTACTTGTCACTATACTATACTACAACGATCAGTTACACTGCCTGGTGGGGGTTGTAAGCTTCTCGAGATCCCTCAAGAGGTAAAGCCTGTTGCGATTCCCACGCATCAGACAACATCCCATAAACGTGGAAATACCACTAGTGCTTTTTCTATCTGCGTAGTCTCCCACGTGATCCGAATCCGCATAGACGATGGTTTCTATGCCGGATCCCTTAGGATACCATAATCCTTAGTGTATAGTGCCTTTAATGTATCGGAAGATACGCTTAACCGCTTCTAGGTGAGAGGTTTTAGGATCCTCTTGAAAACGGGCACAAAGGCAGACACTAAACATGATATCGGGTCTACTTTCCGTCAAGTATAGTAAACTACCTATCATTCCTCTATACTTGGTGCTATCTATGGACTCACCTTCATCATCCTTTGTGAGTTTTACTTCCGTAGACATGGGAGTTTTCATGGGTTTTGAGTCTTCTAGGCCAAATTTCTTAAGCATTTCCTTAATGTACTTAGATTGGTTAAAGAATATTCCATCTTCTAATTGTTTTATTTGTAATCCTAGGAAGAAGTTAAGTTCACCCATCATACTCATCTCAAACTCATCATGCATGATTTTGGCAAATTCATCACACATGTCTTGACAAGTCAATCCAAATATAATGTCATCAACATATATTTGAACAATGATGAGATTTGGGTCTTTCCTTTTAGTGAAAAGAGTGTTATCTACTATTCCCATGGAATAATCATGTTTAATAAGGAAATCTTTTAATCGATCATACCAAGCTTTGGGAGCTTGTTTGAGTCCATACAAAGCTTTCTTTAACTTATAAACATAATCAGGTTTTGCGAAGTCAATGAATCCTGGAGGTGGTGCCACATATACCTCCTCATTGATAAAACTGTTAAGGAATGCACTTTTCACGTCCATTTGGAATAACTTAAAATCTAGGGTGCATGCATAGGCAAGTAGTATCCTAATAGATTCTAATCTAGCTACGGGGGCATAAGTTTCGTCATAATCAATTCCTTCTTGTTGATTATAACCTTGGACAACTAACCTAGCTTTATTCCTAGTAACTACTCCATTTTCATCTAATTTATTCCTATATACCCATTTAGTTCCTATGATGGTCATATTCATTGGATTTGGGACTAATTCCCAAACATCATTTGCCTTAAATTGATTTAATTCTTCTTGCATAGCTATAACCCAACTTTCATCTTTTAAAGCCTCATTAATATTCTTAGATTCTATTGCTGAGAGGAAACAAAAGAAATTATTTTTATCTTGAGATTATGACCTAAGGGTTCTTTGGTTAATATGTCCTATTATATTATCTAGTGGATGTGACCTAGATTCTTTAACATTTACAATTTCGTTATTTCCTAAGTTAATGTCTTCATTATCATTTCCTATAGGTTTTGTTTTACTAACCTCAATAGCTTCTTCTTCAACTAAGTCATCATCTTCTAAAGGTAAAGTTTTAGGTGGTGGTGGTGTTTCATCAAATGTTACATTTAGTGATTCTTCTACTTTCATGGAGTGTTTGTTAAGTATTATATATGCTTTAGTACTTTACTATTTTGTGAGTATCCTAAAAATATTCCTTCATATGATTTTGGATCAAACTTAGTGAGGTAATCCTTAGTGTTTAGAATATAGCATTTACTTCCAAATACCCTAAAGTAGCTTAAGTTTGGTTTTCTACTTCTTAGTAATTCATAAGGAGTTTTTCCTAGAATTCTATTAATTGATACCCTATTAATAATATATGTTGATGTATCTACGGCGTGACACCAAAATTTTTGTGGGATAGATTGTTCATTTAACATTGTTCTACTCATTTCTTGTAGTGACCTATTTTTTCTTTCTACTACGCCATTTGATTGAGGAGTACGAGGAGCGGAGAAATTGTGAGATATTCCATTTAAATCACAATATTTTCCGAATTGCACTTCATTGTCAAATTCCCTACCATGGTCCGTCCTAATGGCTACTATTGTGCATCCTAATTTATTTTGAATCATTTTACTAAATATTTCGAATTTTTCAAAGGCTTGGGTCTTGTCACTTAAAAACCTAGTCCACGTGTATCGTGAGTAGTCATCTACTATTACTAAGGTATATTTGTTTCCTCCATAGCTCCGCACAGCGGATGGACCAAAAAGATCCATATGTAATTGTTCTAGGCACCTAGTAGTGGTTACTATATTCTTAGCTTTGTGACTAGTATGGACTTGTTTTTAAATTTTACATGCATCAGAAAAATGTTTGTCATATTTTAGATTAGGTAAGTTTCTAACTAGTTCCTTAGAGGCCAAAGCTTGTATTTGTTGCATGTTAGCATGTCCTAATCTCCTATGCCACAATGTGGAGTTTTCGTCTAGGGTCGTTAGGCATATCCTATCCTCAGGTTTGTTTCCTAGTTTCATAACATATATGCCTCCTTTCCTAATTCCTCTACCTATAATTTTTCCATTCTTAACTATTTCGCTATCCTCTTCAGCAAAGGTGACTCTACATTTATTATCACATATTTGTCCTATACTAAGCAAGTTATATGTTAAATTATCCACATGCTCTACATTTTCAATAGTAAGTGAGTCTTGAGAAATCGTACCTTTGCCAATGATTTTTCCACGTAAATCACTACCGAAAATAACGTTACCTCCATTGTATGCCTTGTATGTAGAGAATAGCTTGCGGTTCCCCGTCATGTGCCTCGAACATCCGCTATCCTTGATCCATTCGTCAGGCTCCAAGTCAATTCCTAAACATATTTCGTCGGTTCCTTTTGCCATAAAACACTTTTCGTCTCTTGGTTTTTCCACTTCATCTTTGTCACTATCACTCCATGTTTCACTAACAAATGCGCCTTGATTTTCATAACCTGGCGGCTTTAGACATTCGCCAATGAGATGATTTGGACTTCCACATCTAAAGCATTTTCTTTTCCCGTAGTTGTCACTTCTATTTCTTTGGAACGGTTTTCTTTCGTCTCGTGGTGATCTAGTGAATCTTCCTCATCTCTTGAAGAATTTCTTGAATTCTCTTACGGCCATTGCATATTCTTCATCTTCACTTTCGTCATTTGAATCATCATCGTCACTAGGTTCCTTTTTGGCCTTTAGAGCAATGGATTTGGTTTGTTCTTTCTTGACTTTGACCGTTTCCGAATCTCTTCTTATAATTTCTTCATGGACCTTCAAGTTGCCAATTAGTTCATCTAGTGACAATGTCATCAAATTCTTTGATTCTTCAATAGCCGTGACCTTAGCTCGCCATTTCGGATGCAATGCCCTAAGAAATTTCATAACACAATTTTTACTAGAAAATGTCTTATCAAGTGCTTTTAAACTTGTGATAATGGTGTTAAATGTAGCAAAAACATTATCAATTTATTCCTCTTCCGGAATCGTAAATTGTTCATATTGTTGTACAAGAAGATCTATTTTGTTATCTTTAACTTGACTATTACCTTGGTGAGTAATTAGTAAAGAATCCTAAATTTCTTTTGCGGTTTTACACATAAAAATTCTTTCATATTCTTTACGTGGTAACGCATTATAAATAACCATTTTAGCCTCATTATTTTTTGCTAGTTTCTTTTTCAAATCATCATTTTGTTTTTCAAAAGGTACAATTTCATCCATTTTAGTTTCAACATTATATTGAATAGGGGGAAAGTCACCAAAGGTAATAATATGCCAAAGATCAAGATCTTTTGATTTTACATAAGTTTCGAATCTATTTTTCGAATATAAAAATCCATCACTTTCAAATAGTGGTGGTCTTTGCATAGATTGCCCTTCTAAATATTTTAAAGATTCCGTAGATCGTTACAAGTTTTAAAATACAATATATTTTAAAAAATCTTGTTAGACGTGGCTCTTGATACCAATTGTCGAAAACTAAAGGGGGGGGGGGCGGTTTGAATAGTTTTACATCTTTTTAATTTGTTATAAAAGATTGTTTGAAAGTTTTCTTTGTTTTCAAAAAAATAGATTCGATGCTATATGAAATCAAGTCATGCACAATACGAACAACACTAAATATGTACGATAAAGCAATAATAATGTAAGTAAAGAAATAGATGAGAGTTGGAAAGGTCGAAAAGGCGAGACAAGATATTTATGGTGGTTCGGCTACAAGGTCACCTTCCTTGCCCTACTCCACTCCCCGAGCACCTAACTCGAGAGTTTTCTTCACTATGTCAACAAGCTCCCTTATGGCGGAGAAAACCTTACACACCGATTTACACACCACAACTACATCACAACTTATTCACACCTTCTACACAACTATTTCACACCTATCTCCTACACACCAATCTTCTTCACACCTATCTTCTACACACCAATCTTCTTCACAACTATCTTCTACACACCAATCTTCTTCCTAACTTTTCTTCTTCACAACTAACTACTAACCAATCACACTATATGTATATCTAACTAAACTATCTACTAACAAATATTCACAACTAATCACACAATGATGATGCTCTAACAACTTAGATGTGGAGATCACAACAAGTTGTAATACTTCTT
Source organism: Artemisia argyi (assembly GCA_030686995.1). Taxonomy (NCBI): domain Eukaryota; kingdom Viridiplantae; phylum Streptophyta; class Magnoliopsida; order Asterales; family Asteraceae; genus Artemisia; species Artemisia argyi. Next base: position 83,949,269 of record CM060676.1, read on the forward strand.
GTCTTGAGGGATAGAAGTATTATTCTCTTTCACTTGATAGGATGATGCTTGGATCACTTTGAAACAAAGATTTAAGAATATATGATCAAAGGATTTAAAGATTGGAAATGGAGATCTAGAACAGAAAGTTTTGGAGTGCAAAAGGTTAGAAAAATTCCAGATTTAAGGTGGTATTTATAGGCAACAGATTCTGACAGAGGAGCGTGGCCGGTCCCCTTAAATCAAGGCCGCCCCCCTTAAAATTAAGGGGACCGCCCTTTATAATTAAGGGGGCCGCCCAGCTGTAACGGCCAGATTTTTTGTTTTTTAGTGGGGAAAGTTTATTTGGTGAAAAACTAACTGATTTTGGTTAAAAATTTGAATTCATATATTTAGTATGAATAAAACATTTTTCTTTATTATCAAAAGTGTTTTTAAAAAATATATAATATGTTTATATAATTAAATAAACTTTGTAATACTTAATTAAGTTTTCCTTTGATCATAAATTGCACTAAACACTTTGTTTATTCATACCTTAAGTGATTTGGATGTAAAGAGAATGTTAATCACTAAATATTTGTTTATGTCACAAGTTTTAGTTCTATGAGTTTATATTTTGTAATAATCAAAACATAGAGATATTGATAATATGTTAATAATGTTTTTAGGCATTATTTATGTCAACAAGAAATCATTAAAAGGTTTTCCAGGAGCCTTGCTCGAGATCGTATTAGAGGCATCGGCGTTTTGCAAGACGCTAACCGATGTGATATTAAAATATGTCCAAGTGGGAGCTGTTAGATTATGGACATTATTTTAGTAGTCGTATGTTAGGATCGAACTCGAGATCACGGGATTGCACACAATACGTATGAAGAGAAAAAGAAATAATTATTTATAAATGTTATACGTAATTATTAATAAACACAAAACTAGTAACGACCGTTAGTATTTAACGGAGAATGACTAACGACCGTTAGACGAAGATTAGGAAAGTAATACTAATGAATATTTGGAAACAAGGGAAGGTTCTAGAATCCCTTGGGGACTCTTCAAACCGATCGGCCAAGGAGGTTTCCACACCTCCTTTGTGCCTTGAGCTCCAAGTTTCAATTAGTATATATACAAACCCAAGATGTATTGTTTTCTCATAACTTGTACACACACATCTTGGTGTTTTCTCTCCTTCTCTTTGTCCCATTGTCGATCCATCAAACAATCCCATAAGGGATTTGATTTTATTGATCAAACTAAGTTTTGTGTTTAATTTACTTGCATAAACTTTTTCTTGAATTAGTACGTGTGTATAAGAACGTGATTCAAACACATTATTGTTTGATTCTTGGATTGAATTACAAAAAAGGTAAGGGGTAATTCTTATAATCCACATAAACCCTAATTAGGGTTCTTGATTTGAAGATTGAAATTGGTTCTTGTTCGGGCTAGAATCACAAAGGTATGTTTACTATTTATTATTGATTAATTAATTACATGTTATATGATCTTGTTATAATTGCTTACGCTATGCTCACTTGATGTGTTTGGTTTATTTTATATGAATGTCATGATATCATAATTCCAACAAATACTTAGGCCAAACTATACACGATTTAGCACAATTTATCGAGTTTGATATTTCTTATCTAGTTTGGAAATTTTTTTCGCTTTATCGAGTTAACACCTCGATCCAAAGTAACCAAAGAAAAAAATAGAAAGGAAGAAAAGACGAGATAAGATTCTAACTTATTGACCACAAATAGATTTCTTTTAACCTACTCCAAACAAATCCAAACCCATCATCTATCCTACCTCACGTCAACCTTCATCATCACAAATCTATATCCAGCTCAAGCAAGACTCAACGATATGCAAGAAAAGGTCAAGATCTCAGATTTGTTCAAGTAGAGTACAAATCATTAAAGATTTTTGCGTCTTGAACTAAATTCATCATCATTGATCTACTTTTGAAGCTTAACTTCTTTTATTATCCGAACATTTCGGAAAGAACAAAAACAACCCTGTTTTAATCCTTTCTCACTATCGGTTGGAACAAAAATACGAAAAACAAACCTCAAACAAACCTACCTGTGACTGTTAAAAGGATCTTGAAGCTGTAAAACATAAAAGAAAGAGTTCTTTAAAGGTTGTTTGCTGCTCGGTCTCTATCAGGAAGAATCAAAAGCGTTTGAGAAGTGGGATTATTGTTTGTGTATAGGGATCTAACAACAAGGGACAATTTCTTTTGTTTTGTATTAAGATTTATAAGCAGCAACATAGAAGAAAGTTTTTTAGATCCATTTGGTGGGAGAAAAGTTGTTGTTGACTGTGTATTTTTAAGAAGTAATGCTAGGGTAAGTGAGTGTTTAGTGTTATTTATATATCTAAAGTTTAGGGTTGTTAGTTCCTGATTGTGATTGGGCTTTATTATGTCATCAAAAAGATGGGCCGAAAATTATGAAAGAAAATTAGTTGGGCTGCGTAGGTTGCTTGTCCAAAAAAGGGGACGAATTTTTTGTGCTGAAAATTTACGTGGCTTTGCTTAATTAAATTTGTAGTATTTTTGGTACTTTGTGAAATAGTTGGTATAATTTTGGACCATGGTTTTTCGTTGAGCTTTAAGAATCCGAGATTGAGTACTATTTTGGGTTGAGATTATTTGGGTTCGTGTGGACATAACTACCGTGCTAGTATTGTGACAGCGTGAAAGATTGACAAAGATTCATTTGAAAACACAAAACTACTTCTTTATCGTCTACAAGTTCCACTTTCATTTCACACTTACAAAACCAGTTTAGTACTGTCATTAAAAAAAAGAGTTTTTTGGTGGGAAAATTTGAGTAAAATTTAATTTTTATAGGTGACTAAACGTTCTATTTTTACGCGAAATTCAAATTTTGGTATAACAGTAAAAATTTTTGGCCCAAAAATTCAAATTTTTTAGGTCAAAATTCAAATTTTTTCGGTAAAATTTGGCGGCAAATTTTTGAAACTCAAATTTTTCTTGCAACCTTTTAATTGCATTTCATAGTGATTTTAAAATTTTTGGGAGAGAAAAAATTTCAAATTAATTTTGGAGGGAAAACCAGAAATCACTATTTCGACCTTGTGTGTCATAAACCAACCGTACATTTTTAGTTTGATTATTCCGATTACATCACAACAATCACGGGGGAGAGAAAACGTATCAATCAAGTTCACAAGGGAAAAAGATGTCTGAAGTTGAGAAAAGAGCCATGAATTCTACATTAAATTGTTTAGCACATTTTGAATCAGTTAAGATTCAATGCAAGATTCTCTCAGATGCAAGGTTTCCTTCCTGGAGTACCTTTACTGCATTTTTCGGAACTGAAATGGACCGTCTAACCTTCCAAAGGAAACTCCGAGAAAACATAGTTCAACTAGAAAAGCAAATTGAACAGGGAAGTGATTGCATAGTAGAATTTAGAGTGCTCAAGACACAGTTCAAATGGTTCATGACCATGGATTTTAAAGCTTCTCTTATACACTATAAATTTGAAAGCAATTTATGGAGAGAGAACATCACTAGTATGGAGGTTGAAGCTTTTAGAGATCAACTTGTTTCACGACTGAGACGCTTAGAATTTGAGCTTAATGAAGGATCACTTAATCTGAGTGTTGTCAAAGAACTGGAGATTCAGAAACGAGGAAGAGAATTGAATGTACGGGAGAATGGAAGTAAAAGGCAGACACATGAAGGAACAGTCAACAATGAAGGGACGTTGGATGATAGTTTGGTATTCACGGGTAACAATGCATTATCAAAACTGCAGACAGTAAGTAGCACGTCAAGGAATGATTCAGGTGCTGATGGGAAACACAAATGTAAGGATGGTTTGAATAATGCAGATGCTGTCAGTCCTTCACAAAGTTCAGTCGCACTCGTTCAGGTACATCAATCTAATTATGATGATATATTTGAAAATGTGTTTGCTTATGAGACACAAAGTCATGGACAACCTGAGTACATTAACGACACGTATGTGGTGAATCAGGATGATAGAAATATTACTCCTGAAACTCCACATGTGGATCTTAATGGATGTACGGTTGAACATAACAGTGTGAATCATGATCAAGAATGTGCTTCAACTGCTTTAATGATTAAGTTTATGCAAAATGAAGTTGATCGATGTAACAGGCTCAACTGTGAACTAAAAGCAAAAAATGTGTCATTAATAAGGAACATTGAGTGCTATAAAATACAACTTTCAAATCATGAAAACAAAGTCAAACGTGAAAAAAGTTTTGAAGTGGCATTTCAAGAATATTACAATAAAGAACAAGATCTTCAACACAAAATACGTGAATTAATTGAGTCGAACGGAAAATTGGTTTCAAAACTCGAAAATGAAAAATGTGAACTCAAACAACAAGTTGAACAACTTCAAAAAGTGGTTTCAAAAACACAAACAGAGTTGTCAACATGCAAAAAGGAATTTTATGAACATAAAGTGCGGAAAAGGAAAAAGGAAGACTCGTATCTTAACGACATTGTTGATTTAGAAGCTAAATTGAATGTTTTTTTAAAAAACTGCTTGTGATAAATCGTTGATTGTTGAGTCTGAAAACTTAAGAGTGGAAAATGGGATGTTGAGACACGAAAATGAGAAAATTCTAAAAGAGTCAAGCGACATCCAAGAGAAATTTAAACATCAAATATCTTCTCTTGAACAAAATTTTCAAAGATGTCAAGCACAACGCATTAACTCTAACAAATCGCATTTTTGGGTTACTATTCATTTTTACTATTCACTATTACTATTCACTTTCACTATTCACTCCCAAAATTTTTATTTCATATTCTCGTAAATTAAACTATTTTAATGATAATCCGAGAGTTTGACACTCGTCAGATTATTTCTCCAAAAATCACGAAACCATATCCGAGATTTACTTTTAGGTTTAAACGTCATTCCAGCATCCCGATATGTCCATAAAACACTATAAACAATAGAAATATGATTTTCTCTCATTTTACGACAATTCCAAAACTTTTGGAATTTTACGTTTTCCAGTTCAGCGTTTTACGCGAATTACGCGTTTTAGACCCGCGTTTCCAATTTTAACAGCGTTTAAGCAACCCGATAGAACTTTTCACTCATTAAATATGCTAAGATAGGTTATATTAATAAGTTATAGCATATTTATAAGTTTCATAATTTTAGGATACCCGATTTTAAGTTTCGTGACTTTACGACTTACAGTTAGCAATTAACGGGACCAAAACTCACTCCGTAAAAGCCAGATAACATCAAAACTTCACCTAGTCATCCAAGATAAGCATATGAACGAAATAGATGGCTAGTCATAAGCCTTGTTGTCTTGAGATAAAGCCTTGATGAGTTTTGATCATTACAAGTGTCTAAACTTCCATGCTAAGCTTCCTAAATATCCTACAAACTAACCTCCTCAATGAACCATCCTAGGCACCTTCCTAACCTCCTCTTCATGCTATAAATACAAGGCTAATCCCTTCCTTTCTCTTCATTGCAAACGACACACACATAATCCAGAAACCTTGATCCTTTGATTTCCATGTTATAAGTTACACACCAAAGTTGAAGGCATAGTTAGTCTCTACATGAATCAAGAGTTTGTTTGGTGATTCCATGGTTGAATTAGGAGCTACACAAGGTTTTAGGGGCTGAGGTTAAATGGTTTTCACAAGGGTTATGTAAAGGTTAGCAAGGGTTTGCAAGAGTTGTGGTGAAGGGTTTGCAAGCATAGGTTTAGTGTCCTAGTTTCATACTTGACTTCCTTTCTTTAGAAAGCCAAAAGTTGTAAGAAACCATAATACACTTTTTTGCTCAATATCATTTTCATGCCTATTATAGTTCATTCATGCTATATATGGTCTTTGTATTATGTTCATGATGTATAAAAGCTATTAAAACAAGTTATGGAAACTGTACGTTAACTTATGTTAAGTAATCAAGGAAACTAGTGACTTATATTGAGAACCACGACCAAAATAGAGTAACCATGATATGAGACACTTATCTACTGTTAAAGAGGGTTTTAAAAGGAAAACATACAATTTGAATCACCTAAAACTAGTACACGAGTCAAAAGATACGACCAAAAGAAATTAGCTAAACTAAAACCCGAATCTGCCAATTTTCATTCTGATCAAAATTTGGATTTTTTTCGAGGCTACAAACTATACATGTTTCATAAATCATTTTTATTCAATGACTTACACTATATACTAAGTACTACATCATGAACTATATGCAAGACATATATAGGTAATTCTTCATATTCTTAGACATTACTCCAAACCTAAGACATATCATCATATTCTAGGTTGCGCGTAGAGACTTCCAGGCTTAATCCATCTATCCCGTTATACTTTTTGATATCATTAGTTCAAGGTGAGTTCTTAGCCCCACTTTTCTAATTTACTTGTTTTAACTCTTTGGGGGAGATACATGCTCAACTGCTTGCTTTTACTTGTATAAATACTCAAAACATTTATACTTGATTGTGTTATACTTGATTGCTTTATACTTGATTGTGTTATACTTGATTGCTTTATACTTGATTGTGTTTTACTTGATTGCATTATACTTGATTGTGTTATACTTGACTGCGTTATACTTGATTGCGTTATACCTAAACTTGTAAGTCTCCTTGTGATAACACATGCATTGGGTTTCGGAGATGAAGTGGAGCCAATGCTATTACCTTCCTCGTGAGCATCATAAAGTCTCCTTTGATAACATACGCATTGGGTTTCCGGAGATGAAGTGGAGCCAATGATATTCTATCTTTGTGAGCAGCATACCCATATGAGGTCTCCGGAGATGAAGTAGAGCCTCATGACTAATTGCTTAACTGTTGTGATGAACTTATACATGTCTTAATCATACTATATTTTAGCAGTGGGTTGTGAACACACAGGTTGCAAGTGTTGTTATGGGCGGGACTTGCAACTGAGTGGATTCACAATGCCTTTGCTGTGTGAATGATCAGTGCTAAACAATCAGATAATATTAACCAAGTTTAAATGGTCAACAAGTCAAAAAAAGCTTAGACTAATGCTCCGTGGAGTACAAGGTATCCGCGGGTCGTTAATCCCAACGAGGTATGAAATCTGTAATAAAACAGAATTTGGGAACGGGTGATTATGAACAGGAACAGGTGAGAATGGTTTATGTTACTAATTTAAATAATGAACAGTTTAAACAATACACTTAAACAGTTATGTGAACTAAAAACGTTTACAACTTAAAAACTTGCGTCTACGTACGGGAAAAAAGGTAAGTTTTAATGAAAATTAAACTACAGGGGGTAAAAATGAAAATTCTACAAACTTAAACTTAAAAGAAAACTTAAAATGAAAAGAAAATTATTTTTTTAGATTATTTTATTATTTAATATTAATTATTTAAATAAAAACTATTTATCTATTTAATAAAAACTATGTTAATTTAAACTAAAAAATGATAAATACTACAAATTAAACTAAAAACTTATAAAAATAATTTCTAAAACTTAAAAAGAACTTGAAGAAAGTTTAAAAGTTAAAAATAAATATTTTTGTCTTTCTATGATTTTTTATTAATTAAAAACTATATTATTAATTTAAATCTAATTAAACTAAATTAAGGTGGGAAAATAGAAAATGAAAAGGGAAAATTATAAAACTATTTTTTACAGGTTCTAATAAAGTTTATAAACTTAGGAAATTTATAAAAATGAAAATTATATAAAATCTAAACAACTATTCTAATTTTTATTTGGTTTTTATGTTTAAAGTAATTTAAATAAAATTAAATGTAAAAATTATAAAGACTATAGTAAAAATTCTAGAAAAATTATTACAAACTTAAAATCATATAAGGAATCTAGGAAAAATATAAAAACACACTACTGTAGTACAACTTTTAACAGTTACAAATTATTTAATAGATTTAATTAAATACTAAATAAACTATTATTAAATCTAATAAATACTAGATAAGCACAGAAAATTCTAGGAAAATTACTACAACTATAAAATATAGGAAAGTAATTTAGAAAAATATAAAAACAGGTAATCACTTAACAAAATATTAAAAAGGAAAATTAAAATTAAATTATATTAAATAGAAACTATCATTTATTTTTATATTGTATTTTCTGAATTTTTCTTTTAGAATACTATTAAGTACCTAAAAATAAGCAACTTTTATGAAAGCAACTTTTATGAGACTGGAAAATAAGCAGTATGAATCCTTATATGCTTATCAGCTTATAAATAAGCTTCAAAGTGAGGTTTGAGCTCACAATAAGCAACACAGGGATCACAAGTTTGAAAATAAGATGCAAAAAACTTATTTAAACTGATATTAAGCAGATTTAATAACAATAAGACATTATATAAGCTGAAAGAACCAAATAAGCAAACCAAGCAAAACTGAATACCAAACACTTCACAAGGCCAACTGCAGGCCTAAGTGGGGCCCACAAATAAGCTCAGGGAACCAAAATGAAACTTGAGCAATCAAGTCCACCTGGGTGGCTTCCAAATAAGCCAAAAAGCAAACCCTAAGGTCCACTATTAAGCACTTGAGAGGCTTTGAAATTTGGTGGTTCACTGGGTACCTCAGATAAGCAGTTAGGATGGGACAAACAAAAGGGCTTAAGCAGCCCTAGCAGATAAGCTAGAAAATGAAAAATAAGCCAAGAGGCTTAAAGACAAGCTGATAGGCTTTGTAAAAAGCCTAAGCTCTCAGGCTATGGCCCACTAATAAGCTCAATAAGAGCTTATGAATATGGTTCAAAAGCTGAGTGACAGAGCATATATTTGAAAAACTGCTATAAAGAAGCACTTGAATAAGCAGTTTAGAAGCCAGATAAAAATTCAACAAAATTCACATGAAAAGACAAGCAACTAAATATTAAAATCCCAAAAGCAGTAATCCTAACTCCTAAAAATGAAACCACAAGAAAATTCTAAATTTAATTAGACAAACTGCAGCCCACACTTTTGACTTTTTGAGATTATCAATTTAGTTGACTTTGATGAGTTTCGGACTGATCTAATTCATTGATTATAATGTATTAAGTTAAAATGAAGCAAAATTAAGCAACTCTAAACACTTCTACACTGATTTGCAAGATTATGGATCCAAAATCCAATACAGTTAACTGATGTATAAAGATCAAATTGATTTTGAATTTTTTTCCAAATGACACTAGTTTATTATGGTTAGTATGACCTAATATTACCTAGTGTAACATGTTGCAAACAGAAACAACAACAATAACATACAACTTAGTGATGCAATCCACTGATCCAAACACACCTTAAATAGACTTGAAAAAGAGATTTCACAACATAAGATTATGATAGACCAATAAACTGATTTATAACAACTTAATATTATATAATAAGCTAAATTGAGCACTGAAACACAAGCCTTAACAACAAATGCTCATGATTACAACTTGTGCAAATTTAACAGTGAAAATGAAATATAAAGTACACTTAAATATTATTGAACAAGCAATAGAATTTAAACACTATTATGACAAGCAAACACTAAATAGACACAAAGAACACAAAGTTAAGCAAATTCAGGTACAAGAACAGTAACATGAGGGTTTGAACAAAAGGCTTACAAATTTCAATCCTGCCAAAAACCAAGAAACCAAGGACCATGAACAATCCTAATGACTTCCACAAGTCTCTAATACCCTATTCCAGTCTGAATTTCAGCTCTGCATCATCTTTTTCTTCATTTCTTTTATTCTTTTTTATATTTTTTATTTAATAACTATTTTTTTTTATATTTTTGAGTATTTTTTATTTGCTAAGGAGCACTACTTTTTAAACTTCTACTAGCTTATATATGATATTACAGAAGCTTATATAAGCTTATAAGTACAAAACAACAATAATAACTAACATTTAAGCTAATTGAGAATTTTGAAAATTTGAAATTGCATAAACTAAAAAAGTATTGAGAAACTGAAATTAAAACTTGAATTAGATTTAATTAACAATGAGAACACTAAATATATTGTTTGAAAGCTTGGAATTACACTGAAATCATAAAATTAAACTATTCGACATACATAAAATTAAATTAAACTACACACTATCTATTTCTGCTTCTCTTCGCTTTTATGGACTCCAAACTTGTTCCAGGTGTCTCTCCCAGCAATTCCCACCACTTTTGACCATTGGATGTGTCTAATTCATCTCAACCATTCAAAACCACTTTTGGTGCCAAAAGTGGTTTAGGTAGCCTGGGGTAATTTCAGTGCAATTAATGCACTTTGGAAGGATGTGGGAGGTATAGGGAGCAATTTGGATAGTAGGGGTATGATTGATGTGATAGTTGCAGGGTGTAGGTGGTGGCAGAGGTGTAGGGGAGCTATGTGGCCTTTGGTGAGGTAAACCCAAGGGTGGGTTTTGCTTCTGGTGATGACAGGGAGGGTAGTGAGGTGGTGATGGTGTAAGGTGGAGGTGGAGGATGAGGAGAGTAGCAGGGAAGCAGGTGGTGGTGAGAGGTAAGGGGTGATGGGAGGTCAATGCGGGTCAAAGACCAGCGTTTTATTTAATAAGGGAGTACGCTTTAAGGGGTATTGGGCCTAGGGTTGTTTGGACCAGGCTTTTGGTTTAATTTGGATTTGGAATTGGATTTTTGGTTTATTTTTGATCCTTTTGGTTTGTATAAAATTTAGCCCAAGGACTAAACTTGTAAAATCTGATTTCCAGGGACCAAACTTGTCACTTTTCCAAAATATATCACAAAGGACCTTTCTTGCCATTTAAAATATTATAAGGACCTTTTTATTATTTTTCCAAATTTAAAAGTTACCGGGGACCAATTTTGCCATTTTCCAAATTGCAGTGACTTGTTTTGTAATTTCATTAAATTTATCATTTAGGGGTCAAATTTATCAAGTTGTGAATTACCAAGGATCCTTTGATGATAAAATTCCATTTTTGAACACTGAGGGGTATTTTCTGTCAATATTGAAACTGCAGGGACCTGTTTTGCCAATTTTGATATTTTGAACTTTCAAGGGTAAAAGTTGTTATTTCATGATTCCTGAGGACTTTTATTGACTTTTCTTTAAAATAAATCATCCAGGGACCATTTCTGTCATTTCTTGAAAGTTCAGGGACTGATTTTGACAATTTGGTAAACTTTGGCCGTTTTTCCCTGTTTTCAGTTCTTTCATGTTTGAAACATATAAAAACACCTTCTAAGGATATTTGTAGTATTTTGTGGTGTTTCTAAGTGTTTTTACATGTTTTTGTTGTTCAGATTTGATAGAAATGATGAGTTTTTATGAACTCATCAATCCCCTACACTTAACTATTGCTAGTCCTTAGCAATCTGGCATACACTAAAAACCCATTTTTGAAAATTTAATGGATTTTGAAATCTCTTTACCAGACAGCCATTACTTCTGGAGTAGCCAGGTGTGAAAACTGTGGTACACTTGATAACCGTGTGATTTTTAGCAAACCACCAGCTGTCAACGGATTTGATTAGTCTTTACCAAAAGCCGTTTGCTTCTGGACTAGACAACTCTTGATGGAATAGTCAACATCTTGGTGAGCTGATTACCAATTATGGTTTTTCACTGCCTTTACCACAAGCCATAATCTTGCGGGCTAGCCAACTCATTTGCTTTATGGGATATGGGGAGTTGAGGAACCATACAATTTTTGGCAAATTGCAAGCCATAAACGGGTTTGAGTTATCTTTACCAAGAGCCGTTTGCTCCTGGATTAGCCAGTCCTTGTGTGGATTAGACAGGGTGGACTAATAACCATTTGTTGCGTTAATGCCAAGTACTTCATTAAGTGAAAATTTTGATTTTTGATTTTTTTTTTTTTTTTTTTTTTTTTAATTTTTGGCAAAAACGGGAGTACTAGATGTATAATGTGATTAAATTCGCTAGAATTTCCCCCCTACACTTAGAAATGAATATTGTCCTCAATATTCAAAGCCCCGGCTATTATGCCGACTCTTTGAACGTAAAAAGGCAATATTACAAGCTAAATGTAGGAACAACATTTATTTTATTTTTGAATTTTTTCATTTTTATTTTATGTACTTTATTTACAGTAGGGCAACTCCCCTACACTTGGGTGGTAGAACAGAGAAAGAAGTCAGAAACATGGGTGAGAACCCATGTTATGCTAATGTTTTTGTTTTCCGAGTCACTAGCTTGACTCGACCCCGTATTAATTAGTCTGTGGGGAAAGTTTGGAGATCTGGGACAACCACTTGTGGTATGTCCCCTCCAAAGTAGTGTTTCAAACGATGGCCATTTACTTTAAAGTTGGGACCGTCGGGTTGTAATAACTCAACAGTTCCGTATGGGTATACTTTTGCTACAGTAAATGGTCCAGACCAACGGGTTTTTAGCTTGCCCGAGAAAATTTTCAATCTTGAATTGAAAAGAAGAACTCTGTCACCAACGTTGAAAACGAGGTTCTTTATTTTAGAGTCATGTATCTTCTTAGTCTTTTCTTTATAGATTAAAGAATTCTCGTAAGCTTGATCACGTAGTTCATTTAGCTCGTTTAGCTGAACCTTACGGTGATCACCCGCTGGCTGAATGTCAAAGTTTGCATGTTTCAAAGCCCAATAGGCTTTGTGCTCTAATTCGATCGGAAGATGACATGTCTTTCCGTACACCAACTTGTATGGAGTACACCCAATGGGTGTTTTATAAGCCGTACGAAAAGCCCAGAGTGCGTCGTCCAATTTGTCCGACCAAGAGGCACGGTTTTCATCAACCGTCCTCTCCAGAATTCTCTTAATGCCCCGATTTGAGACCTCCACCTGCCCACTAGTTTGGGGGTGATATGCAGTAGAAAGACGGTGAGTTACACCATATTTCAGCATCACTCTTGCAAATTGATCATTGCAAAAGTGTGTACCACGATCACTGATAATGGCACGAGGAGTCCCGAATCGAGCAAAGAGAGACTTCAGTAATTTTACAACAACTCGGGCGTCATTAGTGGGTAAAGCTTTCGCCTCAACCCATTTAGACAAATAGTCTATATCCACGAGTATATACTTGTTCCCTCGTGAAGACGGGAACGGGCCCATGAAGTCAATGCCCCAGATGTTAAATATTTCACAGACTTGGATGATGTTTTGAGGCATTTCATCCTTCTTAGAAACATTCCCGTGATGTTGACAAGCATCACAAGTTTTGACAAGTTCTTGGGCATCTTTATAGATGGTGGGCCAATAGAAACCAGAATCAAACACCTTTTTGGCGGTGTAGTTTGAGCTGTGATGTCCCCCAGTGGGTCCATCATGACAAGCTTTGAGGATTTCCATGGCTTCATTACCATGGACACACTGTCGGATGACTTGATCCGCACATATCTTAAAGAGGTAAGGGTCGTCCCAGAAATAGTGTTTGACGTCTTTGAAGAATTTTTTCTTCTGCTGGGACGTTATCCCTTTCACTACAAAATTACCCGCATGGTAATTTGCAAAATCTGCAAACCATGGGGTAGAGGTATCATCCCGACTAGAGATTAAATTTAGTGTCTCCAGAGGAAAGGTTTCATTAATTTCCTTTCTCTCGAGATCATCCTGATGAGGATTCTCTAGACGGGATAAGTGATCAGCCGCTAGGTTTTCTGCTCCTTTCTTATCACGTATGATAATGTCAAATTCTTGAAGGAGTAGAACCCAACGGAGCAACCTCGGTTTAGCATCCTGTTTAGCAAACAGGTATTTCAAGGCTGAGTGGTCCGTATACACTACGCATTTCGTTAGGATCAAGTAAGACCTGAATTTCTCAAAGGCGTATACCACAGCTAATAGTTCTTTTTCTGTGGTGGTATAACGTGTTTGAGCTTCAGTCATAGTCTTACTAGCGTAGTGTATCGGTTGAAAATGTTTACTTAAACGTTGCCCCAAGACTGCACCAATTGCAAAGTCACTTGCATCACACATTAATTCGAATGGCAAGTCCCAGTCGGGGGCAACAAGAATGGGTGCTTCAGTAAGCTTTTGTTTCAAAATTTGAAACGCTTCTAAGCACTCAGGTGAGAAGACGAAAGGAGTATCCTTCTCTAAGAGATGGGTCATAGGCCTGGAGATTTTTGAAAAATCTTGTATAAATCTACGGTAAAATCCAGCATGACCCAGGAAACTTCTAACACCTTTGACGGTAGTGGGAGGAGGTAGTTTAGCAATTACATCAACTTTTGCTCTATCTACCTCTATTCCGTTTTTAGAAATCTTATGGCCGAGGACAATGCCCTCTTTGACCATAAAATGGCTTTTCTCCCAATTCAGACACAAGTTTGTGTCTTCACACCGTTTAAGCATGATTTCCAAATTGGTGAGACAAGCTTGGAAAGAATCCCCGATGACTGAGAAGTCATCCATAAATACCTCCATAGTTTTCCCGATTGTATCGGAAAATATAGCCATCATGCATCTTTGGAACGTGCCAGGAGCGTTGCATAAGCCAAATGGCATACGACGGTAGGCAAATGTTCCATATGGATGATTTCATTTCTAAGATAGGCAGTTTTGGATAGTGGATAGAATTCATTCACAAATTTCTTAACTAAATCTTCCCATGTATCTATGGAACGAGGGGGTTGTTTTTCTAGCCAGACTCTGGCTGCCCCCTCAAGAGAAAATGGAAAAAGAAGTAGTTTAATAGCCTCTGGCGGGACATTCTTATATTTGATGGTAGATGTAATCTTGTTAAACCATCGTATATGCGAATGAGGATCGTCCCTTTCGAAACCATAGAACTGATTAGAAGTTACCAGATTAAGTAATCCGGTTTTTAATTCGAAATTGTCAGATACTATGGCGGGTACAATAATAGCATCTCTATAACCCTCGATGGGTGCCTGGAGAAGCTCGGACATTGGGCGGTCTTCTGCCATAATGACTGAAGATTCAGGTTCAGTCTGAATTTCAGGCTCAATTTTCGGGGCAGAATGTTTTTGGGTACGTCTTCGAGGAATGGTGACAAGCTCGCGGTGAGGACTTGTAGACCTAGAAGAACGAGTGCGCATGCACTGGAATAAAGAAAAAGAAAATCTTTTTGGTTTTTATATAAATATGAACAGAGATGGTAAATTTACAATGAGTGTTGGTTCAAAACCACATATGCTTCCAAATTCGTAGTACGCAGCACACCTCCCCGGCAGCGGCGCCAAAATTTGATCAGTGCTAAACAGTCAGATAATATTAACCAAGTTTAAATGGTCAACAAGTCAAAAACAGCTTAGACTAATGCTCCGTGGAGTACAAGGTATCCGCGGGTCGTTAATCCCAACGAGGTATGAAATCTGTAATAAAACGGAATTTGGGAACGGGTGATTATGAACAGGAACAGGTGAGAATGGTTTATGTTACTAATTTAAATAATGAACAGTTTAAACAATACTCTTAAACAGTTATGTGAACTAAAAACGTTTACAACTTAAAAACTTGCGTCTACGTACGGGAAAAAAGGTAAGTTTTAATGAAAATTAAACTACAGGGGGTAAAAATGAAAATTCTACAAACTTAAACTTAAAAGAAAATTTAAAATGAAAAGAAAATTATTTTTTAGATTATTTTATTATTTAATATTAATTATTTAAATAAAAACTATTTATCTATTTAATAAAAACTATGTTAATTTAAACTAAAAAATGATAAATACTACAAATTAAACTAAAAACTTTTAAAAATAATTTCTAAAACTTAAAAAGAACTTGAAGAAAGTATAAAAGTTAAAAATAAATATTTTTGTCTTTTTATGATTTTTTATTAATTAAAAACTATATTATTAATTTAAATCTAATTAAACTAAATTAAGGTGGGAAAATAGAAAATGAAAAGGGAAAATTATAAAACTATTTTTTACAGGTTCTAATAAAGTTTATAAACTTAGGAAATTTATAAAAATGAAAATTATATAAAATCTAAACAACTATTCTAATTTTTATTTGGTTTTTATGTTTTAAGTAATTTAAATAAAATTAAATGTAAAAATTATAAAGACTATAGTAAAAATTCTAGAAAAATTATTACAAACTTAAAATCAAATAAGGAATCTAGGAAAAATATAAAAACACACTACTGTAGTACAACTTTTAACAGTTACAAATTATTAGATTTAATTAAATACTAAACAAACTATTATTAAATCTAATAAATACTAGATAAGCACAGAAAATTCTAGGAAAATTACTACAACTATAAAATATAGCAAAGTAATTTAGAAAAATATAAAAACAGGTAATCACTTAACAAAATATTAAAAAGGAAAATTAAAATTAAATTATATTAAATAGAAACTATCACTTATTTTTATATTGTATTTTCTGAATTTTTCTTTTAGAATACTATTAAGTACCTAAAAATAAGCAACTTTTATGAGACTGGAAAATAAGCAGTATGAATCCTTATATGCTTATCAGCTTATAAATAAGCTTCAAAGTGAGGTTTGAGCTCACAATAAGCAACACAGGGATCACAAGTTTGAAAATAAGATGCAAACAACTTATTTAAACTGATATTAAGCAGATTTAATAACAATAAGACATTATATAAGCTAAAAGAACCAAATAAGCAAACCAAGCAAAACTGAATACCAAACACTTCACAAGGCCAACTGCAGGCCTAAGTGGGGCCCACAAATAAGCTCAAGGAACTAAAATGAAACTTGAGCAATCAAGTCCACCTGGGTGGCTTCCAAATAAGCCAAAAAGCAAACCCTAAGGTCCACTATTAAGCACTTGAGAGGCTTTGAAATTTGGTGGTTCACTGGGTACCTCAGATAAGCAGTTAGGATGGGACAAACAAAAGGGCTTAAGCAGCCCTAGCAGATAAGCTAGAAAATGAAAAATAAGCCAAGAGGCTTAAAGACAAGCTGATAGGCTTTGTAAAAAGCCAAAGCTCTCAGGCTATGGCCCACTAATAAGCTCAATAAGAGCTTATGAATATGGTTCAAAAGCTGAGAGACAGAGCATATATTTGAAAAATTGCTATAAAGAAGCACTTGAATAAGCAGTTTAGAAGCCAGATAAAAATTCAACAAAATTCACATGAAAAGACAAGCAACTAAATATTAAAATCCCAAAAGCAGTAATCCTAACTCCTAAAAATGAAACCACAAGAAAATTCTAAATTTAATTAGACAAACTGCAGCCCACACTTTTGACTTTTTGAGATTATCAATTTAGTTGACTTTGATGAGTTTCGGACTGATCTAATTCATTGAATATAATGTATTAAGCTAAAATGAAGCAAAATTAAGCAACTCTAAACACTTCTACACTGATTTGCAAGATTATGGATCCAAAATCCAATACAGTTAACTGATGTATAAAGATCAAATTGATTTTGAATTTTTTTCCAAATGACACTAGTTTATTATGGTTAGTATGACCTAATATTACCTAGTGTAACATGTTGCAAACAGAAACAACAACAATAACATAAAACTTAGTGATGCAATCCGCTGATCCAAACACACCTTAAATAGACTTGAAAAAGAGATTTCACAGCATAAGATTATGACAGACCAATAAACTGATTTATAACAACTTAATATTATATAATAAGCTAAATTGAGCACTGAAACACAAGCCTTAACAACAAATGCCCAGGATTACAACTTGTGCAAATTTAATAGTGAAAATGAAATATAAAGTACACTTAAATATTATTGAACAAGCAATAGAATTTAAACACTATTATGACAAGCAAACACTAAATAGACACAAAGAACACAAAGTTAAGCAAATTCAGGTACAAGAACAGTAACATGAGGGTTTGAACAAAAGGCTTACAAATTTCAATCCTGCCAAAAACCAA
This sequence comes from Artemisia argyi, assembly GCA_030686995.1. Taxonomy (NCBI): domain Eukaryota; kingdom Viridiplantae; phylum Streptophyta; class Magnoliopsida; order Asterales; family Asteraceae; genus Artemisia; species Artemisia argyi. The sequence continues at coordinate 83,967,088 of CM060676.1, forward strand.
GAAACCAAGGACCATGAACAATCCTAATGACTTCCACAAGTCTCTAATACCCTATTCCAGTCTGAATTTCAGCTCTGCATCATCTTTTTCTTCATTTCTTTTATTCTTTTTTATATTTTTTTATTTAATAACTATTTTTTTATATTTTTGAGTATTTTTTATTTGCTAAGGAGCACTACTTTTTAAACTTCTACTAGCTTATATATGATATTACAGAAGCTTATATAAGCTTATAAGTACAAAACAACAATAATAACTAACATTAAAGCTAATTGAGAATTTTGAAAATTTGAAATTGCATAAACTGAAAAAGTATTGAGAAACTGAAATTAAAACTTGAATTAGATTTAATTAACAATGAGAACACTAAATATATTGTTTGAAAGCTTGGAATTACACTGAAATCATAAAATTAAACTATTTGACATACATAAAATTAAATTAAACTACACACTATCTATTTCTGCTTCTCTTCTCTTTTATGGACTCCAAACTTGTTCCAGGTGTCTCTCCCAGCATTTCCCACCACTTTTGACCATTGGATGTGTCTAATTCATCTCAACCATTCAAAACCACTTTTGGCGCCAAAATTGGTTTAGGTAGCCTGGGGTAATTTCAGTGCAATTAATGCACTTTGGAAGGATGTGGGAGGTATATGGAGCAATTTGGATAGTAGGGGTATGTTGGATGTGATAGTTGCAGGGTGTAGGTGGTGGCAGAGGTGTAGGGGAGCTATGTGGCCTTTGGTGAGGTAAACCCAAGGGTGGGTTTTGCTTCTGGTGATGACAGGGAGGGTAGTGAGGTGGTGATGGTGTAAGGTGGAGGTGGAGGATGGAGGAGAGTAGCAGGGAAGCAGGTGGTGGTGAGAGGTCAGGGGTGATGGGAGGTCAACGCGGGTCAAAGACCAGCGTTTTATTTAATAAGGGAGTGGGCTTTAAGGGGTATTGGGCCTAGGGTTGTTTGGACCAGGCTTATGGTTTAATTTGGATTTGGAATTGGATTTTTGGTTTATTTTTGATCCGTTTGGTTTGTATAAAATTTAGCCCAAGGACTAAACTTGTAAAATCTGATTTCCAGGGACCAAACTTGTCACTTTTCCAAAATATATCACAAAGGACCTTTCTTGCCATTTAAAATATTATAAGGACCTTTTTATTATTTTTCCAAATTTAAAAGTAACCGGGGACCAATTTTGCCATTTTCCAAATTGCAGGGACTTGTTTTCTAATTTCATTGAATTTATCATTTAGGGGTCAAATTTATCAAGTTGTGAATTACCAAGGACCCTTTGATGATAAAATTCCATTTTTGAACACTGAGGGGTATTTTCTGTCAATATTGAAACTGCAGGGACCTGTTTTGCCAATTTTGATATTTTGAACTTTCAAGGGTAAAAGTTGTTATTTCATGATTCCTGAGGACTTTTATTGACTTTTCTTTAAAATAAATCATCCAGGGACCATTTCTGTCATTTCTTGAAAGTTCAGGGACTGATTTTGACAATTTGGTAAACTTTGGCCGTTTTTCCCTGTTTTCAGTTCTTTCATGTTTGAAACATATAAAAACACCTTCTAAGGATATTTGTAGTATTTTGTGGTGTTTCTAAGTGTTTTTACATGTTTTTGTTGTTCAGATTTGATAGAAATGATGAGTTTTTATGAACTCATCAATCCCCTACACTTAACTATTGCTAGTCCTTAGCAATCTGGCATACACTAAAAACCCATTTTTGAAAATTTAATGGATTTTGAAATCTCTTTACCAGACAGCCATTACTTCTGGAGTAGCCAGGTGTGAAAACTGTGGTACACTTGATAACCGTGTGATTTTTAGCAAACCACCAGCTGTCAACGGATTTGATTAGTCTTTACCAAAAGCCGTTTGCTTCTGGACTAGCCAACTCTTGATGGAATAGTCAACATCTTGGTGAGCTGATTACCAATTATGGTTTTTCACTGCCTTTACCACAAGCCATAATCTTGCGGGCTAGCCAACTCATTTGCTTTATGGGATATGGGGAGTTGAGGAACCATACAATTTTTGGCAAATTGCAAGCCATAAACGGGTTTGAGTTATCTTTACCAAGAGCCGTTTGCTCCTGGATTAGCCAGTCCTTGTGTGGATTAGACATGGTGGACTAATAACCATTTGTTGCGTTAATGCCAAGTACTTCATTAAGTGAAAATTTTGATTTTTGATTTTTTTTTTTTTTTTTTTTTTTAATTTTTGGCAAAAACGGGAGTACTAGATGTATAATGTGATTAAATTCGCTAGAATTTCCCCCCTACACTTAGAAATGAATATTGTCCTCAATATTCAAAGCCCCGGCTATTATGCCGACTCTTTGAACGTAAAAAGGCAATATTACAAGCTAAATGTAGGAACAACATTTATTTTATTTTTGAATTTTTTCATTTTTATTTTATGTACTTTATTTACAGTAGGGCAACTCCCCTACACTTGGGTGGTAGAACAGAGAAAGAAGTCAGAAACATGGGTGAGAACCCATGTTATGCTAATGTTTTTGTTTTCCGAGTCACTAGCTTGACTCGACCCCGTATTAATTAGTCTGTGGGGAAAGTTTGGAGATCTGGGACAACCACTTGTGGTATGTCCCCTCCAAAGTAGTGTTTCAAACGATGGCCATTTACTTTAAAGTTGGGACCGTCGGGTTGTAATAACTCAACAGTTCCGTATGGGTATACTTTTGCTACAGTAAATGGTCCAGACCAACGGGTTTTTAGCTTGCCCGAGAAAATTTTCAATCTTGAATTGAAAAGAAGAACTCTGTCACCAACGTTGAAAACGAGGTTCTTTATTTTAGAGTCATGTATCTTCTTAGTCTTTTCTTTATAGATTAAAGAATTCTCGTAAGCTTGATCACGTAGTTCATTTAGCTCGTTTAGCTGAACCTTACGGTGATCACCCGCTGGCTGAATGTCAAAGTTTGCATGTTTCAAAGCCCAATAGGCTTTGTGCTCTAATTCGATCGGAAGATGACATGTATTTCCGTACACCAACTTGTATGGAGTACACCCAATGGGTGTTTTATAAGCCGTACGAAAAGCCCAGAGTGCGTCGTCCAATTTGTCCGACCAAGAGGCACGGTTTTCATCAACCGTCCTCTCCAGAATTCTCTTAATGCCCCGATTTGAGACCTCCACCTGCCCACTAGTTTGGGGGTGATATGCAGTAGAAAGACGGTGAGTTACACCATATTTCAGCATCACTCTTGCAAATTGATCATTGCAAAAGTGTGTACCACGATCACTGATAATGGCACGAGGAGTCCCGAATCGAGCAAAGAGAGACTTCAGTAATTTTACAACAACTCGGGCGTCATTAGTGGGTAAAGCTTTCGCCTCAACCCATTTAGACAAATAGTCTATATCCACGAGTATATACTTGTTCCCTCGTGAAGACGGGAACGGGCCCATGAAGTCAATGCCCCAGATGTCAAATATTTCACAGACTTGGATGATGTTTTGAGGCATTTCATCCTTCTTAGAAACATTCCCGTGATGTTGACAAGCATCACAAGTTTTGACAAGTTCTTGGGCATCTTTATAGATGGTGGGCCAATAGAAACCAGAATCAAACACCTTTTTGGCGGTGTAGTTTGAGCTGTGATGTCCCCCAGTGGGTCCATCATGACAAGCTTTGAGGATTTCCATGGCTTCATTACCATGGACACACTGTCGGATGACTTGATCCGCACATATCTTAAAGAGGTAAGGGTCGTCCCAGAAATAATGTTTGACGTCTTTGAAGAATTTTTTCTTCTGCTGGGACGTCATCCCTTTCACTACAAAATTACCCGCATGGTAATTTGCAAAATCTGCAAACCATGGGGTAGAGGTATCATCCCGACTAGAGATTAAATTTAGTGTCTCCAGAGGAAAGGTTTCATTAATTTCCTTTCTCTCGAGATCATCCTGATGAGGATTCTCTAGACGGGATAAGTGATCAGCCGCTAGGTTTTCTGCTCCTTTCTTATCACGTATGATAATGTCAAATTCTTGAGGGAGTAGAACCCAACGGAGCAACCTCGGTTTAGCATCCTGTTTAGCAAACAGGTATTTCAAGGCTGAGTGGTCCGTATACACTACGCATTTCGTTAGGATCAAGTAAGACCTGAATTTCTCAAAGGCGTATACCACAGCTAATAGTTCTTTTTCTGTGGTGGTATAACGTGTTTGAGCTTCAGTCATAGTCTTACTAGCGTAGTGTATCGGTTGAAAATGTTTACTTAAACGTTGCCCCAAGACTGCACCAATTGCAAAGTCACTTGCATCACACATTAATTCGAATGGCAAGTCCCAGTCGGGGGCAACAAGAATGGGTGCTTCAGTAAGCTTTTGTTTCAAAATTTGAAACGCTTCTAAGCACTCAGGTGAGAAGACGAAAGGAGTATCCTTCTCTAAGAGATGGGTCATAGGCCTGGAGATTTTTGAAAAATCTTGTATAAATCTACGGTAAAATCCAGCATGACCCAGGAAACTTCTAACACCTTTGACGGTAGTGGGAGGAGGTAGTTTAGCAATTACATCAACTTTTGCTCTATCTACCTCTATTCCGTTTTTAGAAATCTTATGGCCGAGGACAATGCCCTCTTTGACCATAAAATGGCTTTTCTCCCAATTCAGACACAAGTTTGTGTCTTCACACCGTTTAAGCATGATTTCCAAATTGGTGAGACAAGCTTGGAAAGAATCCCCGATGACTGAGAAGTCATCCATAAATACCTCCATAGTTTTCCCGATTGTATCGGAAAATATAGCCATCATGCATCTTTGGAACGTGCCAGGAGCGTTGCATAAGCCAAATGGCATACGACGGTAGGCAAATGTTCCATATGGATGATTTCATTTCTAAGATAGGCAGTTTTGGATAGTGGATAGAATTCATTCACAAATTTCTTAACTAAATCTTCCCATGTATCTATGGAACGAGGGGGTTGTTTTTCTAGCCAGACTCTGGCTGCCCCCTCAAGAGAAAATGGAAAAAGAAGTAGTTTAATAGCCTCTGGCGGGACATTCTTATATTTGATGGTAGATGTAATCTTGTTAAACCATCGTATATGCGAATGAGGATCGTCCCTTTCGAAACCATAGAACTGATTAGAAGTTACCAGATTAAGTAATCCGGTTTTTAATTCGAAATTGTCAGATACTATGGCGGGTACAATAATAGCATCTCTATAACCCTCGATGGGTGCCTGGAGAAGCTCGGACATTGGGCGGTCTTCTGCCATAATGACTGAAGATTCAGGTTCAGTCTGAATTTCAGGCTCAATTTTCGGGGCAGAATGTTTTTGGGTACGTCTTCGAGGAATGGTGACAAGCTCGCGGTGAGGACTTGTAGACCTAGAAGAACGAGTGCGCATGCACTGGAATAAAGAAAAAGAAAATCTTTTTGGTTTTTATATAAATATGAACAGAGATGGTAAATTTACAATGAGTGTTGGTTCAAAACCACATATGCTTCCAAATTCGTAGTACGCAGCACACCTCCCCGGCAGCGGCGCCAAAATTTGATCAGTGCTAAACAGTCAGATAATATTAACCAAGTTTAAATGGTCAACAAGTCAAAAACAGCTTAGACTAATGCTCCGTGGAGTACAAGGTATCCGCGGGTCGTTAATCCCAACGAGGTATGAAATCTGTAATAAAACGGAATTTGGGAACGGGTGATTATGAACAGGAACAGGTGAGAATGGTTTATGTTACTAATTTAAATAATGAACAGTTTAAACAATACTCTTAAACAGTTATGTGAACTAAAAACGTTTACAACTTAAAAACTTGCGTCTACGTACGGGAAAAAAGGTAAGTTTTAATGAAAATTAAACTACAGGGGGTAAAAATGAAAATTCTACAAACTTAAACTTAAAAGAAAATTTAAAATGAAAAGAAAATTATTTTTTAGATTATTTTATTATTTAATATTAATTATTTAAATAAAAACTATTTATCTATTTAATAAAAACTATGTTAATTTAAACTAAAAAATGATAAATACTACAAATTAAACTAAAAACTTTTAAAAATAATTTCTAAAACTTAAAAAGAACTTGAAGAAAGTATAAAAGTTAAAAATAAATATTTTTGTCTTTTTATGATTTTTTATTAATTAAAAACTATATTATTAATTTAAATCTAATTAAACTAAATTAAGGTGGGAAAATAGAAAATGAAAAGGGAAAATTATAAAACTATTTTTTACAGGTTCTAATAAAGTTTATAAACTTAGGAAATTTATAAAAATGAAAATTATATAAAATCTAAACAACTATTCTAATTTTTATTTGGTTTTTATGTTTTAAGTAATTTAAATAAAATTAAATGTAAAAATTATAAAGACTATAGTAAAAATTCTAGAAAAATTATTACAAACTTAAAATCAAATAAGGAATCTAGGAAAAATATAAAAACACACTACTGTAGTACAACTTTTAACAGTTACAAATTATTAGATTTAATTAAATACTAAACAAACTATTATTAAATCTAATAAATACTAGATAAGCACAGAAAATTCTAGGAAAATTACTACAACTATAAAATATAGCAAAGTAATTTAGAAAAATATAAAAACAGGTAATCACTTAACAAAATATTAAAAAGGAAAATTAAAATTAAATTATATTAAATAGAAACTATCACTTATTTTTATATTGTATTTTCTGAATTTTTCTTTTAGAATACTATTAAGTACCTAAAAATAAGCAACTTTTATGAGACTGGAAAATAAGCAGTATGAATCCTTATATGCTTATCAGCTTATAAATAAGCTTCAAAGTGAGGTTTGAGCTCACAATAAGCAACACAGGGATCACAAGTTTGAAAATAAGATGCAAACAACTTATTTAAACTGATATTAAGCAGATTTAATAACAATAAGACATTATATAAGCTAAAAGAACCAAATAAGCAAACCAAGCAAAACTGAATACCAAACACTTCACAAGGCCAACTGCAGGCCTAAGTGGGGCCCACAAATAAGCTCAAGGAACTAAAATGAAACTTGAGCAATCAAGTCCACCTGGGTGGCTTCCAAATAAGCCAAAAAGCAAACCCTAAGGTCCACTATTAAGCACTTGAGAGGCTTTGAAATTTGGTGGTTCACTGGGTACCTCAGATAAGCAGTTAGGATGGGACAAACAAAAGGGCTTAAGCAGCCCTAGCAGATAAGCTAGAAAATGAAAAATAAGCCAAGAGGCTTAAAGACAAGCTGATAGGCTTTGTAAAAAGCCAAAGCTCTCAGGCTATGGCCCACTAATAAGCTCAATAAGAGCTTATGAATATGGTTCAAAAGCTGAGAGACAGAGCATATATTTGAAAAATTGCTATAAAGAAGCACTTGAATAAGCAGTTTAGAAGCCAGATAAAAATTCAACAAAATTCACATGAAAAGACAAGCAACTAAATATTAAAATCCCAAAAGCAGTAATCCTAACTCCTAAAAATGAAACCACAAGAAAATTCTAAATTTAATTAGACAAACTGCAGCCCACACTTTTGACTTTTTGAGATTATCAATTAAGTTGACTTTGATGAGTTTAGGACTGATCTAATTCATTGATTATAATGTATTATGCTAAAATGAAGCAAAATTAAGCAACTCTAAACACTTCTACACTGATTTGCAAGATTATGGATCCAAAATCCAATACAGATAACTGATGTATAAAGATCAAATTGATTTTGAATTTTTTTCCAAATGACACTAGTTTATTATGGTTAGTATGACCTAATATTACCTTGTGTAACATGTTGCAAACAGAAACAACAACAATAACATAAAACTTAGTGATGCAATCCGCTGATCCAAACACACCTTAAATAGACTTGAAAAAGAGATTTCACAGCATAAGATTATGACAGACCAATAAACTGATTTATAACAACTTAATATTATATAATAAGCTAAATTGAGCACTGAAACACAAGCCTTAACAACAAATGCCCAGGATTACAACTTGTGCAAATTTAATAGTGAAAATGAAATATAAAGTACACTTAAATATTATTGAACAAGCAATAGAATTTAAACACTATTATGACAAGCAAACACTAAATAGACACAAAGAACACAAAGTTAAGCAAATTCAGGTACAAGAACAGTAACATGAGGGTTTGAACAAAAGGCTTACAAATTTCAATCCTGCCAAAAACCAAGAAACCAAGGACCATGAACAATCCTAATGACTTCCACAAGTCTCTAATAACCTATTCCAGTCTGAATTTCAGCTCTGCATCATCTTTTTCTTCATTTCTTTTATTCTTTTTTATATTTTTTTATTTAATAACTATTTTTTTATATTTTTGAGTATTTTTTATTTGCTAAGGAGCACTACTTTTTAAACTTCTACTAGCTTATATATGATATTACAGAAGCTTATATAAGCTTATAAGTACAAAACAACAATAATAACTAACATTAAAGCTAATTGAGAATTTTGAAAATTTGAAATTGCATAAACTGAAAAAGTATTGAGAAACTGAAATTAAAACTTGAATTAGATTTAATTAACAATGAGAACACTAAATATATTGTTTGAAAGCTTGGAATTACACTGAAATCATAAAATTAAACTATTTGACATACATAAAATTAAATTAAACTACACACTATCTATTTCTGCTTCTCTTCTCTTTTATGGACTCCAAACTTGTTCCAGGTGTCTCTCCCAGCATTTCCCACCACTTTTGACCATTGGATGTGTCTAATTCATCTCAACCATTCAAAACCACTTTTGGCGCCAAAATTGGTTTAGGTAGCCTGGGGTAATTTCAGTGCAATTAATGCACTTTGGAAGGATGTGGGAGGTATATGGAGCAATTTGGATAGTAGGGGTATGTTGGATGTGATAGTTGCCGGGTGTAGGTGGTGGCAGAGGTGTAGGGGAGCTATGTGGCCTTTGGTGAGGTAAACCCAAGGGTGGGTTTTGCTTCTGGTGATGACAGGGAGGGTAGTGAGGTGGTGATGGTGTAAGGTGGAGGTGGAGGATGGAGGAGAGTAGCAGGGAAGCAGGTGGTGGTGAGAGGTCAGGGGTGATGGGAGGTCAACGCGGGTCAAAGACCAGCGTTTTATTTAATAAGGGAGTGGGCTTTAAGGGGTATTGGGCCTAGGGTTGTTTGGACCAGGCTTATGGTTTAATTTGGATTTGGAATTGGATTTTTGGTTTATTTTTGATCCGTTTGGTTTGTATAAAATTTAGCCCAAGGACTAAACTTGTAAAATCTGATTTCCAGGGACCAAACTTGTCACTTTTCCAAAATATATCACAAAGGACCTTTCTTGCCATTTAAAATATTATAAGGACCTTTTTATTATTTTTCCAAATTTAAAAGTAACCGGGGACCAATTTTGCCATTTTCCAAATTGCAGGGACTTGTTTTCTAATTTCATTGAATTTATCATTTAGGGGTCAAATTTATCAAGTTGTGAATTACCAAGGACCCTTTGATGATAAAATTCCATTTTTGAACACTGAGGGGTATTTTCTGTCAATATTGAAACTGCAGGGACCTGTTTTGCCAATTTTGATATTTTGAACTTTCAAGGGTAAAAGTTGTTATTTCATGATTCCTGAGGACTTTTATTGACATTTCTTTAAAATAAATCATCCAGGGACCATTTTTGTCATTTCTTGAAAGTTCAGGGACTGATTTTGACAATTTGGTAAACTTTGGCCGTTTTTCCCTGTTTTCAGTTCTTTTATGTTTGAAACATATAAAAACACCTTCTAAGGATATTTGTAGTATTTTGTGGTGTTTCTAAGTGTTTTTACATGTTTTTGTTGTTCAGATTTGACAGAAATGATGAGTTTTTATGAACTCATCAGTGAACATTCTTTAAAGGCTTTTCAACTGTTTTAAGACAAACTCTATGAACTTACCAACCATTGTGTTGACACTTTAGCATGTTTATCTCAGGTTAGTAAGGCGATAGTTAGTGCGTGGAACATAGTCAAGTTGCATATTCTAAAGACTTACGCTTTTTAACATTTACCATTCGAAACATTTTGTATACATTTATGTATCATACTTTGGGATCTCATGTTTGTAACTTTAAATTCATTAATCGAATGGTAACTTTTCAAAACGTCTCATTTAGAGGTTGTTTTCTATAACTTGCACTTTGTATTATGAAGTAGCACCCCAGTGACACAGTCTTCCGCTGCGGTATTTTGGGGGGTGTTACAGATTGGTATCAGAGCCTTAGTTATAGAGAACTAGGTTGCATTTCGTACCAAGACTATAACTGCTATATACGTTAAGACTCTCCTCTTTATTTGCCTTACACACACTACATACGCATATGCTTTTTGTTAGTTGTTGGTTTAGTTCCACACTGTTAGATGATATGACTTTAGTATTATAAGGAACCCCAGAATTTAGTCGAGTCATTAAAAATATAGAGCTCAGTAATAACTAATTATTTAACTTGATCTTGTGACAGTTCTTGTTTGATGAGACACCAGATTTGAGTTAAATAATATTATTGCTTAGCTTTAGGGATTTGATGACTTGATTATCTTACTATCTGTCTCAGAAAGCGATTTTGTGTCGGAAATTCTTAAGTAGGATGATTTAGAATCTCCTTATTTAAATGGATTGGAACGCCTCTTTATTTATGTCACACCCCCAATTTACCTGACTTGCAGCGGAACGGAATGCCTGAGGGTGTAACGGTCATAGCACCACAAAAAGGATATATTGAACGACCTAAAGTGTCGTTTGGAAAATACATCGTTTGATTTATTTAAAAGAAGTTCAGAGTTACAAAACATAGGTCCCAAAGTCTGGAAAAGTTTAAGGAAACTAGTTTGGTACAATCAAACGATAATACACAAGTGCATGAAAAATCCAAAATGTAGTGTGTCATCCCTGGCACACCCTAATGTGACTCCATGCATGTAATATGATAATGCCTTTAGTTACCTGAAAATACATTGCGAAAACGGTCAACATAAAGTTGGTGAATAATCATAGGTTTATGAAATGTAATGTTGTACGGCCACCACAAGTATAAGTGCATGACAAATGTCACGTAAAATAGTACAATAGACCTTAAGCTCATGACACCGTAGCTAGATTGATGAAATATATGCCCCTCCTGAATGTTCTACCAAAACACTCAAATGTCACAGACATGAAATGCATCCGCTTACTGTTGGTAAATACTACCACGGATGGAGGCGTCACCCTCAATAGATCTATTCACTCACTCTCGCTAAGTAGGCAAATTAACGGTTCATGATGATAATAGGGGACTATCACAAGGCAGATAAGCAACTTAAGCAATGTACATAAGTTTTGATACTTGGGCTCGTACTAAAATGGTGCAATGTATTCTCCCCTTTAGGATTTGAAAACAATCATAAAATGTATACGGGGATATGAAAACTCACCTTAAACTGATGATACTGTGATGAAGTGAAATGAACAACAATGAACGGTTAGCTGCCTCAACCTAATATGAATGATGAACTATCTAATTTAGATCATAAAAATGATATTATGAATGTCCATGCACATGTTTCCTATACCACTCTACTCTTTGAAAAATACTTGTTGTTATCAAAATAATACATTTTCCAAAACTTAGGAAAATATGGCAACTAGAAAATAAAACTAGTTAAAATATATATATATATATATATATATATATATATATATATATATATATATATATATATATATATATATATATATATCGTATGTATAAGTGTTAGTGTTGAAATCCTCGATTTGAAATTCTTGAAATAACGACTTGTAGTAATAAAAATATACTTGTATTCACTAATACTTCATTAGTTATGATATTGGGTACTTGGGTATTATTTCTAGAATCTAGAGTTACTACGTAGTAGTAATATTATTTTTGTCAAAAGCTGTCAAAATAATATATGTTTTACCGATATTGAAACGTGAATATCTTTGTCGTTATAAGCCCGTCTTACTTGTTCTTTATATCCATGGTTACGTCTTAGTATGTAGTAATATATTTTGGAAAGCTTGGCTCCTCCGGGTTATGTCTAAAGCCTCGTTTTGTCCGACGAAAAACGTCCAACAGCAACAATTTTTCAGAAAAATACTTTTCGTCAATAAACTTGCAAAAATCATAACTCCTTCGTTATAAACTCTTTTTAATCCGTTCTTTCGCCAACGGCTTCGTTTTTGAAAGTATTTTCTGAAATTTTTGCCAAAGTTTACTTTATATTTACTGATTTTCCTGAGTTTACAAAAATGGGACAGTAGGTATACATACTTGTTACAAATCCATTTTTCATGTTCAAAACTAGTTTCTAACACAACCAAATCTCTTGCAAACACCACAAAGCTATTCTAATCCTACCATACACCTTCTTAGGGTGCCATGGGTTCCTAATCACTACTAATCATGTTAATTTAACAAGGGAATACCTAAATCAAATTCTAGGGTTTGTATGTTCAAAAAGTTAACAAAATTAATGTGGTATAGCTAGCTTGTGCATGAAATTAAGCATGAAAACCATATGATACAAGTATATATTAGATGAAATCATGAAAATAAATTTGATAACTTACTTTGAAATATTAGGTGATTAGATGATGAGAAATCTTGTGTTTCTTGAGTTTGTATTGCAAAACTCTTAACTAGAAAGGTAAAATGAACAACTTTGTAGCTTTATACTTTGAAAAATCTTCACTTGATCATGGAGTTTGGGTTGTGTCGTGGGTTAGAGAGAAAGAGGATGAAGAAATGAGTTGTTTTGATCTAAAAATTTGTTATGTGTTTTGTTTTTGAGGTTTGTAGATATTTAGGAAAAATTATAAGGTATTATAAGTGTACATAAATGCTAGAGGTTAGAAAAAAAAAAAATACTTGTGGCCTTGGTGAGGACTTTAGGGGCCGGCCATGGGTGAGTGAGGGGGGGGGGGGGGGTTGGGGTACTTGTGATTTAATTAGGATTCTAGTGAAGTTTATGTGTACATTTGTGTTATTTGTTAAAATCTGGTACCGGGTTTGATAGAAATAAATGTTAACGAAGTTATTCGGGATAAAATAAAGTTGTAAAAATGTTAAAAATATGTTGGGTACAAGTATTGAGTGTTCGGGTGATTATTGTTTAGTTTTCACGAAAATCGTCGTAATATTTATAAACTTACGTTATAAATAAAATAAATTTCCAAAATACTGGGTAAATGAATATTATAACTTTTATGATGATATAATGGATATAAAAATATGTCGGGACCATTGTCGGAATATTTAGATATATTCGTCGTGTTTATTAACCGGGTGTTAACGTTTATTTATAAATAATTATACGTAAAACGTTAAATATATCAAATATATAAATTTAAAAATCCTAAGAGTGGTATAACATGAAAATGCTGTTATAATAATATGCAGACTGTCTCTAGTCCGTATGCAATGTCCTTACTAATAATGAAATGAATTCTTACCTAAACCAATCCGGTTACGCGAATTTGAATACCCGTAAACTAAATTTACGATGAAATGAGTAATGCAAGTGAATTGTGAAAATTTTTCCGAGAATAAATAGTGTTCAGTGAATAGTAAAATTTTCAAATGTTTCTCAGAATATCAAATTGACCTCGAAAATGATGAATAGTAAAACGATGAATAGTGTTTTGATGAATAGTGATTTATGAATAGTAAATTGTCGAAGTTTGGGAAATGAACTGAAATGGTGAGTTGTGACAGTCGCCCAACCAAAAAGGAATTCAGTCCCTGAATTCAGCTAGTGTTGGTCTCGGTAATAGGTTTGGTGAAAAGATGTGGATACTTGCGTCGCATTTGGTCTTCTCGTTCCCAAGTAAACTCGGGTCCTTTTCGAGAATTCCAGCGAACCTTAACGATCGGAATTCGACTCTGCTTCAACTGTTTTACCTATCGGTCCATGATTTCAACTGGTTCCTCCACAAAGTTAAGCTTGTCATCTAGCTGAATCTCTTCTAATGGTATAACGGAAGACTCGTCCGAAAGACATTTCTTGAGGTTTGAGACATGAAACGTGTTATGTACGTTGCTGAGTTCTGATGGAAGTTCAAGCTTGTAAGCTACTGGACCAATCCTTTCCAGTATCTTAAATGGACCAATGTATCTCGGGTTCAACTTTCCGCGTTTCCCAAATCGTATCACGCCTTTCCAGGGTGAGACTTTCAACATGACATTGTCTCCGACCTGAAATTCCAATGGTTTGCGTCGAACATCTGCGTAGCTTTTCTGTCTACTTCTAGCAGTTTCAAGTCTTTCTCGAATCTGGATTATCTTTTCAGTTGTTTCTCGTACCATTTCTGGACCTGTGCATTGTACATCCCCAACTTCTGCCCAACAAACTGGGGATCGACACTTACGACCATAAAGTGCCTCAAATGGTGCTGATTTAATGCTTGAATGGTAACTGTTGTTATAAGAGAACTCGATTAATGGCAAATGGTTAGCCCAACCATTTCCAAGGTCAATCACACATGCCCGCAACATGTCCTCAAGTGTCTGAATAGTTCTCTCACTCTGACCATCAGTCTGCGGATGGTAAGCAGTGCTCATGTCTAACTTGGATCCAAAAGAATCTTGTAGCGACTTCCAAAAGTTTGAAGTAAAGCGACTATCTTTGTCAGAAATAATGGAGATTGGTGCTCCATGTCTTGAGACTATTTCCTTGACATAAAGTCTGGAAAGTTGTTCCATGGAATAAGTCTCTCTAATGGGTATGAAATGGGCTGATTTGGTAAGACGATCAACAATTACCCAAATAGCATCGTAACCTCCTGACGTCTTGGGAAGTTTAGTGACAAAGTCCATTGTAATACGCTCCCACTTCCATTGTGGAATTTCTGGTTGTTGAAGTAGTCCTGACGGTTTCTGGTACTCGGCTTTCACTTTAGCACAAGTAAGGCATTTGCTGACGTACGTAGCTATTTCTGCTTTCATGTTTGGCCACCAATACAGCTTTTTGAGATCCTGATACATCTTGTCAGAACCTGGGTGAATAGAGTACTTCGACTTATGTGATTCATGCATAATCAATTCTTGTACTCCACCATAGAGTGGTATCCAACTTCGGTCCTTGAAGCATAACATTCCATCTGCTCTCTTTACAAGGCCATTTTTGTTCTCGGGCATACCATAAAGTTTCTCCTGTGGTCGATTTTCTTCCTTGAGAGCCTCAATCTGAGCTTCTAGAATTTTAGATGGTAATGGTGAGATGATAGTCATTCCCAACGACCTAAACCTCAAAGGTTTGAGTCGTTCTTTTCGGCTAAGTGCATCTGCTACAACATTCGCTTTTCCTGGGTGATATCGGATTTCACAATCGTAATCACTCAACAATTCTAGCCAACGACGTTGTCTCATATTAAGTTCCTTCTGATCAAGTATATTCTGTAAGCTCTTGTGGTCGGTAAAAACTAAACATTTAGTACCATAAAGGTAGTGTCTCCAAATCTTGAGTGCAAAAACTACAGCACCCAACTCCAAGTCGTGTGTAGTGTAATTCTTCTCGTGTGTCTTAAGCTGTCTAGATGCATACGCTATCACCTTCTCGTTTTGCATTAGCACAGCTCCAAGTCCTTTATGCGAAGCATCACAATATACCACAAAGTTCTCAATACCTTCTGGTAGTGACAAAATCGGTGCACTACAAAGCTTCTGCTTCAATAACTGAAATGCAGATTCTTGTTTCTCTCCCCACTCATACTTTTGATTCTTTTGTGTCAGCTTAGTCAGCGACTTCGCTATCTTGGAAAACCCTTCAATAAACCTTCTGTAATATCCTGCAAGTCCTAGGAATTGACGAATTTCCATAGGAGACTTGGGCATAGCCCAATCCTTTACTACCTCGATCTTTGCTGGGTCGACTTGTAATCCTTGGCTATCAATGACATGGCCAAGAAATTCAACTCTTTGTATCCAAAAGTCACACTTTGAAAATTTGGCATACAATTGCTCCTTCTTGAGTAGTTCCAATATTGTTCTGAGGTGTGCTTCATGCTCTTTCTTACTCTTGGAATAAATCAGGATATTGTCAATGAATACAATTACATACTTATCAAGATATGGTTTGCACACTCTGTTCATGAGATCCATGAATACCGCAGGTGCATTCATTAATCCAAAAGGCGTCACTTGAAACTCATAATGACCATAACGTGTTCTGAATGCCGTCTTCGAGATATCTTCTACCCGAACTCTAAGTTGATGGTAACCTGATCTTATATCGATCTTGGAATAATAACAAGAACCTTGTAGCTGATCGAACAAGTCATCGATCCTAGGGAGTGGATAACGATTCTTCACCGTTAACTTGTTCAGCTCACGATAGTCTATGCACATTCTGAAAGATCCATCCTTCTTCTTCACAAACAAAACTGGTGCTCCCCAAGGCGAGGAACTCGGTCTAATGAATACTTTGTCTAAAAGTTCTTGTAATTGATTAGACAATTCTTGCATCTCAGAAGGTGCAAGTCTATACGGTGCTCATGCAATTGGTGCAGCTCCTGGCACTAATTCAATTTGAAACTCAACTTGGCGTGTAGGCGGAAGTCCTGGCAATTCTTCCGGAAAAACATCTGGAAATTCCTTAACAATTGGCACATCTTCAAGTCGTTTCTTATCCAACTTCTTCTCCGTGATATGAGCCAAGAATGGATAACAACCCTTCTTTATGTACTTCTCGGTTTTAATGCATGATATGATACTGAGTCTAGTTCCACTTCGCTCTCCGCGAACAACTAAAGTTTCATCGCCATAAGAAAGATGAACAACTTTTTCATCACAAATGATTCTTGCACGATGTCGAGACAACCAATCCATACCGATAACAACGTCAAAACTTCCAAGTTCTACGGGCATAAGGTCTATATTGAATGGATGGTTTAGGAAACTGATGGTGCAACTACGGACAACGGTGTTGGTTTTAACTAAGGACCCATCGGCTAATTCAACAATATAGGGAATGTCTAAGGTAGTTGGTTCTATGTTAAGTAAAGGTGCAAATGCAATAGAAACAAAATTTCTATCCGCTCCTGAATCAAATAAAATGGATGCATAATGATTATTAACGAGGAACGTACCCGCAACAACATTCGGGTCCTCTCGGGCATCTTCTCCTCCCATAACATAAGCCCTTCCTCGAGCTACTCCACCCTGATTTCCAGCTCCTTAATCCTTCCTCTTTGGGCAATTGTTCTTGAAATGACCCAACTCTCCACAACCATAACATGCTCCTGGTTGGTTCTGATTAATTACCCCTCGTGGAGCTTTGCATTCCCTAGTCGGATGACCGACTTTTCCACTGTTCTCACAAGCTCTAGGACAATTCCCAGGGTTGTGATGAGTTTGACACTTGTTACACTTGGGTAGTTTACCCGCATATCTTTTTCCCTCTGTTGGCCCTGCAGCATAGGCCTTTGCCACTTCCTGTCTCTTAGGTGCTGGTTGGGTAGCATTTCCACCTTGGTTGTAGTCAAACCTCCTCTTGTTGTTGTTGTTGTTGTTTTGGTTATTGGGGTAGTTGCGGTTTCGGTTATTCTTATAGTTGTTGTTGTTTCGAGTGTTGTTGTAGTTGGTGTTGTTTGAACGGTTATTGTTGTTGTTGACAACAGATTTTCCTTTTAACACTTGGACCATAAGTTTCTGAGTTATACGAATAGCCTCTTCTATTGATTGTGGGTCGAAAGACATCACATCCCCTCGGATGCTTTCGGGTAGTCCACCAGTAAAGTTCTCCATCTTTTTCTCATCGTCAGGAACCATAGTTGGACATAGTGCAGCCAACTCCTGAAACTTCCTGATATAGGTCTCAATGTCATCACCTTTTGTTACCAGCTCATAAAATTCGGTTTCCAACTTTTGCACCTCAGTACGAGGGCAAAACTTCTTAGTCATCAACTTCTTGAATTGATCCCAAGTAAGCTTGTAGGCATTCTCCATACCAATGGGCTGAGCATAAGAATTCCACCAAGACATAGCTTCATCAAGAAGCATATCAGTAGCAAATTTTACCTTGTTAACCTCCTGGCAACCGCACATGAGGAATACATTCTCAGTCTTTTCAAACCAGTGGATCAAAGCAACCGCTTCCTCAGTGCCCTTAAACTTGACGGGATCACTAATCTTGAAATCCTTCCAAGTACATTCACGCCTAGTAGTGGGTGGTTCAACCACCCCAGTATTAGGTGCAATCTCAGCAGCCCTAGCAGCAACCTCAGCTCTCTCAGTCTCCAGAGCTTCTGCCATACTATCCCTGACCAACTTGCGGATAACGGCTTGAGTCATAGCGGGTGTTTCTGATGTAGCCTTTCCTTTCTTTGGCGCCATACTTCTGATAAATAATAATCGACAACAACCATGAGAAAGCCATAATAGAAATAGTCATCGTACAAAAAGTATACACCCACAACATGTATATATACTACCACAACAAGTATAAATACAACCACGACATGTACGAGTACAACCACAACCTGTAATAATACAACCAAAACACGTATAGATACAATCACAACAAGTATAAATACGTTAACAATAAAGAGCAACAACGAAATATCATAAATATAATCACAACACATGAATATAATACATGAAAATTTTGGCCTTCATGGACCGATATATATATATAGCACAACATTTCCAACATAGTAGAGTCGCACTTGATATATTTGTTTGTACAACAACCAAAAGACTACAAGTTTTTGAACTATCTCCCACACCTCGGGACTAGGAAATAGTAAAAGCTAATACAATACAAGTCTATGTCTAGGCTCCTCCAGGTGCTCTAGATGGTCCAGGAGCTCCAGATGCTCCAGGTGCACTCCTCAGACGACGGATCTCCCTATCCATCATAACGACAATCTCCTCTAGATGCTGAACTCGGAGCTGAAGAGCAGCATCTCCGCCCTCCATCATAGTCAACCTCTCCTGTGCTACTGCCAACTAGTGTGTCTGCTCTCCCTGAGCCTCCTGTGTTGTCTGAGCTCTATCCTGTATCTCCGGTAGCTCATCCCTAAGCTGATCAATCAGCTCCTTATGTCCCTCCTGCCGTGCCTCAAGTCCATGATACGACACGTCGATACTAACTCTGCCTAAAATCAATCCCTCGACCTGCTCCTCAACCACCTCAAGTCGAGTAGTGATAACCTCATCAACCCTATAACTCAAACTATCAACCTGCTCCTGCTGAGCCCCTAACTGATCCTCTAAGGTAACATCTGTAGGCCCCCTAGCAGCAGCTGCTCTCGAACTCTCACCTACATGGTATACTGGTGGTGGTGGAATATCAGAAGTCTCTGTAGTAGGTGAAGCTGGTGTAGTAAATCTTGCACGCTTCCTGAGCGGCAAGAGTGAAGTAGATATGGAAGTAGTAGCAGGTATGGATGGTGGTGCAGGTAATATAGGAATAGCAGGGATCCTAAAGGTAGATGTAGCAGGGCGAACACTCATCCTAGCAACTAGAGTCGTCTTCCTACGGGGAAACATAAGTCCTAGTTCTGAGGGAATAGTGGTAGCAGGGGATGGTATGTCAGTGGGTGCACGGGTAACCTTAGGTGGTGCAATAGGGGAGACATGAGGAGTAGGAGCAGTCTCTTCCTCCTCAAAAGGCTTGGTTTCCTCACCTGATGCCGAGTGTGGCAACACAGGTACAGGAGGAATGGGTGGTGGTGAAAAGGCAGTGGAAGACATAGAGCCTTCAACATCAGAGTCTGAGATAGAGCAAAGTATGACAATGTTCGGGTCTGAAGACATAGTTCTGTGATAATCAAGGTGAAATAAAATAAATAACTCGTATAATGGAATCACCTAAAACAATGAATATGCACTTATGATGAAATGATGAGATGCTATGATAATGTGGTTATAGTCTAGGGTCTATGATGCATCCTAGTTCGCTATAACCTTAGCTCTGATACCAATCTGTCACACCCCCAATTTACCTGACTTGCAGTGGAATGGAATGCCTGAGGGTGTAACGGTCATAGCACCACAACAAAGATATATTGAACGACCTAAAGTGTCGTTTGGAAAATACATCGTTTGATTTATTTAAAAGAAGTTCAGAGTTACAAAACATAGGTTCCAAAGTCTGGAAAACTTTAAGGAAATTAGTTTGGTACAATCAAACGATAATACACAAGTGCATGAAAAATCCAAAATGTAGTGCGTCATCCCTGGCACGCCCTAATGTGACTCCATGCATGTAATATGATAATGCCTTTAGTTACCTGAAAATACATTGCGAAAACGGTCAACATAAAGTTGGTGAATAATCATAGGTTTATGAAATGTAATGTTGTACGGCCACCACAAGTATAAGTGCATGACAAATGTTACGTAAAATAGTACAATAGACCTTAAGCTCATGACACCGAAGCTAGACTGATGAAATATATGCCCTTCCTGAATATTCTGCCAAAACACTCAAATGTGATAGACATGAAATGCATCCGCTTACTGTTGGTAAATACTACCACGGATGGAGGCGTCACCCTCAATAGATCTATCCACTCACTCTCGCTAAGTAGGCAAATTAATGGTTCATGATGATAATAGGGGACTATCACAAGGCAGATAAGCAACTTAAGCAATGTACATAAGTTTTGATACTTGGGCTCGTACTAAAATGGTGCAATGTATTCTCCCCCGTGGGATTTGAAAACAATCATAAAATGTATACAGGGCTATGAAAACTCACCTTAAACTGATGATATTGTGATGAAGTGAAATGAACAACAATGAACGGTTAGCTACCTCAACCTAATATGAATGATGAACGATCTAATTTAGATCATAAAAATGATATTATGAATGTCCGTGCACATGTTTCCTATACCACTCTACTCTTTGAAAAATACTTGTTGTTATCAAAATAATACATTTTCCAAAACTTAGGAAAATATGGCAACTAGAAAATAAAACTAGTTGAAATGTGTATATATATATATATATATATATATATATATATATATATATATATATATATATATATATATATATATATATATATATATATATTGTATGTATAAGTGTTAGTGTTGAAATCCTCGATTTGAAATCCTTGAAATAACGACTTGTAGTAATAAAAATATACTTGTATTCACTAATACTTCATTAGTTATGATATTGGGTACTTGGGTATTATTTCTAGAATCTAGAGTTACTACGTAATAGTAATATTATTTTTGTCAAAAGCTGTCAAAATAATATATGTTTTACCGATATTGAAACGTGAATATCTTTGTCGTTATAAGCCCGTTTTACTTGTTCTTTATATCCATGGTTACGTCTTAGTATGTAGTAATATATTTTGGAAAGCTTGGCTCCTCCGGGTTACATCTAAAGCCTCGTTTTGTCCGACGAAAAACGTCCAACAGCAACAATTTTTCAGAAAAATACTTTTCGTCAATAAACTTGCAAAAATCATAACTCCTTCGTTATAAACTCTTTTTAATCCGTTCTTTCGCCTACGGCTTCGTTTTTGAAAGTATTTTCTGAAATGTTTTCCAAATTTTACTTTATATTTACTGATTTTCCTGGGTTTACAAAAATGGGACAGTAGGTATAAATACTTGTTACAAATCCATTTTCCATGTTCAAAACTAGTTTCTAACATCACCAAATCTCTTGCAAACACCACAAAGCTATTCTAATCCTACCATACACCTTCTTAGGGTGCCATGGGTTCCTAATCACTACTAATCATGTTAATTTAACAAGGGAATACCTAAATCAAATTCTAGGGTTTGTATGTTCAAGAAGTTAACAAAAATAATGTGGTATAACTAGCTTGTGCATGAAATTAAGCATGAAAACCATATGATACAAGTATATATTAGATGAAATCATGAAAATAAATTTGATAACTTACTTTGAAATATTAGGTGATTAGATGATGAGAAATCTTGTGTTTCTTGAGTTTGTATTACAAAACTCTAAACTAGAAAGGTAAAATGAACAACTTTGTAGCTTTATACTTTGAAAAATCTTCACTTGATCATGGAGTTTGGGTTGTGTCGTGGGTTAGAGAGAAAGAGGATGAAGAAATGAGTTGTTTTGATCTAAAAATTTGTTATGTGTTTTGTTTTTGAGGTTTGTAGATATTTAGGAAAAATTATAAGGTATTATAAGTGTACATAAATGCTAGAGGTTAGAAAAAAAAATACTTGTGGCCTTGGTGAGGACTTTAGGGGCCGGCCATGGGTGAGTGAGGGGGGGGGGGGTTGGGGTACTTGTGATTTAATTAGGATTCTAGTGAAGTTTATGTGTACATTTGTGTTATTTGTTAAAATCGGGTACCGGGTTTGATAGAAATAAATGTTAACGAAGTTATTCGGGATAAAATAAAGTTGTAAAAATGTTAAAAATATGTTGGGTACAAGTATTGAGTGTTCGGGTGATTATTGTTTAGTTTTCACGAAAACCGTCGTAATATTTATAAACTTACGTTATAAATAAAATAAATTTCCAAAATACTGGGTAAATGAATATTATAACTTTTATGATGATATAATGGATATAAAAATATGTCGGGACCATTGTCGGAATATTTAGATATATTCGTCGTGTTTATTAACTGGGTGTTAACGTTTACTTATAAATAATTATACGTAAAACGTTAAATATATCAAATATATAAATTTGAAAATCCTAAGAGTGGTATAACATGAAAATGCTATTATGATAATATGCAGACTGTCTCTAGTCCGTATGCAATGTCCTTATTAATAATGAAATTAATTCGCACCTAAACCAATCCGGTTACGCGAATTTGAATACCCGTAAACTAAATTTACGATGAAATGAGTAATGCAAGTGAATAGTGAAAATTTTTCCGAGAATAAATAGTGTTCAGTGAATAGTAAAATTTTCAAATGTTTCTCAGAATATCAAATAGACCTCAAAAATGATGAATAGTAAAACGATGAATATTGTTTTGATGAATAGTGATTTATGAATAGTAAATTGTCGAAGTTTGAGAATTGAACTGAAATGGTGAGTTGTGACAGTTTAAATAAAGAAATTGTAAATCACCAAACCATAAGTTTATGATCCCTTACTTACATAAATTTGGACGCTTCTTTATGTAAGCAATGAGTTATAAATAAGTGGGCTTATTTGCAACCGATACGACTCCTTAACCACAACCTTAGACGAATCAGAGTGAACACCACTATTTTAGAGATCCTGAAATCCCAAATTCTCTTAGACACACCGTAAGTAGTTAACATCAACAAAACTTCGGGACGAAGTTCTCCTTAAGGGGTAGAGACTGTAACAAATCGCATTTTCGGGTTACTATTCATTTCTACTATTCACTATTACTATTCACTTTCACTATTCACTCTCGAAATTTTTATTTCATATTCTCGTAAGTTAAGCTATTTTAATGATAATCCGAGAGTTTGACACTCGTCAGATCATTTCTCCAAAAATCACGAAACCAAGTCCGAGATTTACTTTTAGGTTTAAACGTCATTCCAGCATCCCGATATGTCCATAAAACACTATAAACAATAGAAATATGATTTTATCTCATTTTACGACAATTCCAAAACTTTTGGAATTTTACGTTTTCCAGTTCAGCGTTTTACGCGAATTACGCGTTTCCAGTTTTAACAGCGTTTAGGCAACCCGATAGAACTTGTCACTCATTAAATATGCTAAGATAGGTTATATTAATAAGTTATAGCATATTTATAAGTTTCATATTTTTAGGATACCCGATTTTAAGTTTCATGACTTTACGACTTACAGTTAGCAATTAACGGGACCAAAACTCACTCCGTAAAAGCAAGATAACGTCAAAACTTCACCTAGTCATCCAAGATAAGCATATGAACGAAATATATGGCTAGTCATAAGCCTTGTTGTCTTGAGATAAAGCCTTGATGAGTTTTGATCATTACAAGTGTCTAAACTTCCATGCTAAGCTTCCTAAATATCCTAAAAACTAACCTCCTCAATGAACCGTCCTAGGCACCTTCCTAACCTCCTCTTCATGCTATAAATACAAGGCTAATCTCTTCCTTTCTTTTCATTCCAAACGACACATACATAATCCAGAAACCTTGATCCTTTGATTTCCAAGTTATAAGTTACACACCAAAGTTGAAGGCATAGTTAGTCTCTACATGAATCAAGAGTTTGTTTGGTGATTCCATGGTTGAATTAGGAGCTACACAAGGTTTTAGGGGCTGAGGTTAAATGGTTTTCACAAGGGTTATGTAAAGGTTAGCAAGAGTTTGCAAGAGTTGTGGTGAAGGGTTTGCAAGCATAGGTTTAGTGTCCTAGTTTCATACTTGACTTCCTTTTTTTAGAAAGCCAAAAGTTGTAAGAAACCCTAGTACACTTTCTTGCTCAATATCATTTTCATGCTGATTATATTTCATTCATGCTATATATGGTCTTTGTATTATGTTCATGATGTATAAAAACTATTAAAACAAGTTATGGAAACTATACGTTAACTTATGTTAAGTAATCAAGGAAACTAGTGACTTATATTGAGAACCACGACCAAAATAGAGTAACCATGATATGAGACACTTACCTACTGTTAAAGAGGGTTTTAAAAGGAAAACATACAATTTGAATCACCTAAAACGAGTACACGAGTCAAAAGATACGGTCAAAAGAAATTAGCTAAACTAAAACCCGAATCTGCCAATTTTCATTTTGATCAAAATTTGGATTTTTTTCGAGGCTACAAACTATACATGTTTCATAAATCATTTTTATTCAATGACTTACACTATATACTAAGTACTACATCATGAACTATATGCAAGACATATATAGGTAATTCTTCATATTCTTAGACATTACTCCAAACCTAAGACATATCATCATATTCTAGGTTGCGCGTAGAGACTTCCAGGCTTAATCCATCTATCCCGTTATACGTTTTGATATCATTTGTTCAAGGTGAGTTCGTAGCCCCACTTTTCTCATTTACTTGTTTTAACTCTTTGGGGGAGATACATGCTCAACTACTTGCTTTTACTTGTACAAATACTCAAAACATTTATACTTGATTGTGTTATACATGATTGCTTTATACTTGATTGTGTTATACTTGATTGCTTTATACTTGATTGTGTTATACTTGATTGCATTATACTTGATTGTGTTATACTTGACTGCGTTATACTTGATTGCATTATACCTAAACTTGTAAGTCTCCTTGTGATAACACATGCATTGGGTTTCGGAGATGAGTGGAGCCAATGCTATTACCTTCCTCGTGAGCATCATAAAGTCTCATTTGATAACATATGCATTGGGTTTCCGGAGATGAAGTGGAGCCAATGATATTCTATCTTTGTGAGCAGCATACCCGTATAAGGTCTCCGGAGATGAAGTAGAACCTCATGACTAATTGCTTAACTGTTGTAATGAACTTATACATGTCTTAATCATACTATATTTTAGCAGTGGGTTGTGAACACTCAAGTTGCATGTGTTGTTATGGGCGAGACTTGCAACTGATTGGATTCACAATGCCTTTGCTGTGTGAACATTCTTTAAAGGCTTTTCAATTGTTTTAAGACAAACTCTATGAACTCACCAACCATTGTGTTGACACTTTAGCATGTTTATCTCATGTTAGTAAGGCAATAGTTAGTGTGTAGAACATAGAGTCAAGCTGCATATTCTGAAGACTTACGCTTTTTAACATTTACCATTCG
Organism: Artemisia argyi; assembly: GCA_030686995.1. NCBI lineage: Eukaryota > Viridiplantae > Streptophyta > Magnoliopsida > Asterales > Asteraceae > Artemisia > Artemisia argyi. Next base: position 83,992,791 of record CM060676.1, read on the forward strand.
AAACATTTTGTATACATTTATGTATTATACTTTGGGATCTCATTTTTGTAACTATAAATTCATTAATCAAATGGTAACTTTTCAAAACGTCTCATTTAGAGGTCGTTTTCTATAACTTGCACTTTGTATTATGAAGTAGCACCCCAGTGACACAGTCTTTTGCTGCGGTATTTTGGGGGTGTTACATTAACTTTGAGCTAGCTTAACAACACAATCTTGAAAAGCATTCTTTTGAAAACCCCTGGATGTCAAAGCTTGAACAAGTTGAAAATGAAAACGTGTCAATGAAATGTCAAATTTCTAAATACGAAAAAGAGATTGAGCATTTGAAGCAGATTTACAAAAACCTGTTTGATTCAATCAAACGTTCACGAGTTCAGACACAGAACTCAAACTTGAAACAACAAGAGACTGAAGATTTGAAGTCTCAATTGTAAGAATTTACAGATAAAAAGTTTGAAAATGTTTTACAAAAGATTGAATCAATGAAAATGAAAAATGTTGATTTCTAAATCACAAAGGTTTCCTTTCCAAAACCCCTGTTCGATTCTAATACTCCAGATTTGAAAAGGAAACGTGGGAGAAAATGTATCTTTTTGAAAATGAAAATCACGTGCTTCAAACGAAAGTGATTGAGCTTGAAACACTGTTAGCTCAACAAACAAACGATTTTGAGGATGCCAAAACCAACTTTTTCAACAAAGTAACTAAATTTGAAAATTATTTTGAAAGACTTAAAAAAGAAAATGTTGAGTTCGAACGGAAATTGGCTCGTAAAACGGATGATTCTAAAGCCGAAAAGGATCGACTTTTGAAACAAAGTGCTTCTTTAGAATCAATGTTGGCATCCCAAGATCATCTTTCTCTTCAAAAAGAATACAATGATTTGAGAACTTCATACAATGCATTAAAAGTGAAGTTTGATACTCTTAACCGATTGAAGGGAAAAGCTCCAATTTCAAATATTTCAACACCAAAAGTGAGTGTTTCAAAGAAGGTTTACACGGGTGAATCTTCAAAACCATTTTTGAAAAAGGTTTCTCAGTTTACAACCTATTCTTTGCAAAAAGGAAGGAAGTTTTCAAAGAGACTAAGTTTTTCCGAAACAGTTACTTCTAAAAGGTTTTCAAATCCAAATGCTTCAATTAAAATGAAACAAGTTCTTCAAACTCCAATCCATCGTTTTACACCGGTAAAGCAAGTATGGAGACCAAAACAAAGTTTTTCGAAACCCCCAAATGCTTCAAAAGAAATGAATCATGTTTTTCAAACTCCACACTCTCGTTTTACACCGGTAAAGCAAGTGTGGAAACCAAAGCAAAGTCATTTAAAACCTTTCAAATATTCAATATCAGAATTGCTTTCGCTACAACATAAGAACGACTCTGCTTTGAACATTACAAATACCGGAAGGTTTCCATTTATCACAGAAACAAATCTTCAAAAAGAACCCGTGAGGTTCAACTCTAGATGGAAATCTTCTTCTTGATATTTTAATTCTCCAAGAGAAACGCCGGGTTTCTCAAATAATTTTCAACAGAAAAAGAGTTTTAAATCTCCATTAATTCTGCGAGTGTTATTTCAAAATGAAACACTGGTTTTCAGTCTTCGTTGGAATTCAACATCTTTAAATCAGATTGACACAACCTACAAATGGATTTCAAAATTTGGTAAACCCGTTGGCGCCGTGCTTAAATGGGTTCCCAAGGTTGTTGTCTAATCTTAAATTTTTTAATGGCTTGTAAGTATTTCAGCTTACAACCCGGGTTTAAAAATCACGACTTGTGCACACATTTCAGCGTACAACTCGGGTTTCAAAGAAAGGAAAGTGCCTTGCTAAACCATTCTTTAAAACCAAACGTGCACTTATCCTTGAAAACCAGAAGAAGTTCTCATGCAAAGCTTATCTAAAACTTCTTAATCTTGAGCAAAATTTATTCAAAATTTTACAAAAGGTTTTTCAAAACTTTCAAAATTTTGCTCAAGATTTTTCAAATCTTTATTCAAGAATTTTTCAAACTGAAATTTCTAAATCTTTCAGAATTTTGCTTCAAGAAGACTCCTTCCCTCAAACTTTAAAAAGTTTAAAATTCTCAAAACATATGCGAGTTTTGAGGGGGAGTATTTCCAAAACAAAATGTTCCGTCAAAATCATGCTTAATTGCTTGTGCACATATAGCAGTGTACAACCCGTTCTTTAAAATTAGAGGACCCTGAGGTACGCTTCAGTGCCTCAATCCTAACATAAGGAGCGAAAGATTCTTACTTTTGAGTAGAATTACTCAAATTTTTCAAAGTTTTTTTTTTTCTTTTTTTTTTTCTAAATTCTACTCTAAAGGACAAGTATTCCCTCTCGTAATCAAAACCTCAAAAATTTATTTCACTTATTGAGGGGGAGTATTTGAAATGATCTTTGTTTAAAATGATAAGTTCTTGGTGAATCTCCCCATAAGACTCAAAAAGCATATTTTAATCAAAAGTTCATCAAAAACAACATCTTTTATGCTATTTTTGAGGGGGAGAAAAGTAAAAGTGATTAAAATATGGATGACAATGGATGCTTTAAGATTGAATCTCGTGCGAGCTCAACTCAGAATTGACCCAGGAATTGACGAAACAACAAAAGTTAGTAATCAAAAAGACTTGTCCTCGAAGGGTAATAACATCAAGTTAGTTACTAGAGCTAGTTGTCACCTAAAAGCTGACAATGGAACTGTCTAACTAGCCATGTAAGCGTGTCTCGAAAAGGATTCGTCTTTGTAGAAATGTATCGGTTCGAGAAACTTTCTGTGAACTCGACCAGGCCGGGTAATAACTTCAAGCTAGTCTAACTAGTGATGTAAGCGTGTCTCGAATCGGTCTTGTTCACTGAAAGTGGATCAATTCAAAAAGTGCTTGCTCCTCCCGCATGTGCAAGTTTATTAAATACTTATGAGAACATGTGAAGGGGGACCCCTTCATAAGTAAACACAAAACTCTCAAAGTGTTAAACAAAATGTTTGAAAATCACAAATACTTTGAGAGATTTTCAATCAATTGTTTCATGGAAATTATAGGATAGTCATGGTGTTATAAGGTGACTAAGGTTAGGGAAAAACGTCCTATGATCCGCCAGAGCCGGAGGGATCTACCCAAGGACATCTCCAATAGTTAGAATTAGAAGTCCTTAGGTATGATATGAAAAAAAAGGAGAAAAGAATGAAAGGGGAAAGAAAGAGTTGAAGAATTAAAAAAGAAAAGTAAAGAAAAGGGTGAAAAGAAATAGTCCTCCATATGTTCAACTTTAGGTCAGACACCGGGTTCAATTCATATGCTACTGGTTGTTGCTAAGGCGACACCGGTATTGAAGATAAAGACGTCATGGACCCAGTGACGCACTGCACTTAACCTTCTAAGCCACTCAAGTTCTCTTAAAAGGGCTTGTTTCATTCTCACGGGGAACTGGTGTAATCTATTAACTTATTTCTTAGAGATGGTTGATATTGAAGCAGGAGACCTCTCCCTAGTCTCCGCATAGGAAACCTAAGTGTGCACTTATCGAGTCTAGAGCCATGAGACACATCAAAGATATCTTAGGAACATTTAGTATTTCTACAACTGGTGTTCTACATCAATGGTCACTAGCTGTAAATTTATCGAGTCCTTCGCAGATCCTAGCAATCTGCCGAGAACGTTTATGAGAGGATTTACTTATGTATTTCTCAATGATTGAACGGAAACTCCTGCCACGGTCAACATCAAATAGCCCTAACAGCAGGTCACTTCGGTAACTCCTTGTGGGTTACGCTTAGTGTTTGCGGTGGTTCCAGAACGGTCTACAGTCGTGGGGTGATCTCCAGCGACTCACCCATTCGTTGATCTACTTAGTAGGTCTTGTAAGCTCCCTAGGGAGTATTGGAAATGGGAACGGCCTTGGTAAGGGTTAGAAGGAGTCTTCACACTATGATGTTGACGATCTCTAATTCCTTATCTGTAAGTGCCGGTTGTTTATTGCTAACTGTTTACCTGCAACTACACATCTCCTCCATGGTGATAGATTCCGCATGCTCATACATACATCTTGAAGTCAAAGAAAGCTCCCTCAAAGATCTAAGCAACACAAAGTTCAAAGAAAGATTCTATGCCAAAAAGAAGAATCTACTAAGTAAAGAGACTAAAGATCAAAGTGAAAGAAGGGGAACTACGTGCATATGAAAGTCAAAGTCTAAAGATGAATGAGCATGTTGGAATGGCGGACAACCACAACAAACGCAGAAGTGACGAAAGGCAGATTACACCATCATTTGATCACAACAACAAGAACGAAGAACGAAGATCACAAAGCATGATTGGAACAAAGAATCTAGCAAATCTATTACACAAAGAGTCAAAGTTCAAAACAACAAGCATTAAAGAAGTCAAAAGATCTGTCATTTCTATTGGTGGACCCATAACCCACAGGTCGCAAAAGAGATCTCAAATGATAACCCCTTTAGGGGGAGATTGTTGGAAACACAAAAGTGTGATCATAAATACAATCAAAGAGAGATCTCAATGATCGTCCCTTAGGGGGAGATTGTTGGGAACGCTTGAAGTGACGATCATTATCGAGTCAATGAGTCTTGTAATAGGGTACAATATTATGTTAGTACGTTAAAGATTTACTATGTTTTATGCTAGTTTATTAATGTTTACATGTTTTGTTAAAGTCTAAGGGCTAGTTATGTAATATGTTGTAAGTCATGTGAAGCTTTAAGACTACTAGTATAAATACTATGTAACCTCTCATTTGAGAGGTGTTGGTTGGTTGTTCATTAGGAATAAGAAATTTCTCTTATTTCCTCTCTAGTTTCTCTCTCTCTCTCTAAAACATATCATCTTTCTCTCTCTAGATCTCATATGTGTGAAATGATATAAAAATTAGGACCCAACAGAGTGAAAAAGGAAAAAGGATGAATGGGTAAAGTATGGGAAATGGAAAAGGAAAAAGAAGTTTGGAGTGGGTTGTGTGGGGAAAAGTATAGGAGTGGGGAAAATGGAAATGTATGGTTTTAATTTGTGGAGTGGGGAAAAAGGCGGGAAAAATGGGATTTTAAATGGAAGAGTAGGATGAAGTGAGAGGAAAAGATTTAAACGGTAGAGGGAGAGAAATGAAAGGATGAGATTAAACGGAAGAGTAAGAGTATAGGATACCTGAAGGAGAATATCCTATCGGAGTTTTAGATTTACTAGATATCTTTCCCAGAGTTTTGTTTTCCCCCTAAGGTTCTTCTAACTAATCCTAATTTCTAAGGGTGAGGTGTTTGGTTCCATTGAGGTAGAGGGTTCTAAAGAGGGATTAGGTTTAAGTGTTTTCTTTCCTAAGGGTTGACTAGGTATATCCTTATTTTTAGGCGTTGTTTTAGGTTTTCTCTTTTGTTTTAGGTTGTCTATTATTACCATTATTACTATTATTATGAGTATTACTATTCCTAGGGATTTGAAACCAGCTAAGGCACTATCTATAGTATCTCATAAGTGATTTCCTAATGGGTATTCCAAAAATTGTCCAATCCTAAGGTATAATCTAAAATCCTCAAGTGTATAAGTATGGTTATCCTAAGGGCTAGGTATGGGTAATCTATGACCTAAATCTACTTATTCCTATGGGGTAAGTGTGTCTATCCTAAACTAAGGTTCTAAAGGCGTAGGGTGAGGGTTATCTAATCCTAGGTTTTTCCTAATCTATATTCTAATCCTAATGTTTTCCTATTAAGTCTTATCCTAGGTCTATTGGGGTAGGGGTTTTTGGTTTCTAATCCTAATGGTCTAAGGTTTTCTAATCCTAATGGTCTAAAGTTTTCTAATCCTAATGGTCTATCTAACCTCAAGTATGGAAATCCTAAATAAGGTTTTGGGGTTTACTATAGGGGATTGGGGAAAAACTAGCTCGGGTATCATAGTAATCTAAGGGGAATAAAGAGTATGAATATGCTTATATATGAGGATCATATATTTGCATATGGAATAGTTAGGGGTAGATCTCTAACTAGAACGAAGATAGCTTAAGAAAGCCATGGAAAGAAGTGAAGGTTTAGAGATCAGAGGAGAAAGAATTCAGATCTCTATTGTGAAGAATGAGGATTCTCACCATCGGTAAGGGGAAAAGAGTTGAAAAGGGTTAGAGTAAGAGAAATTTAAAACAGTTTAGAGATTCTATTTACCTAAGACATCAGGGTAGGTTAAGGGTAAGGGTTGAGGGTAAGGGTTAAGGGTAAGGGTAAGGGTTAAGGGTTTTCCTAAGGGTTTTCTAAGGTGAAGGGTAATCCTAAGTTTAGTTATCTAATCTATCCTAATTGAGGGGTACCAAGTAGTTTCTAAATCCTAACTTATTTTTATTTATTTCCTATTCTACTTATCCTAAAGGCTCTAACTATTCTAAGGCATGTCTCCTAGGGTTATTTATCTACATAAGTTTTCTAAAGTTTCCTAGTTACCTAATTCCGTGTGTTAGTGTTTTCTAAGTTTTCCTCATCATTGTCTATTATATTTTCTAAAGTGGAAATCCTAAAGCGGGCAAAAGCTATTTTATGGTGATGTTTCATTTGGTTTTTTCAGTATTTTAGCTATTTTAAAAGTGTTTTCTATTAAATCCTTTCTTAAACTACTATAGTCAGGTTGAGTATCTAAGTTATTATTATTATGACCTTTTTCTATTTTCTCAAGGAGACCAAGAAAAATTTCATCTAAGTTATTTAAAATCTCCTCTAATTGGTTTTTCTCATCTTCTAGAGTCAACCTAGAGGGTTTTTCTCCAATTTCATCTTTCCAAGATGGAATGGGAGGGTTTATTAAGTAAGGTGTAGGGTTTAAGGTATAGGGTTACCTAAAGTAAAATCTAGGGGTATAGGTGGGGATAGGGTGTTTAGGTATATATGATTCTCTCGGGAGAAAGAAACCATGGGGGTTCTATTTTATGGGTAGGAAAAAGTGGATGTATAATAGGGTTTAGGGGAGGTAGGGGTGATGTCTTAGCATAGAAATCTTTTATGTGTTTTAAATTAGGGTTATCTAGGCTATTCCTAGAGTCTTCTAAGTTATAGGATTTAGGGGAGTAATCTAGTACATTCGGAGAGGAAAGATCATTCTCCGGATGTGGACTAGATAAGATAGGGGTAGAGTAGAGGGGAGTAGACATAACTATATAATAAAGAAAATACTGTAAATCATTTAGCAGTTAAGCAGGCAATTATTATACTTACCTTAGCTCATATGGTTATGGAGGATGTCAGAGGTACTGAGGACTTTCTCGGGTTTAGGAAAAATTGTTGTAGTTTAGGTTTTGACCTTGTTCACTACAACTGAAGCTCTGATGCCAATCTGTAACACCCCCATTTTCACTGATCATAGTGGATAAAGTGTTTGGGGTATTACTTCATAGAATCACAGATACAGTAATAGAAAATGACTCGAAAAGAGACGTTTTGAAATTTTAGTTATCATTTATAATTATCAGAGTTTTAATTATAAAAGATATACTTTTATTTTGTTGAGGTCCCAAAAATCTAAGAGTTAGGTTGGTGGTGTTTGAATGATAACCATGAAAAGTCCTCTGAGTTCAGTACCTCCTTCCGCCATAGGTCCATAGAAGTAATAAACCTAGAATACATGCTTAAAAAGTCAACACTAGGTGTTGAGTGAGAATCATAGGTTTAGGGGTTAGTGAATACAAGTTCCCTGGGTTCAGTTGTTACACCCATCTGGGAAAATGCAAGTTTTTGTGATAATTGTGATGCATGCACAATTATCAGGAGTTTAGTAGGTTGCACTAAGCTCATGAATCACACCTTAACGATCCGGGTCATGTGGGCTGCAGACCCAACATGAGGGGATAGAAGGATAACTTGCCAAAGTTATACCTTGAGTGGATTCAAATATAGTACTTATTGGTACCACCTAGTGGGGTGTTAATACAAACGGGAGTTGTCAAACTCCAATAGATCTATCAACTATATTCGTGTTCGATTGGGTAAAACCTCCCAAACGATTAGATTCATGAATTTTGGTTATGTAGTGGCAATTTGTTTACTCGTGCAAACAACCAAAGAAAAAGACTTGTACTCAGTTTTAAGTAAAGCATTTAGCATGTATCCCCCTTACAGGGTTTATAAAAGCATTTAGATTGAAAGTTTTAAAAAGATGTAAGGCTATGAAGACTCACCTGGTTGTAGAGTAATCTAAGTAATGCAAATAGTGACTCGGAAACTAGACCGTCTTACTCACGTATCCTAGTGTGTTGTTGTTGGTTTTGTATGTATGTCAAGCTTTTAGTTATCATGTTTGTGTTTCTTAAGTTATTGTTTTTAGGTTTGTTAATGTTTTAGATATAACATAACACCGTTCAGGCCATTGTAATTCAGAAGTATATGACTCCTCACATGAAGCTCCCTACTTTTGTATTATGTTATCATCATAATACCGTTCGGGCCATCATAATTTAGAAGTTAATACTCCTCACACAAAGCTCCCTATTATTGAGTTATGTTGTTATTAGGGTTTAGTTATAATCATATCACCGTTCGGGCCATCATATCTTAGAAGTATATGCAATAATCGTTCGAGGAGTCAGGGCACTTTAATTCGTAAACCCAACAAACTCGTCAAAAACGAAGTATCCACATAGTACTCCTCGCATGAAGCTCCCTAGTATTATGTTATGCTTCTAACATTATTTAGGTTTTATACTTATATGATATTTTCACTTTTTACCCTTATAGTTTATATATTTACGTTTTCTACCCTAAGTTTTATATTACTTATATTACTTATACTAATAACTATCTATACTTGACACAACTAGTCCCTAGACTTCTATATTAACCTAAGACTCCAAAGTTTTCTATATTTACTATTTTAGACCTTTAACTTTATACTATTTACATTTTTAGTCCTTTTTACTTTATACTTATGTTATTATCTATCCTAGGGTTTTAATATTATGCAAAACTAATCCTTACTACTTACAACTTCTATGAAAGGTCAAAAATAGTCCCTAGACTTTATAATTTCAGGAATTTATGATATATACCCCTATGCATGTAAACTATTACAAAACTAGTCCTAATATGCATGTAACTTATATTTTATCTAGTATTTAGGTTTTCTAGCCTATTTTTTACTTAGTTTAAGTTATATAAGTTTAACTAGTGTATGACCTAATTTAACTACTTATAGCATGCATGCAAGTATATGACTCGATCTAGGGTTTTAAAACGTAAACTAGCAAGTAGAATGGTTCTAGGTTCATGCAAGGGTATCTAAACTATCTAAGGCATCCTAAATCTATCCTAAGACTATACTAAAGATATATTAACTAAAAGTAAGACTTACTTGGCTAGGGGGGTTTACGTGGGTTAGAACTAGGTTTAGGGTTTTCTAGGGCTTGTACGACTTCAAACCACAACACAACTAGACCAAGGCCTAGATACTTGTTCCTAACAGCTTCTAAGGACTTAGTATTATAGAAATATGAGGTAGAGAGGCGGGGGAGAGGTGTGGAGAAGAAATGAGTGGGGAGGGGGGTATTTATAGGTCGCGATAGGGCGGTTTAGGTAGAAATGGTTGTCTAGGTGTCACGGATGGGGAAGGATGAGCAAGGAGAGCTAGGATGTGATGTGGTGAGGCCAGGTGGTGATGAGGATGAGCTAGGAGGTAGCTAGGGGGCTGCCTAGGCCGGTTGTGGTAGAGGTTGAGCCGTAGAGGCGGTTTAGGGAAGAATGGTGACAAGGAGCTTACAAGTAGGTGATCCACCACCTTTCTTGGTAGCTTGGAGGTGCTTGTAAGCTGCTTGGTAGGTTTAAGGGTGGTTTAGGGTGATTAGGGGTGGTTTAGTGGTGGATTAAAGAAGGTTTAGGGTGGATTAGTGGTGATTAGTGGTTGATTAGCCAAGTAGGTGATGCACCTACTTGTGTGTGTGCTTAGAGGTGTTAGGGTGTGTGCTTGGGTATGAATAAGGTGTTAGAGTGCTAGGTTGAGGTGTTTAAGGTGCTTATGTTTAGGTTTTATTAAGTTTTTGTTAAGTTTAGACCTAGTTTCTACTTACTATGTGTTTAAGGTTTTACCTAAGGTTTAGTGCCTAATTTTAGTTCCTAAGTATGTCTAGTGACTAATCCTAAGACCTAAAGGGTTTATTCTAAGTGTGGGTAACCTATGGGAAAGTTTTGGGAAGGTTTGACCTAGTTTTGTAACCTAAATGACCTAAGTGGGTTTAGTGAGAGACTAGGGTTTATCCTATGGTTTTTGTGCCTAAGTTAGTGTCCTAAAGGTATCTAATAACTATTCCTAAGTTCCTAAAGGCTTATACTAAGTGGTAGTGACCTATGGGGAAGTTTTGGGTGGGTTTAGACCTAATTCTAGTTATCTATGACCTAGTTATGGTTTAGGGCTTAGGGGGTTTGTATCTAAGTTCTAAGGGTTCTATTCTATAACCTAATAGTCCTAATATATCCTAATATACCTAAATATACTCTTACTTAAGCCTTGAACACATTCTTACTAGTTTAACTAAGCATATAAGTTCAGATAAGCACATAATCCTACTTAAGTTTTAGTTTAGGGTTTATTAGGGTTTTGTTTTATGTTTAGTATTTTAGATTGGTGTATTACTTATTATGGTGTTGTTATGAGTTTATGCTTTACATACCTGGGGTTTATAGGATGTCAGTGTTGAGTTATTTGGTTTGTGTAGATACGTGAGCAGGTCTAGTGAGTCATGCAAGTAAATAATGTATATAAAAAGCAACAATTTACCTATGAAATACCTACTATCGGTATTTGTAATGGGAATGATAGTAATGGGTGTTTGTGGGGTGTTATACCCAGGACCATACAGTGTCCTGGCGCGTCACCCGCGCGTTGATGCGTGGGCAGCGCGCCAGGAGCAGACATGGGCTCCGGTGATTTTGAGCTAACGTTTGTTATTTTATGTGTTTCGATGGTTTGTTTGTCATTATTAAAACAAGAAGAGATCTTGATCATATTGCCTCAACAATCTCCCCCTTTTTGATGATGACAAATAAAAACCGAAAACAAATAAAATTACAAAACTTAGCGAAGACAAAGCGCGCCTTTGGCGTAGCTTGCGTCTTGACCTTTTCCTTGTAATTTGGTGAAGCCTTTAACATTTCTTGAATGGTCTTCACGATCTTGCTTTCTTTCTCCCCCTTTTGTCGAATCAAAAAAGTGGGGCCTATGGGATAAATGAGCAAACATGTATATGCACCTGAATGTGCTCCCCCTTGAACATAGCTCCCCCTTGTTTCAAGGCGGGGATCCATAGGTCAACAGCCTCACCTTTGCGGTGGGCTAGCTACACATAGAAATCACAACATGCAACAAACAAGAAATTCTCACAAGTGAAATTTCCAAAATGGGTTAGGTTACCATTTGAAAACTTGCAACATGGGTTAGTCCACAATAATATGACAAGTTATATAATTTCCAAAAGATTACATTTCATTCCAAGCATACATGAACAATACATGCTACACATTTTATTATACAAGAACTATCCTAGTCCTTAATCTAAAAGCATTATACTAGTACTTGATGGCAACATAAAGGTGTGATGTCACAAAACTTAATCCTATCGTCACCTTAATCCTATCATCACCTTCCTTTTTCATCATATCCATGAATGACCTTTTCAATCTCTTAGAGCTCTCCGGGTTTTGATTTCCTTGATTATTGTTAATGGACCCTTCCGAAAGAGACATGATTCCTATTGTGAGAGTTATTTTCTAAAGTATGGTGGAGGATGTTATGTGTTTAATGAAAAATCTTTGGAGATTTTAAAGAGGATGAAGATGTGAAGGGGGTTAATATCCAAAGGTTAATACAAAAGGTTGTATGGTTATTTGTGACAAGTATGAGTTGGTGGATCATAATAAAAGACTTGAACTAAAGATTCTTCCACTATTTCCTATTTACCATTTACATCCTCATTATCTTCTAGTAATCTCTTTCCTAATCCTAATCTTAAATAGTTGAATTGATCTTTATCTAAGGGTTTTGCTAGGATCTTAGAGATGTTGTCATCACAAGGAATTTTCTCTATGGTGATATGGTTCTTAGTGATGTTGTCTTTTAGAAAGTGATGTCTAATTTCAATGTGTTTCGTGCGAGGGTAATCAATTGGGCTTGAGTTTAGATTGATAGAGCACGTATCGTCACATAGTATAGGTACTTCATTTAACATGACATCATAATCAACGAACGCTTGCTTCATCCATAACACTTGTTGACTAGCCCTTTCGGCCGCAACGTAATCAGATTCCGTTATGGAGTTGGCGAAGGAAGTTTGTTTCTTAGAGAACCATGATGTTAAACAAGCACCTACGAATGTGCATATTCCACTAGTGCTTTTCATATCAACTATATCTCCCGCATGATCCGAGTTGCCATAAACCAATACTTTTACCCCCGAATCCTTTGGATACCAAAGACCTAGATGTTGAGTTCCCTTAATATACCTAAATATTCTTTTAACAGCCTCTAAGTGGGAAATTTTAGGATTTTCTTGAAACCTAGCGCAAAGGCAAACACTGAACATTATATCTGGCCTACTTGTCGTTAGATAGAGCAAACTTCCTATCATGCCCCTATACTTAGTACTATCAACGGATTTATTGTCTTCGTTTAGGGTGAGAACTCTTTTTCTAGAGATAGGGGTTTTTGTAGCCTTAGAATTTTCCAAGCCAAACTTCTTAAGCATTTCACCAATATACTTAGATTGATTGAAAAATATCCCATCACTTAATTGCTTGATTTTTAATCCTAGAAAGAAACTAAGTTCACCCATCATGCTTATTTCGAATTCATTATGCATTAAGTTTTCAAATTCATAGCAAAGCGATTGGCATGTTGACCCAAAAATGATATCATCTACATAGATTTGAATAATAATAAGATGTTTTCCTTTTGTTTTAGTGAACAAAGTATTATCTACCATACCCATTTTATACTCATTAAGCAAGAGAAAAGATTGTAACCTATCATACCAAGCTTTAGGAGCTTGTTTAAGTCCATACAAAGCCTTTTTGAGCTTATAAACATGATTAGGTTTTTGAAAATCAATAAAACCGGGAGGTTGTGGAACATACACTTCCTCTTCGATGACTCCGTTTAAAAATGCACTTTTTACATCCATTTGAAAAAGTTTAAAATTATGACTACAAGCATAAGCACGCAAAATTCTTATAGATTCTAATCGTGCAATGGGTGCGTATGTTCCATCATAATCAATACCTTCTTGTTGATTATAACCTTGTGCTACTAGCCTAGCCTTGTTCCTAGATACTACACCATTTTCGTCAAGTTTATTTTTAAAGACCCACTTTGTTCCTATAATAGTGTATCCACTAGGATATGGGACTAAAATCCATACATCATTTCTTAAGAATTGATCTAGTTCTTCTTGCATTGCCATGACCCAATTTTCATCTTTTATGGCCTCCTTAATATTCTTAGGTTGTATGGTCGATACAAATGCAAAGTCATTGCTTTTGTCTTGGGCATGTGACCTAAGGGTTCTTTCATCTAATTCTCCTATGACTTGATCTATTGGATGATCTCTAACTTCCTTAATATTTTCCACTCTAGTTAGTATTTCCTCTAGATCATTATTAGACAATTCTATCTTATTTTGACATGCATCTTTTTCTATGATGTCATCATCAACTAAAGGCAATGTTCTAGATTTTGGGGGAGTTTCATCAAAGGTTACATTATACGATTCTTCGACTCTTAAAGTTTCCGTGTTTAGCACAATGTAGGCCTATGATGTTAGTGAATAACCTAGAAAGATCCCATTGTAATTACTAGTATTGTTAGAGTTTTCTAATGAGTTGGAGATTAAGCATTTACAACCAAAAACTCTAAAGTATTCTAGGGATGGTCTTTTACCTCTAAGAATCTAATAACGTGTTTTGTTAATGATTTTTCTAATCAAGACCCTATTAAGTATGTAAGATGCGGTTTGTACGGCATGACACCAAAACTTTTGAGGTATGGATTGTTCATTTAACATAGTGCGACTCATTTTTGTAACGTCCGGTTCTTCCTTTCAACTACCTCATTAGATTGAGGAGTGCGAGGAGGTAAAAAGTTATGAGATATACCATGTTTATCACAGAAGACTCCAAATTGAATTTCATTATCAAATTCTCTACCATGATCCGCTCGAATTGAGACAATTGAACATCCAAGTAGGTTTTGCAAAATTTTCCCTAAGGCTTTGAATTTGTTAAATGCTTCATTTTTCATTTTTAGAAATAGTGTCCAAGTGAATCTTGAGTAGTCATCCACTATTACCAAAGTGTAGAAGTTTCCTCCATAGCTTTGAATAGCGGATGGTCCAAACAAGTCCATATGTAATAGATCTAAAACTCTTGATGTATAAATCATGTTTATAAGCTTATGACTTGCATGGACTTGCTTACCTACTTTACATGCATCACAAAAATGATTATCAAATTTTTCTTTAGGTAATTTCCTAACTAATTCCTTAGATGCAATGTTGTGAATTAATAGCATGTTAGCGTGACCTAATCTCTTATGCCAAAGATTGGAGTTATCTACAATGGATGCAAGATTAATATTGGGGTTGCAAGACACATTACCTAGTTTTGTATCCTTTTCCTTAGAGATGATTTCAAGTATGGTATGCTTAATGTCAACATCTTTACTAGGTTGAGATCTTGAAAGTGGCTTCTCCTTAGAGCATACCTCATGAGACTCAATCGCCATAAGACATGTTGCTTCCTTGTTTGCTTGATTGCCATATTCATCGTCACTCCATACATCACCAACAAACGCTTTGTAATGTAGAGGATTTGGACAATCACTAATGAAGTGATCTTTCTCACCACAATTGAAGCATCCATCATCATGCTTTGAGCCTTGACCATTCTTGTTTCTAAGATCATTAGTATGGTTGCCAAGCCGATTCCTTCATTGAAACTTTCCACCTCTTCTAAAAATTTTCTAAAATTCTTAGCCATGAGGTTGAATTCTTCATTGTTCATCGCTTCTTCATCACTTTCTTCAAAGCTACCACCAACTTCACTTGTATGACTTTTAGTGACTTTAGCTTTAAGTGCCAAAGATTTTCAATTTTCCTTTTTGTTTTTGGTCACAACTTTGTTACTTTCAAGAATCATTTCATAAACTTTGAGATTCCCGATAAGCTCATCTAGAGGAAGCTCCGCCAAGTTCTTTGCTTCTTCAATAGCCGTAACCTTAGGTCGCCACTTCACCGGAAGAGCACGAAGGAATTTTCTAACATGATTCTTGTTGTAAAAGCTAGGATCCAATGCCATGAGGCTTGTGATAATAGCATTGAATCGTGTATAACCATTGTCAATGGTTTCTTCTTCCAAGATTACAAACTTCTCATATTGTTGAATGAGTAAGTCAATCTTGCAATCCTTAACTTGTGAGTTCCCTTGATGAGTGATGATGAGAGAATTCCAAATCTCCTTGGCGGTTTTGCACACATGGACTCTCTCGAACTCCCTTCGAGGTAGAGCATTATAGATCATCATCTTAGCCTCTTGATTTTTGACAATCTTCTTCTTCTCATCTTCTTTGAGTTCCGAATATGGCTTCTCAACCATCAACTTGGTTTCTAGATCAAGCATCATGAAAACAAAGTCTCCGTTTTGAATGACCTCCCACAAGTCAAGGTCCTTGGACCTAACATAGGTCTCAAACCGGGTTTTCCAAAAACAAAACCCTTCGGTTTCTAGCAAAGGTGGTCTTTGCATAGAACATCCCTCTACATAGTTCTCTTGAGTCATGGATCCATACTCTACTTTACCAAAAATCTTAGTTAGGATTTTAGATTTTAGGGAAAGAAGTTTTTGACTTAAAACGACTTCTCGGGAAGGCTTTAACGATAAAAAACTTGAGTATTCCGCTCTGATACCAATTGTAGAACCGTAGAGGGGGGGGGGGGGGTGAATAGGGTTTCTTCGGCTTTTAAGACGTTTAAAAACTTTAAGCCTCAAAGAAAACCAAGTGGTTGTATAATCAATCCAAACAACCACAAACACAAACACAACCAAAGTATATAAAGCGAGTAAAGAGAGACACCACGATATATACTGGTTCGGGATGGGGGGGTTTATAGCATCCGTACGTCCAGTTGCGAATCCGCGACTCTGATACTATTCACTAGTATAATCCTTTCGGTGGACTATAAACCGTTACAATTCACTCCACTGATATTCACCAATATCGATGCTCACAAAGAAGGAGTTACTCCCCAACGATATTCCGCCCTCGGAAACCACCCAGAAGAATATCGCGATTCGACTTCATCTAAGGGTCACCAAGACCACTACCAAGACTTCCCACCCAAAGTATCAAACCCCAACTAGATACCAAATGATCTAGGCTTGGTCACCAAGACGCAAGACTTCCCTTACAAACAATTGAATGAATATAAGTTTCTTTGTACCAAGCCCTAACCTAACCTAGTGACTCGATTCTAATAGAAAGGGTATAGATAAGAAGACCCTCGACATAATCACAAGAGTGGATTAGGCTCTTGTGATTCTTCCCTTGCAAGTAGATGTGTTCTTTCAAAGATATTAATGTGAAAATCAAGAACACAAGATTAGAGATGGAGATAGAGATAGAGATTTGAGAGTGTTTAGAGAGAAAGAATCTAGAGAGAAAGAATAATGGTAAGGGGTGAGGAATACAAGAGTTAAGGGTGGTATTTATAGGCCAAGAACCCAAACTTGGGAATTTTTACCAAGGCCGGCGCATCACACGCGCGTCAGCGCGCCAGGTGATTGAGGCAAAAGCAGTCAACTAAAGTCAACCACGGATGTGGTCAATATAGTCAAACTCCTTAGGCTCAATGCTCCGCGGAATATAAGGTTTCCCCGGGTCGTTATGTCCCGACGAGGTGTGGATGGTATTAAAACGGGTTTGTGATCCGGTGAAATTGGACGGGAAAGGGTATATAAGGGTTTGAATGATTACACTAACATATGAAGAATTAAAACGATTTAAACAATCTATATTAACAATAACGTGAAACCTAGTTAACCTAAAACGTAATCTAAAAATTTAAAATCAGAGTTTGCTTAAAGATAAGCAGAAAAATAAGCCAAACGGCTTAAATAGAAGCTATCACTTTATTTATGTTTTTGGTTTTTCTTTATTTTACAACCTACTTTTACTAACGTAACCTAAATTTAAAAACGTAAACGTTTATTAAATAAACGCGAGTTAAAATTAAAATAAACACTAGTGCGCGAAATAAAAAATGAAATTTAAGCTACGTTAACCCTACGGATGTCAAAATTATATTTTTAGAAACCTAATAATCAAAGAAAATTTTAGAAAAAAGAAAATTATTTTTTTTGACTTTTTAATTATTTATTATTAATTAAAAACTATTTAAATACTAATAAATCTAATTTAAATTATAAAAATACTATGTGAACAGTAAAAATTCTAAAACTTTTTATAAAAATACTAATTAATATAATTAAGCTAGGAAAAATATAAAAATGGTGAAAAGCTGATAAATAAGCTTGTAATAAGCTGAAAAGCTTCTATAAGCTTAATGGCAAAACTACTAGTATAAATAAAACAAGTAAAAACAATTACACTAACAACAAGGTAGCACAGATGGTGCACCCCTTTGATCTGGGGTTGACTTGTCAAACCACCAGGTCCAGGGTTCAAGTCTCACTAGTGGCACTTTTCTTTTTTATTTTTCTTTTTGATTTTTGAACTCACAAACACACTTAAACACTAAGAGTAACTAACTTTTAAAAAGGCAACTGTTATGAATTACAAGAATAAGCTTAGGGGAGCTTATTGGATCACACAACTTATGGAGATAAGCTAAAAAGAAACTTTAAGTTGAAAAAGCTAGACAATAAACTACCAACTGAGACATCAAGGAAGAATAAGCTACAAGGAGTAAAAAAAAGTTTAAAATAAGCTGGAATCAGGGAAAAATCTCAAAGGATAAGCTGTTATACCAAAATAAGCAATCCAAAGTTCCACTCAGAACCAACAGGCCCAAGGGCTTGTTGCAGGCCACTTAAAACTCATCCAAATAAGCTCAAGAGCCAAAAATAAGCATGAAACTAACAACCTTGGCTGATTAGCTTTTCAAAAAGCTAATACTCATAGGATAGGTCCCACATATAAGCTTTTGAGGAGCTTGTGAAAGTGCTTCATTTACACTGATGAGTCAGTGTAAATCATGAAGTGGGACAAAGTGCAGGTTCAATTATAGCTTATCAAATAAGCTCTGGAATCCAAATTGGGCCTTGATCCTACAAGTTCATCTACTGACCTTCCCAAAAAACCAAGGTACTCACAATGGGACCCACAGATAAGCACTTGAAGAGCTTATGAAATTCAGGCAATAAGCCTGGTGCAGGGCAAGACTTCTCAAAACAGGTCTAAAGGAGGAGCTGAATAAGCTTTAATAAAAATCCTAAAATTACACTAAAATATGGTCTAGAAAGATGAGCTTCTGAGGTTTAAGATCCCAAAAGATCATAAGCTAACACTGCATACAGAGATCATAAAAATTCTTGCAAGATTAGAAAAAACTGACAAACTATAAACTTTGACTTTTAAGAAATTTAGAACTAGTTTGACTTTAATGGACTTCTGATTGCTTCCAAGGACTGATTAAAGTGAAATAAGCTAAAATAAAGCTAGAGTAAACTTAAAACAACAACCTGTGAACTGATACAAAGGCTTAATGATCCTAAATTCTACACAGTTGACAATCATGAGTGGTTTTGCATTAATTTTGACTTTGGGGTGAATAGGTATTAGGTTTTATGACTTGAATAACCTAATGGAACTCCATGCAATCTACTTGTGCCCAGTTAATCATAAAACAACCACAAGAGCACAGGGTACTCCCCTGTGCCAAACACCCTTTACTACACAGGTTTAAGACATTTCCAATGCAAATACATGATTTAATCCTTGAATAAAAAATCTAAGCTTACACTAAAACTTCATGAACCTAAATAAACAATAACTAACAGCAATCAATGACAGCCATCAACAATATCCAATTATGCAAAAAAAAAAATGGAGAATTTCTTACAGGATATCCAAAGCTGTGAACCAAGGAGACCAGGGCTCAAAATCATCCTAACAGCTTCCCATGAAGCTACTAATACCATTTCCACACAAACTCTTCCCTGTTCACTGCTTCTTGTCCTTTTTCTTAGGATTTTTTATTTTTAAGCTATTTATTTCTATTTTTTATTTTATTTTCTGGATTTAAGTAAAACTTGAGTTAAATGCTTACAGAGCTTATGAAAGCTTATGAATGACTTATCTTAAGCTGTTGAAACACTAAATCACAACCTTTAATACTATTAGAAATTAAATGAAATTTCAAAGTAAACAATTGCAATTTCTGAATTGTGACTGAGATTCTGAGAAGTTCAAGGTTTACATTATAAAACACTAAAAATACAATGAAAATACTGAATTCAAGCTATAAAAGCTAAATCACTAAACTAAACTGGGAAAATACATTAAAAGTGATAAGCTAAACTAAAAACTACCACACTAATATTCTCCTTTTCCTTCTGCTTTTATGGATGACTTCCAGAGGTGTGTGGGTCCCACTAGGCATATCCCCCGTTGTTAGAGCCATTGGATTGGCTTAATTTCATCCTAGCCTTCAATTTATTCTTGGCGGGAAAATGGGATTGAACCATTTGGCAGTTAGCTTGTGGCAGGGGGTGTGTTTTGGAGTGTGGTGTTTGGAGGGAGTGGAAAGAGTAGGGTGTTGAGTGTGGCAGAGGAGGGGGAGGTGGTGATGATGAGGTTTGGCAGAGTTGCAGGGTTCAAGTTTGGAGGGGAGTGGGGATGAGGTGGATGGTTTGACTTAGGGTTGACAGGGTGGGATTATTAAAACGGGGGTGGATTGGTTTATTATTTTTGTGTTGGGCTGTAGTGAGTAAAATGGGCCAAGGGAAGTAGGGAGTGGACTGGACAGTTATAAGGGTGGGTAGTATTAAACTTTGGGTTGGATTGTTTAGGTCCGCTTGGTTAAGAATAAATCACAAGGACCATAATTGTAATTCTGAAAAATATAGGGACTGAAAATGTAAACCTCCCAAAGTTATCACAAGTACCAATTATGCCCAGTGTAAGTAATATAAGGACCCTTAATGAAAATTTTTCATTTTAAAACATCCGGGGACCAAATATGCCAAAATTCAAAGTTGAGGGGCCTGTTTTGCCAATTTTTGAAACTTTTATCCAAGGACCAATATTGAACCTTTTTAAATTCCCAAGGACTCAAAATTGATTTTTCTTCCAAAAAATTCCCACCAGGGACCACTTCTGCCAATTTATGAAGTTCAGGGACCTTTTATGTCAATTTTGGATTTTGAGGGGTAAAAGTTGCCAGTTTGTTAAAACTTTCATCTAGGGATTAATATTGAACAAATTTGATTTCCCAAAGACCAAAGTTGACTTTTCTTTCATTTTAAACCTTCAGGGACTAGTTTTGTCAATTTTTAAAACTTGAGGGACTGAAACTGCCAATTATGCAAACTTTGTTCGTTTTTCATTTGTTTTTAAATATTTTGCATCTAAAACATATAAAACACAATTTTGGGATAATTTCTGTATTTTGATGCATTTTCGAGTGATTTTGGATGTTTTGGTAGTTCAGATACGATAAAAATGATGAGTATTTACACACTCATCAATCCCCCACACTAAACTATTGCTAGTCTCTAGAAATCTTTTGAGAAAAATTAATGGATTTTAAACTCTTTACCAAAAGCCATCACTTCTGGAGTAGCCAGATGTATTGATTCAAGAAGAACTATGGTCCACCTTATAACCATGTGATTTTGAGCAAACCACCAGCTGTCAACGGATTTCATTAGTCTTTACCAAAAGTCGTTTGCTTCTGGACTAGCCAAATCTTGATGGAATAGTCAACATCTTGGTGAGCTGATTACCAATTATGGATTTTCCACGGCCTTTACCACAAGCCATAATCTTGTGGACTAGCCAACTCATTCGCTTTATGGGATATGGCGAGTTGATTTACCATACAATTTTGGGCAAATTGCAAGCCATCAACGGGTTTGAGATGTCTTTACCAAGAGCCGTTTGCTCCTGGACTAGTCAATCCTTTTGTTGGTTAGACAAGGCGGACTGATAACCACAAAAATTTTGAACTTTAGCGAAAAAATTTTAAAATTTTTGTCAAAAATGGGGGTATTAGATAGTAAAATGTGATAAAATTCGCTAGAATAGCGAAATACCCCCCCCCCCCCCACACTTAGAATTGAATATTGTCCTCAATATTCAAAGTCCCGGCTATTATGCTGTCTCTTTGAACGTAAAAGGGCAACATTACAAGCTAAATGTGGAAAACACCATTTTCTGTTTTTCACTTTATTTGTAACCACTGTAGGGGTAACTCCCCCACACTTAGGGTGAAAACCCTATAAGCATGCTACTGTTTTTGTTTACCGAGTCGATAGCTTGACTCGACGCCGAATTCATTTGTCCTTGGGGAAGCATGATGTGGAAGAAACAATCTCAATCGGACTTTCATTCAAGATGTTTGGAAAAACATT
The DNA here is from genome assembly GCA_030686995.1 of Artemisia argyi. NCBI lineage: Eukaryota > Viridiplantae > Streptophyta > Magnoliopsida > Asterales > Asteraceae > Artemisia > Artemisia argyi. The sequence continues at coordinate 84,014,420 of CM060676.1, forward strand.
TGAAGCACGTGAAAGTTCCACACCGATGAGATATAATCCCGGCTCAAGATAATGGTAAATGAAAATGTCGGGATCAAAGATGGTATCTTCATTCCCGAAGGAGTGAAGAACAAGAGAAGTCACCTTATAGGTGAAGAAAAGGAAGAAAACCATGATGAAAATCATGATTTGATCGTCTGCCTCGAGATCAGGCTCATTAGCCTGAATTTGGATTGCAAGGGTTAAGCTCGTAAACATCCCGGGAGGGTGGGTGGGAATTTGAATATTCTCATGATTAAGTGCATCTCCCCCCGAGATATCAAACTCCAGAGGAGTCATGATATGATGAGTGAGTTCACCGGAGAACTCCTCATGACGAGAATCATTCACATGATGTGAATCTGTGAACTCTTGTTCCATTGTGGACTCATCACAATCCTCATTCTGAATATCAAAGAGTGGATTATCAGAAATTAAAGTGAATTCGGTTTCGAATTCATATAGAGGATTGGTGAGAGTAGTCTTGAATGCTTCGGGAACAAAGTGATTATCATTCTCTTCTTCTTAGCTAACTAGCTCAGAAGGTAATCCTTCCACATGACTGATGTCTTCAGAAGATAAAGAATTTTCATCAGCATGTGAAGTACTAAGCTCGATGTCGGGATTAAAGTTTAAATGATTTTCAGTTTCTCCCATATCGGCTTCAAGGTTAAACAGATCATCATCACTTCCCAATGGAAGTGGATTGTTGTGAGTAAGTTCATCTGTGAACTCCTCAATAAGAGGGTCAACATCAGAATGAGGCAGTGGTGCCTCTTCATACTCAACTTCTCCATAAGATGTACAATCATCATTAAAATTGGAGAAAGTCTCAAAATGAACTTTTGGATTTTCAGGGGGAGAAGGTAAATCACACACATGATCAAAAATCCCCTGTGACTCTCTTGGGATTAGGACAAGGTTCTCAACACTAGACTTTATGAATTCGTCCGATTACTTTTGAGGAACAGTGCTAAGATGCTCATCCCCCATATTCAGAGAGTGAGTGTGAACTTCGGGTGTGATATCAATAGACTGAGGGAGTTTAGAAGTACTAGCAGTTATGGAATTTTCAAGTTCCATTTGATCAACGGCTAGTGACTTCGTCACATTATTTTCTCCCTGATTCTCCATGGAAGGAATCACAACTGATGATTCTGATGAATCTTTTTGAATAATGACAATGTTATCTTCATCATCATCACTGTCATCATCGTCATCATATAGAGCACCATAGCAAATATTGGCACGTATTTTAGCCGCTCTTTGCTCAGCAAGTAATTCTTCCATGCTCATTTCGTTTCTAGCATCTCGTTCTTCAGCGAGTAATTCTGCCATTGATTTTTCACGAGATTCTTGAAACGATGTAGTAGCCAACCCCTCCTTAAATTTTTTAAATGCTTCAAGAACCTCATGAAAAAGGTATTGCGGGAATTGAGGAGTTGCTTGGGTCAATTGGTACTGTGGAGGTTGGTCTTGAAACAAATAGTCGTAATTGTTGCAAGGAAATTGATTCCCTATTTGACAATCCGAGCTAAAGTGAGGACCTCCACAGTATTCACAACAGTAAGACTGATGTGGTTGTGAGTCGTATGTGCTAGAGTCATAATTGTTATCAGGAAAATGCTCATAGACAAGCGTGTTGCCCGATTGACAATCAGAACTGTAGTGTGGGCCACCACAGTACTCACAACAGTTAAACTGTTGAGTCGGGTTTGGTGAGTTGTATGGATATTGGTCGTAACCAAAATTTTGACTATTTTGACAATCAAAACCTTGGTGAGGTCCTCCACAATACTCACAAAAAATGTTTGGTGTATTATGATACGAAGCATCATTGTGATTTAGATAATATGATTCTTGCTCGTATGAATGTGATGGGTAATTGGAAAAATTTGAAGAGTCGTTGAATGAGTTCTGATTAGGATCATAAGCAAATGAATTCCTCGAACCACAAAACAAACAACTCCCGTCTCGAATATCATTACCACATTGTTCACATGTACACCAACGACATGGTAAACCAAAAAGCGGCTCACCACAACCAACACAAGGAATAAAATCCGGAGGTGGGACAAGTGGTGTACTCTTAGAGCTAGGAAATTCCACCACTTCCGTTATGGTCTCAGGTTTTTGTTCTTGATGAACGTGAAGATTAGGTGAGTCGTTCTTTTCAGTCACGGCTCTAAGCTCTGTACGTTTGCTTGATGACCTTATAACCTTATATCGTGAAAGGTCAGGATTGATTCTTGAAGGTTTAGGAGCAATTGTGAGCTTAGATTTTTGGACAACCATAGGTTGGACGTATTTAGCACTTCCATTGTCAAAGGGAAGTACCTGGTCCTTTGTCACCTCGGTTTCTTGTTCCATTTCCCTCACCGGAGAGGGAATATGAATCGATGGTCCATCAAAATCAACACGACATCTCGACATATTTGACAAGGCCACAATTTTTTCAATTTTGCTCTGAAAGGCCCTTTGTTCAAAGAAATCGTCAATAATGTGATGCCATTAGAATCAATTACAGGACAAGTGGAAGAAGTTAGAATCAAAAGGATAGAGGGTAAAGGGATGAAGAATTAAAAAGGTAGGAGGGTAAAGATGGATATTTTTGTGATTTTTGATAAACATTTTATAAGAAAGAAAATCTTTTTATGTTTTTGTGTTCGTTGAAAACTAATTTTAAAAAGTTTTCGGGAACTGTTTTGTTTTTGTAATAAGAAAATATGAACAAAGGATGGTAAATATACAATGAGTGTATATCCAGATTCACTAATCTGTAAAACCGTTTAGAATAACGCGCACGACCACCCCGGCATCGGCGCCAAAATTTTGATTGAGGCAAAATCAGTCAACTAAAGTCAACCACGGATGTGGTCAATATAGTCAAACTCCTTAGGCTCAATGCTTCGCGGAATATAGGGTTTCCCTGGGTCGTTATGTCCCGATGAGGTGTGGATGGTATTAAAACGGGTTTGTGATCGGGTGAAATTGGACGGGAAATGGTATATAAGGGTTTGAATGATTACACTAAGATATGAGGAATTAAAACGATTTAAACAATCTATATTAACAATAACGTGAAACCTAGTTAACCTAAAACGTAATCTAAAAATTTAAAATCAGAGTTTGCTTAAAGATAAGCAGAAAAATAAGCCAAACGGCTTAAATAGAAGCTATCACTTTTTTTATGTTTTTTGTTTTTCTTTATTTTACAACCTACTTTTACTAATGTAACCTAAATTTAAAAACGTAAAAGTTTATTAAATAAACGCGAGTTAAAATTAAAATAAACACTAGTGCGCGAAATAAAAAGTGAAATTTAAGTTACGTTAACCCTACGGATGTCAAAATTATATTTTTACGAACCTAATAATCAAAGAAAATTTTAGAAAAAAGAAAATTATTTTTTTTGACTTTTTAATTATTTATTATTAATTAAAAACTATTTAAATACTAATAAATCTAATTTAAATTATAAAAAATACTATATGAACAGTAAAAATTCTAAAACTTTTTATAAAAATACTAATTAATATAATTAAGCTAGAAAAAATATAAAAATGGTGAAAAGCTGATAAATAAGCTTGTAATAAGCTGAAAAGCTTCTATAAGCTTAATGGGAAAACTACTAGTATAAATAAAACAAGTAAAAACAATTACACTAACAACAAGGTAGCACAGATGGTGCACCCCTTTGGTCTGGGGTTGACTGGTCAAACCACCAGGTCCAGGGTTCAAGTCTTACTAGTGGCACGTTTCTTTTTTATTTTTCTTTTTGATTTTTGAACTCACAAACACACTTAAACGCTAAGAGTAACTAACTTTTAAAAAGGCAACTGTTATGAATTACAAGAATAAGCTTAGGGGAGCTTATTGGATCACACAACTTATGGAGATAAGCTAAAAAGAAACTTTAAGTTGAAAAAGCTAGACAATAAACTACCAACTGAGACATCAAGGAAGAATAAGCTACAAGGAGTAAAAAAAACTTTAAAATAAGCTGGAATCAGGGGAAAATCTCAAAGGATAAGCTGTTATACCAAAATAAGCAATCCCAAGTTCCACTCAGAACCAACAGGCCCAAGGGCTTGTTGCAGGCCACTAAAAACTCATCCAAATAAGCTCAAGAGTCAAAAATAAGCATGAAACTAACAACCTTGGCTGATTAGCTTTTCAAAAAGCTAAAACTCGTAGGATAGGTCCCACATATAAGCTTTTGAGGAACTTGTGAAAGTGCTTCATTTACACTAATGAGTCAGTGTAAATCATGAAGTGGGACAAAGTGTAGGGTCAATTATAGCTTATCAAATAAGCTCTGGAATCCAAATTGGGCCTTGATCATACAAGTTCATCTACTGACCTTCCCAAAAAACCAAGGTACTCACAATGGGACCAACAAATAAGCACTTGAAGAGCTTATGAAAATCAGGCAATAAGCCTGGTGCAGGGCAAGACTTCTCAAAACAGGTCTAAAGGAGGAGCTGAATAAGCTTTAATAAAAATCCTAAAATTACACTAAAATATGGTCTAGAAAGATGAGCTTCTGAGGTTTAAGATCCCAAAATATCATAAACTAACACGGCATACAGAGATCATGAAAATTCTTGCAAGATTAGAAAAAACTGACAAACTATAAACTTTGACTTTTAAGAAATTTAGAACTAGTTTGACTTTAATGGACTTCTGATTGCCTCCAAGGACTGATTAAAGTGAAATAAGCTAAAATAAAGCTAGAGTAAACTTAAAACAACAACCTGTGAACTGATACAAATGCTTAATGATCCTAAGTTCTAGACAGTTGACAATCATGAGTGGTTTTGCATTAATTTTGACTTTGGGGTGAATAGGTATTAGGTTTTATGACTTGACTAACCTAATGGAACTGCATGCAATCTACTTGTGCCCAGTTAATCATAAAACAACCACAAGAGCACAGGTTACTCCCTTGTGCCAAACACCCTTTACTACACAGGTTTAAGACATTTCCAATGCAAATACATGATTTAATCCCTGAATCAAAAATCTAAGCTTATACTAACACTTCATGAACCTAAATAAACAATAACTAACAGCAATCAATGACAGCCATCAACAATATCCAATTATGCAAAAAAAAATGGAGAATTTCTTACAGGATATCCAAAGCTGTGAACCAAGGAGACCAGGGCTCAAAATCATCCTAACAGCTTCCCATGAAGCTACTAATACCATTTCCATACAAACTCTTCCCTGTTCACTTCTTCTTGTCCTTTTTCTTAGGATTTTTTATTTTTAAGCTATTTATTTCTATTTTTTTTATTTTCTGGATTTAAGTAAAACTTGAGTTAAATGCTTATAGAGCTTATGAAAGCTTATGAATGACTTATCTTAAGCTGTTGAAACACTAAATCACAACCTTTAATACTATTAGAAATTAAATGAAATTTCAAAGTAAACAATTGCAATTTCTGAATTGTGACCGAGATTCTGAGAAGTTCAAGGTTTACATTATAAAACACTAAAAATACAATGAAAATACTGAATGCAAGCTATAAATTCCCAAGGACTCAAAATTGATTTTTCTTCCAAAAATTTCCCACCAGGGACCACTTCTGCCAATTTATGAAGTTCAGGGTCCTTTTATGTCAATTTTGGATTTTGCGGGGTAAAAGTTGCCAGTTTGTTAAAACTTTCATCCAGGAATTAATATTGAACAAATTTGATTTCCCAAAGACTAAAGTTGACTTTTCTTTCATTTTAAACCTTCAGGGACTAGTTTTGTCAATTTTTAAAACTTGAGGGACGGAAACTGCCAATTATGCAAACTTTGTTCGTTTTTCATTTGTTTTTAAACATTTTGCATCTAAAACATATAAAACACAATTTTGGGATAATTTCTGTATTTTGATGCATTTCCGAGTGTTTTTGGATGTTTTGGCAGTTCAGATACGATAAAAATGATGAGTATTTACACACTCATCACCAGGCTTCTGTAAAGATTTCCCAAGTGTTGGGTGATTGGATCTTATAAATACCTATCCTTGCTAAACCCCCAATTGTACTTCACACTAAACCTTAACATTAATCATTCTAAGGTTTACCAACTCAAATAGCCAATTTGGAAAATGTTTTGTGAAGTGTTTAAAGAGAAAACAAATTACCAAGGGTATAAAGTGTAGATAGGGTAATTTAGAAGGGGTAGAAGTGTTATTCCTCACATGGCATAGAAAAGAGAGAAAGAATATGCCAAGGTATATTTCATTGCTTGGGGGGGGGGGAAGAATGAGATGGAGGGTTGAGATGAGATGGTTTGAATTGGATGGAGGAGATCAAAGGGAGCCTCCTTTGGTTTTCAAATTATTTGGCATGTGATGAATATGGATGGTTGAGATGTGATGATTTGAAATATATGGCTAAGATCAAAGAAGCCTAGGTTAGGATTGAGAAGGGATATTCCAAAGGAATATGCTTTGCTTGGGGGGAAAGGGGAAATCAATGGTTGAGATGGTTTTGGTTTGAAATGGATGGCTTGGATTAAACACATGTGATGGTATAGAGAGGAGGATGAGATGAATGGTTGAGATGTGTTGTAATTTGAATTCAATGGCTAGGATCAAAAGAGCATCCTTTGGAATTCAAACAATTCCCATGTGTTGAAAATGAAGGGTTAAGATGTGTTGTAAGGTAATGGATGGTTGAGATGTAGAGTGTTTAAGAGAACATGTAAGAGTATAAGAGACTGTGTAAGAGAATATTTGATTTGGATTTGATTGGATATGATTGGATTTGTCTTTTGTAGAAATGAGATTAAGAGAAGATTAAGTTATAATCTAATTGTCATTAAGAGGAAAAGGTTTAGAAAATTAAGATTATAAGTTGAGAAAATCATAAGTTACTTATAAGTTCAAGTTACACAACGTCGAGAATCCATAGTTTCATATCTCGTGACTTTCCACGACTCGACGTTCTCAACTAATACCTTGGTTCAAACAAGTTACACTAGTACAAAAAGTTCTATTGGTCACGCATGGTCGATTTTGAAATGTCACACTGTAACATTTATACGTGACTAAATGTACCTAAATAAAATAAACAGCCACACTTGATCCGACTTGTGTGACCATTTCGGAATTCTATTATCACACATTTGAATATTTACGTTACTAGAGGTAACTGGAATTTTTTTTTTTTGGATTATTTAGTCACTTATAATTTGGTACGTGTGACAGATACAAATGAGTTTGAGACATTAGTCACACTATATATATACGTATGTGACAAATATATGTCACACAATTGAACAGTGTGACCAAAATCCATACATGGTCACATGAAGTAATTGTGTATGTGTCTAAATTATATAGTCAAGTTTGTCACACATTATTTAAACGTGACTGCTAATCTTTGCTGAATATTTAGCCACATATAAATGTGAAATGTGTGACAACTGAAAAGTAAGTTTGAAGCGTTAGTCACGATATGCATTTAAAAGTGACCAATATATGTCACACACTTGAAGAGTGTGACCAAATGTCATATATGGTCACACTAAACCATAAACATACATGATTAAGTGTAACCAAAATTAGATACATATGGTCACGTAAGTTAATATGCGTGTCTAAAGTCTAGTGTGTGTTTGCTTGCCACAACCTAATGTGTATAGTCACATTTAATTGTAGCACGATCATGTGAGTATAGGCTTTACAATAGTCACACCATATCACAAATGTGTATCTAAATCATGATTATCGCCACGTTATAAGGATATTATATGTGACCAATACATTCAAAATAGTCACATTGTGAATTTCATGTGACTATTATTTATAGCAAAATGTAAATTCAGTTATCATTAACCTTGATATTAGTCACATTGAGTTACACAAACAACAGAGTTGTAATAGCAGTAGTAACTATTGTAATAGCAGTAGTAACTATTGTAATAGCAGTAGTAACTTTTGTACAAACAACAGAGTTGTGATCTCACAAAAGGTGAATTATATAGTACTTACCAAAAGGTTTTTTTACAATATAATGAAAACAGAGAAGCTAAAGTACGTACCCCTCCTACCTCCAAACAACTAATTATCAGCTTGTTTTCTTCACATCATACAATGGTCTCTTATACTGAGCATGAATTCTTTCAATGAGATCTTTAACTACCTCTTTACGTTCTTCACATATGATCTTTGTAGATGTCATCACAGCAAGTAAACTAGCAGGCAAAGGATATTCTTTTTCTGCAAGCATGAAAACATCAATTCCACCTTGTGTTGATAAGTGATGTACATTGTAGCTATCATAAAACTTCCATGAAGTTGAGAAATGATGGCATGGGAAGTTCCAATAGATATCAGCTGGATCAGGTTTATATAACCTATGTAATTCAAGCCACATATCTTGCTCTTTTGCATCTAGCTTCTTGACTGTTTTGATTCTTTCTTGAACCAACTCCCATAATCTGTCTAAGTCTACTCTGTCAATTGTTCTTATCAAATCCTCAAACCTTTTGTACACTGCTGATCCTCTACCAGCCCTGATTATCTTCTAAGCCTTTCCAAATATATCTCGGTAAATCTCCCAGTCCATGATTGGATGTCTAGCTTGAATAGGGTCAACATATAATGTTTCAGGAACAATCACCATCATCTGATCATAAGAAGAGCTGTCTTCTTTTCTTTGTGAATCATTCTTCTTCTCAGCAGGTTTGTCTTCAATGATCTTTTATTTCTTGGATGGTGTTTCTTCTGTACCCATGGGGATAAAGTTTTCAACATATTTCTTGATTCGGTAGTACAGACGTTCAATTTGTTCATATGTCATTCCCATGAGGTCAGAAGCTTTATACTCACCTTGATGTTGTATGTATATCTTCATTTCACTGATGAGTTGAGACCTTGTAGGATTTCTTTTCCTCTTCTGACCTTGACGTTGATTCATTGACTTAATTAGGTCCTTCAAAACTAATTCTTCATATCTTTCCTTTATCAAATCAACAAGTCTTTGTACTTTGTCTTCCCCATTTACAGTCTCATTTGTGTAAAGTTCTTTAATTCTAGCCTGTAGAACTTCATCCGCATCAATAAAAGCTTGCATTTGCTCTCCATGAGCTCTTTTTTTCTCCTCTTCTTCAAGTCTGAATTTTACTTGCTCATCTGTTTCAAATTCAGACACTTTATCTCTCATCTTCTCATCCTTAAAGTTAGCTATTTCAGCTTCATCAACTCTCTTTGCAACCTCTTCATCTGTAGCAACTTCAGTAGTAGAAACTTGATTTGTTGTAGCAGCAGAAACATCTTGTTGAACCACCTTAGCCATTTCTTCAACATTACTATTAGTAGCAGTTTCTCCCAAACTAGTATTAGTTTCTACTACCTGCTCTTTATTTACATCTTCCAAAACCGCCTCATAACCCCCCTTGTCAGCAACTAAATAATCATCATCCACATTATCATCACTATCAATCCCAATATCCATATTCACATGCATATCAGCACAAGCACCTTCAGCATTTGTTGTTTCCTCCCCTGAGACTCTGCTTTCATTTCTCACCTGTTTGGGAGCATCCTCCAAACTAGTAGCCTTAGAAGAACTCACCCTGTGTGTTGCGCCCACCTTCTTCAACCTTCTGAACTGAGCTTTTCTTGACCTCTTTCGACCTTCCAAATATCGAACACTCAGCTTCAACCTTTTGATCTTTGCACCATTTTTTGTTAAGCGCTTTTGGAGGCCAAGAACATCCTCTTCTAACTAGGTACAACAGGCCTTCAGATCCTGTATAAGTTTCATTCTATTCTCACCAGTATCCATCAATTCATTTGTTTCAGAACTACCCTCATCACTTCTGGATGTGTTACCTTCCCTGAGAGGTGAATCAACGGGTGTATACTCATTCTCATGTATGTTACCACTGGCCTGCTCCACACCCATGACATCCTCACCCTTTTTTTGTGAAAGGTTCACCATATATGGAAAAAGCGGTGTAACCTTTCCTGAAAAATCCTTGCCATTATTTTTCAGATTTGAAAATACTTTCTTTTGTAGTGAGGGGCAGGATAAGTTCCTTTATGTCTGTTAAAGGTAGTCAACTGTTTTTGAATAATAAGTTGCAAAAACCTTGGATATAATAAAGAAGTACCATCATCAGCCAAGGTCTTGATCATACCCTCCAAAATAATTTTTGAAAAATTGATAGGTTTTCCTTTAGCAAGGCATATCACTGCTGATGCCATGGTGGTACCAAACTCATTCCAACCTGTTCTTTTAGGACTCAAACAATGTAAGAGAGTATGAATCAAGAATTTCCACTTAGATGAGAAGAGACCTTTGTAAAATTTTAATCTATCATTCTTCTTATCATACCCCAATTTTTTCAAACCTTTGAAAATGGCGGCATTTTCAAGACACACAATCACTTCATTATCTGGTAGGTTAAGAGATTCCCTAATAGATGACTCAGTTATGAGTATATCTTGGCCATCTACCTTAGCCTTAATCTGTTTTTCTTCATTAAAAGTTATGACCTTAGCAGTAGCCCAAAACTGCTTAATAAAAGAAATGCATATAGGAGGATTCACAGTTAATGCATACCTAATAGGGGTAGTGTTCAAGAAATCGATTATCTGTGTGAATCCTTCAGAACCATCTGGTTTCTTCAAAAAAGCGACCATGTTGTGTCTGTCAACAAATGTGCATTTTGATTCAATTGGCAACACCATCTTGAATTAGGGTTTTGTGATTTGGGGATTTTGAAAATGATTAATAAAAGATGTTAGTGTTTGTGATTATAGAGAAATTATGTGTGCGTGAAACTGAATTATCGATTTGATTGGGGATTTAAACCATTAAGAGTAAATGTTACTAATCCACCCCTGCACTCTCAGTTCTAGCAGTACAAACCCAGCTGAAATAACATTTTCTTAGCAGTAGAAATTATTATTATTATTATTATTATTATTATTATTATTATTATTATTATTATTATTATTATTATTATTATTATTATTATTATTATTATTATTACTATTATTATTATTATTATTATTATTATTATTATTATTATTATTATTATTATTATTATTATTATTATTATTATTATTATTATTATTATTATTATTATTATTATTATTATTATTATTATTTTTTATTTTTTTAGTGCAAAGGGTGAATCATTATATTAATATCAACAAGTAATGAGAAAATTGAGCAATGAGAAAAGTACGGGAATTAAGATTAAACATTTTCCATTAAAACTTGAAATGAAAAATTACAAAATAATGTACAAAACCAGCTGCAGTAACGTTTTCTTAGCAGCAGAATCTTTTTATACTGCAAAGGGTGAATCATTATATTAATATCAACAAGTAATGAGAAAATTGAGCAATGACAAAAGTACTGGAATTAAGATTAAACATTTTCCATTAAAACTTGAAATGAAAAATTAGAAAATACCGAAAATAAAAGTTACACATTCTAAAAATCTACTAATCTAATTTTGGAGATTTCTCCGGGTCAAATGCCACATGTGCATCTTCGTAATCCAACCCATCAAATTCCACATCAGACAAATCATCATCATCCAATGTCTTGTACGCCTTGGGATGTTGTTTGAGAGATGGTTTTTTTGTTGCTTTGTACTCCTTTTCATCCTCAGCATGTTGTTTGATAGATTGTGTTTTTCCTGCTTTCTTTCTTTCAGCAGCCTACCAATTGTACCACGCATTTCCATCCAATTTAAATTTTTTTACACTTTTTGGCGCTTTCTTTTTTGAAGCAGACCTGCTTGAACCTTCTCCTTCAACCCATTGTGCTGATTTCTTGTTGTTTGCAAACATTGTTTATGAATACGTCCTGCAGGTTTTTGTTTAGAGATTTGATAAACTAGGATTTGTGATTTGAGATACACATGGAAACGAGTATAAAAAGGGGATATCGGAAAACCAAACTACCTATGTTTAATGCAGGAAAGGATTGATGTTTCCCACAGGTGGCTTGAACCTTTTCAACATCTTCGGGCCAATCATGATCCATTGGGATGAGCGTTTGCCAGGGATCAACGCTTATATATAACTCTTGACAGAACTATATACATATTAGTCGCCAACAAAGACTAGTCACAATGGAACATGATTGACTTGAAGAAATTTGCAAAATTTCATGATTGACCTGATCCAAATATCCATTTGGAAAGTAGTCTGACCATGGATTTGCTGCAAAAAAATTAAAAAATATATTAAAATTTTAAAAAATATAGTGTAAATGAAATAAAAGATAATGTTGCAATTCAGGGTGTGTTTGAAACAACCTTTGTTCTTGGAACTCCAATGGCCACATTACTTGGTGGATGGTTGGTTTTAGATAAAAAAAAAAGAATGGAATGCAATAAACCAACATACGTAACCCTTCTAAGTTCCCGCTGCTACTCGCTTTATCATTTCAACTCCCTTTGAGCAAAGGACTGCACCAGCCGCATTGCTAGATTGTTGAAAAAACAAAGCAAACAGTATGGAACCTTAGATTGGAAAGGTATGTTGAAATTTCAGACTCAAAGTAATACAAACAATCTACAAATGTTAAGTAAAGAATAGAGTCTAAGTAACATCTGTAACAAACCGGTATTTTCCAAACTGATTTTAAATAATAAATGTCAATTTATTATTATCTAACTATCCATCTAAGCATACACAAGCTTAAATAACTATTTCGGGATACTAACCCACACATTGTAGCTTACAGTAACTCACTGCATTGTTTATTGTATCAGAAAATATGAAAACATTATTTTCTGACTTATACTGGTATTTATTTACCGAACCGAGATTTTATCTCGAGCACAGCACGACACGCGTACCGACAGTACTTTAATTACGACAACCATACAATAATTAATAAATGGTACTAAATACGTTCTTATAATACCATTATTAAGACGTTCACCGCAGATATATAGTACATTCGCGTCAGACCAAAAATATTGCGTTACAGCAAAACTCAGCGAAAACCGGGGTATACAAGACCCACTCTCCTTAAATTAAGCATAAATGTTAACTAATATTTTGGCACTACACTTTATATATTATATACGTTTGTAAAAAAAAAATGAAACGATTAAAAGAAAAAAAAATCCCACACGTCTCAAATATAAAAGGTGATATACACGTACTCTTTTCTCTCTTCCCCACAAAACGCATATTCAACTTCTTCAAGAAAACCAGATCTGCTTTTTCTCCTTCTCTTCCCAAGAAGCAAATGTCAAAAAAAAAAAAAAAAAAAAAAAAAAAAAAAAAAAAATCAAGAAAACATGCGGTTAAAAATCCATCCCAGTCTCGGATTCCTCTCCAGGATAACCCTTGCACGCCAAGGGGATACTTTCCCGCTGTCAATCTTCTCTTTTCAGCCAAGATGAGTCACGGGTGACTAGAGGAAGACTCAAAGATTTGTTTTTAGCCCATTTATAGATAAAAACGAGTTTCAAAATCAAAGGCAAGTATTAGGGTTTCCAAGTTTATCACTTTTAATCCCCAGCCGATCCAAAGGGACACCACATCTGAGAAACTTCTCCAAAGAAACTCATAAAGGTGTGGTTGCTTGCTTGGATTTGGTTTGGAAGTATCGGGTTCAAACTGCTTTTGGTCTTCTTTCCAATCGACACACCTTCCATTGTAAGGGTTCTTTCATTCTTTACACTTGTATGTTCTCAATTTTGTTGTTGATAAACTGATTATTATATAAGAGTCATCGATTTGACAAGTTGTAATTGGTCTTGATTGATATGTAATTCGACAGATAAGTGTTCTTGGCTATGAATAAATTTTGTTGTCGTTGATCTTGTGTGGCTGCTAATAAACTCATAACTAAAAACCTAAGATTGGCTCATAAAGATTTGAAGTGCTTATTTTCCTGCATAGTAGTTTTTTTTGGGATGTCTGAGCTTGATTTTTGATATGGGTCGAAACCCACTGTGGTTTGACCACAGTGGTGTATTGTTGTTTAGATTTTGAGAAAATGGAAATTGTTTTACCCTTGCTCCTTTTCTTGTGTGTCGAGTAAGTTTGGGGTCTCGTATTTCTCGACTCGTGTTTGGCTTCCTCTAAATGTTCAAGTTGTCCTTGCTCATCTTCTTTTAGGCCTCCTGGTTATGTGCTTGTAGTGATTGGTTTAACTGAGTCAAAGTTGATTGTGTAACATTTTAGTTATAGTGGTTTTGGGTGAATCTTTTAAGTCGAGTTCGAAACCGCTCATTGGTATTGGAGTGTAAATTCCGCCTTGTTGACACCACCCATTGTGAGGTCTCGGGATTGAGCCTCGGTGTGGCCAAGTTGGTCTTCAAATACTTGTGTTTATCTCTTTTTCATTTTCATTTGATAGCAAAGCAAATACCAGGCATCTTGCTTTCGTTTTCTCTTTTTTTTTTTCTTTGTTAATACACGACCAGCAGAAAGAGTTAACCCCCTGCTTTTGTAAATTTAACTGACTTTACCTATGGACTGCAAAGGTCTAATGTAACAACTAGTATTATAGTTGGGCTTGTGTGGTGTCGAGCCCAACAATCATGCAAAATGGGTACGTTTGAATTTATAACAGACCTGACAAATATGGTGTTTTACTATAATAATAGTGTGCGTTTAGGTTAAATGTCAACAAGACAATCATATATAAAAACTTTTCAGTTATGTAATATATATAAAATCATTGAGATATAAAAATATATATCAAATGCTGTCGTACAATGTATACCCGATCTGTCATGTTAACCGAGTCACGGGTACTTGTTTCCCTCAGCCTATCTCGTCTACTCGTTCACTTGTTTTCAACATTATTCACGGCATATTTAAACACACTCTATATATATAAACAAATTATAGACTATACTCAAGGCTATTTTTTTTTTGAATCATTAATCAATGCTACATATGATGATATATTCATACTAAACATATTTTTTTTAAACACGGTTAATTAATTATTGTGACACTTAATCACCATGTACAATTAAAACCGTATACACGTGTCATGCCTGATTTTCTAAAAGCCCTACATTTACAACTCCTTACAAGCGTATTTTTTTTAATACAAACTCTTTAAATGAAACTATTGCTTTACACACTTTTATTTTTAGCTAATATTTAGCTATATACATAAATATATATAGACTTCTAAACGACATTCTTATAATCCAACTTCGTCTATCATTTACTCGTGGTTACTCTCTGTCTATCGTCTTTAGGTTACCATCGGACTTGAGACCTATTCGTTTTTGTTACTGTTATAATATTATATACTTATATGCTTATGCACTTCCAAGAGCCAAATCCTTGCCAATGCTTAGAAAACTGTTTTCGAACTTAAATGTTGCCACACAAGCAACAACAACACAAACATTTTAAAACTTTTAGACGTATCTAAACTTCATCAAGTCTTAAAGCTGAAACTGTGAACTAAACTCGCCATACTAATCTAGGTCGCGTGTCGGTGCTGCACATAATCACTACTTGATACTTTACTCTATTCAGACTTCTTTACTGAGGTGAGTTCATACCCCATACTTTTACTTGTTTTTATAACTGTTTTGGGGGAGAATGCATGCTCGTTTTTAACTAAACTCGACGCTTGTTTTAATTGAATTCGCAATACTTGATTGATTATTCAAATGCACCTACATGTATATTGGTTGCGTACTTGATTATTTTCTAACATACACAAGTGTTTTATAAACATGCAACACACTTTATGAACTATTGCTTTTATGCTACACACTCTATGAACTATTACTTTTATGCAACACACTTTATGAACTACTGCTTTTATGCAACACACTTAATGAACTATTGCCTTTATGTAACACACTTTATGAACTATTGCTATTGCTTTTATGCAAACCCTTTATGGACCACACTGAAACTTATGCTTTATTTACTCTATTACGCGGATTAGCCTAAGACACTGAATCCCACAATGCCCAAACTCATGAACCGTCAATTCCTGCTGGGAAGCGCGAATGCTATAAATAGATCTATTGGGGTTGACACCCCCGTTCGGTTTGGTCGGATAGGCAAACGCGAGCGTATAACATGTCAAAACACGAGTGTCACGGGATAGACACTTGTAAGGGCTTTATTTAACATGCTTCTAGAGCATGCACACTGCCAAGCTTCGGTTGCATGAACTTAGTGCTGACGTAATAGACACCACTTTTGAGTGACCTTATATTCATTGTAATGGTCACATACTCTGCTCATGGTCCACACTTCAAACTTTGCTATAAGATAAACTATATGACACTGTGAGTGACACAATGGCTGCAAAACTTTCTATTGAACTCACATTACTTTTACTTTACATTGTTATTTATACAAACTTATGAACTCACCAACCTCGTGTTGACACTTTTTAGCATGTATTTTCAGGTTTAAGGCGATAGCTAACTGTTGAAGGCTTTTGGCATGGCATGGCATGGTCATAGATGACTCTGATATAATTGGGACCACTTAAACTCTTTTATGGGCCTATATTTTCCGCGCTATTTCCAAATGATGTAAACTAAATGTTTCGACTATGAAATTTATTCTTAACGGTTGAATTAAAACCGTTCTTTGTACCTCATGTTATGATGCCAGTTTAGTAACACTCCAATACATGTATGCTTCCGCTGGACCCGATTTTGGGGGTGTTACAGATTGGTATCAGAGCCTTGGTTATAGAGAACTGGGTATTTTTGAAACCTAGACTATAAGTACTTTTACAAAAACTTAACCCTATAACTGCCACACGCCTGCCTGCCAAGCCTGCTGCCTTACTTTTAACAAAATATTTTCTTTTAAAGGGACATATTACTAGTGTAACTAAGCTGAGTATTTCAAAATTCATTGAACCTCGGTGGAATATAGACTGATCACCTATATTCGACCAGGGACAGTGGGACATAGCCTGATCACCTATGTCCGACTCAGAGATGAATTTTGCAATACTAAGAGTAGTTATAATAGAGTCATGTTCTGATTGATTCCTATTTGATTTTTGAGAAGTACAAAAATTTCTGTGTGTGTACATAATCATTGCATAACATGAACATTCACACACAACACACTGGCATCACAATACTTTTCTCTTAACTGGAATACTCTTTTATCATAATCTGGTTGTGTTACAGTCACCTCCACCTCAAACCCTACACTCAATCAATGTTATACCTCCCACGTTAAGTACTAAGTACACTACTGAGACAACCAACTGATTACTAGTAGCAATCAACACCATTCTTCAGAGTCAAACTCTAAACTTGCCAAACTACATAGAAACCTTAAAAACCTTACGTAGTAACCCAAACCACTATCTTTGGAACACCTAATCCTGCACACCTAGTACTTTACTTATCCCTCAGAAATATCTGTTGTCTATAATAGACTGCATCACTATTATCATACAAACTATTTTTGGTTATTCTACAGACCATTTTGCGGTCATCCTACAAAATGTCTTACTGCTATTTCATGAAATCAATACTTTGACCCTGCTACTATTTTATAAACAATAAATTGTTTTCATACTGTCCTATAAACTGTTTTACGAATCATCCTTACAACAGTTTTATCATGATCTAATAGACTGATTCATTACCTCAATACCATCCTATAAAACAACAAACAATTTCGCTAGCATTTTGTAAACGATATTATAAGTATCCTACAAGTCTTACTACACTTTACAAACTATTTTACTCCTCTATGAACTACTTTGCTACTAAATCACAAAACTGAACTACAATTTTGCTACAATTGTTTTCGTATTACCCTATAAACTATTGTACAACCCGTCCTATAAACTATTTTGCAATCACCATGTGAACTACCTCTTGGTACAATTAAAGTAAATTGAATACTCATGTTTATGAAATTCACTTGATATTAAACACTGAACCCCACTCAGGCTTGACAACTGGACTTCGTCACTAAGCACCTGAAATTGAACATACCTGACTACACATTTTTCCTTGACATATTTGTTTTTTTTAAGGACTTTCCTTTTGGAAACGTGTTTATAGAAATCACAAAACCCGTAATAGTATTTTCACGAAATACTCATTTTGATGTGCCAAAATTACTCTGGTCAAACTTTATTGAGACTTTTGTATATTAAGGGAGTGACTAAATGTTGAAATTATGGGTCTTTTGAAGTCACATCAGTTTACCTAACAACAAAATTTTAAGCAAAGAACCAAAACCTATCCTTATCGACAAAATTCGTAGAAACTCGCAAAAAAAGGAACTAAATTCACGTGGGGAACGTGAAGATGAATTCTCGTGCGTATATACTCATTTCTTTTCGACAGTAATGGGTAACTTGAATTGAATCGCGAGGACGCGATTCCGTTTAAGGAGGTGTGACTGTAACAAACCGGTATTTTCCAAACTGATTTTAAATAATAAATGTCAATTTATTATTATCTAACTATCCATCTAAGCATACACAAGCTTAAATAACTATTTCGGGATACTAACCCACACATTGTAGCTTACAGTAACTCACTGCATTGTTTATTGTATCAGAAAATATGAAAATATTATTTTCTGACTTATACTGGTATTTATTTACCGAACCGAGATTTTATCTCGAGCACAGCACGACACGCGTACCGACAGTACTTTAATTACGGCAACCATACAATAATTAATAAATGGTACTAAATACGTTCTTATAATACCATTATTAAGACGTTCACCGCAGATATATATCACATTCGCGTCAGACCAAAAATATTGCGTTACAGCAAAACTCAGCGAAACCCGGGGTATAGAAGATCCACTCACCTTAAATTAAGCATAAATGTTAACTAATATTTTGGCACTACACTTTATATATTATATACGTTTGTAAAAAAAAAAAAAAAAAAAAAAAAAAAAAATTCCACACGTCTCAAATATAAAAGGTGATATACACGTACTCTTTTCTCTCTTCCCCACAAAACGCGTATTCAACTTCTTCAAGAAAATCAGATCTGCTTTCTCTCCTTCTCTTCCCAAGAAGCAAATGTCAAAAAAAAAAAAAAAAAAAAAAAAAAGAAGAAAATCAAGAAAACATGCGGTTAAAAATCCATCCCAGTCTCGGATTCCTCTCCAGGATAACCCTTGCACGCCAAGGGGATACTTTCCCGCTGTCAATCTTCTCTTTTCAGCCAAGATGAGTCACGGGTGACTAGAGGAAGACTCAAAGATTTGTTTTTAGCCCATTTATAGATAAAAACGAGTTTCAAAATCAAAGGCAAGTATTAGGGTTTCCAAGTTTATCACTTTTAATCCCCAGCCGATCCAAAGGGACACCACATCTGAGAAACTTCTCCAAAGAAACTCATAACGGTGTGGTTGCTTGCTTGGATTCGGTTTGGAAGTATCAGGTTCAAACTGCTTTTGGTCTTCTTTCCAATCGACACACCTTCCATTGTAAGGGTTCTTTCATTCTTTACACTTGTATGTTCTCAATTTTGTTGTTGATAAACTGATTATTATATAAGAGTCATGGATTTGACAAGTTGTAATTGGTCTTGATTGATATGTAATTCGACAGATAAATGTTCTTGGCTATGAATAAATTTTGTTGTCGTTGATCTTGTGTGGCTGCTAATAAACTCATAACTAAAAACCTAAGATTGGCTCATAAAGATTTGAAGTGCTTATTTTCCTGCATAGTAGTTTTTTTTGGGATGTCTGAGCTTGATTTTTGATATGGGTCGAAACCCACTGTGGTTTGACCATAGTGGTGTATTGTTGTTTAGATTTTGAGAAAATGGAAATTGTTTTACCCTTGCTCCTTTTCTTGTGTGTCGAGTAAGTTTGGGGTCTCGTATTTCTCGACTCGTGTTTGGCTTCCTCTAAATGTTCAAGTTGTCCTTGCTCATCTTCTTTTAGGCCTCCTGGTTATGTGCTTGTAGTGATTGGTTTAACTGAGTCAAAGTTGATTGTGTAACATTTTAGTTATAGTGGTTTTGGGTGAATCTTTTAAGTCGAGTTCGAAACCGCTCATTGGTATTGGAGTGTAAATTCCGCCTTGTTGACACCACCCATTGTGAGGTCTCGGGATTGAGCCTCGGTGTGGCCAAGTTGGTCTTCAAATACTTGTGTTTATCTCTTTTTCATTTTCATTTGATAGCAAAGCAAATACCAGGCATCTTGCTTTCGTTTTCTCTTTTTTTTTTCTTTGTTAATACACGACTAGCAGAAAGAGTTAACCCCCTGCTTTTGTAAATTTAACTGACTTTACCTATGGACTGCAAAGGTCTAATGTAACAACTAGTATTATAGTTGGGCTTGTGTGGTGTCGAGCCCAACAATCATGCAAAATGGGTACGTTTGAATTTATAACAGACCTGACAAATCTGGTGTTTTACTATAATAATAGTGTGCGTTTAGGGTAAATGTCAACAAGACAATCATATATAAAAACTTTTCAGTTATGTAATATATACAAAATCATTGAGATATAAAAATATATATCAAATGCTGTCGTACAATGTATACCCGATCTGTCATGTTAACCGAGTCACGGGTACTTGTTTCCCTCAGCCTATCTCGTCTACTCGTTCACTTGTTTTCAACATTATTCACGACATATTTAAACACACTCTATATATATAAACAAATTATAGACTATACTCAAGGCTATTTTTTTTTTGAATCATTAATCAATGCTACATATGATGATATATTCATACTAAACAGATTTTTTTTAAACACGGTAACACGTAGGTGCATTTGAATAATCAATCTAGTATTGCGCATTCAATTAAAACAAGCGTCGAGTTTAGTTAAAAACGAGCATGCATTCTCCCCCAAAACAGTTATAAAAACAAGTAAAAGTAGGGGGTATGAACTCACCAACCTCGTGTTGACACTTTTTAGCATGTATTTTCAGGTTTAAGGCGATAGCTAACTGTTGAAGGCTTTTGGCATGGCATGGCATGGTCATAGATGACTCTGATATAATTGGGACCACTTAAACTCTTTTATGGGCCTATATTTTCCGCGCTATTTCCAAATGATGTAAACTAAATGTTTCAACTATGAAATTTATTCTTAACGGTTGAATTAAAACCGTTCTTTGTACCTCATGTTATGATACCAGTTTAGTAGCACTCCAATACATGTATGCTTCCGCTGGACCTGATTTTGGGGGTGTTACAACATCACTCATCTTGAATGCGATAATGGAGTGTGGCATGTCATGAACAATACACACTATATCATTATTGCATTGAAGACGTCTGTAACACCCCCAAAAGTCGTTAATAACAGCGGAAGACTTAACATGTCAGCGGAAGACTTTCGGGGTATTACTTCAAGGATCTTTGTCACAATTATAGTAGACAACACAAAGTGAAGTATTAAAGTTTAATTTATTTCAAAATACCAAATATACAAGACTTTATTAATTCAAGAACGTGTTTTATTCTGAAGGAAAATAGGTAATTTATTATGGTTCTTGTCATGCTTTTGCCCACTCCGTGCCATCCAGATCCGTCTTGTTTAGTTACCTGAGATAAACATGCTAAAGTCAACATAAAGTTGAGTGATATTCATAGGTTTGAGTTTAAGAGTTTGAATCACAAGTTAAGAGTGTATTGTAATCACATACAATCAATATGTAAAAAAAATCAATGTTCCTGTTATTGCCTTAAGCTCATGATACTCAACGATTAACAGCCAATCATAAGTATGTATTATGATGGTAAGTACTAAGCCCCCAAAGATAGGTATTTGTCAATAACCTATTTATAAGAACAATAAAGTGCGCCTGGTGTTTTCTCCAACAACCAAACGAGGATTGTCAATCACTAATAGTACTATCCACAATTATTTACGTTCACCCTTCAGGTGATTAAGGTTCATGATCGAGGGACTTCTGACAATAGTAACTTAAGCAAATAACATTGGCCTGACGGTATTTCAATACCCGGTATAAAAGACTTGTGTTCGAGTTTTAAGCATGTATCTCCCCCACGGGAAAATAGTTAAAGATTGGGCTATGAAATCACCTTAGTAGTAGTAGTAGTAGTTTCGTAACTCAAAGATGTTTGCAACGGCTTCACACACAACCTATAATATAATGCAAGTTTCAGTTGATAGTCTAAATCTGGTTTTATCGCGAATGTTTGTCATATTTCCAATATACATCGAAGTATAAAATGATAGGTCATGATAAAAGTTAATAATAATATCGTATAGTTAACTTTTATTTATTACGACGAGGATTATATATATAACGTATATATAATTAAAAATTTCAAAGTTTTATATCAATTATCATAATATTTATATAAAACTTTATAAATATAATAAGAAATATTTATTCCAGTAAAGTCCTTCAAGTTTCACAAGTTTTACAATTTTGACCCTAACGGTATAACATTTTCACCGTTAGTCCAATATATACATATTTTACATTTTTGGTCCAATATATAACAATATTTACCTTTTATGACTCCAAGTTTCATTATTAACAGTCTAGTACTTATAAAAACAGAAAGTGACAGTTTCTACCCAAAGTTCGCAACTTTGGCAGTTTTAGTCCTCGGTTAGTGAAATTTTGCAAACTTAGTCCAAATTTTACAAAAATTAAAGTTTAACATTTTTGACTTCTAAATAAGCTCAGGACCTTCTAAATAACTTATTTCAACTGTTTATTGGCTAAAAAGTTCTTATTGTCACTTATTGGGCCTTAACGAGAATAATTCAAGGCCCAATAACGTTTTGAGATCCATTGGGCTTACGAGACAATTGGGCCTGGCTTAGGGCTTATTTTTAAAGTATAAAAACGTTACAATTGAGCTTATAAGCTAAGCTTATCAAATAAGCTAATTTATTAGCCTAACGGGCTTAACAGGCCCAAAATGTTTGTTTATATGTTTTTAGAAATCAGTTTTTGGTCGATCACTTTGTGTCTAGAAAACGGTTTATATGAGCTTAGTAGGTCAAACAAAAGGTGTAATTTATTTGTTAGCCAAGTAAACAAAGGGGTCGAGTTATAAAAAGGCATAATCATGTGTCGAATTTACGAATGACGAGACCAAAGCTTATGACCGAAATTTATATTAAAAATAGTTTCTATACTTAGAAATATTCTAAGTGTTTCGACTAGGTCAAGTGACGTTAGGAACGTGTCATATTTTACGTATGCATGTTATTATTAGCTTCAAATCTTTATTATACGTGATTGCTAGCATGGTCAAAAATGAAAAGAAAGAAAAACATATACATGTTACGTTTTAATATTTCAAAATAAAAGGTCAAAGTAAATGTGCAAAATTTAATAGTAACGAGATAAAAATAGAAAAGGAGTTCGTGAGTTCTTACCTCACCTCAAAAGGGTGGGGTAAAATTGTACGTATGGATCGAGTTTGGTTCAAGGAGGATCGTAGCGTGGTTCACGGCACACCAAGGTTCAAGACGAGCAAAGATTGGTTCACTTGGATCACTTCTACGCTTCGTACTCCTGGTTCACTTCTTGTCCCAAAAACTAGTGCACTCAACTTGTAAACTTGTAATATGGTTCGAATAGGAGTGTGTGATCAAATGAGTTTGCATGGGACATTATATAGAGGGTTTTTGAGAGTGATGATAAGCATGAGTAACCAAGAGTGTGTGTGTGTTGGCTCGTTTCCAAAAGGTGACACCACAACCTTCACCAATCGAAAACTAACAAACAATAAGAATGTGTAAGAATGTTCCTATTACATTCGTGATCTTCTACAGTGTATCCTTGCAGATTTGAGGTCATAGGTGAGTTTGGGCGGTGGCTAAGAACTTATATGACACGTTATGGAAATTTGGTACATTGGTTTCATCGTTTCACTTTGGCCGAATTTAGTGCATCAAATGTGCATGAAAATGAATGATGTTTGTCACTTTTGAAAGCTAGCTGGGTCATAAATCAAGTTATGTAAAAACATTGTGGTCTTGTGTGTTGAAATCGTAAGAGAAAGGGTGTGTTTGGAGGAGGTCACGTCGGGTACGAAGAAAGAAAGAAAGAAGGAAAATAAATAAATAAATAAATAACTAAAGGTGTGTTTGGGCTTAAAGCCTGTTGGGCTTTTGGGTTTGGTTTCGGTCCAGCAGAAAAAAGAAAAAAAAAGAAAATGAAAAAGGGTCCATTTGGTATTAATACTAGGAAGTGGGGCCCATTTAAGATGTGGGGTCCACATAGAAATTTTAGGGAGTCGGGATAAGTTCAAGTAACGATAGTGAGCAATCTCGGGAATTTTCGTAGGTTCCGGAATATATAAATATTGTACGGTATAGATAACGAAACGTATATTATAAAATATAAACGTTTGGAAATATATTCGCGATAATTTAGACTATCTAGGTTTGTGTGCAAGCAATGTTTCTAAGCAAAAGATAATTCAAAGTTTTACCGTTGTGATTTATATATCAAGTCTAAAAAAAATTTTTTTTTTTTTTTATACGTAAAAGTGGGTATTTAAATAACGTAATAACTTGTAAGTATTTACTAACCGCTGGGAAAATTACGAGAGGCTACAGTACATACATCTTATAGTGAATTCCGTCCCGGAATTCGAGTTTAGGAGGGTCGCCAAGGGTGTCTAAGAGAAGAGGTGTGGGTACTTGGTGCGAATCTGGTCCTCGCGTTCCCAAGTATACTCTGGTCCTCGTTTAGAGTTCCAACGAACTTTTATGATAGGGATACGGTTTTGTTTCAGTTGTTTGACTTCTCTATCCATGATTTCTACTGGTTCCTCGGTAAAAACGAGTTTGTCATCAAGTTGTAATTCTTTCAATGGGATGATCAGAGTTTCATCGGATAAACATTTCTTGAGGTTTGACACATGAAAAGTGTTGTGAATACGGCTAAGTTCCTCGGGTAGTTCAAGTTTATATGCCATGGGTCCAATTCTTCCTAGGATTTTGAATGGACCGATGTATCTTGGGTTTAATTTTCCCCTTTTTCCGAATCGTATCATTCCTTTCCATGGTGATACTTTTAACATAACTTTATCTCCGATCTGAAAATCCATGGGTTTTCTTTTTAGGTCGGCGTAACTTTTCTGTCTGTCTCTAGCGGTTTGTAAACGTTGTTTGATTTTGATGATTTTCTCGGTTGTCTCATGAACTAGATCCAGTCCTGTGAGTTGTATTTCTCCGACTTCTGCCCAGCAAATGGGTGATCTACACTTTCTACCGTAAAGTGCTTCGAATGGTGCTGCCTTGATACTGGTATGATAACTATTGTTGTATGAGAATTCTGCCAACGGTAAGTGTTTGTCCCAACCTTTTCCGAAGTCTATAACACAAGCGCGTAGCATATCTTCTAAGGTTTGTATTGTTCTCTCACTTTGACCATCGGTTTGTGGGTGATAGGCTATACTCATATCCAGCTTTGTTCCTAAAGCTTTTTGTAATGATTTCCAAAAATGAGACGTGAAACGACTGTCACGATCTGATATAATAGAAATTGGCACTCCATGTCGTGACACAATTTCTTTCAGATATATCTGAGCAAGTGTGTTCATTTCATCAGTTTCTTTGATTGGTAGGAAATGAGCTGACTTGGTGAGACGATCAACGATAACCCATATCGTATCGTAGCCAGTAGAGGTTTTGGGAAGTTTGGTGATGAAGTCTGATTCGCCTCAAACAGTCAGATAATTATTGATCAGCCACTTGTGAATGGCCAACTGTAATAGTCAAACAGCTGAGGCAAATGCTTCCGAGGAATACAGTGTTTTCCCGGGTCGTAAGTCCCAACGAGGTTGTGATGATATTAAAAACGAATATGTGATTAGTGAATGTGAACAGGAAAGGGTATAAAAGTGTGTGTGTGTTTACACTAGGGTTTTATAACTTTAAAATAACTTAGGTAAGCTAATGGAATGATTACGTGAAAGCTAGGTATTAAAAACGTACACCAAATTAAAAATCAGACGCGACTGCGTACTGAGAAAAAGGTGAGTTTTAAGAAAAATAAACTACAAGGGTTAAAAATGAAAATTCTATAAACTTAAACTTAAAATAAAATTTTATTAAAAAGAAAACTATTTTTTAGATTATTATATTATTTATTATTAATTATTTAAATAAAAACTATTTAACTATTTAATTAGAAAATTATAAATACTACAAATTTAACTAAAAACTTATAAAAATATTTTATAAACCTAAATAGGAACTTGAAGAAAGTATAAAAAATAAAAATAAATATTTTTGTCTTTTTATGGATTTTCTATTAATTAATAACTATTTATATTATTTAAACTAATTAAACTATTTTAAATTACAACTAATATTAAACTAACTTAGAAAATTATGGAAAATTTTATAAAACTATTTTATAACTTATAAAAGCTATAAAAAGTATAAAAACTAGGTATTACTATATAAAAATTAATTATGCTATTTAAAACTAATTTATTGATTAATTATTAATAAAACTATATTTAAATCTAATAAATATCAAATGACAATATAATAATCTAAGAAAATTATTTAAATTACTTTAACATA
The DNA here is from genome assembly GCA_030686995.1 of Artemisia argyi. Lineage (NCBI taxonomy): Eukaryota > Viridiplantae > Streptophyta > Magnoliopsida > Asterales > Asteraceae > Artemisia > Artemisia argyi. The sequence continues at coordinate 84,040,933 of CM060676.1, forward strand.
TAAGGAAATTAATAAAAATATAAAAACACAACTTACTTAATAAAAATGTAAAAATGAAAATTAAAATTAAATTGTATTAAATAGAAACTATCACTTATTTTTATGTTGTCTTTTCTTGAATTTTCTTTTTCCAAACTATATTATACCTAAATATAACTAACTTTTACAAAAACAAATATTTAATAAGCTAATAATAAGCTGTGTATAAGCTAAGAAGCAAAACAGTTGACTATTGTTGACTTTGATGAGAAATAAGCTCAAATGAGCTTATGTGGGACCCACCTTGGTATATTCTGGTACTTATAAGTTAATTGGACTTGTCAAAACTTAAAATGATCAAATAAGCTCAGTAGATAAGCTGATAAGCTCAAATAAGCTAATCCAAAACTCAATGTGAATACAGAATAGGGACAAGGTTTAGGGCTTATTCTAGGTGGGGTCCACTGAGGTAGAGGTCAAACAAAGAGTCAAAACTTAGAGTCTACTAGGAGGAGGGTTGTATGGAACTAACTAGAGGGTCTGGGGCCCACTGAGGTGGTCACAAAACACCACCAAAGTGGTGGTGATGGGTGAGTTGCTGATGTGCAGGGGAAGAAGTCTTCCCTGCAGTTGTGTTTGGAAGTGAGTGGGGCCCACAGATAAAATCCTAAAAATATGATAACTATGAGAACTTGTAGATGGGGTGGTATAGTATTACTACAACAAATTTCAAGTCTTAAATCCAACTCCTAAATTCAAAACAATTCGTGGAATTTTTGTAAAAATCTGAGAATGACTATTTTGACTTTTGAATGAAAACCAACTAGTTTGACTAATTTGAGTTTCTAACACTAACTTCTGATTAATTAAGTTGTTTTAAGATATAACTAACCTAAATTAAGCTATAACTAATGGATCTAAGCTAATGTGATGGGTGTGAGATACCAAATCCTTGACAGTTAACTGTCAAGGAAAATGGACTTGGATTTTGACTATCTACTACTTGAGACCTGAGTAGAAAAGTTTCTACAACCTATTATGACCTAAAGTAATCTAAGTGAACTAACCTAGATGACTAAAACTACCAAATAGACTCAGTAACAAGCTGAGCCAAACACCCCCTAAACAGATTGTTTACACTATAACTATAAGATGTTGAAACTAACTCCACTAATTTTATGATTGCAACAAGTTACTTACTCACTAATTAACTTATTTAAACCAAAGAAATTATTAAAAACAACAAAAACAATATTATGCAAATAACAAATTAGTGACTTACAATAGAGTTGGAACTGAGATGATGAAACCAAGACCAAGATCACAACCTAGTATCCCCCATAGGATTCTAAACCATGTTCATCCAAATAACACCCTGCTCCTTGCATCCAAACTGCTTGTAACTAGATTTTCTATTTATTTTCCTATTTTATTGATTTTCTTGAATTTATGAGTTTAACTAATAAACTGAATTATAAGATTTCTAAAAGCTTCCAAAAGCTTTGTCAGAGCTTAAATGGACTTATGAGATCAGATAACAACAACAACTAACAACATTCAACAACTTGAAATTTTTGTGATTCTTGAAACAAGTAAAAATTGCATATACTGAGAACTGAGCTGAAACTTTAAATTGACTTTAAGAAAAGTTCAAATTACATGAAACTAGCTGAGTACAAGCTTTTTAATTGAAATTACAACTGAAAATTAAGGATTATACTACCTACGACTATGTTACTCTACTCCTAAGCTAATTATTTTCATCTTCTGCTTCCCTTCTCTTTTGTAACCCTTTTCTGAGCTTTGTGGGACCCACTTGACTTTTCCCACCAATCCAGAACCGTTGATAAGGTCTATTTCATCCAGGCCGTTTAAAAGTTTCTTGGCGCCAAAGTCTTGGGGGGGTACTGTAGTTTACTTGGAGAAGGTTTAGAGCATTAAATTGGGTTTGGAGTGTTGTGGTGAGGTGGAGGATGAGGTGGTGAGAGTGGGGAGCAAGAAAAGGTGAGGTGGATGGTGGTATGGTGAATCAGTGATGGTGGTGGTATGGTTTGGGAGGGAAGGGAAAACGGGGGAGTGGTTTTGTTTGTGGGTTTGACCGGGTCAACGACCAAGGGGTTGGACTGGGCTAGGATTGGGCTTGGTAAAAGGGTGGGCTTGGTATTTTAGTTTAGTGGATTAGGATTTAGTGGATTTATAATAAAAGGGTCCGTTTCGTATTTAACTTACAAGGACCAAAATTGTAATTTGGATAAAGTTGAGGGTTTGGTGTGGCTTTTTTCAATTTTATTTTATGAGGATCATTTTTGCCAATAATGAATATCCCAAGGACTATAATTACACATTTTTCCATTTTTAAATATTTAAAGGACTATTTATGTAATTTTCGGATTTATGAGGGACTAAACATGTAATTTTCCAAAATATTATCAAAAAGTCCAGTTTTGTAAAAGTTGAATAGTATAGGGACCTTAAATGATAATTTCTCATTTTGAACACCCAGGGACTAAAACTGTCAGGTTTGAAAGTTTGAGGGACCTGTTTTGCCAAACTGTGAAACTTCAGGGACCAATCATGTAAATTCACCAAACTTAACACCAAGGACCATTCCTGCAAAAGATTATTAGTATAAGGACCAAAATTGCTTTTCTCAAAGTTTTTACATCCCAGGGACCATTTCTGTCAATTTCCAAAGTCGAGGGACTAAACTTGTAATTTTGTGAAACTTTGCACCAAAGGACTAAATATGTAACTTTATGATTAAAAAGGACCTTTGATGACTTTTTCATGTTTTTAGAATAACCAGGGACTAGTTTTGACAATTTATGAAACTTGAGGGACTGAAACTGCCAATTATGCAAACTTTGTACGTTTTTCATCAGTTTTTGCATATTTTGTGTTTGAAACATATAAAACACACCTTTAAGATATTTTAAGTATTTTGATACATATTTGAGTGTTTTTGTATGTTTTGGCAGTTCAGATTGGTATAAAATGATGAGTATTTAGACACTCATCAATCCCCCACACTAAACTATTGCTAGTCCCTAGCAATCTATTTGAGAAAAACTTAATGGATTTGAAAAACTCTTTACCAAAAGCCATCACTTTTGGAGTAGCCAGGTGTAAGAACTGTGGCACACCTGATAACCGTGTGATTTTGAGCAAACCACCAGCTGTCAACGGATTTGATTAGTCTTTACCAAAAGCCGTTTGCTTCTGGACTAGCCAACTCTTGATGGAATAGTCAACATCTTGGTGAGCTGATTACCAATTATGGTTTTTCCACGGCCTTTACCACAAGCCATAATCTTGCGGGCTAGCCAACTCATTAGCTTTTGAGGATAATGGGGAGTTGAGGAACCATACAATTTTGGGCAAATTGCAAGCCATAAACGGGTTTGAGTTATCTTTACCAAGAACCGTTTGCTCCTGGATTAGCCAATCCTGTTGTGGGTTAGACATGGAGGATTGATACCATTTATTGCGTTCTAAGTGAGAAAAAATTTTAAAATTTTGGCTAAAATGGGGGTTCTTGATGGAACATGTGTTTAAATTCGTTAGACGAATCTCCCCCCACACTTAGAACTGAATATTGTCCTCAATATTCAAAGTACCGGGTGTTAAACCGAACTTAGAACGTAAGAAGAAAATATTCTATAGCCTTTATTTAAAATGTATATACATACAAATATTTTTTTAGATAAAACTTCTTAAATAGAAGCTATCACTATATGTACATTTTTTTTTTTTTTAGAGGATATATATATATATATATACAACATGTGGGGTATCTCCCCCACACTAGGGTATTACATGGGTGAAAACCTATGTACATGCTAATGTTTTTGATTACCGAGTCACTAGCTTGACTCGACCCCGAATTCATTTGTCCATGGGGAAGTAAGTGGAAGAGACAATCTCAATCGGACTTTCATTCAAGATGTTTGGATAAACATTTGAAGCACGTGAAAGTTCCACACCGATGAGATATAATGACACCCGGCTCATAATTTATAAATGAGAATGCCGGGATCAAAGATAATGTCTTCACTCCCGAAAGAGTGAAGAACAGGATAGGGAACAGAATATATGAAGAAAAGAAAGAAAGTCATGATGAAAATCATGATTAACTCCTCATCCTCAATAGGAGAATTCATTGGTTCATGAATCTCCTCATTTAAGCTCGGTTGATCAAGACATATTATGGGTATGTCTAGATCAAAATAGAATTTATCATACTCCGGAGGAGATATGATATGAGTGAGTTCACAGGAGAACTCCTCAAAGGTGAATGATTCGTATTCGGGATTGATTTGAGTGAGTTCATTGGGGAACTCCTCAAAAGTAAATGATTCATAAACGGGAAGAGAATTATAAGAATGAGAAGTGGTGATACCACTTATCTTCTCTTCCGTTTGATCAAAATGGAACGTTTGCAATTCAGGAATAGAATCATTGATCAAAATCTCACTATCCTTGACGGGGATAGGAGATGAAATAGGCTTTGCATTAAAAGCCTCGATTCTAGAAATGAGAAGGTTAGCATTTAATAATGTAAGACGAAGAGATTCGTCTTGGATTATTTCTTCCTCATTCTCTTCTTCTGAGTTGACAAGCTCAGAAGGTAATTCCCCCACATAACTTATGTCTCCACAAGATAAAGAATAGTTCTCATCAGAATCAGAGAACATCTCAGTATGATTATTTGGAAAGACAAGAGGGGAAGGAATATCACACATATGTTCAAGAATTCCCTGTGACTCACTTGGGATTGGGACAAGGTTCTCAACACTAGACTTTATGAATTCGTCCGATTCCTTATCAGGAACAGTGTCAAGATGCTCGTCCCCCATGCTCAGAGAGTGAGTGGGAACCTCGGGTGTGATAACAATAGACTCAGGGAGTTGAGAAGGACTAGCAATAATGGAGTCTACAAGTTCCATTATTTCTACTGCTGGTGATTCAGTTATATTCATTTCTCCCTGTATTTCTACTGAAATAGCTTCAACTGAAGTTGAATCAAAAGGTTCCTCAGATACCTTTGGGATTGGAACAAGTTCATTTATTTCCTTAAGAGGAGTTACTTTGAAGTGCTTGTCCCCCATTATTAAGATATCTGAAGGGTCATTTGAGTTTTTGTCTTCAATTGGTTCATCCTCGTCACTTATATCCTCAAGATGTAATGAGTTAACAAGAGGTTTTTGTTTCTCAAGAATTAGATCCCTAAGAGTGTTTATTCCATCTTGAATGGTTTTGTTGACTTGACTTTGAGCCAAAATCATTTTTATCAATTCAGCTTTAGCTGACTCGTCCTGAGGAAGTGATTGAGGGTTTGTGTACTGTGAAGGCTGGTTAAAACCAAATTCATGATTGTTACAAGGAACCTGTTCATAGACAAACTGATTCCTAGTTTGACAATCAGAGCTGTAGTGAGGGCCTCCACAATACTCACAACAGTTGAACTGATGTGGTTGTGAGTCATCTGTGTTTAAGTCATAATTGTTATCAGGGACCTGCTCATAGACAAGCGTGTTTCCTGTTTGACAATCAGAACTGTAATGTGAACCACCACAATACTCACAACAGTTAAACTGCTGAGTCTCATGGTATGGAAGCTGGTGGAATGAATCAGTCATGTCAGGGTAGGAATAGGGATTCTGGTTATAGACAGACCCGTTTCCTGACTCTACCATGCCACAACTGGGGCAATTACCACCATTATAAGGACTACCACACCATTGACAGACAAGAGGGTGAGAATAAGACATAGAAAGAATCAAAGGGTTTTGGAGATGAGAAATGAAGAATCAAATAGGTAGGGGTGTAAAGGTGAATATTTTTGTGTTTTGATTTATAAAAATATAGATAAAAGATGGTAAATATACAATGGATGTATATCCAGAATCACTAATACGCAAAATCGTTTAGAATAAGCGCACAACCTCCCCGGCAGCGGCGCCAAATTTTGATTCGCCTCAAACAGTCAGATAATTATTGATCAGCCACTTGTGAATGGCCAACTGTAATAGTCAAACAGCTGAGGCAAATGCTTCCGAGGAATACAGTGTTTTCCCGGGTCGTAAGTCCCAACGAGGTTGTGATGATATTAAAAACGAATATGTGATTAGTGAATGTGAACAGGAAAGGGTATAAAAGTGTGTGTGTGTTTACACTAGGGTTTTATAACTTTAAAATAACTTAGGTAAGCTAATGGAATGATTACGTGAAAGCTAGGTATTAAAAACGTACACCAAATTAAAAATCAGACGCGACTGCGTACTGAGAAAAAGGTGAGTTTTAAGAAAAATAAACTACAAGGGTTAAAAATGAAAATTCTATAAACTTAAACTTAAAATAAAATTTTATTAAAAAGAAAACTATTTTTTAGATTATTATATTATTTATTATTAATTATTTAAATAAAAACTATTTAACTATTTAATTAGAAAAGTATAAATACTACAAATTTAACTAAAAACTTATAAAAATATTTTCTAAACCTAAATAGGAACTTGAAGAAAGTATAAAAAATAAAAATAAATATTTTTGTCTTTTTATGGATTTTCTATTAATTAATAACTATTTATATTATTTAAACTAATTAAACTATTTTAAATTACAACTAATATTAAACTAACTTAGAAAATTATGGAAAATTTTATAAAACTATTTTATAACTTATAAAAGCTATAAAAAATATAAAAACTAGGTATTACTATATAAAAATTAATTATGCTATTTAAAACTAATTTATTGATTAATTATTAATAAAACTATATTTAAATCTAATAAATATCAAATGACAATATAATAATCTAAGAAAATTATTTAAATTACTTTAACATATAAGGAAATTAATAAAAATATAAAAACACAACTTACTTAATAAAAATGTAAAAATGAAAATTAAAATTAAATTGTATTAAATAGAAACTATCACTTATTTTTATGTTGTCTTTTCTTGAATTTTCTTTTTCCAAACTATATTATACCTAAATATAACTAACTTTTACAAAAACAAATATTTAATAAGCTAATAATAAGCTGTGTATAAGCTAAGAAGCAAAACAGTTGACTATTGTTGACTTTGATGAGAAATAAGCTCAAATGAGCTTATGTGGGACCCACCTTGGTATATTCTGGTACTTATAAGTTAATTGGACTTGTCAAAACTTAAAATGATCAAATAAGCTCAGTAGATAAGCTGATAAGCTCAAATAAGCTAATCCAAAACTCAATGTGAATACAGAATAGGGACAAGGTTTAGGGCTTATTCTAGGTGGGGTCCACTGAGGTAGAGGTCAAACAAAGAGTCAAAACTTAGAGTCTACTAGGAGGAGGGTTGTATGGAACTAACTAGAGGGTCTGGGGCCCACTGAGGTGGTCACAAAACACCACCAAAGTGGTGGTGATGGGTGAGTTGCTGATGTGCAGGGGAAGAAGTCTTCCCTGCAGTTGTGTTTGGAAGTGAGTGGGGCCCACAGATAAAATCCTAAAAATATGATAACTATGAGAACTTGTAGATGGGGTGGTATAGTATTACTACAACAAATTTCAAGTCTTAAATCCAACTCCTAAATTCAAAACAATTCGTGGAATTTTTGTAAAAATCTGAGAATGACTATTTTGACTTTTGAATGAAAACCAACTAGTTTGACTAATTTGAGTTTCTAACACTAACTTCTGATTAATTAAGTTGTTTTAAGATATAACTAACCTAAATTAAGCTATAACTAATGGATCTAAGCTAATGTGATGGGTGTGAGATACCAAATCCTTGACAGTTAACTGTCAAGGAAAATGGACTTGGATTTTGACTATCTACTACTTGAGACCTGAGTAGAAAAGTTTCTACAACCTATTATGACCTAAAGTAATCTAAGTGAACTAACCTAGATGACTAAAACTACCAAATAGACTCAGTAACAAGCTGAGCCAAACACCCCCTTAACAGATTGTTTACACTATAACTATAAGATGTTGAAACTAACTCCACTAATTTTATGATTGCAACAAGTTACTTACTCACTAATTAAATTATTTAAACCAAAGAAATTATTAAAAACAACAAAAACAATATTATGCAAATAACAAATTAGTGACTTACAATAGAGTTGGAACTGAGATGATGAAACCAAGACCAAGATCACAACCTAGTATCCCCCATAGGATTCTAAACCATGTTCATCCAAATAACACCCTGCTCCTTGCATCCAAACTGCTTGTAACTAGATTTTCTATTTATTTTCCTATTTTATTGATTTTCTTGAATTTATGAGTTTAACTAATAAACTGAATTATAAGATTTCTAAAAGCTTCCAAAAGCTTTGTCAGAGCTTAAATGGACTTATGAGATCAGATAACAACAACAACTAACAACATTCAACAACTTGAAATTTTTGTGATTCTTGAAACAAGTAAAAATTGCATATACTGAGAACTGAGCTGAAACTTTAAATTGACTTTAAGAAAAGTTCAAATTACATGAAACTAGCTGAGTACAAGCTTTTTAATTGAAATTACAACTGAAAATTAAGGATTATACTACCTACGACTATGTTACTCTACTCCTAAGCTAATTATTTTCATCTTCTGCTTCCCTTCTCTTTTGTAACCCTTTTCTGAGCTTTGTGGGACCCACTTGACTTTTCCCACCAATCCAGAACCGTTGATAAGGTCTATTTCATCCAGGCCATTTAAAAGTTTCTTGGCGCCAAAGTCTTGGGGGGGTACTGTAGTTTACTTGGAGAAGGTTTAGAGCATTAAATTGGGTTTGGAGTGTTGTGGTGAGGTGGAGGATGAGGTGGTGAGAGTGGGGAGCAAGAAAAGGTGAGGTGGATGGTGGTATGGTGAATCAGTGATGGTGGTGGTATGGTTTGGGAGGGAAGGGAAAACGGGGGAGTGGTTTTGTTTGTGGGTTTGACCGGGTCAACGACCAAGGGGTTGGACTGGGCTAGGATTGGGCTTGGTAAAAGGGTGGGCTTGGTATTTTAGTTTAGTGGATTAGGATTTAGTGGATTTATAATAAAAGGGTCCGTTTGGTATTTAACTTATAAGGACCAAAATTGTAATTTGGATAAAGTTGAGGGTTTGGTGAGGCTTTTTTCAATTTTATTTTATGAGGATCATTTTTGCCAATAATGAATATCCCAAGGACTATAATTACACATTTTTCCATTTTTAAATATTTAAAGGACTATTTATGTAATTTTCGGATTTATGAGGGACTAAACATGTAATTTTCCAAAATATTATCAAAAAGTCCAGTTTTGTAAAAGTTGAATAGTATAGGGACCTTAAATGATAATTTCTCATTTTGAACACCCAGGGACTAAAACTGTCAGGTTTGAAAGTTTGAGGGACCTGTTTTGCCAAACTGTGAAACTTCAGGGACCAATCATGTAAATTCACCAAACTTAACACCAAGGACCATTCCTGCAAAAGATTATTAGTATAAGGACCAAAATTGCTTTTCTCAAAGTTTTTACATCCCAGGGACCATTTCTGTCAATTTCCAAAGTCGAGGGACTAAACTTGTAATTTTGTGAAACTTTGCACCAAAGGACTAAATATGTAACTTTATGATTAAAAAGGACCTTTGATGACTTTTTCATGTTTTTAGAATAACCAGGGACTAGTTTTGACAATTTATGAAACTTGAGGGACTGAAACTGCCAATTATGCAAACTTTGTACGTTTTTCATCAGTTTTTGCATATTTTGTGTTTGAAACATATAAAACACACCTTTAAGATATTTTAAGTATTTTGATACATATTTGAGTGTTTTTGTATGTTTTGGCAGTTCCGATTGGTATAAAATGATGAGTATTTAGACACTCATCAAAGTCCATTGTAATACGTTCCCATTTCCACATGGGGAGTTCGGGTTGGGTGAGTAATCCGGAGGGTTTCTAGTATTCTGCTTTTACTCTTGAACATGTTAGACATTTATTGACGTACTCAGCGATGTCGGCTTTCATGTTTGGCCACCAATATAGTTTCTTAAGATCCTGGTACATCTTGTCGGAACCTGGGTGAATGGAATATTTTGATTTGTGAGACTCATGCATGATGAGGTCACGAATACCTCCGAAGAGAGGAATCCAGCTTCTTTCCTTGAAACAAAGCATTCCATTTGATCTTTTCACAAATCCGTTTTCGTTTTCTGGCATACCAAAAATCTTTTCAATTGGTCGATTTTCTTTCTTGAGAGCTTCGCTCTGTGCGATAATGATTTGTGTTGGAAGGGGTGAACAAATAGTCATGCCTAACGATCTAACCCTGAGAGGTTTTAGTCTTTCTTTCCGGCTTAGTGCATCTGCTACTACATTAGCCTTTCCTGGGTGATAACGGATTTCACAATCATAATCACTAAGCAATTCTAACCAACGGCGTTGTCTCATGTTTAAATCCTTTTGATCTAGGATGTGTTGGAGACTTTTGTGATCTGTAAACACGATACACTTAGTGCCGTATAGATAGTGTCTCCATAACTTGAGAGCGAATACTATTGCTCCTAGTTCTAGATCATGGGTTGTGTAATTTTCCTCATGTTTCTTCAGTTGACGTGAGGCATAAGCTATTACCTTATCTCGTTGTATCAAAACTGCACCTAAACCATGGTACGAAGCGTCACAATATAGCACGAAATCTTTGCTTCCTTCTAGCAATGCTAGTATTGGAGCTTCACAAAGCTTTTGTTTTAATAGTTGGAAGGCTGATTCTGCTTCTTGTCCCCAGACGTACTTTTCGTTCTTTTGGGTCAACTTGGTCAATGGTTTTGAGATTTTAGAGAAACCTTCAATAAATCTCCGGTAGTAACCTGCAAGACCTAAAAATTGACGTACTTCTGTGGGAGTTGTAGGTGATGACCATTCTTTAACTGCCTCTATTTTTGCAGGATCCACGTGTATTCCTTGACTATTGATTACGTGTCCCAAAAATTGCACCGTGGGAATCCAAAAGTTACATTTTGAGAATTTCGCGTACAACTTTTCTTTCCTAAGTAACTCTAGGATTGTTCTCAAATGATTGGCGTGTTCCTCTTTGTTACGAGAGTAGATCAGAATGTCGTCAATGAATACTATAACGAATTTGTCCAAATATGGCTTGCATACTCGGTTCATTAGGTCCATAAATACAGCGGGTGCGTTCGTTAGACCAAATGGCATTACCTGAAATTCATAGTGTCCATAACGGGTTCTGAAGGCTGTCTTGGGAATATCTTCTTCCCGAACTCTCAATTGATGGTATCCTGACCTTAGATCAATCTTCGAGTATACACTCGATCCTTGTAATTGATCAAACAAATCGTCTATTCTAGGTAAAGGATATCGGTTCTTTATAGTGAGTTTGTTTAACTCTCGGTAATCTATGCACATTCGGAATGATCCGTCTTTCTTTTTAACAAATAGAACTGGGGTCCCCAAGGTGATGAACTTGGTCTAATGAAACCTTTATCGGATAATTCCTTTAGTTGTTCCGATAGTTCCTCCATTTCGGAAGGTGCCAACCTGTATGGTGCTTTTGCTACTGGTGCCGCTCCAGGCACTAGTTCAATTTGGAACTCTACTTGACGAGTCGGTGGAAGACCAGGTAGATCTTCAGGAAATACTTCGGGGAATTCCTTAACGATAGGTACGTCTTTAAGTTGTTTCTCGGTTAACTTACTTTCCGTTACCTGAACCATGAATACATGACATCCTTCGTTCATGTATTTTATCACTCTGAGGCATGAGATGATTCCGTATCGGTTTTTATTCTTGTCGCCATGGATAACGAGGGTTTCATTCTTAAGAGGAATGTGTATGGCTTTCTCGTCACAATGAATCTTAGCATGATGTTTGGATAACCAATCCATTCCGATGATAGCATCAAAACTACCGAGTTGGACAGGCATCAGGTCAATAGGAAAGGATTCTCCTACGAGGGTTAAGGTACAATCTTTTAAAACAGAGTTGGTGCTAATTAAGTTCCCATTGGCCATTTCTATCTCGTATGTGGTGTTTAGCTTAGAAGGGTTAGAGTTAATGAAAGGGGCAAACGTATCTGATACAAAGCTCTTATCTGCTCCAGAATCAAATAATACTCTAGCATTATGATGATTTAATAAGAACGTACCCGTGACAACGTCGGGGTTTTGTGGTTCATTTTCATTTCCCATCACGTATGCTCTTGCTCGTGCAGTGTTCTGACCATTTCCTTTTGGACAGCGGTTCTTGAAGTGTCCAGTTTCTCCGCATGAGTAACATGTTGGTGCTATTGGTTGTAGGTTGCTGCCGGTAGCAGGGGTCCTACAATCTTTTGTGGCATGACCTATCCTTTGGCATTTATGGCATTTTACTGTACAAGCACCATTGTGATGAAGCTTGCATCGGTTGCACTGTGGCTTAATACATTGATATCCATTGCCATTGGTTGCCGTAAATATCTTAGGAGGTTCTTGTCGTTGGTTCTGTTGTTGACGATGTGGGTTCTTGTTCTGGTGTTGTTGTTGGTTGATCCTGTTGTAGTTGTTGTTGTTGTTGTGGTGATGGTTGTTGTTGCGATGGCCGTTGTGGTAGTGATTGTGGTTTTGGTGGTGGGTGGTTCTCCTGTCATCGAGCTTTCTTTTGAGTTCGTTGCACTTGATTTCGCGGTCTAGGAGTTTTTGTGCTAACTCCATTGCGACATCTAGCGATGGTGGGTTGGATGCTGTGACGTTTCCTTCAATATTCCGGGGAAGACCTTCAATATACTTCTCCAGAGTTTTCTCTAAATCTGGTACGATAGAAGGACATAATGCCATTAGCTCGTGGAATCTCCTGTTGTAAGCCCTAAGATCGATCCCTTTGACTGCAAGGACATGGAATTCGTCTTCCAGTTTTCTTATTTCGGATCGAGGACAGTACTTCTTTAGGATCTTAGCTTTGAATTCCGTCCAGGAGAGTCGGTACGCTGCTTCTGTACCTAAAGTTTGAGTTGTAGCGGTCCACCATGACAAAGCGTCATCCATTAAGGTTCCTGTGGCAAATGTGACCCTGTTGTTTTCTGAGCATCCACTCCTTTGGAATACCGTTTCGCATCTCTCGAACCAATGGGCAAGTTTAGTTATCCCTTCAGTACCCATGAAGTAAGTTGGCTGACAAGCCATAAAGTCTTTATAGGTACATTGGCGAGGTGCGGGAGCAACATTTCTTGCCGGTTGTGCGTTAGCATTTGCTTGTTCGGCTAAGGCTGCATTGATTCCATTGGTGATTGCTTGTTGGATTTCTTCCGGGGTCATGGTTGCTGCTGAGGTAGTGGTCGCAGTTCTCTTAGGTGCCATATTCCTAAAAATGAGAGTATATTTTCAGAATTTTCATAATAACCATCTTGTGTTAGGCTATTTAGTAACATCAATAGGTTCAAAGTTATAATAGTGTCACATATATCACGATGCAATATACGATATCATAACACTCATGAAAATAAAGCAAACATAACATCATTGATTAGATTGTCGTTTTGAGTTTACATCACTTATTCATTCTTGTTGACATATCTCTAGGACATTCAAATACAAGTTATTACTGTGATGTAGGTGAGGCTACGTCGACAATCTATGGCATTCTAGGGTTTTCCTTGGTTATCATCAAGACGACGTTCTAGTTCCTGAATTTTGGCGGCCATGGTTTCTATGATTTGGTCTCGGTCTCTCTCCCTAGCTTGTGTTTCTTGTTGTGCACGTCGCAGAGACATGACTTGGGCTCTTGTGGTGTCGAGGGCTTGATAGATGTCACACATGATGTCCTTGTTTACGGTGTTAGCAGAGCAAAGTAATCCGATGAATTCCATAGCTTCACCAAATTGGGTACTTAGTTGTTCAATCATGGTTCCCGTCTCTAGGTGTCCCATCACAAGTTGTTCTATCTCAGCTGACATGACTTCTATCAGTTCATTAGGGATGTTGTTTACCAAGGTGGCTATGGCGTCTAACCTGTCTTCATGTCTTACTAACCTAGCTGCCAAAAGTGGTATGGTATGGTGAATGGGTTCTCCAGTGACTGGAAGGATCTTAGATGCAGCAAATGATGATCTTTCACCAAGTTCTCTGTTGGTGGGAGTACCTTCTTGAGATCTCCAATACTTAAAGATTGGTAGTAGAAATGACCATTTGCGAGCATTGACCTGCTTACGAGCCTTATGGTTGGTTCTTGCATAATAGTAAGGATCCGAGGAGGTAGGACGAATCTGGTAATTCCTTGGTTGATAAGGCAGAGGAGTACTGGAAGTTTTCACAGGTGGTGGACTGTTGATTGTTACTGGTACAGTAGTAGTCTGCTGATAAAATATACTAGGTAGTATTACTGGTTCTGCAGTTGGAGCAACTTCCTTTTTCCATTTAGTATCATCCCAGATGTCTTTTTCTTCAGCATATGAAAGAGCTTTTCCAGCAGTGGCTGGTTCATAAGGCTGGAATGGAGAAGTTTGCTTGCTGCGTCTGATTGGACCAGATGATGCTTGAGGTGAAGTAAAGGATTGCTGACTTTCCTTATTCTTGTCTGTTGTAGGTGACACAGTCATTGGAGCAAGAGTTGGTACAATAGGTGTAGAGCTCTCAGTTTCTGAATCCGATAACAACACAATGAAGTTGGGTTTGGAAGATATGGTACTGTAATAATCCCGATTAGTAAACATAGTTATTAGCATAATCATAACATGTAAGCATATATCAAGTTATATAAGTAAGAAATAATGAGAAGTAACTTTTCTACCAGATGTTGGAATGTAGGCACGGAGGGCATGAAGTGGTATTTTGTAAAAATGGTCCTGTTAAAGTGTAGTTATAGTCCAATGTTTAAAAACATCTGGTTCTCTATAACTGTGGCTCTGGATACCAATCTGTAACACCCCCAAAAGTCGTTAATAACAGCGGAAGACTTAACATGTCAGCGGAAGACTTTCGGGGTATTACTTCAAGGATCTTTGTCACAATTATAGTAGACAACACAAAGTGAAGTATTAAAGTTTAATTTATTTCAAAATACCAAATATACAAGACTTTATTAATTCAAGAACGTGTTTTATTCTGAAGGAAAATAGGTAATTTATTATGGTTCTTCTCATGCTTTTGCCCACTCCGTGCCATCCAGATCCGTCTTGTTTAGTTACCTGAGATAAATATGCTAAAGTCAACATAAAGTTGAGTGATATTCATAGGTTTGAGTTTAAGAGTTTGAATCACAAGTTAAGAGTGTATTGTAATCACATACAATCAATATGTAAAAAAAATCAATGTTCCTGTTATTGCCTTAAGCTCATGATACTCAACGATTAACAGCCAATCATAAGTATGTATTATGATGGTAAGTACTAAGCCCCCAAAGATAGGTATTTGTCAATAATCTATTTATAAGAACAATAAAGTGCGCCTGGTGTTTTCTCCAACAACCAAACGAGGATTGTCAATCACTAATAGTACTATCCACAATTATTTACGTTCACCCTTCAGGTGATTAAGGTTCATGATCGAGGGACTTCTGACAATAGTAACTTAAGCAAATAACATTGGCTGACGGTATTTCAATACCCGGTATAAAAGACTTGTGTTCGAGTTTTAAGCATGTATCTCCCCCACGGGAAAATAGTTAAAGAGTGGGCTATGAAATCACCTTAGTAGTAGTAGTAGTAGTTTCGTAACTCAAAGATGTTTGCAACGGCTTCACACACAACCTATAATATAATGCAAGTTTCAGTTGATAGTCTAAATCTGGTTTTATCGCGAATGTTTGTCATATTTCCAATATACATCGAAGTATAAAATGATAGGTCATGATAAAAGTTAATAATAATATCGTATAGTTAACTTTTATTTATTACGGCGAGGATTATATATATAACGTATATATAATTAAAAATTTCAAAGTTTTATATCAATTATCATAATATTTATATAAAACTTTATAAATATAATAAGAAATATTTATTCCAGTAAAGTCCTTCAAGTTTCACAAGTTTTACAATTTTGACCTAACGGTATAACATTTTCACCGTTAGTCCAATATATACATATTTTACATTTTTGGTCCAATATATAACAATATTTACCTTTTATGACTCCAAGTTTCATTATTAACAGTCTAGTACTTATAAAAACAGAAAGTGACAGTTTCTACCCAAAGTTCGCAACTTTGGCAGTTTTAGTCCTCGGTTAGTGAAATTTTGCAAACTTAGTCCAAATTTTACAAAAATTAAAGTTTAACATTTTTGACTTCTAAATAAGCTCAGGACCTTCTAAATAACTTATTTCAACTGTTTATTGGCTAAAAAGTTCTTATTGTCACTTATTGGGCCTTAACGAGAATAATTCAAGGCCCAATAACGTTTTGAGATCCATTGGGCTTACGAGACAATTGGGCTTGGCTTAGGGCTTATTTTTAAAGTATAAAAACGTTACAATTGAGCTTATAAGCTCAGCTTATCAAATAAGCTAATTTATTAGCTTAACGGGCTTAACAGGCCCAAAATGTTTGTTTATATGTTTTTAGAAATCAGTTTTTGGTCGATCACTTTGTGTCTAGAAAACGGTTTATATGAGCTTAGTAGGTCAAACAAAAGGTGTAATTTATTTGTTAGCCAAGTAAACAAAGGGGTCGAGTTATAAAAAGGCATAATCATGTGTCGAATTTACGAATGACGAGACCAAAGCTTATGACCGAAATTTATATTAAAAATAGTTTCTATACTTAGAAATATTCTAAGTGTTTCGACTAGGTCAAGTGACGTTAGGAACGTGTCATATTTTACGTATGCATGTTATTATTAGCTTCAAATCTTTATTATACGTGATTGCTAGCATGGTCAAAAATGAAAAGAAAGAAAAACATATACATGTTACGTTTTAATATTTCAAAATAAAAGGTCAAAGTAAATGTGCAAAATTTAATAGTAACGAGATAAAAATAGAAAAGGAGTTCGTGAGTTCTCACCTCACCTCAAAAGGGTGGGGTAAAATTGTACGTATGGATCGAGTTTGGTTCAAGGAGGATCGTAGCGTGGTTCACGGCACACCAAGGTTCAAGACGAGCAAAGATTGGTTCACTTGGATCACTTCTACGCTTCGTACTCCTGGTTCACTTCTTGTCCCAAAAACTAGTGCACTCAACTTGTAAACTTGTAATATGGTTCGAATAGGAGTGTGTGATCAAATGAGTTTGCATGGGACATTATATAGAGGGTTTTTGAGAGTGATGATAAGCATGAGTAACCAAGAGTGTGTGTGTGTTGGCTCGTTTCCAAAAGGTGACACCACAACCTTCACCAATCGAAAACTAACAAACAATAAGAATGTGTAAGAGTGTTCCTATTACATTCGTGATCTTCTACAGTGTATCCTTGTCAGATTTGAGGTCATAGGTGAGTTTGGGCGGTGGCTAAGAACTTATATGACACGTTATGGAAATTTGGTACATTGGTTTCATCGTTTCACTTTGGCCGAATTTAGTGCATCAAATGTGCATGAAAATGAATGATGTTTGTCACTTTTGAAAGCTAGCTGGGTCATAAATCAAGTTATGTAAAAACATTGTGGTCTTGTGTGTTGAAATCGTAAGAGAAAGGGTGTATTTGGAGGAGGTCACGTCGGGTACGAAGAAAGAAAGAAAGAAGGAAAAAAAAAATAAATAAATAACTAAAGGTGTGTTTGGGCTTAAAGCCTGTTGGGCTTTTGGGTTTGGTTTCGGTCCAGCAGAAAAAAGAAAAAAAAAGAAAATGAAAAAGGGTCCATTTGGTATTAATACTAGGAAGTGGGGCCCATTTAAGATGTGGGGTCCACATAGAAATTTTAGGGAGTCGGGATAAGTTCAAGTAACGATAGTGAGCAATCTCGGGAATTTTCGTAGGTTCCGGAATATATAAATATTGTACGGTATAGATAACGAAACGTATATTATAAAATATAAACGTTTGGAAATATATTCGCGATAATTTAGACTATCTAGGTTTGTGTGCAAGCAATGTTTCTAAGCAAAAGATAATTCAAAGTTTTACCGTTGTGATTTATATATCAAGTCTAAAATTTTTTTTTTTTTTTTTTTATACGTAAAAGTGGGTATTTAAATAACGTAATAACTTGTAAGTATTTACTAACCGCTGGGAAAATTACGAGAGGCTACAACGTCTCAATGATCAGGCTAGATCGATCTATCTAACGTTGCAGTACCGTCTAATAACCACACAAACGGTAGTAGATGTTTTCCAAATTAAGCAATGGAACCATCTACAACGCTAGATAGAGCGCCCTAATCATTGAGCTTTAAGTTATTAGAAAATAGATTCTTACTATCATTTATATTGATCCCTTAGATGTGACGAACATACATATTAATTATGTAGATTCTACGACATTAGAGAGCTAATTGTGCATGAATGAAATCATATAAAATTTATATTAACAATGAAATGAACTACCATCCTTTCTACCCTAGCCAACAACAACATATTATTCAACCTTGAATCTCTAACCTACCAACATGCTGGAACACGAAGATGCTAAATTCAAGCATCGAACCTACAAATTATACTTGATAATTGTTTCTGTATTTTGACAAAGAGCAAAGATGAATCAACATGGATGAACAACACCAAAACAAGTTTCATACTTGAAAGTGGTGTCTGTTCACCCATTTTGATACTTCTTCCATCTTTGATACTTGGATGTTTTAGCCTAAATATTCGCACACACATCCGCCACTTTTCTTCCTTATTCTCTCAATACAAATGCAACATAATTCTTATATCAAAAATACATCATACACATATATATAAAGCAAACAGACTGATACAAACAATCTACAAATGTTGAGTTAAGAATAGAGTCTAAGTAACATCACTCATCTTGAATGCGATAATGAAGGAGTGTGGCCTGTCCTGAACAATACACACTATATCATTATCGCATTGAAGACGTCTCAATGATCAGGCCATATCTATCTAACAATGTAGATGGGTTCCATCGCTTTAATTGGACTCCGTTTTCTAACGATGTTTAATCTTGATTATTGAAAGAACCATTAAACATCGTTAGGAAATGGGGTCCAATCAAAGCGATGGAACCCATCTACATCGTTAGATAGATCTGCCCTGGTAATTGACCTTTGAATTCTTAGCAACCAAATTCTTACTATCATTTATATTGCTCACTTAAATGTGACAAACATACATATTAGTTATGTAGGTCCTACGACATTAGAGAGCTAATCATTAATCTATGAAATCATATTAAATTTATATCAACAATGCAATGAAAATATTTTATTGTAACTAAATACATGAAAAAACTGTTTAAGTTCTTGATATGTTTATTGTACTTCAACCTAATCCTAAGATAAAATAAGCTAATCCAAGCAAACCTTAATATCTCTTTTGCTCTAATTATTCGCAAAAACAACACAACATGTTCTTCCTTATTCTATCAATACAAATTATACTTGATAATTATTTCTGTATTTTGACAAAGAGCAAAGATGAATCAATAATGGATGGACAACACCAGAACAAGGTTATGTTCATACTTGAAAGTGGTGTATGTCCACCCATCACTGATACTTCTTCCATCTTTGATACTTGGATGTTTTAGCCTAAATATTCGCACACACATCCGCCACTTTTCTTCCCTATTCCCTCAATAAAAATGCAACATAATTCTTATAACAGATAGTCAACCTAATCCTAAGATAAAATAAGCTAATCCAAGCAAACCTTAATATCTCTTTTTCTGTAATTATTCACAAAAACAACACAGCATGTTCTTCCTTATTCTACCAACACAAATACAACGCAATTCTTATAACAGATAATCAACCTAAGCCTAAGAATAAATAGCTCTAAGGGGGTATTTGGATTATATTCATTTGTGATCTTATCAGCTTTTTGAGATTTGGGATCAAAACCTAGATCCGAGTGAGTTGTAACTGTGAGTGAGAGAGAGAAATAGAGGATTATGGAAATGTGTGAAGTGTGTTTGATAAGTTTGTATATATATATATATATATATATATATATATATATATATATATATATATTACTGTAGAAGTGTAAATGAAGTGTGTTTGATACTCTTGCTAGGGGTGTTCACGGGGCGGTTCGGTTCGGTTCGGTTAGTTGGAAAATTTTAACTATCCATCGCGGGGCGGGTAACTTATTTATATTATATACGGTTCGGCTCGGTTAACCATGGATATCTAAAAGTAAAACCCGAAACCGAATGCTTGGTTTGCCAATTTCTCGGGTTTTTTGAACACCCGTAATGCTTGGTAGGGGGTTATAGAGGGTGAAGAATGGGAAAGGTAGTGAAAAAATATGCTTGGGAAAGCATAATGCAATAAACCATTACCCAATAGTGGGTCATGGATCATTACCCAATAAATTGGGGGGATTGATCTTCTTTACATTTCCATTTCCCAAGTTTTAACTCAACTATTTTCAAATTCAACCCTCAACTAAAACTAATATTTCATTTAATAACTAATAAAACACAACTTATATTAATACTTAAAAGACTTGGCTAGAGGCGATAGTTAGAAAACATGAGTTGGCGTTTTCCCGTAAATAGGTGTTTTAAAAGTGGG
Source organism: Artemisia argyi (assembly GCA_030686995.1). Lineage (NCBI taxonomy): Eukaryota > Viridiplantae > Streptophyta > Magnoliopsida > Asterales > Asteraceae > Artemisia > Artemisia argyi. Next base: position 84,061,504 of record CM060676.1, read on the forward strand.
ATCTCTCAAGTCTCAACACTCGTTTCGAGTGTTCTCAATTAAGCACATAACATATTCATACCTGTATTGAAAGATCCACATTTGTTGGGTAAGGGGAAAGCCGACTTTCAAAATTCGCCCGGGACCATACAGTGTCCTGGCGCGTCACCCGCGCGTTGACGCGCAGGCAGCGCGCTAGAGCAGACATGGGCTCCGGCGATTTTGAGCTAATGTTTGTTATTTTATGTGTTTCGATGGTTTATTTGTCATCATTAACACAAGAAGAGATCTTGATCATGTTGCCTCAACAAAATCAAACACTATGTTTACTTTCATTGATGATTTATACATTATGTTGGTCCCTTTTACTTGGTTAACAGTAACTAAAAAGCTAATGTAACCAAGTTGTATGACTTTTAACAAAGATGTATAAATGATTAACAATAAAGCAACGTAAACATAAGAGACAATATTTTTCAACGTTTAATTCTTTATTAGAAATTAATCAAAAAGAATCGTACCAAAGTGTTTGCAGAATAACACTTGGGATTGAAACGACAAGTGTGGTATTGACTCCTCTCTAAACTCAAACAATGTTGAGTGACAACTTCAGGACCCACTGAGATATCTCAGGGGTTATGTTGTTCTTTGGAGGAGTAAAAGTGGTTTGTGAATGCTTTGCATTAATTGCACAAACTTGTCAACTTTTACTCCTCACTTATGCTACCTATTTATACACAAATGTGAACAACTCTATTATACAATGGACCTAAGCATTCCTTAATAAAATCTTGATAGATTTTATTCTCTGGCAAGGGAAACTTCTTTGGGTTAAGTCCAAAAGGAACTTTCTGATGACAGTCTGGTTTTAACCATTTGGGGAAAGTTTGACCTTAAAGTGATAAAGCACTTTAGTGAACCAGTTCAAATGTTCCCGCCCAGTCTCGCCAAAACATCAGTCTTCAAGTCATCAGTCTTCAGTACCATGATAGTTGTTGAGGAGTCTTAGGGTTCAGCGAGTTATTGTCATCCTCACTGAACTCATCACCTTCTTCTTGGCTTAGATCACACTCACTGAGTTCCGCCTCACTAAATAGAGAACCTTTTTTTCTTAGGCTCGGTCTAAGCATCCAAAAGATGACTCACTGAGTTACTGTTCATTCAGTGACTTGTTTATACTTAGGTTATTTTACGTTCAAATCCTTGTTAGAAGAAGATTGGGGAATTCAGTGACCCAACAATCTCCCCCTATTTGAACATACAAATAGCCTAAGTATCTCTTGATTCAGTATGAGTTTGCATGGGTCTTCATCTCATACTGAATGTTGATGTAATTATAGGTAGGACACATAATTTAAACAAAACATCAAAGTTTATTCATAGTTATTACAAGTCCTACAAATTACAAAAAAATAAAAGATAGTTGTTGCAGATTAGATGTTCAGGTGGTATCCAAAGGCTTCAAGCTTTGCTTTCTTTGTTGTGAGTAGATGTCTTTCAGGATGTTCATTGATCATTACTTCCAAGTCCTGGCAGAATCTTTTGTTTTCCCTTGATGGGGGATGCCAACATGAGGTACATGAGCATTGCTTTGACTCCTACCTTATCCATATCAGACCATCTTTGGAAAGCAAAGTTTCCAAACTCATCAGTGAAGCATAAGCCTCTTTCAGGTGCTTCAAGGACTATATTGTTAACAAAAGTGATCCCTTCAGGAAGCGACCTGTCACAATCTAGCCCTGGTACTTTGATCTCAGGCTCCATCTCAATTTGCTTCCTTTTCCTCCTGGAAGGCTTAGATGGAGCAGTCTCTGTTGTTGAAGCAAGAAGAAGGGAGAGAATGTTTAGTGCTTCAGGCATTGCTTTCAGTCTGTCATACCTTTCCTTCAGTGACTTAAGAAGGTTGGGTACCACAACATTATTCTTCTAGGCAGTGATGGGATGAAGCTCATCAAACTCAGTGATGCCAAAGTCAGCAAACCTGAATGGTTTGTGAACTTCCATCACTCTTTTATCCTGTCCCCTGAAGACAGTGACTATGGCAGGATTGGTGTTGCGATGAATTTGAATGTCAGTGATGGTTTCCGGTTTCAGCCTTTCTTTCATCACCCAATGATACTTTTCAATCCTAGTCTTCCTTATATGAGCGTCCCTCCTGAGCTTCTCTTCCCTTTCCCTTTTGAGAGCACTCAACTCTTCTTCTTGAGCCTTTTTGAAGGCTGCACCAGCTTGCTCAGTGGCTAGTGCCTCAGTGTCCAGACCAATCTTTTCAGCCTCCTCATGAACAACCTTTATAAGGGCAGGCTTGCTCATTCTCTCTTCTTCAGCAACCTTTTGCAAAATCTCAATTCGTTCCATGTGGGCTTGAATTTCTGCATTGGTGAGATGATGCACAACTCCATGATTTCAAACAGGACTCTGATGGGTTCATCAGGATCATATCTGACTATTGTGGAGGCAGGCTTGAGCACAATTTCAGGTTCAGAGGTGGTAGCAATACTTTTTCCTCTGTCCTGCCTGAGAGTGTAGGAGACTAGTTCCTGTAGTGGTGGAACTTCATTGATTGGTGTGGCTTCAGTGACATGCTCTCCCTTAGTGTGAGAGGGCTATCCAGCTCCTTGTTCTTCAGTATTAGGGGCTTTAGTAGCATTCTCCCCCTCAACATTTGCCTGAACATCAGTGATGGCAAGTGTTGGCTGTACTGAAGAAGTAGATGTGCCCTTCAAAGCTTGGAAAATTTCCGTCCTCATAGACTTGATCTCCTGAGTATCCTGTTGAATGATGGATACTTTGGAGTCAAGTGTAGCCTAAGCTTGTTCAAGAGCTGTCATCCTGGATCCCAGAGTCCATGCCAGAGAAGTGGACCTTTGGGATTGAGCTGCCACTGATTCTTCCATTTTGATGAAGGAAGATTTAAGAGACTCCACAATTGTGGTGAGACCCTGAACATTCGATCCCTTTAGCAAGTCAAGTAACTCAGTGAGGGCCACTGAGTTTACCTGATACGTCTCCGATGCCTGAAGAAGCTTCCTGGTGAGTTCAGGATCATCCTTGACTAATTATTGAACATACTGAACCCCTACATTCAGCTGGTTAAGGGATATCAAAAACTTATTCAAGCGAGTGATCATCTATGTTAGGGAGTGGTTAACTGAGGCATTCTGTTCCCTGACATCATCATCGAAGTCTTCGACAGCATCTTTGAGATTATGATAATGAACCGCCTGTTCAGTGTGCATGTCAAAGACCTCATCAGTGATCCCCCTGTACAAAATGTTAGTAATCTTTTTGATGAATTTGGTGAAGGCTTTCTCAGTGAGAGGAGCTTGATCATCTCCTGATGACTCTGGCTTGGAATGTATGTCAGTTACTTCATGGTTAGAAGATTGAGGAGACTGAGGAATTGGTTCAGGAACTGTCTCCTCAAACTCCATATCATTTCTGGCCTTAAAAACTTCCTCATCACTGTCGAATTCATCATCAGAATACAAAACTGCCTGAGCATCAGCTAGGGACTGAATCTGCAAAAAAAGGTTATCTGGCTCCTCTTCATAAGAAGACTTGCCTTCGTTTTGGCCAGGTCCTGACCCCTCAAATCCGGTAGATTGGGTTTTATCTACCTGGTCCTCAAGGTCAGTTCCTGAGTTATGCGCACCTTCGGGGGTGGTTGTGGGTTCCATATCAGCGGGTGGCTTTTGTCCCTCTGAATCTTTGTCCCCCTTAACCCCTTCAGACACTGATGGGTGTTTCTCAGTGCCATCACGCAGAGCCATGAAAGTTGTGTCCCTATCAGCGGGTTGTATGTTTCCCTCTGAGTCTTTGGGATGAGTTTTTGTGCCCTCAGACAAAAGCTTTGATTTGCGAATGTCCTCATCAGGCACCGGAGTGGTTTTGCCCCCCTTTCCAGCATGCTTGTACTGTCCTGTCGAAGATTTAAGGGCGAGAACTCCCTGTTGCTTGGGTTGTGATTTACCCGAGCCTTTAGCAGGATGTGATTGTTTTTGGATCCCCTTCTTAGTGGAGTAGTGCTGTCCCACTGAGGGTTTAGGACCCCTTACTCCCTGATAGTCTGGTTGTGATTTGCCAGAGTCTTTAGCAGGATGTGAAGGTTTAGTTGGTTCCAACTCCACTGACTTGTTTACGTCAGCAGAGCCTTTGGAAACGGGTTCGCCCGAGGACACTGAGTGTGATGTCTCAGTGCCCTCAATTGGCCTTTGTTTTAGAGTCATTGACTGGGTTATAATTCTCAGGGTGTCCGTAGTCACGGTCTGTTGTTGTTGTTGTTGTTGCCCCCTATTGTCAGGCTTAGGGGCGGAGGTCTCAGTGGCGAGTGACTTGGGTTGAGCCACCTTCTTGGACCCCTGTCCCTTCTTCCTCTTCACCTTTTTGGTGGGAGAGGGAATTGGTGATATGATGTTGTCACCCTGGATAGCAGTCAGCATATATGTGGTCAGGGCGACACGTGTTACCTCAATAGGGTCACGTGAGTAATTTGCCTTATGTAAGACATTAGGCTCAAAGCCGACACTGTCAGGCTTGATATACTCCGATCCTAATAAGTCATTTAGGGCACAGGAAACGAATCTACGGTAAGACATGTATTTTTGCCTAGACTTCCCACCCAATTTGGCTATGAGGTCCCTGAAGATAATTTCTCCAAGGTCAATCTTTTTACCCTCAATGAGACAGTACACTATCATTGATTGAGTAGTGTTTAGTTGCTCAGTTGAGGATTTATTCCCCCAAAGGACCTGAATTGGAAATGTCATTAGGATCCTCCAGGGGGCAGGGAACCATGTTTTGATTATGGAGGTTTCGGACACTAGGGCCCCTGGAGTAGCATCAGGATGATGTTTATCATAGGGCCCAAGTTCCAAGAGGAGTTGTCTAACTTCCTCTTTAGTTGGTTTGGCAACAAAGGTCTCAGTGTTGTCAAGGCCAGTGGCTTTGACAAAGGTTTTGTAGTCAAGAGTTAGGAACTTAGTTCCATTCTTCACTGAGAACCTGATTTTGGCCTCCTTTAGCGCATCAGGGTTTTCAACCACCGCTGTGCACCAAAATTCCCTCAAGTAGTCATGATAGATGACTGAGGGGGTTTTTGTGAATGTGGTGGTGAGAAAACAGTTTTGTAGGAACTTCACCACATCCCTGTATTCAAGGAACCCTTCAGGGTAGGCAAAGTTCCCCACCACATTGTTTTTGGTGAGGTCTACGCTTTCCATTTGGAAATCCACATTGGGTGCGTATTTTATGACCTTTAAAGAAGCCATTTTTGTTTGATAAAGGTCTGGTTTTGAACAAAGAAGAAGCACGCAAAGTTTTTGAAAGCAAAATGATTCTTGAAATAATTTTGCAAGAATTTTGTTAAGATTTTTAAAGCGTGTGTGTGTTCTTCTTTGTGGGGGTATTTATAGGGTAGGAATTAGGGTAGTGATGTTGTGGATACCAACGGTTTTTATTATTCAACCAAAACGGCATAATAATGTGGGTTTGATATCCGCATTTAATATCACAATTCCCACTACCCTATTTTCTCTCACATGATGGGGTGAACAGTTGTGTGGCTCTGCAAATAATGCACTTTTGCAGAGTGGTATCATCACAATGATTTGTTGTGAGAGAGCAATTAATGCTCAGTGGTGTTTGGTGAGAGAGATGTGGGGGCCCAAGGAGTGGATGCCAGTTATGTAAGTGACATATATTCCTATATTAAATAGGAATCAGTTACCTACCTGGGACGTTTACTAACTAAGTACTTAGAGAATTTAGTTAGGGTATTCAATGCCATTTTTCATCATGAGCCCCCCGAATGATTTTTCATTCAATAAAAAATTGGTTTTCACGAAGGGTGTGATCAGGGACCTAGAGAATTTACATCAGGTTGGAACACTTTTGAACAGTTTCCTGATTCTATGTCCAACATGCCCAATTCAGCTTTCAATCTTGTGAAAGTGGGTTCATCCAGGGGTTTTGTGAAGATATCAGCTAGCTGATACTCAGTGGGGATGAAATGTAGTTCAATTTCTCCATTTGTGATGTGGTCCCTGATGAAGTGGTATCTGATGTCAATGTGTTTGGTTCTTTGATGAAGTACTGGATTGTTTGAGATGGCTATGGCACTTGTATTATCACAAAAGATAGGTACCATCTTATACTGAATGCCATAGTCACTCAGTTGGCTCTTAATCCATAGTACACTTGCACAGCATCCTGCAGCAGCCATATATTCAGCTTTAGCTGAGGACATGGCCACTGATTGTTGTTTCTTTGTACTCCAACACACCAGTTTACTACCAAGAAATTGGCAGGATCCTGAAATACTTTTCCTATCCATATTACATCCTGCGTAGTCAGAGTCAGTGTACCCTTTGAGATCAAATCCTGAACATTTTGGATAATACAACCCAAGGTTTGGAGTACCCTTCAGGTACCTGATGATTCTCTTGACAGCAGTGAGATGTGATTCTTTAGGGTCAGCCTGGTATCTTGCACACAGGCAGACTGAGAATTGGATATCAGGCCTTGAGGCAAGTAAGTACATCAGGGACCCTATCATTCCTCTGTATTGGGTTTGATTCACTGATTTTCCAGTGAGGTTAGGGCCAAGGTTGTTTGGAGGAACCATAGGAGTCTTCACTGAAGAGCAATCAGTGAGCTCATACTTCTTCAGTAGGTTCCTCAGGTATTTTTCTTGGCAAATGGATATTCCTTTTACAGTTTGTTTGATTTGGAGTCCAAGAAAGTATGTGAGTTCACCCATCATGCTCATCTCAAACTTTGTGGTCATCAGTTTCTCAAACTATTTGCAAAGTTTGTAGCTTGTTGAGCCAAAGATGATGTCATCAACATACACTTAGACAAGAATGACATCACTCTTTGTTCTGTAGATGAACAGTGTGTTGTCAATCTTTCCTCTGACAAACTTGTTTTGGATCAGGAAGGCTGAAAGAGTTGCATACCATGCCCTGGGAGCTTATTTCAGTCCATAAAGGGCCTTGTTAAGCTTGTAGACATGGTTGGGGTATTCACTACTTTCAAAGCCAGGAGGCTGTTGTACATAAACATCTTCTTTGATGTTACCATTTAGGAATGCACTTTTAACATCCATTTGGTAAACTTTAAAGTTCATGTAAGTTGCATAGGCAAGGAAGATCCTGATGGCTTCCATTCTAGCAACTGGTGCAAAGGTTTCCTCATAGTCTATACCTTCCTGTTGATTATATCCTTTGGCAACCAGTCTTGCTTTGTTTTTGATGACTGTGCCATTCTCATCAGCCTTGTTTTTAAAGACCCATTTCATACCAATGATTAAAACACCCTGGGGCATTCAACAAGGGTCATGACATCATTTCTGTCAAATTGTTCCAATTCATCTCTCATGGCCTGAACCCAACTTTTATAAGTCAGAGCTTCTTTGACATTTTTAGGCTCAATCTCTGAGAGATAGTCTGCATAAAGACATATATTGGCAGAGGCGGCCTTGAGTTTAGCAGCCTTGCTTCTTGTGAGCATGCCTTCAGTGGGTTCACCAATGATGTTCACAAGCTTAATGATTTTGGATCTAGTCCAACTATCCTGAGGTTTGGGATAGGAATTTGAGCTTGAAGGAGCCTGATTAGGTTCAGACTCAGGAACATGAGGTGACTCATCACTATGTGCTTCAGTGACATTTGTGGGAACAATTTGCTCTGAGGGTTCCTAAACAATTTGTTCAGTGGTTGCAGTCTCATTGGAGACATGCTGAGTTTCAATGAACTCACTGATAGGTGGTTGGGATAGGTTGTGAGGGATGATGTAATAGGAGACATCAGCATCAGCTTGGTATTGGGTTGAGGGATTGTTCTCAGGATGATACTCATCAGGAGGATACCTTGATGAGTCATCAATACCAATTTCTTCAACTGAGGAATTTGAGAACCTAATGGATTCAGTGCTCTCATCAACAGTAATGTGATAAGTTTCTCCAGTTTGTTGTCTCCTTGTGTTGAACACCCTGAAGGCTATAGAAACCAGAGAATATCCCAGGAAGTATCCATCATCAGCTTTGGCATCAAATTTACCCAAGTGATCCTTGTGATTATGAATAAACACAGGACACCCAAATACATGAAAGTAGCTGATGTCAGGAATCCTTCCTTTGAATATCTCATAAGGAGTCTTATTGTGCCTTTCACAATGATTGACCTATTTTGAGTGTAGCAAGCTGTTTTAACTGCCTCAGTCCACAAATGTTTGGAGAGGACTGAACCATTTAACATTGTTCTTGCTGCCTCAATGAGTGTTCTATTTCTCCTTTTAGCTACTCCATTTTGTTGAGGAGTATAGGGAGAAGTGAAATTTTGAGAAATTCCTTTCTCATTACAAAAACACTCAAGGTCTTGGTTTTTGAACTCAGTTCCATTGTCAGTCCTGATCTGTTTAACTTTGACATCATTTTGATTTTCAATGTTCCTGACAAATGACATGATGGTTTCAGCTGCCTGACTCTTTTTAGTCAGGAAGTAAACCCAAGCATATCTTGAGTATTCATCCACTATGACCAGAGTATACTTCTCATGGTGAATGGACATTGGACTGACAGGTCCAAAAAGATCCATATGAAGAAGATGTAGGCAGCATTTGATGGAAAAGGTTTGTTTGGTTTTGAATGATTCCCTGTGGTCTTTTCCTTTTTCACAAGCAGAACAAGGCTTGTCTTTGGTATACACCAGGGATGGAAGGCCCAGAACTTTTTTATGTTTGGCCAGGTTTTTGATGCTCTTAAAATTGAGATGAGAGAGTCTCCTATGCCATAGCCAGTTGATTGTCTCACTTGCCTTTGAGAATAGACAAGTCCCATTTTGAGTCATGGATGACATGTCTAGAACATATACATCATCCCTCCCGGGGGCAATCAATACAACTTCCTTATTGGCATTAAAGATGGTCCCTCTCTTGTCATCAAACTGAACTATGTATTTGGCATCACATAGTTGGGAAACACTTATCAGGTTGTACTTGAGACCATTAACATAAGTTATTCTTGTAAAAACTATACCATTGTAGTTTACTGAACCATAACGTTCAGTAGGAGCTGATGAGTTATCACCAAACACTACTTTGGGTCCTGCTTCTTCCACATATTTGTGCAGATAACTTTTCACACTAGTCATACTTCTAGAGCATCCACTGTCTAGATGCCAAGCAGGATCCTTGATGTGTTTCTGCACAAACAGTAAACTGGGTTAGTTTTTCTTGTTGACCCACTTTCTAGTGGGCTTAGTCCTGAGGGACTTTTTGAACTCAGCTAATGAATCATGGTCTGAAGTTGTGTGACCTGAGCTTCAACATGTTTTACATTTTGTGGAGGTTGATGCCTCTGGTGACTGAGAAGTGTAGGTGAGGTTTTTCCTTCTGGACTGAATGACTTTGTCATGTCCCTTGGTTTCATGGGAGGGATCTCCACAGATGTCACATCAATTTTTCATCATAGAATCATCAGGAAGATGATCATTGAAACCACAGTGAGGTCATGGCAAGAAAGGCTTAGCCTTCAGTCTTTGTTTGGAAGGTGTGGCATATTGATAGCCTTGAGTTTTGTATAGACCTCTTGCTTTTAAAGAAGCAGTGTGGAGGATGTGATCACAAGTTCTGTGGTCCTCTTGTTTACATATCATGCAAAACAGGACTCTGTAGCATTTATCAGTGCTGTGATTTGGATAATTGCACAGTTCACATCTCCCTGAAGGTCTGGGTGTGGTTTTTGGTTTGGAAGAACTTGAGGATACCGAGGGTCTATTAGATTTTGAGTTTGAGGTTTTTTTGGTGGACTCAATTTTCTCACTCAGCATCCTGACAAGTTCAGCAAGCTGATCAACCTTTGAGTCAGTGCTTTCAGGTTTCACTTCAGTAATTACTGAAGGTTTTTGGTGTTCAGTGGGTGTAGGAGTAGGTCTTTTCAGAATAGTCTTTCCTAACCCTGATTTCTCCTTGGGAGAATGGGGTTGATAGACTAATGGTGCAAGGTCAGAATTGGGTTCACCTCCCTGAAGTTATTTCAGTGGAGGGAGTGGTGAATCAGACTTAGACTCAGTGATGGACTCAGTAGGACTAAGTTCATCAGTGACTCCTAGCAGCTCCTTGATAGCATGACTTTCAGGCTTCAGGATTCTTCTAGTGTTAAAGTTTGGCATCTTAGTGTCAGGATTGTTTCTTTCAATCCAATCACTGGGTTTAGGAGCAAGTTCTTTGCTAGAAAGTATGTTGGCTGACAGAAAAATTGTTGAATGGATACTCTCCCCAGAAACTTCAGTAAGTTGATCATCACCCATACCATCCTTTTTGGAGCTGGGTGTGAGACTCAGTGTTTCATAAAGTTTGGGGTTTTTCTGAGTCCATTTCCAAATAACATCCTTTTCTTTCTTAAGTTCTTTCTGAAGAGCTTGATTTTGTTTTACAAGTTCAGAGTTTTGAATTTGAAGTGTAACACTTTCAAGCTTGGCTTGTTTTAAAGCAAGTAGTTCATCTCTACTATGATTTAATTCAAAACTCAGTTTGTTAAATTTTGAAAACAAATTAAGTCTTTGCTCTTCAACATACTTAAGATCAACATTAATATAATCTAAGTAAGATTTCCAGTCATCATTATCATCCATAGAAAGTAAAAGGTTTACCTTCCTCATAGTGAGGTTAACCCATTCACTATTCCTTGCATGACTCTTCCCCACAGCAAGCTTGTTGTCATCTGATAGGGCCATCAGGGCACTGATGTGAACTTCATCATCATCAGAGGACACGTCAACCTCATCCCAGTCATATGTTTCAGCAACAAGCCCTTTGTTCTTGGCTTGAGAAGGCTTTGGAGCCTGAGGAGGACGAGAGACTGTTGAGGATGATTCAAGAAGGGCAAGTTTAGCTTTTTTCCTTTCTGTACTTGGCTTCAAAGTCAATTTGAGGGACTTTTTCAAATCTTTGACTAGATTGAAGCATTTTAGGTTGAAATTTGCTGGGGCCTGAAAAAGATTTATTTCCTGAAAATTTGAAAGATGGTTCTCAGGTTGTTTTTGAAAAACAATCTTTAGCAAAATGGCCCATTTTGCCACATTTAAAACATTCAGTGTTTTCATTTGCCTTTGAAGGAAATTTGTTTTTCTTAAAAAACCTTTTTGAATTAGCAAGGAGTGCTCTTTCATGAAATTCAATTTGAAGATCATTTAGGTACTCCTCACTGGTTCTTTGGTCAACCTCATCATCAGATCCATCTTGAAAATCCTGCACAACACCTTTGGAATAGAAAGCAGTTGATATGGGTGAAATTGTCAAGGCCTTTTTGGTCTCCTGAGCTTTACCAGGGTATCTCCTGGTGATAAGATTGTCTTCATAGTCAAAATTCCCATAAATAGCAGGGAGCTCAAGGTTCTGAATGTGGTTTGCATTTCTCAATCCCTGAGAGAAGTTTAACCACTTATCAGGGAGACTGTTGACAAAGCCAACATTGATCTCATGCTTTGACAGAATAACAACATCATTGGTCAGCTCATTCAGGAGGGTCTTATACCAAGTATAAGTCTCAGAGAGACTTTCAGAATCCTTGGCCCTGAAGGTGTTGAATTCAAGCTTCAGGTCCATGATTATATTCTCTTTGGTATCAGAAGGCCCTTCATAGCTATGAACTAGGTCAGTCCATGTCTGCTGGGCAGTGGGACAATTGATCACTGATTCCATTATATCATCAGGAAGGCATGATATAATGATGCTTTTCAGGCGCTAGTCTTGATTGACCACCCTCCTTTCATCTGGGGTCCACTGAGCTTTAGGTTTGATTAAACCTTGGGCTGTTGTTGGGACATATGGACAATCATTAATCAACTTAATGTAATATGGTTCCATCCCAGTTAAGTAGCAAAGCATTCGCTTTTTCCACTTATTAAATTTGCCAACTTCAAGTCGAGGGGCAGTTGCTGAATAATTTCCACCCTTTTTATCGACAAGTTGGGGAACATCTATGCCAGTCATAGTGGGATCTTGATTTTAAAAACTTGAGCACTCTTAAGTTTTGAAAACAGGTTTAAGTTTTACAAATCAGAGGCTCTGATACCACTTGGTGGTCCCTTTTACTTGGTTAACAGTAACTAAAAAGCTAATGTAACCAAGTTGTATGACTTTTAACAAAGATGTATAAATGATTAACAATAAAGCAACGTAAACATAAGAGACAATATTTTTCAACGTTTAATTCTTTATTAGAATTTAATCAAAAAGAATCGTACCCAAGTGTTTGCGGAATAACACTTGGGATTGAAACGACAAGTGTGGTATTGACTCCTCTCTAAACTCAAACAATGTTGAGTGACAACTTCAGGACCCACTGAGCTATCTCAGGGGTTATGTTATTCTTTGGAGGAGTAAAAGTGGTTTGTGAATGCTTTGCATTAATTGCACAAATTGTCAACTTTTACTCCTCACTTATGCTACCTATTTATACACAAATGTGAACAACTATATTATACAATGGACCTAAACATTCCTTAATAAAATCTTGATAGATTTTATTCTCTGGCAAGGGAAACTTCTTTGGGTTATGTCCAAAAGGCACTTTCTGATGACAGCCTGGTTTTAACCATTTGGGGAAAGTTTAACCTTAAAGTGATAAAGCACTTTAGTGAACCAGTTCAAACTTTCCCGCCCAGTCCCGCCAAAACTTCAGTCTTCAAGTCATCAGTCTTCAGTACCATGATAGTTGTTGAGGAGTCTTGGGGTTCAGTGAGTTATTGTCATCCTCACTGAACCCATCACCTTCTTCTTGGCTTAGATCACACTCACTGAGTTCCGCCTCACTGAATGGAGAACCTTTCTTCTTAGGCTCGGTCTAAGCATCCTGAAGATGACTCACTGAGTTACTGTTCACTCAGTGACTTGTTTATACTTAGGTTATTTTACGTTCAATTCCTTGTTAGAAGAAGATTGGGGAATTCAGTGACCTAACACATTAGTTTTATTATAATTACTTCCATGCTCGGCTAAACACCATGTGTTAGCCTAGTTATGATTCTTTTAATACTATGATTTGATTAATTCAAATAGGAAGCAACTAAGTATAAATTCTTATAAAAAAATGTAAGAATAATGAGCAAATAACATAGGATATTAGTGGTAAAAACTCTACGTATTATTTTATGTTATCAATATTTATTGATCTATGTTAATGATATTGTACTAATGACTTCATCTACAAACTTACTTTAGCTATTTTCTCATCTTTACATAAAGAGTTTGATATGACTAATTTGGGGACTCTTAATTGTTTTTTGGGGATTTTCGTTACCCGTGACTCTAAAGGCATGTTCCTCTCTCAGAAGAAATATGTTTTGGAGATTTTGGACAGGGCACACATGGCTACATGTAATCGAAACTGAACTTCGGTTGACGCAGAAACCAAGCTTGGTTCTGATGGGGATCTTGTTTCTGATCCTACCTTATATCATAGCCTTGTAGGTGGTTTATAGTACCTGATATTTACTCGTCTTGATATATCTCACGCCGTACAGCATGTGTGCCTTCATATGCATGATCCACGAGAGCCTCGCTTTGCAACTCTCAAGCGAGTTCTTCGTTATGTCCATGGTATGTTGGACTTTGGGCTCCAACTATATGCTTCTTCTACTAGCTCCCTTGTTGCTTATTCTAACGTGGATTGGGTTGGTTGCCATACTACTATGCGTTCTACTTCTGTTTACTATGTATTTCGGGGGGGGGGGGGGGGGGGTGGACTCCTATCATGGTTTTCTAAACGGCAACATACTCTCTCTAGATCTAGTGTTTAGGCTGTGTTGCAAATGCAGTTGCTGAAACTGCATGGCTTCGCAATCTTCTTCGTGAGCTTCATACACCATTATTGTTTGCCACTATTGTCTATTGTGACAATGTTAGTGCTATTTATTTTACTGCTAATCCGGTTCAGTACCAACGAAGCAAACACATTGAGTTTGATATACATTTTGTTCATGAAATGGTTGCTTGTGGTGAGGTTCGTGTTTTACATGTGCCATTATGCTACCAATATGCTGACGTTTTCACCAAGAGTTTACCATCTATGCTATTTAAGGAGTTTTGTACCTGCTTGAGTGTTCGCTCCTCTCCATCTCAAACTATGAGGGAGTGTTAGACGTATATTATTTTTGTAGATGCCTTTGGGCTTTGTTATTAGTGATAGGCCTAGCCCGTTTTATATCTTATATCTAGAATAATCTATGAGGGATTATAGACTGTAATGGTATGTTGATAATGGACAAGCAAATCATAATTTTAATAAGGGATGTGTTATACATACCCTCCCTATGTTGCCACATCATGGGGGTTTGGTCAAACCGTACAACCCGCGATGCATACCGTACAAGCCAGCAATGCACCTAGTTATTGGATACCCTCTTTATGAGAGGATGTGGATAACTTGTGTCCCTTTTAATAATTACAATAAAGAGGAAAGGGCCCTACGAGGTTAGAAAACCACTCTACCGAATTATAAAACTTCTTCCTGCTTCTATTCGAAATTCAATTATAAGAAAGCATCTTCACATCAACAACTATCATCTCTTTCTTTGGTCTCTGTGATGAAAAACTGTTTTGTTGCGAAATTTCCAAAGAATCAATAAGGTTGACTGGATCACGGCATAAAAAGAATATGGAGAGTGTTGGGCAGAATCGAATGCTCAGCTAAGGTGATCACGTCAGAGAGACACAATAGTTGCATAGGCCGGAGGTTTCACCATTGTAGAATCTCAAGGCATGTAATTTTTGCAATACTACGATGAACAAAAATGTGATTTTCTGTCTCCAAGTCTTCGTCACAGATAGGACATCTTACTGAGCGCAAGTCAATCCCACGTTTGTCAAGATTTATACGAGCTGGAAGTCGCTCGTTTGCAACCCGCCATGTGGTGATATTTACCTTAATGGGGACTAACTTGTTCCATCTAGTAATGGAGTTGTCCAAGGAGGAGGTTGCACTAGTAATTAATTCCCTGAAAGAGGCCACTGAGTATTTCCTTGAATCACGGTTTAGTCCCAGTAGTCAGGTAAGCAAGATAGGGAAAGGTTTGAAATTAAATTGGTGACGTCTTCAAGCTCGTGTTGCAGCAGCCAAAAAAGGATGACGCTTCCAGGCCCACTGGAATCGAAGCCATCGAGGGAGATTTATCAACAGGAACAGTAGCAATTGCTGCAACAGTAATTTGAGACAAGCAAATTAACTAACAGGCACACTAAAATACAAAAACCAACACAGTGATCTGAGACTAGCAAACTAACAAGCACACTAAACTAGAACAACTAACACAGTGATCTGAGACTAGCAAACTAACAGGCATTGAACAACGACATTTTAACTTACAAAAAAGGCTATTTCAATTTAACTTATCACGACTATTTCACTTTAAATCTTGTCACGACTATTGGCCCACTAGATAGAAAAATGAAACTCTAAACTTGCTAAATATCTGAACTGAGAATATAGTACCAAAAGACTGTTATTTATTTATACATCATATTTTCTGCAGGTCTATAAATACTAGAAGTGTGACTCTTAACACACTCACCAGATTAATAATACCTTAAATCTGGACAGGAAAAACAGTTCAATGATTTACAACATTGAATAATGAAATCCGTCATGATGGCCAAAAATATACCATAGCAAACATGGCCAAAAGTCGTGAGAACAATCATCACAAAAAAATGACCTGACAAACTCATGGATAAAACCCATGTGTGAGGCCGGTCCATGTTATAATGTTTCATAGCCATAACTTCTTCGACATTTTAACTTGAAATGAGGTATGCTTTCCAGGACATATAACAATAAAAAAATATCAAACAGAGGGCATCCGTTAACTTGCTAAATTTTGATAGATAGCCTATTTCCAATCATGTACCATAAAAGAGTTGAGAAAAGGCAAGTGAAAAGCTTGGATATCAACACCATATATGTCCAGATTCTAACCATTTCATAGATGGACTCAATCTCCTTTACTTTACAACTATACATGGCCTATTTCCAATCATGTACATCAAAAGAGGTATTAAAAAAACCACTTGTTTCCACATTGAAACATCTTTGTTTTTCATACCCTAGCACCATTTAGCAAGCAATGCTAGCTAGATTTCTAGCATACATACTTCTTGTACCAAGCCCTGGTTTGTTTGTGCCGTAGAGGACCTTTACACAAGAGGTGACACAATGCTTTTATCATTTTCATGACTACCTCCCCTAAAGAATCGACTTCTAACTGTTTCAATGCAAACTTCCTATCCAAGCACTGTTGTCTATCTCTCAACACCTAATCCAAAATGCTTTTTTTTTTTAGAGAAAGTTGATTGAACATTAGATATTGCATAAGAGACAAACCCCACGGGGACCATCAACGATTTGTCTTTCCTCAACTAAAGCGGATTAATTATTAGAAATAATAGAAAATATAATCTTATTTAGCCTGCTTGCTAAACTTGAGAAATGATCGAAAAGATAATCCTCGATATATTTGTATTCACACCTGACGTGTGGGAGAGGATAGTCAGAAAGGGAGGTAAGGTCCTTATCTTTCGTGATTAAACTTGTAATGGATGAATTACACCCTATTGGAATTTTACAGGAGTTTCAATTGGAGATGATGTCAACAATATCCAATATGGTTAATCTTACACCCAAAAGTAAATACTTTGGGTCCTGACGTACTGTTACTTCCACAATCGCAAACTAGCACATTGATTGCTTTTATCTATAGGTATG
Source organism: Artemisia argyi (assembly GCA_030686995.1). Taxonomy (NCBI): domain Eukaryota; kingdom Viridiplantae; phylum Streptophyta; class Magnoliopsida; order Asterales; family Asteraceae; genus Artemisia; species Artemisia argyi. The sequence goes on from CM060676.1 coordinate 84,078,245, forward strand.
CTTAAAGAACAATACATATCAGAGAATAGCTTCTTGTACTGGCTACTAGAGGAGTTACCAAAACACAAACTTATAGATTACTTCCTAAATAGACACCGACAATATTGTCGCAAGTCATAGAAGACTCAATAATGGAAAGACCATAAATTCAATGCCTACACCTACACTTCTCATCCTTACAAAGTATAAAGAAAACCAAATTCCTTATTACGTAGTACTTAAAAAATAGGTAATCGTTTAGTCACTTATACAATACAATCTATCAATTATTTTATACAAATAAATATTTAAAAATTAAAATATAAATCTTATTCACTCTCACTTCTTCAATATATATGCACATGTAGTCGTTTAGTCACTTATAATACCACTGAAGTATTTTGAATTGTCATGCCTACTGCTTGTCTAGTATACATTGACCTAGTACTTGAGATAAAAAAACATTCTTACTCAATGGGTTCTCAATTTATATTTTAGCTATTAACCAACTAATATTTTTTTAATAGTACATAAAAGAATGACTAATTGACAGCGACATATATACTTGAATCAAATTCCAACCAGAAGCAATCTGGACAACAATGGTGTGGATATACAGTCAATTCTCCGCCCAATTTGCAACGAGTCCTTAATCTGCAGATTAAGTTAGGGTGACGTGTCCCTATGCTAGCTAGATCTCTTTGGTCAAAATTGGATGTTGGTGGGGGGCTAATTTTGTTGTCCCACTTTTCTGGATCGATTTGTGAATTGCAAAAGTAATATGAATAAGTAAAACTAAAATTTCATTAACCATTGTAATGTTACATGTAATTACATATATATAAGGTTCCAACCATTGTGTTGAACCATTGTGTCTTTTCAAAGAATGGTTGTGTCCATTCGAACTAGCCTAACCATTGTGTCCATTCGGTTTGGTCAATGTCCAACCGAAATAACCATAAGTTAGTTATTAACTTTCTACTTAACATAAATAGTCCTTCTAACTTTTAACTAACTAATAATAATACTAATATGCAATGTGAAGATTATATCGGGTCACATTCTCCTCCTTAATCTTCATCGTTGCTTCTTGTTAAATCTTGAACTCCGAGCATTTGTCGCATTGTCATGAACTTCAATCTTGGTAGAGCCTTTGTTAGTATATCTGCTCTTTGTAGTTCTCCTCTGACATGTTCTATGTTGATGTGTCCATTCTCTACGCATTCTCGAATGAAATGATATCGAATGTCGATGTGTTTACTTCTTCCATGAAATACTGGGTTCTTTACTAATGCTATTGCTGAAACGTTATCGATCTTCAACGTTATCTTTTGTTCTTCATTTCCAGTTAATTCACTGAGTAATCTTTTCAACCATAGTGCTTGACATGCTGCTGCTGTAGCCGCCATAAATTCTGATTCACATGATGATAGTGCCACTGTCGGTTGTTTCTGAGTGCTCCATGTAATGGGTGACTCTCCAAAATAAAATACTACGCCTGTAGTTCCTTTTCCTTGATCAGTGTTGATTCCATAGCTACTATCACTATATCCTGTAATCTTGCAGCCGCCTTCTTTCTTGTAAATTATGCCGTGCTCTCTTGTTCCTTTGATGTATCGGATTACTTGCTTTACTGCTTTCAGGTGATGGTCTTTTGGTTCTTGCATCCATCTGCTGAGTAGTCCGACTGAATAACTAAGATCTGGTCTTGTATGTAGTAAGTACCTGAGACTTCCAATTAAGCTTCTGTAATAAGTTGCGTCAACTGATTCTCCATCTTCCGCCTTGACCAACTTAGTACCGGGATCCATTGGTATCTTCGTATCATTACTATCTTCCATGTTTGTTTCCTTCAAGATCTTGTTAATATAACCTGTTTGCTTGATTGTAATTTCTCCTCCTGTCTGTGTAACTTCTATCCCAAGGTAATAAGCTAACAATCCTAAGTCGCTCATTTCAAACTTGTCTTCCATCTGGGATTTAAATAATTCTACTTCTTTCTTTGGAGTGCCTGTGATTATTAAATCGTCTACATAAACTCCAACTATAATTGTTGAGTTCTTGGTTCTCCTTGTATATACTGCTTGTTCGAGGTTACACTTCTTGAAATCTAATGACTTTAAGGTTTGATCAAGCTTCACATTCCAAGCTCTCGGTGCTTGTCTTAATCCATATAAAGCTTTAATAAGCTTGTACACTTTTCCTGATTCTCCTGGTTGTACGAATCCTTCAGGTTGTGTAACGTAGACTTCTTCTTTTAAATCTCCATGTAGAAATGCTGATTTTACGTCTAAGTGATGAACTTGCCAACTATAATATGCTGCTAAGGCCAATATCAAACGAACTGTTTCTATCCTAGCAACTGGGGCAAATACTTCATCGAAGTCTATTCCTTGTTCTTGTACGTATCCTTTTGCTACTAACCGTGCTTTGTATTTGATAATATTTCCATGTGCATCTCTTTTGGTTTTAAATACCCATTTGAGTCCAATTGCCTTTTGATTTTCTGGCAATGTAGTAAGAATCCATGTGTTGTTCTTGTTTATTGAATCCAATTCAATCTTCATGGCCTCAATCCATTTATGATCTTTTGATGCTTCCTTGTAGTTACGAGGTTCTTCTTCTATGAAGAGTAAACTAGGTGCTTCAACGACACTAGCTGTTTCGTAGATTGCTTTCAAATCCTTTAATCCTCTAACTGGTGTATGATCAATTCTTCCAGAGCTTCCTAACGAACTTCTAAGTGAACTAATAGTAGTTTCTATTTCACTTTGTGAGTTAGGTTCGTAACTATATGTTGGTGGTGTGAATGGTGAGTTTGGTTGAGAGGGGGAGTTTGGTTCTGATGATGAATCTGGTTCTGATGTTGGATCTGGTAAAGGATCCGGTATTGGAATATCATCATTACCTATGTTGACGGGTATTTGGTTTGCATTGTCAACTTCCTCTACTACAAAACTAGTCCAAAAAGTGTCTTGTGTACTTGTATCCTCTCCATTCTTATCCCAATTCCACGGTTTAGTTTCCAAAAATTTAACGTCTCTACTAACGTATTTCTTCTTGGCTATTGGATCATATAACCTACATGCTTTTGATCCTTCCTCTACTCCTAAATAGATCATTGGTATGCTTCTATCATCCAGCTTCTTTAAATGAGGTGTTGTTATCTTAGCATAAGCTGTGCATCCAAATATCCTTAGGTTTTCTAGGTTTGGTTTCCTACTGTAGAGTGCCTCATATGGAGTTTTATCTACTAGGGCTCTTGTAGGTACCCTATTTAGTATGTAAATAGCGTGTTTCACTGCTTCCGCCCAAAAAGTTAAAGGTAACTTCATGGCTTTCATCATACTTCTAGTAGTTGATAACACTGTCCTATTTCTTCTCTCCACTACTCCATTTTGTTGTGGTGAGTATGGTGCTGTCAATTGTCTAGCTATCCCATTATCCTTACAGTATTGTGTGAATTCATTTGATGTAAATTCACCACCTCTATCTGTTCTAAACATCCTTATTTTCAATCTCAATTCCATTTCTACTTTATGCTTAAATTCCTTGAATGTACTAAAGGCTTGGTCTTTTGAAGTAAGAAAGTAAGCCCACATAAATCGTGTACAATCGTCTACTAACAAGAATATAAGTTTCTTGCCTGAGTGTGTTGCTGGACTTATAGGACCGCAAAGGTCTCCATATATTAAATCCAACGGGTTCTCTGATCTGAATTTAGCTTGGTTTGGAAATGGTGTTCTACTATGTTTTCCTAATAAACATGCATCGCAAATCTGTCCTACATGATTTATTCTAGGTAATCCATTTACTAAACCCTTTCTAGTCATCTTGTTGATATCGTCAAAGTTTAGATGACCTAATCTAGCATGCCATAACCATGCTGGGTTATCTATATTTGCTAATAGACATATAGGTGAGTCTATTCGTAGCTTAATACTGTAAAGTCTGTTCTTAGATCTTTCTACTTTCATCAACAACCTTCTGCTCTTGTCATACAAAGTCAATTTATTCCCATCCATTATAACTCTACAACCTATTTCTGTAAGTTGTCCTAGACTTAGTATGTTGCTCTTAAGGTTCGGTATATAATATACATCCGTTACTACCTTTTGTTCTTGGTTTATACAACCTAATAATATAGAGCCTTTTCCCTTTATTTCTACATATGACCCATCTCCAAAACGTACTCGTCCTGTTATCTTTTCATCTATATCCTTAAAATGAGTTTTGGTTCCTGTCATATGGTTACTCGCACCGTTATCTAAATACCATACGCTTTCATCCTTTGAAACATATTTTCCTGGTTGAATTTGGCCTTCATTCAACAGTACTTCTTCATATTTGGTTTCATGTACGGTCATTAATAGTGATGGTTCTTCATCTTCTAAGATAAGGTTTGAATGTTCCTGAGCTGTTGTGTTTGATCTACATGTGTTCATGAAATGTCCAAGCTTATTACACTTGTAACATCTAACGGTACTCAAATCCTTCCTATTCGTATTCTTATTTGGGTTTCCCTTATAATTTGAGTTTCCTTCATGTGAGTTATTTCTATATCTGTTTTTCCGCCAGTTTTTCTTTGAATAATTTTGTTTACCTCCGCGTTTAATAAATTTCTTTCCTCTATCTGAGTGTTCACCCTGTGTGAATAGTAAATTATCCTGGCTTTCAACTTGATTTCCCTTACGGAGTTTTATTCTTTCCTCAAATGCCTTGAGTTTTCCAGTGATCTCATCTAGGGTAATATCATCTAGATCACTAGTTTGTTCTATGGATGCTACTATCTGAATGAATCTATCTGGTGTGGAGTCTAATAGTTTTCTAACTACTAGTGATTCATCCAATGTTTTGCCTAGTTCTTTTGCCTTAGTAACATAACCGTTTAACTTATCTGAAAATGCATCCACGGTTTCATCATCCTTCATCTGAAGGGCATTAAATCCTATCATTAAAGATTGCAACTTTGCTTGTTGCACTTTCTCTTCTCCTACGTGTCTCCTTTTTAGTGAATCCCATAATTCTTTTGCCTTTTTACAACTTGCTACTTGTAAAATTACATCTTCTGATAACGCTTGATATAGAAGGGCAATAGTTGACTTATCCTTCTTTTCATCTACTTCTACGCCTTCCTTAGGTTCTATTGTATCCCATAAACCATGTGCTTCTAATATAATTTTGATTTGTATAGCCCATACCGTATAATTTGTGTTTTTTAACTTAGGGCATTGGTATTGTGCAATAGGTGTTAAGGGTTTTAGTGTAGTTGTTGCGTTTGCGTCATCGCCCATATTGAAAGTGTTAATGATCTTCACTTTCTAAATCAATGAGAATTCCTAATCTTTTGTGGTATACTTAAAACTACGGGAACAATAATAGTTTTCGGAAATCCTAGTAATAATACGAGTATCTATAATATGAAACTTGTAACGAAATTCAAAGGTTTGAATTTTGTTTTGACCTCGTTGTGATAATTCACGGATTTGAATTTCCTTGTGTGTTCCCTTGTTTTTTTTTTTGCTTCGTTGTCCTTTTGTTCAATTCGACTTGATCTCCAACCAAAAAAAATCCGAACTGAATTTTGCTTTCCTTCTTTGCTTCTGCTTCGTACCAGAAATAAACAACCAATTTCTATCTTTTTCCTTTGTGTCGAATTGGTGATATCGAACCAAAAAATTTCCAGAAGTTCGATTAGATCAACGAAAAAACAAATACCACTTTACACGTTCTATATTACCACGCCTTGGTAATTCTTGAAACAAATCAATATCTTTGCTTGTTCCTCTTCTTCTTTGCAGCGAAAACAAAAAAAAATTTCTGATTTTTTGTTGCTACGTACGTTGTTGTTGTTGTTGTGTTAAATTCGACACAACAAAATCTCCACACACTTATCTCTAAGATCTTCAATTCCTACGTATACGTTTTTCTTTCACAACAACGATTTTTGCTTTGTGTTAATCTCCAACTAGTTGTCTCTTTTCTACACAAAGTCTCCTCTTTTCTTCCTCGACACCAATACGCTTGATGTTGGCGTTTGCAATTCCTTACGTAAACTAGATCGTGCACTATCTTTTCTACGCGTTTCTTATTCAATTCTCTTATGTTTTCTTTGGAAGAATAGAAAGAAAACAGATTATCTCTCGCTCAAGAAGAAAAACAGATTTGTCCTTCTCCTATCCTGCGTATTCTTGGCTTCGAAATCTGAATAATTTTGATGATGTTTGCAGAATTTCTGTTATTGTTTCGGTGTATTGAATCCTTGCTCTGATACCAATTGTTGTCCCACTTTTCTGGATCGATTTGTGAATTGCAAAAGTAATATGAATAAGTAAAACTAAAATTTCATTAACCATTGTAATGTTACATGTAATTACATATATATAAGGTTCCAACCATTGTGTTGAACCATTGTGTCTTTTCAAAGAATGGTTGTGTCCATTCGAACTAGCCTAACCATTGTGTCCATTCGGTTTGGTCAATGTCCAACCGAAATAACCATAAGTTAGTTATTAACTTTCTACTTAACATAAATAGTCCTTCTAACTTTTAACTAACTAATAATAATACTAATATGCAATGTGAAGATTATATCGGGTCACAAATTTAACCCTGGTTGGATGAAAATAATTCAATAAGGGAGCTGCTCAAAGTACCGGTGGACAACAGGTAATCATCTATGCAGGTTTAAAGTTTAATATATTGGGGGTGATGCGAACATGTGCATGGTATTTAGACTTTCTAAGGAACCGGCCATTCTGTTTTCGGATTGTCTTTCTATTGGATAGCTACTAGATTTCATAAAATAATTATGTAGGAGCTGGGATTCGTGGAGTTGTAATCAATGTATAGCAATGTCTAGTTCTTCTTAGTCTTGGGTTAATCAGGCTTGTAGTTTCTTGTAGGTGTTTGTTGTCTGAATGTTCCATTAACAGGGGTCGGTTATCCATTGTTTTTTAGTATTAGGGGCTTTCTTCTCTCTTTCGTGGCCTATAAGGTGTGGCAGTACAGTTCTCTTGGCTCATCTTTTCCTCCTGTAAATGAGTTTTTTCTAATAAAACCTCACTGTTCAAAAGGATAAAACTATGTCATTATATAATAACACCACTCTTCCACAAAAGCATGAAGGACATAAAATTGAATTATCACAAAAAGACAAGGAAAGTGTATCCCGAATGATGACTAATATATATAGGTGCCTTCTTCACCAACAGTATGCCAATCCAGACAGTCTAAAACTATATAAACAAAGAATAAATACATACTGAAGATTTATACGTGGAAAACAAATGAGATGGTATGCAACAGCAGCAACAAAGGGCGGATAGAGAAGCAGGTCGCTGTATATTGATAGAAAACTAATACTAGCAACTGAGTATACAATAACACGTTTTAAATACCGCATACAGCTCTTATGACAAAAAGACAAGGAAAGTGTATCCCGAATGATGACTAATATATATAGGTGCCTTCTTCACCAACAGTACGCCAATCCAGACAGTCTAAAACTATATATACAAAGAATAAATACATACTGAAGATTTATACGTGGATAAACAAATGAGATGGTATGCAACTGCAGCAACAAAGGTGGGATAGAGAAGCAGGTCGCTGTATATTGATAAAAAAAACTAATACTAGCAACTGGGTATACATTTACACATTTTAAATACCGCATACAGCTCTTAATGCTTTTCGGCAATTGTGATCCATATAAATTAGTTACTATAATATTCTAAAAATCGGGTGAATCTTGATTACTGTTCCTCTAATCCTTCTAGCTACTACAGAACCTTTCTTAGCTAAACAATCAATACCTAAATGGACCGATAGCAAGCGCATCCTATTAACAATGGAAACCCTCAGACAGCAATTATAGTTAGATAATTAGGCTGTACTTGTTCTACACTATAATCCACATCCATCTCTGTGAAAATCATTAGTGGCATCACCGTGAAATAAATAATTGCCGATATAATAAAACAAATAGATTTAAAGCTATTTCACCAGGGTAAAACACCCTTTACCCAAAAAAAAAAAAAAAAAAAAAAAAAGATTTAAAGCACAATTTCATAACTCATAGGATTTAGCTTAAATTCATAAACAGAAAAAAGTAAGTTTCTAGTACTTGTTTCGAAATCTTTCATGTAAGAAACAACATAGATCATAGATTCATTTCCTCTTCATAGTAAGAGAAGGCTCTCCATATAATCTTCAGCAGTAATTTCTCCATCTGTTGGAATACTTACAAGATTAACTACAGGTCAGTTTCTGGATCCCATGCTACATGCTCTTTGTCATATATCTGGAGTATTAATTTTCCATTCTCAGTAAAGTTAATTGGAAAATCAAAAGATATATGTGGTTTCCTTGTAAATTCCATACTCCATGACACCTTCTCACCATACTCCTTCATAATCCAAAGGGTAACTGTTTGCATCTCCTCATTTCGCTCCTCCCCGGCCTGTGCTTCTTCTAGTACATCTTCCAGATCACCACCATCTAGTTCATCAGAGAAATTTTCATCTAGAACTTCTGCCATCTCCAAGAGAGCAAGTGATCCTTTGTACAAGAAAAGGAATAGACGTCGACAACAGCACTCTATTGGCAGCATGATTTCACGGAAAGCCTCAGAAATGAAATCAAATGCAGTGATTGATGCACGGCCAAGACCATCATCTTCGTTACATAGCCAATACACAGAATTATTTGCCGAAACCGGATACCCACTAAAGTAACGATGATCATTCACTTCAATATATTGTTTTCCATGAATGAGTTTTTAAACTATAGACCTCAGCCTCAAGATCGACATCGAACATTCAGGTTTCAGATTCATGTAATATAGAATCAGACCTTATGCCCTTGCATATGCGGTAAAGCTTTATTACCTTGTAGTCATCAGTAACTTTATCATATCCAAATCCAACATAACGACCTGATTTACGACCCAAAAATTCTATGCGATCGTCTAAGGAAGAGAGAGGAAGGGGTTTGAGTTTCCTAATAGAAGGATTAAAGAGAAGTAATTTTCTCCTACAAAGAAGCTGGCCTTCGTGATACTGAGACAAACATCTAACACCATTACACCAACTACCAGTATTATAAAGACCTTCGGATTGATCAATAGATGTGTAATTGAATTCAAATGTCTCACACACATCATATGCATCTTGAGATAACAAAAGACAGTTATTTTGATAATCATTTCTTAATTCGAAAGACATAATTAGTATAGATGAAGAGGGTGACTTGAAATCTGGTTTAAAAAGATCTTGGTTTTTGATGATCGAGTACCATGATTTGGACACAGCAGTGCATCTGACAATGGTTTTGATTGGTAACCTTTTAAGTATGTTGATCTGAATCTCAACTGGAACATAAGAAGACATCGAAATTGACTTCACACAGTTCTTGGGGAATTAGGGTTTGGGTCAGAAATGCCGTCAAAGCATCTCCTAGCCAGTGCAACTAATTGGGAAACTAGGGTTTTATTTAGTGAGTGTAAAGCACTGAATGTAAGACAACATTTTTTTTTTTGTGATGGAAAAATTATTTTCGGACACTCGATCATTCCTGGTTATTTTATTTATTTATAATTTTGTACATTTTTTAGTAAGATATTTTGTGTGGATAACGATATTTACTAGTCATATATGCTACCACGTTCCAATATTTTATACCGATCAATATGTTTAATTGAGGAATCATGTTATTTTATAAACCAAAGATTCAGTGTCTAAAAAAAATTAATGGTTAAAATTAAACATTTTAATACTTCACTCATTTTTTATAATTTAAATATCTTTTAAACCGTTAATCGTTAAACGAAAATAATTATACCATCGCGACGAACATTTAATTATCTTTCTATAGACGGGGCACTTTGATATACATTCGACAAAAAAAAAATTTCTTTTTTTTCACGTTTTTTCTTCCTGACCGAAAAATCACATGTGATATGTAATATCACATGTGATATGTAATATCACATGTGATGTGTAATATCACATGTGATATTAGTGTAATATAACATGTGATATGTAATATCACATGTGATTTTTTCGGCCAGGAAAAAAAAACGTGAAAAAAACGAAAAAAAAATTGTCGAAAATATATTAAAGTGCCTATTTATAGAAAGATAATTAAATGTTCGTCGTAACGGTATATTTTTTTTTCGCTTAACGATTAATGGTTTGAAAGATATTAGTATTTGAAAAAAAGGGATGAAAGTAGGTTTTTTCAATTGTTGGGATTAATCTCATCAATTAGATCAAATAAAGATAGAGGGAAGATGGAGGGTGGATATTTCCCTTCGTATGTAAATAAAGTTTTGTCCTCAAATGATCTTTACTCTTAATTGAGAAAAATTCATTGATGAAAGATCATTTGAGGACCAAACTTTTTTTACATACCAAGGAACTAATCTCTACTCTCCATCTTCCCTCCATCTTTATTTGATCTAATGGATGAGATTAATCCTAACAATTTAAAAAACCCACTTTCATCAATTTTTTTTCAAATATTAATATCTTTCAAACCATTAATCGTTAAGCAAAAAAAAAATATACGCTACAAAATTTGTGACATTTACTCACTAAAACTTTTGCCCACTAAAATCTATAAAAGTAACAAAAATACTCCATAAAATATATACCCACTAAAACCTACTGTATAAAAAGTAACCAAATTAAAAACTTTTTCCCACTAAATAATCCAACCAAAATAAAAAATAAAGCACTTATCAAAATCAAATATGTCAAAAGAGTAAAAACCGGATCTCACCAAAACCCACACACACCGGTTAACCTCCACCTCCACCTCCACCGCCACACTCCACCGCTTTATCACCGAAACCCTAACTCCAGCACCACTACCATTATTATCCACCACCACCGTAATTGTTTGATTAGACTAACTCCGGCACCACCACCGTCGTTATCAAATCAGGTATAAGCAATGTTTCCTTTACCTTGGCTGTTTTGTTAATAAGCTGATATGATAAAGTTTTTTGGAGGTGATACGTTTGTTTGCATATTAATAAGTTGAATAATAAGCTGAAGATTGAGGCATTGTGAAATTCTGTTGCTAGTAGGATATTGTTAGCCTGGAGTTGATAGGATTGTATAGTTAGCTCGATTTGTACTGTTGCTAGTAGGATATTGTTTCTAGTTGAAATGCATAAGCTAAAGCCTAGCTAATTTAACGAGCTTGTGTTGTCGCTGCTGCTATTATTGTTATGTTTCTAAGTAAGGATGAGAAGCCGAATGTGCCGTTTAGGGTTTGGATATGCGGTTATGACGTGTAGTGTTGTGTTGGTGTGGTTGGAGTTTAGGTAGAGGAATCGGATTGTTTCGGTTGAGGAGAGTTTGATTAGTAGCGGTTCGAGTTCGGAGGAGGAGGATTGTGATGGAGATAATACTGGACGTGGTTGGCGGTTTCATGATGTGGTGTTTGGAAGTCCTACGATACATAGAAATTACTGTTTGTTTACTAATATTGTGATAGATGTTAGTTTTATGCTAGATAGGTGATTGTCGATTATGAATTGGCGTTTAGTTTACTGGTTCTTTGTATTTAACAACTAACGCTGGTAGCAATAGTTTCGATGTTTAATTATAATTTCACTGTCAACATTAGCTCATGGTCTCATTGTAAACCACACATTTCTTTGCAGCTTCCTGAAGAAAGGAAAGTGGATTTACTAAAGAACCTTGCAGAGAGTTCACCATATGCAGCACCACAAGACTCGAGGCAGATTCTTCCCTCTGTTGTTCAACTCTTGAAGGTATATATATATATATATATATATATATATATATATATATATATATATATATATAGATTCACAGGTTATAGCAGGTTTCTGAAAATCGTTTTTTTAGGGTTTGGTTAATCGCTTTTTGATTTCAAACCGATTTAGGGATACTCTTTGAATTTCTTTATTCAAAGTCGGTTTATTACTCCTATAAGATCCTGATCTACTTGATTTATCACTATTTTGGATCGTTTAACATAGGGGCTAGTTAGATCTCTTGGGGTTTAAATTCAAAACCCTAAGCGATTAGGGTTTTTTCTTTTTTATTCTGTTTGCGTGCATGCTGGTTGGTACTGAGTTTCTAGTCGTGGGTTTTGAGAGATGATGAATAAGGGTTTCTTGATTTTAAAGGTTGCAACCGATGCTCCTAAGTCTAAAGTGATTCCTAACGTTGATGTTGAGGATTCGGCAACAAGGATGAAAAGGTTAAAGGGTAATGATGAGGGTGCCTTTGGTGGGATTCTTCAACACGAGGCTGCTAGGGTTTCGTATAACCCTAGTTTTTATCATGTTGGCAATGTTAATATGGATTCGTAGTCTGCTCGTATGTCTTCTATGTTACATGATAATGTTAATCTTCAAGAAGGTAACGTGGTGGATGGAGGTTATGATGTGGCTGCTGGTCATGATGTTAGCGAATTGGGGTCTCAATCACCAAGTCAAGCTAACTTGGAGCAACCTACTAACCAAGTGAAGCCAGTTTCACTTGGTAACGTTGTCAATGATTCACATGCGACTGTTAATGATAATATGGACTATGATAAGGTTGTGTTGGATGATGTGGAACAATTGATAGCTAATGCGCATATGAATTTTGATGATGCTATGAATAACATTCAAAGTGAGATTGTTGCTAATGAAGTTAATTATACAAGTGCTCCTCCTTCGAGTGCAACCTCTGGTCCTAATGTGAATATGAATATGAGTGAAACTTCTGGTCTCAAGGCTCACAAGGTTGATACTACTAATGGTACTGGAGTGAAATCGGTTTCTTATGCGGGTGCTACTGATGAGGCGAAAAATAAACCACTTTTAGGGGGTCATTTAAGCCCGGAATTGAATTTATTTGATCAAATATTACCCTAAATCGTTCCTTTTGTGATTTTAGGTACTTTGGGAGTGAATTATGGAAAAGGAAGCAATTCGGACGTTTTTGGAGCATAAAAGTGAAGAAAACGGCAAAGACTTAATTTTCCATGCTGAGAACAGTACCTGACGGCGTCAAGAGGAATATCCTGACGGCGTCAAGAGTAAAAGTGGTGACGACCAAGTGCAAACCTGACGGCGTCACAACAAGGGTGTCAAGACTAAATTTTGTGACGGCCTGCATAAGGGGACTACATGACGGCGTCAGACCTAGATCTAGGCAGTCCAAGGAACTATTTGGCGGCGAGATGACGGCGTTAGACATTTGTTCTTGACGCCGTCACCTACTAAACTCTATATATAGTTTTCTATTTTTCATTCACTAAAAGAGGAACTTGTGTGGAGAAAACTAGGGCCGAACTTTGTAAACCCTAGGTCATATTTTACAGTACTTTCAAGGGTTTTCACCCCTTGAATCCTTTCATGTGCTATTGAGATAAGTCTTCTCTTTAATTCAATCAATATGTCTATGTGTTGGTTGATTATATCTTTTACTTGTCTTGATTTCAACATGTCTAGGCTAGATCTATCTTGTGTTTGCTTAGATCTAATGAAACCTAGATGTTAATTATGTGTTGATTACTTGTTTATGGTTGTATTGGATGAATGATTTCAATGTTAAGCTTAAGAAAACTGGCAGATCTCCATTGTGTAACATGCTTGAACGTCTTAGGAAACATGAACCGATGTGTACTAGGTTTTATTGGTTGTATTTAATGCATGAGTAAATTCTAATGATCCCATGTTAGGAGCTTCTTAGCCGGATCGACGTAGGAGTGAAGTAGGCGCTCATAGGATTGGGGAAGTAAGTATGCCACCCCATGAATGGTATTAAGGAATACAATCCGTCATCCACGCAACTATAACAAGTAATTAACGTGTAAAAGATATCTAGGGAGTAGTGAAATCTAAGTAAACACAATTCTCCCACATACTGCTCACAACTTTAGTTTAATATAGTTTATTTTCATTTTAGTATTTTATTTTGATTGCATCTTTAGTATTGGGTTAGTTGACTAGCAACTAATTCCGCCAAACTCCTTCAAACCCGAGATTTTTACTTGCTTTCTAAAACATATAAAAATACAAAAAGAATCATCCCTCATCTCTAGACCTAGTCTTTAGGTTTTCTAATCCTAGCGACACTATTCCTAGCTGAACGATCAATCCCCCGGTACTTGTCATTATACTATACTATATCGATCAGGTACACTGCCTGGTGGGGGTTGTAAGCTTCTCAAGATCCCTCGAGAGGTAAAGCCTGGTGCAAACCCCACGTATCAAGTTTTTGGCGCCGCAGCCTGGGGAATAGTTATTGTCTAGGTTAGAATCTCTTTTTATTAGGTCTACTTACTAGATTCCTTTCTATTAAGATTTTTATTTTTATTTTTAGGATCTCTTTTGTCCATCTTATTTCTTCGTGTTTTTGTTCGTAACTCTTCACCACCCGACATCATGGACGATGGGAACATCTTTGAACCCGTCATCCCACCACAACAAAACCCACCACTAGAACCTCTTAGGCCCCGAACCCTAGGAGAGTATTCCCGACCTAGCCACCAAGGCTACCGAAACACTATTGAGCTCACCGGAGCCAATGTGACCCTTTTGCGATCTGACACCATCCAGTTGATGCAAAGCGGATGTGCATTCCATAGACTTCATTCCGAAGATCCAAACCAACATCTCAAGGACTTCCTTAAAATCGTAGATTCTATAGACCTTGATGTTACAACTAGAGAGTCAACCCGATTACGCCTATTCCAATTCTCTCTACGTGATCAAGCAAGCCAATGGCTTGAGCGATTACCCGCGGGATCCATCACCACATGGGATGATCTCACCACTCGTTTCCTTGCTCAATTTTTCCCACCGGGGAGAACTACCAAGCTTAGAAATGACATCTTGATGTTCCAACAACGCCAAAATGAAACTCTATATGAAGCATGGACTCGATTCAAGGACTTACTCCAAAAAGTCCCTCATCATGGCATACATCTTTGGCTCTAAGTCCAAATCTTCTATGACTATATCGATCTCTCCACAAGGCGAGCCATTGACCAATCGGCCGGTGGTAAGCTACGTGATCTAAGTGCTGAACAATCATGGGAACTCATAGAAGATCTTGCTCTCTATGACAATGAAAGTTGGAATGATCCCCGTGATTTGAACAAAACGGTCAAGGCAATATCTTTGCCTTCGAACAACTCTAGCACTCCCGGCCGTAGGATCATGGAACTTGAAGGTCGAGTCAAGTCTCTCATGAAATCTTACGAAGCTCAAAAGCCTTCAAGCCAAGTGAGCAGAATCGCTTCGGCATGTAAATTGTGTAATGGCCCTCACGAAGCTCATAACTGCATGGAGCTTCCAAAACGCGCTTATAACGAATTCACATCGTCACAAGTTGGTCGATGCCCTCGAAACTCTGATGAGGCCTATGAGGCATGGAAGGATAAACCTAATTTCAGAGGGTACCAAACACGGAGCGTATCCTTCAATGACTCCTCCCCACTCAAATGGTCCGAGCATTTTCCATCACAGAGCACTCCTAGGCAAAGCTGTGAAGATGCCTTGCGAAAATTCATTTTATCTCAAGAATTGCAGCTCTCTACGCTCGAGGCTAAATTTAGACAATAGCAAGCCGATATGAACAACAAGATTTGTAATCTGTTAACTGATATCAAAGAGCACGCTGTTAATAAACCTATTCAAGCTGAAGAGGTCAAATCTGTTACCATCATGAATCAGCCAACTTCTCCTGTGAAAATAAAAAGTCCTAGTAAGCTATTTAAGCATCTATCACCAAACGTAAAAGACCCTATCAACCCCCTAGGACCGATCCATTTCATAAATACCATCACCACGATATCTGCTTCTGCACCTAACCTGAACAAACAACAAAATGAAAATATGGGTCATACAGCTAAAGGTGAAACCTCAAGGTTGGACCACGAATTGGCCAAAAGCCCCACCAACTCATTCGAGCAGTCCGCCACGCAAGAATCTAGCAAATCGGATGAGGGGAAAGAGAGATCGAAAATGCATACGAGAAATCCAGCCATTTCGGGTAAATCTATTATAGAGGAACCCGAGAGAGAAATGGAGGATGTTACTCGTGGGAGTAGTGATAGGACTGAGGAAAGCAACTCTAAAGTTTTCAAGATTTCCTGCACCATTAAGAAAAAGCTCTTAATCGATAGTCATATAGATCCTAGCCTCTCCATCAACATAATCCCCCTTTTCCTATACCACGAAGCCTTCCCAGAACGCATGGTGTGCGAGAGAGTCAATAATGCAAGGGTAATAAAAGATTTATCAATCATGATTGGAGAACTTATTTACAATACTGACCTCACCGTGGTCGATGACATAGACCCTGTCACCAATCAAACATTAACCAACCTTGTTCTTGGGAAACCATTTATCAATGAATCGGGAGTAATCCTTGATGAGAAGGATGGTAGTGCATTGTTCACCAATGGTGTCAAGAAAGTAATTTTTCGTAGGGGTAATGAGGAGGTGTATGAGTACCGTCCTTCCCTTAAGGGGAATCTATATGGATCAAGGGATGGAGGATTGTGGAAGATAAGGAGGCGTGATCCGAATAATCTCAAAATTCCCTGCATGATCGGTCATAAGTACTTCGATAACGTTTACATTAACGTATTCCTACCTAAGAATTTTATGTCCCTATTCCACTATAACAACATATGTAGATGGGGAATGATTTATAAGGGTGAGAAAGTGGTTGGTAGGGATCATGAAATCCAGGTGTTCGTAGGAAATATGGCATTCACTATGGAATTTACGATCGTGGACAACATCGAAGACTATGTCGACCCGAGGTTATCACAAGTTGTTTTTGGAGCACCCTTTTGTGAAAATCACTAATTTAATAGTTGATGACCGGAACGGAATCATGACCTTCGCTGATGGAATTAGGAGGGTTTCATACCAAACACCGTACAAGAGAAAAGATCTCAAGGAAATCGATTGCGACGGGCTTGATAGGCTAAGTTCCCAACTTATTTTGAGTGATGATGATGTGCGGAGAGGATGTAAGGACACTTCCGATCTATCATGTGGGTTCTTTAAAGATGTTAGTAAACTTGGTTCTAAGTATTGAAAAGATGTCTTTGATTTCGAAGACCCGAAATACTTGCACTATGAAAGCCATACTGGTATAGAAGACGACCTAGAGAGTGAAACCAACGATGAGGTCACGTGTAACCCATGACCTTGAGTCTAGCTACAAGACTCGTAAATAAAGAAAAGCGCTTCTTGGGAGGCAACCCATGTTTTGTGTGATTTTTATTTTGTTTGGTTGTTATTTGCTTCCATATGCATGCTTTATTTTTATTGTTGGTAGATCATGTTTCTAAACTAAATAGTGGAAATACTTTACTTTGTTGTTTGGCTTAGTATTAATTTCATCCAAAGGTATTTTTGCAAAAGATAAGTGTAAGGGGAAACCCAAAATATGTTTTTAAGAAACAAACCGATCATGATTCACCACAATATTAAATGAACATGTATATTCGTATTTGTTAGAGTCAAATGCTTGTATCGAGTCATAATGATGTTTTACAGGATTTTCCAGGAAGTAGGACTAAGTTTTTCCAGAAATTTTCCGGAAACTTAACACAAGAATTTCTGCAGGTCACTTCTGACGGCATCACGAGTTTACTCTTGACGGCGTCACGTGTAAAAATCTGGAAATTTTACCAATTTTGTTTTTCTAACGGAGTCTTAAAGTTTTTGTTGAATTATTAGTTTTATAATCTCCAGGAAATCTGCAAACATCATTCCACAAGCATTATATCTTATTTTGTTTTCTAGGATTTAGTAACATATGTAGATTGCCGCCGATTTTATGCCAGGCTGCCTTGTCTGTTTTCTCCGGATTTACAGGTTATGTATGACAAGAAGATGATTATTATTCTGGAAGGGAAGCTTTGATTGTTCATTTTCTTGGAGGAAGATTTAACCTGGCCACCTTATTATTCATACCGAGCGAATAGGGGAGTATTTGATTTCATTTGTTTTACTTAATTCACTTTTACATTCATTACTTGAACATTGGGGACAATGTTCATCCTAAGTGTAAGGGGAGGGTAAAATGATGATACCTTACAGATACACTTTCGCTTGAGTTTGTTTGTTTAATAGTAGATGTGTAACAAAACTATGAGAAATACTTGTTAGTGCAATTTTAGCGCCAAATTTAAATTTTTTTACAACATTTAGGAGTGAAACTTTAGCCATAGCAAGCGTCACATGGATAGGAGATTGTATGACTAGCACAAAACCGTACCATTTAGAAAAATTTTCCACCCAAATATGTGAGGTTTGCCTTTAGATTTGATAGGAAAAGCATTTACTATTAGTGCTTATGAGTGCCCGGTAGCATTTATATTCTAGAACTTGAGTTAGTGATGCATCCCGAGACCGCTAGTGAGACTACATTCGTGTAGTAGGATTTACTACATGATAAGAGGCATTAGGATCACCCTTGTGTTAAACTCGTTTTATAATTACTTGACCATTTAAGTCATATTATTTGGCTAGTAAAGTCAACTAATTTTTCTCACACCTTAGCGTTGTACTCATTTTTAGTACACGAAACCCCTAGTACACCCCTCCGAGCCTATCTTTTCGTTTCTAACTTTAAGCATTTTACTTAAAGGAAGAATTTGTTACACCCCACTTAAATGTACAACCAAATCGCCTTAGCCTTCCGTGTATGCACTCATCTTTAGTGCATTATTGTTATTTGTTAAACCCTAAGTTAATGATCTAATTGATTACATGGTTGCTAAGTCGAGTCATATCCTTGTACATATTGTTTTGGGACGATTGGGACTCATGGGTAAAGTACTTATTTTATGGAGTAATGGGGAAGAACATCATTTATTACCCGCATATGTACATTAATCTTAAAAGTACTCTAGGTGTTTTGATTTTCTTAATTCGAGTCATTAGATTAGTTTATTGTAAAGTATGTAAAAATTCAAGTGTAAGGGAATTGTTCATTCCTTATGATGTATTATTTTGGATGGTAGGGTAAGAGTATATGCAAAAAAAAAAAAGAAAAAAAAAAAAAAAAAAAAAAAAAAAAGAATTAGAAAAAAAAGAAAAGAAAAGAAAAAACATACGGACTACCATCCCGTTTCATTCTATGTTTATTTTATGTTTTTGTTATTTTTCATTTATTAGCTTAAGTCGAGTCTAGTCTTAGCTTAGCAACGCCATATTGTACATGTAATTAACCAAGATTGTTAACTCGCCACCAGTAAAGACTGCCTATATCCAACAAAACCGTGTATTCCATATCCCTACACCTAAAGTTACAACTCTTTGAAAGACCTCTTTGATAGTTTATCCTAGGTGCTTACGCCATGTGGTGGAGGTTTGATCCTTTCCCAAGCCTATGGTAATCTATTTTGCTATGACAGGTAGTGAGAGATATTTTCCGTTTCCATATTGTGATATTACTTTATTACACCCGAGAGATGTGAGTATCTAAACACTATTTGTGAGGTGCTAGTGTATGACCTCCGTGCTTGTCATTGGTCTTTAGTGGAACGATTATTTGTTGTAATTACTTTTATATTAGTGTTAAATGACCCCTAACTTGTATTTTGATTAGAATAAAAGCGCATTTGCTTGAGGACAAGCAAATCTCAAGTGTAAGGGTATATGATGAGGCGAAAAATGAACCACTTTTAGGGGGTCATTTAAGCCCGGAATTAAATTTGATCAAATATTACCCTAAATCGTTCCTTTTGTGATTTTAGGTACTTTGGGAGTGAATTCTGGAAAAGGAAGCAATTCGGACGTTTTTGGAGCATAAAAGTGAGTAAAACGGCAAAGAATTAATTTCCATGCTGAGAACAGTAAAAGTAAAAGTGGTGACGACCCAGTGCAAACCTGACGGCGTCACAACAAGGGCGTCAAGACTAAATTTTGTGACGACCTGCATAAGGGGACTACATGACGGCGTCAGACCCAGATCTAGGCTGTAACAATTCGCATTTTCAGGTAACTTTTATTCCCGAAAATTTTACTATTCACTTTTACTATTCACTTTTTACTATTCACTTTTACTATTCACATCAAAAATTTTTATTTCATATTCTCGTAAGTTAAACTGTTTTAATGATAATCCGAGAATTTCACACTCGTCGGATCATTTCTGCAAAAATCACGAAGCCGTGTCCGAGATTTACTTTTAGGTTTAAACGTCATTCCGGCATCCCGATATGTCCATAAAACATTATAAATAATAGAAATATGATTTTCTCTCATTTTAGGACAATTCCAAAAGTTTTGGAATTTTACGTTTTTCAGTTCAGCGTTTTACGCGAATTACGCGTTTTAGACCCGCGTTTCCAGTTTTAGCAGCGTTTAAGCAACCCGATAGAACTTGTCACTCATTAAATGTGCTAAGATAGGTTATATTAATAAGTTCTAACATATTTATAAGTTTCAAATTTTTAGGATACCCGATTTTAAGTTTCATGACTTAATGACTTACCGTTAGCGATTACCGGGACCAAAACTCACTCCGTAAGCTAGATAATACCAAAGTTTAAGTACCTAGTCACTCCTCCCATCATATGAATGTGTATATGATGATTCACCAAGCCTTGGTGGCTTGGTGATAAGCCTTGGACTTTAGGATACTTGTATATTAAGCAAACTTGGTCACCAAGGGTTCACTAGATCATAACATGTGTACATCTTGGTCTCCAAGTTTAGGAAACTTCCTAGCACCTTCCTAACCTCCTCAACTCACTATAAAAGTCCTCCCCATCTCTCTAAGTCGTTCACCACCTTAAACAACACATGCTCTCTTCATTTGATCTTATACTTCAAGTATTATCTCAAGAAATCAAGTGCAACATCAACATAGAAACCCTAGTTTAGTTTTGATTCATCAAACTACTTCCAAACCCTAGAAACCTTTGGTGATTCTCTTGAGTTTAGATCCACTCAAGTCACCTAAACCTTCATCACAAATCATTCAAGAATACAAGGGTAGAAGGGTTGCTAAAGTGAAGGGTTTACAAGCTTAGGTTTAGTGTCCTAGTTCTATACTTGACTTCCTTTCTTTAGAAAGCCAAAAGTTGTAAGCAAACCCTAACATACTCCTTGCTTAATTATCATTTTTATACTTATTATGTTTCTTTCATGCTATATATGGTCTTTGTATTATGCTCATGATGTATAAAAACTAGTAAAACAAGTTATGGTATATATATGTTAACTTATGTTATTTAAACAAGTAAACTAGTGACTTTTATGGAGAGAACCACGACCAAAATAGTATAACTATGATATTTGACACTTACTTACTGTTAAAGAGGACTTCAAAAGGAAAACATATCAATTTGAATCACCCAAAACGAGTACACGAGTCAAAAGATACGGCCATAAGAAGTTAGCGACACCAAAACGCTGAAACTGCCTATACCCTACTGTTTTGCATTCTGCCAATTTGAAAGTCACTCTTCTGCTCCGATTCATCAAAAAGTTAAAACACGAAAGTTGTCCGGAACGCCGTTTTCGTTCAGGAACAAAGAAGCTCAAGCCCTGAAAACGCTTTCCGAGTGATAATTTCTTCAAATTCTTAACAGCCCATTTTTAGTCCAAAGTTACTATATAATGATTATATTTAGATGAGACCAAGAGGTCTAATGACCTAAAGCCGAGACCACAACCATGGCTAAAGCCAAGGTTGAGTCTCAAGACCATGGTAACAATGACCAAGGTCACGGCAAAGCCACGGCTAAAGACCATATAACTTTTAAAGATCAAAACTTATATATGTTATCAAGTACTACAATAGTAGGGAGCCTCATGTGAGGAGTTCATTAAGTAAGCCGTCGAGATGAGTTGTGGATTTACGAATTAAAGTGTCCTGGCTCCTCGAACGTTTACTCCATGACTTCTAAATTATGTCGGCCCGAACGGTAGTAAGAGATATACAACCTATACATGTTCCATAAACCATTTATATTCAGAGACTTACACTATATACTAAGTACTACATCATGAACATTATGCAAGACATATATGGGCAATTCTTCGTATTCTTAGACGTTACTCCAAACCTAAGTCGCAACGTTCTATTATAGGCTGCTCTTAGAGACTTTCGCGATTCGACTACCACTTTCATTTCTCATTACATAGACTTAAGGTGAGTCATAGCCCCTACTTTTTCATACTTGTTTTAACTCCTTGGGGGGGATACATGCACAACTACTTGCTTACTTGTACAAATACTCAAAACATTTATACTTTATTGTTTTATACTTGATTGTTTTATACTTGATTGTTTTATACTTGATTGTCTTATACTTGATCGCATTATACTTGATGTCATATATACATGACTGTCTTTTATCTTTGGGAAGTGGCTCCCAGTTGTTCTTGGGAATTGGCTCCCAAGTGAGGTATTCGGAGATGAAGAGTAGACTCACGACTAATTGCTTAATTGTTTTGATGAACTTATACATGTCTTAATCATACTATATTGTAGCAGTGGGTTGTGAACACACAGGTTACAAGTCTCTTATGGCGGGACTTGTAACTGAGTGGATTCTCAATGCCTTTGCTTTGTGAACATTCTTTTTAGACTTTTTAACTGTTTTAAGACAAACTCTATGAACTCACCAACCATTGTGTTGACACTTTAGCATGTTTATCTCAGGTTAGTAAGGCGATAGCTAGTGCGTGGAACTTAGAGTCAAGCTGCATATTCTGAAGACTTACGCTTTTATCATTTACCATTCAAAACATTTTGTATACATTTATGTATCATACTTTGGAATCTCATGTTTGTAACTTTGAATTCATTAATCGAATGGTAACTTTTCAAAACGTCTCATTTAGAGTTCGTTTTCTATAACTTGTACTTTGTATTATGAAGTAGCACCCCTATGACACAGTCTTCCGCTGCGGTATTTTGGGGGTGTTACATAGGCAGTCTGAGGAACTATTTGGCGGTGAGATGACGGCGTCAGACATTTGTTCTTGACGCCGTCACCTACTAAAATCTATATATAGTTTTCTATTTTTCATTAAAAGAGGAACTTGTGTGGAGAAAACTAGGGCCGAACTTTGTAAACCCTAGGTCATATTTTACAGTCCTTTCAAGGGTTTTCACCCCTTGAATCCTTTCATGTGCTATTGAGATAAGTCTTCTCTTTAATTCAATCAATATATCTATGTGTTGGTTGATTATATCTTTTACTTGTCTCGATTTCAACATGCTAGGCTAGATCTATCTTGTGTTTGCTTAGATCTAATGGAACCTAGATGTTAATTATGTCTTGATTACTTGTTTATGGTTGTATTGGATGAATGATTTCAATGTTAGGCTTAAGAAAACTGGCAGATCTCCATTGTGTAACATGCTTGAACGTCTTAGGAAACATGAACCGATGTGTACTAGGTTTTATTGGTTGTATTTAATGCATGAGTAAATTCTAATGATCCCATGTTAGGAGCTTCTTAGCCGGCTCGACATAGGAGTGAAGTAGGCGCTCATAGGATTGGGGAAGTAAGTACGCTACCCCATGAATCGTATTAAGGAATACAATCCATCATCCACGCAACTATAATAAGTAATTAACGTGTAAAAGATATCTAGGGAGTAGTGAAATCTAAGTAAACACAATTCTCCCACATATTGCTCACAACTTTAGTTTAATATAGTTTATTTTTATTTTAGTATTTTATTTTGATTGCATCTTTAGTATTGGGTTAGTTGACTAGCAACTAATTCCGCCAAACTCCTTCAAACTCGAGATTTTTACTTGCTTTCTAAAAAATATAAAAATACAAAAAGAATCATCCCTCATCTCTAGACATAGTCTTTAGGTTTTCTAATCCTAGCTACACTATTTCTAGCTGAATGATCAATCCCCCGGTACTTGTCATTATACTATACTACATCGATCAGGTACACTGCCTGGTGGGGGTTGTAAGCTTCTCGAGATCCCTCGAGAGGTAAAGCCTGGTGCAAACCCCACGTATCAGCTACTTCTAACGAACCTCAGAAACATGTGTCTAATTTTCGGAGGTTGGAATGTAGCAAAAGAAGGAGGATGTTGACCTTTCAGCTCCAATGAAAGTAGTGGAAGAGGTGAACATGATTTTTGAGAACACTCTCTATGGTTACTTCCTTGGTCAACGCCTTGCTTTTCCTGTTGTTGATTACTATGTTCGCAATGCATGGGCTATGTTTAGTGTGCAAAAGGTAATGATGAAAGCTAAGGGGTTCTTCTTCTTCTTTAAGTTCAATTCGAAGAAAGGTATTGATGATGTACTTGAAAACGGTCCTTGGTTGATCAGAAATGTTCCTATTATTCTTAAACCATGGACTTTGAACACAAACCTACTTAAAGAGGATTTGACTAACATCCCGGTGTGGGTTAAATTCCATGATGTTCCCCTTGCTATGTTTTCTGATGATGGCCTCAGTCTTCTTGCCACACTGATTGGCACGCCCAAAAGGTTAGATGCTTTTACAAGCCAAATATGCAAGGAAGTGTGGGGCCATAGTAGTTTTTCTAGATGCATGATAGAAGTGAAGTCGGATAAGGTACTTCGGGACAGTCTCACTGTTGAGATACCATTACTTGATGGTTCGGGTTCGACTATTGAGAAGATACGAGTTGAATACGAATGGAAACCACCTCATTGTGATAAATGTAAGATCTTTGGTCATACTCTGGTTGATTGTCTTAAAGTTGTTGCACCTCCAGTTCAGCCTACTAAGCCTGTTAATGATGGTTTCACGACTGTCAATAATAAAAGGAAGGGTAAGCAAGGTGGTTTTACTAGTCAGGGTAAAGGAGGGTTTAATAAACCTGTTGTGGGTAAGCAGTTTCAGTATCAACCCAAAAAGAATCCTCCTGAACTTAAGAAGGTGGACGGCACCAAGAAGAAGGCCTCTGATGTAACTAGTATGAGTGGAACGAAGATTTCTACATCTAATCAGTTTGTTGTTCTTAATATGGATGATACGGATGCTTTTGGTATTCCGTCTAATGACAACAACAAGGATGTAGATGTTGGTCATACAAGGGAAGTTACTGCAGATGAGTCTACTAAGACAGGTAATACAATGGAAGTTCATGAGGAAGAGTCTACTAAGATTGGTAATGTTTCACAAGCTCCTCTTGTGAGTGATTTTACTTCACAAGAACCGCTTGTGAGTGATTTACTGGGAACAAAGGAAGTTGGTTCTACTCATATAGTTGAGATAATTGGTAAGCTTGAAAAGCTACTTATTGATGGAAAAGCTACTCTTGTGGATGATGATGGTCATCCTATTCCGTCTACCTTTTTCACTAAGAGGGCTAACCCATTTTAAAAAGTGTGTGGGGTTGTGATTTCTGATAGTGATGATGATGAGGTTCTGAACACGTTCGACGAATCAGCAGATCTTTTTGGTGGCGGTCATGAGCGTGAAGATGAGTTTGATGACTATGATGATTATTCCAAGCAAATTTATGATCTTCCAGGGAATTTGGATGCTCTTAATGCCATTTATGGCTTTAATCTCCAAGGTCGTAGGAAGTAGTTTATTTTTTGTCAGAGTCTCTTAATATAATGTGGTTAGTGGTTTGTTTTCTTGTTTCGAAAATAGGAAGTATCTTGTTATGTAAGCTTTTCACCTATGTAACGGGCTGAGATATGGGATTCACCCATATCTGTTGTACTTAAACATTTTTTGGAGTACTATATTTACCGGGTCGTTGACCTTTTACCCAAAAAAAATATATATGTATGTATATGTATATATGTATATGTTTATATATATATATATATATATATATATATATATATATATATATATATATATATATATATATATATATATATTGTTAGAAAAGTGACTTAAACTTTAGGGGTTATTTGGTAATTTGTGTTACTTGTCCTGCAAGTTTGTTTAGCCTATAAATAGGGATTGATTGTATTAGTTTTGTTTGTACCTTTTGAATTTGTGGTTGGTACCTTTTGAATTAGGGTTTGGTACCTTTGAATTAGAATTTGTCTTTGAATTTGGTTTTTAATTTGGTTTGGTATTTGAATAAAGCTTCCGCTTCGTTTGTTTGGATTTGTTTATTTGTTTCGTTTGTTTGAATTATCAACAAGTGGTATCAAGAGCTAGGTTTGTTTAGGTTGAAGATGAAGAAAAAGAAGAGAAAAAAAGATTTTGTTTGAAACTTGGAATTTGCAGCAGGCTATTGAGGGTTCTGGGCCAATGCCTTTGGCATATTTGGTATATTGCTTTTGATTGGGTTGTTGAAGAATTAGTCGTGGGTTTTGCATGCATTGGTTTTTGAAGAATTAATTGGCCACCGGAAGACAAGTTTAGAATATTTGGTTGTTTCTTTTGGAATTTGTTTATTAGAATTTGTTTTGTTTTGGCATTTGAATTTGAATCGGGAATTTGGACCGTAATCCTTATTACATAAGTGGGTCATTAGAATATTTATCCGTATCATATTTGGGGCATTTGAATTAAAGCCCGTTCGTCAAGTTATTAATTAACTTGAATTTGGTTGATACTTGGATAATAAATTTGAAGTTGGACCATAATACTTATCGATAAGTGGGTCATTAGAATTTGAAATTGATATTTGGGATTTGAAGATCGATTTTGGTGTTTGAAGACTTGGTTTTAATAGGGTCGTTTGGAATGGAAAATTTGGATCTTCGTTCGTCGGGTTTTTGAAGTCTATTGCCTGAATTTGATATTCTTTGTTGAAGATCATTTGAGCCGATTTGTTTGTTTGATTAACCGAATTTGAATTTGTCGGTTAATGTTTGATTGTTCGTTTTGAAGATTATTGGCGTTTGTATTTGTTCGGTTTGTTTTGGATCGTTTTTGGAATCGGTCATTTGGTTTGAAATTGGCTAGCATCTCTAGCATTTGGAATTTGGATTTGATATTTGGAATTTGAAGATTGATTTTGGTATTTGAAGACTTGGTTTTAATAGGGTCGTTTGGAATTTGTTCGATCATTGGAATTTGTTTTGGAAAATTTGGATCTTTGTTTGTCGGGTTTTCGAAGTCTGTTGCCTGAATTTGATAGTCTTTGATGAAGATCATTTGAGCCGATTTGTTTGTTTGATTAACCGAGTTTGAATTTGTCGGTTAATGTTTGATTGTTCGTTTTGAAGATTATCGGCGTTTGTATTTGTTCGGTTTGTTTTGGATCGTTTTTGGAATCGGTCGTTTGGTTTGAATTTGGCTAGCTTCTCTAGCATTTGGAATTTGGATTTTGGAATTTGAAATTTGGCATTCGGAATTTGGAACTTTGAATTTGATTTGAAGCAGGTGGAGGAGTTTAAGTCACGGTGGAGATTGTTAGAAAAGTGACTTAAACTTTAGGGGTTATTTGGTAATTTGTGTTACTTGTCCTAGAAGTTTGTTTAGCATATAAATAGGGATTGATTGTATTAGTTTTCTTTGTACCTTTTGAATTTGTGGTTAGTACCTTTTGAATTAGGGTTTGGTACCTTTGAATTAGAATTTGTCTTTGAATTTGGTTTTGTAATTTGGTTTGGTATTTGAATAAAGCTTCCGCTTCGTTTGTTTGAATTTGTTTATTTGTTTCGTTCGTTTGAATTATCAACATATATGTATATGTATATGTATATATATATGTATATGTATATATATATATATATATATATATATATATATATATATATATATATATATATATATATATATAGAGGTTGGTTCTTGAAAAAAGTCCACTTTGGTAGAAAGTGAGAAAAGTGTACAAATCACCACTCCCCTTCCCCCTCCTTTTTTTTTTCTCTAACTCAAGGGACCTGATTGTAACTTTCTTTATTGTTCAGGGTAAATTTTATGAATTGTCCCTATTTAGCATTATATCATATGAAATACGTAAATTTTCTCTTTTTCATTTTTTCCTCTTTTTCATTATCTGGTTCTCTCCAATCACGCTTCTTCCCTAGTGATTATTGCTTCCTATATCTACACAATCAATGCCATAAACATGATCTGATCAGATTCAGTTAATCTTTTCATTCTAATTCTTGAATCATCGATTAAAGTAAGTATCATAACTTTATTTGATTATAATTTTGTTAGTTTTGTTGTGTAAAATTAAATATATAGCTATTAAATGTGATTTTCAGAGTTCATTTTGCATAGATTATTGTTTGTTATGAGTTAGGGTTTTTATGAATTTTGATCCATGTGATCATCAGGTGTCTTCCCATTTTTAAGAGTTTTGTGATATGATCTAATGTATAGATTAGTTATTTGAAGCAATGTTGAGAAAAAAATACTTGAAAAACATGTTTATAAAATCTGCACACAAGGTGTTTGATAAAATGCATAAATGAAATTTCATAACTGTGATGCACTGATTTTATATGTTTGATAAAAATGCTTAAATGATTTTCATCGTTGATTAAGTCATTTGATTTTTATAAATTTTATGCTAAGAAAGGAGGTTTTGATGTTAAGTTGGAACCGAATACAATCCATATTCTAGTGATGATCCGAAACTAAAATGTTTTAGTTGTAATGGAAGTTTTAAAAAAGACTTGCAAAAAATAGCAGTCGTAACAATGGTAAAGATATTAGTATTGATAACTAAAGAAGTGGTAAACCAAAAAGCATTGATAAGGGAAGCAGTGGTAAACGGAAAAACTATAGTTGATATGAGTGAAACTGGTGAAAGTAGTGGTAGTAGTAGTAAGAAATCACATGGGGGAAATACCACTTGTGAAATTGGGTGCTTAGCATAATTAAGGCTCGGGATAACAAACTTTGATATGCACGTGGTATACAAGTTCTTCATAATGATATCTAGTTTATGAAGAAGATATAGTTTTTGAAGACTTCTAGGGATTTGGGTTAACCCTAATATAGCTTCTTGTTTTATGTTTCGAGCGCGAATGTTGGTCTGGTTAGAGCTTTTAGTTTAATGAAAGAAATGTATGATGGATTCTGAATGTAGATTGCAAGAATCTTAGGACGACATCAACATTTTTATTGAGGATCGTTACACACAAATGGCAGTGGAGAAGTTTCTAAGTAAGCAAATTTATTCTATAGGTTATATTGTTGATTATTACAAAGATGACGATTATTGTTTGTGTGGCTCATTCCGGGTAGATAATGCAGCTAAAAAGAATTACCAGCGATATGGAGATAATGTGTCTATCAAAGCTACCTTCAGGTTTAACAATTAGTGCATTTAACTACAATTTATAGTATTATTATTTACTATGATGCACCTTTTTATTATAAACTGATGCACTTTTTTATGAATAGTTTATATTGACTTATGTCGATGGATTAGATCCTAAGGAATGAAAATGAGTCTCCTAAGAAAAGATGACTCTACCTCGCTTGCGAGAAGAAATAAGGACATACCTTGAGGACCTGCCCAGTTAAATACCCCAACAAGCAGATACAAAAGCACCCAAGTCGCTCAGTTTATGGACCTTCCAAAATGTGCTATCAAGAATGAATCCTCTCGTATTCGTTGTTCGATACTTTTTTTGTATTTGATAAATTTCTGTATTTTCTTTTTTTTATGAATTCCTCAGCTCATTGATATAATGAGGTTTTTGAATATACAGTTTGTGTTATTCGATACTTCTGCAAATTAATTCTCATTTATATGATTAGCATTCTATTTTAACATTGGTGCACCTTTCTGTTTCCAACACTGATGCACCTTTCATTTATCATTGTTATGATGAGCAAATTAATACTCATTAAGCAATTACTATTTTCAAATTAATGAACCTTTCATATACGAGGTACCAACTATTTTAAATAATGAAGATGTTGTTCAAATTTGGATCCACCAAACACAATTATCACAAATCAACCCATCATGGAAACTTACATGCAACAACAACAACCTATTCTTTCATCTGTTCATAGTTACTTATTTCATGTTACTTTATTGTTTTTTGTGTGCAAGTGACAAAAACCTAAGAGGTTAACTAAAGATGACTAAAAATGTCATTAAATCTATAGTAAACATCGCAAAGCAACTGTAGTCGGCATAGTCGGCAGACAAAAAACTAAAATAACTCGAGTAAACAAATCAGAGAAACTCAATTGCTAAGGAATACATATAACTAGTTACATATATCCGTTCTAAATAATACATAGAATTTCAATTAATGATAAAAATTATAAGAAAGAAAAAAAACACACAAAAAATAGACTTGAGTCTGCAGTTCAAGACTTCTAAACTTCGATATGGGCTAGCCTTCAACTAATTTACAACTCTTTTTTGCATTATTTATCGAAAAGGGTAGTTCACTGATGAGAATACAAGTTGGATTCACTTTCTGCACATAAATGCAGAATAAGATCAGGAGAGAGGTGTATAAAAAGCTTCCGGTTTTAGTCTTTTATCATGAAATTGTAGTAGAATCTTGTGTCTTCTTATGCTTGGCTTCAGGTTCATCACCTTGTTCTTCACTATTATTAAGAATCTCATTAACTATTTCTGGCCAGAAGAGATGCGTGTTTGCTAGTAATAATACACCCAGCCCTCAGTTTTGGGCCCCAATGCCTTTCGGGATTTGGGAGAAAACGGGCCACCTTCTTTACTTGAGTTTTGCTAAATGCAATCACTCGAGCAAAACTAGCCTGTTGTTAATTATTTCAAAATATGTCAATTTAGTCCACACTAAAGGGTATTTGTGGCATTAGATTATTAATGAGTATAAGCATACCTGAAGTACGTGTTCCTTGGCTAAGATAACACTTCCAGAGTCCTCTGGTGGCTGGGGTTTCACCGGATGATTTTTAACCTTCAAAATGACAAGAAAAGGGCATCAATTTTAAGTATAGAAAAATACAGTGTGGACGTAGAAAAAAAACACAAAAATATATAAAATTTTAGCTTACCCAACAATGCATGATATCCTATATGACCTCCATAGGAGCATCAAATTTTAGACCTAATGGGTTCACATGAGTTCCAGAGATACTGTCACACCCCCAAAATGGGGTCCAGCGGAAGCATACATGTAGCTGGGGTGTAACTCAATTGGTATCTCGACACAAGTTCAAAAGTGGTTTGCACTTGAATCATTTAAAATAAAAATAGTTAAATCAAATTGTTGAATTTACATCGTTAAAAGTAATGCGGAAGTAGGCCCTTAAAGTATTTTAAAACGGTCCCCAAATGAATAATCAGAGTCTTCTATGACCATGCCATGCCCTGCCCTACCAAAACCTCCAGTAGCGTGTCATTGGTTAAAACCTGAAAATACATGCTAAAGTGTCAACACAATGGTTGGTGAGTTCATAGAGTTTGTGAAAAAGAATGTAATGCATATGGATGAAGTTGTCCCAGCAAAGGCATCGTAAATCCACTCAGTTCCAAGTCCCGCCATAAGAGACTTGTAACCTGTGTGTTTACAACCCACTGCTACAATATATAGTATGAGTAAAACATGTATAAGTTCATCACAACAGTTAAGCAATTAGTCGTGAGTCTACACTTCATCTCCGAAGACCTCACGTTAGTATGTTGCTCACAAGGAAGGTAGTGGCATTGGTTCTACTTCATCTCCGAAACCAAATGCATGTGTTATCCAAGGAGACTTTATGTTGCTCAGAAGGAAGGTAATAGCATTGGTTATACTTCATCTCCGAAACCCAATGCATGTGTTATCCCAAAGAGACTTACAAGTTAAAGTATAACGCCATCAAGTATAATGCAATCAAGTATAATGTAATCAAGTATAATGTTATCAAGTATAAATGTTATGTGAATCTGTACAAGTAAGCAAGTAGTAGCATGTATCTCCCCCAAAGAGTTGATAGAACAATTAAAAGAGTAGGGGCTATGACTCACCTGATGCAACAGCTACGATGACAAAAGTGTATACACAGAAATGAGGTTCGATCTCTAACCGCAACCTAATATGAATGTTATGAACGATCTAATTTAGATCATGAAATGATGTTGAAAATGTCCATGCACATGTTACCTATACCACTCTTAACTTGAAAAATACTTGTTATAGTCATATGAAAATATATTCCATACTTGAGAAAAATAAGTCTTAACTAGACTTGTGTAAACTTGTCGTAATATATATGTATAGAAAGTTAGTGTTATAAACTTCGTCTTGAAAACCTTGAAGTAACATCTAATGGTCGTAAAAATAAGCTCATAAGCATAAGTACTTCGTTAGTTATAAATTTCGGCAATTTAGTAGTATTTCTAGAAAATCTAGAATTTAGTACGTAGAAGTAGTATTATTATTATTTCTATTAAAAGCTGCCAATTATAGTGAGTTCTTGTCGATATTGAAACGTGAATATCTTTGTCGTTATAAGCCCGTTTTACTGGTTCTTTATATCCACGGTTACGTCTTAGTATGTAGTAATATATTTTGGAAAGCTTGGCTCCTCCGGGTTACGTCTAAAGCCTCTTTTTGTCCGACGAAAAACGTCCAACAGCATGTATTTTTCCGGAAAATAGTTTTCGTCAATAAACTTGCAAAAATCATAACTTCTTCGTTATAAACTCTTTTTAATCCGTTATTTCGCCTATGGATTCGTTTTTGAAAGTATTTTCTAAAAATTTTGCCAAAGTTTACTTTATGTTTACTGATATTCCTGGATTTACAAAAATGGGACAGAATGTTTATATACTTGTTACAAATCCATTTCCAAGGTTCAAAACTAGTTTCTACATCAACCAAATCTCTTGCAAACACCACAAAGCTAGTCTAATCTTACCATACACCTTCTTAGGGTGCCATGGGTTCCTAATCACTAGTAATTAAGTTAATTTAACAAATGAACACCTAAATCACAATCTAGGGTTTGTATGTTCAAAAAGTATACAAAAATAAAGTGGTATAACTAGTTTGTGCATGAAATTAAGCATGAATACTATAAGATACATATGTTAATTAGATGAAAACATAAAAATAATTTTGAATACTCACTTTGAAATAATAGGTGGTGAGATGATGAGAAACCTTGGATTACTTGTGTTTTTGTGTTATGATTCTTGATTAGGATGATGAAATGAACAACTTTGATGCTTTGTACTTTGGAAAATCATGGATGGATCATGGTGATGGTCTTGGGTCGTGGTTATGGAGAAAAAAAATGAAGAAATGGGTTTTTGATTCTCAAAAATAAAATGTGTAGTGTTTTTGTTGTTTAAGGTTAGTTATTTTTCTAAGAATGGCATTTTGGTAATTAATAAGTCAATATGAAGTAACATGGGATGGGGAGGGGCTGCACATGGTTGATGAGTATGTAGTAAGCTTGGTATTATCTGGTTTACGGAGTCAGTTTTGGTTCCGTTAATCGCAAACCGTAAAGTTTTAAATCGCGAAACGTAAATCCGGGTATCGTAAAAATATGAAACTTGAAAGAATGACTAAACTTGTCAAAATACTCCATAATAAAATATAAAATGAATGGTAAGTTCCATCGGGTTGCTTAAACGTTGTTAAAACTGGAAATGCGGGTTAAAAACGCGTGATTCGCGTAAAACGCTGAACTGAAAAACGTAAAATTTCAAAACTTTAAGAATTGTCGTAAAATGAGAGAAAATCATATTTCTATCGTTTATAATGTTTTATGGACATATCGGGATGCCGGAAGGACGTTTAAACCTGAATGTAAATCTCGGACACGGCTTCGTGATTTTTGCAAAAATGATCCGACGAGCGCCAAACTCTCGGATTACCGTTAAAATAGTTTAACTTATGAGAATATGAAATAAAAATTTTGGACATGAATAGTGTTTTGTGAATAGTAAAAGGTGAATAGTAACTTTCCGAGATAAAAAAATTGGAATTTCGACGTTTGAAACAGGACATGAAATTACGAGTTGTGACATTCTTCCCCTCTAAATGGAACTTCGTCCCGAAGTTCAGTTGATGTTAATCAGTTAAGTGTGTGTTTAAGAAAATGTGTCAAAGCTTATGTATGTGGGTTTCCTATCCAACTAGGTACGTTCTCGTGGTCAGACTTGATGAGGCAAACCTTCCCAATCCCGAGCATAGCCCTCAAAAGACCTCCTTTAGGTTAATCCTTTAGGTGACCGATTTTCACTTAATCCCACAACCCAATCAAACAAGAACAGTCATGAGGTTAGGCTAAATCGGTTTGAGTGATGACTTTAACTTTTAGCTTGATTTTCGCAACCCAATCAAACAAGAACAGTCACTAGAACCAAGCTAAAAATCAAGGTCTGGATTCAACGTCCTTGAAAAAGGTCTTTTGAAAGATTGGCTCGACTTTGGAATTGCTTACACACAATCCAGACAAAATATCATTATAACTATTCTCAGTGTTGCAAAATTCATTTCTGAGTCGGATATAGGTGGTCAGCCTATGTCCTACTATCCCGGGTTGAATATAAATGACCAGTCTATATTCCACCGAGGTTCCATGAATTTTGAAATACCCAGCTCAGTTATACTAATACTATGTCCTTCACAAATACTAAGGTGTTTAGAAAGACTAAGGCAGGTGACCAAACTCGAGGTCAAATGATGAAACTATGCAAAGAAAAACATAACGCTGTGATATATATATGATACGTGAACAAACTTATATGAAAGACAATTATGGTAAACAACTATAATAAATGAATATAATATATCAGATAATGAGACACAAATCTCATCACCTATGTCAGCAACTAACCACAAATGAGGCTTCAGCTTGGCAGGCAGGCACGTGACGGTCATAGGGTTAAGTTTTCTTGAAAGTAGCTATAGTCTAGGTTTTAAAAACACTTAGTTCGCTATAGCCAAAGCTCTGGTACCAATCTGTCACACCCCCAAAATCGGGTCCAGCGGAAGCATACATGTAGCTGGGGTGTAACTCAATTGGTATCTCGACACAAGTTCAAAAGTGGTTTGCACTTGAATCATTTAAAATAAAAATAGTTAAATCAAATTGTTGAATTTACATCGTTAAAAGTAATGCGGAAGTAGGCCCTTAAAGTATTTTAAAACGGTCCCCAAATGAATAATCAGAGTCTTCTATGACCATGCCATGCCCTGCCCTACCAAAACATCCAGTAGCGTGTCATTGGTTAAAACCTGAAAATACATGCTAAAGTGTCAACACAATGGTTGGTGAGTTCATAGAGTTTGTGAAAAAGAATGTAATGCATATGGATGAAGTTGTCCCAGCAAAGGCATCGTAAATCCACTCAGTTCCAAGTCCCGCCATAAGAGACTTGTAACCTGTGTGTTTACAACCCACTGCTACAATATATAGTATGAGTAAAACATGTATAAGTTCATCACAACAGTTAAGCAATTAGTCGTGAGTCTACACTTCATCTCCGAAGACCTCACGTTAGTATGTTGCTCACAAGGAAGGTAGTGGCATTGGTTCTACTTCATCTCCGAAACCAAATGCATGTGTTATCCAAGGAGACTTTATGTTGCTCAGAAGGAAGGTAATAGCATTGGTTATACTTCATCTCCGAAACCCAATGCATGTGTTATCCCAAAGAGACTTACAAGTTAAAGTATAACGCCATCAAGTATAATGCAATCAAGTATAATGTAATCAAGTATAATGTTATCAAGTATAAATGTTATGTGAATCTGTACAAGTAAGCAAGTAGTAGCATGTATCTCCCCCAAAGAGTTGATAGAACAATTAAAAGAGTAGGGGCTATGACTCACCTGATGCAACAGCTACGATGACAAAAGTGTATACACAGAAATGAGGTTCGATCTCTAACCGCAACCTAATATGAATGTTATGAACGATCTAATTTAGATCATGAAATGATGTTGAAAATGTCCATGCACATGTTACCTATACCACTCTTAACTTGAAAAATACTTGTTATAGTCATATGAAAATATATTCCATACTTGAGAAAAATAAGTCTTAACTAGACTTGTGTAAACTTGTCGTAATATATATGTATAGAAAGTTAGTGTTATAAACTTCGTCTTGAAAACCTTGAAGTAACATCTAATGGTCGTAAAAATAAGCTCATAAGCATAAGTACTTCGTTAGTTATAAATTTCGGCAATTTAGTAGTATTTCTAGAAAATCTAGAATTTAGTACGTAGAAGTAGTATTATTATTATTTCTATTAAAAGCTGCCAATTATAGTGAGTTCTTGTCGATATTGAAACGTGAATATCTTTGTCGTTATAAGCCCGTTTTACTTGTTCTTTATATCCACGGTTACGTCTTAGTATGTAGTAATATATTTTGGAAAGCTTGGCTCCTCCGGGTTACGTCTAAAGCCTCTTTTTGTCCGACGAAAAACGTCCAACAGCATGTATTTTTCCGGAAAATAGTTTTCGTCAATAAACTTGCAAAAATCATAACTTCTTCGTTATAAACTCTTTTTAATCCGTTCTTTCGCCTATGGATTCGTTTTTGAAAGTATTTTCTAAAAATTTTGCCAAAGTTTACTTTATGTTTACTGATTTTCCTGGATTTACAAAAATGGGACAGAATGTTTATATACTTGTTACAAATCCATTTCCAAGGTTCAAAACTAGTTTCTACATCAACCAAATCTCTTGCAAACACCACAAAGCTAGTCTAATCTTACCATACACCTTCTTAGGGTGCCATGGGTTCCTAATCACTAGTAATTAAGTTAATTTAGCAAAGGAACACCTAAATCACAATCTAGGGTTTGTATGTTCAAAAAGTATACAAAAATAAAGTGGTATAACTAGTTTGTGCATGAAATTAAGCATGAATACTATAAGATACATATGTTAATTAGATGAAAACATAAAAATAATTTTGAATACTCACTTTGAAATAATAGGTGGTGAGATGATGAGAAACCTTGGATTACTTGTGTTTTTGTGTTATGATTCTTGATTAGGATGATGAAATGAACAACTTTGATGCTTTGTACTTTGGAAAATCATGGATGGATCATGGTGATGGTCTTGGGTCGTGGTTATGGAGAAAAAAATGAAGAAATGGGTTTTTGATTCTCAAAAATAAAATGTGTAGTGTTTTTGTTGTTTAAGGTTAGTTATTTTTCTAAGAATGGCATTTTGGTAATTAATAAGTCAATATGAAGTAACATGGGATGGGGAGGGGCTGCACATGGTTGATGAGTATGTAGTAAGCTTGGTATTATCTGGTTTATGGAGTCAGTTTTGGTTCCGTTAATCGCAAACCGTAAAGTTTTAAATCGCGAAACGTAAATCCGGGTATCGTAAAAATATGAAACTTGAAAGAATGACTAAACTTGTCAAAATACTCCATAATAAAATATAAAATGAATGGTAAGTTCCATCGGGTTGCTTAAACGTTGTTAAAACTGGAAACGCGGGTTAAAAACGCATGATTCGCGTAAAACGCTGAACTGAAAAACGTAAAATTTCAAAACTTTAAGAATTGTCGTAAAATGAGAGAAAATCATATTTCTATCGTTTATAATGTTTTATGGACATATCGGGATGCCGGAAGGACGTTTAAACCTGAATGTAAATCTCGGACACGGCTTCGTGATTTTTGCAAAAATGATCCGACGAGCGCCAAACTCTCGGATTACCGTTAAAATAGTTTAACTTATGAGAATATGAAATAAAAATTTTGGACATGAATAGTGTTTTGTGAATAGTAAAAGGTGAATAGTAACTTTCCGAGATAAAAAAATTAGAATTTCGACGTTTAAAACAGGACATGAAATTACGAGTTGCGACAGATACGATATCCAGCATTCATCACTGCAGACCTAAACAAAATAGATGCACCAAATAAACAAAACAGATGCACCAACTAAACAAAACGGATGCACTAAGATATTATATTCAGATACACTAAAAAAATATCTACCATGATTTAATAATTTATTCCATACATATGCACTAAAGTATTCCATACACATGCACTAAAGTATTCCATACATATGCACCAATTAAATACACAGTTTACCTAACCGATTTTAGCGTTCCATGTATTAATCGTATTGCCAAAACCATACTCAATATGATGCTTTAATATAACACGCTACGGTAATATCAATATATCACACGATTTTATCTAACAAACATTATTTTTCAAACACTATAATGCCTTAATATAACATTTAAGATATTAAAGCAATCTTAATGTGACAACTTGATGCCCTAATACAATCGTAAAACTGATGCACTAAAAAATCAATTTCTTGTCCTAATACAATATTAAAACATATGCAATAATTAACGCGATAATGTAAAATGACACTCA
Source organism: Artemisia argyi (assembly GCA_030686995.1). Lineage (NCBI taxonomy): Eukaryota > Viridiplantae > Streptophyta > Magnoliopsida > Asterales > Asteraceae > Artemisia > Artemisia argyi. The sequence continues at coordinate 84,116,446 of CM060676.1, forward strand.
ATTCTCAAATGTGATCATTTGACTTACTATTTTGTGACCTCCGTGCTTCAGTTTCAGAATCAGCTTTGGTTTCTGGTTCGGTTGCTGAAATTATGATTGAAAAATAATTGTCATGTTTAATAAACATGTATAAAATTAGATGCATTAAAAGTATTCCATACAAATGCCTTCATAATTCAATACACTAATGCTTCATTCTAACTGAATATATGCTATAAGACATTATTAACATAATTTTTATATAGATGCTATAAAATTCAATTTGATTCTAACAAATTTGTGAATTTCTTGTATTATATTCAAACTTAATAACATTAATAATTCAACACATAATATACATATTTTAACACAGATGCCCTAAAATATTACATTCAGATGCCCTAAAATATTACATACATATGCCCTAAAATATTGCATATAGATGCACTAAAATATAACTGATTCAGATGTAATATTGGGTATAACACATTCTCACCAATATAGACAACATACAGGTGTATGTTATATTAGGTATAACACATTCTCACCAATATCAGCTAATAATAACCATGTGAATAGCAACAATATCACTCATTATCACATCTATATACACGTCCAAAAATCCGACCTATCAAGCATAACTACTTACACATAAATCATGATTAAAAGTACATTATCAATGCTCATTCTATTCTAACCACAACTATAAATCAGCTACAACTCAATGACACTGATCCAACAAATATAAACAACTATAATCTACAATTTCAGTGTACATAACAACGCATTAGTAGTTAGCGATCCAACAAATATTACATTCAGGTTACATACAGTTGCCCTAAAATTTTACATACAGGTGCCCTAAAATTTTACATACATATGCACTAACAAATATATACAATGATTCACTAATTTATTCCATACATATGCCCTAAAGTAATACATACAGATGCACTAACAAATATCAATAATGATTCACTAATTTATTCCATACATATGCCCTAAGTAATACACACAAATGCACTAAAACACAATAACATTCTAACAAATTAGCTAATTTCACATATTTTTCAAACTTATCAACACTGATGCTTCAACATATGATTAACACAAATGCACTAAAATACAACCACATTCTAAGAAATTCGCTAAATTCACATATTTTTTACATTATTAACAACTTTTATAATTCTTACATTCTGATTGATTTTCTTCAATACTTTTGCTCTTCTCTAGTGTTCGTGGACTTATGCGAGTAACTGAAATTGAAAAAAAAAAATCAAATTAAGAGATTTATTAAAAAATAAAAAAATAAAATAAAATAAATCATGATCGGAATACATAAAATTAGTATGACCAACGATGCACTAAACATACAAACGGATACACTAAACACACACTAATGCCTTAATATGTATGGTGATGCATTAATCATACACACTGATTGTCACACACCGCCACGGCGGAAATGCATGGGTGTAACTTCATGGACATCATCACAACACCTGGTGTCAACATAGAGAACAACTACATGCACATAAATAGAGCAATGTACTAACACACAGTGTCGTAACAATACCCAAAGATAAATAACCAAAACAAAATCCGAAACGTATCTTCAATAGATATGGAAGTACCAAACAGAAAACATAAATGTATCAAAACCAAATCCAAATAAAATCAAATCCCAAAACATAGGTAAGTCTCCATATGCAACTAAGTCTCACCTAATTGCTGCCCTCAACTTTGGCCTTAGAATGCTGACCTGAAAATGATGCTTAAAATGTCAACATAACGTTGGTGAGATTCATAGGTTTAAGACTCAAACACATAGGCATCCAAAATCACTGTGATTATAAAATATAGCTGGACAAATAATTATAGTTATCATATAAGCTACATGTATCACAAGGCAATATCACACATAAGGCAACCATCGGGCGGAACGTGCCCACCGATCCAAATTCAACACATACCAGGCCGGAACGTGACCCCCGCTCCAAATAATGGGTAAATTAATACCCTCTGATCGGACCACACAGAAAAATAGTGAGTAGGGCTGCTACTCTCCAATTAGGTCGTATGCACAAGCAACAGGGTAAGCACACTCCCAATTGGACCACACAGAATCACACATCATATCATTACCGTTCACATATAGCATAAATACGATAACATTAAAAGTCCGAGCTCTTTAACACATATACACATAATCACAGTAATTCAAATCATTTAAGAAAAGCATCATTCCCATCCCAAGTTTAAAACAAGGTAAAAATATGGGACTATGAACTCACCTTAAACTCCGCAGCTTCCACAAAAACAACTCACAATCTATAGCACACAAAAATAATCCACATTACACAAGGTCAAGCTAAAAGCTACAACCCATGTAATAAACATATTATGGATGTCTAAGACTCATATGACCCACCATGGATCTCCTAGACACCATACTAACCACTAACATAACTTAATACTCACTAAATCCCTTGCACTCTTAAAATCAGAAAACGCATAATTTTTGGGTACATTCGCCCACATAAAATCACGACAAATAAAGCTCAAAAACTCACACAAAAAATTCTCGATGGTCTCTCATAAGCATAGAAGCTAATCCCAGAAGGCCATGGAGCAATAACACACACAAATACTCATAATAAATTTAAACTTGTCAACTACTCAAATTCGGATCTGAACGCACACCAAAAAGTTTTGATTTCCATAAAATACTTCCACAAGTTTTTATCGCGAATCCTTTTCGTGGCAGTCTCATATAACATAATACTTAACTATTCCAGAAGGCCTAGTAAAAATACCACTTTTACAACCATGTGATACCCTCAAACTTTTACCCAAAATCTGTCCCGGTTTGACATCTTTGACACCTTAACAAAGAAAAATCAAAAGACCGACTTCCCGACCTTAAAATCGATCGTGGCTGGACTTTTTGGAAAGCTCTTTCATTATACTTCAATTTAGACCTAAAATTCATGACTTAACTCTTCACAATCTGTTATTTACACTCACATCTTTACAGCCATAATTTTCTGTCCCAACCCTAACACATAATGTAACGCGTTTAACTCTCAATTCCCTTAACCATTAACCATATTATTGACATCTAATCATCCCAACATGTTTGACTTCAATAATTTACAGAAGTATATAAACCCTAGACTCCATCATATTAAATATTACATGAATCATAACAATAATTAATTAATTACACGTAAGGGTTAAAGATTTTACCTTGATTCTTGATTATTGCTAGAAATTATGAAACCCTAATTTTTTGTTCTTGTTCCTCCCTTGTGTCGACTTTATTTGCAGGAAAAAGGGGTAGGGAAGTTTTGATTTTGTATTTATAATTATATTGGATAACCCATAAGGCTTAGAGTTGTATTTGGTATCAAATTTGGTTTCCTTTTTCCCCCCTAATCCCTATAATCGGCCGCCCCCCCTTAATTATATTTATTTATTTATTTTTTTTATTAATTTATTTATTACACTCAAAACCTCATACTTTTCATACTTTATGTATTCCCATAATAAAACTTAACGTCTTTCGCGATAAACCTTAATTATACGACAAACCGGAAAATAGTCATTTTCAAAATAAAGTTTCCAAAAATAGATTTTCACACACTCCATAAGCATTTCTTCACAAAAACAACATTCCCATAACTTACTAATGCTCAATAACTTGAACAAAGACTCGTTACGCAAAACCTCAAAACGCCAAATATACACAAGTCATTTCTACACCAAATGGGTGATCAAAATGAACTTTCCCAAAATCAACATCATCAAAAATCACAATAACAACCACAACGCGAAGGGATTTAGTGCTAAACCAAATACTAATCACACTATAACACACAATAACACACATATAACTACTCAAACCACACCAAACAAAGTTAGATTAACTCGAGGCTAAAAGTCTAACTAACCTGCTAAAATAACGGTTGTTACATCATCCCCCACTTAGGGAAAGCTCGTCCCGAGATTTAACATCTCGTATCATCAGACTTTTCAGCAAACAACTTAGGATACTTAACTCTCATTTGATCTTCACGCTCCCACGTAAACTCAGGACCACGTTTGGAATTCCATCGTACCTTTACCAATGCAATCTTACTACGCTTCATATTCTTAACTTCTCGGTCCATAATCTTAATAGGTTCCTCCACAAAGTGAAGTGTTCTATCAACCTTAATCTCATCTAGTGGCACATGCAAACTAGCATCCGCCAAAAACTTTTTCAAAATAGACACGTGAAATGTATCATGCACACCACTTAATTCCTCAGGCAATCTCAAACGATATGCCACAAGTCCAATCCTCTCCGTAATCTCAAATGGCCCAACATAACTAGGTGCTAACTTGCCTTTCTTACCGAAACACACAACACCCTTCCATGGTGACACCTTCAACATCACAAAATCTCCAACACTAAACTCCAAAGGTTTGCAGCGATTATCCGCATAACCCTTTTGACGATCTCTCGCAGCCTTAAGTCTCTCTTTAATCCGAAAGACCATATCTGTAGTCTCTTGTACCAATTCAGGTCCAATTAACTGACTCATCCCATCCTCTGCCCATAACACCGGTGATCTACACTTCCTTCCGTACAACATCTCAAGCGGTGCACATCTAATGCTTGAATGATAGTTGTTATTATAAGAAAACTCAGCCAAAGGCAAATGAGTATCCCAGCTTCCTCCAAAATCAATAACACAAGCACGAAGCAAATCCTCTAACATCTAAATCGTTCACTCACTTTGTCCATCGGTCAGTAGATGATAAGCAGTACTCATATCCAACCGTGTATTCAAAGCCTTTTGCAAAGACTGCCAGAACCGCGAAGTGAACCTACTATCCCGATCTAAAATGATAGACACAGGCACACCATGCCTTGCCACAATCTCATTTATATAGATCCTTGCCAACTTCTCCAGCTTGTAATCCTCACGAATGGCCAGAAAATGTGCAGACTTCATCAATCTGTCCACAATGACCCATATCGTGTCATGTCAATTACTTGTGCGAGGCAATTTAGTAATGAAATCCATAGTTATATTATCCCACTTCCATTCAGGAATTGGCGGCTGCTGCAACAATCCAGAGGGTTTCTGATGTTCAGCCTTAACCTTCAAACAAGTTAAACATCGACTAACATACTCAGCTATCTCCCTCTTCATTCCCGGCCACCAATAAGCATCTCTAAGATCATAGTACATCTTATCAGACCCTGGATGAATCGAGTATCTCGTCTTATGAGCCTCATCCATGATCACCTTTCTCACATCACCCACTAGTGGAACCCATATTAGATCTAAGAAATATAGTCCACCATCTTCCTTCCTTTCCATCTGCTGATCTAAACCATGCAACATTTTAGCCACAAGGTTCTCATCCTTGAGAGCCTCCTCTTGTGCTGCCAATATCTTACTCTTAATTCCTGACTGCAATGTTATGCTCATAGCTCGTACACGCGTTGGCTTAATTCTTTCTTTTCTACTCAACGCATCGGCCACCACATTCGCTTTTCCAGGATGATAACGAATGTCGCAGTCGTAATCACTTAAAAGCTCTATCCATCTTGTTTGACGCATATTCAACTCCTTCTGATTAAAAATATGCTGAAGACTCTTATGATCAGTATAGACCGTACTCTTCGTACCATACAAATAATGTCTCCAATTCTTGAGAGCAAATACCACCGCACCAAGCTCTAGGTCGTGAGTGGTATAATTCTTCTCATGAACCTTGAGTTGTCGTGATGCATAAGCTATCACCTTCCCCCTTTGCATTAACACACATCCAAAACCTTGATACGACGCATCACAATATACCACAAAATCATCTGGCCCGTCAGGTAACGTCAGAATAGGTGCATTACACAAACTATCCTTTAGTGTCTGAAAAGCCACTTCTTGCTCATCTCCCCACTCATACTTTTTATTCTTCTGAGTCAACATAGTGAGACGCTTAGCAATCTTTGAAAAATTTTCTATAAATCTCCTGTAGTATCCTGCCAGTCCTAAGAAAGAGCGTATCTCAGAAGGTGTCGTAGGAGCCTTCCAATTCTTGACCGCTTCTATCTTGCTAGGATCCACATGTATACCTTCACTATTCACTATATGACCAAGAAATTGCACCTCTTGTAGCCAAAATTCACATTTAGAAAACTTAGCTTACAATCTCTCATTCTCCAACAAGCCAAGTATTAACCTCAGGTGTTCCCCATGCTCTTCTTTCGACTTGGAGTAAATCAGAATGTCGTCAATGAACATAATTACGAATTTATCCAAATAGGGCCTACACACATGATTCATCAAATCCATGAATACCGCTGGTGCATTAGTCAACCCAAATGGCATAACCGTAAACTCAAAGTGTCCATAACGAGTTGTAAAAGCTGTCTTAAGAATGTCCTCCTCATGCACTCTTAACTGATGATAACAAGATCGCAGATCTATCTTTGAGAAAAATCTATCACCCTGCAACTGGTCGAAAAGATCATCAATTCTAGGTAATGGATACCGATTCTTCACCGTCAACTTATTTTACTCTCGGTAATCAATACACATTCTAAGCGAACCATCTTTCTTCTTAACGAACAAAACAGTCGCTCCCCACGGAGAATGACTAGGTTAAATAAACCCCTTATCTTGAAGTTCTTTCAACTTTGCAGCCAACTCCTGCATCTCCATAGGTGCCAATCGATAAGGAGCTTTCGCTACCGGCGTCGCTCCGGGAATTAACTCAATACGAAACTCCACCTGTCGTATCGGCGGTAATCCAGACAAATCCTCAGGAAAAACGCCCGAAAACTCACACACTACTGGAATATCCCCCACTTTGAGTTCTCTAGACTTCGCACTCATAAGGGATTTCGAATTCTTCTCCACGCTTTCTCCTTGTACTCGCAGCACACCACCACCCTCTAATGGAATTCGAACCACCTTTTCATGGCATATTACTTCAGCTTTATGCCTAGCCAACCAATCCATCCCTATTACCACATCAAAGCTACTATGTCCTAAGGGTATTAAGTCAATCTTAAACGCAACACCCTCTAACACGATAACACACTCACAAATAACCTCATCAACTTCTATTTCTATACCACTAGCTATTTCAATCAAAATACTAGGTCTAAGTTCGCTAAACTCAACACCCAATATTCTAGAAAATTCAGTAGTAGCAAAACAGTAATCCGCACCCGTATCAAATAACGTAGTAGCATAATGACCATTGAGAGAGAACGTACTAGTAACAACGTTCGGGTGTTGGCGCGCCTCGCTTGCATTCATTGTAAATGCCTTTCCCTTAGCTGCATTTCTATTAAACCCTTGTCCTTGTCCTCCTTCAATAGCCAGCTGATTCCCAGGCCGTCCAAACATTCCAGCAAGTTTGGGACACCCGTTACGCAGATGATCAGTACTACCACACTCATAGCATGCCCTGCGATTAACCCTTGCGCCAACCGAGTTGATTGGAGTCGCTTGAGTAATCACTGCACGGCAGCCCTTAGCAAAGTGTCCAGGTTTGCCACACCTGAAACACACATGACATGGAGTGCTCTCGAGATGATAGTAACCACACTTAACACATCTAGGGGCATTACCCATATACCCCCTCTTCTCATTATTACCAGTCATAGCCATAGAGACTGTTCCCACATAACCTGCTGCCATCATAGGACCCGTTGCTACGAACCCCTTCCCTTTTCTTGCTTTCTTATTGTCAACACTAAAACCAGCTGTCTTAGTAGCATCAACCTCCTCTCGCTTCTTCTCTCCTAACTTTGCCAGTGTTCCACTCCTAACCACTTCATCCGTCAGTGCCCCAGCCTTTTGAATAGCACTTAGAAGCATTGTCGGCTCAGTCGCCCTAACCATCGAGCGAATCTGTGCAACCAATCCACGGATATACTTCTCAATACGTTTCGATTCAGGAGTTACTAGATGAGGAACCATCCTAGCTAACTCATGAAACCTATCAGTGTACCCCATATGATTAGCTCCAACCATAGTACGATTCCACAACTCTTCTTCCAATTTCTGCATCTCATTGACTGGGGAAAACTCCTCCACCATTAAGGCTTTGAAGTCCTCCCAATTCATACCCAAAGCCGCAACTCGTCCCCTAGCCTGAAGTTGCGTGTTCCACCAGGTCAACGCCTTGTTAACCAAAGAACTAACTGCATACTTAACCTTCGGAACCTCACTACATCCACTTATATCCATCACAGACTCCATTTTCTCTATCCATCGAGTGAGTGCAATTGCACCACCCTTTCCATCAAATTCCTTAGGCTTACAGGCCATGAACTCCTTGTAAGTACACCCATTATTTCCGCCTCCTCTACTTCCAGCACCATCAGGATGAGCTCCACTGCCTAACTGCTCACTCAATTAAGTCACAAGTTCAGGCATTAAAGCTTCTAGCTGCTGATTGATCATTTGCTGAAAGATAGGGTTGCTATCCCCAATAATAGGTGTCGGCTTCTTGGACTTCTTCGGTGTCCGGTAAGCTCTACTCATAGGTGACTTAGTGATAGGTTGTCTTGGTTTCCTTGACGCCATTTCCTAAACACGCAGGACACTAGAACCATTAGAGACCATTCACAAGATTCCACAAACTCCATAATCCTACTCAATCATCTACCACCCATCACATGAGGCACTCTCAATCATATAACAAAATGAACTCAACTCTACCACACATAAGCATATCACCATTGATTCAATGTAACATTGGCTGTAGGTCTTCATATGTCGTGATACATTTATAATTGTGTTGGCCACCCATAATTTTAGATGTATTTTTCTACATGTGTACTTACTTCCAAAGCCACACCAAACAATAGTAACATATTATAACAAATAGCACGCAATCAATACTAACCAAAATATACTCCCATAATACACATAATATACACACCAAAATATCCAAACTCGCCCAAGGCTTCTCATTAAAACACGGGATAAATCCCAAAAATCCGAAGGAATTTACATTCCAATATACAATCAACATCAAAATAACTCAACAAAAACATAAAACATAAAACATTAAAAACATAACATTGAAAACAAGTCGTACGCAGTTCGAGTCCTATCTAAGACCTAAAACGGTGTACGCGCAGTGGACTGCAAGTCCGAATTCACTTCCTCCTCCTCGCTTACCCATCCATTCTTATTTCCATGATTCTGTGGTAGAGGATGTCTTGCAAAATCATCTTCACAATCTCTTAACTCTTCATATATCCTATCCAAAAAATCATACAATCCTCGGAGTCTAGCCCAAACTACCCCATCATCTTCCAGAAACTGAGGACACTTGCACGGGTACTTGGTGGTGAAACCTTCCTTATCAGCTACCTTTGTCTCATATCTCTCAACCATTTCCCCATTCACATTCTTGAGTGTCAGCTTCTCTTCAATCATACATGGTACCATGCTAGCGAGGACCAATATCCTCCTGTTGGTTCACTTTATCTTCCCAATTCTCTTACGTCCCTTAGCAACTACTGTGGCCCAACGAAGTGTCTTTCGCGCAGGAGGTGCCATTCTATAAATGACACACATACGATGCTAAGTACAGGGTTCAATAGACGTTCAAAAACTCGGTAAAATAAATCATAATTTAGGAAAATAGACATGCAAAGATATTATACTTACACATAGGTCCTAAATGCAACTATATGAGGGACTCCTAAGCTATAGTATAGGTTAAACCACCTAATTCTCTATAACCAAGGCTCTGATACCAATCTGTCACACTCTGCCACGGCGGAAACGCACGGGTGTAACTTCATGGATATCATCACAACACCTGGTGTCAACATAGAGAACAACTACATGCACATAAATAGAGCAATGTACAAACACACAGTGTTGTAACAATACCCAAAGATAAATAACCAAAACAAAATCTAAAACGTATCTTCAATAGATATGGAAGTACCAAACAGAAAACATAAATGTATTAAAACCAAATCCAAATAAAATCAAATCCCAAAACATAGGTAAGTCTCCATATGCAACTAAGTCTCACCTAATTGCTGCCCTCAACTATGGCCTTAGAATGCTGACCTAAAAATGATGCTTAAAATGTCGACATAACGTTGGTGAGATTCATAGGTTTAAGACTCAAACACATAGGCATCCAAAATCACTGTGATTATAAAATATAGCTGGACAAATAATTATAGTTATCATATAAGCTACATGTATCACAAGGCAATATCACACATAAGGCAACCATCGGGCGGAACGTGCCCACCGATCCAAATTCAACACATACCAGGCCGGAACGTGACCCCCGTTCCAAATAATGGGTAAATTAAGACCCTCCGATCGGACCACACAGAAAAATAGTGAGTAGGGCTGCTACTCTCCAATTAGGTCGTATGCACAAGCAACAGGGTAAGCACCCTCCCAATTGGACCACACAGAATCACACATCATATCATTACCGTTCACATATAGCATAAATACGATAACATTAAAAGTCCGAGCTCTTTAACACATATACACATAATCACAGTAATTCAAATCATTTAAGAAAAGCATCATTCCCATCCCAAGTTTAAAACAAGGTAAAAATGTGGGACTATGAACTCACCTTAAACTCCGCAGCTTCCACAAAAACAACTCACAATCTATAGCACACAAAAATAATCCACATTACACAAGGTCAAGCTAAAAGCTAAAACCCATGTAATAAACATATTATGGATGTCTAAGACTCATATGACCCACCATGGATCTCCTAGACACCATACTAACCACTAACATAACTTAATACTCACTAAATCCCTTGCACTCTTAAAATCAGAAAACGCAGAATTTTTGGGTACATTCGCCTACATAAAATCACGACAAAAAAAGCTCAAAAACTCACACAAAAAATTCTCGATGGTCTCTCATAAGCATAGAAGCAAATCCCATAAGGCCATGGACCAATAACACACACAAATACTCATAATAAATTCAAACTTGTCAACTACTCAAATTCGGATCTGAACGCACACCAAAAGGTTTTGATTTCCATAAAATACTTCCACAAGTTTTTATTGCGAATCCTTTTCGTGGTAGTCTAATATAACATAATACTTAACTATTCCAGAAGGCCTAGTCAGAATACCACTTTTACAACCAGATGATACCCTCAAACTTTTACCCAAAATCTGTCCCGGTTTGACAGCTTTGACACCTTAACAAAGAAAAATCAAAAGACTGACTTCCCGACCTTAAAATCGATCGTGGCTGGAATTTTTGGAAAGATTTTTCATTATAGTTCAATTTAGACCTAAAATTCGTGACTTAACTCAGCACCATCTGTTATTTACACTCACATCTTTACAGCCATAGTTTACTGCCCCAACCCTAACACATAATCTAACGCGTTTAACTCTCAATTCCCTTAACCATTAACCATATTATTGACATCTAATCATTCTAACATGTTTTACTTCAATAATTTACAGAAGTATATAAACCCTAGATTCCATCATATTAAATATTACATGAATCATAACAATAATTATGTTGATATAAATAATGTTTAAAAATGTTATTAATATCTCTCAATAAACCTATGTTTTGATAATCACAAAACTCAAATCAAATTAAGTCAAGATTAAGACGTAAATAAGTATTTGGTAACAAATATTTACCTCTACATCTAATATCACTTAAGGTATGCATAAACTAAGCATCTTATGCATTACATGATCAAAGGAAATTTTGTCTTAAGACATAACATCTTATAAAATGATATAAACATTTTATATATATTGTAAATCATTTTTGGTAATGCTATATTAAACTACAAAGATATGATTTCAAATTTCCAACCAAAAAGGGCAAATTTTATCCAGAAAAACTTTTCCAACGTTCAGGAGGGCGGCCCCCTTAATTTTACTAGGCGGCCCCCTTAATCATTAAGGGGACCGCCCCCTAATTAAGGGGACCGGCACGCTCCAGAATAGTATTTTCTGGCCCTATAAATATTGGATCATTTCACATATTTTTCTCACCTTTTTGCACTAAAAACTTTCTGATCCAACCTCCATTTCTAGATCTAAAAATCCTTTGATCATATAATTCATAAGTCTTTGTTTCCAAGTGATCCAAAGCTTCATCCATTCAAGTGCAAGAAGAAGAACACTCCTGTACATCCATCTAATTGTAGTATTGTTGTGATTAGCTAGTTTCATATTGTAGTAGTGTTAGATCTTTGTAAAAGTGTTGTGTGAATTTGTTGTTTGTAGAAACTAGGTGTGTTGTAAAGTAGTTTAGTAGTTGTGATCTAGTTGTGCTTAGAAGAAGGTGTGAAGTCTTGAAGAAGTTGTGAAGTTGTGAAGAAGGTGTGAAGTTGTGAGATTGGTTCTAGCTACGATTAGAACTCGACATTTAGCTTAGTGTCATTAACTCATGTAAGCCAAGGTGTGTAAGGTTTCTCCACCATAAGGAGTTTGTTGACATAGTGAAGAAAACTCTCGAGTGTGGTACTCGGGGAGTGGAGTAGGGCAAGGAAGGTGTCCTTGTAGCCGAACCACTATAAATTAGCGTGTTGTGGTTTGATCTTTCTAACTCTATCTTTTCTTTATTACATTTCAATACTTTCATTATTAGATTAGAATTGCTTATATTGGTTGTCACTTGAATTCACTTGAGATCGAATCGAAAGTTTTTAATAAGTTACAAAATATTTTTGTAATAAATTTAAAAAGGACGTAAAACTATTCAACCCCCCTTCTAGTTTTCCACAATTGGTATCAGGAGCCACGTCTAGCAAGATCTTTAAAATATATTGTATTTTAAAACTTGTAACGATCTATGGAATCTGAAAAATATTTAGAAGGGCAATCTATGCAAAGACCACCACTATTTAAAAGTGATGGATTTTTATATTGGAAAAATCGATTCGAAACTTATGTGAAGTCAAAAGATCTAGATCTTTGGCATGTTATTACTAATGGTGATTTTTTACCTATTCAAAATAACCCCGAAACAAAGAAAGATGAATCGTACCTTTTAAAAATAATGAAGCAAAAATGGTTATTTATAATGCGCTACCACGTAAAGAGTACGAAAGGATCTTTATGTGTGAAACCGCAAAAGAAATTTGGAACTCTTTACTAATAACTCACCAAGGTAATAGTCAAGTCAAATATAATAAGATAGATCTACTTGTTCAACAATATGAGAAATTCACGATTCTGAAAGAGGAATCAATTGATAATGCTTTTGCTAGATTTAACACTATCATCACAAGTTTAAAAGCACTTGATGAGAATTTTTTTAGTAAGAATTTTGTTAGGAAGTTTCTTAGGGCTCTTCATCCAAAATGGCGAGCTAAAGTGACGGCTATTGAAGAATCAAAGAATTTTTCAACATTGCAACTTGATGAATTAATTGGAAATCTAAAAGTTTACGAAGTTATTATTAAGAAGGATTCCGAAATGGTCAAAGAAAAACGAGAGCAAAGCAAGTCAATCGCCTTGAAAGCTAGAAAGGAATCTAGTATCGAAGATAGCTCATCTTCCGAAAGTGATGACGAAGAATACGCCGTGGCCGTAAGAGATTTCAAGAAATTCTTCGAAAGGCGAGGAAGATTTGTAAGACAACCACATGATGAAAAGAAAACATTTCAAAAGAGTAAGGATGACAAGAACTACAAGATTGAAAGAAAATGTTTCAAGTGTGGTGATCCAAATCACCTCATTGGAAAATGTTCAATGATGACAAGAGATCAAAATCAAAGAGCTTTTGTTGGAGGCGCTTGGAGTGATAGTGATGAAGATGAGAAAGAAACGACAAAAGAAGAGAAGTGTCTTATGGCGAATACATCAAATGAGGTACGTTCCGAAACCGAATATTTTAGTGATGAAAGCTTATCATTAGATGAAAAAGATCTAGATAATGAATATAATAGGCTATGCAAATTAGGACAACTAGTAATGGCCAAAAACAAATCACTAAAATACATAAACAATCAATTGGAAAATGAAGTACTAGAACTAAAAATTAAAATACACCAACTTGAAAAAGGTAAAGAAATTTGTGAAGAATGTAAATCATGTCAAGAGCTTAAAGGTGAAAACGAAATACTTAGGGAAGAAATTCGCAAACTTGATAAATTTGAAAATAGTAGTCACTCACTTAGTAAAATAATAAGTATTCAAAGAACATCCGGAGATAAAACCGGTTTAGGATATAATTCAAATGAAGCTTCAACAAGTGAGATTAAAAATGTCAAATTCGAAAATGAATCTAATGAACAAAAACCTATAAAATCTAATCCTAAGTATATACTTATTAATGATAGAAAAATACCTCTTGCCAACAATGAAGAAGTAAAAGTTTTCTATAAACCGTCTTTAAAAAATGAGGCAGGATCTTCTAAACCTAAGACAAGATCTAAAACACCACCACCTAGAAAACCAAATAATTCTAATCCTAGGTCTAAAACACCTCAATCAAGAAGAAACTAAAATAGGCAAAACTATAATAAGAATAGTAATCAAATGTGGAACTACCAACAAAGCTACAATCCTTGAGGTATACTACCACCTTTCATGCATCCTAGTCAAATAACATGTTTGGACCAAACAACTTTGGACCAAAGAAACAATGGGGATCAAATGGCTAGATGAACATTCCTTGAGGCAATCTTGAAGTTTCTCTCGACATAGACTTTTTCGAAGTCTATATGTCATCTTGATGATTTTGAAGATTTTTTTTGAAGACCACCGGGTATGCCATTCTTTCATAACTCATTGCCATGCTTAGATAAATATGCGTTATTTGATTACATTGTTTGCATAGATATAGCTTGCTATTTCTTTCTATTTGTTCAATCATATACTTATATATATATACTCTTATACTTAGTATATTAAATATATATATATATATATATATATATATATATATATATATATATATATATATATATATATATATATATATATATTTATATAATTACATGCACATAACCTAGATACGTCATTAGTTGACTCTCTAGAACTCCAGGAAATTGTTTATTATCAAACCCTTTCCTTCCCCCCTCGCGTTATTCTATTAAGTCCTCTTTTAGAAGACTCATGATGATGAAGGGATATGAGTCAAGTGGACTTTTATCATGTAAGAACGCCTTCGCACGTGAACACTATGGATGAAACAAACTTCTCTCGCCGACTATATCCTATCTCCGCTATTATCTTTCAAACCTCACCCATCAACCCATCTTTCACTCACATTTATACTTATATGTATATATATATATATATATATATATATATATATATATATATATACACTTATTCACATATTCCCGAACACACCTCAAACTCCTTATCAACTTAACACTTTGATCATTTTATCCAAAATTGTTAAAGGTACATTTTAATTATCGAAACGGTAATTAAAAAATTAAAAATTGTTAAGTATCTTATCATCGTGCTAATAAACGTTTACGTATTTTTGATATATTATAAATCTAATTATATACGTATAAATATATTTGCTCCAGAAACTGATTCCGCGAAATTTCAAAAATTTCAAAGGCGGGCCCCTTAAAGATTAAGGGGACCGGCTTGTTATCGAGGGTGGTCCCCTTAATGTTTATGGGGACCGTCCATCTGACACTTCCAAATCCGTTTTCCACCTTATTTCCATTCCCAAACACCCCATTTGCTCATTCATCTCTTCCCCAATACTGCTGAGTACGAACCAAAACACCCAAAACCATCAAAATCCTCCACCATATCACCAATCCGGGGTTGTTTCGCAAGGGGCAAACGTTAACCAAACATATAACAACATCTTTTGTAAGTTTTCCAACATGCATTTTATCACATTTCATTCGATTTGGTGTCTAATCAATAATTATGCATTTTATTAAAATTTATTTTAATTCAAATTTTAGTGAAATAGAAGCTAGAAATTGAACTACCAAATGCTTCCCATAGGATTAGGATGATGTATTGCAACTCAAATTTAGTATAACATATCATTTTGTCAAAATCATTAATCGCCCATAAACCCTTGTTGAATTTTATTTTTCAAAAGGCACATTGTTGATATAACTCTTAAAAACTACTTAAAACTTACTATATTACATTGTTTTAATGTTATAAACAATCAAAACATACTTTTCAATTCGTTATAAAATGGTTCATGAAGACAACATGAGCGTTTGGTTCATTAACAAACTATAACTATATGTAGTTATTTGAAACTTAAAACTAGTTCATAAAACTTGTTAATACTACTAGAATCAATAGACGTCATCAAGATATATAATCAATATATATATATTGATGTTTTAGGATGTTTTTATCTAGTTAAGGGAGCATTTGGTTTATCTCGAAAATGATATTTTTGAAAACTAAAATTCGCATTTTAATCTTTTAAACTAGCTTATGTTGTGTCAAACTCTTATGAAATGGAAGATATATAATCTAATATATATCTAGCCTTACTTCGAAATGAATTATGGTATCATACTTTTTGATATCATATATTATAGACGAGTTTAAAATCAAAATAAAAAGGAACATTATGAAACTACTTCATTGAATATTTTTTTTGTGTCGAAGTAGAATTTCATTCCACATATATTGCATATAATTATATATATATATATATATATATATATATATATATATATATATATATATATATATATATATATATATATATATATATACATACATATAAAACATATGCATGATAGTTGTTTTTATATTAATTTTATTTTTGTTGTTATATTGTTTAGGTGAAAATGCCTAAGACCACGGTTGGTGATGTCTCCAAAACAAAACAATACATTCCAAATGTCTCTTCTACTCCCGGCATGTCTCCTTCAGTTGCATGTTTCTATCGTCCTATTGAAAATAGAAACATTCACGAAGGAAGAATTGTCGATCCATCTTTCTATGAAAATGATCAAACAGAACGAATGTTCTCCAATATTCGTTTTGAATGTCTTTTCCAAATCAACGAACCAATCATTCCTCGTTTTATCCTCGACTTCTATAGCCAAGTAACTGTGCAAACCGATCCCTATGGTCATATCCTCATTTCCTTCATGATTCAAAATCAATTCATCACTCTTACTCTTGCTCAATTCGGACAAATTCTTAGAATCCCATTCAACGGCCAAGCCGTTTTCTCAAATGAATGGGATCTTTCCTCTCTTGAAAGAAATCGTCCTCAGGATGGCCCCTACTATTCTGAGATTCCTAGTCCTGAAGAAATTCGTCGAATGCTTGAACTAGAACGTCGTACGACTAGTCGAGTAATCAAGTCGAAGAATGTCGATATTCATGCAAATCAAATCCTCCTCAAAGAGTTATGCCAAGATTTGAAAAAGTGGGAAGAACTCATTCACGAGAATGCGTTTGGTACGGGTGGTCACCGTGATCATGTCACGGCGAGCATTGCCCATATGTTGTATTGTGTAGTTGCTGAAGAGCAATACAACTTGGCTTATCTCTTTATTCATCAAATCATGTCCGCCAAAAACACTCCAAATGCAAATCTTCCTTATGGTATGTTCATCAAACGACTCTATCGTTATGTGATGGAACATTACCCACATCTTCAACGAGATTACTACGTTCATATCCTTCCTACTTTGAACCAACTTACTCGTGTTCGTACTCGTCGTTCTCGAAGTGACAAAGGAAAATCTCGTGCTCCTTTGTATTCTAGGCCTCGTGGTTCTACATCTCATCGTGAGGACAATGATGATGAGGAGGAAAACACCTCACGTGCTAGTACTCCATCCCCCACGACCTTTGTTGAAAATCTTTCCGATCTTGATGATACCGAGTATCAAGTTCCTCTTCCTCATGAACGTACTGATGAGCTTCTCTTCACTCGTCAAACATCTATCATCAACCGTCAACAACAAATTCATGAAGAACTTCGAGGAGGATTCAAATCCGTTGGGAAGATGTTTAGAAAGATGCTTGGAAAGAAGAAGAAGTAGGAGATATTGACTTATTGCTACTTGTTATTATTTGGTTCTATTAGACATTTGTATGATTTGCTATTTGTCCGATTTATTCGGAAATACTTGTGTTACTTCTTGTTTATCTCTTGAATGATGTTTAGATCTTAACTATTATCATGCTACTATATTAATGTTATGCTATGCTTCTTTTCAATATGGATTATAATATGTCAATTTGCATGCTAATTTGGTTATATATATATGTTTATATATCATCATTCCTAGAGTATATACTTCTAATAGAGCTTGCTGGAAAAACACACTTGAAAAATCACCAAATTCTGCAAATTTTGGGTTTCTGGTCGTCTGGGAAAACACCAGATGGGCGGCCCCCTTAATTCCCTAGGCAGTCCCCATAATCATTAAGGGGGCCGGCATACAATTAAGGGGACCGGCCATCTGGAACTGGGTTCAGTGTTTTCTTTTGCATCTTGTGAACCCTTTCTCTAGTATCAGCTACCATTTCCCATTTTAACCCAACTGATTTTAGAATCTCATTCAACCATTTCAAATATATACCTAAAACAACCATTTCCATACTATAAATTCCCTCCATAATCACCATTCTTCATCTCATCATTCATCATCCAAATCACCATGACTCCACCAATCACCTCACACTCCAAAGCCTCCAAGAAACAAAAGCTTGTGATCATCCCCCCAAAACAACTCTTCATTGACTTAACAAATGAAGATGACAAAACCCCATCACCTCCACCCAAATGCTCATCCCCAAGTGCACCCAATGCACCATCTAAAACACCTTCCACTCATGGAACTTCCTCATCCTCCATACCCTCAACCTCATCAATCAATGACTACATCAACTCACACTTGTCACCACAAGTATCATCACCACTTCCTACACAAGAACCTATCTCCACCCATCTTACCATCTCACTTTCACCAATAACACCTCTTGATACTCATCTTTCATCTCCACCAATTACACCACCCTTCTTTGCCAATCCCGTGCCTTGGAGGCTACTTGAATCCCATGGGGATACTTGTCTTTGTTGTATCCACAACCGCACCGTCAACTTTGGCCTTAGAGATGAAATTCAATATATGTTTTCATATATTGAACATTTGCTTAACAACCCACCACCACCACCAACTCCACCATCATCTCCAATCATTCCTCCACCACAATTCTCACCCATTCCTCCACCATCACCATCATGCTCTCCAAATTAAGCATTTGATATGCTTAATAAATAAAGCCTCTACCACCCTTTTGCTTGCAAGCTCTATGAAGACAATGTACTCTTCGCATGATGATGTATTCTCCTAGTTGTTTATTTATGTACTAGCTTTTCTACTTGTAATCCTTATTGCTACTTGTATGTTGTGTCTTAACACAACCATTTCTTTTATATAAATGCTTTCTTTAAACCATTTTTTTTATCACCTAATATATGTTTGCATGAATATACTTGTGCTTCTAATATTTTTGTGTTGCAAAGCATTCCATAGCTCGTTCTCTTGGTGCCCCCAAATGAGGGGGAGTACACATCAAGGGGGAGATATCTTCCTGTCAAATTTTCACGTTTGAAAATTGTCGGCATAACCTTTTTGATTCTACAAAAAGGGGGAGAAGTAAATATAAACTCACTAAAATACTTGTTTAAAAATTAACTTTTGAGTTAATGAGTTTAAGTTTTGTAATCATCAAAAAGGGAAAGATTGTTGATATAAATAATATTTAAAAAGGTTATTAATATCTCTCAATAAACCTATGTTTTGATAATCACAAAACTCAAATCAAATTAAGTCAAGATTAAGACGTAAACAAGTATTTGGTAACAAATATTTACCTCTACATCTAATATCACTTAAGGTATGCATAAACTAAGCATCTTATTCATTACATGATCAAAGGAAATTTTGTCTTAAGACATAACATCTTATAAAATGATAAAAACATTTTATATATATTTGTAAATCATTTTTGGTAATGCTATATTAAACTATAAAGATATGACTTCAAATTTCCAACCAAAAAGGGCAAATTTTATCCAGAAAAACTTTTCCAACGTTCAGGAGGGCGGCCCCCTTAATTTTACTAGGCGTCCCCCTTAATCATTAAGGGGACCGCCCCCTAATTAAGGGGACCGGCATGCTCCAGAACAGTATTTTCTGGCCCTATAAATATTGGATCATTTCACATATTTTTCTCACCTTTTTGCACTAAAAACTTTCTGATCCAACCTCCATTTCTAGATCTAAAAATCCTTTGATCATATAATTCATAAGTCTTTGTTTCCAAGTAATCCAAAGCTTCATCCATTCAAGTGCAAGAAGAAGAACACTCCTCTACATCCATCTAATTGTAGTAGTGTTGTGATTAGCTAGTTTCATATTGTAGTAGTCTTAGATCTTTGTAAAAGTGTTGTGTGAATTTGTTGTTTGTAGAAACTAGGTGTGTTGTAAAGTAGTTTAGTAGTTGTGATCTAGTTGTGCTTAGAAGAAGGTGTGAAGTCTTGAACAAGTTGTGAAGTTGGGAAGAAGGTGTGAAGTTGTGAAGAAGTTGTGAGATTGGTTCTCGCTACGATTAGAACTCGACATTTAGCTTAGTGTCGTTAACTCGTGTAAGCCAAGGTGTGTAAGGTTTCTCCACCATAAGGAGTTTGTTGACATAGTGAAGAAAACTCTCGAGTGTGGTACTCGGGGGGTGGAGTAGGGCAAGGAAGGTGTCCTTGTAGCCGAACCACTATAAATTCGCGTGTTGTGGTTTGATCTTTCTAACTCTATCTTTTCTTTATTACATTTCAATACTTTCATTATTAGATTAGAATTGCTTATATTGGTTGTCACTTGAATTCACTTGAGATTGAATCGAAAGTTTTTAATAAGCTACAAAATATTTTGTAATAAATTTAAAAAGGACGTAAAACTATTCAACCCCCCCTTCTAGTTTTCCACAAATTAATTAATTACACGTAAGGGTTAAAGATTTTACCTTGATTCTTGATTATTGCTAGAAAATTATGAAACCCTAATTTTTTCTTCTTGTTCCTCCCTTGTGTCGACTTTATTTGCAGGAAAAAGGGGTAGGGAAGTTTTGATTTTGTATTTATAATTATATTGGATAACCCTTAAGGCTTAGAGTTGTATTTGATATCAAATTTGGTTTCCTTTTCCCCCCCTAATCCCTATAATCGGCCACCCCCCCCCCCTTAATTATATTTTTTTTTATTAATTTATTTATTACACTCAAAACCTCATACTTTTCATACTTTATCTATTCCCATAACAAAACCTAACTTCTTTCGCGATAAACCTTAATTTTACGACAAACCGGAAAATATTTATTTTCAAAATAAAGTTTCCAAAAATAGATTTTCACACACTCCATAAGCATTTCTTCACAAAAACAATATTCCCGTAACTTACTAACGTCAACAACTTGAACGAAGACTCGTTACGCAAAACCTCAAAACGCCAAATATACACAAGTCATTTCTACACCACATGAGTGATCAAAATGAAGTTTTCCAAAATCAACATCATCAAAAATCACAATAACAACCACAACGCGAAGGGATTTAGTGCTAAACCAAATACTAATCACACTATAACACACAATAACACACATATAACTACTCAAACCACACCAAACCAAGTTAGATTAACTCAAGGCTAAAAGTCTAACTAACCTGCTAAAATCACGGTTGTTACAATGATGCCCTAATGTGTTCATAGATGCACTAAATATACAAACTGATGCCCAAGTGTGTCCAACGATGCACTAAACTTACAAATGGATACCCTACAATAACCAACGATGCACTTAACATACAAATGGATACACTAAACACAAAGATGCTTTAATATGTCTAACGATGCACTAATGATACTCACTGATGCCCTAATATATTCAACGATGCACTAAATATACAAACATTCAACTTGATGCAAAAACCACAAACACAGATGCACTAATACAATCTGGTGCCCTAACATGTAATCTGATGCTAACATACACACAGTTGCCCCAAGATGTCATATCATTCAATACTGAAACACGTATGCTGCAAATTAGTGCATCGCAATTATAAAATCTTATTCAGACATTTTTACACTTATTCACAAAGATACTAATTATGATATAATTTGCCCAATGATGCACAAAATAACATAAATATTGAACAATTAATAACTATAGACTTACTATTGTTTGATTTCTCAAGTTCGATTTCATTGCTCTTTTTCTTTGTTCGTGGACTTTATTCAGAAATTGCTTTTTCTTCATCTTTCTGATAGTCTATTGCAAGTGAATCACATAATCATTGGATTTAGATCGGAATTTGGGTTTTTTATCGGTTTTAATGGTGGCTTTTGAGAGGTGTTGGTGTGACGGTGACGGCTGCGATGGTGGTGGTGAGACGGTGACGGGTACGACAGCGGTGGTGGTGACGGTGACGGCTGCGACGGTGGTGGTGTGACGGTGACGACAACAATGATGGTGGTAGTGATGGTGAGTGTGTGTGTGTTTGAATCAGTGTGTGTTTGAATACAGTGTGTTTGTATCAGTATTGAAAAAGATCGTTCCTTCTTTTTTTGTGTTTTGTCTTTTTTACCCTGAACATTCATGTATTTTCATAATTTACCCTGTAACTTTTTTTCACTTTTCTAACGAATTGCACTTTTCTCTAGAACCTTACCATATATATATATACATACATATATATATATATATAAATATATATATATATATATATATATATATATATATATATATATATATATATATATATACATATACATATATATGTATGTATATATAGGGTGGGGTTATTCTAAAAAGGGCCTTATAATAAAAAGTGTAGGAAGGATTGTGATAGTGACATGTGTCACCCCTTGCCACATCATATGACACGTGTCACCCCCCCCCCCCCCCGCCGAAAATTTTTTTTTCCTGCCAAAAAAAATTTTTTTTTTGGCAAAAAAAAATTTTTTTTTTGCCCAAAAAAATTTTTTTTTTCTCGCCAAAAATTTTTACTGCATCACTGTTATAAATTTACTGCATCACAGTTATAAAGTTACTGCATCACGTTTACTGCATCACGGTTACTGCATTCATGGTTTTAATGCTACTCCATCATGGTTATAAAGTTATTGCATCATGGTTATAAAGAAACTGAATTATCATAAGTTTTATGCATCATATATGTATGTAAATGCGTCACAATTAAAATACGATTCTTTTTTAAGTTTTGGTGCATCTTTATTATAAGTTACTGCATCATAGTTAATAGTTTAGTGCATCAACTATGTTGCAGTAACTTATAACCTTAATGCACTGCAATTTAAAACTGTGACGCAGTAACTTTTATAATTGTGATGCAGTAACTTTATAACTGTGATACACATCATATGACACATCATATGATGTGTCATATGATGTGGCATAGGGGTGGCACATGTCGCCCTCACAATCCTTCCTACACTTTTTATTATAAGGCCCTTTTTATTTTAACCCATACATACATATATATATATATATATATATATATATATATATATATATATATATATATATATATATATATATATATATATATATATATATATATTGTTCCTTACATTTGTACTCTGTTAAATTTCCAGTATTATCAATTTTACATTCTTAGTTTGCACCTCTTCGAGTATTGTTGTTGTGTGCCCTCTTTGGTCTATGTGGCTATTATCCGTGAAGCTATATGTTTACGTACTTTTTGATCTTTTCTTGTACTTTTGGTAATGTACGTTTTGTCATGTTATTTTGTGTTTCAGAAGAACATGCCTCTTAGGAAAACTGGAGAAGAAATGAACTTCACTTATGTTGAGTGTTCGCTGTATACATTTCACCATATAGCTAATCAGGTCAGAAACATTTTATTATTCTGTATTTTACCATGTTCTCAAATCTCATATTATCCAGGTTTTGAACGTCTAAGCTAATTCTTATTGTTTGACAGGCTCACTAATAGTTTATGTGGTTATTAGATAGTGACCGGGCAACCATCTGACAGGCTTGGTGAGGACTTCACAGAGTTTAACAATGATTTCACAGAAAGGCAGTCTGCTTTAGTTAAGTCAAATTGTTTTTTATAGGAGGCTTTCTCTTAGATGGAGCTTTTGGTTTTCAACTATTAATCACGAGAATGGTAAAAATAAGTAATTTTAGTTTGAAGTAGAAGACTTGCGTAAAGAGAAATGTTCCAAATTATTTGGAATATTCACCTGCATCTTTGTATAATTCCATTAGTAGTTTAACACTTTCACTTCTCGTTTATCAGGCTGCGTTGTGTTGAAGACCTCACTAAAGCTAAAATGAAAAAATTAACGCAATTCTCAAAGTAATACGAAGGGTATATATGAGGAAGAAGGCTAAAATTGTGAGTTCATGATATAGCATCCGTTCACCTTTGCTCACATTCTTGTCACTTTTCAGGCTGTATCTGATTATCAATGTCTTTTAAATTGCAGAAAACTCAAAAGCAGAATGCGACAACAGGGTTATGCACCTGCAATAACATTCTGGCCATGATACAGGTACTGAATTTATAAAACCTCTTTATGTCGGCATCTGTATGCTTGATACAGGTACTCAAATGTACAGTCGGGGTATGTACATTTGTTTATTTATTTTAATTATATTACTTTAAATCATTTCCTACTGGCCTTCCTTTTACAGTTAAGATATAACATTTTCTTGATTCTTCAGTATGAAACGGCCTGTAAACACCACAAATGGCTCAAACAATATTGCATGCTATTCATTAAAACATAGTTTTCAATATTGATGCATATTCGGCAGCGGTAAGCTTCTCTTGTCTTCTAGTTATACAATATTGCACGCTATTCATTAAAACATAGTTTTCAATGTATAGAATGGTTTTCCGATCACCAAATTATATGCAAATTCCCATCTCTTGTGAGTGTTTTGTGTGATGAGGGATTTAGGTGGTGAGTTTGGTAAGTGTGTTGTCCGTGTGTTCTCAGGTGGGTGCTCTTGGTTTGGGTCGTTGGGTTCATGAGTATATTGGTTGTAATGGTTTAGATGTGAATAGTACAGTCGATACTTTTTTGGTTAACTTTGTTTTGGAGCTGTTATAGTGGTTAGCTGATCCATACATTAGTTGTATCAATAAGCTGTTAAAATGTGTAAATTGAGTTGTTATATTGTGATATTTGACTGAAATAGAAAGCGTATAATTCTTCGTCTGCTTAATATTTTTATATTCTGAGTTCTTAAAACCTTTCTAGGTTGATAATGATGAGATAAAGTGGATTATTTGTACAACCAAAAAGGTTGGTGCCACAGCAATGTTCAAGACTGTATGGATCTGTTTTTCAGTTTGCTATACTATAATGTCGAATTCTATTTTTGGAGTTACAGTACTTCTATAAACCAGTTCGCCTCCCAACCCAAACTTGTTATCTGTGATTTGAATATGCAATTATCAGATGTGCTTTGCGACTTACTTAGGTTGGGTTTGTTTAAAATAAGTAAATAATGAAATTCAAAGATAGTGTTTTGCGACTTGCTTAGGTTGGGTTTGTTTAAAATAGGTCTCTGGATCACTTTCATAGTACGGGTCAGTTTAGGTAGGGTTTAGTTTGAATGGGTCAGTTTAGGTAGGGATTGGTTTAAAATGGGTCGGTGGGTCACTTTAGTTGTACAAGTCAGTTTAGGTTTGGTTGAGTTTAAATGGGTCAGTTTAGTTTGGGTTGCCTTGATCCTTTTTGTTACTCATGCTACTGAATACACGTTCCATTGTAAACTGTTTAAGAATAATTTTTACCTGGTATCTTGTTTAAATACTGGTATCTTGTTTTGTGTTGCTTTCACCTGGAAAATATATTTAACAATGCAGAGTATTG
The DNA here is from genome assembly GCA_030686995.1 of Artemisia argyi. Taxonomy (NCBI): domain Eukaryota; kingdom Viridiplantae; phylum Streptophyta; class Magnoliopsida; order Asterales; family Asteraceae; genus Artemisia; species Artemisia argyi. The sequence continues at coordinate 84,142,345 of CM060676.1, forward strand.
TTTCTAGAGTAATGTTTCTGGAATTTGATAAATTTGGTACATCTGTAACAATAGCTAAGTCTTGTTTTCTTTTTTATTTGTAAGTCTGAGTTAAGTGCAGTGTACAGAGCTAGTATTGGTGTATTTTCCAGGTCTGAGTTGATTGGCTGCACCATTAACAAGAACACTTACTGAAAAATGGACCAGCTTATTTCTGTACATTTGAGATTACGTATATTGCAAAATGGAACACTTTAATTTTGTACATTTGAGATTAAAACTGAGATCGAGATTGACATTGTTTTAGAGATTGATGTGTTTGAACTTATTTTGTAATTTTTGCCATATAGTGCACCTTTTGCTTACAGAAATCTAACTAAACAGATATGCCATTTTAGTGATTTTGTATAAAGGTGGTGTACCCTTTAGTGATTAAAAAGTTTTAGACACTAAACCTTTTAGACATTTGCTCACTAAAATTTTAGTAAGAAAAGACTTTTAGTGGTCCCTTTAGTACTTACTCTTTTTCTTTTTAGTGGAAGTTGAATATATAGCTTTTAGTGACTATTTTGTATCTTTTGCTCACACATGATTTAGTGAGCAAATGTCTAAAATTTTGTAGTGATATCATTACGATGAGCATTTAATTATCTTTCTAAATTATAAGAGACTAATCTTCACCATTCAAATCATATAATCTAATAGACAAAGATCGAACATTAAAAACCATTAACTTCCACCTCTTTCACTTTTTTTTCATCCTTTTTAAAAATTACATATCTCAAAAACCGTAAACCGTTAACCTACAAAATTACATCATCGTAACAAGTATTTAATTATCTTTTAATAGATGGCACTTACATATCTTTTCAACAAACTTTTTTATTTCTTTTTTAGTTTTTTGTTGTATTAAATTTTTTGTTATTTCTCGGTGCAATAATTTGCTTGATATATATAACTTGTAATATAACACGAATCTTTATATTCAAACACTCAACATGCTGTTTTAAAATTAGAATTATTTGTTATTTCTCGGTGCAATATTTTGCTTGATATATATCACTTGTGATATACTACTAATCTGTAAGTTCGAATCTCAACGTGCTTTCGTAAAATTGGTATAAATATTTTTGTAGTACTCCAAATGACTCACCATTTTTTGTGTTGAAAGATAAACATCCTTAGCTTTCCAACCATGTAAAACACATATTTTTTGAACCTCGAAACTATGTGTGATAAATAGAATAATTACTATAGTCAAATTCGCTTGATTTATCACATGTGATATAATATTAATATGTAAGTTTGAATACTCAACATGATGTAGTGAAAAGAGCATAAGTATCTATACTACTTATAATAGAAAAATGGTCAAAAGTGAAATGTTGAGTTTCAAGTGAAATGTGGAGTTTTCACCACTGGTCAAATGAGAGAGAAAGTGAAATGTAATTAATACTCTTACTAAAACACCCCAATACTTAAAAGTACAATTATTTATTCACATTGTACAACCAAATTAAAGCATATCTACCAAATTAAATACAACCAATTCAAACACAAATCGGGTTGACCCGGGACGCTTCAAACCTGCCGTCTTGACCCAGTTTGATTTGACCCGTTTTCGACCCAACCTAGCAAGTTGACCCGGTTTAAATCGACCCATTTTTCGAACAGAATGGTTCAACCGGTTGAACCAACTAGGTCGAACCAGGTTTCAAAACATTATCCATTACTTAAAAGTACAATGATTTATTCACATTGTACAACCAACTAAAAACATGTCTACCAAATTAAATACAACCAATTAAAACACAAACCGGGTTGACCCGGGACGCTTCAAACCCGCTTTTCGACTGGAACGGTTCAACCAATTGAACCACCCGGGTCGAACCGGGTTTCAAAACATTATGTTTAATTCCCAAATCTTCAAACTTTTATTATTTTTCGTTTATAACCTATACACTTTTTTTATCAATAAACTATCTGTCACTATAAAATCTCGTTGCTATGCACGGGTACTCGTCTATTAAAGTAAAAAGGGTTAAAGTGAAAAAGTCAAGAAAAGTAAAATGTTGAAAATATGTTTTGCCTATTCTACCCTTGAAACCTTGAAAAACCAATCTTTAAAATGTTGAAAGTCAATGTGGAAAGCATTTAGATATATAACTTCCAACATCCATGTCTTTAAGTCGAGAGTATTCCTAGCTCCTTTTATTTAAAACACACAGTTCTAGACTTTGTTATGTTACTACATTCTTAGTTGGCAACTAATTATGATGAATTGATTTTTCCGAAACTTTCTTACAATAAATACTAACTTTCATTTATTTTTTTGGTATATAACTCCTAGCAACATTTAGTTAATATCAGTTGATTCTTACCACAATCTCTACACAAAATTATCCACACTACTAAATAAAAACGATGAGGTGATGATGAGCATGGGACATAATATGAGCTAGAAATTGATTCGAATTTTTCCGGACGAATATGAATACCCATATGACGGTGATGGTGGTGAAAACTTGATAACGATGATGGTTTTACTTTTGATGGGGTGATTTTCAAGATAAAAAGAGTGATGGATTACAACAATTTTCATATGAATCAGTGATCGAGATTGAAGCATTTGATGATTAATGCATAACACATTTGCTTGCTTTGTCTAATTATTTATACTAATGAACTACATATAAAAACATAATATTCGCTTGTTGTATTCCTTTTGCACCTTGCAGTTATTAGCTGTAAAGGTATGTGTTACTACTCAAATTACAAAGTAAGCAACCAATTATTTGCATGCCGTGTATTAACATATTCACTATCTATTTTCAAGTTTACATCATATTTAGGGGTGTAAACGAGCCGGTACTACCAAGCTCGAGCTCGAAACTCGACTCAACTTCGATCGAGCTTTATATTTCGAGCTCGAGCTCGAATTGTCATATAAAACTCGACTCGAGCTCGTTTACTTCTACATTTCATGTTCAAACTCGATAAATACTCGGTATATCAAGCTCGGCTCAACTATATTTGTATGAAGATTAAGTAAATGTATGTATACGAAAGGGCAAAAGTGTAATTTAATTGATGCTCGTTAAGGCAAGCGAGCTTCACGAGCCAACTATTTTGGAGCTCGAGCTCCACTCGTTTATATCAAGTCGATTTCGAGTAATTTTATTTATTAGTAACAGACATTGCAACAAGCTTCCACTGCTCCTTTTTATTTTATTTATTTCACTTTGCTCCGTGGTTTGGTTGCCATTTTTTCATTGGGTTACATTTCATGAAAATATAACAATATTCGGCATTGTTGCATTTTTTTTACACTTCACCTTCAACCGTTGAATTATATTAAGATGCAATGTTTTACTGTTTTATGTATTAGTTTTGACATTAATACTATAGAATTGTAGGCCGGTTTGAATGTGTGAAGCAGTTGAAGCCGACAATAAAATGAACTTAAGTATACTTCATTAGCATGAGTGGGTAAGTAAATTTAGTAATCTATATCTATATTATCTATATTATTGATAAAACATTTACATCAATTTCTTTAGGAACAATCACCTCTTCTTGAAAGTGAAAAAGTGAAAAATAAAAATGCATGGCTGGACACGAAAACTATTGAAAGAAACACGACTATATCCCAATGTGTTAATACAAACTTCTAAATGAAATTTCAAATAGTTTCCATAATCTGTATGATGAAAAAGCATTTATATGTACAAAAAATTAAGTGATACTTGATTAGTTTATTTAAATGAAAAATATTATTAAACAAAAATATTACTATTTTCCTTAAATGATAGTTGATCACTTTACTTTTTATTTACGGACATATCAATGGGTTATGCATATGTTATATTGTAACATCTTGGTTATTGTAACAATCTAAGAAACATAAGTATGGATCGAATCTAAGAAGAAGAAGTTAGAGAAAGGAAGAGAGTTGGGAGGATTCCCTAGAGAGAGAAAGTGTAGAGAGAAAATGAGAATATTAGATTAAGGTTAATGGAAGCTCCAACCCTCTCCACTAGTGGAGAGGGGTATTTATACAAGGAAGTAAAACGCCCCATAAAACGGGCTGTGGATCGAGCTGACATTGGGTAAAGACCCAACCCGACTCCACAAGTACTAACTAATACTAAACTACGTTCTAACTAATACGGTAACTACTACGAGCTACAACATGCTAAACTATACTCGGGGTGACCGAGTCTTCATATGAATAAATGTATTCCTAACAATCTCCCCCTAAGGGAGGTTACCCAGGAAAATAAATATTGAATCGTAGCATTCAAGTCTTTGAAGAAATCTTTGTAGCTCGTAGCCTTTTGATTCTTCATCGTTGTGATCTTTGTGCTTTTAGCAGCTGACTCTAGATGACTGGTTCAATGAGTTGGACGATCTTTGGAAATAACTTCAAGTTCATCATCCAAATAAGTGTCTGAAAGTCATCTTAGAGTAGTAACGTCTCCATGTGATTTTGACATCTTTGTGTTGGCATGCTCACACTTTTCAGGATCATGATCTTCCGCATCAGAGTTATGGAAGCATATATGAGGCCCAAACAATGATCATGATTTCTTAGATTGTGATGTCGAAGTGTGAGCATGTGTTGATGGATCAGCATCTTATCAGCAATCAACTGCAACCGTCAAAAATTCCTGCAAGTAGACAGTTAGCAACAAATCATCCAGTGCTTATAGGTTTGGAATTAGAGATCGTCAACATCATAGTGTGAAGACTCCTTCTAATCCTTACCAAGACTGTTCCCAATCGGCAAACCCCCCGAGAGGATTTACACGATCTATATAGGTAAATCAACGACTGGGTGAGTCGCTGGAGTTCACTCCACGACTGTAGACCATTGGTAACCGCCGCAACCACTAAGCGTAATCCATAAGGAATTACCAAAGTGACCTATTTTCAGGGCTGCTTGATGTTGACCCTGGCAGGAATTTCCATTCAATCACTGGGAGTTACAATAGCAACATCCCTCATAAATGTTCTGGCAGATTGCTAAGATCTGTGTAGGACTCATAAGTTTACCACTGGTGTCCTTAATGTTGAACAACCAGGGTAGAAGTAGCACGTGTTCCTATGAGATCTTTTTATGCATCTCGAGGCTCTAGACTCAATAAGTGCATTTGGTTTTCCTATGCGGAGATTAGGGAGAGGTCTCTTGCTTCAATATCAGCCATCTCTAAGAGATAAGTTGATAGATTACATCGGTTCCCCATGAGAATGAAACAAGTTCTTTTAAGAGAACTTGAGTGGCTAGAAGGTTTAGTGCAGTGCGTCACTGGGTCCATGACGTCTTGTCTTCAATACCAATGTCGCCTTAGCAACCATCAGTGGATTATGAATTGAACCCGGTTTCTGCCCTAAGGTTGAATAATTGGAGGGCTATTTCTTTTCACCTTTTCTCATTTCATTTCTTCTTAATTCTTCAACCCCTTCTTTCTCCATTCTCACATTTCTCCTTTTTTTCATAATCATACCTACGGACTTTCTAATACTATCTATTTAGTATTGTACATGGGTAGATCCCTCTGGCTCTGGCGGATCATAGGACGGTTTTCCTAACCTTAGCCACCTTATAACTTCATGACTATCCTATGTTGCCATTTACCAAATCATTGAAAATTCTCTCAACGTGTTTATGATTAAGAAACACATTTTGTTAATATATTGAGAGTTTTGTCATTTTCAAATGCACCCCCTTAACATGTGCTCATATGTTTTAATTTGAAAATTTGCACATGTCGGGAAGAGTTGCACTTTTTGAATTGATCCTCCTTAAGTGAATATGAACGGGCATTCGAGACACGCTTACATCACTAGTTAGACTAGCTTGAAGTTATTACCCGGCCTGCTCAGATTCACATAAGGTTTCTCGAAATGGTACATTCTACTCAGACAAGTCCTTTTCGAGACATGCTTACATCACTGGTTAGACCAGCTTGAAGTTATTACCCATCCAGGACTAGTCCTTTCGATTCAAAACAGTTGTGTTTCGTCAATTCATGAGTCAAATCTGAGTCTCGATCTCATAATATGCAAGGATCCTTTTCTAAAAGTCATTTGCTCCCCCTTAATATGTGCATTGATATACAAAAGAGTTTAGCACATAAGGGAGAGCATACATTTGGGTTCAAAACATCACATTTTAATCAGTTTTTCATATTTAAATCACATCTTCTCCCCCGATCAAAAATTTCAAACCAATTGAAATTTGTGATCCCAAGTGATTTAAATAAGTTTAAAGCTTTTGGGAGAAAGATGTGTCAGATTTAAGAATGACTGATTTTGAGAATATACATTAGTTCCCCCTCAATCCTTGAGGGAGCATGTTATGTGTCAGAAATGATAAGTTTATAAATGATTTAGAGTTTAACGAGAAATTCATGAAAAATTCATATACTGACACATAACTATCACATTTCATTCACTGCTTTTTATTTACAAAGATCTTGTTTTGATGATATAGAAATTTGAAATCACTCTCCCCCTCAATTGATGACACGTTTTTAATTTAAAATTTTAACAAAAAATTTAAACTTGTTTGTCATCAATTGAGTGGCAAATTTAATGAAAAATTTCAAGTCTGATTGAATTTCAAAAATCATGGTACCACCAAGTTTAGTAATAGAAATGAAGAATCACCAAAATAACTAGATATCAACTCCGGAGTGAATGATTAAGCCCGGTCACGTGAACCTATTGCGCGTCCTTGATGTACACAAATCTCTCCCCTGATGGTTGCGATCTCATCGGAATCATCATACCATTGTGTACATGAAGCATTAACCAGAAGCACTTTGCCATAAATCATATCAGCACGAATGAAGATGTCGATAAGCAATATCATCTCACGCACCAACTGTTCTTCTCATATTTCGTCCTATTGAAAGCTGAAGTAATACATACCACAAGTATCAGAAGACCACTTCCCCCACGTACTTGGAATGATACACCCAATGCCACAAGTTAATACACTGATATTCTCTACGGTTATGACATTTGTCTTCCCGGGATAACTTCAATTAAGAAGAAGTATTAGGTTCATCACGTGTACTCATTATGCATTCAGATGTATGTCTCCTTCCCCCTTGCTGGTTTTGATACCTCAGAATCAACAACACATTATAGGCACATCTACTTGAAATCTTGTGAGAAGAACAAAATTGGTTTAACTGGATCTGGTGAGAATCAACTGCTACAAATACTCTCTCTGACTATCTGATACATGGGAATCGCACCAGGCTTTACCTCTCAAGGGATCTTGAGAAGCTTACAACCCCCACCAGGCAGTGTACCTGATCATTGTAGTATAGTATAGTGACAAGTACCGGGGGATTGATCGTTCAGCTAGGAATAGTGTCGCTAGGATTAGAAAAGCTAAATACTAGTTCTAAAGGTGAGGGATGACTATTTTTGTATTTTTATATTTTTTAGAAAAGCAAGTAAAAATCTCGGGTTTTGAAGAATTAGGGCGGAATTAGTTGCTAGTCAACAAACCCAATACTAAAAATGCAATCAAAATAGAATACAAGAAATGAACATAAACTAAATTAACTAAGGTTGTGAGCAATAAGTGGAGAAAATGTGTTTACTTAGATTTCACTACTCCCTAGATATCTTTTACACGTTAATTACTTGTTATAGTTGCGTGGATGATGGATTGTATTCCTTAATACCATTCATAGGGTGGCGCACTTAATTCCCCAATCCTATGAGTGCCTACTTCACTCCTATGTCGAGCCGGCTAAGAAGCTCCTAACATGGGATCATTAGAATTTACTCATGCATTAAATACAACCAATAAAACCTAGTGCACGTCAGTTCATGTTTCCTAAGACGTTCAAGCATGTTACCATTTGGAGATCTGCTAGTTTTCTTAGGCCTAACATCGAATTCAATTATCCAATACAACTATAAACAAGTAATCAACACATAATTAACATTTAGGATTCATTAGATCCAAGCAAACACAAGATAGATCTAGCCTAGCATGATGGAATTAAGACAAGAACAAGATATAGACAACCAACACATAGACATATTGATTGAATTAAAAGAATACTTATCTCAATTACACATGAAAGGTATCAAGGGCTTAGAACCCTTGAAAAACCTGTAAAATTCGTACCAAGTTCGTGCTTAGTGTTTCTCCAAAACTTCTCTCTTTTTAATGTGAAAATTAGAAAACTATATATAGGAAATAGGGTCTGACGGCGTCAAGACAAATTTTGTGACGCCGTCATCTCGCCGCCAAAATAAATCTCGGACTGCCTTGATCCAGATCTGACGCCGTCAAGTGTTTGATGTTTCCAGGCCGTCATGCATTTTCCTATTGACGTCCTACTTCGTGACGCCTTCAAATCTGTACTGGATCGTCATGGAAATTACTCTTGACGCCGTCAAAATTTTCTTCTTGACGCCGTCACCTACTGTTCCCAGCAAGGAAAATTAAGACTTTGGCGTTTTCTTCACTTTTATGCTCCAAAAACATCCAAATTGCTTCCTTTTCTAGATTTCTCTCCCAAAGTACCTAAAATCACAAAAAGAATGATTTAGGGCAATATTTGATCAAATAAATTCAATTCCGGGCTTAAATGACCCCCTAAAAGTGGTTCATTTTTCGCCTCATCATATACCCTTACACTTGAGATTTGCTTGTCCTCAAGCAAATGCGCTTTTATTCTACTCAAAATACAAGTTAGGGGTCATTTAACACTAATATAAAAGTAATTACAACAGATAATCATTCCACTAAAGACCAAAGACAAGCACGGAGGTCAAACACTAGCACCTCACAAATAGTGTTTAGATACTCACATCTCTCGGGTGTAATAAAGTATAAATTACAATATGGAAACGGAAAATATCTCTCACTACCTGTTATAGCAAAATAGATTACCATAGGCTTGGGAAAGGATCAAACCTCCACCACATGGCGTAAGCACCTAGGATAAACTATCAAATAGGTCTTTTAAAGGGTTGTAACGTTAGGTGTAGGGATATGAAATACACGGTTTTGTTGGATAAAGGAAGTTTTACTGGTTGCGAGTTAACAATCTTGGTTAATTACATGTACAATATGGCGTTGCTAAGCTAAGACTAGACTCGACTTAAGCTAATAAATGAAAAATAACAAAAACATAAAAATAAACATAGAATGAAAAGGGATGGTAGTCCGTATGTTTTTTTCTCTTTTCCTTTTTCTATTTTTTTTTTTTTTTTACATACACTCTTACCCTACCATCCAAAATAATACATCATAGGGAATGAACGTTCCCCTTACACTTGAATCTTTACATACTTTACAATAAACTAATCTAATGACTCGAATTAAGAAAATCAAAACACTTGGAGCACTTTTAAGATTAACGTACATATGGGGGTAATAAATGATGTTCTTCCCCATTACTCCATAAAATAAGTACTTTACCCATGAGTCCCAATCATCCCAAAACAATATGTACAAGGATAGGACTCGACTTAGCAACCATGTAATCAATTAGATAGTTAACTTAGGGTTTAACAAATAAGAATAATGCACTAAAAATGAGCGCATACACGAAAGGCTAAGGCGATTTGGGTGTACATTTAAGTGGGGTGTAACAAATTCTTCCTTTAAGTAAAATGCTTAAAGTTAGAAACGAAAAGATAGGCTCGGAGGGGTGTACTAGGGGTTTCGTGTACTAAAAATGAGTACAACGCTAAGGGTGTGGGAAAAATTAGTTGACTTAACTCGCCAAGTAATATGACTTAAATGGTCAAGTAATTATGATACTGGTTTAACACAAGGGTGATCCTAATGCCTCTTATCATATAGTAAATCCTACCACACGAATGTAGTCTCACTAGCGATCTCGGGATGCATCACTAACGCAAGTTCTAGAATCTAAATGCTACCGGTACACTCATAAGCACTAATAATCCATGAGACGCTTGCTATGGCTAAAGTTTCACTCCTAAATGTTGTAAAAAAATTTAAATTTGGCGCTAAAATTGCACTAACAAGTATTTCTCATAGTTTTATTACACATCTACCATTAAACAAAACAAACTCAAGCGAAAGTGTATCTGTAAGGTATCATCATTTTACCCTCCCCTTACACTTAAGATGAACATTGTCCCCAATGTTCAAGTAAAGAATGTAAAAGTGAAAAAGTAAAAAGAATGAAATCAAATACTCCCCTGATTCGCTCGGTATGGATAATAAGGTGGCCAGGTTAAATATTCCTCCAAGAAAATGAACAATAAAAGCTTCCCTTCCTGAATATAAATCATCTTCTTGTCATACATAACCTGTAAATCCTGAGAAAATAGACAAAACAACCTCGCGTAAAATCGGCGGCATCCTATATAAGTTACTAAATCCTAGAAAACAAGATAAGATATAATGCTTGTAGAATGAAGTTTGCAGATCTCCTGGAGATTATAAAACTTAATAATTCACAAAAACCATAAGACTCCGTTAGAAAAACAAAAACGGTAAAATTTCCAGATTTTTACACGTGACGCCGTCAAGAATTAATTCATTACGCCGTCAGAAGTGACCTGCAGAAATTCTTATGTTAAGTTTCCGGAAAATTTCTGGAAAAACTTGGTCCTACTTCCTGGAAAATCCTGCAAAACTTCATTATGACTCAATACAAGCATTTGACTCTAACAAATACGAATATAGATGTTCATTTAATATTGTGGAGAATCATGATCGGTTTGTTTCTTAAAAACATATTTGGGGTTTCCCCTTACACTTATCTTTTGCAAAAATACTTTTAGGTGGAGTTATGACTAGGCCAAAACAACAAAGTAAAGTATTTCCACTATTTAATTGAGAAACATGATCTACCAACAATAAAAATAAAGCATGCATACGGAAGCAAATAACAAACAAACAAAAATAAAATCACACAAAACATGGGTTGCCTCCCAAGAAGCACTTTTCTTTATTTGCGAGTCTTGTAGCTAGACTCAAGGTCATGGGTTACTATGTGACCTCGTCATTGATTCCACTCTCTAGGTCGTCTTCTAAACCAGTTTTGTATTCTGGACCTAGTTGCAAGCATTCTTTGTAGAAACCAAGCATCCTATTCTTTACATACTCTACTCCTCTACGTCTATCCTCCTCATTCCTATAATAAGCCGCTTGCTTGTGTTCCTTTTCGAAATTAGAGAGAAGGCGGTATTGCTCAATCTTGTAGGGCATTTGATAGGCAACCTCATCATTCTCTTTCTTGAATCTAACTATCCCTAGAGTCGCGTCATAACTCATCCTAGTGGCTTCAACAAATGGTTTTCCAAATATTACTTGTCTTAGGCAATCATCTATCACCGGACGAGTGTCTTCCACTATCATAAAATCGATCTCATAGGTGAGATTACCTATAATCACATGCAATCCCTTCACTCTTCCTACAAAATTACTTATTAAATTCCTATTGGGCATCATCCTAAAATCGAGTTGTTTCTTCATCACCCAATTGTAATAAGTCCTAGTCATGATGTTTATAGGATATCTAAGATCGATATAAGCTTTCCATATATGCATATGCCCGATATTGCATGGTATGTTAATGTTAGAGGGGTCTCCCATTTTGATAAGGGGGGTGCCAAGGATATATGGTCTCTCGGGACTATCGAATAAATCCTTATGGTATTTCCGTTCTTCCTTGGTGGGCAACTTATCAAAGTAATTTTCTTTAGGCTCTACTTCCTCTAATTCCTCTTCCTTCTTAACCTCAACCTCCCTACTTTCATCCCTAGTCTCGGTTTCTACTCCAACTTCATCCTTGTCACTCCCTTCTATCTCGTTATCTATTGGCTTAATGGTGACAACATTGACAAAGTGGACATGTTTGGATGATGAGGGGTCCTTAATTTGGATTTCGTTATTGGTGTCCCTAGTGTCCTTCCTAGGTGTGGCTAACGCTTGGTTGTTGAGGGCCTTCAACAAGTTGTCAATCTTGTTTGTCATCTCCGTTTGTTGTTGGTTGAATTCGGTTTCAAACCTAGCTATGCGAGCTTCTTGAGATGCCATAAACTTTGACATCAATCCTTCAAGATTGTTGGTACTACCATAGTTGTTAGAAGGATTTTTGTTGAAAGTACGGTTAGAGGGTGGACCGTTTGGTTAGTAACGATTAGGCGGATTGGAAGAATTGGGTTGATTTTGTTTCCAGCTAAGGTTTGGGTGATTTTTCCAAGAGGGGTTGTATGAATCACCGTAAGTGTTTGGCTCGGGCTTGAAAGTGTACCACTTATCTCCCGCTTCATTGGTACGCGTGGATGCGTAGTCCGCAAAAGCTGTTCCGGGGAGTTCCACACAATCACGAGTGTCGTGGGGACCACTACATAATTCGCATGAAGAAGTGATTTTGTTCACTTGGCTTGAAGGCTTAGGAGCTTCGTAAGATTTCATGAGAAACTTGACTTGGTCCTCAAGTTCCATGATCCTACGGTCGGGAGTGCTAGAATTGTTCGAAGGCAAAGATATTGCCTTGATCGTTTTGTTCAAATCACGGGGATCATTCCAACTTTCGTTGTCATAGAGAGCAAGATCTTCTATGAGTTCCCATGATTGTTCCGCACTTAGATCACGTAGCTTACCACCGGCCGATTGGTCAATGGCTCGCCTCGTGGAGAGATCGATATGGTCATAAAAGATTTGGACTTGGAGCCAAAGATCTATGCCATGATGAGGGACTTTTTGGAGTAAGTCCTTGAAACGAGTCCATGCTTCATAAAGAGATTCATTTTGACGTTGTTGGAACATCAAGATGTCATTTCTAAGCTTACTAGTTCTCCCCGGTGGGAAAAATTGAGCAAGGAAACGAGTGGTGAGATCATCCAATGTGGTGATGGATCCCGCGGGTAAACGCTCAAGCCATTGACTAGCTTGATCCCGTAGAGAGAATTGGAATAGGCGTAATCGGGTTGTCTCTCTAATTTCAATACCTAGGTCTATGGAATCTATGATTTTGAGGAAGTCCTTAAGATGTTGGTTTGGATCTTTGGAACGAAGTCCATGGAATGCACATCCGCTTTGCACGAACCGGATGGTGTCGGATCGCAAGGGGGTCACATTGGCTCCGGTGAGCTCAATGGTGTTTCGGTAGCCTTGGTGGCTAGGTCGGGAATACTCTCCTAAGGTTCGGGGCCTAAGAGGTTCTAGTGGTGAGTTTTGTTGTGGTGGGATGACGGGTTCAAGGATGTTCCCATCGTCCATGATGTCGGGTGGTGAAGAGTTACGAACAAAAACACAAAGAAATAAGATAGTCTAAAGAAAACCTAAAAATAAAAATAAAACCTCACTAGAAAGGAATCTAGCAAGTAGACCTAATAAAAAAAAAAATTCTAACCTAGACAATAACTATTCCCCAGGCTGCGGCGCTAAAAACTTGATACATGGGAATCGCACCAGGCTTTACCTCTCAAGGGATCTTGAGAAGCTTACAACCCCCACCAGGCAGTGTACCTGATCGTTGTAGTATAGTATAGTGACAAGTACCGGGGGATTGATCGTTCAGCTAGGAATAGTGTCGCTAGGATTAGAAAACCTAAATACTAGTTCTAAAGGTGAGGGATGATTATTTTTGTATTTTTATATTTTTTAGAAAAGCAAGTAAAAATCTCGGGTTTTGAAGGATTAGGGCGGAATTAGTTGCTAGTCAACTAACCCAATACTAAAAATGCAATCAAAATAGAATACAAGAAACGAAAATAAACTAAATTAACTAAGGTTGTGAGCAATAAGTGGAGAAAATGTGTTTACTTAGATTTCACTACTCCCTAGATATCTTTTACACGTTAATTACTTGTTATAGTTGCGTGGATGATGGATTGTATTCCTTAATACCATTCATAGGGTGGCGCACTTAATTCCCCAATCCTATGAGTGCCTACTTCACTCCTATGTCGAGCCGGCTAAGAAGCTCCTAACATGGGATCATTAGAATTTACTCATGCATTAAATACAACAAATAAAACCTAGTGCACGTCAGTTCATGTTTCCTAAGACGTTCAAGCATGTTACCATTTGGAGATCTGCCAGTTTTCTTAGGCCTAACATCGAATTCAATTATCCAATACAACTATAAACAAGTAATCAACACATAATTAACATTTAGGATTCATTAGATCCAAGCAAACACAAGATAGATCTAGCCTAGCATGATGGAATTAAGACAAGAACAAGATATAGACAACCAACACATAGACATATTGATTGAATTAAAAGAATACTTATCTCAATTACACATGAAAGGTTTCAAGGGCTTAGAACCCTTGCAAAACATGTAAAATTCGTACCAAGTTCGTACTTAGGGTTTCTCCAAAACTTCTCTCTTTTTAATGTGAAAATTAGAAAACTATATATAGGAAATAGGGTCTGACGGTGTCAAGAAAAATTTTGTGATGCCATCATCTCACCGCCAAAATAAATCTCGGACTGCCTTGATCCAGATCTGATGCCGTCAAGTGTTTGATGTTTCCAGGCCGTCATGCATTTTCCTCTTGACGCCCTACTTCGTGACGCCTTCAAATCTGTACTGGATCGTCATGGAAATTACTCTTGACGCCGTCAAGATTTTCTTCTTGACGCCGTCACCTACTGTTCCCAGCAAGGAAAATTAAGACTTTGGCGTTTTCTTCACTTTTATGTTCCAAAAACGTCTGAATTGCTTCCTTTTCCAGATTTCTCTCCCAAAGTACCTAAAATCACAAAAGGAAAGATTTAGGGCAATATTTGATCAAATAAATTCAATTTCGGGCTTAAATGACCCCCTAAAAGTGGTTCATTTTTCGCCTCATCACTATCTTTACCAACCCTTATATAGACTATTTGAAGTGACCACTAATGAAGTAAACCCGATACACCATATTTGAAACTGAAGTAGAATTCCCCGTTCTTGTGACTTAATCTTGCACTAGTGTGAGACTAAGAGCGGTGTAGAGAGTTCGTGCAACATCGAATCCCTAAGTACTCTACACTCTTCAACCAACCAACCATCAAGTATAAGACGCACATCACCTCTTGACTACCGACAACTTCGTGTAAGTTGTGACACTCCTTAATGTGATAGTTATTTTGTGGTAATAGAAATGAAGAATCACCAAAATAACTAGATATCCAAGTCTTCGTCATTGTAAAGGTAAAAGCTCAAGCAAGGATCTCGAAGAATCTTCATCCAATCAACCCCGACTTCAAGATAACATAAGATCACGCCTTTGTGAAACTAAACTTCAATCTCAAATAAGGGATACCAAATAAACTCCGTGATTACTTGACATTCCATGTCCAAATTCTTAACCGTTTTGATATTATAGTCAACATTTTTCATTATGTTCTTGTGATTGATTTACAAAGTGCACAATCGGAGGAACAACAATCCGTGATGAAATAGGACAAGAGGACGGATCATTATTCATGTGTGCAACTTCACAATCAAGATAGTCATCATCAACACCTAGAGGAATAACTGGAGATTGGGTTACTTGAGTAAGCTGAGTAATACTTCTAAATGGTGCATCTTGATCAATGGAGATTGAGGAAGGTGAACCAGTTGAGTTAGCAGGAACTAGAGCAAGAGCTTCAGGAACTAGATGATCAACATACATTAAAGCTTGGAAGTATTCATCAACCATAAATCCCAGTCATCCTTAGTAAGTAGAACATTAGGTGTTGGAGGAGAGTCGTATAACCATTCTTCAAGCGTCAACCAACATGTGGTATATTCACACTTCTCCCCCTCAAAAATTGCAAGCGAGATTTGCCATTTTTGATTGAGCAAGTGAATAAGAATACAATCGATCATGTATTTTATTCACACTTCTCCCCCTCAAAAATTGCATACGAGGTTGCCATTTTTGATTGAGCATGTGAATAAGAATACACTCAATCATGTAGTTTATTCACTCTTCTCCCCCTCAAAAATTGCATGCGAAGTTTGCCATTTTTGATTGAGCAACTGAATAAGAATACACTCAATCATGTATTTTATTCACACTTCTCCCCCTTAAAAATTGCATACGAGGTTGCCATTTTTGATTGAGCATGTGAATAAGAATACACTCAATCATGTAGTTTATTCACTCTTCTCCCCCTCAAAAATTGCATACGAGGTTGCCATTTTTGATTGAGCATGTGAATAAGAATACACTCAATCATGTAGTTTATTCACTCTTCTCCCCCTCAAAAATTGCATGCGAAGTTTGCCATTTTTGATTGAGCAACTGAATAAGAATACACTCAATCATGTATTTTATTCGCACTTCTCCCCCTTAAAAATTGCATACGAAGTTTGCCATTTTTGAATGAGCAAGTGAATATGAATTCAAGCAAAGATGAGTATATCCACTTCATGACTGAACGAACATGAAGGAAGCATGAACCGTATTGTTGAGAATGTTCAAAACTAAGAAGATTTCTCTTCTTCCGAATATAAGGCGCACTGAATCGTACACCTTTCTTTTCTTTGATGAACGGGGCCTGAAGTGTTGTCAGCAGACGCCATAATGATGTAGTTGAGGACCGAGGCTTGAACTGATGTGTTCAGACATCATAGTCTTTGAAGAACGAGGTCTGAACTGATGTGAACAGACGTCATAGTCATTGAAGAGCGAGGCTTGAACTGATTTGTTCAAATGTCTTAATGATGAAGAGCGAGGCCTGAACTGATGTGAACAGACGTCATAGTGACCAAACATCAACATTGACCTTTTATACCTCTTGAACTAGGAGATATGCTTGCTTTAGGCCTCCAGAATTTGAGTCTTCTCGTGTGGTGAATGATTGATGTACCTGCAACTGAGTAAGGACTACCTGCACTAACATTACAAACTTGATTGCATATACATGGGTTAGTAGCATTAGTATCCAAACCCTTGGGGTTTTCACGGTCAACCATGGCATTGCCATTGATAAGTATCTTTCCGGTAGGTATCCACTTAAGTCCAACGTCCTTAAAAATACTACCAGTTGGAATCCACTTATGGCAAGTTCTAGGATTACTAAGCTTCTTATGCATAGTGGAAGGCTTATCGATATTCCTAGTCTCCAAGGATTTAGCAGTTTGTGTCCACCTAGGAGAAGTTTTATGTTTGTTTTGCTTCTTATGCATTGTAGATGACTTACTGTAAATCCTAGACTTGACAAGTTGAACCTTAGCATTGTTCCTCAATATCCTATGAGGGATCATACAAGGTTGTGAACCTAAGATTCCATCCTTATGAAGTAGTGCCCTTTTCCTAGCCTTTTCTAGATCATAGTTCTTGTGCAAGTCATTTATATCATAAGTGTTTTGAACCTTAATGCTAGGTTTTGACACTATTTTAGAACTAATCCTAGAGGAGCTGGGTGTAGGAGTAACTACTTGTTGAGGCTTAGCAGAACTAGAGGCAATAATCTTAGGCCAATAATGTGTAGTGACTGGTTTGTCAAAACTTTTTCCGCATCAACTTGGGAGGCAAACCGAGTTTTTGAAAATTTTGGTCGTTCAGATCTAAAAGTACTCGGTTGTCTAACAACTGATTGGTTTCTATTGGATTGTAAAATTGGTTTCCCCAAGATTGATGGTTTTGCAAAAACATAGTATTCACACTATTCCCTATTGCTTTTCTTAGCTCGTTCTTTAATGCTGTAATTGTGAACCCCTTTTCCAGAATTTGAGCTTTGAATTCATCATTTTTGGCAATCAAAGCGGTTATCTGTTTTATAGTCTTAGTATTCGTTTCTTTGATTGAATCACACAAGTCTTTACAATGAATTTTCAAAGTCTCATTTTCCTTAAGTAACTCAGCCACATATTGTTCCAATTCAAAATTTCTTGTTGCAAAAGTCTTACTGACATGATTATCCTCAACTTCATTACACACATCACACATCTCAGAAATACGTTTTTTCAGGTTGTTGATTATCAAGTTTTTGGCTTCCAGCTGAGCTTTCAAATCATTTATCATAAAGAATTTGCGGAAATAAGGAAGTTCCGGATTTTTACACGGTTGATTAGTTTGAAAACTTTCTTCCTTTTGTTGCATTGCAATTTCAAGTGAAATACAATGTTTTTCAAGTTGTGCAAATTTGTTTGAAAGTTCGTTAAAAACTTCTTTATCAACCACATCATTTGATTTAAAAGACTCAGCAATAAACAAAGGATTAACACAATGTTTTTCAAGTTGTGCAAATTTGTTTGAAAGTTCATTAAAAACTTCTTTATTAACCACATCATTTGATTTAAAAGACTCAGCCATAAACAAAGAACTTGACACCTCATCACGTTCAGCATCCTGATCACTTTCTCCCCCTTTATGATTCATTTTTGTGGAATTAGAGATGGTATGGCTATCAGTCTTTTCCAACAAATATGTGTCATAAGTGGGTTTAACTTGATCAGTATGCTGTCGTTCATTAGAAGGCACAATGTGTTGATCAGTGACATGTACCTCAGTAGATGATACTTGTTCTTTTATTGCTCTGAAATCTGCATCCATGTCATGTGTAGTAAGAGTCACTGAACTGCTGGTAGTGTCAGGCTTATCAGTCTCTGACCCTTTGCATATCATGACAATTGACCCAACAACTGATGCTTTACCCGAATCGCCAATACCATCACATGATTGCACCCTCCATGCCTTCACCTTGTCATCATATACAGGTATATGCTGTGCTTTTTCTTCAATGAATCTTTTCACTTTATCCATAAGTTAGATGAGTGTGTCTCTGAACGTATCAACCTCAATTCCCGTGTGATCAGCAAAACACTTTTTCGTCATCTAACTATAATGGTCATATTCCAGTGTGAATTTCGAGTCGATGAACACTCGGAGTTGTTTGTTGATCACATTGAACGCAGCCATGGATCCATTTTTAGAAGATTCTGCCTGGTCAAGTTGCTGTCGTAATTGATCTAAATTAAGAATCATTTTGTCTGTGAAAGTCTGAACATCTTGACCGAAGAGAGTTGCAAATGCACGTTCAAATCACATCTTGAATCCAGTTCCCTCTAAAAGTACAGAGAGGTGTGAATGAAGTTGTCGAAAATATTCTATGCAACATACATTTGCATTCTGAAGCACTTGCCGTGGCTGAAGTAACTCATTCTCTTGTGAATTAGAGCACAAAGATTCCATATTAGTAGTTTCAGATTCAAAACCAGTAGCCTGTTGTACTATATTGGAAATCTTATGTTCATCGACCATATCGTACAATTTGAGTGTCTCAGATATGGCAGAGTCAGAAGTAGCAGCCATGATGTGAACGTGCACAGGATTTTACAAGTCTATGATTTAAGCCGAAGAATAAAATCTTTCGTGGGATTTACAAAATCAACACAAAACCGTGAGACAATGAGAAACCGTTGGATTGGTAAATGATTAGATGATTGTTTGAAGAACGTGATGGTTGTATGATCGAAATCCGAATAAACCCCGAAATTGTATCCAATAAACTCGAGAATATCTCAACCCATAAATAAGTCTCAAACTTGGGTTCTTGAAGCTCGATTCAACAATTAGACACACAATATTTGGATTACTATTTCACCAGAAATCGTTTATCGAAACCCGAATACAACTGTTAAAAATAATTCAGCCAATGTACAAAAGTTTAATACTTGTTTCACCAACTATTCAATAGAATCGTCCCTTGTCGGATTAAACAGCCCACAAGAGAAAAACAAACTTCCAGCCCAAATTCTTTTTATAACTGACGCAGCCCACTAGATGATAAGTAAGAATATGAGGCCCAAATCCTTTAGAAAATCACACAGCCCAAACTTATACTAACCCAAATAAACCGTGTATATAAGACACCTTAATCACACATATCCAAACCCTAAACACACTTAATCAGCCTTTAAATCCTCTTAACCTAACCAAAAATAGAAAACCGTCCCTTAATTAGCCTTCAAATCCGAACACCAACAAACACAAACTCAGTTAACACAAAAAACTACACCTCCTTCTTGGTTTAACTCACAAGGAATCACAAACAACGATTTCTTTCACTACGAAAAAAAGGATGAGATGATGATGAGTGTGTAAATACTCATCATTTTTGTCTTATATGAACTGCCAAAACATACAAAAACACCCAAATATGTATCAAAATACTTAAAATATCTTAGAGGTGTGTTTTATATGTTTCAAACACAAAATATGCAAAAACAAATGAAAAACGTACAAAGTTTGCATAATTGGCAGTTTCAGTCCCTCAAAGTTTCATAAATTAGCAAAACTAGTCCCTGGTCACTCAAAACTTGTTCAAATATCATAAAGGTCCTTGGGGATTCATAAGTTGTCATAAATAGTCCTTTAAAGTTTAAAATTGTGAAATTACAACTTTGGTCCCCCAAATTTCAAAAATGTCAAAGTTAGTCCTCAGGTTTTAAAAAATGGAAAAATATTAAAAACAAACCTTGTACTATTCATTAATGACATAATTGGTCCTTGTGGTATTTATTGAGAATTTACAGGTTAAGCCCTTCAAGATTCAGAAAATTACAATAATGGTCCCTGGAGTTTGAGGTATTGACAGAAAAGGTCCCTGGGCATTTAATATGGAAAATTATCATCTTTGGCCCTTGTACTATTCACACTTATCAAATTATGTCCTCATTATTACTTTTGGAAGTTTACATCACAGGTCCCTCAAGTTTAGCTTAATTACATTTTTGGTCCTTGTGATTTAATAACCAAAAACCATACGGATCCTTTACTTATTAAAACAAAAACCAAACAAACCAACCCACCCAATACCCTGGTCCAGTCCATGTACCAAAGCCCACTAACTAGCCCAGTCCACCCCCTCGGTCAAACCCTGCTACCCCCAGTCAAACAAAACCACCCCCGCCATTACCACTCCATCCAAAACCACTGGTTTCCCCCCCCCTTGCACCATATCCACTTGCACCTCACCTTATCCTTCCATATCACACCTCCCAACATCCAAATCACATCACCCACCCCCTACTCCTAGTCTGCTTCCACAGTTCCAATTAGATAAGAAAATCTTTCCCGCCAAAATTGTGTAAGGTGCAAAAGTGATCCAAGAGCCTAACAACTTGGTGGGATTTGACCAGTGGGACCCACTGATGCTTAGGGGATGCATAAAAGGGAGGAAAGAAGCCATGGTGAAAGAATATTAGAATAGCTTAGAGTAAAATTAGCCGTAGGTAGTGTAGATTACATTTTCAATTGTAATTTTGATTCTAAAAGCTTGTATCATGTTTAATTAATGTAATTTGAACTTTCTTACATCTTAATTTCATGTTTTGTTTGCTATCTAAGATTATGCAATTTTCATTATATTTCAAAAATCACAAATCGTTTATTTATTGTTTATAGTTGTTTTTCTGGGTTTAGTAAGCTAACTAAAGCTTTGACAAAGCTTAAATAAGCTTTTAAAATCATTAAAACAGTTATAGATATTAAAAAGGAAAATACAAAAAGAAATCAAGAAAAATAGAAAATAATTCAAAAATCAATGGTGAAGAAGGAAGGAGATGAACAGGGTATTCATTTGGACTAAAATAACTCTAGTGGTGCAGTGACAAGCTATTGGAGGGGTTTTAAGGTCATTGGTTCTTGTTTTTCAGCCTTGGCAACATTGTAAGCTCTAAATTCCATTTCTGTCTTTCTACTGTAGCTAAGCTTATATCATTGCTTATTCAGTTTTTGTGTGCTTATTTAGTGTTATCTAGGCATATTATAGCTTAATATATAGAACTTGTTCATTGGAATTCATAGTTGCTTAAATTTCTTAATTTGGCAGTTAAAATAGTAGAATTAGTAATATTGATCAATTGTTGTTATTTCCTGTTTCTAAGTACTTAGTTAAGCCTAATTTATCATAAAAAGTTGCATTGGATAAGTTTCATAAGCTCTCATAACCTTTAGCTTCCTAAATAATCAAACAGTACCCAATAAGGGGTGTTTGGCTTAGGCTATGTTGCTGTGTGCCTGTTGTTATAGTTGGTATTGGATTGTGTAGACTTTATTACTAGGGATAATATAGCTCAGTCAAACCTTTGTTTAGGTAGTTTTTAAGCAAAATAGTCAAAATCATTTGTGATCTCATCTTTTTAGCCATCTGTTAGATTTTTAAGAAGCCAAATCACCATTTTAGCTTTAAAAGTTGATAAGTTAGCTTAATTTAATCTTAGTATAGCTTAAAACATCACAATTAGTCATCTAGATTAGTTAGAATTTCATTTTAGTCAAAATTAGTTCATAAGTAAAAAGTCAAATTGCATATCATTTGGCAGAAATCCAAAACTTGGGGGAATTTATTAGAATTTTGTGTAGTGAATTAAGCCTTAAGCTTTCTAGGATTAGTAACCCCCCACCTTAGCTTTAGGAATCAAGCTTTACTTAAATTTTAGGATTTTTTCTGTGGGCCCCACCTTGGATCAAACACAGCTGCAGGGAGAGTATACTCCCCTGTGCAGCAGATCAGTCCTCCATACCACCACCTTTGGTGGTGGTTTCTGATCACCCCAGTGGGCCCACTACTCCAAACTTTGCACATTTCAACCCCCCCCCCCTGGTAGGCACCATAGTTTGACCTTTGCTTTGACCTGAGACCCAGTGGACCCCACCTAGATTAGCCTTGGAAATCTGTCCCACTTTTCAGTCTTCAACCAAGTCTACATGTGCTTATTTGTAGCTTATTGCTTATTTTGTGGAGACTTTTGGTTCCTTTCTGCTTAAACATGCTCACCTAAGTCAGTTGGATCAGTTTTACCCATTGTGGGTCCCACACATGCTGGTTTAAGCCTATTTTCTATTTTGGTCAACTAAAGTCAACTGTTGGCTTATTTGCTTTCATTAGTGCTTATTTTAAGTTTATAAAAAGTTTGTTTTTACAAAAGTTATTTATTTTTATGTATAATATAGGTTTGTAAAATAAAAATCAAGAAAAACAAATATAAAATTAAGTGATAGTTTCTATTTAATTAAATTTAATTTTAATTTCCATTTTTACATTTTTATTAAGTAAGTTGTGTTTTTATATTTTTAATAATTTCATCTTAGGTTAAAATAGTTATAATAATTTTTTCAGATTTTTATCTTTTCATTTAGTATTTATTAGAATTAATTCTAGTTTTATTATTTATTAATTAATAATTAGTTTAAAATAGCATAATTAGTTTTTATTAAGTAAAATCAAGTTTTTATATTTTTTATAGCTTTTATATGTTATAAAGTAATTTTAGAAATTTTATTAGAATTTTTACTGTTCATTTAGTATTTTTCTTAATTTAAAATAGTTTAATTAGTTAATTAATGTTTAATTAGTAATTAATTAATAGAAAATCCACAAAAAGACAAAAACATCTATTTTTATTTTTAAAATTAGTTTTTAGTTATTTTATAATTTTAGAAATTTTATTTTCATTTTTCTAGTATTTAATTAGTATTAAAATATATTTAAGTGTTTTAATTATTAATAATTAGTAATAATTAGTATTTAATTAATATTAAATAATTAATTAGGGTTAAAATTTATTTTAATTTTCTAAAAATTTTCTTTTACCCTTAGGTTTGTAAAAAAGTCATTTTCACCCCCTAGGTGTTTTCAGATTTCCGTTTTTACTTTTTATTTCGTACGCTTACGTTTTATTTAAACGTGAACGTACGCGTTTTAAGTTTTAAACGTTTCTAGTTTTCCTGACTTTCCAGTATTGTTAATATAGTGTATTTAAGCTGTTTTCTTTCATATTCCAGTAGTGTAATCATCACCACTCACTTATATTTATTTCCATCCAAATTCACCCGATCACGAAACCGTTTTAGTACTATCCACACCTCGTCGGGACATAACGACCCGGGGAAACCCTATACTTCCACGGAGCATTGATTCTAGGCTATCTTTGACTTGTTGACCTTGGTCAATAATAATAAGACGGTTCTGAACCAATCAAAATTTGGCGCCGCTGCCGGGGAGGTTGTGCGCGTATTCTACACGGTTTTGCAGATTAGTAAATCTGGATATACATTCATTGTATATTTACCATCCCTTGTTCATATTTTCTTATTTTAAAAAAAACAAAACTGTTTCTGAAAACTTTGTAAAATTAGTTTTCAACAAACACAAAAACACAAAAAGATTTTCTTTCTGATAAAATGTTTTCCAAAAACACCAAAAATATCCATCTTTACCCTCTCACCTTTTTGATTCTCCATTTCTTACCCTCTAAAACCTTTTGATTCTTTCTATGTCTCATCCACACTTTCTGGTTTGCCATTGGTGTGGTAATCCTCATAATGGTGGCGATTGCCCCAGTTGTGGCATGATAGAGTCGGGAAACGGGTCTGTCTATAACCAAGATCCCTATTCCTACCATGACACGACTGATTTATTCCATCAATTACCACACCATGAGACTCAGCAGTTTTACTGTTGTGAGTACTGTGGTGGTTCACATTACAGTTTTGATTGTCAATCGGGAAACACGCTTGTCTATGAGCAGTTTCCTGATAACAATTATAACTCCAGCACATATAACCCACAACCACATCAGTTTCACTGTTGTGATTACTGTGGAGGTCCACACTTTAGCTATGATTGTCAAACGAGGAATCCAATTCCTTGTAACAATTATGACTCTTCGTATCAAGACCAACCTCCACAGTGTCAAACTATCCTAGCAACTCCTCAAATCCAGCAAGACTTTTTAGAAGTTCTTGAGAAATTTAAAGAACTTAAGGAGGAGTTAGCTAATATTTCACTCCGCCATACTCCAAATTCTTCTTGTGCATATTGTGGGGGTCCTCATAGTGATTTTCAATGTCAACCTTCCGGTTTTGACACATCCACATCCCCACAATTTCCTTTCATTCCAAATTCTCGTGGGAAAACTAGGGCAGAATTACTTGCTGAAGAACGAGAATCTGGAAAAAGCATGGAAGAATTATTGGCTGAGCAACGAGCAGCTAAATTTCGTGCTAACATTCGTAATACTGCTCTATTTGATGACTATGATGACAGTGATGATGAAGATAACATTGTTATTATTCAAAAAGATTCATCAAGATCATCAGTTGACATCCCAGCAGTTGAGATTCCATCTCAAACAACTGCTATCACACCCGAGGTTTCCACTCACTCTCCGAACATGGGGGATGAGCATCTTGACACTGTTCCTTCAAAGGAATCCGACGAATTCATAAAGTCTAGTGTTGAGATCCTTGTCCCAATCCCAGGAGAGTCACAGGGAACTTTGGATCATGTGTGTGATCTACCTTCTCACCCTGAAAATCCAAAAGATCATTTTGAGACCTTCTCCGATTTTAATGATGATTACACATCTTATGGAGAAGTTGAGTATGAGGAGGCACCATTACCTCATTCGGATGTTGACCCTCTTATTGAGGAAGTCACAAACGAACTTACTCACATCAATCCACTTCCTTTGGGAAATGATGATGGTCTCCTTGATCTTGAAGCCGATGTGGGAGAAACTGAAAATCTTTTAAACTCTAATCCCAACGTCGAGCTTAGTACTTCCCATACTGATGAAAATTCTTTATCTTCTGGAGACATCAGTCATGAGGAAGGTTTACCTTCTGAGCTAGTTAGCTTAGAAGAAGAGAATGATGAGATTGACACTGAAATCAAGGATGAAGCACTTCGTGCAACATTAGTGAAAGTCAATCTCCTCATTGCAAAAATCGAGGCTTTCAAAGAGAAACCTATTTCATCTCCTATCCCCATAAAGGATAGTGACATTCTCTCCGATGACCCTATACCGGAATTTGAAGCCTTTACTTTTGATCCTTTGGGAGAGAATATTAGTGGCAATACCACTTCTCATTCTCATAATTCTCTCCCCGATTATGAATCATTTACCTTCGATGAGTTCTCCTGTGAACTCACGCACATCAATCCAGAATATGATTCATTCACATTTGATGAGTTCTCCTGTGAACTCACTCATGTCATGACTCCTCCGGAGTTTGATATCCCGGGGGGAGATGCTCTCAATCATGAGAGTTTGCAAATTACCACCCACCCTCCCGGGATGTTTACGAGCTTAACCTTTGAAATCCAAAATCAGGCTAATGAGCCTACCTTCGAGGAAGAAGATCTTATCATGATTTTCATCATGGTTTTCTTCCTTTTCTTCACCTACAGGGTGACATCTCCTGTTCTTCACTCCTTCGGGAATGAAGACATTATCTTTGATCCCGGCATTTTCATGTACCATTATCTTGAGCCGAGATTATATCTCATCGGTGTGGAACTTTCACGTGCTTCAAATGTTTATCCAAACATCTTGAATGAAAGTCCGATGGAGATTATTTCTTCCACATCATGCTTCCCCATGGACTAATTAATTCGGGGTCGAGTCAAGCTCGCGACTCGGTAAACAAAAACTGAGCATGCTTATAGGGTTTTCAACCTAAGTGTGGGGGAGTCCCCCATGCTATGATTACAGAAGTGAAAATACAAAATGATGTTTTCCACGCTTAGCTTGTAATGTTGCCCTTTTACGTTCAAAATGTCGGCATAATAGCCGGGACTTTGAATATTGAGGACAATATTCATGATTAGTGTGGGGGGGGGGGGGGTATTCGCTATTCTAGCGAATTTTATCACATTTTACTATCTTATACCCCCGTTTTTGACCAAAAATTTTCAAAAATTTTTCACTTGAGCTCAAAATTTTTTGTGGTAATCAATCCGCCAAAGTCTAAATGACAAAGGGATTGGCTAGTCCAGGAGCAAACGGCTCTTGGTAAAGACATCTCAAATCCGTTGACGGCTTGCAATTTGCCCAAAATTGCATGGTTCCTCAGCTCCCCCGCATCCTCATAAGCAAATGAGCTGGCTAGCCCGCAAGATTATGGCTTGTGGTAAAGGCCGTGGAAAAACCATAATTGGTAATCAGCTCACCAAGATGTTGACTATTCCATCAAGAGTTGGCTAGTCCAGAAGCAAACGGCTTTTGGTAAAGACTAATCAAATCCGTTGACAGCTGGTGGTTTGCTCAAAATTACACGGTTATCAGGTGTGCCACAGTTCTTACACCTGGCTACTCCAGAAGTGATGGCTTTTGGTAAAGAGTTTAAAATCCATTAGTTTTACTCATAAGATTGCTAGGGACTAGCAATAGTTTAGTGTGGGGGATTGATGAGTGTGTAAATACTCATCATTTTTGTCTTATATGAACTGCCAAAACATACAAAAACACCCAAATATGTATCAAAATACTTAAAATATCTTAGAGGTGTGTTTTATATGTTTCAAACACAAAATATGCAAAAACAAATGAAAAACGTACAAAGTTTGCATAATTGGCAGTTTCAGTCCCTCAAAGTTTCATAAATTAGCAAAACTAGTCCCTGGTCACTCAAAACTTGTTCAAATATCATAAAGGTCCTTGGGGATTCACAAGTTGTCATAAATAGTCCTTTAAAGTTTAAAATTGTGAAATTACAACTTTGGTCCCCCAAATTTCAAAAATGTCAAAGTTAGTCCTCAGGTTTTAAAAAATGGAAAAATATTAAAAACAAACCTTGTACTATTCATTAATGACATAATTGGTCCTTGTGGTATTTATTGAGAATTTACAGGTTAAGCCCTTCAAGATTCACAAAATTACAATAATGGTCCCTGGAGTTTGAGGTATTGACAGAAAAGGTCCCTGGGCATTTAATATGGAAAATTATCATCTTTGGCCCTTGTACTATTCACACTTGTCAAATTATGTCCTCATTATTACTTTTGGAAGTTTACATCACAGGTCCCTCAAGTTTAGCTTAATTACATTTTTGGTCCTTGTGATTTAATAACCAAAAACCATACGGATCCTTTACTTATTAAAACAAAAACCAAACAAACCAACCCACCCAATACCCTGGTCCAGTCCATGTACCAAAGCCCACTAACTAGCCCAGTCCACCCCCTCGGTCAAACCCTGCTACCCCCAGTCAAACAAAACCACCCCCGCCATTACCACTCCATCCAAAACCACTGGTTTCCTCCCCCCCTTGCACCATCTCCACTTGCACCTCACCTTATCCTTCCATATCACACCTCCCAACATCCAAATCACATCACCCACCCCCCCTACTCCTAGTCTGCTTCCACAGTTCCAATTAGATAAGAAAATCTTTCCCGCCAAAATTGTGTAAGGTGCAAAAGTGATCCAAGAGCCTAACAACTTGGTGGGATTTGACCAGTGGGACCCACTGATGCTCAGGGGATGCATAAAAGGGAGGAAAGAAGCCATGGTGAAAGAATATTAGAATAGCTTAGAGTAAAATTAGCCGTAGGTAGTGTAGATTACATTTTCAATTGTAATTTTGATTCTAAAAGCTTGTATCATGTTTAATTAATGTAATTTGAACTTTCTTACATCTCAATTTCATGTTTTGTTTGCTATCTAAGATTATGCAATTTTCATTATATTTCAAAAATCACAAATCGTTTATTTATTGTTTATAGTTGTTTTTCTGGGTTTAGTAAGCTAACTAAAGCTTTGACAAAGCTTAAATAAGCTTTTAAATCATTAAAACAGTTATAGATATTAAAAAGGAAAATACAAAAAGAAATCAAGAAAAATAGAAAATAATTCAAAAATCAATGGTGAAGAAGGAAGGAGATGAACAGGGTATTCATTTGGACTAAAATAACTCTAGTGGTGCAGTGACAAGCTATTGGAGGGGTTTTAAGGTCATTGGTTCTTGTTTTTCAGCCTTGGCAACATTGTAAGCTCTAAATTCCATTTCTGTCTTTCTACTGTAGCTAAGCTTATATCATTGCTTATTCAGTTTTTGTGTGCTTATTTAGTGTTATCTAGGCATATTATAGCTTAATATATAGAACTTGTTCATTGGAATTCATAGTTGCTTAAATTTCTTAATTTGGCAGTTAAAATAGTAGAATTAGTAATATTGATCAATTGTTGTTATTTCCTGTTTCTAAGTACTTAGTTAAGCCTAATTTATCATAAAAAGTTGCATTGGATAAGTTTCATAAGCTCTCATAACCTTTAGCTTCCTAAATAATCAAACAGTACCCAATAAGGGGTGTTTGGCTTAGGCTATGTTGCTGTGTGCCTGTTGTTATAGTTGGTATTGGATTGTGTAGACTTTATTACTAGGGATAATATAGCTCAGTCAAACCTTTGTTTAGGTAGTTTTTAAGCAAAATAGTCAAAATCATTTGTGATCTCATCTTTTTAGCCATCTGTTAGATTTTTAAGAAGCCAAATCACCATTTTAGCTTTAAAAGTTGATAAGTTAGCTTAATTTAATCTTAGTATAGCTTAAAACATCACAATTAGTCATCTAGATTAGTTAGAATTTCATTTTAGTCAAAATTAGTTCATAAGTAAAAAGTCAAATTGCATATCATTTGGCAGAAATCCAAAACTTGGGGGAATTTATTAGAATTTTGTGTAGTGAATTAAGCCTTAAGCTTTCTAGGATTAGTAACCCCCCACCTTAGCTTTAGGAATCAAGCTTTACTTAAATTTTAGGATTTTTTCTGTGGGCCCCACCTTGGATCAAACACAGCTGCAGGGAGAGTATACTCCCCTGTGCAGCAGATCAGTCCTCCATACCACCACCTTTGGTGGTGGTTTCTGATCACCCCAGTGGGCCCACTACTCCAAACTTTGCACATTTCAACCCCCCCCCCTGGTAGGCACCATAGTTTGACCTTTGCTTTGACCTAAGACCCAGTGGACCCCACCTAGATTAGCCTTGGAAATCTGTCCCACTTTTCAGTCTTCAACCAAGTCTACATGTGCTTATTTGTAGCTTATTGCTTATTTTGTGGAGACTTTTGGTTTCTTTCTGCTTAAACATGCTCACCTAAGTCAGTTGGATCTGTTTTACCCATTGTGGGTCCCACACATGCTGGTTTAAGCCTATTTTCTATTTTGGTCAACTAAAGTCAACTGTTGGCTTATTTGCTTTCATTAGTGCTTATTTTAAGTTTATAAAAAGTTTGTTTTTACAAAAGTTATTTATTTTTATGTATAATATAGGTTTGTAAAATAAAAATCAAGAAAAACAAATATAAAATTAAGTGATAGTTTCTATTTAATTAAATTTAATTTTAATTTCCATTTTTACATTTTTATTAAGTAAGTTGTGTTTTTATATTTTTAATAATTTCATCTTAGGTTAAAATAGTTATAATAATTTTTTCAGATTTTTATCTTTTCATTTAGTATTTATTAGAATTAATTCTAGTTTTATTATTTATTAATTAATAATTAGTTTAAAATAGCATAATTAGTTTTTATTAAGTAAAATCAAGTTTTTATATTTTTTATAGCTTTTATATGTTATAAAGTAATTTTAGAAATTTTATTAGAATTTTTACTGTTCATTTAGTATTTTTCTTAATTTAAAATAGTTTAATTAGTTAATTAATGTTTAATTAGTAATTAATTAATAGAAAATCCACAAAAAGACAAAAACATCTATTTTTATTTTTAAAATTAGTTTTTAGTTATTTTATAATTTTAGAAATTTTATTTTCATTTTTCTAGTATTTAATTAGTATTAAAATATATTTAAGTGTTTTAATTATTAATAATTAGTAATAATTAGTATTTAATTAATATTAAATAATTAATTAGGGTTAAAATTTATTTTAATTTTCTAAAAATTTTCTTTTACCCTTAGGTTTGTAAAAAAGTCATTTTCACCCCCTGGGTGTTTTCAGATTTCCGTTTTTACTTTTTATTTCGTACGCTTACGTTTTATTTAAACGTGAACGTACGCGTTTTAAGTTTTAAACGTTTCTAGTTTTCCTGACTTTCCAGTATTGTTAATATAGTGTATTTAAGCTGTTTTCTTTCATATTCCAGTAGTGTAATCATCACCACTCACTTATATTTATTTCCATCCAAATTCACCCGATCACGAAACCGTTTTAGTACCATCCACACCTCGTCGGGACATAACGACCCGGGGAAACCCTATACTTCCACGGAGCATTGATTCTAGGCTATCTTTGACTTGTTGACCTTGGTCAATAATAATAAGACGGTTCTGAACCAATCAGATGATAACACTCTTTGTAATTGTTTTGTTCTTAATTCTTCAGACAAAAACTGAAGTGTATGCTTCGAAAGTGGTCTATGATGAAAAAATCTCTTTGTGGTTGAATTCTTTGAACGAATCTTGTAGTTTACCCAGAAGAGATTAACTGAGATCTATTTACTTTCACGTTTCTTGTTTTATCCATTTACTGTAAACGAACAAAGGAAGATGGAACAATTTGTTTTGGTCTTTCTTTAATGGTTCGAATATTAAAGAGAAGTGAAGTCTTCAAAATAAATCAGTGAAGATATATGTTCCACAAAAAATCTTGTTAATGATTATAAAATTGGATCAAAATCTAAGATTATGATTTATTTTCCTTTTGTTTTTCGTTTTGATTGTTCACGAACAAATTAAATAAAGAAGATAACTTTATAGTTATATTTCTTATCTATTGTGTTCGGATAGTTATAATGAAACGGGGCTTCAAAAAGAATGATCTGTGATGAAATTATTTCGTGGTTCATGCATTGAATGGTCTTGATGTTTCTCTGAGTGGCACGAAATAAAGATGTTGAGATCTTATGTACTCGTATAAATTCAATTTCGTATCTTTGTAGTAAGCTGATATGGGATTTGGTTAAGTTTAGGTTGGTTTTGATAGTTGTGTCGATGTGGATATTATATGGGATTGGTTTACGTTATTTTGATTGTTGGTGACTGATGATGTTAATGAGCTGGGGTCTTTTGAGTTGGTATACGGTTTGTGGTCTAGTCTTCATCTTTCTTCGTTTACTCTTTGACAGATTTAATCACAAACCGCAATCACAAAAAAAAATTTGTCAGCATTTCTTTTTATAAGAAACAAAGAAAAAGTCATCAAACCACAAGAAAAATCAAACCGCTATATGTTTAGCTCAAACCGCTAGGATGAAACACATATAAATAGTACAAATATATCACTTTCTGAGTTTTTGTCTTCTTTCCAATTTTGAACCAAAATCCAAACCGTAGTAGTCACATGTTGTCAAACCACAGCTATGAAATTCTTAGTTTAACAAACCGCAGCTAAGAACATCATGCCTAATACAACAAGAATTGGTTCAAATCAACACCAAAACGAATAAATCAAGCTACCAAACAATTAGACTAATCACATATGACTTCCCTAAACATGAAAGTACTACAAGAAAACAATTCTAACAACAAACAAGGTCAAATGAGATTGTATACTTAAGAAGTAATTCGAACCAAAAAGAAACAACAATAACCAATATTTTCAAGCGAACCTAACCATGGCTCTTGATACCAATTGTAACATTTTGGTTATTGTAACAATCTAAGAAACACAAGTATGGATCGAATCTAAGAAGAAGAAGTTAGAGAAAGGAAGAGAGTTGGGAGGATTTCCTAGAGAGAGAAAGTGTAGAGAGAAAAATGAGAATATTAGATTAAGGTGAATGGAAGCTCCAACCCTCTCCACTAGTGGAGAGGGGTATTTATACAAGGAAGTAAAACACCCCATAAAACGGGCTGTGGATCGACCTGACAGTGGGTAAAGACCCAACCCGACTCCACAAGTACTAACTAATACTAAACTACGTTCTAACTAATACGATAACTACTACGAGCTAAAACATGCTAAACTATACTCGGGGTGACCGAGTCTTCACATGAATAAATTTATTCCTAACATATATAAAAAGAGGCATATGTGTATTGGATGTTTCAAAAATAACTAGACGAGTACCCATGCATAACAACGGGATTTTCTAGCGGCAAACAACTGTAGTTACACAAAACGTTACAAAAAAACACTTAACCAAAGCATCACTATAACTATCTCCCGCTATAAATCCCGTTGCTATGCACGGGTACTCGTCTAGTTTATGTAAAATTTGTAGAGGATAAGCGGAATCAACGAACCCAACCAGATATTGTTTGATTTTCTGAAAGGCGTGTGAACACTTTCAGATCGAATCAATTCGGTGGTTCCCCCGAATTATTCAATCAGATACAATTCAGAGATTGAGAACGTTTTGAATGCTTGTGTTTGAGATTCTTATGAACCAGAGAGAAACACATGACCAATATCAAAAAACCGTATCTTTCAATTCTAGGGATTAGGGCTTTTATGCAGTTTTTCCAAAGGTTTAAAAGTTGTCAAAATTAGTCCCTTAACTTCTGAAAATTGAATTTTCTAAGGAACTTTTACCATAACAACTTGGACCCTGCCAGGAACTGCCCTCGGACCCCCGTCCCATAGGGGATTCGCCCCTAAGATCATAATAAATTCAAATAGGTGTGCACTCCGCACCTCCAAACCTAAATGATGTCTTATTATGACTAAATTGGTCAAACAAGTTAATCCAATTATACTAAAATATCCAACATTCCTCCCCCATTTTAGTGCAATCCTTGATTAACTAAAACAAGTGATCTCAAACAGTCAAACTTTTGCATAAATGAAATGTCGTGACGATTGAATTTCACATTAGTACATTACACATTCCGAATGTTCGAATACCAGGGTGTCGCTAAGGATTGAACCCTAGGAATTCATTTTGAATACACGAAGATAATGTACACAAAAGTTAACATACATAGTAGTTCTATCTTAACACATGTTTTACTAGCCTATGTCCTTATCCTTCATAAGCATGTCAAAGCCAAGTCCCAGCTTCTTGAAGCGGCTAAACTTCATGCTCATATAGGTAGTTCCTTTCAATCATGCCCTGCTTGCACTTTTTCAAAAGAACTATTAGGAAGATAAACTTCAACCTCTTTATCTTGCAGGTCCAAACACATTCCTTGGGATAGTATATCATGTGTTCCAATCTCTAAGTGTGAGCTTTCCACATTGAATTCAGCTTCTAACATTGTATTAGAAGGGAATTGGGTGTCTCACCATTAGAGATTTTAAACGGACTTTATTTCATCCCTATTCCGACTTTGTGCACTAAGTCTCTAGCAAACCTCTTTCCCAAGTGGTAGCTATTTATAATTTCACTTTAACAATCATTGAACATGGTAACATTGACTTATGAATAAAAAGGTATATTCATTAACAAGCATTTCAACCATTTACTTCTTTAAACTAAGAAGTATCAAATAAACTATCTTGATGTCATCATTGGATACGCGGTGTAACGTTTGTCCTTTGATCCCAAAACTATTTCTACCAAGCGTAAAATCCATCGCTTGTAGATTCATAGTCTTCTTGATCATTTATCCAACATGTATCAATGTACATTTGTAATGTTAAAAGATCTCGTTGCATTCGAAACCATAATCCATGATTTCTATTAAACAACTAGTAAGCGAAAGCACACGCTCAAGTTAATTCACATAATGAATTAAATACATGTGTTATCTAGGTATTATATCAATACTTTTAATACATAAATAGAGTTCCCTGGTGTCACTTTTATTCAAGTACTCAAGTACTTTTGTACCACAAAATCTAAAATGATGTTGCATCAACCATTTATACATCAAATGTGTTCAATTCTATTCCGAATCCTTAGACATGATTTGAACATATAGACGGTTAAGTAACTACCAGTTTTCAAAAGCCAATCGCCTTTTGAAATTGCACTAATGTGTTCTCGATACCACATAATATATTCATATATCCATGAGCCACGCATCACCATAACTCAACAATATGATCTGTGAATTAATAATATGGGTGAAACGTATACCTATAACTGTTAATAATTTAAGATCAACATCCCAAGTTTTACTTTCAATCATATATGACTTTGAAACAAGCTTTATAAAACTTAATGCTAGAAAAATGGGAC
The DNA here is from genome assembly GCA_030686995.1 of Artemisia argyi. Taxonomy (NCBI): domain Eukaryota; kingdom Viridiplantae; phylum Streptophyta; class Magnoliopsida; order Asterales; family Asteraceae; genus Artemisia; species Artemisia argyi. The sequence continues at coordinate 84,177,153 of CM060676.1, forward strand.
AACCTTCTTTTCATAAATAAAAAGAAGATACTGATGTTTCTGATCACTTAAAAATCAGAAACATATTTTCCAGAGTCATCAGTTTTATGATCATTCATTTAAATTCTATTTCTCTTCCAATTGGCATATAAAGAAACATATGAAAATCCCATGTTTCTAAAATTATTAGCCAATTTTTAACAAAAGTAATAGCAATTGATGCAAATGAATAATAAGTTCCTATGACAGTTATCTTGCATGAATCAAAATTACCAGATACACATCACATTGATAAGCCATGATCCACCATATTAATATCAATCACGTAAGGAAGAGCAATCTTGTATTAAACAAGAAAGAGCAATCTTTATTTAAAATTGCCTCAACATATAATAATGATTCTTATTATATAATAGCATGGCAACAATCAAAGGAAACCCAAATAAATTCTTGTCAAACATTGTGGACATAAGTGATCTGATCACATGTCCATGTTAGATTTTCACCAAAGATATAACCGCTATAATAACGGTTCCCCGCCATTGACAAAATACTTTAGACTCTTCGGTTTTCCATGCAACTTTATCATGCATGATATATTTTCTTTTAAGTCCATTTTCATGATTCTAAGTTAACATACAATCATCAAATTTCTTATGCAACTAGTTCATATACAGAACATAGTCATGCAAATCAAACACATAATATTATCATGTTAACTGTAAACATAAAACTTCCATGCAATCAAAGACCAATGTTCCAATTAGTTTTATAAATGAAACATTTATAGTTACCCGCCAAATTATGGCACAAAATAATCTGTTGTATACTTTCATCCAACAAAAGATAAGACAGACAAATCTGGAAAGTTTAGGACTTTTGTTTTTAGATCCCATGAATCAGTTACAAGATTAATCAAATATTCCATTGCCCTTTAGTTTAATCTAAAATCAAGAGTTAAAAAACACACTCGTGCAATTTTACACATAACGTTTATTACTGATATGTGCCTTTTTTGCACATATCTTTTCGTCTAATTTTCGAGTCAAAACGATCAAAAACACTTCAAAATGGTCAAATAACATCACAAATATCCTTGGAGTATATTTTTGTGTGTTTCAGGTACAAAGGATTGAAAACAGACAAAAACGAGCAAAATATGAAGAGTTGTCAAAATCAGTCCTTGAACTTTCACAAATCGACAAAATTGGTCCCTGGTAAAATAATTTTGAAAGAAAAGTCAACCCGAGTCCTTTGAAAGTCAAAAGTTATCAAATATGGTCCTTGGGTGAAAACTTTAGAAAATTTACAAGATTGGTCCCTCAAGTTTCATAAAATGGAAGAAACTACCCCTGGAGGTGTTTAATGGGAAAATTAGCATGTTTGGTCCTTATACTATTCATCTTGGCAACTTTGGCCCCTTTTGATAACTTGGGAAGAATTACATCACAGGCCCCTCAAATTTGTATCTTTTACAAGTATGGTCCTTGTGGTGTTTAACTAATAAATCAAACAGACCCTTGTATTGTTTTCATCCATAATCCAAACCCAACACAAACAAAACCCACCCAAACTTAAAACATACCCCAAGCCCAGCTTAACCCTTAAACCACCCAGGCCTAAAAACTCTCCCAATACCCCAACTCCCTCCCACTTTCATGTTTGATACTTGACCTAGTCAAACCCAGAGTCAAACGACTCACCCTCTTCATCCCTTCCTCTTCATTACCCAACGTACATACCACCCCCCCATCACTTTTCTCTGCAACACACATCCCTTACCTCAAAAGTTCCCCCTCCTTCACGTGATGCCATAACTCTTTCTGCGTGTCACCCATCCACACCTCGTCGGGACATAACGACCCTGGGAAACCCTGTGTTCCACGAAAGCATTGGTCTAGGTTGTTTGACCAGATTGACGACATCTGTGGTTGACTTTAGTTGACTGCTTTAGCACCCAATCAAATGGCGCCACTGCCGGGGAGGTTGTGTGCGTATTCTAAGCGGTTTGAAGATTAGTGAATCTGGATATACGCTCATTGTATATTTACCATCCTTGTTTATGTTTTCATATTTTCATAAAAAAAACAAAACGAATTGTGAATTTTACCATATCAGATTACTCAAGGATTACTTTGTGTGATCTACGAGGAAACGATTGGTCTTTCAAAACGATTACCAAAAAAATTTTAAATAAGTTTTCAAGAAACACAAAAAACCCAAAAATATTCTTCTTTATCCTTTATTCGTTTGATTCTACCTTCTTATACCCCTCTCATGTATAATTCTTATGGCGTCTCTCGGCTACACGTGTTTTCACTTTAAAAGCCCAATTGAGAATGGCTATCGTTGTTTCTGGTGTATTTGTGAGAAGTGTAGAAATAATTGTAGTAACAGATTTTGTACTACGTGCAATTTGTTCATCAATCCAAATTCTCTTAATGATTCATCAAATTCTTCCGACTACCCTTCACAGCCCGAGATACGTGCTATTAATGACAAACCATCAAGAATTGATCCTAACCTTTCACGATTTACGGTTAAAAGTTTGTCAAGCAAACGTACAGGGCTTAGGGCAGTGACTAAAAAGAACGACTTGCCTAATCTTCACGTTTATCAAGAACAAAAACCAAAGACCATATCGAAAGTGGTGGAAATTCCTAAATCTCATAGCACACCACTTGTCCCACCTCTGGATTTTATTCCTTGTGTCGGTTGTGGTGAGCCGCTTTTCGGTTTGCCATGTCGTTGGTGTACTTGTGAACAATGAGGTAATGATATTCGGGACGGAAGTTGTATGTTTTGTGGTTTGAGGAATTCGTTTGTTTGTGAACTAAATCCCAATTCTTCGCAAAATTTTTCTAACTACCCTCCACAAACGTCTTCATTCGCTCAACATAATTGCTTCTATTGTAAAGATCCTTTAAGAGATGACTCACTTTATGGTCGGTGTTTTTGCAAGGGATGTGGATTTAGTCATGGACTTTGTATGTGTTACGCTCCTATAGCTGAACCTACATTCACCTCCGATTATCATTCGAAATTTTCCAATTATCCTCAAAACAATTTCAATGATCCTCCTCAAAACTCTTATGAGCGAGCACCATATTTCAATGACACATCGTTTCAAAATACACCAATTTTTGAAAATTGTGGGGGTCCTCATTACAATTATCAATGTCAACCGAGGAGTCAAAATTACTATGAACCTAATCCTTGTTCTAGTGTTGATACTTCCGGTTTTGACTCTTCTACACCACCACAATTTCCACTCACTACAAATTCTCGTGAGAAAACTATGGCAGAATTACTTGCTGAAGAACGAGATTTTGGAAAAAGCATGGAAGAATTACTGGCTGAGCAACGAGCAGCTAAAATGCGTGCCAATCTTCACAACGCTGCTCTATTTGATGACGATGATGAAAGTGATGATGATGAAGATAACATTGTTACTCAAAAAGATTCATCGAGTTCATCAGTTGAAATCCCACCAATCCAAAAATCGCATGGAGAAAAGAATACTAAGGAATTACTAGCAGAAGAACAAATGAAACTTGTAGAATCCATGAATGCTAGTCCTTCTCAACTCCCTGAGTCTGTTGTTATCACACCCGAAGTTCCCACTCACTCTCTGATCATGGGGGACGAGCATCTTAGCACTGTTCCTGAAAAGGAATCAGACGAATTCATAAAGTCTAGTGCTGAGAACCTTGTCCCAATCCCAAGAGAGTCACAGGGAATTCTCGATCATATGTGTGATATCCCTCCTCCTCTTATCTTCCTGAATGCTGATGTTGAGATGTTCTCCGATTCAAATGATTACGATTCGTTATCTTGTGGAGACATCAGTTATATGGAAGAATTACCCTTTGAGCTAGTTAGCTTAGAAGAAGAGAATGATGAGATTGACGCTGAAATCCAAGATGAAGCTCTTCGGGCTACATTATTGAATGTCAGTCTCCTCATTTCTAAAATCGAGGCTTTCAATGATGAACCCATTTCACCTCCAATCCCCATTAAGGATTGTGACATTCATTCCGATGGTTCTGTACCAGAATTTGAAGCCTTCAGTTTTGATCATATGGGAGAGAAGATTAGTGGCAATACCACTTCTCATTCTCCTAATTATCTCCCCGAATATGATTCATTCATCTTTGATGAGTTCTCCTGTGAACTCACTCATATCATGACTCCTCCGGAGTATGATTACTTGGATGACAAGAAAAACCATGATCGGGGGGAAAGAGTCTCAATCATGAGAGTTTGTATTCCTATGACAAATTTTTCCACCCTCCCTCCCGATATGTTATCCAAACCAAAGAGCTTAACTGATAAAATCCAAACTCAGGAAACTGAGCTTGATCTTGAGGAAGAAGATCTGATCATGATTGTTGTCATGATTTTCTTTCTTTTCTTCACCTACCTGGTGACTTCCTCTCTTCTTCACTCCTTCGGGAATGAAGACACTATCTTTGACCCCGACATTTTCATTTACCATTATCTTGAGCTAGGGTTTATATATCTCATCGGTGTGGAACTTTCACGTGCTTCAAATGTTTATCCAAACATCTTGAATGAAAGTCCGATGGAGATTGTCTCTTCCACATCTTGCTTCCCCAAGAACCAATGAATTCGGGGTCGAGTCAAGCTAGCGACTCGGTAAACAAAAACAGTAGCATGCATATGAGGTTTTCACCCTAAGTGTGGGGGAGTTACCCATGCTATTGTAATGTTGCCTTTTTACGTTCAAAGAGTCGGCATAATAGCCAGGACTTTGAATATTGAGTACAATATTCAATTCTAAGTGTGTGAGTGGGGGGGGGGGGAATTCTAGCGAATTTGATTACATTTTACCTTCTAGTACCCCTGCTTTTGGCCAAAAATTTTAAAAAAATTTCACTTAAGTTTCAAAATTTTTATAGTTATTAGTCCACCATGTCTAACCCACAAAAGGACTGGCTAATCCAGGAGCAAACGGCTCTTGGTAAAGATATATGAAATCTGTTTATGGCTTACAATTTGTCAAAAATTATATGGTATTCAACTCACCATATCTTTGATAAGTGAAGAGTTGGCTAGCCCGCAAGGTTATGGCTTGTGGTAAAGGCAGTGGAAAACCATAATTGGTAATCAACTCACCAAGATGATGACGATATTCCATGAAAGAGTTTTCTAGTCCAGTAGCAAACGGCTTCTGGTAAAGACAAATCAAAACCGTTGAAAACTTATGGTTTGCTCAAAATCATATGGTTATCAGTGTACCAAAGTTCTTACTTGAACCGAAACATTTGGCTACTCCAGAAGTAATGGCTTTTGGTAAAGAGACTTCAAATCCATTAAATTTTCACAAAAAATTGCTAGGGACTAGCAATTGCTTAGTGTGGGGGATTTGATATGTGCCTTTTTGCAAATATCTTTTCATCCAATTTTCGAGTCAAAACGATAAAAAACACTTCAAAATGGTCAAATAACATCACAAATATCCTTGGAGTATGTTTTTGTGTGTTTCAGGTACAAAGGATTGAATACAGACGAAAAACGAGCAAAATACAAAGAGTTGTCAAAATCAGTCCCTGAACTTTCACAAATCGACAAAATTGGTCCCTGGTAAAATGATTTTGAAAGAAAAGTCAACTGGAGTCCTTTGATAGTCAAAAGTTATCAAATATGGTCCTTGGGTGAAAACTTTGGAAAATTTACAAGATTGTTCCCTCAAGTTTCATAAAATGGCAGAAAATGCCCCTAGAGGTGTTTAATGGGAAAATTAGCATGTTTGGTCCTTATACCATTCATCTTGGCAACTTTGGCCCCTTTTGATAACTTGGGAAGAATTACATCACAGGCCCCTCAAATTTGTATCTTTTACATGTATGGTCCTTGTGGTGTTTATCTAATAAATCAAACGGACCCTTGTATTGTTTTCATCCATAATCCAAACCCAGCACAAACAAACCCCACCCAAACATAAAACATACCCCAAGCCCAACTTAACCCTTAAACCACCCAGGCCCAAAAACTCTCCCAATACCCCAACTCCCTCCCACTTTCACGTTTGATACTTGACCTAGTCAAACCCAGAGTCAAACGACTCACCCACTTCATCCCATCCTCTCCATTACCCAACGTACATACCCCCCATCACTTTTCGCTACAACACGCATCCCTTACCTCAAAAGTTCCCCCTCCTTCACGTGATGCCACAACTCTTTCTGCCGTGTCACCCATCCACACCTCGTCGGGACATAACGATCCGGGGAAACCCTGTATTCCACGGAAGCATTGGTCTAGGTTGTTTGACTATATTGACCACATCTGTGGTTGACTTTAGTTGACTGCTTAGCACCCAATCAATTACCATGTTATTAATTATACCACATGTGAATATCAAGCTAAACGTCCTGCAATTTATATCATGTATATCATGATCCAAAGTTCCAAACTAAAAGATGAATAGAAATTTGTGTACCCGTAAGTGTGATCGCATGGTCAGACCAGTTTTCTTTATTTGCATTAATTTCCACCATATCAATTTATGCACAACATGACAGATAATTCGTATACGTAAACATACAAAATAGCCACACTGCATGCGTGACCGTTTACGTCTTTCTCCATCAAAGGTTCTTGTTTTCCATATTCCATGATTATCACAAAATATTGTATCAGTTTATATGATTAATCATATCCTTCAATAAATCAGGGTTCATCATCTTCAAAATTGATTCGATCTTTGTAGGGGATAAGCGGAATCAACGAACCCAACCAGATATTGTTTGAATCTTTGAAAGGCGTGTGAACACTTTTAGATCGAATCAATTCGGTGGTTCCCCCGAATTATTCAATCGGATACAATTAAGAGATTGAGAACGTTTTGAATGCTTGTGTTTGAGATTCTTATTTACCAGAGAGAAAAACATGACCAATATCAAAAAATCATATCTTTCAATTCTAGGGATTAGGGCTTTTATGCAGTTTTTCCAAAGGTTTAAAAGTTGTCAAAATTAGTCCCTTAACTTCTGAAAATTGAATTTTCTAATGAACTTTTACCATAACAACTTGGACCCTGCCAGGAACTGTCCCCGGACCCTCGTCCCTTAGGGGATTCGCCCCTAAGATCATAAAAAATTCAAATAGGTGTGCACTCTGCACCTCTAAACCTAAATGATGTCTTATTATGACTAAATTGGTCAAACAAGTTAATCCAATTACACTAAAATATCGAACAAAATTTAAAATGATTAATTAAAAATTTCACATCTAAAAAGAGCAAATTCAAGAGAAGTCTGATGTAGATAATTTAGTCAACCAAAAAGATGTGAGCAACGATTCAGCCAAGCTGAATTCGAAACACCAAGATAATGGTAAAGCTACTATTAGTAATACACAAGACATTAATTTAATTTCGTTAAAATATGCTTTTGCTACACTCCAAAATGAAGATAACATTTTTGATGAAAATCAAGAGGATTACTGTACGAATTTCGCTAAAAAAATGAAGATAACATTTTTGATGAAAACCAAAAAGATGGGAAAAGTATTTTTGATAATCTACAGAAAAGTGATGATGATGCTAATGTTGAGAATGTTTATGATGCATCGGCTACTTATAATGTAGCAGCTTGATAGTTTTTGGTGTTCTAGTTTGTGTATATAGTTAGTGTGGTCATTTTTAGGCATGTTACAAATGATTTAGCGGTTGTTCAAGCGGTTATTGAGGTTAATGTGGTATTTCCGTCACATTTCATTGTACTAAATTGTTTTTTTTTTTTTTTTTTTTTTTTTTTTTTTTTTTTTTTTTTGTAATATATTTTACCGGGGAAACCCTTTACCAAAATAATAATAATAATAATAATAATAATAATAATAATAATAATAATAATAATGTGTGTGATGTTCTTGTTGATATATGTTCTCGGTCTGGAGTTTCAGTTCGTAAGGAGGTGGATTTTGGGCTTCGTGGAGAGAGGGACAAAACCTTACGTCCGGCCGATACGTTACTTTACTCTTGGGATGGTGGCCTTGATGTTTGTGTTGATCTTACAGGATCGTCACCTTTGACGCGTTCGTGTATGGTTGATTTTATGCCCGGTTGGGCGGTTATTGAAGCCGCACAACGTAAACGTGTCAATTATGCAGCTAAATGCGCTGATATCGGATATGGGTTCCTCCCCTTTTCATTCTCTTCTTTTGGAGAACTTGAAAAGGATGCAGTGACCTTATTAAAGCGCATTAGACGATTCTGTATGTCACAAGACATTGGAGCACGTACTGCTCCACATATTTTTAGTAGGATTGGTTTTGTTGTAGCTAGAGGTGTGGGGGCTCAGTTAGTATCTCGGCTCCCCACTAATTTTTTGTAAAATCCTATTTGTTTTTCAATAAAGTGATGATTATTATTATAATAATAATAATAATAATAATAATAATAATAATAATAATAATAATAATAATACATTCTTAAATTTCTTACCGTGTATCAAACATAATTCGTGAACATTCAATGTAATAAAGTATATTCATAGAAGTTGGAGGAGGAAGAAGATTTTTTTTTTTTTGAAAGTCAAACTTGTTTGAGGTTTCACATATGATATAACACTTATATGTAAATTCGAAGGCTCAATATACTGTCGTTAAATGAGCATAAGTATTAGTATAGAACTTTGAAAGATTCACCATTTTTTGTATTGAAAAATACATATTTCTAAGCTTTCCAACCATATACCACACATAATATTTAAACCTCTAAATTAATATGGTTAATTCATAGAAATTGTTGAAAATAGAAAAAAAAAATGCTGATATTCAAACTTGTAGGACCTTAGATATATCAACCTTAACACACGATACAAGCTTTGGTGACTTGAGATATAGGTGTATGTTAGAGAAAGAAAGAAGAGAAAGAAAGAAAGCTTTTATTCATAAGGAAACACACACTTACACACTCAATCACACTTTACAAATGAAGAGTAAGGTGTCTTTTATACATAAGACAAGAGAGATGGGCTGGGCTTGGGCTTAAGTAATGGACTAGACTTAAACTAATACAATATTATATTAAACCAAACCCGTTTACCCTTAACTAGAAAACTACATTTTTACAACATTATTACAAGACTCGATAACACACTAATGATCATCAGTTCTATTTATAAAAATCTCTCCCTAAGGGGCAATCATTGAGATCACTCTCTAATTCCATTGATGATCAACACTTCTATTGCTAACAATCCCCCCGCTAAGGGGTGATCATTGTGATCTTGATCTTTGATCTTTGAAGCTTGTTGTCTTAAACTTTGAGTCTTGTTGTGTAATAGTTGTGCTAGATCATTTGTTCCTTCATGCTTTGTGATCTTTGTTGAAATATCTTGATCTTTCTTGCCTTTGATCAATATATTCAAATTTTGTCTTGGTGTCTTCTCTAACATGCTCGTACTTCTTGTAAAAGATTTAATCTTCATACTAATGTAGTCCTCATTTATTTCTTTGTTCTTGACATTCTTGTTTAGCTCTTTAACTTTGCCGTAAATCAATTTCTTTATCTTGATCTCTTTATCTAGAACATTCTTCACTTGAGCTTTGTTGAGGATGAACTTCATAAGTATGAGTATGTAGAGGTGAAGATGTTTGAAATAAGAAATGATGGTGTACGATCTTTCTCCAAGGGGACTTTCATCAGTACCCGCATGAATATCGTTAGTTGAAATCACCAATCAATCATGGCGAACTTTTCTTATAGAATAGATCACTATGATTGTTTTACTAATGAATGTCTTGATTCTATTCACCTTGGTCGGGCACATCAGCCATCCTAATCCCATTGAGGGACAGTTATCAATACTACGGATGAAATCAAAGTAAATACCCACGTATTAAGGACTCAATTCGTAAAAGGAATCTCCTTGGCGGGATTTCTGTTAGGATTAAAAGTGACGATCATTATTGAGTCAAATAGTTAGTTAAATATATTTATCAAACAGTTAGTAAAATGCTAGTCTATTGAGGTTATGTAAAAGCCGTAATGGCTTGGCCCAAAAGAAGGCCCATGAGAAAGCCCATAGTGGCATATATAATACTATAAATACCCTCCTAAGCTTGTTAGGAAGGGTGAGAGTTCATGTTAATCAAAGGTTTATTTTCACATAGTGTTCTCCACCTCTATCTCTCTACTTTCTCTCTCTAGCTCTTCTATCTCTCTCTAACATCATAATCTTAGGTAATAAAGATAGATCTATGGTCCTACAAGGTTTTTTTTTTTTTTTTTTTTTTTTTTTTTTTTTTTTTTTTTTTTTTTTTGTGAAATAAACCTTGTATTACCATGAACTCCCACCCTTCCTAACAAGCTTAGGAGGGTATTTATAGTATTACATATGCCACCATGGGCTTTCTCATGGGCCTTCTTTTAGGCCAAGCCATTAAGGCTTTTACATAACCTCAATAGACTAGCATTTTACTAACTATTACATAAATATATTTAACTAACTATTTGACTCAATAATGATCGTCACTTTTAATCCTAACAATGTCCCCTTAAAGGGTGATCATTGAGATTTCACTTTGATTACATAAATAATAAACACTTCTAATGCTAACACGGGGTATTACCTTATTGAATCACAATTACAATAATAGAAAACGACTCGAAAAGAGACGTTTTTATAAAATGAGTTATCATTCATTAAATTATCAGAGTTTTATTAGGAAGAGTTCCCGTGAATCTAAGTGTGAAAAGAGTACTTTGAATGATAACAGGGTTGAAAGTCCTCCAAGTTCAGTGCCACCTTGTGCTATAGATCTGTAATAGCTATATACCTAGGATACATGCTTAAAAGTCAACACTGGGTGTTGAATGAGAGTCATAGGTTTAAGTGATAGGGTGTATACAAGTTTCCGCAGGGTTCAGATGTTACACCCTTCAAGGAAAAATGTAGTGTTTTTGATAATTGCAATGCATATACAATTATCATGAGAAAATAGTTATTGCACTAAGCTCAATAAACCGCACGTTAACAATCCAGATCATGGGGCACTGCAGACCCTTACATGATGGGACGGAGATAAGGATAACTTGCCAAAGTTAATCCTTGAGAGTTTCCAAGTATAGTACTTATTGGTACCCGGTTGGGGCAAACCAACGCGAGTTGTCAAACTCCAATAGATCTATCAACAATACTCGCGTTCACTTGAGTACCCCCCACAAGTGATTATGGTTCATGAATTTTAGTTATGTAATGGTGGCAGAAAGTAACACTCATGTAATAACCAAAGAAAAAGACTTGTATTCGGTTTAAAGAAAAAGTAAGCATGTAACCTCCTCATAGGGTTTATAAAGCATTTAGAAAGAGTGAGGCTATGAACTCACCTGGGCTTAAGGATGATGTAATTGATGTGAAAAGTGACTCGGAAACTAGATTGACTTACTCACGTGTCCTGAGGGTTTTGTAGGTGTGTTTGTGTTGGTTAAGTTCTTTAGTTGTTTTAAGTTTCTTAAGTAATTATTCCTAGGGTTTCTATGTTTATAACATAGCACCGTTCGGGCCATTGTAATCCAGAAGTATAACTCCTCACATGAAGCTCCCTACTATTGTATTATTCTGCCAACATAATACCATTCGGGCCATCATAATTCAGAAGTATATAACTCCTCACACGAAGCTCCCTACAATTAAGCAAAGCATTTTAGATTTACTTATAACATAACACCGTTCGGGCATCATAATCCAGAGGTCATGCATAACACGTTTGAGGAGCCAGGGCACTTTAATTCGTAAACCCAGCAAACTCATCAAAACGAATACCCAAATGAAACTCCTTACATGAAGCTACCTACTATTGTGTCATGCTTTTGTTTTTAGGATAATAATTTACTTAATAACCTTTGAGTTTCACATATTTACAATTTCTACCCTAAACTTACATACTGTATGTTATTTAGATTTCTAACTATCTAGACTTTACACAATTAGCCCATATACTTATATATTTTATGAAAATGACAAAAATGACACTTAGACTTATTAATTTTCAAAATTTACCATTTATACCCTTGACTTACTAATATTTGAAAAACTAATCCTTATAGGTTTATAACTATTATAACCTTTAAAATAAGGTTATGTTAGTTTGCAAAAAAGGGTCCTTATACCTAATACTTCTAAGAAATGAAAAAAATAGTCTCTAGACTTAAAATTTTCAAAAAGTTACCATATATATTCACCACCTTGTGTGCTAGCTTGGGAGGTGTTAGGGAGGGTGCTTAGGGTGACCAAGGTGCTTGGCTACTCTGTTGAGGTGCTTATGTTTAGGTTATAACTAGTTTAGGTTTAGCTTAGACCTAATCTTAATTAGTGAGAGATTAGGGTTTAGCTTAAGGTTTAGTACCTAGATTAGGTTCCTAAGAAGCTTATACTAAGTGGTGGTAGCTTATGGTAAAGATTTGGGAAGGTTTAACCTAGTTTTGGGACTTATAAACCTAGTTAGGGTTTTGTGCTTAAGGGACTTGTACCTAAGCTTCTAAAGGGTTGTACTAAGGTTTAGTGAGTCTAAGATATCCTAAAGTTGCTAATGTAATTCCTACGTAAGTCTTGAGTACTTTCAAACTAGTTTAGATAAGCAATTAGGGTTTTGTAAACACATAGGGCTCAATTAGGGTATGATTAGGGTTTGTTTTGGTATTGTGATAGATTTAGTGTGTTGTGATGATAGATTACTTATTGTGGTGTTGTAATGATCTTAGATTAGGAGTTTATGTGTTATGGTTGTAAGGATATTTGGTCTAAGAGGATACGTGAGTAGGTCTAGTGAGTTACTACATGCATGCAAAGGAAAGACAAGCAAAAATTTACTTGGAAGAATACCTACTATAGGTGTTGTAGAGGAAATGATGTTGATGGGATTTTATGGGTGGTTACAGTCTTACCCCCTTGGAGAAAATCTCGTCCCGAGATTTAGTTAAGTATAAGAGCAGAGGCGGAGAGGAAAGAAAGAATTTATGATTCGAGGGAAAGAAAGGGGTGAAACCAATGGAAGAAAGGAATTGTTTTGTACAAATGGATTGAGAAATGTTTGTACAGATGCCAAATACTTAGACTCATTTGTTTATATCTCATTGCTTACAAGTAAAGGCATCCCAATTCTTATAGGCAAGGATTTATAGATTCATAGTCTAGTGATTTATAACTTTCTTTTCAAATGAAAAAGCGTCCTGATTCATTTTAATAAGATGATTATAAATCATTCTCGGATAAGTATTGGCAAGAAAGCAGAGAGTTGACCATACTAAGGAAGTATGGTACATAAGTATTTTAGGGAAACAGTGGACAAGTGTTTTTACTCAGAATTGAAAGTCAGAGAATCCATGAGATTGACTCACGAAGTTTAGGAAAACATTGTGGAATTTACAATGTTTGGTTCAGAAACCGGTAATTAAGCTATGTGCTTAATGGTCGGACGGGGAGTTTTATCGGTATTTTAGTCATGCTGGAAGCTCAAGTTTTCTAGTTCTACAGCCATTCTATCCGCAACTAGTTACTTGGTTATACCGCGAGTCATGACTGGAGTAACGAACGTCGACGATCTTAATCTTGCAACTTTTGCAAAACAAGATGATTTAATATCATAGTCAAGCATAATGAGGATTAAAGCTTGATATAGATATTCTTACAAGTTCTAACTAATAGAAACTTGTGAAATGACGGGAAATTAGGGAATACAAGTTCTAACTCTTAGAACATTGTAGGAAGACGGAGGAAAAGAGTATAAGGGTAGGGTAAGAGAGGGTGGAGAATGACGAAAGAATAGAATGGAGGGACAGAAGAGAATAGAAGAGAACGGAGGAACGAAAGGGAAGAATAGAAAAGAACAGAGGAGTGAGAAAGAATGAAAGGATAGGGTTAAATGAAAGAGGAGAAAAGGAGGGGGAATAGGAAGGAATAGAGGAGTAGAAAAGAATGGGGGAGTAGAAAGGAACGGAGGAGTGGGATTAAACGGAAGAGTAGGAAAAGATGGAAGAGTAGGATTAAATGGTAGAATGAGGGAAGACGGAAGAATATGATTTAATGGTAGGGTAGGGAAAACGGGAGAATAGGATTAAGCGGTAAAGTGAGAGAAGATGAGAGAATAGGATACTTGGAAGAATGGTATCTCGATAAGGATAAGATTTACTAGATTTCTTTGAAGTTAGTTTCCCTCCTAACAGTCTTAGTAAAATTTTATATAGTTTCCTATAGACTTAAAATCAAAGGGTGGGGTATTTAACCTAATTGGTGAAGAAGATCCTAAAGAGGGAGGAGGGCTAGAGAGAGGAAAAGTTCCTATAGCTAAGAGCTTATTAGAAATATCACTGTTTCTAGGTGAAGTTTCTTGCTTAGTTCTTTGGCTAAATTTTTCTAGCTTATGTCATAAGTACTTAAGACAAGGTAAGGTAATATCCACAGTATCTTCCGAGATAAAATCCTGATACGGGACATATAACTTAAGAAACTAGGTATAGGTAAACTAAAATTTCCTATTGACTTATCTATATGGTGAAAAACCTTAACGAATGTCCGTACAACTAACCTATATAAAAACCTAAGATTCTAAGTTAATAACCTATTATTCTATTTCCTGGGTGTTTTTCTAAGGATTCCTTTTTACCTAATCTTAACAACTAATTCTAATATCTTCGATATAGTAATCCTACCATAGACTAAGTTTATCTATTTGTAATATCTTACTTATTAGGTATAGATTTTTCTCTAGTTTAGTTTCTAAGAATTTTCAAAATTTCTATTCTTACTTTCTATTTCCTTGATAATTTCTTAGAGATGTTTCATCTAGGGGATTTAGGGTATTTTCTATCTATTCTTATGTTTTCTTAAAGGTAAACTATTTCTAACATCGAATATAGGGAAACCTAGAAAGTGTACTATGGTTTTACTAAGTGGGAAAAGTGCTTCGAAAGTCATAGTAATCTTAAGGGAATAGGGAGTAAAGAGGGAAAGATAGGAATATGCTTGTATATAACCGTTATATACTTGCATATAGGGATCGTTAGGGGAAGACTCTCTAACTAAGGGAGATTAAGAGATTTTGAAGAAATGAGGATTTAGAGACGAGGAAGAATTTTGGAATGAATTTAGATCATTATGATGTAGAATAAGGATTCTCATCAATAGTATCATATAAAATGATAGAGGAAGTGATCTAAGGTGTCGGAAGAGGGTAGGGAATAGAATATGGGAAGAGTTGTAATATATGGCATACACTGTTATAGAACAACTAGGAAGAAGATCACAATCACATAAGGTCATAAATAACTTTTTATAACTATAAGTTGAACAAGTATCTCTATTTATGCCATATGTGGTTGGGAAAGATAGAGATTTTAGGCAGATTGCCAGGTAGGGAAGGGAGGAAGTTTTTGTGGGGAGAGGTAAGTATGAGGAGTGGATTTATTTCTTGGAGCCCATTCTATCAGCACTTACCAAGTATCTAAAGGGTAATATCCTAGTCTTAACCTTGTAATGCCTAAAGTTCAAAAACAATATTCCTAAGGAATATTTCTCTGTCTCATAGGGCTTCCGGTTAAGGCATCGAAATTGTCTTTCCTAGATATATAGAGGTTATACTAAGTAAGGTAAAATCTAAGGTGGATTATAACAAGTGCATAACTTGTTATGTTTCTTAGGGATGGGTAACTTTTCTAGGGTTCGGGATATCCTAAGTAACTTAGTAAAGGATGGTCGGAAGGTAGTATTTTTATTATAGGAAGTACTTAAGGATTTCTAACTTAGGGTAAAGTATCATAACTTATCTTATAGGCATTCTATCTTATATATTCCATACCTAACTAGTACCATTATTTATAGTACATATCCTAAGGTGAAGTTCTAACTTAAAACTTATGGGGCAAAAAAAGTGTACAACTTGAGGATTTTCCTAGAACTTATGGGTTAAGATCGGAAGGACTTCCTATATCTAATCGATGAAGGACCTGGTTATCATCGATTATCTATTCTAAGGTAGTAATTCTAAAGCGGGCAAATGCAATCTTATTGTTAAGTTTCATTTGATCCTTTTGTTTTGGAAATCTGGGTACGGGTTTGTCTAAGCTTATCCTTAAATTTACTAAAATCCTATTGATTTTCTACTTGCCTATTACTATGACCTTCTTCTATCTTCTATAGAAGATCAACAGTAAGTTCATCTAAACTACTTAATATGTTCTCAACCTAATCTTCCTGATTTTCTAAAGGTGTCCTATGAGAATCTCCTCCAACCTCAAATTTCCAAGACGAGGTAGGAAGATTTGTGAGGAAATGGGATGCTGCTAAGTCATAAGGTCATCTTCTAAATAAACTAGGCTCATTACTAGGTAAGTACGATAGAGGACGTGTAGGTCTCCTAGGAAACATTGATCCTTCGGGAATAAAGAATCCTCGAGGATCAAATGTTGATGAGGGTAAAATAGTGGGGAAAGGAATAGGGTTTGGTGGAGGTATAGGTGGTGTATTAGCATAGAATTCTCTTAGGTGTTTTAGGTGTGGGTCGTCTAGAAAAGGTTTGAATCCTAAGGGTGATCGTTGATGAGTGCTCAAACACTCATCATTTTTTATCAAATATGAAATGCAAAACATACAAAAACAATCAAAAAGTCATCAAAATACTTAAATTATCCCAGGGATTGTGTTTTATGTGTTTTAAATAAAAAATGAGCAAAAACAAATGAAAAATGATCAAAGTTTGCAATATTGGCACTTTTAGACCCCCAAGTTTCAAAACTTTTCAAAAATAGTCCCTATGCATTTATTTTGGAAGAAAAGTCAACCCAAGCCTTTTGAAAGTCAAATATCACAAAATATAATACTTGGGTCAAAAGTATCAAAAGTTAACATGTTTGGTCCTTCACATTTCAAATTTATCAAAAACAGTCCCTGGAAATTTTGAAAAGTGAAAAAATGCAAATGTGGTTCTTGGAATATTGGTGCTTGGCAATATTGGTCCTTGGTAAATATTTGGGAGACTTACAAATTCAGCCCCTCATCTTTGGACTAATTGCAAAAATGGTCCTTGTGCTACTTTAATACCAACCGGACCCTTAATATATTACAACCAAAACCAAACCAAACCAAACCAAACCAATTCCAAAGCCATGGCTACACCCCCAAGCCCATCACCACATCCCTGGCCCAACTTCCCTTTTTAATAACAAAAGCCCACAGGATCAAACGGTCAACACATGGTCAAAAGACCGGTTACTCCACCCCTAACCCCATTTCCCCCCGTTTTTCAGGCACTGTGTTCCCCCCCCCCCCCTCCACCTTTTTCACCAAACTTACCCTCTACAATAAATGCGCCTCACCAACAAAACCAACTCCCACCACCACCTCATTAATACCCTCCACCAGAACCACTCATATTTGTCGTTTTATTCTTGGCGGGAAAAACTTAATCAATGGCTAAGATGAGGCATAGATTAAATTGAAGGTTGGGATTTAGTCAAGGGTCAAAGGAGAACCATTGGGAGTGCAAAAAGTGCACAGGAGCTCAGAGAACAGGGGAAGGCTTTTGTTTTCATTCTTTATTATAAGTATTAGCAATGTAAGCCTCATAAGGTATGTAGAAAAGTGTAGTTTTAGTGCTTTTTAGTGTTTAACTAATCTCTATAACCTATTCTCAGTTAATGAAAGTTTCTTTTGGTTCAACTTTGTGTAATTTAGCTTTTAAGTAATTTTTCCAAATTCCTTTCAAAAGCTTTTTAGTAAACTCAAGTTATTAATAAGCTAATATAAGCAACTTAGTATCTTAAATAATAAATAAGAGAGCAAAAAGGATAATGAAATCAATTTAAAAATCATATAAGCAGGGTACCTATGCTTGACACAGTGGAGAGCTTAAGGAAGTTGCCAGTTTTGGAAATGGCGAGATGGACAATCACCAGCTTATTCTTTGAATAAGCTGGAGCTTGTAGCAGATTCAAGAACCATTGGTTTAGCCATGGTTAAGGTTTTATGTTTTTTATTTGTAATTTTCAGTTTTTAGAATAGATTTGCATAATTTAACTTATTAGATTATAACTGTTTTTTGTTGTTGATTTTGTTCATTTATGCTCACTTTAACCTTATATAAGCTTGTGGATGTGTTTTGTGGCTTGAGTCATCATACTACTTTAAATAAAAGTCAAAATCATAACAAATCACACCCACAGTTCATCTGTTGGAGTTTTGAAGTGTCAAAATCTTGTAATTAGCTTAAATCTGGTTAAGCTTACTTGAGATAGCTTCACTTAGGGTTTATAAACATCAATCAATCATCCAACCTCAGTTGAAACTCATAAAAGTCAAAATGCTCTAAAAATTTCACAAAGTCAAAAGTGCTTAATCAGGAAAAATCCATTTTTTTAGGAATTGTCTAGATTTTTGTACTTAGAATTAGCACTTGAGCTTTTTACCAGTTGAAGCCCTCCACCTAATCTAGTGAATCCCAGCAATAGCTTAATTTTGTGATTTTTTTGGTGGCTTGTGCACAAGCTCAAAGTGAGCTGCAGGGGAAGCTACTCCCCTGTGCACTGAATTCAGTTCTACTCACCCAACTTTAGTGGACCCCACAGGGCTAACCAGTGGGCCCCACAGAGTGAACCTTGGCTTTTTGAGAAGCCTTACTAGCTGTCTACCCATTCCCTGGCTTATTTTGAGTCTGAGATGTCTTGCCCCACCCTTAATTTGGCCTGCTATTTTGTCCCTTGATGTGTGGGGTTTGCACCAGGCTTTACCTCTCGAGGGATCTCGAGAAGCTTACAACCCCCACCAGGCAGTGTACCTGATCGATGTAGTATAGTATAATAACAAGTACCGGGGGATTGATCGTTCAGCTAGGAATAGTGTCGCTAGATTAGAAAACCTAAAGACTAGGTCTAGAGATGAGGGATGATTCTTTTTGTATTTTTATATTTTTATGAAAGCAAGTAAAAATCTTGGGTTTGAAGGATTTGGGCGGAATTAGTTGCTAGTCAATGATGCGTGGGAATCGCAACAGGCTTTACCTCTCGAGGGATCTCGAGAAGCTTACAACCCCCACCAGGCAGTGTATCTGATCGTTGTAGTATAGTATAGTGACAAGTACCGGGGGATTGGTCGTTCAGCTTAGGAATAGTGTCGCTTGGATTAGAAAGCCTAAATACTAGTTCTAAGGGTGAGGGATGATTATTTTTGTACTTTTATATTTTTATGAAAGCAAGTAAAATCTCGGGGTTTGAAGGATTTGGGCGAAATTAGTTGCTAATCAACTAACCCAATACTAAGATGCAATCAAAATAAAATACTAAAAATGAAAATAAACTAATTATACTAAAGTTGTGAGCAGTAATTGGAGAAAATGTGTTTACTTAGATTTCACTACTCCCTAGACATCTTTTACACGTTAATTACTTGTTATAATTGCATGGATGACGGATCGTATTCCTTAATACCATTCATGGGGTGGCACACATAACTCCCCAATTCTATGAGCTCTTATCTCCTCCTACACCATGCCCAGCACAACTATAGGGATTGTAAACAGTGGCTCATGCATTAAATACAACCAATGAAGACCTAGTGCGCCTCGGTTCATGTTTCTTAAGACGTTCAAGCATGTTACCAAGTGGAGATCTGCCAGTTTTCTTAAGCCTAACATATAAATCATTCATCTAAGACAAGAATAAACAAGTAATCAACACATAATTAACATCTAGGTTTCATTAGATCTAAGCAAACACAAGATAGATCTAGCCTAGCATAATGGAATTGAGACAAGAACAAGATATAGACAACCAACACATAGACATATTGATTGAATTAAAGGAACACTTATCTCAATTACAATGCAAGGTATCAAGGGTTTGGAACCCTTGAAAAACCTGTAAAAGTTGCACCAAAATCGTACTTAGGGTTTCTCCAAAACTTCTCTTCTTAATGTGTGAAAATTAGAAAACTATATATAGAAAAATAGGTCTGACGGCGTCAAGACAAACATTGTGACGCCGTCACCTCGCCGCCAAAACTCTTCTCGGACTGCCTTGATCTACATTTGACGCCGTCAAGACTTAAACAATTCCAGGCCGTCATGACTCTTTTACTCTTGACGCCCTTGCTTCGTGACGCCGTCAAATCTGTATTGGGTCGTCATGGACTTCTGCTCTTGACGCCGTCAAAGAATTGCTCTTGACGCCGTCACTTACTGTTCCCAGCATGGAAAATTAAGACTTTGGCGTTTTCTTCACTTTTATGCTCCAAAAAACGTCTGAATTCCTTCCTTTTCCAGATTTCTCTCCCAAAGTACCTAAAATCACAAAAGGAACGATTTAGGGCAATATTTGATCAAATAAATTCGAATTCGGGCTTAAATGACCCCCTAAAAACGGATCATTTTTCGCCTCATCATATACCCTTTCACTTGAGATTTGCTTGTCCTCAAGCAAATGCGCTTTTATTCTACTCAAAAGACAAGTTAGGGGTCATTTAACACTAATATAAAAGTAATTACAACAAGTAATCGTTCCACTAAAGACCAATAGACAAGCACGGAGGTCATACACTAGCACCTCACAAATAGTGTTTAGATACTCACATCTCTCGGGTGTAATAAAGTGTAAATTACAATATGGAAACGGAAGATATCTCTCACTACCTGTCATAGCAAAATAGATTACCATAGGCTTGGGAAAGGATCAAACCTCCACCACATGGCGTAAGCACCTAGGATAAACTATCAAAGAGGTCTTTTAAAGGGTTGTAACGTTAGGTGTAGGGATATGAAATACACGGTTTTGTTGGATAAAGGAAGTTTTACTGGTGGAGAGTTAACAATCTTGGTTAATTACATGTACAATGTGGCGTTGCTAAGCCAAGACTAGACTCGACTTAAGCTAATAAATGAAAAATAACAAAAACATAAAATGAACATAGAATAAAAAGGGATGGTAGTCCGTATGTTTTTTCTCTTTTTCCTTTTTCTATTTTTTTTTTCTTTTTCTTGATTTTTCTATTTTTTTCGAATTCTTTTTTTTTTTTTTGTTTTTTTTTTTTTTTTTTGCATACACTCTTACCCTACCATCCAAAATAATACATCATAGGGAATGAACATTTCCCTTACACTTGAATCTTTACATACTTTACATTTAACTAAACTAATGACTCGAATTAAGAAAATCAAAACACTTGGAGCACTTTTAAGATTAACGTACATATGGGGGTAATAAATGATGTTCTTCCCCATTACTCCATAAAATAAGTACTTACCCACGAGTCCCAATCGTCCCAAAACAATATGTACAAGGATATGACTCGACTTAGCAACCATGTAATCAATTAGAAAGTTAACTTAGGGTTTAACAAATAACAATAATGCACTAAAAATGAGCGCATACACGGAAGGCTAAGGCGATTTGGTTGTACATTTAAGAGGGGTGTAACAAATTCTTCCTTTAAGTAAAATGCTTAAAGTTAGAAACGAAAAGATAGGCTCGGAAGGGTGTACTAGGGGTTTCGTGTACTAAAAATGAGTACAACGCTAAGGGTGTGGGAAAAATTAGTTGACTTAACTAGTCAAGCAATATGACTTAAATGGTCAAGTAATTATAATACGGGTTTAACACAAGGGTAATCCTAATGCCTCTTATCATGTAGTAAATCCTACCACACGAATGTAGTCTCACTAGCGGTCTCGGGATGCATCACTAACGCAAGTTCTAGAATCTAAATGCTACCGGTACACTCATAAGCACTAATAGTAAATGCTTTTCCTATCAAATCTAAAGGCGAACCTCACATATTTGGGTGGAAATTTTTTCTGAATATACGGTTATGTGCTAGTCATACAATCTCCTATCCATGAGACGCTTGCTATGGCTAA
The DNA here is from genome assembly GCA_030686995.1 of Artemisia argyi. Taxonomy (NCBI): domain Eukaryota; kingdom Viridiplantae; phylum Streptophyta; class Magnoliopsida; order Asterales; family Asteraceae; genus Artemisia; species Artemisia argyi. Next base: position 84,199,002 of record CM060676.1, read on the forward strand.
AGTTTCACTCCTAAATGTTGTAAAAAATTTTAAATTTGGCGCTAAAATTGCACTAACAAGTATTTCTCATAGTTTTATTACACATCTACCATCAAACAAAACAAACTCAAGCGAAAGTGCATATGTAAGGTATCATCTTTTTACCCTCCCGTTACACTTAAGATGAACATTGTCCCCAATGTTCAAGTAAAGAATGTAAAAGCGAAAAAGTAAAGAGAATGAAATCAAATACTCCCCTGATTCGCTCGGTATGGATAATAGGGTGGCTAGGTTAAATCTTCCTCCAAGAAAATGAACAATCAAAGCTTCCCTTCCAGAATGTAAATCATCTTCTTGTCATACATAACCTGTAAATCCTGATAAAATAGACAAGACAACCTCGCGTAAAATCGGCGGCATCCTATATAAGTTACTAAATCCTAGAAAACAAGATAAGATATAATGCTTGTGGAATGAAGTTTGCAAATCTCCTGGGGATTATAAAACTTAATAATTCACAAAAACCATAAGACTCCGTTAGAAAAACAAAACCGGTAAAATTTCCAGATTTTTACACTTGACGCCGTCAAGAGTAAACTCATGACGCCATCAGGATTGACCTGCAGAAATTCTTATGTTAAGTTTTCGGAAAATTTCTGGAAAAACTTGGTCCTACTTCCTGAAAAATCCTGCAAAACTTCATTATGACTCAATACAAGCATTTGACTCTAACAAATACGAATATACATGTTCATTTAATATTGTGGAGAATCATGATCGGTTTGTTTCTTGAAAACATATTTGGGGTTTCCCCTTACACTTATCTTTTGCAAAAATACTTTTAGGTGGAGTTAAGACTAGGCCAAAACAACAAAGTAAAGTATTTCCACTATTTAGTTTAGAAACATGATCTACCAACAATAAAAATTAAGCATGCATACGGAAGCAAATAACATTCAAACAAACAAACAAACAAATAAATAAATAAAGCTTGGGTTGCCTCCCAATAAGCGCTTGTTTTTGTTCGAGTCACGAGCCTGACTCTACCCTTATTTCACGGATAAAGGTGAGGTTTTCCCTACACTTAGGATTAAGTGCGGGTGGAAGTAGCGATACACACCCTTAGGGTAGAAATATGCCTCGTGAGGAAAGAGTGGTGGATGAATTATATGCTCAAAGGGGTTTGCTCCTATCATCATAACCTTACCTAATTCAATCAGGTTAATGGGTGGATTAAGATTTTCCCCTAGAAAGGGATCATTTTCAATCAACTTCAAGAGATTACTAGTTGGAGATCCATCTTGACCTAATAAACCCAGTTTAAACCCATAATGTTTCTTGTGATCAATCATAAATGGGTGATGTAAGCATGTAAGGTCATTTTCCACTCCTGTATTGGCTTCCTCTCTACAAGGCTTATAGTCCACTACCTTTATCCTAAGACTACCCGGACTATATGGTTTGATGGGTGGATCGGGACCTTTTTCAATTCCTAGATTCACATCTAAAGATGGAAGATTAGGTAACGGCTTTGGTTTAGGCTCCGGTTCTTCAAAACTACGAACTTCCCTAGAACTAAGAGTAAGGTTATCATTATAAGTATTCAAACCTATATCCTCTAGTTGTGTTTGGTTCAAAGGTTCTACCTCAATTGGGATTCCTAAAGTCTCATCTACTTCATCCGAATAAGTCACGGGCGGTGTGTGTGCTTCAAATGATGGCATGACTTGTGGGGTACTTAGTGAGCTTATGTTATTTACTTCATCATTCCCTATGTCACGATCACCTATATCCTCAACATGTGTTTCATTATAATCTAAGCCTAACATTTTCCCAAGTATCTCACGTGCTTCTCTAGGCATCTCAACTTCTATATCCGAATCATAAGGATCATCCTCAATATTATGACTACTATATACAAATTGCCCAAAAGATTCATCATCTGTTTCTTGAGATTCATCATCATCGATCATAAAACTTAGGTCTTTTTGATCAATGTGATCATGTTTGGCTACATCCTCCATCACATCAAGGTCACCTATGTGTTCATCCTGTATTATGGTAGGGCCTAACCATGACATGCTGCTAGGTGGCTCATACGAAACTATCCTATGTGAAGGCTCATATGGTGCATAGGTTTCACTAAGTGAGGCATTTTGAGGGGTTGATGGAGCTCCTTAGGTGAATTCTTTAAAAGTCTTATGCACTTGGCCTCTTTTCTCATGGTACTCAACAAAATCAATATAAGATCCTGTCCTCCTCATTTCATTGCTCCATCTTGGTATATCCAAACTAGTGTAATTATATTTTCTTTTGGTAAAACTCTAGTGTCGGACTTGGTGGATTCACGTTCTCCATAATGGTGAACGGAAGAGTCAATGGAAAGGTTTTTATGAACAAAGACACAAAGAAAAGATAGACTAAAGAAATCCTAAAAATAAAAATAAAATATTACTAGAAAGGAATCTAGCATGTAGACCTAATAAAAAGAAATTCTAACCTAGACAATAACTATTCCCCGGGCTGCGGCACCAAAAACTTGATGCGTGGGAATCGCAACAGGCTTTACCTCTCGAGGGATCTCGAGAAGCTTACAACCCCCACCAGGCAGTGTACCTGATCGTTGTAGTATAGTATAGTGACAAGTACCGGGGGATTGATCGTTCAGCTTAGGAATAGTGTCGCTAGGATTAGAAAGCCTAAATACTAGTTCTAAGTGTGAGGGATGATTATTTTTGTATTTTTTTATTTTTATGAAAGCAAGTAAAATCTCGGGGTTTGAAGGATTTGGGCGAAATTAGTTGCTAATCAACTAACCCAATACTAAGATGCAATCAAAATAAAATACTAAAAATGAAAATAAACTAATTATACTAAAGTTGTGAGCAGTAATTGGAGTAAATGTGTTTACTTAGATTTCACTACTCCCTAGACATCTTTTACACGTTAATTACTTGTTATAATTGCATGGATGACGGATTGTATTCCTTAATACCATTCATGGGGTGGCACACATAACTCCCCAATTCTATGAGCTCTTATCTCCTCCTACACCATGCCCAGCACAACTATAGGGATTGTAAACAGTGGCTCATGCATTAAATACAACCAATGAAGACCTAGTGCGCCTCGGTTCATGTTTCTTAAGACGTTCAAGCATGTTACCAAGTGGAGATCTGCCAGTTTTCTTAAGCCTAACATATAAATCATTCATCTAAGACAAGAATAAACAAGTAATCAACACATAATTAACATCTAGGTTTCATTAGATCTAAGCAAACACAAGATAGATCTAGCCTAGCATAATGGAATTGAGACAAGAACAAGATATAGACAACCAACACATAGACATATTGATTGAATTAAAGGAACACTTATCTCAATTACAATGCAAGGTATCAAGGGTTTGGAACCCTTGAAAAACCTGTAAAAGTTGCACCAAAATCGTACTTAGGGTTTCTCCAAAACTTCTCTTCTTAATGTGTGAAAATTAGAAAACTATATATAGAAAAATAGGTCTGACGGCGTCAAGACAAACATTGTGACGCCGTCACCTCGCCGCCAAAACTCTTCTCGGACTGCCTTGATCTACATTTGACGCCGTCAAGACTTAAACAATTCCAGGCCGTCATGACTCTTTTACTCTTGACGCCCTTGCTTCGTGACGCCGTCAAATCTGTATTGGGTCGTCATGGACTTCTGCTCTTGACGCCGTCAAAGAATTGCTCTTGACGCCGTCACCTACTGTTCCCAGCATGGAAAATTAAGACTTTGGCGTTTTCTTCACTTTTATGCTCCAAAAAACGTCTGAATTCCTTCCTTTTCCAGATTTCTCTCCCAAAGTACCTAAAATCACAAAAGGAACGATTTAGGGCAATATTTGATCAAATAAATTCGAATTCGGGCTTAAATGACCCCCTAAAAACGGATCATTTTTCGCCTCATCATATACCCTTTCACTTGAGATTTGCTTGTCCTCAAGCAAATGCGCTTTTATTCTACTCAAAAGACAAGTTAGGGGTCATTTAACACTAATATAAAAGTAATTACAACAAGTAATCGTTCCACTAAAGACCAATAGACAAGCACGGAGGTCATACACTAGCACCTCACAAATAGTGTTTAGATACTCACATCTCTCGGGTGTAATAAAGTGTAAATTACAATATGGAAACGGAAGATATCTCTCACTACCTGTCATAGCAAAATAGATTACCATAGGCTTGGGAAAGGATCAAACCTCCACCACATGGCGTAAGCACCTAGGATAAACTATCAAAGAGGTCTTTTAAAGGGTTGTAACGTTAGGTGTAGGGATATGAAATACACGGTTTTGTTGCATAAAGGAAGTTTTACTGGTGGAGAGTTAACAATCTTGGTTAATTACATGTACAATGTGGCGTTGCTAAGCCAAGACTAGACTCGACTTAAGCTAATAAATGAAAAATAACAAAAACATAAAATGAACATAGAATAAAAAGGGATGGTAGTCCGTATGTTTTTTCTCTTTTTCCTTTTTCTATTTTTTTTTTCTTTTTCTTGATTTTTCTATTTTTTTCGAATTCTTTTTTTTTTTTTTTTTTTTGTTTTTTTTTTTTTTTTTTGCATACACTCTTACCCTACCATCCAAAATAATACATCATAGGGAATGAACATTTCCCTTACACTTGAATCTTTACATACTTTACATTTAACTAAACTAATGACTCGAATTAAGAAAATCAAAACACTTGGAGCACTTTTAAGATTAACGTACATATGGGGGTAATAAATGATGTTCTTCCCCATTACTCCATAAAATAAGTACTTACCCACGAGTCCCAATCGTCCCAAAACAATATGTACAAGGATATGACTCGACTTAGCAACCATGTAATCAATTAGAAAGTTAACTTAGGGTTTAACAAATAACAATAATGCACTAAAAATGAGCGCATACACGGAAGGCTAAGGCGATTTGGTTGTACATTTAAGAGGGGTGTAACAAATTCTTCCTTTAAGTAAAATGCTTAAAGTTAGAAACGAAAAGATAGGCTCGGAAGGGTGTACTAGGGGTTTCGTGTACTAAAAATGAGTACAACGCTAAGGGTGTGGGAAAAATTAGTTGACTTAACTAGTCAAGCAATATGACTTAAATGGTCAAGTAATTATAATACGGGTTTAACACAAGGGTAATCCTAATGCCTCTTATCATGTAGTAAATCCTACCACACGAATGTAGTCTCACTAGCGGTCTCGGGATGCATCACTAACGCAAGTTCTAGAATCTAAATGCTACCGGTACACTCATAAGCACTAATAGTAAATGCTTTTCCTATCAAATCTAAAGGCGAACCTCACATATTTGGGTGGAAATTTTTTCTGAATATACGGTTATGTGCTAGTCATACAATCTCCTATCCATGAGACGCTTGCTATGGCTAAAGTTTCACTCCTAAATGTTGTAAAAAATTTTAAATTTGGCGCTAAAATTGCACTAACAAGTATTTCTCATAGTTTTATTACACATCTACCATCAAACAAAACAAACTCAAGCGAAAGTGCATATGTAAGGTATCATCTTTTTACCCTCCCGTTACACTTAAGATGAACATTGTCCCCAATGTTCAAGTAAAGAATGTAAAAGCGAAAAAGTAAAGAGAATGAAATCAAATACTCCCCTGATTCGCTCGGTATGGATAATAGGGTGGCTAGGTTAAATCTTCCTCCAAGAAAATGAACAATCAAAGCTTCCCTTCCAGAATGTAAATCATCTTCTTGTCATACATAACCTGTAAATCCTGATAAAATAGACAAGACAACCTCGCGTAAAATCGGCGGCATCCTATATAAGTTACTAAATCCTAGAAAACAAGATAAGATATAATGCTTGTGGAATGAAGTTTGCAAATCTCCTGGGGATTATAAAACTTAATAATTCACAAAAACCATAAGACTCCGTTAGAAAAACAAAACCGGTAAAATTTCCAGATTTTTACACTTGACGCCGTCAAGAGTAAACTCATGACGCCATCAGGATTGACCTGCAGAAATTCTTATGTTAAGTTTTCGGAAAATTTCTGGAAAAACTTGGTCCTACTTCCTGAAAAATCCTGCAAAACTTCATTATGACTCAATACAAGCATTTGACTCTAACAAATACGAATATACATGTTCATTTAATATTGTGGAGAATCATGATCGGTTTGTTTCTTGAAAACATATTTGGGGTTTCCCCTTACACTTATCTTTTGCAAAAATACTTTTAGGTGGAGTTAAGACTAGGCCAAAACAACAAAGTAAAGTATTTCCACTATTTAGTTTAGAAACATGATCTACCAACAATAAAAATTAAGCATGCATACGGAAGCAAATAACATTCAAACAAACAAACAAACAAATAAATAAATAAAGCTTGGGTTGCCTCCCAATAAGCGCTTGTTTTTGTTCGAGTCACGAGCCTGACTCTACCCTTATTTCACGGATAAAGGTGAGGTTTTCCCTACACTTAGGATTAAGTGCGGGTGGAAGTAGCGATACACACCCTTAGGGTAGAAATATGCCTCGTGAGGAAAGAGTGGTGGATGAATTATATGCTCAAAGGGGTTTGCTCCTATCATCATAACCTTACCTAATTCAATCAGGTTAATGGGTGGATTAAGATTTTCCCCTAGAAAGGGATCATTTTCAATCAACTTCAAGAGATTACTAGTTGGAGATCCATCTTGACCTAATAAACCCAGTTTAAACCCATAATGTTTCTTGTGATCAATCATAAATGGGTGATGTAAGCATGTAAGGTCATTTTCCACTCCTGTATTGGCTTCCTCTCTACAAGGCTTATAGTCCACTACCTTTATCCTAAGACTACCCGGACTATATGGTTTGATGGGTGGATCGGGACCTTTTTCAATTCCTAGATTCACATCTAAAGATGGAAGATTAGGTAACGGCTTTGGTTTAGGCTCCGGTTCTTCAAAACTACGAACTTCCCTAGAACTAAGAGTAAGGTTATCATTATAAGTATTCAAACCTATATCCTCTAGTTGTGTTTGGTTCAAAGGTTCTACCTCAATTGGGATTCCTAAAGTCTCATCTACTTCATCCGAATAAGTCACGGGCGGTGTGTGTGCTTCAAATGATGGCATGACTTGTGGGGTACTTAGTGAGCTTATGTTATTTACTTCATCATTCCCTATGTCACGATCACCTATATCCTCAACATGTGTTTCATTATAATCTAAGCCTAACATTTTCCCAAGTATCTCACGTGCTTCTCTAGGCATCTCAACTTCTATATCCGAATCATAAGGATCATCCTCAATATTATGACTACTATATACAAATTGCCCAAAAGATTCATCATCTGTTTCTTGAGATTCATCATCATCGATCATAAAACTTAGGTCTTTTTGATCAATGTGATCATGTTTGGCTACATCCTCCATCACATCAAGGTCACCTATGTGTTCATCCTGTATTATGGTAGGGCCTAACCATGACATGCTGCTAGGTGGCTCATACGAAACTATCCTATGTGAAGGCTCATATGGTGCATAGGTTTCACTAAGTGAGGCATTTTGAGGGGTTGATGGAGCTCCTTAGGTGAATTCTTTAAAAGTCTTATGCACTTGGCCTCTTTTCTCATGGTACTCAATAAAATCAATATAAGATCCTGTCCTCCTCATTTCATTGCTCCATCTTGGTATATCCAAACTAGTGTAATTATATTTTCTTTTGGTAAAACTCTAGTGTCGGACTTGGTGGATTCACGTTCTCCATAATGGTGAACGGAAGAGTCAATGGAAAGGTTTTTATGAACAAAGACACAAAGAAAAGATAGACTAAAGAAATCCTAAAAATAAAAATAAAATATTACTAGAAAGGAATCTAGCAAGTAGACCTAATAAAAAGAAATTCTAACCTAGACAATAACTATTCCCCAGGCTGCGGCACCAAAAACTTGATGCGTGGGAATCGCAACAGGCTTTACCTCTCGAGGGATCTCGAGAAGCTTACAACCCCCACCAGGCAGTGTACCTGATCGTTGTAGTATAGTATAGTGACAAGTACCGGGGGATTGATCGTTCAGCTTAGGAATAGTGTCGCTAGGATTAGAAAGCCTAAATACTAGTTCTAAGGGTGAGGGATGATTATTTTTGTATTTTTTTATTTTTATGAAAGCAAGTAAAATCTCGGGGTTTGAAGGATTTGGGCGAAATTAGTTGCTAATCAACTAACCCAATACTAAGATGCAATCAAAATAAAATACTAAAAATGAAAATAAACTAATTATACTAAAGTTGTGAGCAGTAATTGGAGTAAATGTGTTTACTTAGATTTCACTACTCCCTAGACTTCTTTTACACGTTAATTACTTGTTATAATTGCATGGATGACGGATTGTATTCCTTAATACCATTCATGGGGTGGCACACATAACTCCCCAATTCTATGAGCTCTTATCTCCTCCTACACCATGCCCAGCTCAACTATAGGGATTGTAAACAGTGGCTCATGCATTAAATACAACCAATGAAGACCTAGTGCGCCTCGGTTCATGTTTCTTAAGACGTTCAAGCATGTTACTAAGTGGAGATCTGCCAGTTTTCTTAAGCCTAACATATAAATCATTCATCCAAGACAAGAATAAACAAGTAATCAGCACATAATTAACATCTAGGTTTCATTAGATCTAAGCAAACACAAGATAGATCTAGCCTAGCATAATGGAATTGAGACAAGAACAAGATATAGACAACCAACACATAGACATATTGATTGAATTAAAGGAACACTTATCTCAATTACAATGCAAGGTATCAAGGGTTTGGAACCCTTGAAAAACCTGTAAAAGTTGCACCAAAATCGTACTTAGGGTTTCTCCAAAACTTCTCTTCTTAATGTGTGAAAATTAGAAAACTATATATAGAAAAATAGGTCTGACGGCGTCAAGACAAACATTGTGACGCCGTCACCTCGCCGCCAAAACTCTTCTCGGACTGCCTTGATCTACATTTGAAGTCGTCAAGACTTAAACAATTCCAGGCCGTCATGACTCTTTTACTCTTGACGCCCTTCCTTCGTGACGCCGTCAAATCTGTACTGGGTCGTCATGGACTTCTGCTCTTGACGCCGTCAAAGAATTGCTCTTGACGCCGTCACCTACTGTTCCCAGCATGGAAAATTAAGACTTTGGCGTTTTCTTCACTTTTATGCTCCAAAAAACGTCCGAATTGCTTCCTTTTCCAGATTTCTCTCCCAAAGTACCTAAAATCACAAAAGGAACGATTTATGGCAATATTTGATCAAATAAATTCGAATTCGGGCTTAAATGACCCCCTAAAAACGGATCATTTTTCGCCTCATCAGTCAACTAACCCAATACTAACCCAATACTAAATTAAACTAAGGTTGTGAGCAATATATGGGAGAAATGTGTTTACTTAGATTTCACTACTCCCTATATATCTTTTACACGTTAATTACTTGTTATAGTTGCGTAGATGACGGATTGTATTCCTTAATACCATTCATGGGGTGGCGTACTTACTTCCCCAATCCTATGAGCGCCTACTTCACTCCTATGTCGAGCCGGCTAAGAAGCTCCTAACATGGGATCATTAGAATTTACTCATGCATTAAATACAACTAATAAAACCTAGTACACATCGGTTCATGTTTCCTAAGACGTTCAAACATGTTACACAATGGAGATCTGCCAGTTTTCTTAAGCCTAACATTGAAATCATTCATCCAATACAACCATAAACAAATAATCAATACATAATTAACATCTAGGTTTCATTAGATCCAAGCAAACACAAGATAAATCTAGCCTAGCATGTTGAAATCAATACAAGTAAAAGATATAATCAACCAACACATAGACATATTGATAGAATTAAAGAAAAGACTTATCTTAATAGCACATGGAAGGATTCAAGGGTTGAAAACCCTTGAAAAAGCTGTAAAATACGAGCTAGGGTTCCCAAAGTTCGGCCCTAGGGTTTCTCCACACAAGTTCCTCTCCAATGAATGAAAAATAGAAAACTATATATAGAGATTAGAAGGTGACGGCGTCAAGAACAAAGGGCTGACGCCGTCATCTGGCCACCAAATAGTTCCTCGGACTGCCTAGATCTGGGTCTGACGCCGTCATGTGTACACCTTGTGCAGGCCGTCATGATTTTAACTCTTGACGCCCTTGTTGTGACGCCGTCAGGTTTGCACTGGGTCGTCACCACTTTTACTCCTGACGCCGTCAGGGTCTTTCTCTTGACGCCGTCAGGTACTGTTCTCAGCATGGAAAATCAAGTTTTTGGCGTTTTCTTCACTTTTATGCTCCAAAAACGTCCGAATTGCTACCTTTTCCAGATTTCTCTCCCAAAGTACCTAAAATCACAAAAGGAACGATTTAGGGTAATATTTGATCAAATAAATTCTATTCCGGGCTTAAATGAACCCCTAAAAGTGGTTCATTTTTCGCCTCATCATATACCCTTACACTTGAGATTTGCTTGTCCTCAAGAAAATGCGCTTTTATTCTAATCAAAACACAAGTTAGGGGTCATTTAACACTAACATAAAAGTAATTACAACAAATAATCGTTCCACTAAAGACCAAAGACAAGCACGGAGGTCATACATTAGCACCTCACAAATAGTGTTTAGATACTCACATCTCTCGGGTGTAACAAAGTAATATCACAATATGGAAATGGAAAACATCTCTCACTACCTGTCATAGCAAAAAAGATCACCATAGGCTTGGGAAAGGATCAAACCTCCACCACATGGCATAAGCACCTAGGATAAACTATCAAAGAGGTCTTTTAAAGGGTTGTAACGTTAGGTGTAGGGATATGAAATACACGGTTTTGTATGATATAAGCAGTCTTTACTAGTGGCGACTTAACAATCTTGGTTAATTACATGTACAATATGGCGTTGCTAAGCCAAGACTAGACTCGACTTAAGCTAATAAATGAAAAATAACAAAAACATAAAATGAACATAGAATGAAAAGGGATGGTAGTCCGTATGTTTTTTCTTTTTTTCTTTTTCTATTTTTTTTTCTTTTCTTTTCTTTTTTTGCATGCACTTTACAATAAACAAGTCTAATGACTCGAATTAAGAAAATCAAAACACTTGGAGTACTTTTAAGATTAACGCACATACGAGGGTAATAATATTATATTCTTCCCCATTACTCCATAACATAAGTACTTTACCCATGAGTCCCAATTGTCCCAAAACAATATGTACAAGGATATTACTCGACTTAGCAACCATGTAATCAATTAGATAATTAACTAAGGGTTTAACAAATAACAATAATGCACTAAAGATGAGTGCATACACGGAAGGCTAAGGCGATTTGGGTGTACATTTAAGTGGGGTGTAACAAATTATTCCTTTAAGTAAAATGCTTAAAGTTAGAAACGAACAGATAGGTTCGGAGGGGTGTACTAGGGGTTTCGTGTACTAAAAATGAGTACAACGCTAAGGGTGTGGGAAAAATTAATTGACTTAACTAGCCAAATAATATGACTTAAATGGTCGAGTAATTATGATACGGGTTTAACACAAGGGTGATCCTAATGCCTCTTATCATGTAGTAAATCCTACTACACGAATGTAGTCTCACTACCGGTCTCGGGATGCATCACTAATGCAAGTTCTAGAATCTAAATGCTACCGGTACACTCATAAGCACTAATAGTAAATGCTTTTCCTATCAAATCTAAAGGCGAACCTCACATATTTGGGTGGAAAATTTTTCTGAATAGTACGGTTTTGTGCTAGTCATACGACTTCCTATCCATGAGACGCTTGCTAAGGCTAAAGTTTCACTCCTAAATGTTGTAAAAATTTTAAATTTGGCGCTAAAATTACACTAACAAGTATTTCTCACAGTTTTATTACACATCCACCATCAAACAAACAAACTCAAGCGAAAGTGTATCTGTAAGGTATCATCATTTTACCCTCCCCCTACACTTAGGATGAACGTTGTCCCAATGTTCAAGTAAAGAATGTAAAAGTGAAATAAGTAAAAAGAATTAAATCAAATACTCCCCTGATTCGCTCTGTATGGATAATAAGGTAGCCAGGTTAAATCTTCCTCCAAGAAAATGAACAATCAAAGCTTCCCTTCTAGAATATAAATCATCTTCTTGTCATACATAACCTGTTAAACCTGAGAAAACAGACGAGGCAACCTCGCTTAAAATCGGCGGCAATCTATATATGCTAACAAATCCTAAAAAGCAAAGTAAGATATAATGCTTGTGGAATGAGGTTTGCAGATCTCCTAGAGATTATAAAACTAAAGTTTCAACAAAAACTTTAAGACTCCGTTAGAAAAACAAAACTGGTAAAATTTCTAGAATTTTACACGTGACGCCGTCAGGAGTTAACTCCTGACGCCGTCAGAAGTAACCTGCAAAAATTCTTATGTTAAGTTTCTGGAAAATTTCTGGAAAAACTTTGTCCTACTTCCTGGAAAATCCTACAAAACATCATTATGACTCGATACAAGCATTTGACTCTAACAAATACGAATATACATGTTCACTTAACATTGTGGAGAATCATGATCGGTTTTGTTTCTTGAAAACATATTTGGGGTTTCCCCTTACACTTATCTTTTGCAAAAATACCTTTGGGTGAAGTTAAGACTAGGCAAAACAACAAAGTAAAGTATTTCCACTCGTTAGTTTTGAAACATGATTTACCAACAATAAAAAATAAAGCATGCATACGGAAGCAAATAACAAACAAACAAAATAAAATCACACAAAATCATGGGTTGCCTCCCAAGAAGTGCTTGTTTTTGTTCGTGTCACGAGCCTGACTCTACCCTTATTTAACGAAAATAGGGGAGGTTTTCCCTACACTTAGGATTAAGTGCGGGTGGAAGTAGCGATACACACCCTTAGGGTGGAAATATGCCTCATGAGGAAAGTGTGGTGGATGAATTATAAGCTCAAAGGGGTGTGCTCCTATCATCATTACCTTACAAAATTCAATCGGGTTAATGGGTGGATTAAGATTTTCTCCTAGAAAGGGATCATTTTCTATCAACTTCAAGAGACTACTAGTTGGGGATCCATCTTGACCTAATAAACCCGGTTTAAACCCATAATGTTCCTTGTGATCAATCATAAATGGGTGATGTAAGCATGTAAGGTCATTTTCCACTCCTATATTGGCTTCCTCTCTACAAGGCTTAGAGTCGACTACCTTTATCCTAAGACTACCCGGACTACATGGGTTGATGGGTGGGTCGGCTCCTCTTTTGTCTCCTAGATGTATATCTAAGGATGGAAAGTTGTGTAAAGATTGAGATTCCGATTCATCAACACTAGGTAATTCCCTAGAACTAAGAGTAAGGTTATCACTACAAGTATTCAAACCTATATCCTCTAGTGGTGTTTGGTACAAGGGTTCTACCTCTATTGGTGCTCCTATAGTCTCTTCTACTTCTTCCGGGTAAGTCACGGGTGGTGTGTATTCCTCAAGTGATGGTGGGAGTTGTGGGGTACTTTGTAGGTTTGTGTTATTTACCTCATCCTTCCTTTTCTAAACATCACCTATATCCTCATCACGTGTTTTAGTAGAATCTAACCTAAACATATTCCTAAGTATCTCAAATCCTTCTCTAGCCATTTCAAGTTCTAAGTCTGATTCATAAGAACCTTCCTCAATAACTTGATTACAATGTTCAATTTGCCTAAAGGATTCATCTTTTTGCTCAATATGATCATGTTCGGCTAAATCCTCCTTAATTGTTTCCTCAAGTTGTGATGTATACAAACCCATCAATTCATTGAACTCATGGTTCACGGTTAGGAGGCTTTCCTCAAATATTTTCCAAAGGGTCTTACTAAAAGGAATTGATCCTAACAATGATTGTTTAATATAGGGGACACATGCGCATAACTCATCAAACCTATCAAACTTTACACCCATCTCCTCTTGTATATAGCTAAGATCACTTAAAAATTTATCGGAACAATAGGAAGCAAATCTATCCTAGTAAACTAATTGTTCCTCTATTGTTAATAATCTAAATGCAATCTCATCCGCCATGAAGACAAATGAAAATGGTTTTACAAACAAAGGGCACAAAGAAAAAGATAGACTAACGAAATCCTACAAAAATAAAAATAAAAATCTCATTAGAAAGGATTCTAGTAAGTAGACCTAATAAAAAGAAATCTTAACCTAGACAATAACTATTTCCCCGGCAGCGGCGTAAAAAACTTGATGCGTGGGGTTTGCACCAGGTTTTACCTCTCGAGGGATCTCGAGAAGCTTACAAACCCCACCAGGCAGTGTACCTGATCGATGTAGTATAGTATAATGATAAGTACCGGGGGATTGATCATTCAGCTAGGAATAGTGTCGCTAGGATTAGAAAACCTAAAGACTAGGTCTAGAGATGATGGATGATTCTTTTTGTATTTTTATATTTTTATGAAAGCAAGTATAAATCTCGTGTTGGAAGGATTTGGGCGAATTAGTTGCTAGTCAACTAACCCAATACTAAGATACAATCAAAATAAAATACTAAAAATGAAATTAAACTAAATTAAACTAAGGTTTTGAGCAATATATGGGAGAAATGTGTTTACTTAGATTTCACTACTCCCTAGATATCTTTTACACGTTAATTACTTGTTATAGTTGCATGGATGACGGATTGTATTCCTTAATACCATTCATGGGGTGGCGTACTTACTTCCCCAATCCTATGAACGCCTACTTCACTCCTATGTCGAGCCGGCTAAGAAGCTCCTAACATGGGATCATTAGAATTTAATCATGCATTAAATACAACCAATAAAACCTAGTACACATCGGTTCATGTTTCCTAAGACGTTCAAGCATGTTACACAATGGAGATCTGCCAGTTTTCTTAAGCCTAACATTGAAATCATTCATCCAATACAACCATAAACAAGTAATCAACATATAATTAACATCTAGGTTTCATTAGATCCAAGCAAACACAAGATAAATCTAGCCTAGCAGGTTGAAATCAAGACAAGTGAAAGATATAATCAACCAACACATAGACATATTGATTGAATTAAAGAGAAGACTTATCTTAATAGCACATGAAAGGATTCAAGGGTTGAAAACCCTTGAAAAAGCTGTAGAATACGAGCTAGGGTTCACAAAGTTCGGCCCTAGGGTTTCTCTACACAAGTTCCTCTCCAATGAATGAAAAATAGAAAACTATATATAGAGTTTAGAAGGTGACGGCGTCAAGAAAAAAGGGCTGACGCCGTCATCTCGCCGCCAAATAGTTCCTCGGACTGCCTAGATTTGGGTCTGACGCCGTCATGTGTACACCTTGTGCAGGTCGTCATGATTTTAACTCTTTACGCCCTTGTTGTGATGCCATCAGGTTTGCACTGGGTCGTCACCACTTTTACTCCTGACGCCGTCAGGGTCTTCCTCCTGACGCCGTCAGGTACTGTTCTCAGCATGGAAAATCAAGTCTTTGGCGTTTTCTTCACTTTTATGCTCCAAAAACGTCCGAATTGCTTCCTTTTCCAGATTTCTCTCCCAAAGTACCTAAAATCACAAAAGGAACGATTTAGGGTAACATTTGATCAAATAAATTCAATTCCGGGCTTAAATGACCCCTTAAAAGTGGTTCATTTTTCGCCTCATCATCCCTTAGTAGCATCTGTGTAACAGTTTTGTGGAGTGCTTATGTGTGCTTTTTGGCTTAATCTGTGAGCTTATTTGTTAGAATCTTGTTGGTTCATATCGAAATAACTTGTTTGAATCATAATCCATCATTGTTGGTCCTCTGCAAGCTTATTTGGAGCTTATAATTTGACAGTTTGACCAAAGTCAACTGTCAAGGCATTAAGCACTTGAAGTGCTTATTCACTAGGTTCCAAACAATTCACTTTCACAAAAGTTACTCATAATCAGTTAATATATAGTTGTGAAAAAGAAAATTCCAAAAAATCCAAATTTAATAGAAGTGATAGCTTCTATTTAAGCCAATTGGCTTATCACCTCAGATTATTTATAAGCTAAACTCTTTTTTATATTTTTCCTAGGCTTCTGGTAGTTAAAAAAAAATTAGTAATTTTCTCAGATTTTTCTTGCATCATTTGGTATTTTTCTTAATTTAAATTAGTTTTTAATAATTATTAAATAGTTAATAATTAATATAAATTAATTAGAAAATCAGAAAAATACAAATTTAGTTTTAAAATTAGTTTTTTGTTATTTTTAATTTTTCCAAATTTTATTTTCAATTTTCTAGTGTAATTTCACAATTAATTAGAATTTAGGTTAATTTAAATAATTAAAAATTAATTAATAAAGAGTTAATAATTAGTAATGGTTAATTCAAAAGTCTTAAAAATATATTTTTAGTTTTAAAATTAGTTTTAAAGTATTTTAGATTTTTCTAAGTTTAAAATTTATTTTTCTAGGTAAATTTCATAATTATTTGTAATTTAGGATAGTTTAATTAATTAAAATTAAATAGGAAATTAGTATTTAATTAATAATAAATATATAAATAGTGTAAAACTTAATTTTAATTTTCCAAAAATTTTCTTTAATCATTAGGATTGTAAAAATATCATTTTATACCAGTAGCCTTTTTAGATACTCTCACGTTTGTTCCCGTTTTCAGCAAATGTACGCTTTTTAGGTTTTAGCTAAATTCTTCTCAATCTAAATTCAAATAATCAATCACATAGCTTTCCTAAGCTAATTCTTTTCATAATTCTTAAATAATTCTCATAACAACCTTTTTTTATGAATAAACACCCGATCACAAGCACGTTCAAATACAATTCACACCTCGTCGGGGTATAACGACCTGGTGATTTCCTATATTACCCGGAGATTGACTCTAGGCTGTTTAACTTGGTTGACCATTCCCTGGTCAATTTAAGTTGACCGTTTAGCATCAATCAAATTTTGGCGCCGCTGCCGGGGAGGTGTGCACGTTTCTGCAGCGTCTTTTGAGATTAGTGTTATTTCACCATCATCACTGTACAAATACCACCACTTTTGTAAATTTTAAAATCAAAACACAAAAAAAAAAAGTCATTAACACTTTTCCTAAAGTGTTAAAACACAAAAAAAAAAAAAAAAAAAAAAAAAAAAAAAAAATTAAAAACAACAAAACAGATCGTAACGTTTTCTGAATCGATTTTCTTTTAAGGTGATTCTTAAAGAGAAACGATTTTAGATTACGAAACGATACCAAAAATATTGTCCAAAAGTTTTTCACCCATACACAAAAACCCAAAAACATCCGTCTTTTCTTGCGAATAAATATACATAAAAATAAACCATCGCAAACCGAGACAGAACACCTACCAACTGAGGGTGTGGACTTAATAAGTTCCCAAACCAAATATTTAAAACTTGCCTTTGTATCCCTGTGAGTGGTGTACCTTTCTTAAAGAAGCCACTTGCTTGTGATTATTGGTTTAAGTTCACTGTGGATTTGCCTCGATTTTGTTTTGATTGGTTTTTATCCCTAGTGCATGCGCACTCGTTCTTCAAGGTCCACTAGCTCATTACGTGAGCTTGTCAGGAAACCTCGAAGACCTCGTAGACGTTCAGCACCAACAGTCGGATCTGGGATCCGTACTGTTGCCACATCCACTGTCATCATTGTGGAAGACCGCCCCATGTGTGAGCTTCTCCAAGCACCCATCGAGGGTTACGGAGATGCCATTGTTTTTCCAGCCATCGTGGCTGATAATTTTGAGCTCAAAACCGGGTTACTCAATCTTATAACCTCAAGTCAATTCTACGATTTTGAGAGGGACGATCCTCATGCTCATATTCGATGGTTCAATAAAATCGAATCGACCATCAAGTATAAAGTATAAGAATGTCCCTTGTGAAGCAATCAAACTTCTTCTCTTCCCATTCTCACTGGAGGGACAAGCCCGGATTTGGCTTGAAAAACAACCTCCTCGATCTATTGAGACATGGGAAGATCTTGTGAAAAAATTTGTGAATGAATTCTTCCCACCTTCCAAGAGCACGAGTCTTAAGAACGAAATCACCAAGTTCACTCAGAAATATGATGAATCTTTTGGTGAAGCGTGGGATCATTTCAAAGAATTACTTTGCAAGTGTCCACATCATGGTTTCTCAGAGTTGATGCAACTCGATACTTTCTACAATGGCGTGAGCCAAGCTGATCAGGATTCTCTCAATGCCTCCGCGGGAGGTAACTTCCTGAGTAGAACCACCAAAGAAGCTTTACAGATCATAGAAAACAAGTCCAAGGTCCGCTCTACACGAAGCAAACCGATTGTTTCTCAAATCAATGCGGGTCCTTCTACTTCATCTTCTGTAGCTCAATCTAGCACGGATGCTAAGATTGACAAGCTCACTGAAGCTATTCAAGCTTTGGTTCTCACCCAACAAAAGAAAGTTTCATTTCCACAACATCCTCCACCTGCTGAGGTTAAAAAAGTGGAAGTCTGTGTGACGTGTGGTGGGCCGCATGCCTACTACAATTGCACAGCTACTGATGGTACTCCATATGAAGCTCATGCTGTTGTCGGGTCCCAAAATCAAGGAGGCAATCAATACCGCCCTCCTATGGACCCGAACTATCGTCCTCACCATTATCCTGGACCTCCCGGTTTTAATCGAAACCAAAATGTCCAAAACCGTGGCCAAAATCAAAATAGAGTGAACCAAGGTTTTCAAAACCAAGGTAACTTCAATCAGGGTCATGGTTTTCAAAATCAAAACCAAGGTCAAGATAATTTCAAGGAAACTTTAACCGGAACCAAGGTCAGGGTATTTCAATCCCAGGAATTTTCATGGAAACAACAACCAGAATCAAGGGAATTTCCAACTTCAAAATCATGGAAATTTCAACCAAGGTCCCAACCAAAACAATCGAGCTCAAAATTTCAATAATCCACCTCAAGCTATTGTTCCTACTGGGCCTTCATCTGATGAGTTGTTAAAGCAATTTATGAAATCCCAAGAAGAGTTGAACAAGTTGCTGGTCAGCCAGATTTCTGATATCAAGAAGTCTTTAAATGATCGACCCTCGGGCTCAGGTACTACTTATCAAGCAACACGATCGCTAACCCGAGGGGCGATTGATGAGTGTGTAAATACTCTTCATTTTTACCGTATCTGAACTGCCAAAACATCCAAAAACACTCAGAAATGCATCAAAATACAGAAATTATCCCAAAAGTGTGTTTTATATGTTTTAGATGCAAAATGTTTAAAAACAAATGAAAAATGAACAAAGTTTGCATAATTGGCAGTTTCAGTCCCTCAAGTTTCATAAATTAACAAAACTAGTCCCTGAAGGTTTAAAATGAAAGAAAAGTCAACTTTGGTCTTTGGGAAATCAAATTTGTTCAATATTAATCCCTGGATGAAAGTTTTAACAAACTAGCAACTTTTACCCCTCAAAATCCAAAACTGGTATAAGAGGTCCCTGAACTTTCAAAACTTGACAACATCAGTCCCTGGTGAAATATTTTTGAAAGAAAGTCAATATTGGTCCTTGGGAAATCACAATTTATCACAAACTGTCCTTGGAGTATAGTTTTCACAAAATGGTAAAAACGGTCCCTGCACTTTGAAAAATGGCAATTTTAGTCCCCCGGGTGATTTTATTTCGGAAAATAAACAACAAGGGTCCTTATGAAAGTATATATTGGCAGGAATGGTACTCTTGTGATAACTTTGGAAAGATGCAAGTTCAGCCCTTAAGTTTCAAAAAATTGCATGAAAGGTCCTTGTGATTTATAACTACTAACCAAAAAATCAATCCAAACTAAACACAAAACAAACCCAACACAAACTTTCCCAGCCCAACTTATACCCATTAACCCCATTGGCCCAACTCCAAAATAAATAAAAACATACCCAGTCAAACCCCGGTCAACCAAACCAAATACTACCACCCTTATCCCTCCCCCGTGACCTACTACAAACCAAAACCAACACCATCATCACACTTCCACCTTCCTATCCACTGCCAAACTCAAACACCCCTCCTACTCACCTCAAAACAATGACAAAACAACAAACCCCCCCTGCCAAGAGCTATCAGCCAAATTGCAAATCCCCCACTTTCCCTCCAAAATGTGTTCAACGGCCAAGGTCAAAAATTGCTAATTCAAGGAACCCAAAGTAAAGTGGGAAATGTCCAAAACCATGTTTGAAGCTTATAAGAGCAGAAAAGATGGAAGAGAAGCCAGTTAGTTAATTAGTAGTTAGTAGTTGTAATTTTAGTCCTTAGTGTATTTTTTAAACATGTAATCCTTTATGATTTAATCTTAGTGGACTCAGTTTTAACTTGTAATCTGTTCTTTCTAAATTAATTCAAGTTTAAGTTATTTCCAATCTTTCTCAGTTTCATAATTAAGCTTAGGTAACAACCTTGTTCATGTTACTTATCTGTTTTTATGAGCTCACATAATCTAAATGATAGCTCATTGTGAATTCCATTAGTTTAGGCTTCTGTTTAAATCAAAACTCACATAGTCAACAAAAGTCAATGGTTGTTATTCATGGTGATTCTGGGATTAGAAGTGATTAGAGTAATGGTTCCTGGGTGTTTTAGGCCTATCCTAAGATATGCTATGGTGAAATAAGGCCTTTGTTGAGCTGAGGTATAAATTTGTAAGCTCTCATTTAGAACTTTTCAGCTTTAATTTGCATCTCAGTTTTAGTAGCTAGTCTTTGTTCATTTATTCTAAATATGCTTTTTGTTGATAATCTTAGTCTATTACTGCTTGTTGTATGCTTGTTGAGAGTTTTTAATTGAATCTATTTCAGTTGTGTTTCACACTGCTTCATTATGATCAATTAAGAGATTATGAATGATAGATGTTAATTGTTGCATTTTGTTAGGAATATTACTTCTTATGTTGATTATGAATGTAGTTTAATCTCTGGTTTACTGTTTCATAGCTTAAATCTGTTCTTGATAGCTTTATTGAGGTTTTAAGGAGTGTTTCTTTTCTGTGTGTTTCAGATTGTTTTAGTGGATATATTTATTTCTTACAAGTCATATTAGGCTTAGATAGCATAGTTAAATCATAAAAACAGTAAGCCTTTTGTTTAAAGTCAAATTCTCTTTTTAATCTCAATTTTAGTTTCACTGTCAAGCTTTTTAGTCCTAAATCTCATCAAATCAGTGTTATAGTGGTTAATATTGTTTAACTTAGCTTTGTTATAGCTTAAAACATTGTAATTAGTCAGTAGATTAGGTTTAAATCTCGTGAAAGTCAACTTGTATAAGAAAAGTGAAAAAGTCAAAATTACCATTTGATAGAAATGCCAAAAATGGGGTGAATTTTATTGATTTTTCAGTTGGGATTCAAGGCTTGTGCTTTTCAGGGAATGTAGTACACCACCTCATCTTCAAGGTCCCACCTCCATAATATTTTTGCAAATTTTTCTGTGGGCCCCACCTTTACCCAAACACAGCTGCAGGGGGCATGACCCACCCTGCTGCAGCAACTCTGTCCACCACAACCACATTGGGTGGTTCTTCTTGCCCTCCTCAGTGGGTCCTATAGCAAGTCCTTGGGTTCTTTGAGAAGCCCTTTGACTGGGCTTGAAGTTTCAAAGTTTTTCATTGGCTTCTTGGCTTATTTGATAAGCTGATGGGTGGCCTGAAGTAGCCCCTGTAGGCCTGTTGGTCTGTGGGATTTTGGATTAGCTTATAAGCTTATTTAAGCTTATTCCATTGCTTTTCTTATTTATTTTAGTTTATTGCTCATGTGCTTAACTTGTCTGTAGCATAGTTGTCCTTGGTTCTCAAGCTTTTAGCTTATTGATAGCTTGTTTTCAAATCAAAAATTTCCTTTTAAGCTTTAGAGTTAACTGTTAAGCTCATCAGCTAATTCTGAGCTTATTTTTGTGTTTTGAAAAATGTGTTTTTGTTAAAGTTTGATATTTATTGGTGTTAAATGTTTGTGTAACAAGAAAAAGTTAAAAATAAATGTTTGAACAAAATAGATGGTCACAAGCCAGGGTTGAACCTGTGACCTCTTGGGTTGACCTGGTCAACGCCAGACAAAAGGGGTGCACCATCTGGGCTAGCATATACTTAGGGTTATTGTTTTCAAGTCTTTTATTTATAGTATTAGTAGTCCAAATAAGCTTAGTAAGCTGTTAAGCTTATTTTCTGCTTATTGAGAAGCTTTTCCACACTTTTTATATTTTTCCCAGTTTAGTAATAGTATAAACTATTTTTAGAATAAATTTAATAATTTCCACTGTTCATTAAGTATTTTTAGTAATTTAAATTAGTTTTATCAGTTAATATTTAGTAATTAATTAATAATAAATAATTAAAAAGTCAAAAAAACAATTTTCTTTTTTCTAAAATTTTCTTTCATCATTAGGTTCGTAGAAATATAACTCTCATGTCCGTAGGGTTATCGTAGCATAAATTTCACTTTTTATTTTGCGCATTCGCGTCTTATTTAATAAACTTTTACGTTTTTAAATTTATGTTACATTAGTAAAAGTAGTTTGTAAAATAAAGTAAAACCAAAAATATAAAAAAGTGATAGCTTCTATTTAAGCCCTTTTGGCTTATTTTTCTGCTTATTTATAAGCAAATTCTAATTTTAAATTTTTAGCTTACGTTTTAGGTTAATTGGGTTTCACGTTATTGTTAATATAGTTCGTTTAAATCGTTTTCATTCGTATTTCCTTAGTGAAATCATTCAAACCTTTATATGCCCTTTCCCGTCCAAATTCACCTGATCATAAATCTATTTTGATTACCATCCACACCTCGTCGGGACAAAACGACCCGAGAAATACACTGTACTTCACGAAGATTGACTCTTAGGCTGTTTGACCTAGTTGACCATCACCTGGTCAATTTAGGTTGAACGTTTGGAGCCAATCAAATTTTGGCACCGCTGCCGGGGAGGTCGTGCGCGTATTCTAAACTTGTTTTACAGATTAGTGAATCTGGATATACACTCATTGTATATTTACCATCCTTTGCTCATATTTTCTTATTATAAAAACAAAACAGTTCCCGAAAACTTTTTAAAATTAGTTTTCAACAAACACAAAAACACAAAAAGATTTTCTTTCTTATAAAATGTTTATCAAAAATCCCAAAAATATCCATCTTTACCCTCCTACCTTTTTGATTCTTCATCCCTTTACCCTCTATCCTTTTGATTCTAACTTCTTCCACTTCTATTGTAAATGATTCTAATGGCATCTCTCGATGACGATTTCTTTGAACAATGGGCCTTTGAGAGCAAAATTGAAAAACTTATGGCCTTGTCAAAAATGTCGAGATGTCGTGTTGATTATGATGGACCTTCGATTCCTATTCCCTCTCCGGTGAAGGAAATGGAACAAGAAACCGGGGTGACAAAGGACCCTGTACTTTCCTCTGACGATGGAAGTGCTAAATATGTCCAACCTACGGTTGTCCAAAAATCTAAGCTCACAATTGCTCCTAAACCGTCAAGAATTGATCCTAACCTTTCACGGTTTACGGTTAAAAGTTTGTCAAGCAAACGTACAGAGCTTAGGGCAGTGACTGAATAGAACGACTTGCCCAATCTTCACGATTATCAAGAACAAAAACCCAAGACCATAACGGAAGTGGTGGAAATTCCTAGCTCTAAAAGCACACCACTTGTCCCACCTCCGGATTTTATTCCTTGTGTTGGTTGTGGTGAACCGCTTTTTGGTTTACCATGTCGTTGGTGTACATGTGAACAATGTGGTAATGATATTCGAGACGGAAGTTGTTTGTTTTGTGGTTCGAGGAATTCATTTGCTTATGATCCTAATCAGAAATAATTCAACAACTCTTCAAATTTTTCCAATTACCCATCACATTCAAACGAGCAAGAATCATATTATCCAAACCACAATGATGTCTCGTATTAAAATACACCAAACTTTTTGTGTGAATATTGTGGAGGTCCTCACCAAGGTTTTGATTGTCAAAATAATCAAAATTTTGGTTATGACCAATATCCATACAATTCACCAAACCAGACTCAACAGTTTTACTGTTGTGAGCACTGTGGTGGCCCACATTACAGTTCTGATTGTCAATCCGGCAACACGCTTGTCTATGAGCAGTTTCCTGATAACAATTATGACACTAGCACATACGACTCACAGCCACATCAGTTTTACTGTTGTGAATACTGTGGAGGTCCTCACTGCAGTTCTGATTGTCAAACAGGGAATCCATTTCCTTGCAACAATTATGACTATTCATCTCAAGACCAACCTCCACAGTACTAATTGGCCCAAGCAACTCATAAATACCCGCAAGACCTTTGTCATGAGGTTCTTGAAGCATTTAAAAAATTTAAGGAGGGGTTGGCTACCACATCATTTCAAGAATCTCGTGAGAAATCAATGGCAGAATTATTTGCTGAAGAACGAGATGCTGGAAACGAAATGAGCATGGAAGAATTACTTGCTGAGCAAAGAGCGGCTAAAATACGTGCCAATCTTCGCTATGCTGCTCTATTTGATGACGCTGATGACAGTGATGACGATGAAGATAACATTGTTATTATTCAAAAAGATTCATCAGATTCATCAGTTGTGATTTATTCCATGGATAATCAGGGAGAAAATAATGTGACGAAGTCACTAGCCGTTGATCAAATGGAACTTGAAGATTCCATAACTACTAGTACTTCTAAACTCCCTCAGTCTGTTGTTATCACACCCGAGGTTCCCACTCACTCTCTAAGCATGGGGGACGAGCATCTTGACACTATTCCTGAAAAGGAATCGGACGAATTCATAAAGTCTAGTGTTGAGAACCTTGTCCCAATCCCAAGAGAGTCACAGGGAATTCTTGATCATATGTGTGATATTCCTCCTCCTCTTGTCTTCCCGAATGATGATGTTGAGATGTTCTCCGATTCTAATGATGATGATTCGTTATCTTGTGGAGACATCAGTTATGTGGAAGAATTACCTTCTGAGATAGTTAGCTTTGAAGAAGAGAATGATGAGATTGACACTGAAATCCAAGATGAAGCACTTCGTGCAACATTATTGAATGTCGATCTCCTCATTTCTAAAATCGAGGCTTTCAAAGAGAAACCTATTTCATCTCCTATCCTCATTAAGGATAGTGACATTTTCTCCGATGATCCTATTCCGGAGTTTGAAGCCTTTACTTTTGATCCTATGGGAGAGAAGATTAGTGGCAGTACCACTTCTCATTCTCATAATTCTCTCCCCGATTATGAATCATTTACCTTCGATGAGTTCTCCTGTGAACTCACGCACATCAATGTAGAATATGATTCATTCACATTCAATGAGTTCTCCTGTGAACTCACTTATATCATATCTCCACTGGAGTATGATAACTTCTACTTTGATCTAGACACACTCGGGATATGTCTTGATCACATGAGCTTAAGTGATGAAATTCATGATGATGAATCTATGAATTTTCGTGAGGATGATGATGAGTTAGTCATGATGTTTATCATGACTTT
Organism: Artemisia argyi; assembly: GCA_030686995.1. Classification (NCBI taxonomy): domain Eukaryota; kingdom Viridiplantae; phylum Streptophyta; class Magnoliopsida; order Asterales; family Asteraceae; genus Artemisia; species Artemisia argyi. The sequence goes on from CM060676.1 coordinate 84,224,483, forward strand.
CTTTCTCTTCTTCACCTACCGGGTGACTTCTCCTGTTCTTCACTCCTTCGGGAATGAAGACATTATCTTTGACCCCGGCATCACCGCTTATAGTTTATACTATTTAAAGCCGGGATTATATCTCATCGGTGTGGAACTTTCACGTGCTTCAAATGTTTGTCCAAACATCTTGAATGAAAGTCCGATGGAGATTTTCTCTTCCACATCATGCTTCCCCAAGGACAAATGAATTCGGCGTCGAGTCAAGCTAGCGACTCGGTAAACAAAAATAGTAGCATGTTTATAGGGTTTTCACCCTAAGTGTGGGGGAGTTACCCCTACTGTGGTTACTAATAAAGTGAAAAACAAAATGGTGTTTCCACATTTAGCTTGTAATGTTGCCCTTTTACGTTCAAAGAGTTGGTATAATAGCCGGGACTTTGAATATTGAGCACAATATTCAATTCTAAGTGAGGGGGGGAAACATTTTACCATCAAGTACCCCCGTTTTTGACCAAGAATTTTAAAATTTTTTCACTTGAGCTTCAAAATTTTTTGTGGTTATCTGTCCGCCATGTCTAAACGACAAAAGGATTGGCTAATCCAGGAGCAAACGGCTCTTGGTAAAGATATCTCAAACCCGTTGACGGCTTGCAATTTGCCCAAAATTGTATGGTACCTCAACTCGCCATATCCTAAAAAGTGAATGAGTTGGCTAGCCCGCAAGATTATGGCTTGTGGTAAAGGCAGTAGAAAAACCATAATTGGTAATCAGCTCACCAAGATGTTGACTTTGTCCATCAAGAGTTGGCTAGTCCAGAAGCAAACGACTTTTGGTAAAGACTAATCAAATCCGTTGACAGCTGGTGGTTTGCTCAAAATCACATGGTTATCAAGTGGACCATAGTTCTTACTTGAACTGATACATTTGGCTACTCCACAAGTAATGGCTTTTGTTAAAGAGTTTCAAATCCATTAAGTTTTCTCAAAAGATTGCTAGGGACTAGCAATAGTTTAGTGTGAGGGATTGATGAGTGTGTAAATACTCATCATTTTTACCGTATCTGAACTGCCAAAGCATCCAAAAACACTCAGAAATGCATCAAAATACAGAAATTATCCCAAAAGTGTGTTTTATATGTTTTAGATGCAAAATGTTTAAAAACAAATGAAAAACGAACAAAGTTTGCATAATTGGCAGTTTCAGTCCCTCAAGTTTCATAAATTAACAAAACTAGTCCCTGAAGGTTTAAAATGAAAGAAAATACAACTTTGGTCTTTGGGAAATCAAATTTGTTCAATATTAATCCCTGGATGAAAGTTTTAACAAACCGGTAACTTTTACCCCTCAAAATCCAAAATTGGTATAAGAGGTCCCTGAACTTTCAAAACATGACAACATCAGTCCCTAGTGAAATATTTTTGAAAGAAAGTCAATATTGGTCCCTGGGAAATCACAATTTATCACAAACAGTCGTTGGAGTATAGTTTTCACAAAATGGCAAAAACGGTCCCTGCACTTTGAAAAATGGCAATTTTAGTCCCCGGGTGATTTTATTTCAGAAAATAAACAACAAGGGTCCTTATGAAATTATATATTGGCAGGAATGGTACTCTTGTGATAACTTTAGAAAGATGCAAGTTCAGCCCTTAAGTTTCAAAAAATTGCATGAAAGGTCCTTATGATTTATAACTACTAACCAAAAAACTAATCCAAACTAAACACAAAACAAACCCAACACAAACCTTTCCCAGCCCAACTTATACCCATTACCCATTAACCCCCTTGGACCAACTCCAAAATAAATAAAAACATACCCAGTCAAACCCCGGTGAACCAAACCAAATACCACCACCCTTATCCCTCCCCCGTGACCTGCTACGAACCAAAACCAACACCATCATCACACTCCTACCTTCCTATCCACTGCCACACTCAAACACCCCTCCTACTCACCTCAAAACAACAACAAAACAACAACCCCCCCCCCCCCCCTGCCAAGAGCTATCAGCCAAATTGCAAATCCCCCACTTTCCCGCCAAAATGTGTTCAACGGCCGAGATCAAAAAATGTTAATCCAAGGGACCCAAAGTAAAGTGGGAAATGTCCAAAACCATGTTTGAAGCTTATAAGAGCAGAAAAGATGGAAGAGAAACCAGTTAGTTAATTAGTAGTTAGTAGTTGTAATTTTAGTCCTTAGTGTATTTTTTAACCATTTAATCCTTTATCCTTTAATCTTAGTGTACTCAGTTTTAACTTGTAATCTGTTCTTTCTAAATTAATTCAAGTTTAAGTTATTTCCAATCTTTCTCAGTTTCATAATTAAGCTTAGGTAACAACCTTGTTCATGCTACTTATCTGTTGTTATGAGCTCACATAATCTAAATGATAGCTCATTGTGAATTCCATTAGTTTAGGCTTCTGTTTAAATCAAAACTCACATAGTCAATAAAAGTCAATGGTGGTTATTCATGGTGATTCTGGGATTAGAAGTGATTACAGTAATGGTTCCTAGGTGTTTTAGGCATATCCTAAGATAGGCTATGGTGAAAGAAGGACTCTGTTGAGCTGAGGTCTAAATTTGTAAGCTCTCATTTAGAACTTTTCAGCTTTAATTTGCATCTCAGTTTTAGTAGCTAGTCTTTGTTCATTTATTCTAAATATGTTTTTTGTTGATAATCTTAATCTATTACTGCTTGCTGTATGCTTGTTGAGATTTTTTAATTTAATCTGTTTCAGTTGTGTTTCACACTGCTTCATTATGATCAATTCAGAGATTCTGAATGATAGATGTTAATTGTTGCATTTTGTTAGTAATATTACTTCTTATGTTGATTATTAATGTAGTTTAATCTCTGGTTTACTGTTTCATAGCTTAAATCTGTTCTTGATAGCTTTATTGAGGTTTTAAGGGGTGTTTGGTTAATCCTATTTCTGTGTGTTTCAGATTGTTTTAGTGGATATATTTATTTCTTACAAGTCATATTAGGCTTAGATAGCATAGTTAAATCATAAAAACAGTAAGCCTTTTGTTTAAAGTCAAATTCTCTTTTTAATCTCAATTTTAGTTTCACTGTCAAGCTTTTTAGTCCTAAATCTCATCAAATCAGTGTTATAGTGGTTAATATTGTTTAACTTAGCTTTGTTATAGCTTAAAACATTATAATCAGTCAGTAGATTAGGTTTAAATCTCGTGAAAGTCAACTTGTATAAGAAAAGTGAAAAAGTCAAAATTACCATTTGATAGAAATGCCAAAAATGGGGTGAATTTTATTGATTTTTCAGTTGGGATTCAAGGCCTGTGCTTTTCAGGGAATGTAGTACACCACCTCATCTTCAAGGTCCCATCTCCATAATATTTTTGCAAATTTTTCTGTGGGCCCCACCTTTACCCAAACACAGCTGCAGGGGGCATGACCCACCCTGCTGCAGCAACTCTATCCACCACAACCACCTTGGGTGGTTCTTCTTGCCCTCCTCAGTGGGTCCTATAGCAAGTCCTTGGGTTCTTTGAGAAGCCCTTTGACTGGGCTTGAAGTTTCAAAGCTTTTCATTGGCTTCTTGGCTTATTTGATAAGCTGATGGGTGGCCTGAAGTAGCCCCTGTAGGCCTGTTGGTCTGTGGGTTTTTGGATTAGCTTATAAGCTTATTTAAGCTTATTCCATTGCTTTTCTTATTTATTTTAGTTTATTGCTCATGTGCTTAACTTGTCTGTAGCATAGTTGTCCTTGGTTCTCAAGCTTTTAGCTTATTGATAGCTTGTTTTCAAATCAAAAATTTCCTTTTAAGCTTTAGAGTTAACTGTTAAGCTCATCAGCTAATTCTGAGCTTATTTTTGTGTTTTGAAAAATGTGTTTTTGTTAAAGTTTGATATTTATTGGTGTTAAATGTTTGTGTAACAAGAAAAAGTTAAAAATAAATGTTTGAACAAAAAAAATGGTCACAAGCCAGGGTTGAACCTATGACCTCTTGGGTTGACCTGGTCAACGCCAGACAAAAGGGGTGCACCATCTGGGCTAGCATATACTTAGGGTTATTGTTTTCAAGTCTTTTATTTATAGTATTAGTAGTCCAAATAAGCTTAGTAAGCTGTTAAGCTTATTTTCTGCTTATTTAGAAGCTTTTCCACACTTTTTATATTTTTCCTAGTTTAGTAATAGTATAAACTATTTTTAGAATAAATTTTATAATTTTCACTGTTCATTAAGTATTTTTAGTAATTTAAATTAGTTTTATTAGTTAATATTTAGTAATTAATTAATAATAAATAATTAAAAAGTCAAAAAAATAAGTTTCTTTTTTCTAAAATTTTCTTTCATCATTAGGTTCGTAGAAATATATCTCTCATGTCCGTAGGGTTATCGTAGCATAAATTTCACTTTTTATTTTGCGCATTCGTGTCTTATTTAATAAACTTTTACGTTTTTAAATTTATGTTACGTTAGTAAAAGTAGTTTGTAAAATAAAGAAAAACCAAAAATATAAAAAAGTGATAGCTTCTATTTAAGCCCTTTTGGCTTATTTTTCTGCTTATTTATAAGCAAATTCTAATTTTAAATTTTTAGCTTACGTTTTAGGTTAATTGTGTTTCACGTTATTGTTAATATAGTTCGTTTAAATCGTTTTCATTCGTATTTCCTTAGTGAAATCATTCAAACCCTTATATGCCCTTTCCCGTCCAAATTCACCCGATCACAAATCCGTTTTGATTACCATCCACACTTCGTCGGGACATAACGACCCAGGAAATACACTGTACTTCACGGAGATTGACTCTTAGGCTTTTTGACCTAGTTTACCATCACCTGGTCAATTTAGGTTGACCGTTTGGAGCCAATCAGCTATGCTAAGGCGATCACAACAAGAAGTGGTGCTTCATATGATGAACCCGCGATTCCTACTACCTCTTCTTCCTCTCCTCGAAAGGTAGTGGAACGTGAACCTGAGGTGACAACGGACAAAGTGCAACCTACTAGCTCACGAAGTACAACACACGTCCAACCTTAGGTTATTCCAGAAACCTTATGTAAGCCTGGAGTTGTCTTTGAACCACCAAAAACTCCGCGAAAAGGCTAGTCACCAAATGGATAAATTTTTCCAAATCTTCCAAGATTTGCACTTTGACATTAGCTTCGCGGACGCTATTCTCTTGATGCCCAAGTTTGCATCAACAATCAAGAATCTGTTAAGTAATAAGGAAAAACTCTTTGAGATGGCTAGAACTCCTCTGAATGAGCACTGTTCAGCAGTTCTCTTGAAAAAGCTTCCTGAAAAGCATGGAGAGCCCGGGAAATTTCTCATTCCTTGTATTTTCCCGGGTATGGTTGAATGCTTCGCCTTGGCCGATCTAGGTGCTAGCATTAACTTGATGCCATATTCTGTGTGGAAGAAACTCTCTCTTCCCGAACTCACTTCCACGTGCATGACTTTAGAGCTTTCCGATCGTTCAATCTCACGTCCTCTTGGCATTGCCGAGGACGTATTCGTTAAAGTGGGAAAGTTCCATTTTCCAGCAGATTTCGTGATTGTTGACTTTGATGCCGATTCAAGGGTCCCTCTCATTCTTGGAAGGGGATTCCTTAGAACTGGGTGTGCTCTCATCGATGTATTTAAGCAAGAGATCACACTGCGTGTTGGAGCGGAAGCCATTACCTTCAACCTCGATCAAACTTCGAGGTACTCCTCCAATCATGACTCTGAATCGGTGAACCAAATAGATGTCATCGATATTGCTGCTGAGGAGTATGCTCAAGAGGTTTTAGGTTTCTTTGATAATTCTCTGAGTGAAAACCTCACTCCATCTTCTTACCCCATCATTGCTAATTCTTCTCCTTCCCTTACTTCGTTTGAGGGAAGTGACTTCATCTTAGAAGAAATTGAGGCCTTTCTCAAAAGTGATTCGATTCCCGATGGAATCGATAACCAAGAGATTGACCCCGAGAGGGATATTCTCCTACTTGAGAAATTATTAAACGAAGATCCCTCTCCTCTTCATGTTCTACCACAAACACTTCATAAAGAGGAAGTCAAAAATATTGAGAAAACTGATGACTTCCCTGAGGTTGAACTTAAGGACTTGCCGCCTCATCTTGAATATGCATTTCTGGAGGGTGATGATAAATTACCCGTCATAATTGCTAAAGATTTAAGCGTTGAGGAAAAGGCTGCTCTAATAAAGGTTTTGAAGTCACATAAACAAGCAATTGCTTGGCGACTCTCCGACATCAAGGGCATTGACCCTGAATTTTGTACCCACAAGATTTTAATGGAGGATGACTTCAAACCAGCAGTCCAACAACAAAGAAGGGTGAATCCCAACATTCATGAGGTAATCAAACAAGAAGTTTTAAAAAATCTTGAAGACGGATTGATTTACCCTATCTCGGACAGTCCTTGGGTTAGCCCAATACATTGTGTTCCAAAAAAGGGTGGCATTACTGTTCTCACAAATGAGGAAAACGAGTTGATTCCAACTCGATTGGTTACAGGTTGGCGTGTCTGCATTGTCTATCGCAAGTTAAATGATGCCACCCGCAAAGACCATTTTCCTCTGCCCTTCATGGATCAGATGCTCGAGAGATTAGCTGGAAATGAGTACTATTGTTTCCTCGATGGTTTCTCGGGTTACTTTCAGATTCCCATTGATCCGCAAGATCAGGAAAAGACCACTTTCACGTGCCCTTATGGAACTTTTGCTTATAAACGTATGCCATTTGGTTTATGTAATGCTCTAGGCACGTTTCAAAGATGTATGATGGCCATATTTTCTGACATGATCGGGAAAACTATGGAGGTCTTTATGGACGATTTTTCGGTCATTGGGGATTCGTTTCAATCATGTCTCTCCCATTTAGACAACATGCTCAAACGTTGTGAAGACACAAAGTTATGTCTAAATTGGGAGAAGAGTCACTTTATGGTCTAAGAGGGCATTGTCCTCGGCCATAAAATTTCAAAGAACGGGATTGAGGTTGACAGAGCCAAAGTGGATGTCATCGCAAAATTACCTCATCCCATAACCGTAAAAGGTGTTAGCAGCTTTTTGGGTCATGCCGATTTCTATCGTTGGTTCATTCAAGATTTTTCTAAAATCTCCCGGCCTATGACCCATCTCCTCGAGAAGGATGCTCCTTTTATCTTCTCCCCTGAGTGCATCGAAGCTTTTGAAACATTAAAGAAAAAGCTTACTGAGGCACCGATTCTTGTTACCCCCGATTAGGACTTGCCCTTCGAACTCATTTGTGATGCTAGTGATTATGCAATAGGGGCAGTCTTGGGGCAACGAAAAACAAAACACTTTCAGCCTATACACTATGCCAGCAAAACTATGACCGAGGCTCAAAACCATTACACCACCACTGAAAAAGAATTATTAGCTGTGGTGTATGCCTTTGAAAATTCCGGCTATACTTAATATTGACCAAAAGCATAGCGTATACAGATCACTCAGCTTTGAAGTATCTTTTTGCAAAACAAGATGCAAAGCCGAGACTACTCCGTTGGGTTCTCCTCCTGCAAAAATTTGATATCATTATTCGTGATAAAAAAGGAGCTGAGAACCTAGCTGCTGATCATCTCTCCCGTTTGAAAAACCCCCACCAAGATGTCTTCGAGAAGAAAGAAATTAATGAAACATTTCCTCTCGAGACACTCAATGCGGTTACCTTTCGTGGAGACTCGATTACCCCATGGTTTGCCGACTTTGCAAATTACCATGCGGGTAACTTTGCTGTGAAAGAGATGTCATCCCAACAGAAGAATAAATTATTCAAGGATGTAAAACATTACTTCTGGGACGACCCCTTCTTGTTCAAAATCTGTGCGGATCAAGTCATCCGGCGGTGTGTGTATGGGCAGGAAGCCACTGAAATTTTAAAGGCTTGCCATGCTAGTCCCACGGGGGGCCACCACAATCCCAACTACACCACCAAAAAGGTGTTTAATTCTGGCTGTTATTGGCCCACAATCTATAAGGATGCCCAAGAATTGGTCAAGTCCTGTGACGCTTGTCAACGTCATGGGAACTTTCACAAAAGAACGAAATGCCTCAAAATGCAATTCAAGTTTGTGAAATTTTTGACGTATGGGGCATAGACTTTCTGGGGCCATTTTCGTCCTCTCATGGTAACAAATACATACTCGTGCCTGTTGATTATTTGTCAAAATGGGTTGAAGCGAAAGCTTTACCCACAAATGATGCCCGAGTAGTTGCGAAATTTTTGAAAGCTCTTTTTGCCCAATTTGGAACTCCACGTGCTATTATTAATGATAGTGGTACGCATTTCTGTAATGACAAATTCGATAAAGTCATGCAAAAGTACGGTGTAACTCACCGTCTTTCTGCTGCGTACCACCCTCAAACAAGTGGACAAGTAGAAGTTTCCAATCGGGGCATTAAAAGAATTTTGGAAAGAACCGTAGGTGAAAATCGTGCATCGTGGTCGGATAAATTAGATGATGCACTCTGGGCTTTCCGTACGGCTTACAAAACACCCATCGAGTGTACACCTTACAAACTTGTGCACGGGAAAGCGTGCCATCTACCAATCGAGCTTGAGCATAAAGCATATTGGGCTCTCAAGCATGCAGATTTTGACCTCAAAACTGCGGGTGATCATAGGAAAGTTCAACTGAATGAATTAAATGAACTTCGTGATCAAGCTTACGAGAACTCTTTGATATATAAAGAAAAGACAAAGAAGATTCATGACTCCAAAATCAAGAACCGCGTTTTTAACGTTGTTGATCGAGTCCTTCTTTTCAACTCTAGACTCAAGATCTTCTCGGGAAAGCTAAAAACCCGTTGGACTAGTCCATTCACTATCGCAAAGGTTTATCCTTATGGCACCGTCGAATTATCTCAAAATGATGGTCCGAATTTCAAAGTGAATGGACATCGATTGAAACATTACTTTGGAGAGGACATACCATCAATGGTTGTCCCGGATCTCCAAACTTTCCCCAAGGACAATTGAATTCGGGGATCGAGTCAAGCTAGCGACTCGATGAACAAAAAAAATAGCACAATACGGGTTTTCACCCGTATCTCTGATTTCTTTCTACTTTCTACCATCTAGTGTGGGGGAATGGCCACCCCCGTGCTGTTTGAAATGTATATATGTATATAAGTTTCAAAAAAAAAATAATAAAAAAAAATAAAAATAAAAATAAAAGGTATGTATAGAAATAAAGTGAAATATGGTGTTTCCACAGTTAGTTTCGAATATTGCCTTTTTCTGTTCAAAGATTCGGCATAATAGCCGGGACTTTGAATATTGAGGACAATATTCATTTCTAAGTGTGGGGGGGGAAATTCTAGCGAATTTTATCACAATATATCTTCTAGTACCCCCATTTTTGGCCCAAATTTTCAAAATTTTTTTCACTTTATTTCAAAAATTTTTGTGGCTATCAGCTCACCAAGATGTCGACTGTGTCCATCAAGAGTTGGCTAATCCAGGAGCAAACGGCTCTTGGTAAAGATAACTCAAATCCGTTGACGGCTTGCAATTTGCCCAAAATTGTATGGTATCTCAACTCGCCATATCCTAAAAAGTGAAAGAGTTGGCTAGCCCGCATGATTATGGCTTGTGGTAAAGGCAGTGGAAAGCCATAATTGGTAATCAGCTCACCAAGATGTCGACTGTGTCCATCAAGAGTTGGCTAGTCCAGAAGCAAACGGCTTTTGGTAAAGACTAATCAAATCCGTTGACAGCTGGTGGTTTGCTCAAAATTACATGGTTATCGGTGTACCATGGTTCTTACTTGAACTGAAACATTTGGCTACTCCAGAAGTGATGGATTTTGGTAAAGGGACTTCAAATCCATCAAGTTTTCTAAAAAGATTGCTAGGGACTAGCAATAGTTTAGTGTGGGGGATTGATGAGTGCTCAAACACTCATCATTTTTGATCAAATCTGAACTGCAAAACATACAAAAACAATCAAAAAGTCATCAAAATACTTAAATTATCCCAGGGATTGTGTTTTATGTGTTTTAAATGTAAAATGAGCAAAAACAAATGAAAAATGATCAAAGTTTGCAATATTGGCAGTTTTAGTCTCCCAAGTTTCAAAACTTTTCAAAAATAGTCCCTATGCATTTATTTTGAAAGAAATGTCAACCCAAGCTTTTTGAAAGTCAAATATCACAAAATATAATACTTGGGTCAAAAGTTTCAAAAGTTGACATGTTTGGTCCATCAAATTTCTAATTTGTCAAAAACAGTTCCTAGAAATTTAGAAATGTGGAAAAATGCAAATGTGGTTCTTGGAATATTGGTGCTTGGCAATATTGGTCCTTGGTAACAATTTTGGAGACTTACAAATTCAGCCCCTCATCTTTGGTCTAATTGCAAAAATGGTCCTTGTGCTACTTTAATACCAACCGGACCCTTAATATATTACAACCAAAACCAAACCAAACCAATTCCAAAGCCCAACCTACATCCCCAAGCCCATCACCACATCCCTGGCCCAATTTCCCTTTTTAATATCAAAAGCCCACAGGGTCAAACGGTCAACACACGGTAAAAAGACCGGTCAACTCCACCCCTAACCCCATTTTCCCCCGTTTTTCAGGCACTGTGTTCCCCCCCCCCCCCCCTCCACCTTTTTCACCAAACTTACCCTCTACAATAAATGCGCCTCACCAACCAAACCAACTCCCACCACCACCTCATTAATACCCTCCACCAGAACCACTCATATTTGCCATTTTATTCTTGGCGGGAAAAACTCAATCAATGGCTAAGATGAGGCATAGATTAAATTGAAGGTTGGGATTTAGTCAAGGGACAAAGGAGAACCATTGGGAGTGCAAAAAGTGCAAAGGAGCTCAGAGAACAGGGGAAGGCTTTTGTTTTCATTCTTTAGTATAAGTAATAGCATTGTAAGCCTCATAAGGCATGTAGAAAAGTGTAGTTTTAGTGCTTTTTAGTGTTTAACTAATCTCTGTAACCTAATCTTAGTTAATGAAAGTTTCTTTTGGTTCAACTTTGTGTAATTTAGCTTTTGAGTAATTTTTCCAAATTCCTTTCAAAAGCTTTTTAGTAAACTAAAGTTATTAATAAGCTAATATAAGCAACTCATTATCTCAAATAATAAATAAGAGAGCAAAAAGGATAATGAAATCAATTTAAAAATCATATAAGCAGGGTACCTATGCTTGACACAGTGGAGAGCTTAAGGAAGTTGCCAGTTTTGGAAATGGCAATATGGACAATCACCAGCTTATTCTTTGAATAAGCTGAAGCTTGTAGCAGATTCAAGAACCATTGGTTTAGCCATGGTTAAGGTTTTATGTTTTTGATTTGTAATTTTCAGTTTTTAGAATAGATTTGCATAATTTAACTTATTAGATTATAACTGTTTTTAGTTGTTGATTTTTGTTCATTTATGCTCACTTTAACCTTATGTTAATACAAATATCGCCTAAAAACGTTATTTATATTTTACGATCTTCGCTAAGTTTTGTTAACGACAAAATGTAAACTTTAGTTTCTAAGCAAAACATAATCTTACTTTTTAAGACTTGCATAAACTAGACTTTTGCTACATTTTACATTTCATAAAACACAACACAAGTTTATTTCTTAAATTAGAAATTGTCACATCACATTTATGGCAAGTTTTGTCATTATGTATTTATGGAAAGAAATGTGTTTGACTAACTTTGTTGTTGCTTGCAAGCTTTGTATTTGACTTGTTTTTAAGTGATGTGACATTGTTTGGTTGCTAGGAGTTATGAGACAAGACCTTGTTTGGTTTGAAGAGTTATTGCAAAAACCTACTGCAGACCCGGCGGTACCCTGGGGGTACACGGGCGGAACCCATCTGAGGGTTCCGCCTGATCCGCCAAGCATGCAGAATGTTGTGCTATAAATACCAAGCCATAACTTGATTTTTGGCTAACTTCTTGAGATCATATTTTACACACACACTCATCTTTTCTTCTAACCTCTTAACATTGTAAATGTGAAGTTTCCTTTTGTAGCAAAGAAGCTCACAAGGTCATCAAAAGTTACAAGTTTCCAACACAACGTTGCAAGACTTGTTAGCTTAGTATTGTGTGAACTCTTATTCTTTACATGTCATTTGTTTGTGTATATTCTGTAGTGAGTGGTTAGTATTTTAGTCCTCAAAATACAAAGAGTGTTGGGAGTTGTTGTACCCTAGTAAAAAAACTAATGGGAGTGGTTGTGCCCTTGTAAAAGAACTCGACATTTAGCTTTGTGTCGGTAAAAGTATAAGCGACGTGTAAGGTTTTCTCCACCGGTGAAAGGAGCTTGTTGACTAGTGAAAGAAACTCTCAAGTTGGATACTCGGGGCGTGGACGTAGGGCAAGGAAAAAGAGTCCTTGTAGCCGAACCACGATAAATACTCGTGTTGTGGTTTGATCGTTTCTTTCATTTACTTGCATGTTATATATTGTGTTTGTGCATATATCTTTGATCAAACGGAAAGTTTCAAAGCTAACTTAACAAGTTAAAAAGATTTTAATCGGTAAACTATTCAACCCCCTTCTAGTTTTCCACAATTGGCATCAAGAGCTACGTTACTCAAGCTTTTAAAATATATTGTGTTTTAAAACTTGAAACGATCCATGGATTTTGAAAATTACAAAGAAGGGCAATCTATGCAAAGACCACCACTCTTTGAAGCAAATGGTTTTATATATTGGAAAAACCGTTTTGAAACTTACGTGAAATCAAAAGATATAGATTTGTGGTATATAATTATTGATGGTGATAACGTAGTTACTATCAAAGATGATGATCAAAAGAAATTAATAGGTAAAAATAATGAAGCTAAAATGATGCTTTATAATGCTTTGCCTAAGAAAGAATATGAAAGAGTCTTTTTGTGTAAAACCGCCAAAGATATTTGGCAATCTTTAATTGTCACTCATCAAGGAACTCACAAGTTAAAGATAACAAAATTGATCTTCTTGTTCAACAATATGAACAATTTGTTATTTCCGAAGATGAAATTATTGATAATGCCTTTGCTAGGTTTAACACTATTATTACTTCACTTAAAGCACTTGATGAATCTTTTTGAAGTAAGAACTTTGTCAGGAAATTTCTTAGAGCACTCCATCCGAAATGGAGAGCAAAAGTGACGGCAATTGAAGAATCCAAAGATCTTTCAAGCATGTCACTTGATGAGCTTGTTGGAAACCTCAAAGTTCATGAAATGGTAATGGAAAAAGATTCGGAACTAGTTAGAGGCAAGAAAGAAAAAGTTAAGTCCATTGCCTTGAAAGCTAGAGTCCAATCAAGTGATGATGAAGAATCTACTTTGGATAGTGATGATGAGGAATATGCTATGGACGTGAGAGACTTCAAGAAGTTCTTTCGTAGGCGAGGAAAGTTTGTAAGGCAACCTAAAGATGACAAGAAAACCTTCCGGAAAGATCGTGATGATCGAAAAGGAAAAGTTGAAAGAAAATGTTATAGGTGTGGAGACACAAGTCATCTTGTAGGAGAATGTCCAAAACCACCCAAGAGCAAACCTCAACAAGCTTTTGTGGGTGGTGCTTGTAGTGACTATGAAGGAGATGATGATGAGCCAAAGAATGATGATATTGCTCTCATGGCTCACAACTCAAATGAGGTACTCTCCGACTCATCTTACTCCTCTATAGATGATGATACTTTACAAAATGAATATAACAAACTTTGTGAGTTAAGCTTAAAAATCATAAACAAAAATAAATTTTTGAAAACTAAAAAGGAGTTTTTAGAAAATGAAATCTATGAGTTAAAAGAAAAAGCTAAGAGATTAGAAAAGGGTAAAGGTATTGACACCTCATGCAAATCATGAAAAGAACTTAAACTTGAAGTTGAGAAACTTAAAATTACTCAAAATGATCTAATCAAACAAACCACAAAGTTTAAAAAGTTCGATAAGAGCATTTCATGTGCGGATGAAATTATGAAACTTCAAAAGTCACCTTTTGATAAAACAGGTCTAGCTTTCAGGAAAGTAGAAATCATTAAGGGTCAAACGAAACAAGAAAAGAACGCACATGAAACAAACAAAATTGCTACAGCAGCCCGCGGACCAGACGGAACCCAAATTAGGGTTCCGCCCGTTGGCCCCGAGGGTTCCGCCATGTCTGCTGCAGCAGTAACTCCATCCACATCGGATCGTTCAAAATTTGTTAAAGTTACATATAAAAATGGAACAAAACCTGCCTTTAGAACTGGAGTAGGACTTAGTAAAAATGAATTTAGAGCTAAGACTACTCAACCAAGACCTAAGACTCCAATTCCCAAACGCCCCTTTCCAAAGAGCAACTTCAACGCTCGACCAAACTACCAACAAGTTTGGAATCAAAACACTCCTAGACATTACCAAAATTCAAACTACATGCCATGGAACCCTTATGCTCTATTTTATTATTTGGAACAAATTAATGGTATGCTTAACCAAAATGGACCCATGAGAAATTGGGGACCAAATGTTTGAGTGTTTTTCATAAAATAGGTGTGCCTCAAAGTTTGTTTGGATCCGGATGAATGGATTAAAGATAGCAGTTGTTCAAGGCACATGACGGGTAATAAAAGCCTCTTCTCAACATATCACAAATGTGATGGAGGTAATGTTACGTTTGGTAGTAATGCTAAGAGCAAAATCATCGGAAAAGGTACAATCTCTCATGACTCCCTTTCTATAGATGATGTTGCTCATGTTGATAACTTAGGATTTAATCTTCTTAGTATTAGTCAACTTTGTCGTAATAAGTATAATGTCCTTTTTAGTGAAAACGGTAGTAAAATACTTAAAGATGGTATAACCGTAGCCAAAGGTGTCCTTAAGAACAACGTATACGTCATGAAGTTGGATTCAACATCTAGAGACAAACTTTGTCTTACCTCATTAGATGAATCTTCAACTTTATGGCATAGACGTTTAGGACACGCTAACATGAGACTAATCCAAAACCTCTCTTCCAAAGACTTAGTTCGAAACCTACCTAAGTTGAAATATGACCAACACTTTTGTGATGCTTGCAAAGTCGGTAAACAAGTCCATGGTAGCCATAAGGCTAAAAACTTGGTTTCTACATCTAGGTGTCTAGAACTTTTACATATGGATTTATTTGGTCCATCCGCTATACAAAGTTATGGAGGCAACTTCTACACTTTGGTCATAGTTGATGATTACTCAAGATATACTTGGACAAAAATTTTGAAAAGTAAAAATGAAGCTTTTGATAAATTTGAGATTCTAAGTAAGAAAATTCAAAATCAAGTAGGGTCTAATATTATGTCTATTAGAACGGATCACGGTCGTGAATTTGATAATGAATTTCAATTTGGTAAATTTTGTGATAATAATGGAATAACTCATAACTTTTCGGCTCCACGTACTCCTCAATCTAATGGTGTAGTAGAACGTAAAAACCGGACATTGCAAGAGATGAGTAGAACAATGCTTAATGACCAAAACATTCCACAAAAGTTTTGGTGTAATGCCGTCGACACTTCAACGTACATTTTAAATCGAGTCCTAATTAGACCATTTTTGAATAAAACTCCTTATGAACTATATAAAGGTAAAAAGCCTACATTAGGATACTTTAGAGTGTTTGGGAGTAAATGTTTCATTCTTAACACCAAGGATTATCTCACCAAATTTGACCCAAAGTCTTATGAAGGTGTATTTCTTGGATATTCACAAAATAGTAAAGCTTACATTGTTTTGAACAAAGAAACCTTAAGAGTCGAGGAATCGTTAAACGTAACATTTGACGAAAGTCCACCTCCCTCTAAGACATCACCTTTGGTAGATGATGACTTAGTTGAAAGCCAAGCAATTGAATGTCAAGAAAACTTAGGTAATGACAAGGAAGATGAACTATTAAACAAAGAACTTGTCAATGTCAAAGAATCTAAAAGTCATCCATTAGACGGTGTCATAGGCAACATTAACGAAAGAACACTTAGATCAAAAGTTCAAAATGAAAAGCAACTACTTTTGTTTCGTGTCAACCATTGAACCGAAAAACATTAATGAAGCCATTAAAGATGAACCTTGGGTAATTGCAATGCAAGAAGAATTAAACCAATTTGTTAGGAATGATGTATGGACATTAGTACCTCAACCAAAGAGTCAAACAATAATTGGAACAAAATGGGTCTTTCGTAATAAAATGGATGAAAATGGAATTGTGTCTAGAAACAAAGCTAGGCTAGTAGCACAAGGATATAATCAACAAGAAGGCATTGATTACGATGAAACTTTTGCTCCGGTAGCTAGGCTCGAGTCAATTAGAATATTACTTGCTTATGCGTGTGCACATAATTTTAAACTCTTTCAAATGGACGTCAAAAGTGCATTTCTAAACGGAGTCATTAATGAAGAAGTGTATGTTGCTCAACCACTGGGCTTCATCGATTTTGAAAAACCTAATTATGTTTACAAACTTAAAAAGGCTCTTTACGGACTTAAGCAAGCTCCAAAAGCATGGTATGATCGACTTAAAACATTCCTAGTTGACCATAAGTACACCATAGGCTTAGTTGATAATACTCTCTTCACTAAGAAGAACGATTCACATATTATCATAGTCCAAATCTATGTTGATGACATTATATTCGGATCAACTTGTCAAGAATTATGTGTGGATTTCTCAAAAATCATGCATGATGAGTTTGAAATGAGTATGATGGGAGAACTCAACTTTTTCCTAGGACTCCAAATTAAACAACTTGAAGATGGTATCTTCTTTAACTAATCTAAATATATTAAGGACATGCTTAAGAAATTTGGACTAGAAGATTCGAAACCTATCAAAACTCCCATGTCCATGGAAACTAAACTCACCAAGGATGAGGAAAGTGAATCTGTAGATAGCACTAAATATAGAGGTATGATTGGTAGTCTACTTTACCTAACGGCTAGTAGACCCGACATTATGTTTAGTGTTTGTCTATGTGCTCGTTTTCAAGAAGATCCTAAAACTACCCATCTCGAAGCCGTTAAAAGAATTTTTAGGTATATTAAGGGCACTACACATTTAGGTTTATGGTATCCCAAAGGAACGGGAATAGACACCATAGTGTATGCCAACTCGGATCATGCCGGTGACTATGTCGATAGAAAAAGCACAAGTGGTATTTGTACTTTTGTTGGACATTGTCTCACCTCATGGTTCTCTAAGAAGCAAACGGCTCTTGTTATCTCAACAACGGAAGCCGAGTACGTTTCGGCCGGAAAGGCATGTCAACAAGCTCTTTGGATGAAGCAAGCTCTTGTCGACTACGGAATTCAACTCAACGACATCACAATTCTTTGTGACAACAAAGGTGCCATTGATCTTAGCAAAAACCCGGTTCAACATGCTCGTACCAAACATATTGAAATCCGTCATCATTTCCTTCGTGACAACGTTCAAAAAGGAAATATCTCAATTGAGAAAGTTTCTTCCGAAGACAACATAGCCGACATTCTCACAAAACCTCTTAAACGTAAACCTTTTAATCTTCTTAGGCTAGGCTTAGGACTCAAGGAACCAACATTGTAGTTTAGGACATTAGACAAAAATCACAAAAATCAAAACAAATCCAAAACCATTTTTCTCAGCAGGGTCGGCGGAACCCTCAGCCATAACGGACGGAACCCAACTCAGGGTTCTGCCGTATCTGTCGACCTGCAGAAACATTTTCTTTGTTTATATTAAACCAAACACCCATTATCTCAAACCACCATTTCAAGGCTGCTACTATTCACTTCACCACTCATCCACACCTACGAATTCTTGGTCCTCCATTCATTTACATTGCAAATCAATCATCATTTTAAGTATTCTTAACATTATTACAATCCTGATCTGAGTCTAGGAATTCTATTTCTTGCACAAAAAACAAAAACTTGGGGTTATGCACTAACTTGAAAAACTCATGCATTAGATTAGGTGTTTAATAAAACTAATCATGTTTCCCATAGTTAGGAATTGCATCTTTAATTAGTATAAACATGTTTGCTAAAACACCCCATGTAAAATCTTTCCAAAAAAATTTCTCACAAGTAGGACAAATATTTTTTCGTCTCACATTGAGAATACAAAATCGAAACGTTATTTTTAAAACATCACTTGCATAATGTCTCTTGAATGCAAAAGGGAATACATAACCAATATGTATTTTCGGGTACATTCAAACGAAGCTACATTGAACTAGGAGCGTTTGGGTTATCTTTTGGTTTATAACAAAACTTGCATAAAACGATTTTGAAGCATCAAAATGAGTCAAGATAACCGCACCTCCACATTGTTTTCATATAGGCACACACTAGAACTTCCACATTATAATAGTGGTTTACGTAAACTAAAATGTGAAATTTTGTTGTTCTAGGAATCATCATGCCTCCTGTAACCCACTACGACCACAAGGACACCATTAAGTACCTACCAAAACACCACAAAACCAAAGGCCTTACCGCAAATCAAGTAAACGTTTTCAAAGCCCTAGAAAAACACTATGTCCATGAGGGTAGAACCATAGACCCATCTTTCCTAGAAGACACAAACCTTTACGCCGATTTTGCCACAATAAACTTTGAGTGTCTTTTGAATATCGACGAGCCTATTTGTCCTAGGTTCATTCTAGAGTTCTATGCATCATGCGTCCTCTCAACGGATGATTATGGTCATATGTCTATCCACTTTAGGGTTAGCGGTCACCAATACTCCTTCACTCTTGAGGAGTTTGCTCAAATCTTAGGTGTTCCAAACCATGGTACTTGCCTCTATTCCGACTTGCACTCCCTCTCAACTCTTGACAACCTTCAAGACCGTATCCATCCTTATGACACACCTCTTGTCTCAAAAGACGTTCTCCGTGACCACCTCTTTGTTAGGACCACCACCACTAGGAGAACTCATTCTGGGAATGAGGTCGATAAGGACCCATATGGAATGGAAATGAACGAACTTAAACCTCAATTCAAGAAATGGGAGGAAGTCCTTAGAGCCAATGTCATTAGCACAATAGGGAACCGTGACCATATCAACCTTTGCCTTTCCTACATGCTCTACTCCTTGTCCGTTAGGCAACCCTTCAATCTTTCCTACTACATAGCAAAGAGAATGGCCGACATTCCCGTGCATGGCACAACGGCTATGCCATATGGAATGCTCTTGACCCGTCTCTTTAGGTTCATCTCACCCATTCCACCAACTTCAAATGGTCTTCGTCTTGACTACACTCTCATTCCACACACCTTTGTTCCACTTAGTGATAAGAGAGTCTACAAAGCCAAAGGAAAACGCCCACATCCTCCTACCTCATCTTCATCTTCCTCAATGAGTGAAGATGAAAATTTGCCAAACTCTAGGCTCCCACCTCTAGAATACCTTTCCCAACTTCCGGATATTCCAAATGAGTCGGAGGAGTTCAAGCAAACAAAGGGGATGTTCAAAAACATCGGGAGATTCCTCGGGAAGATGAAGAAGAAGATGGACCGTCAATGAGTGCGGGTGTGTTAGGAGTGTTTGGCACAAGGTGCTATTGAAACAATTTGGTCGGTTAAACAATATTTGTGATGTATTTGTGTGTTAGTACAATGTTTGATACACTTTGGAACATGTTTTAACTAACAATGATGCAGGGAGACAACTTTTGGCAAGTTGTCAAATTTTCAAGTTTATGATATTTTCACTAAGTATAGTGAAATTCTCGACCTCAAGGTCAAAGTCCTATGAAATGCACGTTTGCGTGTCTAATTTTTGCATTGCCTAACCAGAAATGCCTTATCTCTTTGATTTTAGGAGTTTTCGAAAATTTTGAAAATCATCTCGCGGGTCAAAAACGTGGACTGCCACAATTTTCACCCCTGGCGGATCTGACGGTACCCAAATTTGGGTTCCGCCAGTACAATTTCTGGGAATCCCAGAATTCGCCCAACGGACCAGGCGGCACCCTCAGATGGGTTCCGCCTGTGTATTCTGAGGGTGCCGCCAGCTTCCTGCAGAATTTTAGTTTTTATTTTCACAATTTCAACATCCAAACACCAAAATCCAATCCTTTTAGGTAGAAACCCATTACTTGCAATGTGTTTAGCAAAATAGGATACTCCTTCTTCCATAAACTTAACCAAAACCAATTCCCGTCAAAATTCAAATTTAACCATAACAACCTCAAGGACCCCTCAAACATTAAGGAAGGAACCCTTTTAAGGGATCCTTGAAATCCCTCAGATTTTTACTATCACAAATCCACCAAAACCACTAAGCATTTAGTGCAAAACTTGTCTTCTCACTTCACCATTTTCATTGGATTAACTCCCATGACATGACAACCCACAATTAGTTTTCCAAATCATTAGAAACCTCCATTTTTGTATGGACTAACATCAAATCCAAACATTCCTTTCCATAATTCATCAACACTATAAATTAACACAACTTCTCAACCTTATAAACCATGACTAAGTCAACAAACACCTCTCAACCATCAAGACCCATCCGGAAAACCGCCCGGATTAGTGTTAAACCACTATGGTCCAATCAACCCATCAACCTAACCTCCTCATCCTCAGATGAATTCACATCACCCATAAAAAATGAACACTTTTTGAACCTTGCATCTCCATCACCATCACCCAATCAACCAAATGAGCTCACTCCACCACCAACTAAATCACCTATTGACCCAACTCCAGCAAGTGCTCCAACTCAACCATCCAAAACCTCATCACCATCACCATTACCCAAAATTGAGCCAATGGAACTCTTTGGGTCTCCTCCCACATCACCACACCCATTTGTCCAAGATCTTAATGATCTTCCACCAAGACCTACACAACCACCACCTTTTGCAAATCAATCACCAAGGTCAATTCTAGACCTTGATGAGGATCTTAACCTTAACCAACCATCACAACAAGTGTACCATCCACCCACACCATTGTTGTTTCACCCCATCTACCATGACATCCATGGTCCTCTATATGGAGAACCAAACTTTGAACACCATGATCACCCAAATCCACCTCACCCTCAACCTCAAACCTTTGAGTCTTTATTTCCTTCTTATGAGGATATCCAAAACATGGTTGAAAACCATCTCCATCAAGCAATGGAATTTCAAACCACATTGCTTGACTCAATACCAAACCCATCATCCACCCAAGAACCACAAACCAACCAACCCTCAAACCATGAAACCAAAACCAACCCATTTCAACCCACTCATCACCATGCTTGCTCAAATTGTGAGCAAATGGGTGAAACCATCAAAACATTGCTTAACCAATTCCAAAATGAAACCCGTTTTGCATTCCAACATGTCATTGAACGTTTGGATTCACTTTCCCACCCCAACAAATCCTAGGCAACCTATGGAGGCCGTTTGCCCCAATCTAGGAATGTAGGATTTTATTTTTTTTTCTTGGTTAATTTTTTTTTAGTTTTTGTTTAGAAGTAGAAGAATAGTTCTCATTTCTTGTCTTTTGACTTTTAAAAGTCAAAATTTTACTTGGAATGATATTTCTTTCTACTAACTTTTGTGCATTGTTGGTTGATCACTCTTTGATTTTTCAATATGGTTGCAATGTGTGTGGTAACTACATTCTTGACTATCTATATCACCAACTAACATTTTTTTGTAGGGTCCAAAATCCATGTTTCCCATCTTGGCACTCCATTTAGGGGGAGTATCAACCAAGGGGGAGTATGAGCATTATTCCGCTTCGCCACTCTACTTTTTGTTTCGACAAAAAGGGGGAGAAATATATTGAACTTTCAATACTTAATATGATTTTCATAAATTAAGTAAAACAAGGTTAATATAAAAAAAAAATTAAGTCTTGAAAACCAAGATTTTGCATGTTACTTAAAAACAAAGTTTATGTTTTGTCATCAACAAAAAGGGGGAGATTGTTAATACAAATATCGCCTAAAAACGTTATTTATATTTTACGATCTTCACTAAGTTTTGTTAATGACAAAATGTAAACTTTAGTTTCTAAGCAAAGCATAATCTTACTTTTTAAGACTTGCATAAACTAGAATTTTGCTACATTTTACATTTCATAAAACACAACACAAGTTTATTTTTTAAATTAGAAATTGTCACATCACATTTATGGCAAGTTTTGTCATTATGTATTTATGGAAAGAAATGTGTTTGACTAACTTTGTTGTTGCCTGCAAACTTTGTATTTGACTTGTTTTTAAGTGATGTGACATTGTTTGGTTGCTAGGAGTTATGAGACAAGACCTTGTTTGGTTTGAAGAGTTATTGCAAAAACCTACTGCAGACCCGGCTGTACCGTGGGGGTACACGGGCGGAACCCATCTGAGGGTTCTGCCTGATCCGCCAAGCATGCAGAATGTTGTGCTATAAATACCAAGCCATAACTTGATTTTTGGCTAACTTCTTGAGATCATATTTTACACACACACTCATCTTTTCTTCTAACCTCTTAACATTGTAAATGTGAAGTTTCCTTTTGTAGCAAAGAAGCTCACAAGGTCATCAAAAGTTACAAGTTTTCAACACAACGTTGCAAGACGTGTTAGCTTAGTATTGTGTGAACTCTTATTGTTTACACGTCATTTGTTTGTGTATATTCTGTAGTGAGTGGTTAGTATTTTAGTCCTCAAAATACAAAGAGTGTTAGGAGTTGTTGTACCCTAGTAAAAGAACTAACGGGAGTGGTTGTACCCTTGTAAAAGAACTCGACATTTAGCTTTGTGTCGGTAAAAGTATAAGCGACGTGTAAGGTTTTCTCCGCCGGTGAAAGGAGCTTGTTGACTAGTGAAAGAAAATCTCGAGTTAGATACTCGGGGCGTGGACGTAGGGCAAGGAAAAAGAGTCCTTGTAGCCGAACCACGATAAATACTCGTGTTGTGGTTTGATCGTTTCTTTCATTTACTTGCATGTTATATATTGTGTTTGTGCATATATCTTTGATCAAACGGAAAGTTTCAAAGCTAACTTAACAAGTTAAAAAGATTTTAATCGGTAAACTATTCAACCCCCCTTCTAGTTTTCCACACCTTATATAAGCTTGTGGATCTGTTTTGTGGCTTGAGTCATCATACTACTTAGAAAACTTTGAAAACATATTATTAAGGTAGTGTTTGGAAGAAGAGTGTATGTTTAGTTGTTGTGATTATTAGGGGTTAAGTTTGACTTACCTACTGTTCTTAGGCTCATAACAGGCCATTTCAACCTTTGGTTTGGTCACTAATTCAAGTAAAAGTCAAAATCACAACAAATCACACCCACAGTTCATCTGTTAGAGTTTTGAAGTGTCAAAATCTTATAATTAGCTTAAATCTGGTTAAGCTTACTTGAGATAGCTTCACTTAGGGTTTATAAACATCAATAAATCATCCATGCTCAGTTGAAACTCATAAAAGTCAAAATGCTCTAAAATTTTCACAAAGTCAAAAGTGCTTAATCAGGAAAAATCCATTTTTTGTAGGAATTGTCTAGATTTTTGTACTTAGAATTAGCACTTGAGCTTTTTACCAGTTGAAGCCCTCCACATAATCTGGTGAATCCCAGCAATAGCTTAATTTTGTGATTTTTCTGGTGGCTTGTGCACTAGCTCAAAGTGAGCTGCAGGGGAAGCTACTCCCCTGTGCACTAAATTCAGTTCTACTCACCCAACTTTAGTGGACCCCACAGGGCTAACCAGTGGGCCCCACAGAGTGAACCTTGGCTTTTTGAGAAGCCTTACTAGCTTTCTACCCATTCCCTGGCTTATTTTGAGCCTGAGATGTCTTGCCCCACCCTTTATTTGGCCTGCTAGTTTGTCCCTTAGTAGCATCTGTGTAACAGTTTTGTGGAGTGCTTATTTGTGCTTTTTGGCTTAATCTGTGAGCTTATTTGTTAGAATCTTGTTGTTTCTTATCCAAATAACTTGTTTGAATCATAATCCATCATTGTTGGTCCTCTGCAAGCTTATTTGAAGCTTATAGCTTGACAGTTTGACCAAAGTCAACTGTCAAGGCATTAAGCACTTGAAGTGCTTATTCACTAGGTTACAAATAATTCACTTTCACAAAAGTTACTCATAATCAGTTAATATACAGTTGTGAAAAAGAAAATTCCAAAAAATCCAAATTTAATAGAAGTGATAGCTTCTATTTAAGCCAATTGGCTTATCACCTCATCTTATTTATAAGCTAATCTCATTTTTATATTTTTCCTAGGCTTCTGGTAGTTAAAAATAATTTTAGTAATTTTCACAGATTTTTCCTGCATCATTTGGTATTTTTCTTAATTTAAATTAGTTTTTAATAATTATTAAATAGTTAATAATTAATATTAATTAATTAGAAAATAAAAAAAATACAAATTTAGTTTTAAAATTAGTTTTTAGTTATTTTTAATTTTTCCAAATTTTATTTTCAATTTTCTAGTGTAATTTCACAATTAATTAGAATTTAGGTTAATTTAAGTAATTAAAAAGTAATTAATAAATAGTTAATAATTAGTAATGGTTATTTCAAAAGTCTTAAAAATATATTTTTAGTTCTAAAATTAATTTTATAGTATTTTAGATTTTTCTAAGTTTAAATTTTATTTTCCTAGGTAAATTTCATAATTATTTGTAATTTAGGATAGTTTAATTAATTAAAATTAAATAGGAAATTAGTATTTAATTAATAATAAATATATAAATTGTGTAAAAAATAATTTTAATTTTCCAAAAATTTTCTTTAATCATTAGGATTGTAAAAATATCATTTTTATACCAGTAGCCTTTTTAGATACTCTCACTCACGTTTTATTTACGTACGTTTTTTCAGCAAACGTACGTTTTTTAGGTTTTAGCTAAATTCTTCTCAATCTAAATTCAAGTAATCAATCACATAGCTTTCCTAAGCTATTTCTTTTCATAATTCTTAAATAATTCTCATCACAACCCTTTTTTGTGAATAAACACCCGATCACAAGCACGTTCAGATACAATTCACACCTGGTCGGGGTATAACGACCTGATGATTTCCTATATTACCCGGAGATTGACTCTAGGCTGTTTAACTTGGTTGACCATTCCCTGTTCAATTTAACTTGACCGTTTAGCATCAACCAATCGTGTAACTATATTATTCCTAGAGTCGACTAAAGAGTCAGGGAAAAGGTGTTTTGATGAATAATCCAGTACATTCGGAGAGGGAAGAGCATTCTCTGTATTTAAACTAGATGAGGCGGGGGTAGAATAGCGGGGAGTAGATGATTGGCACAGAACAGTCAACCTAAATTGACCAAGTATATGGTCAACAAGGCCAAACTACCTAGACCAATACTTCCGGGTAATATAGAGTATCACCAGGTTGTTATGTCCCGACGAGGTGTGGATTGTGCTTTAGCGTGCTTGTGATCAGGTGATTATTCACAGAAAGGGGTTGTAATGAGAATTATTTGAGAATTATGAAACGAAATAGCTTAGAAAAGCTATGTGATTGATTTCGGGAATTAAGATTAAGAAGATTTAATCTAAAACCTAAAAACGTACATTTTAATTAAAACGTACACTGATGAACGTGAAAGAAAGTACAACTGATGAACTGAAAAGGCTACGAGTGTGAAATTATTGTTTTTACAATCCTAATGAGCAAAGAAAATTTTAAGAAAAAGATAAATTATTTTTACACTATTTAAGTATTTATTATTAATTAATTACTATTTATTTATTTATTAACTAATTATATTAATTTAAATTATTACAAATTACTAAAAAGACTTAGATAATTAAGAAGATTTTTATAAATCTAATTAACCATCACAGGAATCCTGAAAAATTATAAAAAGTTGATTTTATGTATTTTTAAACTAATTTACTAATTATTATTCTAATTATTTATTAATTACCAATTAAACTAATTATATTATAAAAAATATAAAATGAACAGTAGAAATTCTAGAAAAATTTATAAATTTTCTTTAACTTATATAAAAGCTAGAAAAATTATAAAAACTAGTTGTTACTTAATAAAATCTAATTATGCTATTTAATTCTTAATTATTAATTAACAATTAATCAAACTAAAATTAATTCTAAAAATTACTAAATGACAAAAGAAAAGTCTGGAAAAATTTCTAAAATTACTTTAATATAAAACAGATGTAATAAAAATATAAAAATGCTAGAGTGCTTGGAAATAAGCTAAAAAGAAAATTAAAAATATAATTTCTATTAAATAGAAGCTATCACTAAAATTAAATTTGCTTTTTTTGTGTTTTTTCTTTTACCAAACTATTTTTACACTAAAAAATAACAACTTTTATAAAAACACTTTTTATGAAACTCAGAAATAAGCTCTTTGAGTGCTTATTAGTCCAACAGTTGACTTTCTTTGACTAAACAAGGAAACAAGCTCAAATAGTCTTATGTGGGACCCACAATGGTGGAATCTGGTTCACTTAAGTCATTTGGACAAGTTTAAGCAAGATTCAAACAATTAAGCTAGCCGAATAAGCCAAAAGACCACAATAAGCACTTGCTTATCTGGAGACTGAGACAGAAATGGGACAGACAATGAGGGTGGATTCAAGTGGGGTCCACAGGGTCTAAGGTCAATCTCTTGGTCAAAACTTCAAGGTTGCCAGGAGAGGGGTTGGGAGAACCCAAAATTGGACTGTGGGGCCCACTGGGGTAGCCACAATCAACCACCAAAGTTGGTGGTGTAAGGTGGTATACTGATGCACAAGGGAGTCACTTCCCCTGTAGCTCAGTTTGAGAGGCAAATTGGTTCACAAGAAAAATTCACAAAAATAGAACAAGTGTGAGAATCTCAAGTTTAGCTGATAGACTAACACATATCGAAAGCTCAAAGCTTGAAATCTTACACAAAATTCACAAATATTCATGCCATTTTAGAGAAAACTGAGTTCATGAAACTTTGACTTTTTATAAAAACTTGACAAGTTGACTTTGGTGACTTTTGATCTAGGTTTACTGGATGATAATGATATTATAAGTTATAATGAAACTAAAATAAGCTAACTTGAACACTTTTGCAAAGATTTGAGTGGTTGTGATTCTCAAAAACCTACACAGTTAACTGTGTAGGTACATTTCACAAGGATTTGACTTTTTTCTCAAAATGACACTTATTTTTATAGTTTTACAATCCTAATGTAACCTAATGTGGTATGTTAGAACTGAGAATGACAACAATCACAGGCCTAAACCCTTTGTATCAGGCTAATCCAAACACTCCCTTTACTTGACAGTTGTGAGGATTTTCAAAGTAAACAAAGGATTGAAACCTAACAACTAACACAGAAGCAGGTATTATGATTATATAAACCTGTTTAAGCCCAAATATCTCAAAAATAACAACAATAACTTGAAAATCAATAATATGCTAAAATTGACTAAAAATGGAAATACTAGGCAACTATTAAATCTAATGAACAACTATGACACTTTAGGTTATATTATCAATAAAAAACTTTAAATAAAACAGGATCAAGCAATAACAATCATATTTATAGAAAATGAGCTTTAAAATGGGTAAATGGCTTACAGTTGAAGCTTATGAGCATCCAAACCAAAGAACCAAGGACCCTAACTCCTCCCAAGAGGATCTAAACCAATTTTCCACAGCTACTTTGCTTCCAATAGTGCTCTGAACCCATAAATCAAATCCAAACTCACAGTTGACTTTTGTTGACCAATTTTGTATTTTTGAATTTTGAAACTAAACCAAGTTTTAATGTTACTAAAAGCTTTTACAAGCTTTCTGGGAGCTTATATGTCTTATTTCAGTCCATCATAACAAGTAAAACTAGCATTTACTTATAAATGAAATTTTGAAAGAAAATTGTACCAAATGAAAATCAAACTGAGATACTTGAATTCATCACTTAAAAAGATTCAAAATACACTTAATTGACTGAGTTTTACACTAGAAAGCTTACAAAATACAATGACAATCTAAAAATTATACATTCGACCTAATTATTGCTAAATTAAACTAGATATCTCTCTCAACTGCTTCCCTTCTCTTTATATGGCATCCATTGACTTCCTTGAACTTTTTTGAGTGAATCCCACCCATTGGATTGGGTGGGAATAATCTTAGCCATTTAAAACAATTTTGGCGCCATTTTTATTTATTTGTCAGGAGGTTTGAGTGAGGGTAATATAGATACAATTAAGGATTTTTGGATGTTTGTGGGAGTTGGGGGAGACATGGAGTGGGTTTGCTGAGGTGTAAGAGGGGGAAGGTTGAGTGTTGGTTTGGTTTTATAGGTTGGGAGGAGAGGAAGGTAAATGGTTTGACCTTTGTTGACCAAGGGAAAAACGGGGGAAGTATATTTTTTTGAAGGTGGGCTGGGTGATGGTGAATAGGCCAAGGGTGAGGTTTGTTTGGGCTTGGAGTGATAAGGTGGGCTTGGATTATATTTGGGGTTTAAGTAAAAAGGGTCCGGTTGGTAATATTAAGTAACAAGGACCAATTTTGTCATTTTAGATTTTGTAGGGACTAAAGGTGAATATTCTCAATAGTTATCACAAGGACCAAATTTGTCATTTAAGAATAGTTCAAAGGTATTTTTGGCATTTTTCCATTTTTCAAAACCCAGGGACTATTTTTGACAGTTTTCAAACTTGAGGGACCAAAGTTGTCATTTTCGATTTTTTACTTTTAAGGATTTCTTTTGACAACTTGTGAATCCCAAAGGACCTTTTATGATATTTTTACATGTTTTGATTTACCAGGGACTAGTTTTGACAATTTTGAAAGTTGAAAGACTGAAACTGTAAATTATGTAAATTTGACTTGTTTTTTTTATCAGTTTTCAATCCTTTTGCATAAAAACACAATCCATGGATATTTTTATGTATTTTAAGGTATTCCTGTGTGTTTTCAGATGTTTTCGCAGTTTAAATGTGACAGAAATGATGAGTGTTTGAGCACTCATCGATCCCCCACACTAAACTATTGCTAGTCCCTAGCAATCTTTTTTAGAGAAAAATTAATGGATTTGAATCTCTTTACCAAAAGCCATCACTTCTGGAGTAGCCAAATATATCAGTTCAAGTAAGAACTATGGGCCACTTGATAACCATATGATTTTTAGCAAACCACCAGCTTTCAACGGTTTTGATTTGTCTTTACCAAGAGCCGTTTGCTCCTTGACTAGCCAACTCTTGATGGACCTAGTCAACATCTTGGTGAGCTGATTACCAATTATGGTTTTTCCACTGCCTTTTCCACAAGCCATAATCTTGCGGGCTAGCCAACTCATTCACTTTTTAGGATATGGCGAGTTGAGGTACCATACAGTTTTGGGCAAATTGCAAGCCGCCAACGGATTTGATTTATCTTTACCAAGAGTCGTTCGATCCTGGATTAGCCAATCCCTTTGTCGGTTAGACATGGCGGACTGATAACCACAAAAATTTTGAAATAAAGTGAAAAAATTTTGTAAATTTTGGGCCAAAATGGGGGTACTTGAAAGTATTTTGTGATAAAATTCGCTAGAATCCCCCCCCCCCCCCCCCACACTTAGAATTGAATATTGTCCTCAATATTCAAAGTCCCGGCTATTATGCCGAATCTTTTAACGTAAAAAGATAATATTCTAAACTAACTGCGGAAATACTATTTTTCACTTTATTTATATTTACATACAGACACACATTTTTTTGAGAACTTATATACATATATACATTTTCAAACAGCGGGGGGCGGGGGGGGGGGGGGGGGGGGGGGGTTGGCCGTTCCCCCACACTTAGATGGTAGAAAGTAGAAACAAATCAGAGATACGGGTGAAAACCCGTATTGTGCTATTGTTTTTGTTCATCGAGTCGCTAGCTTGACTCGATCCCCGAATTCAATTGTCCTTGGGGAAAGTTTGGAGATCCGGGACAACCATGGATGGTATGTCCTCTCCAAAGTAATGTTTCAAACGATGCCCATTCACTTTGAAATTTGGACCATCATTTTGAGATAATTCGACGGTGCCATAAGGATAAACCTTAGCGATAGTGAATGGGCCAGTCCATCGGGTCTTAAGCTTTCCCGAGAAGATCTTGAGTCTAGAGTTGAAAAGAAGGACTCGATCACCAACGTTAAAAACGTGGTTCTTGATTTTGGAGTCATGAATCTTCTTTGTCTTTTCTTTGTAGATCAAAGAGTTCTCGTAAGCTTGATCACGAAGTTCATTTAATTCATTCAGTTGAACTTTCCGATGAACACCCGCAGTTTTGAGGTCAAAATTTGCATGCTTAAGAGCCCAATAGGCTTTGTGCTCAAGCTTGATCGGAAGATGGCACGCTTTCCCGTACATAAGTTTGTAAGGCGCACACCCAATGGGTGTTTTGTAAGCCGTACGGAAAGCCCAAAGTGCATCATCTAATTTATCCGACCACTATGCACGATTTTCACCTACAGTTCTTTCCAAAATTCTCTTAATTCCTCGATTGGAAACTTCTACTTGTCCACTTGTTTGTGGGTGGTACGCAGTAGAAAGACGGTGAGTTACACCATACTTTTGCATGACTTTATCGAATTTGTCATTGCAAAAATGTGTACCACAATCACTGATAATAGCACGTGGAATTCCAAATCGAGCGAAAAGAGCTTTCAAAAATTTCACAACTACTCAGGCATCATTTGTGGGTAAAGCTTTCGCTTCAACCTATTTTGACAAGTAGTCAACGACCACGAGTATGTATTTGTTTCCATGAGATGACGGAAATGGCCCCATAAAGTCGATGCCCCAAACGTCAAAGATTTCCCAAACTTGAATTGCATTTTGAGGCATTTCGTTCTCATGTGAAATATTCCCGTGACGTTGACAAGCCTCACAGGATTTGACTAATTCCTGGGCATCCTTGTAAATTGAGGGCCCATAGAAATCGGAGTCAAACACCTTTTTCGCGGTGTAGTTTGGATTGTGGTGGCCCCCCGTGGAACCAGTATGGCAAGCCTTAAGAATTTCAGTGGCTTCTTGGCCATAAACACACCGCCGGATGACTTGATCCGCACATATTTTGAACAAGTAGGGGTCGTCCCAGAAGTAATGTTTTACATCTTTGAAGAATTTATTTTTTTGTTGGGACGACATCCCTTTCACCACCAAGTTACCCGCAAGGTAGTTTGCAAAGTCGGCAAACCATGGGGTAATAGAGTCTCCACGAAAGGTAACCGCATTGAGTGTCTCGAGAGGGAATGTTTCATTAATTTCTTTCCTCTCGAAGACATCTTGGTGGGGGTTTCCCAATCGGGAGAGATGATCAGCAGCTAGGTTCTCAGCTCCTTTTTTATCACGAATAATGATATCAAATTCCTGTAGGAGAAGAACCCAACAGAGTAGTCTCGGCTTTGAATCTTGTTTTGCAAAGAGGTACTTCAAATCCGAGTGATCCGTATACACTATACTTTTGGTCAGTATCAAGTATGGCCGGAATTTTTCAAAAGCATACACCACAGCTAATAATTCTTTTTCGGTGGCGGTGTAATGGCTTTGAGCCTCGGTCATAGTTTTGCTGGCATAGTGTATAGGCTGAAAATGTTTTGTTTTTCGTTGCCCCAAGACTGCCCCTATCGCATAATCACTAGAATCACACATGAGCTCGAAGGGCAAGTCCCAATCGGGGGCAACAAGAATCGGTGCCTCAGTAAGCTTTTTCTTTAATGTTTCAAAAGCTTTGATGCACTTGGGGGAGAAGATAAAAGGAGCATCCTTTTCGAGGAGATGGGTCATAGGCCGGGCGATTTTAGAAAAATCTTGAATAAACCTATGATAGAAACCGGCATGACCCAAAAAGCTCCTGACACCTTTGACGGTAGTGGGATGAGGTAATTTTGCAATGACATCCACTTTGGCTTTGTCAACCTCAATCCCGTTCTTTGAAATTTTATGGCCGAGGACAATGCCCTCTTTGACCATAAAGTGACTCTTCTATCAATTTAGACATAACTTTGTGTCTTCACAACATTTTAGCATGCTGTCTAAATGGGAGAGACATGATTGAAAAGAATCCCCAATGACCGAAAAATCTTCCATAAAGACCTCCATAGTTTTCCCGATCATGTCGGAAAATATGGCCATCATACATCTTTGAAACGTGCCCGGAGCATTACATAAGCCAAATGACATACGTTTATAAGCAAAAGTTCCATAGGGGCACGTGAAAGTGGTCTTTTTATGATCTTGCGGATCAATGGGAATCTGAAAGTAACCCGAGAAACCATCGAGGAAGCAATAGTACTCATTCCCCGCTAATCTCTCGAGCATCTGATCCATAAAGGGCAAAGGAAAATGATCTTTACGGGTGGTGTCATTTAACTTGCGATAGTTAATGCAGACACACCATCCTGTAACCAATCGAGTTGGATTCAACTCATTCTCCTCATTTGTGACAACAGTAATGCCACCCTTTTTTGGAACACAATGAATTGGGCTAACCCAAGGACTGTCCGAGATAGGGTAAATCAATCTGGCATCAAGAAGTTTTAAAACTTCTTGTTTGATTACCTCGTGAATTTTTGGATTCACCCTTCTTTGTTGTTGGACTGCAGGTTTGAAGTCGTCCTCCATTAAAATCTTGTGAGTACAAAATTCAGGGTCAATGCCCTTGATGTCGGAGAGTCGCCAAGCAATTGCTTGTTTATGAGACTTCAAAACCTTTATGAGAGCAGCCTTTTCCTCAACACTTAAGTCTTTTGCAATTATGACGGGTAATTTATCATCACCCTCCAGAAATGCATATTCAAGATGAGGCAGCAAGTCCTTAAGTTCAACCTCAGGGAAGACATCAGTTTTCTCAACATTTTTTACTTCCTCTTTATGAAGTGTTTGTGATAGAACAGGAAGAGGAGAGGGATCTTCGTTTAATAAATTCTCAAGTAGGAGAATATCCCTCTCGGGGTCAATCTCTTAGTTATCGATTCCATCAGAAATTGAATTACTTTTGAGAAACGCCTCAATTTCTTCTAAGATGAAGTCACTTCCCTCAAACGGAGTGAGGGAAGGAGAAGAATTGGCAATGATGGGGTGAGAAGACTGAGTGAGGTTTTCACTCGAAGAATCATCAATGAAACCTAAAATCTCTTGAGCATACTCCTCAGCAGCAACATCGATGACATCTATTTGATTCACCGATTCACAGTCATAATTGGAGGAGTATCTCGAAGTTTGATTTAGGTTGAAGGTGATGGCTTCCGTTCCAACACGTAATATGATCTCATGCTCAAATACATCGATAAGAGCACGCCCAGTTCTAAGAAATCCCCTTGCAAGAATGAGAGGGACCCTAAAATCGGCATCAAAGTCAACAATCACAAAATCTGCCGGAAAATGGAACTTTCCCACTTTAACGAATATGTCCTCGGCAATGCCAAGAGGACGAGAAATTGAACGATCGGCAGGCTCTAAAGTCATGCACGTGGGAGTAAGTTCGGTAAGAGAGAGTTTCTTCCACACAGAATATGGCATCAGGTTAATGCTAGCACCTAGATCGGCCAAGGCGAAGCATTCAACCATACCCGGGAAAGTACAAGGAATGAGAAATTTCCCGGGGTCTCCAAGCTTTTCAGGAAGCTTTTTCAAAAGAACTGCTGAGCAGTTCTCATTCAGAGGAGTTCTTGCCATCTCAAAGAGTTTTTCCTTATTACTTAACAGATTTTTGATTGTCGATGCAAACTTGGGCATCAAGAGAATAGCATCCGCGAAGCTAATGTCAAAGTGCAAATCTTGGAAGATTTGGAAAAATTTATCCATTTGGTGATTAGCTTTTTCGCGGAGCTTTTGTTCACTGAGACGTGATGGATAGGGAATAGAAGTTTTGGATTTAGGGTTGTCCACTGGAGTTTCTGGTGGTTCAAAGACAACTCTAGGCTTACATCTGGTTTCAGGAATAACCTGAGGTTGGACGTGTGCTGTACTTTATGAGCAAGTAGGTTGCACCTTGTCCTTTGTCACCTCAGGATCACGTTCCACTACCTTTGGAGGAGAGGGAGAAGAGGTAGTAGGAATCGCGGGTTCATCATATGAAGCACCACTTCTTGTTGTGATCGCCTTAGCATCGCCCCTCGGGTTAGCGATCGTGTTGCTCGGTAAAGTAGTACCTGAGCCCGAGGGTCGATCATTTAAAGACTTCTTGATATCAGAAATCTGGCTGACCAGCAACTTGTTCAACTCTTCTTGGGACTTCATGAATTGCTTTAACAACTCATCAGATGAAGGCCCGATTGGAACAATGGCTTGATTCGAATTAGGAATATTTGGAGCTCGATTGTTCGGATTAGGACCTTGATTTTGAAAATTACCCGTATTAGGGTTGTTGTTTCCATGAAAATATCCCGGATTGAAATTACCCTGACCTTGGTTTCGATTAAAGTTTCCTTGATGTAGGAAACCTTGATTTTGGAAACCTTGGTTTTGATTGTGAAAACCATGACCCTGATTGAAGTTACCTTGGTTTTGAAAACCTTGGTTCGCTCTATTTTGATTTTGGCCACGGTTTTGACATTTTGGTTTTGATTAAAACCAGGAGGTCCAGGGTAATAATGATGAGGACGATAGCTAGGGTCCAAAGGAGGGCGATATTGATTGCCTCCTTGATTTTGGGACCGGGCTACAGCATGAGCTTCATATGGAGTACCATCAGTAGCTGTGCAATTGTAGTAGGCATGCGGCCCACCACAAGTCATACAGACTTCCACTTTTTTAACCTCAGCAGGTAGAGGATGTTGTGGAAATGAAACTTTCTTTGTTTGGGCGAGAACCAAAGCTTGAATAGCTTCAGTGAGCTTGTCAATCTTAGCATCCGTGCTAGATTGACTCACAGAAGATGAAGTGGAAGGACCCGCATTGATTTGAGAAACAATCGGTTTGCTTCATGTAGAGCGGACCTTGGACTTGTTTTCTATGATTTGCAAAGCTTCTTTTGTGGTTCTACTCAAGAAATTACCTTCCGCGGAGGCATTGAGAGAATCCTGATCAGCTTGGCTCACACCATTGTAAAAAGTATCGAGTTGCATCAACTCTGAGAAACCATGATGTGGACACTTGCGAAGTAATTCTTTAAAACGATCCCACGCTTCACCAAAAGATTCATCATATTTCTGAGTGAACTTGGTGATTTCGTTCTTAAGACTCGTGGTCTTGGAAGGTGGGAAGAATTCATTCACAAACATTTTGACAAGATCTTCCCATGTCTCAATAGATCGAGGAGGTTGTTTTTCAAGCCAAATCCGGGCTTGTCCCTCCAGGGAGAATGGGAAGAGAAGAAGTTTCATTGCTTCACAAGAGACATTCTTGTGCTTGATGGTCGAAGTGATTTTATTGAACCATCGAATGTGAGCATGAGGATCGTCCCTCTCAAAATCGTAGAATTGACTTGAGGTTACAAGATTGAGTAACCCGGTTTTGAGCTCAAAATTATCAGCCACGATGGCTGGAACAACAATGGCATCTCCGTAACCCTCGATGGGTGCTTGGAGAAGCTCACACATGGGGCGATCTTCTGCCATGGTGACAATGGGTGTGGCAACAGTACGGATCTCATATCCGACTGTTGGTGCTGAACGTCTACGAGGTCTTCGAGGTTTCCGAACATGCTCACGTAATGGGCTCGTGGACCTTGAAGAACGAGTGCGCATGCACTAGAGATAAAAACCAATCAAAACAAAATTGAGGCAAATCCACAGTGAACTTAAACCAATAATCACAAGTAAGTGGCTTCTTTAAGAAAGGTAAACCACTCACAAGGATACAAAGGCAAGTTTTATATCTTTGGTTTGGGAACTTATTATGTACACACCCCAGTTGGTAGGTGTTCTGTCTTGGTTTGCGACGGTTGCTTTTTATGTATTTATTATTATTCACCAGAAAAGACGGATGTTTTTGGGTTTTTGTGTATGGGTTAAAAACTTTTGGACAATATTTTTGGTATCGTTTCGTTTACCAAAAAATCGTATTTCTTTAAGAATCACCATAAAAGAAACACAATATAGAAAACGTAACGATCTATTTTGTTTTTTTTTTTTTTTTTTTTTGTTTTTTTTTTTTGGTGTTCTAACACTTTAGGAAAAGTGTTAATGACTTTTTTATGTTTTGATTTAAAATTTACAAAAGTGGTGGTTTTTGTACAGTGATTGTGGTGAATTAACACTAATCTCAAATGACGCTACAGAAACGCGCACACCTCCCCGGCAGCGGCGCCAAATTTTGATTAGCTCAGAACAGTCAACCTAAATTGACCAAGTATATGGTCAACAAGTTAAAACTACCTAGACCAATGCTTCCGGGTAATATAGAGTATCACCAGGTTGTTATGTCCTGACGAGGTGTGGATTGTGCTTTAGCATGCTTGTGATTAGGTGATTATTCACAGAAAGGGGTTGTAATGAGAATTATTTGAGAATTATGAAACGAAATAGCTTAGGAAAGCTATGTGATTGATTACGGGAATTAAGATTAAGAAGATTTAATCTAAAACCTAAAAACGTACATTTTAATTAAAACGTACACTGATGAACGTGAAAGAAAGTACAACTGATGAACTGAAAAGGCTACGAGTGTGAAATTATTGTTTTTACAATCCTAATGAACAAAGAAAATTTTAAGAAAAAGATAAATTATTTTTACACTATTTAAGTATTTATTATTAATTAATTACTATTTATTTATTTATTAACTAATTATATTAATTTAAATTATTAC
The DNA here is from genome assembly GCA_030686995.1 of Artemisia argyi. Taxonomy (NCBI): domain Eukaryota; kingdom Viridiplantae; phylum Streptophyta; class Magnoliopsida; order Asterales; family Asteraceae; genus Artemisia; species Artemisia argyi. The sequence goes on from CM060676.1 coordinate 84,261,121, forward strand.
AAATTACTAAAAAGACTTAGATAATTAAGAAGATTTTTATAAATCTAATTAACCATCACAGGAATCCTAAAAAACTATAAAAAGTTGATTTTATGTATTTTTAAACTAATTTACTAATTATTATTCTAATTATTTATTAATTACCAATTAAACTAATTATATTATAAAAAATAGAAAACGAACAGTAGAAATTCTAGAAAAATTTATAAATTTTTTTAAACTTATATAAAAGCTAGAAAAATTATAAAAACTAGTTGTTACTTAATAAAATCTAATTATGCTATTTAATTCTTAATTATTAATTAATAATTAATTAAACTAAAATTAATTCTAAAAACCACTAAATGACAAAAGAAAAATCTGGAAAAATTTCTAAAATTACTTTAATATTAAAGAGATTTAATAAAAATATAAAAATGCTAGAGTGCTTATAAATAAGCTAAAAAGAAAATTAAAAAGATAATTTCTATTAAATAGAAGCTATCACTAAAATTAAATTTGGTTTTTTTTTTGTTTTTTCTTTTAACAAACTATTTTTACACTAAAAACTAACAACTTTTATAAAATCACTTTTTATGAAACTCAGAAATAAGCACTTTAAGTGCTTATTAGTCCAACAGTTGACTTTCTTTGACTAAACAAGGAAACAAGCTCAAATGGGCTTATGTTGGGCCCACAATGGTGGAATCTGGTTCACTTAAGTCATTTGGACAAGTTTAAGCAAGATTCAAACAATTAAGCTAGCCGAGTAAGCCAAAAGACCACAATAAGCACTTACTTATTTGGAGACCGAGACAGAAATGGGACAGACAATGAGGGTGGATTCAAGTGGGGTCCACAGGGTCTAAGGTCAATCTCTTGGTAAAAACTTGAAGGTTTCCAGGAGGGGGTTGGGAGAACCCAAAATTTGACTGTGGGACCCACTGAGGTAGCCACAATCAACCACCAAAGTTGGTGGTGTAAGGTGGTATACTGATGCACAGGGGAGTCACTTCCCCTGCAGCTCAGTTTGAGGGGTAAATTGGTCCACAAGAAAAATTCACAAAAATACAACAAGTGTGGGAATCTCAAGTTCAGCTGATAGACTAACACATATCGAAAGCTCAAAGTTTGAAATCTTACACAAATTTCACAAATATTCATGCCATTTTAGAGAAAACTGAGTTCATGAAACTTTGACTTTTTATGAAAACTTGACAAGTTGACTTTGGTGACTTTTGATCTAGGTTTACTGGATGATAATGATATTATAAGTTATAATGAAACTAAAATAAGCTAACTTGAACACTTTTGCAAAGATTTGAGTGGTTGTGATTCTCAAAAACCTACACAGTTAACTGTGTAGGTACATTTCACAAGGATTTGACTTTTTTCTCAAAATGACATTTATTTTTATTGTTTTACAATCCTAATGTAACCTAATGTGGTATGTTAGAACTGAGAATGACAACAATCACAGGCCTAAACCCTTTGGATCAGGCTAATCCAAACACTCCCTTTACTTGACTGTTGTGAAGATTTTCAAAGTAAACAAAGGATTGAAACCTAACAACTAACACAGAAGCAGGTATTATGATTATATAAACCTGTTTAAGCCCAAATATCTCAAAAATAACAACAATAACTTGAAAATCAATAATATGCTAAAATTGACTACAAATGGAAATACCAGGCAACTATTAAATCTAATGAACAGCTATGACACTTTAGGTTATATTATCAATAAAAAACTTCAAATAAACTCAAATAAAACAGGATCAAGCAATAACAATCATATTTATAGAAAATGAGCTTTAAAATGGGTAAATGGCTTACAGTTGAAGCTTGTGAGCATCCAAACCAAAGAACCAAGGACCCTAACTCCTCCCTTGAGGATCTAAACCAATTTTCCACAGCCACTTTTCTTCCAATAGTGCTCTAAACCCAGAAATCAAATCCAAACTCATAGTTGACTTTTGTTGACTAATTTTGTATTTTTGAATTTTGAAACTAAACCAAGTTTTAATGTTACTGAAAGCTTTTACAAGCTTTCTGGGAGCTTATATGTCTTATTTCAGTCCATCATAACAACTAAAACTATCATTCACTCATAAATAAAATTTTGAAAGAAAATTGTACCAAATGAAAATTAAACTGAGATACTTGAATTCATCACTTAAAAAGATTCAAAATACACTTAATTGACTGAGTTTTACACTAGAAAGCTTACAAAATACAATGACAATCTAAAAATTATACATTCGACCTAATTATTGCTAAATTAAACTACATATCTCTCTCAACTGCTTCCCTTCTCTTTATATGGCATCCATTGACTTCCTTGAACTTTTCTGAGTGAATCCCACCCATTGGATTGGGTGGGAATGATCTTAGCCATTAAAAACGATTTTGGCGCCATATTCTTCATTTGTCAGGAGGTTTGAGTGAGGGTAATATAGATACAATTAGGGATTTTTGGATGTTTGTGGGAGTTGGGGGAGACATGGAGTGTGTTTGCTGAGGTAGAGGAGAGGGAAGGTTGAGTGTTGGTTTGGTTTTACAGGTTGGGAGGGGAGGAAGGTCAATGGTTTGACATTTGTTGACCAAGGGAAAAACGGGGGAAGTATATTTTTTTGAAGGTGGGCTGTGTGATGGTGAATGGGCCAAGGGTGAGGTGTGTTTGGGCTTGGAGTGATAAGGTGGGCTTGGGTTATATTTGGGGTTTAAGTAAAAAGGGTCCGGTTGGTAATATTAAGTAACAAGGACCAATTTTTTCATTTTGGATTTTGAAGGGACTAAAGGTGAATTTTCTCAATAGTTATCACAAGGACCAAATTTGTCATTTAAGAATAGTTCAAAGGTATTTTTGACATTTTTCCATTTTTCAAAACCCAGGGACTATTTTTGACAGTTTTTAAACTTGAGGGACCAAAGTTGTCATTTTGGATTTTTTACTTTTAAGGATTTCTTTTGACAACTTGTGAATCCCAAAGGACCTTTTATGATATTTTTACATGTTTTGATTTACCAGGGACTAGTTTTGACAATTTTGAAAGTTTAAGGACTGAAATTGTAAATTATGTAAATATGGCTTGTTTTTTTATCAGTTTTCAATCCTTTTGCATAAAAACACAATCCAGGGATATTTTTATGTATTTTAAGGTATTCCTGTGTGTTTTCAGATGTTTCTGCAGTTTAAATGTGACAGAAATGATGAGTGTTTGAGCACTCATCAGTAGACATAACTAAGTATTGAAATAAAGCATTTAGCAATTAGGTACTATCTACTATGCTAACATTTTAACACGTATTGTTTCGGAGGATGGCAGTGGCACTGAGGACTTTCTTGGACTTTAGAAAATTAGTTGTAGTTTAGGTTTTGACCTTGTTCTCTACAACTGAAGCTCTGATACCAATCTGTAACACCCCCATTTTCACAAATCGCAGCAGATTTAGATCTGGGGTATTACCATATGGAATCACACTTACAGTAATAGAAAACGTCTCGAAAAGAGATGTTTTTATAAAATGAGTTGTCATTCATTAAATTATCAGAGTTTTATTAAGAAGAGGTCCCGTGAATCTAAGTGTGAAAAGAGTATTTTGAATGATAACAGGGTTGAAAGTCCTCCAAGTTCAGTGTCACCTTGTGCCATAGATCCGTAACAGCTATATACCTATGATACATGCTTAAAAGTCAACACTAGGTGTTGAGTGAGAGTCATAGGTTTAAGTGATAGGGTGAATACAAGTTTCCCCAGGGTTCAGATTTTATACCCTTCAAGGAAAAATGTAGGGTTTTTGATAATTGCAATGCATATACAATTATCATGAGAAAAGAGTTATTGCACTAAGCTCATGAAACCGTATGTTAACAGTCCAGATCATGGGGCACTGCAGACCCTTACATGGCGGGACGGAGATAAGGATAACTTGCCAAAGTTAATCCTTGAGAGGTTGCAAGTATAATACTTATTGGTAACCGGCTGGGGCAAACCAACGGGAGTTGTCAAACTCCAATAGATCTATCACCGAAACTTGCGTTCACTTGGGTACCCCCCCCCCCCCCCAAGTGATTATGGTTCATGAATTTTATTTATGTAATGGTGGCAGAAAGTAACACTCGTGCAATAACAAAAGAAAAAGATGTGTATTCGGTTTAAAGAAAAAGTAAGCATGTAACCCCCTCACAAGGTTTATAAAGCATTTAGAAAGAGTGAGGCTATGAACTCACTTGGGCTTAAGGATGATGTGATTGATGTGAAAGTAACTGTGAAACTAGATTGCCTTACTCATGTGTCCTGAGGGTTTTGTAGGTGTGTTTGTGTTGGTTAAGTTCTTTAGTTGTTTTAAGTTTCTTAACTAATTATTCCTAGGGTTTCTATGTTTATAACATAACACCGTTCGGGCCATCGTAATCCAAAAGTATAACTCCTCACATGAAGCTCCCTACTATTGTATTATGCTACCAACATAATACCATTCGAGCCTTCATAATTCAGAAGTATATAACTCCTAACACGAAGCTCCCTACTATTGAGTTAAACATTTTAGATTTAGTTATAACATAACATCATTCGGGCCATCATAATCCAGAGGTCATGTAGTACACGTGTGAGGAGTCATGGCACTTTAATTCGTAAACCCAACAAACTCGTCAAAACGAATACCCAAATGAAACCCCTCACATGAAGCTCCTTACTATGGTGTCATGCTTTTGTTTTTAGCATAATACTTTACTTAATAACCTTTAAGTTTCAAATATTTACAATTTCTACCCTGAACTTATATACTTTATGTTATTTAGATTTCTAACTATCCAGACTTTACAAAATTAGCCCCTATACTTATATATTTTATGAAAATGACAAAAATGACACTTAGACTTATTCGTTTTCACAATTTACCATTTATACCCTTGACTTACTAATATTTGCAAAACTAGTCCTTATAGGTTTATAACTATTATAACTTTTATCTTAAGGTTATGTAACTTTGCAAAAAGGATCCTTATACCTAATACTTCTAAGAAATGTCAAAAATAGTCCCTAGACTTAATATTTTCAGAGAGTTACCATATATTCCCCTATGCATGGAAACTTTTACAAAACTAATCCTAATTCCATGCAAACTATATTTTTATTAAACAAAAGAGTTTTCTAGCTTATGGTTTACTAATATTAGCTTATCTAAGTTTCCTAAACTAACTTATAGCTTAATTTAAGGTATCATAGCATGTATTTAGCAATTTTACTCAAATTAGGGTTACAAAATAAAAACTCTTAACGGAAAATGATCAAGGCTTAGGCAAGGGTTCTAAGGCATCCTATAACTATCCTAGGACTGTAATAAAGTTATTAGAATAAAAAATAAAGCTTACTTGGTCAAGGGGAGGGTTAACGTGGGAATTAGGGTTTTCTAGGTTAGAAATGGAACTCGACAAGGACCTAGGGCTTAGCTACTCGACTTCTATGCCTTTTAAGGCTTGTGTACTACTACTAGGACCAGAAGGTGTGAGGTGAAAGGAAAGGAAGGTGTGATTTGAGATGGTATGGATATGGGGGTGTTTATAGGCTCGCTTGGATTTGAAAGGAAGAAAGGGAAGAGGAGGTGTCACGAGGGGGGGGGAGGTGACTAATACCAGCTATATGTTGCTCATAAGAGCTAGTATGGTGACTAAGGTGGCCTAGGAGATGGCGTAGGGGTGTTTGTGGTGGTAATGAATCTGCGACACAAGGTAGTGACAAGGAGGTGATCCACCACCTTGTGTGCTAGCTTGGGAGGTGATAGGGAGGGTTCTTATGGTAACCAAGGTGCTAGGCTACTTAGTTGAGGTGCTTGAGGTGCTTATATTTAGGTTTTAACTAGTTTAGGTTTAGTTTTGACCTAATCTTACTTAGTGAGAGATTAGGGTTTAGCTTAAGGTTTAGTGCCTAGATTAGGTTCCTATGGGTGCTTAGTGACTAGGATTAAGTCCTAAGAATCTTATACTAAGTGGTGGTAGCTTATGGTAAAGATTTGGGAAGGTTTAATCTAGTTTTGGAACTTATAAACCTAGTTATGGTTTTGTGATTAAGGGACTTGTACCTAATCTTCTAAAGGGTTGTACTAAGGTTTAGGGATTCTAAGATATCCTAAATTTATTAAAGTAATTCCTACATAAGCCTTGAGTACTTTCAAACTAGTTTAGATAAGCAATTAGGGTTTTGTTAACACATAGGGCTCAATTAGGGTTTGATTAGGGTTTGTTTTGGTATTGTGATAGATTTAGTGTGTTCTGATGATAGATTACTGATTGAGCCCAAACGGTCAAACTAAATTGACCAGGTGAATGGTCAACAAGGTCAAACTGCCTAAGATTCAATCTCCGTGGAAGTATAGTGTTTCCCCGGGTCGTTATGTCCCGACAAGGTGTGGATGGTTATCAAACGGTTTCGTGATCGGGTGAATTTGGATGAAAAGGGGTTTGAGACTGGTTTGAACTAAGGAATCAACAAGAGAATAGCTTAAATAAGCTATATAAACAAGACTAGAAAGTTTGAAAACCCAGAAACGTTTAAAACTTAAAAACGCGTACGTTAACGTTTAAATAAAACGTAAACGCACAAAATTTAAAAGTGAAAACTGAAATCTGAAAACCCCCAGGGGGTGAAAATGACTTTTTTACAAACTAAAAGATAAAATAAAATTTATAGAAAAAGAAAATAAATTTTACCCCTAATTAATTATTTAATATTAATTAATAACTAATTATTAATATTTAAAATACTTAAATACAATTTAATACTAATTAAATACTAAAAAGGTGAAAATAAAATTCCTAAAATTATAAAATAACTAAAAATAAGATTTAAAATTAAAAATAAGTATTTTTGACTTTTTGTGATTTTTATATTAATTAATTACTAATTACCTAATTAAACTATTTTAAATTAAGAAAAATAGAAAATGAACAGTAAAAATTACAAGAAAATTTCTAAAATTATTTTACATCATATAAAAGCTAGGAAAAATATAAAAACAAGGTTTTGCTTAATAAAAACTAATTATGTTATTTTAAACTTAATATTAATAAATTATTAATAAAACTAAGATTAATTCTAATAAATACTTAATGACAAAATAAAAATCTGAGAAAATTACTATAAATACTTTAATATAATAGGAATTTAAGAAAAATATAAAATAGCTAAGTACTTAACAAAAATTTAAAAATGAAAAATAAATTAAATTACATTAAATAGAAACTATCACTTAAAAATTAAATTAACTTTTTGGAATTTTTCTTTTACCAACCTATTTTATAACTAAAAATGAAATACTTTTGTGAAAACAAACTTTTTGTAACTTAAAAATAAGCACAAATGAAAGCAAAAAGCCAACAGTTCACTTTGTTTGACTTTGGAGGGAAATAAGCTAAAATGGCTTTAAGTGGGACCCACTCTGGTTAAGTCTAGATCAAATGAGTTACTTAAACAGAAATAAGCAAAAGACTTGCAAACATAAGCACTGAATAAGCAATAATCAACAAATAAGCAATCCAAAAACTTCCAAACTGCTCAGAAATGGGACAACTTTGAGAGGTGATTCTAGGTGGGTCCCAGTGGTCTAGGGGTCAAACAAGTGGTCAATACCACTTCCCTAGTAGGATGGGGTGGAGAGAAGCCAAATTGGTGGCCTGAGGACCACTGAGGTGATCAGAAAACCACCACCAAGTGGTGGTGGTGAGACTGATGTGCGGCTGCACAGGGCAGAAAGCAGCCCTGCAACTCACTTTGGTGATGTGTGGACCCCACAGAAAAATTTGTAAAAATCAAATGAACACGGAATATGAAAACTGAGCTGGTAGACTTTACAAAGGAACAAATTTCAAACCATGAATCATAACACACAATTCAAAACAATTGCTCAAACTTTTGGAAAAATCTGACGAGATGAACTTTGACTATTTTACTAAAACTACTTGGTTTGACTTTATCCAACTTATGATGATCCTAATTGACTGAAATGGACATTTTATGCTACAACAAGGTTAAATATAGCTAAGAGCACAATTATAATCACAATAGGTGAGTTTTGAAACCCAAGACCCTTAACAGTTAACTGTTAAGGGAATGGGATGGTGAGTTTGACTTTTCACAAGTAACTAATGACTTAAAATGTTGAAACAAGTTCTACTAACCTAAAATAGGTTGTCTAAACCTATTCTAACCACAAACAACAATGAGATCATAGTGAACAAGGCAATGCCAAACACCCCTTTAAATGAACACTGTGTGAGTTTTTCAAAGCAATAAGTAACTTTAAACTATAATGATGGTGAAAATTACTCCTATAAGCTATTTAGATTATCTAAATCCTAGAATTACAGCAATAAAGTAGAGTAATGAGCTAGGCTACAAATACATATGCAAAATGGTAAGATTTGCTTACAATGTGATCCCCCTGAGGAACAAGTGAGAACCAGACCAAGACCACAACCTAGGTGCTCCCAAGAGCTCTAAACCATTCACAATTCAGAACACACCCTGATTCAACCCTCCTTCATCCTTGCACACTACTTTTTTAATTATTCACTATTTATTTGGAATTTTTTTTAGTATTTTTAGTGAGCTAAGTACACACTGGTCCCAAATGCTTTAGATACTTAAGAAAGCTTATAACTGAGCTCAAATGAGTTTGTGAAACAAGTATAATAACTAGTAAGCTTGAACCATTATTTTGGCTAAAAACAAAATTTGTGATAAAACTAAATATGAGAACAAGAGACTTAAATAATACTTCAAAGCTTATATTAACTTGAGAAAACAAATTATAATCTAGGGTTTGACAGGAAATTGAAAGTTACGACTAATTAGACATTAAATTTAAAATAAGCTAAAAACTACACTATATCTAACGGCTACACTACTTTCCTCTTCATTGCTTTTTCTTTGACTTATATGCTTCAGGAGGGCATTCTCTTTCTTTCCCATCAATTTGGGGCATTGGATGGCCTTGGTTTGATCTTGACCCTTCAAATGCTCTTTGGCGGGAAAAAATCGACATGGCAGGTTATGATAACTTGGGAAGGTTTATGTGCAATTCATACACTTTGGGGTTTAGTGGAGAGTTGGGGAGACAAGAGATGGGGAAGGGTTACAGATGGTATGGAAGAGGTTGAGTGTGCAGGGGAGTAGCAGGGTCCAAGTGGTGAGGGTGAGAGGGTCAACGAAGGGGTTGACTGGGGGGAAGATAATACGGGGTGTTTGTTTTATATTTTGAAGTGGGAGTGGGCCGGTGGTGAGGTTGGGCTTGGGAGTTAGTTTGGTGGGCTGGGGTGTGTTGGGGTAGTAAGGGTGATGGGTGATATAAGGTTGGACTGGATCAGGTTTTTGGGTGGGCTCACTAATTAATAAAGGGTCCGTTTGATTAAATAACAAAACACCACAAGGACCATTTTTGTAATTTAGCAAACCGTAGGGACTGATTTTGTAATTTTCCAAGAGTACTCATAAGGACCAAACCTGCCAATCACCAATATTTCAAAAACCATTTTTTTGCATTTTCATTTTTCAAAATTTCCCGGGGATCAAATTTTTAAATTTCCAAACCTCGGGGACTAAACTTGCAATTTTCTAAAAATTTCACCCAAGGACTATTTGTGATACATTTTGATTTTCCAAGGGCAAAAAATGGTTTTCCTTTCAAAAATATCCCACCAGGGACTAAATTTGCCAAAATCTGTAACTCCAGGGACTAAATTGTAATTTTCCAAAACTTTTATGATTTTTCACCAAAGGAGTAAATATGACAACTTATGATTGTAAAAGGACCTTTGGTGATAATTTTCCATATTTTGAATGACCAGGGACTAATTTTGTAATTTTATGAAAGTTGGGGGACTGAAACTGCCAATTTTGCAAACTTTGTACGTTTTTTGTCTGTTTTTGCTCAATTTGCATCTAAAACATATAAAACACAATTTTGAAATATTTTCAGTATTTTGATGCATTTCTGAGTGTTTTTGTATGTTTTGTAGTTCAGATTAGACCAAAAATGATGAGTGTTTGAGCACTCATCAATCCCCCACACTAAACTATTGCTAGTCCCTAGCAATACTGTTTTGAAAACTTGATGGATTTTAAACTCTTTACCAAAAGCCATCACTTCTGAAGTAGCCAGGTGTGAGAATTGTGGTACACCTGATAACCGTGTGATTTTGAGCAAACCACCAGCTGTCAACGGATTTGATTAGTCTTTACCAAAAGCCGTTTGCTTCTGTACTAGCCAACTCTTGATGGAACAGTCAACATCTTGGTGAGCTGATTACCAATTATGGATTTTCCACTGCCTTTACCACAAGCCATAATCTTGCGGGCTAGCCAACTCATTCGCTTTATGGGATATGGGGAGTTGAGGAACAATACAATTTTGGGCAAATTGCAAGCCGTAAACGGATTTGAGATGTCTTTACCAAGAGCCGTTTGCTCCTGGACTAGCCAACCCCTTTTGTCTTTTAGACAAGGCGGACTGATTACCACAAAAATTTTGAAGCATCAGTGAAAAATTTTTGAAATTTTGGCTAAAAACGGGGGTATTATATAGTAAAATGTGATAAAATTCGCTAGAATAGCAAATACCCCCCCCCCCCCCCCCCCACACTTAGCATGAATATTGTCCTCAATATTCAAAGTCCCGGCTATTATGCCGACATTTTGAACGTAAAAGGGCAACATTACAAGCTAAGCGTGGAAAACACCATTTTATATTTTCACATCATAAGTAACCATAGCATGGGGGACTCCCCCACACTTAGGGTGAAAACCCTATATGAATGCTACTGTTTTTGTTTACCGAGTCGCCAGCTTGACTCGACCCCAAATTCATTTGTCCTTGGGGAAGCATGATGTGGAAGAAAGAATCTCCATCGGACTTTCATTCAAGATGTTTGGACAAACATTTGAAGCACGTGAAAGTTCCACACCGATGAGATAAGTATCCGGCTCAAGATAATGATACATGAAAATGCCGGGATCAAATATAGTGTCTTCATTCCCGAAGGAGTGAAGAAGAGAAGAAGTCACCTTATAGGTGAAGAAAAGGTAGAAAATCATGATGAAAATCATGAGTTGATCTTCTTCCTCAAGAGGAGGCTCAATAGCCTGAGTTGGGATTTCAAAGGTTAAGCTCGTAAACAACCCGGGAGGGTGGGTGGGAATTTGCAAATTCTCAAGATTGAGCACATCTCCCCCCGGGCTATCAAACTCCGGAGGAGTCATGATATGATGAGTGAGTTCACCGAAGAACTCCTCGTGAAGAGAATTATTCACAAGATGTGAATCTGTGAATTCATGTTCTGGAATAGACTCATCACAATCCTCGTTCTGAATATCAAAGAGTGGATTATCAGAAATCAAAGTGAATTCAGATTCGAATTCAAATAGAGGATTGGTGAGAGTAGTATTGAATGTTTCGGGAACAAAGAGATTAACATTCTCTATTGGACTATCGGGATAAGAAGTGAGTGACGGATCATGATAAACGAGACTTTCAATTTCTCCCAGATCGGCTTCAAAGTCGAGGAGACCATCATCACCTTCTAATGAAAGTAGATTGATGTGAGTAAGTTCATCAGCGAACTCCTCAAGAAGAGGATCAACATCAGAATGAGGCAGTGGTGCCTCAATATACTCAATGTCTCCATGAGATGTACAATCATCATTAAAATCTGAGAAAGTCTTAAATTGATCTTTAGTACACTCGATGGGGAAAGGAATATCACACATATCATCCAAAGTTCCATGTGACTCTCCTGGGATTGGGACAAGGATCTCAACACTAGACTTTATTAATTCGTCCGATTCCTTATTAGGAACAGTGCTAAGATGCTCATCCCCCATGTTCAGAGAGTGAGTGTGAACTTCGGGTGTGATAGCAGACTGAGGGAGTGGAGAGGAGCTAGCATTCATGGATTGTACGAGTTCCATTTGATCTTCTGCTAGTAATTTCTCCGTCTCATCATTTCCTCCCTGATTATCCATGGAAGGAATCACAACTGATGAATCTGATGAATCGTTTTGAATAATGACAATGTTATCTTCATCATCATCACTGTCATCATCGTCATCATAAAGAGCAGCATAGCGAAGATTGGCACGTATTTTAGCCGCTCTTTGCTCAGCAAGTAATTCTTCCATGCTCTTTTCGTTTCTAGCTTCTCGTTCTTCAGCAAGTAATTCTGCCATTGATTTTTCATGAGAATCTTGAAACGATGTAGTAGCTAACCCCTCCTTAAATTTTTTAAATGCTTCAAGAACCTCATCACAAAGGTCTTGCGGGAATTGAGGAGTTGCTTGGGTAATTTGGTACTGTGGAGGTGGGTCTTGAAACGAATAGTCGTGATTGTTACAAGGAAATGGATTCCCTGTTTGACAATCAAAGCTAGTGTGTGGACCTCCACAATATTCACAACAGTAAAACTGATGTGGCTGTGAGTCATATGTGTTTGAGTCATAATTGTTATCAGGAAACTGCTCATAGACAAGCGTGTTTCCCGATTGACAATCAGAACTGTAGTGTGGGCCACCACAGTACTCACAATAGTAAAACTGTTGAGTCTGGCTTGGTGTATCTTGATACGAAGCATCATTGAAGTTTGGATAATATGATTCTTGCTCGTATGAATGTGATGGGTAATAGGAAGAATTTGAAGAGTCGTTGAATGAGTTTTGATTAGGATCATAAGCAAATGAATTACTCGACCCACAAAACAAACAACTCCCGTTTTGGATATCATTACCACATTGTACACATGTACACCAACGACATGGCAAACCAAAAAGTAGCTCACCACAACCAACACAAGGAATAAAAGCCGGAGGTGGGACAAGTGGTGTGCTCTTAGAGCTAGCAATTTCCACCACTTCCGTTATGGTCTCGGGCTTGGAAGAATTTGGTGAATCATTGAGAGAATTTGGACTTATGAACAGATTGCACAAAACACAAAATCTGTTACTACAATTATTGCCACATTTCTCACAAATACACCGGAGACAACGAAAGCCGTTCTAAATCGGGCTTTTACAGTGAAAACACGTGTAGCCGAGAAACGCCATAAGAATTATACATGAGATGGGTATAAGAAGGTAGAATCAAACTGATAGAGGGTAAGGAAAAATATTTTTGGGTTTTTATGAAAAGATATGAACAAGGACGGATAAATATACAATGGAACGAATTCCAAAGTCACTAATCAGAAAAACCGTTTAGAAAACGCACACAACCTCCCCGACAGCGGCGCCAAAAATTGATTGAGCCTAAACGGTCAACCTAAATTGACCAGGTGAATGGTCAACAAGGTCAAACTTCCTAAGAGTCAATCTCCGTGGAAGTATAGTGTTTCCCCGGGTCGTTATGTCCCGACGAGGTGTGGATGGTTATCAAACGGTTTCGTGATCGGATGAATTTGGATGAAAAGGGGTTTGAGATTGGTTTGAACTAAGGAATCTACAAGAGAATAGCTTAAATAAGCTATATAAACAAGACTGGAAAGTTTGAAAACCCAGAAACGTTTAAAACTTAAAAACGCGTACGTTAACGTTTAAATAAAACGAAAACGCACAAAATTTAAAAGTGAAAACTGAAATCTGAAAACCCCCAGGGGGTGAAAATGACTTTTTTACAAACTAAAAGAAAAAAGAAAATTTCTAGAAAAAGAAAATAAATTTTACCCCTAATTAATTATTTAATATTAATTAATTACTAATTATTACTAATTATTAATATTTAAAATACTTAAATACAATTTAATACTAATTAAATACTAAAAAGGTGAAAATAAAATTCCTAAAATTATAAAATAACTAAAAATAAGTTTTAAAATTAAAAATAAGTATTTTTGTCTTTTTGTGATTTTTATATTAATTAATTACTAATTAATTACTAATTACCTAATTAAACTATTTTAAATTAAGAAAAATAGAAAATGAACAGTAAAAATTATAAGAAAATTTCTAAAATTATTTTACATCATATAAAAGCTAGGAAAAATATAAAAACAAGGTTTTGCTTAATAAAAACTAATTATGGTATTTTAAACTTAATATTAATTAATTATTAATAAATCTAAGATTAATTCTAATAAATACTTAATGACAAAATAAAAATCTGAGAAAACTACTATAAATACTTTAATATAATAGGAATTTAAGAAAAATATAAAATAGCTAAGTACTTAACAAAAATTTAAAAATGAAAATTAAAATTAAATTACATTAAATAGAAACTATCACTTAAAATTTAAATTAACTTTTTGGAATTTTTCTTTTACCAACCTATTTTATAACTAAAAATGAAATACTTTTGGGAAAACAAACTTTTTGTAACTTAAAAATAAGCACAAATGAAAGCAAAAAGCCAACAGTTGACTTTGTTTGACTTTGGAGGGAAATAAGCTAAAATGGTTTTAAGTGGGACCCACTCTGGTTAAGTCTAGATCAAATGACTTACTTAAACAGAAATAAGCAAAAGACTTGCAAACATAAGCACTGAATAAGCAATAATCAACAAATAAGCAATCCAAAAACTTCCAAACTGCTCAGAAATGGGACAACTTTGAGAGGTGATTCTAGGTGGGTCCCAGTGGTCTAGGGGTCAAACAAGTGGTCAATACCACTTCCCTGGTAGGACGGGGTGGAGAGAAGCCAAATTGGTGGCCTAAGGACCACTGAGGTGATCAGAAAACCTCCACCAAGTGGTGGTGGTGAGACTGATGTGCAGCTGCATAGGGCAGAAAGCAGCCCTGCAACTCACTTTGGTGATGTGTGGACCCCACAAAAAAATTTGTAAATATCAAATGAACATGGAATATGAAAACTGAGCTGGTAGACTTTAAATAGGAACAAATTTTAAACCATGAATCATAACACACAATTCAAAACAATTGCTCAAACTTTCGGAAAAATCTGATGAGATGAACTTTGACTATTTTACTAAAACTACTTGGTTTGACTTTATCCAACTTATGATGATCCTAATTGACTGAAATGGACATTTTATGCTACAACAAGGTTAAATATAGCTAAGAGCACAACTTATAATCACAATAGGTGAGTTTTGAAACCCAAGACCCTTAACAGTTAACTGTTAAGGGAATGGGATGGTGAGTTTGACTTTTCACAAGTAACTAATGACTTAAAATGTCGAAACAAGTTCTACTAACCTAAAATAGGTTGTCTAAACCTATTCTAACCACAAACAACAATGAGATCATAGTGAACAAGGCAATGCCAAACACCCCTTTAAATGAACACTGTGTGAGTTTTTCAAAGCAATAGGTAACTTTAAACTATAATGATGGTGAAAATTACTCCTATAAGCTATTTAGATTATCTAAATCCTAGAATTACAGCAATAAAGTAGAGTAATGAGCTAGGCTACAAATACATATGCAAAATGGTAAGATTTGCTTACAATGTGATCCCCCTGAGGAACAAGTGAGAACCAGACCAAGACCACAACCTAGGTGCTCCCAAGAGCTCTAAACCATTCACAATTCAGAACACACCCTGATTCAACCCTCCTTCATCCTTATTCACTATTTATTTGGAATTTTTTTTAGTATTTTTAGTGAGTTGAGTACACACTGGTCCCAAATGCTTTAGATACTTAAGAAAGTTTATAACTAAGCTCAAATGAGTTTGTGAAACAAGTATAATAACTAGTAAGCTTGAACCATTATTTTGACTAAAAACGAAATTTGTGATAAAACTAAATATGAGAACAAGAGACTTAAATAATACTTCAAAGCTTATATTAACTTGAGAAAACAAATTATAATCTAGGGTTTGATAGGAAATTGAAAGTTACAACTAATTAGACATTAAATTTAAAATAAGCTAAAAACTACACTATATCTAACTGCTACACTACTTTCCTCTTCACTGCTTTTTCTTTGACTTATATTCTTCAGGTGGGCATTCTCTTTCTTTCCCATCAATTTGGGGCCATTGGATGGCCTTGGTTTGATCTTGACCCTTCAAATGCTCTTTGGCGGGAAAAAATCCACATGGCAGGTTATGATAACTTGGGAAGGTTTATGTGCAATTAATGCACTTTGGGTTTAGTGGAGAGTTGGGGAGACAAGAGATGGGGAAGGGTTGCAAATGGTATAGAAGAGGTTGAGTGTGCAGGGGAGTAGCAGGGTCCAAGTGGTGAGGGTGAGAGGGTCAACGAAGGGGTTGACTGGGGGGAAGATAATACGGGGTGTTTGTTTTATATTTTGAAGTGGGAGTGGGCCGGTGGTGAGGTTGGGGTTGGGAGTTAGTTTGGTGGGCTGGGGTGTGTTGGGGTAATAAGGGTGATGGGTGATATAAGGTTGGACTGGATCAGGTTTTTGGGTGGGCTCACTAATTAATAAAGGGTCCGTTTGATTAAATAACAAAACACCACAAGGACCATTTTTGTAATTTAGCAAACCGTGGGGACTGATTTTGTAATTTTCCAAGAGTACTCATAAGGACCAAACCTGCCAATCACCAATATTTCAAAAACCATTTTTTTGCATTTTCATTTTTCAAAATTTCCCGGGGACCAAATTTGTAAATTTCCAAACCTCGGGGACTAAACTTGCAATTTTCTAAAAATTTCACCCAAGGACTATTTGTGATACATTTTGATTTTCCAAGGGCAAAAAATGGTTTTCCTTTCAAAAATATCCCACCAGGGACTAAATCTGCCAAAATCTGTAACTCCAGGGACTAAATTGTAATTTTCCAAAACTTTTATGATTTTTCACCAAAGGAGTAAATATGACAACTTATGATTGTAAAAGGACCTTTGGTGATAATTTTCCATATTTTGAATGACCAGGGACTAATTTTGTAATTTTATGAAAGTTGGGGGACTGAAACTGCTAATTTTGCAAACTTTGTACGTTTTTTGTCTGTTTTTTGCTCATTTTGCATCTAAAACATATAAAACACAATTTTGAAATATTTTCAGTATTTTGATGCATTTCTGAGTGTTTTTGTATGTTTTGCAGTTCAGATTAGACAAAAAATGATGAGTGTTTGAGCACTCATCAATTACTTATTGTGGTGTTGTAATGATCTTACATTAGGATTTTATATGTTATGGGTGTATGGATATTTGGTGTAAGAGGATACGTGAGTAGGTCTAGTGAGTCACTACATGCATGCAAAGGAAAGAAAAGCAAAAATTTACCTAGAAGAATACCTACTATGGTGTTGTAGAGTAAATGATATTGATGGGATTTTATGGGTGGTTACATTTTTTCACATTATTGCTCAAGGTAACTCCCTCCAAACCCTTAATTGATTTTAAAATTTATTTATAAAATATGTGTTTCATTAAGGGGGAGTATCAAAACAAAAATGTTCTAAAAAAAGCTTTTCTTTTAATCAATTGATATAAAAAATATCACGATTTGAATTTTTTGAGGGGGAGAAGACGTTATTAAAATATGATCAAAAAGGTTTAAAGATCGTTGTATCTCAAAAGAGCTCGATTCAGATATAACCAACGAATTGACGAAGTTTAAATGTGAGTAATCGAAAAGACTTGTCCTGGACGGGTAATAATTTCAAGCTAGTCTAACTAGTGATGTATGTGTGTCTTGAATAGGACTTGTCTAAGTAGAATGTACTGTCTCGAGAGACTTTCTTTAAATTTGACCATGACAGGTAATAATTTCAAGCTAGTCTAACTAGTGATCTAAGCATGTCTCGAATCGGTCATATTCAATGAAAATCAATCAATTCAAAAGTGCGAAATCTACCCAACATGTGCAAATTTATCTTAAATACATATAAGCACATGTGAAGGGGGAGTATTTCTGAAAAAGGCAAACTCTCAAAATCGTAACAAAAATGTGATTTATAATCATAAACACTTTGAGAGATTTTCACAAAAAGGTTTTAGAATATATGATCAATGAACCTAGGATAATCATGGAGTATTAAGGTGATTATGGTTAGGTTTATGTCCGATGGTTTGCTAGAGCCGGAGGGATCTACCCAAGGACAATTTCAATAGATTAGAATTAGAAGTCCTTAGGTATGATTGAGAAAAGGAATAAAGTGATGAAAGGATAAAGAATGGGTTGAAGAATTAAAAAGAAAAGTTTATGAAAGGGTGAAAAGAAATAGCCCTCCATGAAAACATAGGGAAGAAACCGGGTCAATACATCTGCTATCTGTAATCACAAAGTTGATACTTATATACAAGGCAAGATGTCATGGACCCAGTGATGCAGTGCACAACCCCTCCTAGCCACTCAGATATCTTTTAAAAGGTATTTGTTTCATTTCTCATGGAGAACCTTGCATAATCTATCGACCTCTCACTTCAAGATTTGTTGGTATTGAAAAGGAGGCCTTCTGCTCCATGCCTCTGATGACTAAAAACAAAACACACAAAATTGAGTCTAGAGCCATGAGATTCATTAAAAGATATCTTAGGATACACTTCCAAAACATACACTTTTGTTTGCTAAAAGGACACAAGTTGTATAAGAGTCTTTAAGAGATCTTCGGATCTTGCCATGCATATCAGTGTCAAATGGTCTACAGTCGTGGAGTGATACTTAGGTATACTTCAGGGGCTCTCCTGAGTTGTTGAATTGTGGGTATACTTTGGTACGTTTGTGTAAGCCTCTTAAGGGTATCTGATGAGTGTGTAAATACTCATCATTTTTACCGTATTTTAACTGCTAAAACGCGTGAAAACATTCAAGAATGCATCAAAATAATGAAAATATCCCAAAGATCGTGTTTTATATGTTTTAAATGCAAAATGATTGAAAACAAATGAAAAACGAACAAAGTTTGCATAATTGGCAGTTTCAGTCCCCCAACTTTCAAAAGTTGTCAAAACAAGTCCCTGAGCGTTTATTTTAAAAGAAAAGTCAAACCAAATCTTTCAAAAGTCAAATGTTATAAAAAATGATCTTTGGGTGAAAAGTTTTAAAAGATTACAATCTTGGTCCCTGAAGTTTCATAATTTGGCAAATTTAGTCGCTGGGAATTTCATTTTTTTTTGGAAACAAACTTTATTGGTCCTTGGTAATTGGAATATGGCAAAAATCACCCTTGTGAAACTTTGGAGATATGGCAGGAATGGTCCCTCAAAATCAGAAATATTACAAATGTGGTCCTTGTGATATCATTAGTTATAAACCAAATGGGCCTCTCTATTTCCTAAAGCAATAATCCAACTCCAAATCTATTCCCAAATTCCTAATCCACCCAATAAACCCCTTGGCCCAGTAACACCCCAAGCCCAAAACTAATTATACATTTTATAATAAAAACGTTTTATAATTCCAAGGTCAAACCTCACCTTCTCCCACCTCTCACCCCTCTTTAACCAGTACAACACCATCACCACCACTGCCATACTCCACCTCCCCTCAAAAGTCCCCCAAACCCATTCCCCAATCCCACTATCACCAATTCCCACCTCCAATTCCCTACCTAACCCCAATAACACCCTGGCAATCCTAAGACCTCATGAAAAGTTTTGGTGCCAAAAGTGGAACAAAGGCTAGGATTAATCTCTCTTTAATTGAACGACTGGGATCAACTCAAAGAAGCACAAGGGATGTTTTTGTGATGTTTTATCTTAGTAAAGAAGCACAAAAGAGCAAAAGTAACCCTAGCTTAGTTTAGTATAAATAGAGGTCACTTGTAAGCCTTCAAAGGCATCCCTTCTTTGTATCTTTTCTTAATTTTAGACTTAGTTTCAGTTTTAATTTCAAAATTCTCAATTTAATTTAAGTGATCTTTTAGTTTTAATCAATTCGAATTTCTACTTTAAATTTCAAGTTTCTTGTTTATTTTTGCTTAAGTTGCATTCTGGTTAATCCCAATAGCTTTTATAAACTGCTTTAAGCTTATTTGAAGTTTAAAGGAAGTCTAAGTTCAGAAAAGAAAAGGAACAGAAAAATACAAAAAGAAAATCCAAAAAAATAAAAATAAAAATAAAATGAAAAATTGAAGAAAGAATGAAGGAAGCAGTAGCAGTGGGCATGGAGTTTGGTGTAAAATCCCATGGGGGATGTTAGGATGTGGTTTGAATCTTGTTCCCTAGTTTTCTTCTAGCTTTGGATGACAAGTAAGAACTTATACCAAATTTCTTGTCATTGTGTGTTAAGTGTTCTTTGCTGTTATTCTTTGTTGAAAGCTACTTATTTAGGGTTAACTTAACTTAGTATAAGTTTAATAATCAAGCTTAGTCGTTAATTTGGCCCTTTCCTTTGAAAAACCTTTAAAATCAGTAAACAAAGGGGTGTTTGGAACAAGTTGTTAAACTGTGTTGTTGTTGTTATTAGAGGTTAAGAATTGTTTATACAACATCCTTAAGCTGAGCATAGTCCAAATTGACCATTCTTTTGGTCACAATCTCAGGAAAAGTTAAACCTCACACTCAAATTCACTCACAGTCCAACTGTGCAGAATTTGAGTTTCCAATTCTTGTGAATCACTTTGAAAGTAGTCTAGGTTAGTAGAATTAGGTTGCTTTGGCCTAAGGGAACATCAAGTAATCAACTGGACTCAATCAAATTTCATTTAAGTCAAAGTTTTTAAAATTCTTGAAAAGTCAAAAATTGCAAGAATGTGCAGAAAATCAAATCATCCAAGACTTTTTGTGATTTTTGTACTTAGTTTTAGGACCTGAAATTTTTTAGGAATTGAAGTCACCCAGCTAGACTTTAGGAATCAATACTTGTTTCATTTTTATTAATTTTTGTGTGGCTTATTTGGGTGCCCATAGTGGCCTGTTTGGCCTGTTCATCCCCTGAACCCAGGTTTTTGAGAAGTTGGAATTGAATATGGAATGCTCATTTCTGGTCCAATCCCTTGGATTTTTATCATTTTGAGTACCCTCCCAGGTGGTATTTAGGTTCATGTCCTTTGTTCCCCTAGGTTTGCTTATTTAGAACACTTAATTGCCCTACCTTTTAGCCTAGTTTGGACTGCTGCTGCTACAGTATGTTCATGCATTAAGCTTGGTTGATTTTGTGGTCTCAATTATTGAACTTGTTGTTTATTTTGTTCATGCTGAGTTTTAGTTGTAGTATTGTTGTGTTGATTGTTGATGCTAAAAGCTCAGCTCACTTGGTTCATTGAGCTTATTTGAAAAAGAAAAAGAAAACATCTCTTGAATAAATTTTGAAAACAAAGAAAAAATCTTTGATCTATGCAACTGATTTGAATTAAATTGTTTAGAAGTGATTAGTGTAATCTGTTTTTAGGAGGGCAAGTTTGTTTGTTTTAATGTCCAAGATTGTGAAGCAGTAAACAAGCAAAAAAAAAATAGTTTAGAAATTTTTTCAAAAAGTGGGAGTCGAACCCTGGACCTCAAGCAAACAGATACACCACACCACACACGCATCACCAACTGCCCTTGGGACTTTTTTTCATTATCATCTTACAAAATCAATCCTTTAAGTAGACTTTAGCCTATTTTGCTTATTAAGACACAAATTTCTTTTTCTGGCTTATTCTTAGAGCTTATTTTCAAGTTTTTATTTTTCTTACATCTCTTTTAACTTAATAGATTTTCCAGAAAAGTTTCACAATTTTTAGAATAGTATAAGTATTTATTTTGAATTTATTTCTTTAAATTAGTAATAAACTCATAATAAATAGAATTTTATTTGAAAAAAATAATTTTCTCTTTTACAAAATTTTCTTTTGTCATTTAGTGCGTAAGAAAATTATTTGGAAACCCGTAGGACTAGTGTAGCTCTAAATTCACGTTTTAATTTGCGCGTTGACGTTTATTTTTAATAAACGTCACATATTTGTTTAAAATTGCGTTTTAGGATCCTCTGTTTGTCCTAACATGTTTCCCGTAGTTTTTTAGGTTATTTTAATTATTTCTTAGCATCACTTAGTTTAATTTTCCATTTAGGTTACGTTTATCCCGTTTTCGTTCGTTAATTCGTACTTTTCGTTAATTTAACGTATCACAAAACCAAACAATCTTCACAACCAAACATACAAGGTTTTAATCTCGATCTTTCCTCGAAACTTTCCATTCACAACTCGTTTGGGTACGACCCGGGAAATCACTTCCCGGTCTCACAATTTGAATATCACTTTCACGAGTTTTGCGAGGTAATCTTTTTCCTAAAAGGTTTACTCATATTTCTCCACGTCTTGTTGTTTCACGATAACATAGACTACACGTTTGTTGATATTTTGATAAATTGTTTTTGCACACACCAAAACACAACGAATCAAATGGCGCCGTTGTCGGGGAGGCTGTGTGTCGAAAGTCTCGATAAGGTTTAGACGATTTGTCTTGTAGAACCTTCGCAAGAAGTTACGCTTTTATAAAACTTATAAAAAACCAAAATTATTTTTCTTTTGTTTCTATATATGTATTATATCTATATAAGATAAAGAAAAACACAAAAAGATTTTCCCGTTTCTTTGTTTAATAATAACAACATTAAAATCTTACCATCGCAAACCGAGGCAGAACACTTACCAACTGGGGGTGTGACCATAATAAGTTCCCAAACCAAAGATCAAAACTTGCCTTTGTATCACTTGCATTTTGGAAAACTTTTAAACGAGAAACACACTCTAAGAGGAGTCGAAATGGTATGTGGCGATCCAACAAACTTCGCCCAGTGAGAGATCCATTCTTCTCTCCCGCTCCTTTGTGCGTTTTTCTTTAGAAGTCGACCTTGCGTTCTTGATTATTGGTTTAAGTTCCCTTGTCGTTAAAGTGGTATTGTTTTAATTGATTTTGATTTTTGTGGTGTATACGTACTCGTTCACAATCGAAGCGAAATCGTCAACTAAAAAACGTCACCGAACTACGTCCTATTGTTGAAGATCACGTTCCGAAAATGGATGATAATTGTGAACCTACGAAGGATGACCCAATTCCCAATCTCCGCACGATGGAGGAATTGTGTCAACCTACTATGCACGGAAGGGGTGGCCCTATTGCCCCTCTCAACATCGCGGCTACGGATTTTGGACTTAAGCATCATATGATACAACAAGTCCAAAACTCGTGCCAATTCCATGGTTTGCCTGGTGATGATGCAAACAAACATCTTGATAAATTTCTCATTGTCACCCAAATCATGAAACAAAACGGTGTCACCGATGATGCCCTTCGTTTGTGCCTCTTTCCATATTCTTTGACTCATCATGTCACTGCGTGGTTTGATCGACTTCCAAAGAATTCCATTCATACCTTTGAAGAGATGGTTGCTAAATTTTTAGCCAAATACTTTCCACCATCTATGGTCACGAAGTTACGTAATGAAATTAGCAACTTTCGTCAGCTTCCCGAAGAGTCCTTATTCGAGGCATGGGAACGCTACAAGCTTTCAATCGATCGGTGTCCTAATCATAACATGTTGCTCGTCACTCAAATAGATACCTTCTATAATGGGTTGACAATGAGACACCGAGATACAATCAATGCTGCTGCAGGTGGTACCTTTATGAAAAGGAGACCCGAAGAGTGTTATGATCTCATTGAAAACATGATCGCTCACCATAATTTTTGGGATTCTTCAGCCGAGAGAAACGAGTCATGTAGAGCTATCACTCCCGCATCCAATGAAATAGCGACTCTCACAAAGAAGCTTGATGACTTATCTACGGCTATGTTGAGGATGAATCAAACCATCCAAAACCAACAAGTCAAAGCCATGGCTCAAAGTTGTGAAACTTGTGGAGGTCCACATTCTTATTCCGAGTGTCCTGCCATTGGTAGCCACACTCAAGAGAACGTATATGCTGCTCAAAGTTCCTACAATACGGGAGGTAATGTTCACCAACCGCAAGGGGACAAAAATCTTCTTAGCTATCGTTCTAACAATTTCCTTGGACCACCTGGGTTCAATCAAAACGAAAGCCAAAGTTTCAATCCTAACCAAAATAACCAAAACCAAAATCGAATGAACCAAGGTTTTCAAAACCAAGGGAACTTCAATCAAGGGTTTCAAAATCAAGGAAACTTGAATAGAAATCAAGGTTATGGTAATCAAGGTTATGGAAATCAAGGAATCAATTTTCATGGTAATGGTAATCAAAACCAAGGTAATTTTCAAAACCA
This sequence comes from Artemisia argyi, assembly GCA_030686995.1. NCBI lineage: Eukaryota > Viridiplantae > Streptophyta > Magnoliopsida > Asterales > Asteraceae > Artemisia > Artemisia argyi. The sequence goes on from CM060676.1 coordinate 84,285,193, forward strand.
AGCTTTCAATCAAAATTACCGAGCTCAAAATTTCCAAAATCAAAACCAATCTGTTGCTCAACCTCAATCATCATCCGATGAGGTTTTGAAACAATTCATGAAAGCTCAAGAAGAAACAAATAGGTTGTTGATCACTCAAATTTCTGAACTAAAGAAGTCTTTAAATGATCGACCTTCGGGATCGGGAACGCTACCAAGCAACACGATCACCAACCCGAAGGGCGATGTAAAGGCGATCACAACCCGTAGTGGTGCTTCTTATAATGGACCCACGATTCCTACTACCTCTTCTACTTCTCCTCCAAAGGTAGTGGAACGTGAACATGAGGCGACAAAGTACAAAGTGCAAATTACTAGTCCACCAAGTACCGCACACGTCCAACCTCATGTTGTCCCGAAAACCAAATCCAAACCGGGAGTTGTTTTTGAACCCTCGAAAAATCCCGTTCAATCCAAAGCTTCAATACCTTATCCATCACGTTTAAACGATCAAAAGCTCTGTGAAAAGGCTTGTCACCAAATGGACAAGTTCTTGCAAATCTTCCAAGAATTACATTTTGACATAAGCTTTGCGGATGCTATCATGTTAATGCCAAAATTTGCTTCAACTATCAAAAACTTGTTAAGCAACAAGGAAAAGTTATTTGAAATGGCAAAGACTCTACTAAATGAGAATTGCTCCGCAGTTATACTAAAGAAGCTTCCCAAGAAGCTCGAAGATCCTGGAAAATTCCTTATTCCTTGTGTTTTTCCAGGAATGGTTGAATGTTTCGCCTTGGCCGATCTTGGCGCTAGCATCAACCTAATGCCTCATTCAGTGTGGAGAAAACTTTCACTTCCCGAACTTACTCCTACGTGCATGACTCTCAAGCTTACGGATCGATCCATCACTCGTCCTCTCGGCATTGCCGAAGATGTGTTCGTGAAAGTAGGAAAGTTCCATTTCCCTGCTTACTTTGTAGTTGTTGAGTTTGATGCAGATCAAAGAGTTCCTCTCACTCTTGGAAGAGGATTCCTAAGAACGGGACGGGCTCTTATTGACGTTTTTGAACATGAGATCACTCTACGTGTTGGTGACGAAGCGGTTACTTTTAACCTTGATCAAACTTCAAGGTACTCCTCAAATTTTGACTCCAAATCGGTAAACCGAATTGATGTCATTGATGTTGCATCTGAGGAGTACTCGCAAGAAGTTCTCGGTTTTTCTTTGAGTGACAATCCCACTCCTTCTACTACACCAATCATAGCCGACTCTTCCCCTTCTCTCACTCCATTTGAGGGAAGTGACTTTCTTTTGGAAGAGGTCAATGCTTTTCTTTCCCAAGATAGCTCAATGTCACAAGAGTTTGATAGTAACTATCTTGATTCCGAGGGGGATATACTTATGCTTGAAAAATTGTTGAATGAAGATCCTTCGCCCCCTCACCTTCCAAAAGAACTTCATATCGAGGAGGTCAAAAATGTTGAAAAAACTGATGACTTCCACGAGGTTGAACTCAAGGAACTTCCACCTCATCTCGAGTATGCATTTTTGGAGGGAGACGATAAGTTCCCGTCATAATTGCCAAAGACTTGAATGAGGAAAATAAAACCGCTCTCCTCAAGGTTTTAAAGTCACACAAGCGAGCCATTGCTTGGAGACTTTCTGACATCAAGGGTATTAACCTGGAATTTTGTATGCACAAGATTTTGATGGAGGATGACTTTAAACCAGCGGTTCAACAACAAAGAAGGGTAAATCCCAAAATTCACGAGGTCATCAAGCAAGAGATCATAAAACTTCTTGATGCCGGTTTGATTTACCCTATCTCGAATAGTCCTTGGGTGAGTCCCGTTCATTGTGTGCCCAAAAAGGGTGGCATAACAGTAGTTAAAAATGATGATAACGAGTTAATTCCTACTCGATTGGTAACGGGTTGGCGTGTTTGTATTGACTATCAAAAGTTAAATGACGCCACCCGCAAAGACCACTTTCCTCTACCTTTCATGGATCAAATGCTCGAAAGATTGGCGGGAAACGAATACTATTGTTTCCTTGACGGTTTTTTGGGTTATTTCCAAATTCCCATCGACCCTCAAGATCAAGAGAAAACAACTTTCACGTGTCCATATGGAACATTTGCTTATCGACGCATGCCTTTTGGCTTGTGCAATGCTCCGGGTACGTTTCAAAGATGCATGATGGCCATTTTTCACGACATGATCGAGAAAACAATGGAGGTCTTCATGGACGATTTTTCGGTCGTTGGGAATTCATTTGAATCATGTCTCTCCAATCTAGAAAAAATGCTTCAAAGGTGTGAAGGCACCAATCTTAGTCTAAATTGGGAGAAAAGTCATTTCATGGTCAAGGAAGGAATTGTCCTTAGCCATAAGATCTCTAAAAGTGGGATTGAGGTTGACAAGGCTAAAATCGATGTCATTGCTAAACTTCCTCCTCCCACAACCGTTAAAGGTGTTCGGAGTTTTCTGGGTCATGCCGTCTTCTATCGCAGATTCATTCAAGATTTCTCAAAGATAGCTAGGCCTATGACCCGACTTCTTGAAAAAGAAACTTCGTTTGTCTTTTCCGATGAGTGCATCGAAGCTTTTCGAATTCTTAAGAAAAAGCTTACCGAGGCACCAATTCTAGTTGCCCCCGATTGGGACCTACCTTTCGAACTTATGTGTGATGCAAGTGACTTTGCCATAGGTGCGGTCTTGGGGCAATGAAAAACCAAGCATTTTTAGCCGATTTATTATGCAAGCAAAACCTTGACCGAAGCTCAAGCTCACTACACCACAACGGAAAAAGAATTACTAGCCGTGGTGTATGCGTTAGAGAAGTTTCGGCCATACTTAATCTTGACTAAATGCATAGTGTACACGGATCACTCGGCTCTCAAATATCTCTTTGCCAAGCAAGATGCAAAGCCGAGATTGCTCCGTTGGGTTCTCCTCCTACAAGAGTTTGATATCATCATTCGTGATAAGAAAGGAGCCGAGAACCTCGCTGCTGACCATCTTTCCCGAAATCCTCATCAAGGTGTTCTTGAGAAAAAGGAAATAAATGAAACGTTTCCTCTCGAGACACTTAATGTGATTTCTCGTCGTGGTGACTCTAGTACCCCATGGTTTTCCGACTTTGCAAACTATCATGCGGGGAATTTTGTTGTCAAAGGGATGTCGTCCCACCAAAAGAGCAATTTTTTCAAAGATGTGAATCATTACTTTTGGGACGATCCCTATCTATTCAAAATTTGTGCGGATCAGGTCATTCGTAGGTGTGTTCATGGCCAAGAAGCCATGGAAATTCTTAGGGCTTGTCATAATGGACCCACGGGGGGACATCATGGCCCGAACTACACCGCTCAAAAAGTATTTGATTTGGGTTTTTATTGGCCCTCCATTTACAAAGACGCCCATGACTTAGTCAAATCTTGTGACTCATGTCAACGTCAAGGAAAGATAACACAACGGGATGAGATGCCACAAAATGTCATCCAAGTTTGTGAGATCTTCGACGTTTGGGGCATAGACTTTATGGGGCCGTTCCCGTCTTCACGAGGGAACAAGTACATACTCGTGGCCGTTGACTATTTGTCAAAATGGGTCGAAGCAAAAGCTCTCCTAACTAACGATTCCCGAGTAGTTGTAAAAATTTTAAAATCTCTATTTGCTAGGTTTGGAACTCCCTGCGCTATAATTAGTGATCGCGGTACTCACTTTTGCAATGACCAATTTGCAAAAGTCATGCTCAAGTATGGTGTCACTCACCGACTTGCTACCGCGTATCACCCACAAACGAGTGGGCAAGTGGAGGTTTCAAACCGTGGGCTAAAAAGAATTCTTGAAAGAACCGTAGGCGAAAACCGTGCCTCTTGGTCGGACAAGTTGGATGACGCTCTATGGGCTTTTCGCACGGCTTATAAAACACCCATCGGGTGTACCCTTTATAAGCTTGTGTATGGAAAAGCGTGTCATCTACCGATTGAGCTAGAGTACAAGGCTTATTGGGCTTTGAAGAATGCAAATTTCGATCTCAAGTCTGCGGGTGATCATAGGAAAGTTCAACTCAATGAACTTAATGAACTTCGTGATCAAGCGTACGAAAACTCTTTAATCTACAAAGAGAAAACAAAGAAGATCCACGACTCCAAAATCAAAAACCGCGTTTTTAACGTTGGTGACCGAGTCCTTCTTTTTAACTCTAGATTGAAGATATTTTCGGGTAAGCTTAAAACCCGCTGGACTGGGCCTTACACCGTTGCCAAAGTTTTTCCATATGGTACCGTCGAGTTGTCTCAAAATGACGGTCCAAATTTCAGAGTAAATGGGCATCGGTTAAAGCATTATTTTGGAGGGGACTTACCACCCATGGTTGTCCCGGACCTCCAAACTTTCCCCATGGATCAATGAATTCGGGGATCGAGTCAAGCTAGCGACTCGATAAACAAAAACAGTAGCACAACATGGGTTTTCACCCATGTCTCTAATTTCTTTCTACTTTCTAACACCTAAGTGTGGGGGAGTGGCCACCCCCCGCAGTTGTTTGCAATGTATTTATCTTCAAAAAAAAATGTGTGTTGTATAAATAAAGTGAAAAATGAAAAATGACGTTCCTACAATTAGCTTCTAATATTATCTTCTTACGTTCAAAGATTCGGCATAATAGCCAGGACTTTGAATATTGAGGACAACATTCAATTCTAAGTGTGGGGGAGGGAAAAATTCTAGCGAATTTTATCAAAATATACTGTCTAGTACCCCGTTTTTGGCCCAAAATTTAAAAAAAAATCTTTCACTTTATTTCAAATTTTTTTGTGGTTATCAGTCCGCCAAGTCTAACCGGTAAAAGGATTGGCTAATCCAGGAGCAAACGACTCTTGGTAAAGATACCTCAAACCCGTTGACGGCTTGCAATTTGCCCAAAATTGTATGGTACCTCAACTCCCCATATCCTCAATAGTAAATGAGTTGGCTAGCCCGCAAGATTATGGCTTGTGGTAAAGGCAGTGGAAAAACTATAATTGGTAATCAACTCATCAAGATGTTGACTATTCCATCAAGAGTTAGCTAGTCAAGAAGCAAACGGCTCCTAGTAAAGACAAATCAAAACCGTTGGAAGCTGGTGGTTTGCAAAAAATCACATGATCATCGGATGGACCATTCGGCTACTCCGGAAATGATGGCTTTTGGTAAAGAGACTTCAAATCCATTAAATTTTCACAAAAGATTGCTAGGGACTAGCAATACTCAAGTGTGGGGGATTGATGAGTGTGTAAATACTCATCATTTTTACCGTATTTCAACTGCCAAAACGCGTGAAAACATTCAAGAATGCATCAAAATAATGAAAATATCCCAAAGCTCGTGTTTTATATGTTTTAAATGCAAAATGATTAAAAGCAAATGAAAAATGAACAAAGTTTGCATAATTGGCAGTTTCAGTCCCCCAACTTTCAAAAGTTGACAAAACTAGTCCCTGAGCGTTTATTTTAAAAGAAAAGTCAAACCGAATCTTTTAAAAGTCAAATGTTATCAAAAATGATCTTTGGGTGAAAATTTTTAAAAGATTACAATCTTGGTCCCTGAAGTTTCATAATTTGGCAAATTTAGTCCCTGGGAATTTCATTTTTTTTTTGGAAACAAACTTTATTGGTCCTTGGTAATTGGAATATGGCAAAAATCACCCTTGTGATAACTTTGGAGATATGGCAGGAATGGTCCCTTAAAATCAGAAATATTACAAATGTGGTCCTTGTGATATCATTAGTTATAAACCAAATGGGCTAAAGCAATAATCGAACTCCAAATCTATTCCCAAATTCCCAATCCACCCAATAAACCCCTTGGCCCAGTAACACCCCAAGCCCAAAACTAATTATACATTTTATATTAAAAATGTTTTATAATTCTAGGGTCAAAAGAAAGGTCAAACCTCACCTTCTCCCACCTCTCACCCCTCTTTAACCAGTACAACACCATCACCACCACTGCCATACTCCACCTCCCCTCAAAATTCGCCCAAACCTATTCCCCAATCCCACTATCACCAATTCCCACCTCCAATTCCCTACCTAACCCCAATAACAACCTGGCAATCCTAAGACCTCATGAACACTTTTGACGCCAAAAGTGGAACAAAGGCTAGGATCAATCTCCCTTTAATTGAACGATTGGGATCAACTCAAAGAAGCACAAGGGATGTTTTTGTGATGTTTTATCTCAGTAAAGAAGCACAAAGGAGCAAAAGTAACCCTAGCTTAGTTTAGTATAAATAGAGGTCACTTATAAGCCTTCAAAGGCATCCCTTCTTTGTATCTTTTCTTAATTTTAGACTTAGTTTCAATTGTAATTTCAAAATTCTCAATTTAATTTAAGTGATCTTTTAGTTTTAATCAATTCGAATTTCTACTTTAAATTTCAAGTTTCTTGTTTATTTTTGCTTAAGTTGCATTCTGGTTAATCCCAATAGCTTTTATAAACTGTTTTAAGCTTATTTGAAGTTTAAAGGAAGTCTAAGTTCAGAAAAGAAAAGGAACAGAAAAATACAAAAAGAAAATCCAAAATAAAAAAATAAAAAAAATGAAAAATTGAAGAAAGAATGAAGGAAGCAGTAGTAGTGGGCATGGAGTTTGGTGTAGAATCCCATGGGGGATGTTAGGATGTGGTTTGAATCTTGTTCCCTAGTTTTCTTCTAGCTTTGGATGACAAGTAAGAACTTATACCAAATTTCTTGTCATTATGTGTTAAGTGTTCTTTGCTGTTATTCATTGTTGAAAGCTGCTTATTTAGGGTTAACTTAACTTAGTATAAGTTTAATAATCAAGCTTAGTCGTTAATTTAGCCCTTTCCTTTGAAAACCTTTAAAATCAGTAAACAAAGGGGTGTTTAGAACAAGTTGTTAAATTGTGTTGTTGTTGTTATTAGAGGTTAAGAATTGTTTATACAACATTCTTAAGCTGAGCATGGTCCAAATTGACCATTCTTTTGGTCACAATCTCAGGAAAAGTCAAACCTCACACTCAAATTTACTCACAGTCCAAATGTGGAGAATTTGAGTTTCCAATTCTTGTGAATCACTTCTAAAGTAGTTTAGGTTAGTAGAATTACGTTGCTTTGGCCTAAGGGAACATCAAGTAATCAACTGGACTCAATCAAATTTCATTTAAGTCAAAGTTTTCAAAATTCTTGAAAAGTCAAAAATTGCAAGAATGTGCAGAAAATCAAATCTTCCAAGATTTTTTGTGATTTTTGTACTTAGTTTTAGGACCTGAAATTTTTTGGGAATTGAAGTCACCCAGCTAGACTTTAGGAATCAATACTTGTTTCATTTTTAAGAATTTTTGTGTGGCTTATTTGGGTGCCCATAGTGGCCTGTTTGGCCTGTTCATCCCCAGAACCCAGGTTTTTGAGAAGTTGGAATTGAGTATGGAATGCTCGTTTCTGGTCCAATCCCTTGGATTTTTGTCATTTTGAGTACCCTCCCAGGTGGTATTTAGGTTCATGTCCTTTGATCCCCTAGGTTTGCTTATTTAGAACACTTAATTGCCCTACCTTTTAGCCTAGTTTGGACTGTTGCTGCTGCAGTATGTTCATGCATTCAGCTTGGTTGATTTTGTGTTTTCAATTATTGAACTTGTTGTTTATTTTGATCCTGCTGAGTTTTAGTTATAGTATTGTTGTGTTGACTGTTGATCCTAAAAGCTCAGCTCACTTGGTTCATTGAGCTTATTTGAAAAAGAAAAAGAAAACATCTCTTGAATAAATTTTGAAAACAAAGAAAAAATCTTTGATCTATGCAACTGATTTGAATTAAATTGTTTAGAAGTGATTAGTGTAATCTGTTTTTAGGAGGGCAAGTTTGTGTGTTTTAATGTCCAAGATTGTGAAGCAGTAAACAAGCAAAGAAAAAAAAATAGTTTAGAAAATTTTGCAAAAAGTGGGAGTCGAACCCTGGACCTCAAGCAAACAGATACACCACACCACACACGCATCGCCAACTACCCTTGGGCCTTTTTTTCATTAACATCTTACAAAATCAATCCTTTAAGTAGACTTTAGCCTATTTTGCTTATTAAGACACAAATTGCTTTTTCTGGCTTATTCTTAGAGCTTAGTTTCAAGTTTTTATTTTACTTACATCTTTTTTAACTTAATAGATTTTCCAGAAAAGTTTCACAATTTTTAGAATAGTATAAGTATTTATATTGAATTTATTTCTTTAAATTAGTAATAAACTCATAATAAATAGAATTTTATTTGAAAAAAATAATTTTCTCTTTTCCAAAATTTTCTTATGTCATTTAGTGCGTAAGAAAATTATTTGGAAACCCGTAGGACTAGTGTAGCTCTAAATTCACGTTTTAATTTGCGTGTTGACGTTTATTTTTAATTAACATCACGTATTTGTTTTAAATTGCGTTTTAGGATCCCCCGTTTGTCCTAATATGTTTCCCGTAGTTTTTTAGGTTATTTTAATTATTTCTTAGCATCACTTTGTTTAATTTTCCATTTAGGTTACGTTTATCCCGTTTTCGTTCGTTAATTCGTACTTTTCGTTAGTTTAATGTATCACAAACCCAAACAATCTTTCACAACCAAACATACAAGGTTTTAATCTCAATCTTTCCTCGAAAATTTCCATTCACACCTCGTTGGGGTACACCCGGGAAATCACTTCCCGGTCTCACAATTTGAATATCACTTTCACGAGTTTTGCGAGGTAATCTTTTTCCTAAAAGGTTTACTCGTATTTCTCCACGTCTTGTTGTTTCACGATAACATAGACTACACGTTTGTTGATATTTTGATAAATTGTTTTTGCACACACCAAAATACAACAAATCAATATCCAATTCAGGAACAACCTTTGTAAGGATTAGAGAGGGTTCTCACACTATGCTGTTAATTCTCTCGAAGTTTGAGTCTGTAAGTGTTGGAAATTGTTAGGATTAAAAGTGACGATCATTATTGAGTCAAATAGTTAGTTAAATATATTTAAGTAATAGTTAGTAAAATGCTTATCTATTGAGGTTATGTAAAAGCCTTAATGGCTTGGCCCAAAAGAAGGCCCATGAGAAAGCCCATGGTGGCTGGCATATGTAATACTATAAATACCCTCCTAAGCTTGTTAGGAAGGGTGGGAGTTCATGCTAATCAAAGGTTTCTTTCACACATAGTTCTCTCCACGTCTCTCTCTACTTTCTCTCTCTAGCTCTTCCATCTCTCTCTAACATCATAATCTTAGGTAATAAAGATAGATCTATGGTCTTACAAGTGGCATCAGAGCCCAGGGATAATTTTAGGTTGTTTTAGATCGTTTTTTGGGTGAAAAATCGGATTTTTAAGAATAAAGTTACTGTTCATCAGCGTTTTTGCGAGTTAGGGAAGTTTTTTGCGAGTTAGGAAAGTTTTTTGCGAGTTAGGCAAATTTTTTTCGAGTTAGGGAAATTTTTTGCAAGTTAGGGTGGTTTTATCGAGTTAGGGTGGTTTTATCAAGTTAGGTTTTATCAAGTTAGGTTTTATCAAGTTAGCTTATCAAGTTTGCTTATCGAGTTAGCTTATCGAGTTACATTATTTTTGCCGAGTTAGGCTGGTTCAACCTTATCGTTTATCGAGTAAGGATTTCACTTGGGCTTTCCTAAATGAAACTTTGCCGAAATTTCATTAGGTTATCGAGTTAGTGGCAGTTTCTAGTTAGAACTACAAAGTGTACTGAGTTACAAGTCTTTACCAAGTTTGAAAGGTGTTATCGAGTTTGAATGGTTTTACCGAGTTTGAAAGGTGTTATCGAGTTCTAAGGTTTACCGAGTTAGCCAACAAAACCATTTTATCGAGATAGTAAAAAAAAAATTGAGTAAAATTTATTTTTGAGAGGTGACTAAACATTCAATTTTTACGCGAAATTTAAATTTTGGTATAACGTTGAAAATTTTGGCCCGAAATTCAAATTTTTAGGCCAAAATTCAAATTTTTTCGGTAAAATTTGGCGTAAAAATTTTTAAAACTCAAATTTTTCTGGTAACCTTAGAAGTGCCTTTCATAGTGATTTTCAAATTTTTGGAGATAAAATTTTCAAAATATTTTTTGAGGGAAAATTCGAAATCACTAAAATCAACCATATACGCTTTTCAAACTTCACCAAAAACGTCTAATCTTCAACAACAACCTTTGTTATCTTCAACGATCCAAGATCAACTTTATCACACATCGTTTAAACAATGGAAATGAAAATACAAATCCAAGAGAGAGATTCAAAGAAAGTGTTTACAGTGTTCAAGTCATATGTAGAAAAGGTCATCAATATTTATGGTTATGATTCAAGGTTCGATCAGGCATTTGAATACTTCATCTGAGTCCGATATCACAATTTCAAAGACAAACTCAACCAAAGCCTGAATCAACTTGAAATGCTACTTAATGAAGATGAACATGATACGAGTAACTGCAAGGAAGCTTTTAAAGTAATTCAAACTCAATTTCAGAGTATCTTTAACCTTTGGATAATGAACCAGTCAGAGTTTATCGATGCATTTTACCAACAATTTTGGGTAAGCTGTTCGACCTTCAGAACTAAATGCATAAATGACATGGGGGAACTCGAAAAGATACTTGATGCTGAGGAAGCTGAGTTAAATGAAATTGAGAAGCTGAAACGGGTAAGCTATTATGTTTTTATGATAAGTGCTCGAAAAATATTAAAAACCTTTGTTTTGATTACGCACTTTCATTTCTTTGAAGTGCGGGTCCTGAACCAATGTATCAAGAAGCCATTATGTTTGAAGGATGAGTCCTTAGCTAAAATAATAAGAAGTCATTTATTGAGAAAATTTGAGAAACGACATGTTTTAGAAAACATTCTAGTGAACGCTCGCTCAAACATCTGTACATATCCATATCATTGTTTAGTGACATTTCTAGAAATGTACAGAATATCGATTATACGAGAGACATGTCGTGAGAAGAATATTTTTGTATTTTTTGATTTTATATTGTTTTTGTATTTTTGAAATTTTTTTATTTTTGATTTTTGATTTTGTTTATTTTTCAAATTTTGTATTTTGATATATAAAAGAAATGGAAAATCAAAACTAGAAGATTGAAAGAATGATTTTGAAGAATTTACAGAATTAGAACCCTCTGATGAGCTAGGTTCTGAGATAGGTGAATCACCTGCAACCAAAGACGAAGAGGTTTCACAAATAACAATGTTAGAAGTACATGAATCATAACTCTAAGGGTGTTGACTATCAACGGTTGTAGTGGTTTCTACTTCCTTTTAGTGATTATCACAATTATTTGTGTTAGGAATTAAATATCAGAAGAATCAAAGCGAGTTTCCACTGAAGGTGATTCTGCTGCTGAATCTACTGCTGCTTGATTCTGCTGCTGAATCTACTGCTGCTTGATTCTGCTGCTGAATCATACTACTGCTTGATTCTGCTGCTGCTATGACTGTGCAGCTATGACTCATAACAAACAGCTGTGTAGATAAGACCGACTTATTCAACACTTGCATAAAAAGATAATATCTTAGTTCTAGTCATCAAATTGAACACTCCAAGTGAGTTGTTTATCTTAGATACATGATGTATCTTGTATGACTGAGCTAGAATAGTGATTAGTCATAAGCTAGTTATTTGTTGAGTCATGTAGTTTTTAAAAGATATTTCCTTGAGCTATAAAAGGAAAATCTTAGATATGTAGATAAGTGTGAAAAAATACGAGAGAGAATATCAGTGAGACAATGCCATATACAACTCTCATATACAGACAATAGAAAGAACAAACATAAGATTCAAGGTCTTTGTAACCCTAGTGATAAGCAAAAGATCACTCGTATTATTTTTGAATAATATTCAATCGTTTGGTGTTAACTATTCCATTTCCATAACAATAAACATAAATCTTCTAAGTGTGGTTAAGTAGATTCCGCATACTTAATCATATTTACACAAACATATCTCATACACAAAGAACGAAGGTTTAACCACCTTATCGTGTAATCGGTCCCTCAACAAGTGGTATCAGAGCCTTACAGGTTGATATTTTTGTTTTAGAAGAAGAAGTTAGAAATGGATGTTGAGTCTATTCAAACAAATGTTGCTGCTAAGTTACCAATGCTCAAACAGAATGAGTTTGAGATGTGGAGGTTAAGAATAGAACAATATTTTCAAGTGCAAGATTATGCACTGTGGGAAATTATTGAAGATGGAGATTCTTACAAGCCTACAACCACTACATCAACAGTTGATGGTAAGGAAGTTGATAAGCTGCAAACCAAGCCACAAACTGCAGAAGACAGAATTAAGAAGAAGAATGACCTAAAGGCCAGAAGCATGCTGATGATGACCATTCCAAATGATCAACTTATAAACTTCAGCAAATTCAAAGATGCAAAGTCACTATTTGAGGCCATTATTGCAAGGTATGGTGGGAATGAAGCCACCAAGAAGACCCAGAAGACTCTTCTTAAGCAACAGTTTGAAAATTTCACATCAACCAACCATGAATCTTTAGACCATATGTTCAACAGGCTACAGAATATTGTGAGTCAACTTGCTATTCTTGGAGTTGAAATACCTCAAGAAGATTTAAACTCAAAATTTCTGAGAAGCTTACCTGAAGAATGGGCTATGCATGTTGTTGTCTGGAAGAACAAGTCAGACATTGACACCATGGATCTTATGGATCTGTATAGCAACTTTAAGATTGTTGAGCAAGATTTGAAGAAAACTGGAGGTGCTAGTTCAAGCACTGGGAACATGGCATTTATGTCATCTCCTAGTAATTCAGTTCCAGTTACTAATGAAAAAGTTCATGATGTTGCAAGTGCTGCAAGTTCATCAAGCAGTACTTTTGCAATTTTGGATGAGAAAACATGTTGTGCTTTCTTCACAAGCAAACATAATGGATCCATGTTAACTCATGAAGACCTTCAAGAGATCAATGATGATGATCTGGAGGAAATGGATCTAAAATGGCAAATTTCTCTTCTTAGCATGAGAGCTAAGAAATTCTATCAAAGGACGGGGAAGAAGATCACAATCAGTAGCAATGATCCTGCTGGTTATGACAAGTCAAAGATAGAATGCTACAACTGTCACAAGATGGGACACTTCTCAAGAGAATGTAGAAGGCCAAGACAGCAAGATAGCAGAAATAGAGATGTTGGAAGAAAATCCAATACAGGGGAGATGTCTGAACCAAAAGCTATGGTAGCAATTGATGGATTAGGTTTTGATTGGAGCTTCATGGATGATGAAGAAATGGGTTCTTCACAGATGGCTCTTATGGCATTTACTGCACCTGAGGTACATGATCATAAAACCTGTTCAAATACTTGTACTGCTCTTAAAGACTTAAAAATCTTAATTAAACAGTATGATGACCAAAAGGTTCGATACGCCAAATCTGATCTAGATTGTTTCAATTATAAAAGTGGTTTAGAATCTGCAGAGAGACAAATCCTACACTATAAAAGGAATGAACTTACCTTTACTGATGCTAAAACTTTACTTGAAAATGATAATCAATTTAAAGATCAAATCATTGAGGCTTTAAAAGAAGCATTGGATAGGGTTAAGACTGAGAAAGAAAACATTCAATTGACTAAAGAGAAGCTTGAACATGCTTCTAAAAATGTAAACAAAATAATAGACAGTCAAGTGAATAATAAAGTTAAGTCAGGATTAGGATATAATGCAGCCCCACCCCCTTATAGAGGTATCCCAAAACCCCCAGGGATAGACCTAGAACATTCAGGATTGCCTGAATTTCAGCTACCTGAGTTACAATATGGAGTTCAACCAAACTCTAACATAGTAGCTGATGAGCTTAAGAAAGAAAGTAAATGTTCATGTAAAACATTACTTTTTCAGGACAAGGTGTCCTTTGTAAATAAACAGGTTATGTCTAAACCTGAAGTGGTTAAGAAAGCAAGAACAAGAGTTCCTAAGATAGTCAAACACAATACTGATAGGCCTAAAACCAATGAAAAATATGTTAGGCAACCAGTTAGATATTGTGAACAATATAGAACCACAAACAAGCCCAGAGGTAACCAAAGAAATTGGAATAACCTCAAGTCTTACCAATTAGGTGATGACTTTGCTTTTCACAATAAAGCTTGTTTCATTTGTGGTAGTTTTGACCATCTTGCAGCTTTCTGCAACCAATGGGTATCTGGGTATGAAAGTTATAGAGTGAACTACAAAAGGCAAACACCTAAATCTCATTTTCACTCTAATTCTAAAAGATCAAAACCCAAAACAGTCACAAAAACTGTTCCTACTGAAAGGAAAATGGTTTCTGCTGAAAAACCATATATGACTGTTTACCCAAAATCAACAATTAAAGGTGCAAAAACAACTTTCAAACATGCATCTAATATTGTTCAAAGGCCCATTCAAACAAAAGCAGTGGTCCAAAAACAAGTTTGGAGACCAAAGGGTACAACTACAAAGCTAGCAGTTTCTTCTGCTAAGCATACTGCTGCTAAGGGTAACAGGGCAAATGCTGTTAAGGCCTCAGCATGTTGGATTCTTAAATCCAATGTTGCATCAACAGTCCTCAAGAGATTACATTTCATTGATGCAAGAGGCAGATCCAAGTCAGTGTTGGCTTGGATCCCCAAAGAAAACTAATTCTTTTATTTTGTGCAGGGACATTCACCAACAGATCATGAAGATCAAGGATATTCAGATAGTGGGTGTTCAAGGCACATGACAGGCAACATGTCTTATCTTTCCAACTTTCAATCAATTGATGGTGGATATGTTACCTTTGGAGGAGGAATTGGTGGAAAGATTACTGGTAAAGGTACTATCAAAACCAGTAAATTAGATTTTGAAGATGTGTTTTATGTGCAAGAGCTTAAGTATAATCTCTTTAGTGTCTCACAAATGTGTGATAGAAAGAATAATGTTCTTTTTACTGAGACTGAATGTCTTGTACTTTCTCCTGATTTTAAGATGCCTGATGAAAGTCAAGTACTTCTTAAAATTCCTAGGAAGGGCAATATGTACAGTGTTGATATGAATAACATTGTTTCTAAAGATGCTTTAACTTGTCTTGTTGCAAAGGCCACATTAGATGAATCTATGTTATGGCATAGGAGACTTGGTCATATTAACTTCAAAACCATAAATAAGATTGTTAAGAATGGTTTGGTAAGAGGTTTACCTCAAAAACGTTTTGAAAATGATCAAACATGCATTGCTTGTCTTAAAGGCAAACAACACAAAGTCACTTGTAAGCCCAAGATTTTTAACTCTATCAGTCAATCATTGTTTATGCTTCATATGGACTTATTTGGACCTGTTTCAATAAGTAGTATAATGCATAAAAGATTTTGTCTAGTTGTTACTGATGACTATAGTAGATTTACATGGGTATTCTTTTTAGGAACTAAGGATGAGACTTCTAGCATCCTTAAGACCTTCATTACAGAGATAGAAAACCTAGTAAGCAAAAGAGTAAAAGTCATTAGATGTAATAATGGGACAGAATTTAAAAATAGAGTTATGGATGATTTCTGCAAAGAAAAAGGTATTAAAAGAGAATTTAGTGTTGCTAGAACTCCTCAACAGAATGGAGTAGCTGAAAGAAAGAATAGAACACTAATAGAAGCTGCTAGAACTATGTTAGCTGATTCAAAGTTGCCTATAACTTTTTGGGCTGAAGCAGTCAACACTGCTTGTTATGTTCAGAACAGAGTTTTAATAGTACAGCCTCACAATAAGACATCATATGAACTTTTTAGAGGTAGAACTCCTGCAATAGGATTTCTTAGACCTTTTGGATGTCATGTGACAATTCTGAATACCTTAGACCATTTGAGAAAATTTGATGGTAAAGCAGATGAAGGTTTCTTTGTTGGATATTCTCTCAATAGCAAAGCTTTTAGAGTATACAACATAAGAACTAAGAGAGTAGAAGAGAGTCTACATATAGAGTTCTTAGAGAACAAGTCTAATATAGAAGGTCAAGGACCAAAATGGCTATTTGATCTTGAAACTCTAACCCATTCAATGAATTATGTGCCTGTTGTTGCAGAAACTAATGATTTTTCAGGTTCACAAGCAACAGATGAGGCAAGGTTAGACAAGAAGACACATCAAGATTATGTGATGATGCCAATATGGTCAAATACCAATGTGGAATCAACTTCAACCAATGGAGAATCTTCTTCTGGCAAAGCTAAAGAAGATGTTGAAAATAAAATCAGAGAAGGAAGAACAGAAGAACAGCAAAATGTTCCTGCTGATGAGCAAAATGTTCCCGCTGATGATCAAACAATTCCTGCTGATAAGCAAATTGTCTCTGCTGATAGTCCTTCAGAAGAAACAAAATCAGACTTTTCAGAAGATGAGGTGGATTTGTGCAATATTCCATCTGATTATCAAGTTCCTTCCACTCCACAAACACGAATTCACAAAGTCCACTCCCTAGAAAATGTGATTGGAGATGTACAATCTGGTGTGAAGACAAGACAACAATTGATGTCTTCAGATCAAAAAGGGATTCTTGATGCCCTTTATGCTTCAAAGCAACATGAGTCTTCAAACTCCTGTTTGTTTGTATGTTTTCTCTCACAAGATGAACCAAAGAATATTCATAAAGCCCTAGAAAATTCAAGCTGGTTAGAGGCTATGCAAGAGGAGCTTCTTCAGTTCAAAATTCAAAAGGTATGGGTGCTAGTTGATTTACCTTATGGTGTAAGGGTAATTGGCACTAGATGGGTTTTTAGAAATAAAAGGGATGAAAGAGGCATAGTGATTAAGAATAAGGCTAGATTAGTAGCACAAGGGTACACACAAGAAGAAGGGATAGACTATGATGAGGTTTATGCTCCAGTAGCTCGAATTGAGGCAATTAGGCTTTTCTTAGCTTATGCTTCATTTATGAACTTCACAGTTTACCAAATGGATGTCAAGAGTGCATTTTTATATGGTTCAATTGAAGAAGAGGTGTATGTTACACAACCTCCAGGCTTCACTGACCCTGACCATCCAGACAAAGTGTACAAGGTAGTTAAAGCTCTATATGGCCTACATCAGGCACCAAGAGCTTGGTATGCAACACTAGCTTCCTATTTATTAGAGAATGGATTTCAAAGAGGAAAGATTGATCAGACACTTTTCATCAAACAACACAAGAAAGATCTTCTGTTAGTACAGGTGTATGTGGATGACATTATCTTTGGATCTACAAGGAAGGAGATGTGTTTAGACTTTGAAAAACTTATGAAAGATAAGTTTCAGATGAGTTCTATGGGAGAACTTACATTCTTTTTAGGTCTGCAAGTTAAGCAATCTTCTGAAGGCATATTTATTAGTCAAGACAAATATGTTGCAGAGATTCTTAGAAAATTTCAATTTGCTGATTCAAAAATAGCAAGCACACCAATGGATCCTGAGAAGCCACTTCTTAAAGATGCAGATGGAGAAAATGTGGATGTACATACATACAGATCTATGATAGGTTCTTTGATGTATCTTACATCATCCAGACCTGATATCATGTTCTCTGTTTGTGCTTGTGCAAGATTTCAAGTAACTCCAAAGGTTTCTCATTTAACAGTAGTCAAAAGAATTTTTAGATATCTCAAAGGTCAACCAAGGTTGGGTTTATGGTATTCTAGAGAATCACCTTTTGATTTGATAGCATTCCCAGACAGTGACTATGCTGGTGCTAGCTTGGACAGAAAGTCAACAACCGGAGGATGTCAATTCCTTGGATGCAGACTTATCTCATGGCAGTGTAAGAAGCAAACAATTGTGGCAAATTCAACAACTGAAGCTGAATATGTAGCTGCTGCAAGTTGCTGTGGTCAAGTTCTATGGCTTCAAAACCAACTTCTTGATTATGGGTACAATTTCTTACATACCATTATACATATTGATAATAGTAGTACAATTTGCATTATTAAAAATCCAGTGCAACATTCTAAAACAAAACACATTGAAATAAGACATCATTTTATAAGAGATTGCAATGAGAAAAGGTTAATTCAAGTAATGAAAATTGCTTCAGAACAAAACTTTGCAGATCTTCTTACCAAAGCTTTTGATGTTGGTAGATTTCAGTACTTGGTAGCAAGTATTGGAATGCTTAATCTTTAAATTTTTCAATATAATGTGTTTTTGTATATAGATTTTTGTTAATGCATCTAACTTTGTTATCTAAGTCTACTATTAACAATATTTGAAGTTATTCATACAGTTAGTTTTATGATTATTCTAATTCAAGACAAGTACTTTGTACTTTGTTCTTTTGGTTTTAGACTAACAATTTCAGGTATGAATGTTTGAGCTGAAAGGCTATTTCAAGTGAAAGCTGATCATTGCTGCGGATCATTTCCACTGATATAATAGGTTCATGATAGAAAAGGTTTGGGACTTCAAAAAATCCTTAAAACTTCTTTCTTGGAATCTGATTATGATATTTCACTTTGAATTGATAAATTAGTTGATCAGTTAATCACTGATACAACTCACTTTCTATCATTTTATACTCTCAAGTATAATGTGACTAGTCTACGGATATCTGATAGAAAGAACAGCGAGCAAAAGTGAATCTAACACTTGTGTTAGAGGTAACAAATGCCACGAGCTGGAAACCCTGTAAAGAAAGCCTTTTGAATAGGTTTATCTATACACAGGCGGTTATTTATAACTGAAAACATTGGTTCTCACACAACCAGAGGTTGCTTTAAACCGAAATTTTGATTAAGTGTCTGTTACACACTTAATCCTTTCAAAATGGTTGTAAGCAGTATGATTTTTTTTTATATAATAAAATCATATACATACTGCTAAGGCAAAAGTTTCTTAAAAGGATTTTCAAAAGATGACTTTAAAAACCATCAAATGATGGACCATAAGTCAAAAATGTCCATTGAATCACCTCTCATAGGAGTTAACACACCTAGAAGTGATGAGGACAGAATCTTAAACTCTTAAGGAATTGATGGCTTCATGTACAAATTGTCTGAAAACATGGAACAATGCTAAATCAGATGATGATGTTATGATTGTGAGAAAATCTTTCAAACAAGGGGAGGATATCAATATAAGATGATATTTGAATCTCAGGGGAGGAAATTCAAAGCCCAGTTTAAGGAAGATTAACCAAAAGAAAAGACAAGATCATACAAGATGATGACATAGAGGTTGAAAATGACAAGAACATTCTTAAATGTTGTATTCAGAAAGGATGAAGCATTTCAAAGGAGAAAGTTCTATCTAGGTCAAAAAGTTGAAAAAGATTCAATTTCAGTTCACTACGTTTGTTCATCACTTGTTCAAAAGATCAGAAAGCAGATAAGTTCCAGAGAAAGATAAGTTCATTCACTCAGAAGAGAAGAAAGTTCAGATCAACCAAATCTGACAATGAAGTGTTTGAAAGATCTTCACAAAGTCCTCATTTAATTCAGAAAAACATGTTTGAATGTGATTCACATGTTTAGGGGAGGATTGTTAGGAATTAAATATCAGAAGAATCAAAGCGAGTTTCCACTGAAGGTGATTCTGCTGCTGAATCTACTGCTGCTTGATTCTGCTGCTGAATCTACTGCTGCTTGAGGGACCGATTACACGATAAGGTGGTTAAACCTTCGTTCTTTATGTATGAGATATGTTTGTGTAAATATGATTAAGTATGCGGAATCTACTTAACCACACTTAGAAGATTTATGTTTATTGTTATGGAAATGGAATAGTTAACACCAAACGATTCAATATTATTCAAAAATAATACGAGTGATCTTTTGCTTATCACTAGGGTTACAAAGACCTTGAATCTTATGTTTGTTCTTTCTATTGTCTGTATATGAGAGTTGTATATGACATTGTCTCACTGATATTCTCTCTCGTATTTTTTCACACTTATCTACATATCTAAGATTTTCCTTTTATAGCTCAAGGAAATATCTTTTACAAACTACATGACTCAACAAATAACTAGCTTATGACTAATCACTATTCTAGCTTAGTCATACAAGATACATCATGTATCTAAGATAAACAACTCACTTGGAGTGTTCAATTTGATGACTAGAACTAAGATATTATCTTTTTATGCAAGTGTTGAATAAGTCGGTCTTATCTACACAGCTGTTTGTTATGAGTCATAGCTGCACAGTCATAGCAGCAGCAGAATCAAGCAGTAGTATGATTCAGCAGCAGAATCAAGCAGCAGTAGATTCAGCAGCAGAATCAAGCAGCAGTAGATTCAGCAGCAGAATCACCTTCAGTGGAAACTCGCTTTGATTCTTCTGATATTTAATTCCTAACAATCCTCCCCTAAACATGTGAGGTTTAAGTATCAAAAAACTTCCATGTGGGAATATGTAATACCTCGTAATTTCTCATTTCATTTATTAATGCTAATCACTAAACAAATTCTAACATACTAGACATTTTGCGAGCCAATTTATTTTTTCATATGAATATAGCACCCGACTCAACCTTTAGTCACTCTGAAATCGAAAAAAAGATGTGACTTGAATAGCTCCCACATGCTAAGCGACACCTAAAAAGCGAACCCGTGATATATTTAAACTAAACTAATCTACATCCATATATATATATATATATATATATATATATATATATATATATATATATATATATATATATATATATATATATATATATATATATATACATATATATATATAGCCGTTTATGTGAGAAATCTAAGTTTTGTGAGAACGTGAAAACTAATCCTAGCCACTGAATTTATCCTTCTTTAACTTTGATCTAATAGCTAATATTATTCAACCAACTTTTTGAAAAATTTCAAAAATATTTCAAAAAAGTTTCGAAAAATTTTCAAAAAATTTTAGAAAAATTTTCAAAAATTTTTTAAAAAAAATTCGAAAAATTTTTTGACAAGTTTTTCAAAAATATTTTGAAAAATTTTCAAAAAATTTTGAAAATTTTTTTTGAAAAATTTTCAAAGGATTTTCGAAAAAAATTTTGAAAATTTTTTTTGTTGTGATTTTTTTTCGCATGTGACGAAAAAATATTTCACATGTGATGGAATTTTTTTTTCACATGTGAAGAAATTTTTTTCACATGTGACGAAATTTTTTTTCACACGTGACAAAAACTTCGTAAAATTTTCCAAATATTTTTTTTCACATGTGACGAAAAAAAATTTGGAAAAAAAAAATTTGGAAAAAAAAATTTAGGAAAAATTTTTTTCAGAAAAAGTTTTTCGGAAAAAGAACTTTTCGGAAAAAAAAATTTCGAAATTTTTTTTTGAAAAAAAAAATTTCAAACATTTTCTTCGAAAAAAATTTCGAATATTTTTTAAAAAATTTTCGAAATTGTTTTGAAAAATTTTCAAATATTTTTTAGAAATTTTCAAAAAATTGGTTAACTAATATTAGCTATTAGATCAAAGTTAAAGAAGGAATAATTGAGTGGCTAGGATTGCTTATCTTGTTTTCACCAAATTTAAGCTTGTCATTTAAACGTTTCAATATATATATATATATATATATATATATATATATATATATATATATATATATATATATATATATATATATATATATATATTTGAGTTTTAGACATAAGCAACAGTCAAATAGTTTATTCAGAAACAAAACCGGTGATCGCACATGCTATGAAGATGAACTCATTATTATCATTGCGCATACAAAAACATCATATCAAAGCAAGTAAAAAATATCAACTGCTCTTACAGGATACACATAAATAAAACATACTCTAAAGGCCCAATGCAAGTAACAAGACAAACACAATAATAAAATACATGTACTTATATTTTTACCAACCAAACACCCCCTAATGCATCATGTAACCATAATCTAGAGGATGAAATGAAATAATATGCAATACACATTCAAAGCTACATACTTATATACCAAAACTAGGTGTATTGTGCATACCATATGAAATGTAATTGTACTTGTTCCACACAAAGAAAAAGGCATACGAAAAGTAAAAATAAGTACTGAAAACAGTAAAACAGATATGAAAATGAAAGTACGGCGCCCATAACAAACAGGGTAACACATATCCTTGAGCACTGCACAAAGTTTCGGCAGGCAAGAAGACTAAAGAGCTGCCTTCCTCCCCCCACCAAACATTCCTTTCAGTCCTTGTAAGCAGCAACATGTCCACTTAATCGTCTGTGTCTGACTTTAATTTCCCACAGCGAAAGTCTATCAGGGAGTACTGGCGATGGTTCATCCCATTGAACCTGAAATAGATTTATAACATTCTATGGTTTAACACTGAGTTGGCTGAATCCATTAACAGTAACAGATAAAATACGACAGTAGCGACATACAAGCTCACCAAATTTATTCGTTTAAGCGTATTAAGAACATATAAACTAAAGTTGCTAAAATACAATACATAACGAAAACAAACGCCACTTGATTGTATATCTAATCATTCGTTGGAAGCCTAAGTGTGCGTACTTAAGAACGCTGAGCCCTGCTTAGCGTAGCCACTCTTGAATAGAACTTGTATTATTAAGACTTCTGACCTCTTTTTGGGGTATTATAACATTTTATAAAACATTGACCATCTTTAGTCTTTTATTAGAAACTTCGATCATTTAAGACATTTACGAACTTGTAAAGTCTAGTCACTTTTTTTTCCATATATTGAATTGATTAACCCTCAGCGTTTAACCATCAACGTCTTGGTTGGAGGGCCACCTACATACCACTAGGTTACAAACCGTTGGTATGAATTATTCTAGTGCTAATTGAGCTTAAGACAAAAGAAATCACCTTCAGTGACTTCCACTCTGACTCTGGCCACTTTGAAGAGGCCTCATCTCCAACAGCAACAATGGTTCCACCATACCTGCATCAACAAATTAAATAACCTGGCATTTCTTAACCACCATCTTTAATACTTTATTAATACTGTGATATCAACAGTAGGTACCTTTCTTCAGGAACCCTTTCACTCTCAAATCCCATTGTGAACTTCATTCCTACACAAGGCTTGGGATTTTGTGCATTGAGGTATCTATTGACACTGATAATGAACACTGATTGGGTGGCCCTGTTTAAATATTATGCCAGATCCATTTAATTCAGTGATGTTAATTTTCCAAAAAAAAAAAAAGAACATGAGGTATGGAGGCCTCGATCTATAAGATAAAAGACAATTCACTGTATTTCAGATTGTATTATATACATAGTCAGGACATAGCAAATATATTATATGAACTGATACTATTAGACTAGCAATTACTGTTGAGAGGTGAAAACACTTTTATCGTTTCTGCATATATTATATTTCAGAAAGCAACACATAAGTTAAATAACAAACCTGTTCTAAGTGTACCTGTGGGAAGTAAAAAACATCTTCCTCTTCACGGGGGACATAAGCATGATGGCTGAGACGGTGATTCCACAATTCCTTATACTTTGCTTCAGTTGAAAATTCTGAAACATGAAATCTTAATCAACATAGGTGAAAACATGGGAAACAAAAGAGAAACTAACAACTAAGATAATTCATTTTACTGACACCAGGAAATCAAACTAAAACACCATTTAAACAGGTTTTCTAAATTTTCAACTAGTCTATGTAGATAAACTCAAGTTTCCATACAAAACTAGAGATGGAAACCAAGGCCATATTTTCTTCAGGTAAACAGCCCCTAAGCATTCTGAACTGCACTAAAAGTCTAGAAGACTGTATTCAAACTCGGCGGCGTTAATGACAGGGAAGATTGTCAAAATAAAGGTAATGGAGAATTCCAATTGTATGCACTACTTTCTCACTCCTAAAGAGGACTTAGATATCCAACTTATAACAAGAAAATAATTTGGGTCAAAACTGAACAATTTTGAAAAAAAGGCGTGTCCTTATTATTTTACAAAAATATAACTCACTCCTTTATTTGTCAAATATTAAACGATCACTGATCATAAAATAATGAGCCTATGTTTTGTTTTGATAAGCGAGAAATGGAAAATTGGGTATTTTATTTATACCCTCCTTGGCGAATTTGGTATTTATGCTACTGACTGAAGGCACATTTGGATTTCCCAAGACACCTATAGATAGTAAACAAAATCAAATTCATACACAGATCATTGTCTACTTAATGTAACAAAGTATTATTCAATAGCATAAAACCATTGTCTACTTAATGTAAAAAAGTATATTATTCATAAACATAAAACCACTAAAACTATTATTTATTACCTGATTCATGAAACCCTTCAGGGTAGTGTTTCTTTTTTGAAACACCAACTAGATTTATGAGTAGCTGTAATGAATACAAACACAACAAATAACGAATAGGATAGTAACAAAATTGGGATGGCATATAAGCCAATAGAATCATGCTTAGATAGTTCAGTCCTTCTGTTACAATCCACGTTCTGGCCTTAAAGTTAGTAAAGGAAAACCGGTTTTTACGGTAGCATCAAAATTATCGAAAAGCATAACTGACTCACGTAATGGAGCTTATGCTCCAAGTCTCTTTATTACAATTTTCCTTCCATTCCGGCCAAAAGTCTCCACAAATAGAAAAACGACATTTTTAGCAGTTCGCAAAAATCCAACAGCTTAAGTATTATTCAAATCAAAATTGGGCATAGTAAAATCTGTACGACAAATAACTCATTTAATAACTTTTTGTTTGGGCATATACACAGACTTCAAAATGTAATGAATTGTGAATTTGGCCAAATAAATGAACGTGGGCAAATTATCTAATTAACACTTCACACTCATTTGAAAGGAAATAAAAATTCATTATATAGAAGTCTAGATCTCAATCTTCTGATTCCTATCTATATTAATAATGCTTTACATTTATTTTTATGGTAACCGTGGTGTCAATACACGGGGCTTGAATTCACTGCCACGCAAACTCGAACCACTTAAAGCCAACCCAATGCCACATGGACTCGAACAACTTAGAGCACACCCCTTTGGGGACGCTTCCATGGCCACTTTAGGTCTGTTTGACCAAGTGTGGTTCGAACTTGAGACCTTTCACATTTTAGTGATGATAGTCACAAGCTCTTGCCACCGGCCACCCTTGGTGGTGATTATACTTCTTTTGTCATGTTTTGGTATTTAGACTTTCATTTGGTGTCATAATTAAAACGCTAAGTTACTTAAAAACGGATGAAAAAGCTCATGTGGCTTATTATTTATGGCCATGTTAGCAAAAAAAAGGACACATTTGGCAAAAGGAACTTGATGGAGCTGTAGATAGAGATGAAGTTTATAAAAAGAAATTATTTTTATAAGCTACATGAAGTAACATTTGATTTTCAGATATTATGGAAGATCATTTTTCTTATAATCCCTTATAAGTTATGTCTGTCAAACGAAACTTATATTGAAAGTGGTTTAATTTTTCCGAAAAATAAGCATAATTTCTCAATAATCTTCCAAACATATTATTAACTAAAAGTTCTACATCAAAAACTTTGTCGGCCAAACCGACCACTTGGAGATCAAATTACCACACCAAATGAATGGATAACACCAAAAAGGAATAAAAAATGTATAATTATCAAACCGCAACAAGGAGATATAAGATAAGTACTATGCTATTCAAAGGTTAATGTCATAAAATGGAAGGGAAAAATATTTAATAATGTATTATACTTGTCACGAAAAGTACTTTTGTGTAGCGTACAAAAAAATAGCCTTTCTATCACCCAAACTCAACTATTTTGTCTTTTTGTACGTTTTTTTCCACCCTCCCAACCGGTTTGTCCAACTCAGCAGGTTAAATCCACGTTTTATTATAATTTTTTTTTCTTTTGTTGCAAAACGTGTATATTAATTCCCCCCCCCCCCCCTTCGGGGTTGGAATTACAGTTTCCTTTGTACAACCCTTTTTATTATGGCCAGGTTCACCACAATTATGACAAGTCATAACAACTCCAGCCCTACTAATCTTAGTTCCAGACTTGGGTTCATGGGTTGCCCTTACCCTCTTTCGCCTAGGCCTACCGGGCATTCTCTTAGGAATTGGACCTAAAACCCTAGAGTAGTTACTAACATCTTGCCAAAACTCAATTCCATCAACTGGTTTCATGTATTGACTATATGCTAACAGATACCTGGTCTTCCTAAAACAATCAGGTACGTAATCCTCTGCATACTTTTTCATTTTAAAGATACAAGCAATGGCATGGCAACAGGGCAAACCTGAAAGCTGCCACATCCTACACGAGCATTTCCTGTTTTGTTCATCCACCGTGAAGGCCTGAGACCCCTTCCTAACTTCAAACTGGTTTCCTCCACAGGATACCACATGCCAAAACCTAGGAATACAGTACATGTTATTACGTTTTATATATGGCCACTTATGTACTTTTAATATGCAATAATGAGTATAAAAATTATACCTTTGTTGATTTTTAGTATGTTCCAAGACCTTTTGAATGTTTGGACATATATCATTTGTCCACTTTTCCATCAACATCCTCATTGTATGCAGTCGCTCCATAACCAGTACTCGCATAGACTCTAGCATAGTAATAATGGGTTTATGCCTGAAGCTCACCAGAATCGCATTAAAACATTCGCTGAAACCATTCTCCACAGCTTCACAGCATACACCTTCATTGAAGAAAGCTCTTGACCAAGACTTGGGATTTTTGTTTACAAGAAACTGATGTGCTTTAGGATTGGCCGTTTTAATTTTTTCCATTACTTTCGTATGCTGTGCTGGATACGAAGCTTTTGATGCTCCCCAAAATAGTAGTCTGAATTCCTCTCCAGCAAATTGTTTGCGAAAACCTTCATAAATGTGCCGTGCACATTGACGATGCTCAGCAAGTGGCATCACATCCTTAACTACTTCAATCAAACCCTAACATCATAAAAACAAGTAAAGTTGTTATGCTTTCATTGAATTTATTATACTGTAGTATGAAGTTATATAATTGTTGTGGAATCTCGTACCTTGTGTTAGTCAGACATGAGTGTCAAACCTTGTCCAAATGGAATTTCCAAATCCTCACCCAATAAATTTAAAAACCTGCTCCAGTTATCTTTATTCTCCACTGTGACCACATCCCACGCAACGGGAAATATGTGGTTATTCCCGTCTCTACCAACCGCAGTTAAAATCTCTCCTTGGTTTGGTTTCTTAAGAAAGCATCCATCCAGAGCAATAATGCTACAACATCCTAACTTCCAACCTTCTTTCAAACCATGAAAACATACATAAAATCTGTCAAAATACATCTTCTCATCAGGATTGACCGTCACACCTACTTTCACTGTACTACCAGGGTTTGACTCTAATAAAGCACTAGCATATGATCTTAATAACCCATAGTGATCCTGGATAGTCGCATCCCTTTCATTCAAAGCATAAGACTTAGCATTCTTACACTGTGTACGACTTACATGGCATTTGTATTCCTTTAAGACTAGCTCAGCTATGTTGTTGATACTAATATTTGGGTTCATCCTAATCTTGTCTCCAAATTGCTTTCCTATCCACTTGTAATTCACTAGCCTACCATAATGGAAACTACGAACACAAGTGTGAATATCCTTGAGAGAAATAACCTGAAATGTTGCTTCATCTTTTAGCATCTTCCCATAACACCTCCATGAACATTGTGAATTCCCAGCCGTTTCAGATGGATACTTTTTATTGCAAGTTTGTTTTCCTTAAACAGGATCTTTAAGTGTCTCCTTCCGTTGTCCACATTTGGCTATAACCTTAGTTGATTCACTCTTCTCGAACCACAATGAGAACCCATTGGCCACCGCATAAAAGGTAATACATTCTTTAAAACTTTCAACACTTGGGTACTTTTGGCCAAGCTGCGAAATCAAGGAAATGAAAACAACAGTTAAAAGGAAACCTTATTAATTGTATGTTAATTCTAGTGAAACTAAAATTCTCAAATAAAAATAATAGAATTACCGTTGGTTTCTTCAGTCGCCAATGAGTATCTTGGTCATACACAGGGTAGTTGTCGTCTTTTTCCGATCTCTGAACAACAGAAAATGGATCTGTCAACCCAACTCCATTACCCCTTTACTGCTTTGTCAAACCAAGCATGTATTTTTCATGCTCCTTAATTAGTGGTCCTAAACCATAAGGTCCTGGTCCATCATCAACTACAGGGGTGTCATTGTCATCTGCTGGTTGTTGTTGTTCATCTTCTTGATCATCAGATGTTGTGTGTTTGTTTTGTAATAAGCGCTTTCTCAGTTAGATGACCTCATCTTCCCCATCACTAAGATAATCAAATAACTTGTCTGTTTCACAACCAGACTCAAAAGACTCATAATCAGATGAGTCATCAACATTCTTCTCATTCAAATCTTCACTTTCGGCATCTGAATCTGAGGATTAGGGGTGAGCAAAACCGACCCGATCCCGAATCCCGTCCCGATCCCGAGTCCCGATTGTTGTCCCGAAACCGAACCGACGTCAAACGGGTCGGGACTCGGTTTGAGTTTTCCGGCTAATCGGGATTCGGGATATTCGGGATCGGGTCGGGACGGGCCAAAAACCGAAAAAAAACAAACAAAACCGAGAAAACCGACCGATCCCGTCCCGTCCCGAATGTCCCGAAACCGAACCGACCTTAATCGGGTCGGGACTCGGTTTGTGTTTTCCGGCTAATCGGGATTCGGGATATTCGGGATCGGGTCGGGACGGGTCGGGAGAGGCCCGATGCTCAGCCCTACTGAGGATACATGAGGATTACAGTTCTCTCTAATGGTTATACCTGTAGTCCTAGGAACATTGGGGACACCCTTTTTGGTTTGCTTATTTTTCCCTGTTATAACACCCTTTCCTTTATCTAATTTCTTCTGCCTAGCTAGCACCACGTCATCTATGTTAGCATCAGTTTCACTATCAACATCCATATTATCAACATGTGGAGCCTGATTGTTGTCAACCTCATCAACAACATCATTCACCGCAACCTCATCGACAACATCATTGACTGCAACCTCATCTGCTATGTTCTGAGGTTGTTCGTTGACCTCCTTATACACCTCATCTTCAGTTAAGTGTGGGTAATCATTCATCCAGTCATCATCAATACTCCACACCCTAGTGAAACAAACCTTACCCTCAAAATCTTTTCTTAGTGGCCTATCCTTAAGTGGAGGGGACCTTAAGCAAGGGGAGCGGGCTTCTTCCTCAGCCCAAGCAACCAACTCTTCATAAGACATATTACCAGCATCCTTTTTCAAAATTTCATGGTGTTTTCTTTTTGAGGTGACTTCAGAATCAGAACTTTCTAAAGTCAAGTTAATGTGATAGTAGCCTGCTAGGTTTTGGGGTGAATGAGCAACATACACATGTATAGTCTTATACTTTTCGGCTAAATCATATAAGGCATGAACATCAGCATCCCTTTCAATTATTTTCAATCCTCCACTATCAATGTCTAACTCAGGAATGCACATGAACAAACCCCATATATCTTGCTTAACCTTAGCAACTAAAATATCTAACAATGGGCTAAACATAATCCTATCAGTGGATGAGGCCTCCATTACAATCTCCCTACTATAGTCATACCTTAAGGGGTCAAACATGAATACCCCATTATAGTGTATCTTAAACACCAAATCTAGTGGTACATCCATCAGACCTGAAAATATAGAAAAAATAAAATGAAAACCCTAATTTACGAAACCCTAAAAACCAATATTCTGTTTCTATTAAATTAATACAATTAAATTTAATATATGTATAGCAGCTGGAATATACCTTTTGATGGACCCCAAACAATGGAAAGCGACAATCAATTTGTTATATTAAAAGCGAATGACGATTTAGGGTTAGGAGACAATTTGGGGATCTTGATAGTGAAGTATGAGTATGTTTGTTTAGATTACAGGAACATATGGACCCAAATTATAAAGATGAAATCGTACAAAAAGTTGGTGTAAAAGCAAGATTGTGGTGGGAGTGTGGGGGGAGGAAGAAGACGTGTGGCTGTTATCATACGTGGATTATTGTTTAATTGATAAATAATTATTAAACTGGGGACCAGTTGAGATGGTGGAAAAAAACGTACAAAAAGACAAAATAGTCGACTTTGGGTGGTAGAAAGGCTATTTTTTTTGTACGCTACACAAAAGTACTTTTCGTGACAAGTATAATACATTATTAAATATTTTTCCCAAAATGGAAATGTACATAAGCAAATAGACAATTGTAATAATTAAACTATTTTTTGTAATGTTTTAGTGATTAAACATACTATTGTGGAATGCAATGGTTACTATTTTCCCAACATTATAACCATGAATCGACATAACCGGTCAAACTCAATAATGTGGAATAAATTATGATGATGTATAGTCTATTTATGGGCCACAAGCCCAAATATTAAACATTACTAAGGCCTAAAGCCACCATGCGTGGGCTATTATCACTTGGGCCGCATCAATAATACGAATGGGCTCACGCAAGCCCAACCAAACTATATACGGAATAGATAGAGATCTTCTATCTATGGAATGGATATCCTTAACCCGGATAAGCACCACGTGTGCGAAACGTAAGGAGCACGAACCCTACAAGGATTCTGCGCCTATATAAGGAATGACATAATTCTCATTCAAGGTACGATTCACAAACCCTAAAACTCTTTACGAGAACCCTAAATCGATTACCTACTCTCACGCCGGAGTCTAATCGTGGGAGACAATCCCACGATAAGCCTAACGGTGTTGTTTATTTTCTTAGTGCGCAGGTTTCAAGCATTAAGAAGCGAATTGGTACGAGAGCAAGAACCCATAATCAGGAACGCCCAACTTTTGTCTCAACAAGTAGCGCCATCTGTGGGACCCTACTAAGAACTAAGGAACTAGAATGACGAAGAATAAGAATTCAAGCCAGCGGACTCCGCAGTTGGAAAAAACACGTGACCCCCAGAGGAAGAATCAACAAGATTCAACCCCTAGGCAAGCTGCTGGGACAACCAACGCACCTGGTCACCAAGAGGCAGGTACAACCCAACCTCTTCTAGTGGTAGAACTGCCTATAAGGACTACCCAAACCACAGTGGTCCCAAGCGTTGAGGAACTCCAGTGCACCCTCTTCACTACTCCTTATCAAACTGTACCTACAGTGGACAACACTGTACCACCAGGCGCGCCTATCCGAGATAGGGCGCCCAACACTAAGGCAAATATTCTTGCAGCAACTGAGGATACACCTGACCTAACATTGGGAAATTTTGTATCCCAAAACTATGAAACTCTGACTGCCCTCATGCAAGAAGAAGCAAGAAGAAGGTCGAGTGCGAGCCTTCAAGCTCGGCTCAATTTTGGTCCTGAACGCGAACCATCACCACCGCGCCACCCACGAGGGAGTCGCGCAGATAACGAAAAACGTACTACTATCCACGATAGGTTGGGTACGACGTCTGATTCACAGTACTCAGAGGAATATGAAGAAAGCGAAAGGCGCACTAATGTTCACTCCAGACTTGGCAGTCGAGGGATACAAGACCGATTAGGACCTCAGCATTCACCAAGCCAAGGGTCCTCTAAATATAGGAGTAAGAGAATTCACGAAAGATTGGGGAAAAGAATGTCCCCAAGTGAAAGCCCCTCAAGCTCTTCTTCTGAAGACATGTCTCTTCCATGGCGTCGCCAGAAAGTTGATGCGTTTACACGACGCATCAGCGATTACTCCGACCACAAAAGGAGGTACATGCCCACTAACGTAAAAACATATGATGGAACAGGTGATCCTGATGATCATCTAAAAGTTTTCGAATCAGCTGCCACTATCGAAAACTGGCCGCAGCCTGTGTGGTGCCATATGTTTAATTCTACATTAGTGGGGAATGCGCGCACATGGTTTAGCAAACTCCCACGACGAAGCATCGGCGGGTTTGAAGAATTACGGAAAGCATTCCGTCTCAACTTTACCCAGAGAAAGAAGTGCGCTAAACACCTTGTTGAACTAGCCAGAGTGAAACAGTGCCAAGGGGAATCAACCAGTGCTTTTATGGAATGCTTCAAAGATGAGTGCATACAGGTCAAAGCATGTCCCAAAATTCTAAAAATTTCAGGGTTCATGAATGGGATTAACAACCCAGAACTTATCCGGAAGCTAAATGACAAAGTTCCCCAAACTTTCAATGCGTACCGCAGAGGATAAGCGCGTAGGGAATGGATACTGCGAATACCATGGTCAAAAAGGCCATACAACTAACGAGTGCGTCCAGCTACGACAACTAATTTAAAAGTTAGTAAGGGAAGGCAGAATGGACCACCTTGTAAAAAACATCAAAGAGGGAAAGGACAAACAAAGGAACGAGGGCAAGAAAGAGCCTCCCAAAGAAAAAGCTGACATCATATACATGATACAGTCATGGCAACGCAAGATAAAACAAAAAATCAGTCAAAAATTCTCTCCAGAAAAAGAGATATCTTTCCCCACTCTAGCTGCGGACAACGCAGTGGTAGAACCTCTAACCATTGAAATACATACGAGGGGACATGATATCCACCGCATGTACATTTACGGAGGAGCATCCGCAAATATCGTATACGATCATTGTTTCAAAAGACTGCGACCTGAAATCCAAAGTCAATTGATACCAACAACAACGTCGTTGACTGGATTCACAGGAGAAAAGATTTGGCCTATGGGGCAATTGCGCTTGCTAGTAGTTGTAGGAGACGAACAACACTCAACAGCAACATGGATAAATTTCATGGTAATCAAGTCTCCCTCACCATACAATGGCATCATTGGGAGACCTGGAATATCATCCATGCACGCTGTGCCATCCACAACACATGGGATGCTCAAATTCCCAGTGGAAGGAGGAGTCGTTACCCTCTACAACACAACAGTACTACCAAAAGAATGCAACGCAGTAACCACTGAGGTGGAGAATATTCCAGAACAGCGCACAGAAAAAACACCAAACCTAACGGTCGCTATCACCTCGATTACCCAGACCAACAAGTTTCGATTGGAGGATCTTTATCTGACAAAGGTAAAGCAGCCGTGTGCGCACTCTTGCAAAAGAACCTAGACATCTTCACATGGGAACCAAAACACATGACAGGAGTGCCACGCTCTATCACATAGCATAAGCTACGAATCCGACAAGGATATCCCCCAATACGACAGAAGAAGCGCGGCCAAGCCCCAGATCGTGCAAAAGCTATTCTGGAAGAAGTACACAAACTCGTAGACGCAGGCATCA
Source organism: Artemisia argyi (assembly GCA_030686995.1). Classification (NCBI taxonomy): domain Eukaryota; kingdom Viridiplantae; phylum Streptophyta; class Magnoliopsida; order Asterales; family Asteraceae; genus Artemisia; species Artemisia argyi. Next base: position 84,318,383 of record CM060676.1, read on the forward strand.
TGCGCGAAGTGTACTATCATGACTGGCTCTCTAACCCAGTGATGGTAAAAAAGAGCGATGGCAGTTGGAGAATGTGCGTGGACTTCACAGACCTTAACAAAGCATGTCCACAAGACTGCTATCCACTGCCAGAAATAGACTGGAAGGTAGAATCCCTGTGCGGATACCCTTTCAAATGCTTTCTAGACGCATACAAAGGGTATCATCAAATTCAGATGGCAGTCGAAGATGAAGAAAAAACAGCTTTCCACACCAGTCAAGGAGTTTACTGCTACACAAAAATGCCTTTTGGCTTAAAAAATGCAGGCGCAACATAACAACGATTGGTGGACACAGCTTTCGAGAAACAAGTGGGTCGCAACTTGGAGGTCTACGTTGACGACCTTGTCATCAAAAGCCACACAGAGGATGAATTGGTGCGCGACATCGAGGAAACGTTCAGAACATTGGGACAAATAAACATGAAGTTAAACCCCAAGAAGTGCACCTTTGGCGCAACCGAAGGCATGTTCCTTGGATACTTAATAGAACCTGATGGAATCAAGCCTTGTCTAGAAAAAACAAAGGCTGTTATTGATCTCCTCTCACCGCGCACACTCAAAGAAATCCAGTCATTAAATGGAAAGCTAGCAGGGCTAAACCGCTTCTTATCTAAGTCAGCAGACAAATCACTTCCTCTCTTTAAAACACTCACGAAGTGTACTAAAAAGGGAGACTTTCATTGGACCGAAGAAGCTTTCCAACAACTAAAACACCATCTGGCATCTCTTCCCAAACTTGCCGCACCGCGACCAGGGGAAGAGCTAATCATGTATTTATCGGCAACTCATGGAGCAGTCAGCGCAGTGCTATTGATAGATAGGAACTCTGTCCAGACACCCATATACTTTGTAAGCAAAGCATTGAAGAAGACAGAGACTAACTACAGTGCTATGGAAAAGCTGGTCTTAGCTCTAGTATTCGCAGCCAAAAGACTGCGCAGATACTTTCAAGCGCACCCAATAGCGGTGGTCACAGATCAGCCAATCAAACAAGTTATCTCTAAACCTGACGCATCAGGACAACTACAAAAGTGGAGTGTACTGTTAAGTGAATATAACATCTCATATAGACCGCGCACTACAATCAAAGGACAAATATTAGTTGATTTCATTGTTGAGAAGCCAGATAGCGATAGTCCAACATCTGCAACCAAAACAGATCTGCAGGAACCCTGGATTCTGTTCACAGATTGGTCTTCATGTGTAGATGGATCAGGCGCAGGCCTTATTCTCACAAATCTAGAAGGTATGGAATTCACCTATGCGCTGCGCTTCGAATTCACAGCCACAAACAATGAGGCAGAATATGAAGCCCTACAAGCTGGACTGCGCATCGCAATGCAAATGGGTGTACGCAACTTGGAAGCAAATGTAGATTCTCGGCTAGTCGCTAACCATGTGCTAGGTGAATATGAAGCCAAGGATGAACACATGATCCAATACCTGGAAAAGACCAAGTCCTTAATTAAAAACTTTGACAGGTTCACAATAAAACAGGTGCCCAGAGGGGACAACAGGAAGGCTGATGCGCTCAGTAAGATCGCATCCACAAGCTTTGTGCACCTATCAAAACAGGTATTGGTAGAAACCCTACAAAACAAGTCAATCTTGGAGATGGAAGTATCCACAGTGATAGAAGAACAAGATCCTACATGGATGACACCTATCATTGAATTCATTAGCAAGGGAATCTTGCCACAAGACCATAAGGACGCTCGAAGAGTGCGGCGCACAGCGCAGCGATTTGAACTACGAGACAACATACTCTATCGACGCTCTTTCTTGCAACCTTGGCTCAGATGTGTTGGACCTCTTCAAGCAGACTATATACTCCGAGAAATCCACGCTGGATCATGTAGCATGCACTCAGGACCGCGATCTGTGGTAGCAAGCGCTCTACGGTCGGGATATTATTGGCCAACTATGCACCGCGACGCACGCGATCTGATAAAGAAATGCAGCAATTGTCAAGTACATAGGCCAATTCCGCGCCAACCACAACAAGGGCTAACACCCATTACCTCACCATGGCCATTTTACAAATGGGGCATTGACATCGCAGGACCCTTTCCAGTTGCTGTAGGAGGACTAAAGTTCCTCATCGTAGCCATAGATTACTTCACAAAGTGGATTGGAGCAAAGGCGGTGGTGAGCATCACGGGAAACCGAGTCAAACGCTTTGTCTGGGACAACATTGTCTGTCGCTTCGGACTACCCGGAGAGATTATATCAGACAATGGGAAACAATTCTGCGACAATCCATTCAAAGATTGGTGCGCGCAATTGAACATCACGCAACAGTTTGCTTCAGTAAAACACCCACAAACCAATGGCTTAGTTGAGCGCGCAAATCGCAGTCTAGGTGAAGGAATAAAAGCGCGCCTTGACAGATACAAAGGAAGGTGGGTGGATGAGCTCTCACATGTCTTATGGGCACATCGCACCATAATCAAAACCAGTACTGGCGACACGCCATTCTCCCTTATCTACGGAACAGAGGCCGTCATACCAGCTGAGATAGGAATGCCAACTATACGAACAGCAGAGGTCAACGTCACAACAAATGACGAGGAGCGGCGCATAGACTTGGACTTACTGGAAGAAAGACGTGAACGTGCAGCTATACGCGAAGGAAAGGCTAAGGCAAAAATGAAGAAGTATTATGATGCAAAGGTCAAACACACTTCCTTCAGGCCAGGAGACTTTGTATACCGCGCCAATGATGCGAGTCACGCACAAGACACAGGCAAGCTCGAACCTAAATGGGAAGGACCCTACGAGGTCACCAATGCGCTAGGCAATTGCGCATACAGGCTGCGCGATATGGAAGGTCATGACCTAGCACGCACCTGGAACATCTGCAATATTAAAAGATGCTATCTTTAGGCAAGGCTACGGCCAATACACAGACACCTTTGCACTTTAGGATGTGCCCAATAAGTGTTTGATTTTTCTTTTCTTTCTTAGGAATTGTATTTTTATTTTTCAAAAAACTTGCAAGTATTAATAAAATGTTATGGTTTCTAGCTAACTCCATAAAGTATTCCACTTTATTGCGTACATACTTATATATGTCAATATTGTTATCTTATATTCTTGCCTACATGGCGTGCATGCACTAATTAAGACCCGCGAAGGCATAAAGGATGAGTAAACCTACTAATTCACTCGTTGAGTAAGAGGGATGCAAACCCATCAACATTGGATCACGCATCCTTGCTAAGCACCTTACTTTTGAGACGTTGAGGTAAGTTTTCTGTGCGCATCCCACGAAGGGTGCGCAAATATTAAGTACACCGTACAAAGCTTAGCAAATAACGAGCCAAGACACTTGGTCAAAACATAAAACTTAGAAAACATTAATGCAAGTATATTTTTAAGTCATACACTTAATTTATACACAACAAGTTATCTTATTCCATCTTTTTACATAAAAGAAAAAGACAACTACTACATCACAAAAAAGATACACCTTGTTATTTACACGATAAATATACAAGCTACAACAAGAAGCCTATATGCTATGACGATGCTCAGGGCTATCTTCCGGTGCAGCGGAACTCCCCGCCTCTTGAAGCTTTCTCAAGAGCAATGCATCCTTGGGAGATACGGTCGGCACACTCACAGGAACCCCATCAGACCTGGGAATATGTGCAGCGCCTACACCGCATAAGACCGCCTTGCCCGCAATCCCTCTTTTGTGGGTAGCTCTCTGCGCGTGGCGCTCCAATACCTCCTCCAGAGGAATCTCCCGCTCAAGGGAAAAAGGGTTCAGCATATGGCGAGGCTGCACTAACACTGGAACTTGCAGTTGCGACTCGTCGGGCTTAAGGAAGTAGTCCGACTGCGCCTATGCATCCTCCAAAATATGACGCTCCAAGGTCAACCCCTCCATAATTACCTTTATGGGGTTGTCCTGGTCGCGCTCTAACTGTGCAATATGAGGCAGCTCGAGAAGTTTCATTCCCTCCATTGCCTGCACTAGCTCGTCGTACGCACCCGCGTTATAGCCAGGCACCTCAGTCAAGGCCTTGTTCAATAACTTAGCCTCATGGAGATCCTCCATAGCTTGCGATCTCCCACGCTCCACAGCGCACTGCACCACTTTCCCAAAAGCCTCCAACACCTCTTGGGACTCCAAAGTACCCATAGCGGCTAGGCGCAGTCCATGACTGATCAACCACCTACATCAACAAGGACAACTTGTGTTAAAGAAAACATACCAACATAATATAATAAAGCATACAAAGCTGAAAAGGAAGTACATGCGCTCAGCAATGGTCGACATCAGATGAGGGTATAACTCCTCATCGTACTCTATGCTCAGGCCACGCAGCTTATTCTCCTGCATCTGGACAATCTCCTCCATGCGCTCCTTGAACTTAGCAATATTCGCGAAGTGCTTCTCCTTCTTCTCCTCCAAATACCTTACTGCCCAAGTAAGGTTGGCCTTGTACTGATGAAGTTGTCAGCGTGCCTGCTCCAGCTCAGCCATCACGGTCAACTTCTCATTGGTGACCTTCTCATTGTACACCCTGGAGGACCCCACTTCCGCCTGCGCTTCAGCCAGCTGCGCACGGAGCATAGTTATCTCTTCATCTTTTTGGGCGAGAGTGCTACTCTCCCCGACGTACCTCGTCTTCAACTGAGCCACCAGCTTAGTTTGGCGCGCAGCAGTAGCAGACAACTCATCCATTAGTTGCTGCGCAGATACGCCCTCATCAACCTTTGCACCCTCCTCCCTGTTACAAAGGCTCCATCATCGTTCGTGGCATCATCGCTACAATAAACAAAAAAGCAAACTGTTAGAAAAATATTACGATAAGTAATATACATAATATGCGACAAAATACTTACATAAATGGCGAGGCCTCAACAGCCTTCTTATCCGCGCTAGGAGCAGATGTCTCTTCCTCCGCGGATGACTCCGCATCTCCAATAAGGTGGCGTCATCTCTTAGAAGTGCCACTGCTCCCAGCCTCCCCTTTGCGCTTTAGATTCTGCGCTACCTCTTCCTTCAACACCTCCTCAGGTTTCAGGAATTCCATACTATCCGAAGATTCGGAGTGCACCTCCTCCACGTGCGCTGTCTCCACAGTTGGCGCCACGGTCTGAACGGGCGTTACATGGAGAGGTGGCGAATCTTCGTGGCCAACATCCCCAGCACAGTCAGATGACCTCGGGTCGCTTCCAAAAGTGACTGCTCACCCTCCCTCAGAGGGCGCACTCCCACAGTCACCTGCTTTGGCTTTTCCAGCTTGACCATAGCAAACAGATCCATCTCATCGCACGTAGAAACAAACAGCAAAAAAGAAGGGATTAGTTACTAAACGTGCGCATATAGAAAAATCTTACATGATTAGAAGCAGAAGGGACGAACACCCACCCTGGCCTTCCTCATCAATGAAGGTTGGCACCTCGTCAACACCACCGAAGTAATTGCGACTCAACCCCACGTGCACCAAAAACTCCTCCGGATAAGGGTTAATGGGAATGCAGTTGGCATCAAGGGTTTGCGCATCGGCCAAACTATAGGAACCAGGTGCGGGGCGCCCATCCCTTGGCAACGTGTCCTGAGTATAAAACTCAAAGAGTGATGGAAACACCACGTCATCAACCCAGAAAAAGTGCTCCCTCCAATGCCTCAGGGAGTCTACCTTCTCAGTATAGCACTGAAGCGCCCCCGGGCGCTTCGCAAAGGACACCCATCCATTCGACCACGTTGTGTGGTAGAAGGCGCGGAACAAGGCAATGGTCGGCTCTATCGCAAGTAAACGACAGTTTACCTCAAAATTCGACACCTTAGCCGCACCTATACAGTGCAGCTGTGAGATGTGGAGACGATAGTGATTGAGCAAATCACTCAGAAAAATAGATATCGGTACGCGGTAATTCGCGTACTCGAAAAAACGAGTGTATAATCCTATTTTCCCTTCGGGGAAATCGGCTATACACGCATCAACATCTGGAGCCTCTGGATGCACATCCAGAGAAATGAATTAGTCAGATGTAAACTGACGCACATCATTCTCAGTCATCGCAGAGCGAAAATCTTCTAATTGGGCAACCATTTTCATAAATTTACTGAGAAACGTACACAAATTTACCTAATAAAATAGTTACTTTCTTTGCACAAAAAACGCTTTGAAGAAGGGTGCAAGGGTGAGTATGTGTTTTTACTATGTGTTTTAGGTAAAAAAGAGGCGGTGACTCTTATATATGGAGTCCAAAAACCCTAGATGACGTCCACGTGGATCCCACTCACAAAACGTGTGGCTAGAAACCGAAATGGTACATGCACTTTTTCCCGTTTTCCGAGGGACACGTGGACACAACCCCTAATTTTCGAGGCATTTCTTTGAAATATCTATGACTAGGTACATTGTACTCAATATTGGGCGGCAATATTTTAAAGTTCTCCCGCCATGCTTACCGCTGTTGTGAATAGTCTAGTATCCGCGGCTATGAGCCGCGCACACTAGACTGAGGGGACATGATGATGTATAGTCTATATATGGGCCACAAGCCCAAATATTAAACATTACTAAGGCCTAAAGCCACCATGCGCGGTCTATTATCACTTGGGCCGCATCAATAATACGAATGGGCTCACGCAAGCCCAACCAAACTATATACGGAATAGATAGAAATCTTCTATCTATGGAATGGATATCCTTAACCCGGATAAGCACCATTTGTGTGAAACGTAAGGAGCACGAACCCTACAAGGATTCTGCGCCTATATAAGGAATGACATAATTCTCATTCAAGGTACGATTTACAAACCCTAAAACTCTTTACGAGAACCCTAAATCGATTACTTACTCTCACGCCAGAGTCTAATCGTGGGAGACAATCCCACGATAAGCCTAACGGTGTTGTTTATTTTCTTAGTGCGCAGGTTTCAAGCATTAAGAAGCGAATTGGTACGAGAGCAAGAGCCCATAATCAGGAACGCCCAACTTTTGTATCAACAAATTATACCCAGATACTATGTTTTAGGGCTGAGCCAATGGACCATGGACCAAACCAAACCGATAAACCGAATCGAACTGGCCAACCGAACCAAACCGGAGACGTTCAAGTTCGGTCCTCGATTTGGTATTACACACAACCGACAAATATACTTTGTTCGAACAGACTGGAATGAACACATTTCTGTTGGTGTTTTGGCCAAATTGGTTTTTGTTCCGGTCCGGTTTTTAGGTTTTTGTTGACCATTAAGAAAGTTTTAGAAGAAAATAGTAAAGGTAAAGAGGGGAACATTAAAGATGATCGTTATCGTAGAAAATAGCCAGGTTGAAGCAAACATGACCCTGCAAATGCGGTATTTATAAAGAATCAATAACTGATTCCTTAATATTTTTTAGAATTAGTTACGAAAAAACAAATACACATAATATTACATTAATCTTGACTCTGTGTAATCTCGAATAAAACTTTCTTTCACTTTAAAACGAAATTGTGAAATCTTGAAAATTACAAATTTTTATTTTTTTGTTAACTTCAGCTTAGATACTTACACTACATATACTACAAATATCTCATGATTGTCCCGGACGGGACTTGAACCTACAACCAATCGGCTGGGGAGCATTTCACACCACATGTACACCGCTAGGCTACAAGCCCTTTGGTTTAAAATTTACAATTAATTTGACTAATGTCGTATACTATTATTATTTATTAGTGATAAAATTAGATTTACAACAGTAATTTTTCTTTCTCATGAACACATATATAATGTTGTACCATTTCCCTGTTATTGGCCTCCCTTCTTAAAGCATTTACATGGATCTGCTCCTTCAATGAAGGGTGCCCCTGGTATCAAACTATTATGATACCAAGTTGAATTCCTTGTAATCTGATGCAGAACTATACAAGTAAAAAATGGGAATGAATTAGAAAGTTGTATAAGTAAGAAGTAGAGATACGTCATAACTGATAATAGCTAGCTAAAGTGAAGTGAATCAAGTGACTTACCTGAGAAAACACAACAGATATCTGTTCACCAACAAAGATCAGCAATGGCGAAACATCAACAAATTGCATAAGTGGAAGAGCAATGTATACAACCAATAATATTTAGTTAACTTGTTTTAACCAAATGAGTATTTCTTTATAAAGTAGTATACTATCCTATGCTCCAAACATTTAAGATCACTACAATTGCTAAGCAAGTGTAGCAAGCTCTATATTTGTAGTAGGTTAATGCTAATATATGGTTTAAATCCCTCCCTATTTTATGCCATTATGTATACATGAAGGATGACTCTCACAAGGAAATAGATAAAATCATAACAATACAGATGTAATGGCTGTTGGAATTATGATATCATGACATTCATATAAAATAAACCAAACACATCAAGTGAGCATAGCGGAAGCAATTATAACAAGATCATATAACATGTAATTAATTAATCAATATTAAATAGTAAACGTACCTTTGTGATTCTAGCCCGAACAAGAATCAATTGCAATCTTCAAATCAAGAACCCTCATTAGGGTTTATGTGGATTATAAGATTTACCTCTTACCTCTTTTGTAATTCAATCCAAGAATCAAACAATAGTGTGTTTGAATCACGTTCTTGTACACACGTACTAATTCAAGTAAAAGTTTATGCAAGTAAATTAAACACAAAACTTCGTTGATCAATGAAAATTGAATCCCTTATGGGATTGTTTTGATGGATCGATTATGGAACAAGAGAAGGAAAGAAAACACCAAGATTTGTGTGTACAAGTTATGAGAAAACAATGCATTTGGGTTTGCTTATATACTAATTGAAACTTGGAGTTCAAGGCACAAAGGAGGTGGTATCCCCCTTTGGCCGATCGGTTGAGAACCCTCTAAGGGGATTCCGGAACCTTCCCTTGTTTCCAAATATTCATTAGTATTACTTTCCTAATCTTCATCTAACGGTCGTTAGTCATTCTCTGTTAAATACTAACGGTCGTTACTAGTTTTGTGTTTATTAATAATTATATATAACATTTATAAATAATTATTTCTTTTACTCTTCATACGTATTGTGTGCAATCCCGTGATCTCGAGTTCGATCCTAACACACGACTATTATTATAATGTCTATAAAACTAACAGCTCCCACTTAGACATATCATAATAGTGTGATCACATCGGTTAGCGTCTTGCAACACGCCGATGCCTCTAGTACAACTCGAGTAAGGCTCCTGGAAAACCTTTTAATGATTTCTCGTTATTATCATCCCTTTGTTTCTAATACCGTGTTAATAAGGATATGGATCTAGGTTATTCCTTAATTAACCATTCTGTTTCTCGTTGTTAGAAATTGACAAGATTACCAAATCTTCTGAACCTTTCAGGAAAGACCTTGGGCGTGGCCACGGAAACACCTTGACAACCCTACGAGGGGCCCAGCAGCATTAAACTCCAAAAATTAATTTGAAGGAACAAATTCTATATTGATTACAAGCAAAGCACGCAAACTTTGTAACACTTTCGAAAACAACCCTTATGAATACCAGTTACGTATAGCGTTAAGTTGTTCCACAAAAATGTACTACATTCATGACCGTTATCTTGTATCTCAAGTCTAAGGATAACTTCTTATGATTTACTTAATGACAAGATCCATAAAGTAACATCATATAGTCGGGATAAGTCCTATATTCAGTATCATCAAATATCATCTGAAATGGCATGACTACATATCAATATACTTTAAGTATATTATACCAACCTTCAGATTTGTCTTAATTTAATAATATTCCCATATTATTATCTAACAACGGACAATTTAGAATAACTCTTATTCATGGATTTAAATATGCAAAAAATAGGACAACAATAATTAACAATAGAAATAAACATACCAACATACTTTTCATTAAAATAATAATTGTTTACAATATCCTTTATCCAAATACTCATCACAGTTATGCATGAAACTACTAGCTAATTTAAGCCCAATTCCATTGGCTAATTCATTAAGCTTTTCTTTCGCCAAAGCCTTAGTGAATGGATCAGCTACGTTATCATATGTGTGAACTTTCAGCAGATTTATTTCACCTTCGTTAACCTTTTCACGAACAAAGTGATACTTCCGTAGAAAATGTCTGGTGCCTCTCATGACTCCAGGTTCATTGGCAAATATGATTGCAGCAGAATTGTCACAATACATATTAATAGGTAATTCAATTGAAGGCATAATACCAAGCCCTGTAACAAATTTCCTAATCCAAACAGCCTCCATAGCAGCTTCTGAAGCAGCAATGTATTCAGCTTCTGTTGCAGACATCACAATTGTACTCTACTTCTTGCTCTTCCAGTCTACTGCTCCTCCATTCATAACAAAGACATAACCCGTCTGAGACTTCGAATCATCTTTATTACTTTGAAAGGACGCATCGCAGAAACCTGTAACACAAAGTTCTGCAACTGGTTCTCCACCATATACCAAAAACATATCTTTTGTATTTCTCAAATACTTAAGAATATGCTTAACGGCAATCCAATGTTTTTCATCTGGATTCTGTTGAAATTGACTGGTGATATTTTGAGCAAACGTCACATCTGGCCTTGTGCTTTTAACCACATACATAATAGATCCTACAGCTGAAGCATAAGGAACTTTACTCATGCGTGCCACCTCAGCAGGTGTTGAAGCACAAAACTCATCACATAAGCCATGTTTTACTTCCATCGGCAAATATCCTTTCTTGGAATTTTGCATATTGAATCTTTTCAATATTTTGTCAATGTAAGCACTTTGACTTAATCCAATTAACCGCCTTGATCTATCTCTATAGATTTTGATTCCCAGAATGTATGCAGCTTCTCCCAAATCATTCATAGAAAAGCACTTTCCAAGATATGCCTTAACTTTTTGCAAACTTGGAATGTCTTTTCCCATGATCAATATGTCATCAACATATAAAATTAGGAAAATTACATTATCACTCCCACTAGCTTTGTGATACACACATGGCTCATCAAGATTCTGAGTAAATCCAAACTTTTTGATTTCAGCATCAAATCTCTTGTTTCATTGTCGTGATGCTTGCTTCAATCCATAAATGGATCTTTGAAGTTTGCATACACGATTTGGAAACTTTGGATTTTCAAACCCTTCTGGTTGTGCCATATAGATGTCTTCATCTAGATGACCATTTAAGAAAGCGGTTTTCACATCCATTTGCCATATCTCATAGTCATAGTACGTTGCTATAGCTATGAGAATCCTTATAGCTCTTATGTCTGCTACAGGAGAAAAAGTCTCCTCGTAATCAATTCCAAAAGTTTGAGTAAAACCTTTAGCAACCAGACGAGCCTTATAAGTGTGTGCATTTCCATCCATGTCAGTCTTAATCTTGTAGAGCCATTTCTCCCAACTACCTTGGCACCAGGAGGAAGGTCTACTTCTTCCCAGACTTCATTATCATTCATGGATTGTATTTCCCCATTCATAGCAGCTTTCCATTTTTCCTTTTCAGGACTATTAGTGGCAGCTCTATAACTAGTAGGTTCATTAAGATCCCCTAGTAAATTCTCATCAACCTCTACATTAAGACATAGATGGTCAAGAGCTTTCACAGATCTAGAAGATCTACGAATGGGAACTACTTCAACTTCCCGTGGAGGACCCAGACTTTCAGGTTCTACAGGAAGTGTGCTAGTATTTTCTGAAGGCAATGCATTATCTTGATCATATTCTAGATCATATACTCTCCCACTGACTTCTTGAGATACAAGATCACTTTCAAGAAAGTCACCATACCTAGCAACAAACACTTTGTTCTCAGGTGGGTAGTAAAAGTAGTAACCCATTGTTTCCTTTGGGTATCCTACAAAAATGCAGTTTACAGATCTTTGTTGGAGTTTATCTTGTGAGTCATGTTTAACATACGCCTCATAACCCCAGACCTTTAAATAAGACAAGTTCGAAGCTTTTCCAGTCCACATCTCATATGGTATCTTATCAACCTTCTTTGTGGGAACCATATTCAAAATACGAACAGCTGATTCAAGAGCATAATCCCAAAAAGACAAAGGAAGATTAGTAAGATTATACATTGATCGAACCATGTCCAACAATGTACGATTCCTTCTCTCAGATACACCATTTTGTTGTCGAGGATATGGAGATGTGAGATTCTGGACTATTCCATTCTCAGTTAAGAAATATTTAAAATCTTGACTAAGGTATTCACCACCTCGATCAGAACGAAGAGCTTTAATCTTCTTTCCTAATTGCAATTCTACTTCTGCTTTGAAAACTTTAAATGTTTCAAACACCTCATGTTTATGCTTAAGTAAATAAACATAACCATAACGGCTGAAATCATCTATAAAAGTTAAGAAGTAAACAGCACCTTTCCTTGACACATGTATAAGTGGTCCACACACATCCGTATGTATCAAACCAAGTAGATCTGAAGCTCTTTCCATATTGCTATGACAAGGTTTCTTAGTCATCTTCCCAGAAATACAAGACTCACATTTATCAAATGACTAATCATTGATATTTTTCAAAAGCCCATCTTGTTGCAGCTTTTGCATGCGAGTCTTGCCTATATGGGCAAGTCTATAGTGCCAAAGGTAAGAAGAATTCAAGTCATACTTCATTCTCTTATTAGTGTTGTACATTGAATTATTATTATTGTTGGAAACACAATCATTCATATCAATTTCAAACACACCATTCACAGCAACAACATTAAAATAAAATACATCATTTAAAGAAACAGAAATTTTATTGCCATCAATACTATGAGTAAAACCAAGATCCAACAAACATGAAAAGGAAACAACACCTCTAATTATAGAAGGTGCATAATGACAATTGTTTTAAATAAGTACTAAACCAGAAGGTAAAACTAAATTAAACACTCCTATGGCGTCAACTGCTGCTTGTGCTCCATTGCCCACATGCAGAAATTGCTCCCCATAAGCTAGTCTCCTTTCCTCTCTAAATCCCTGTAGTGTATTACAAATGTTAATACCACATCAAGTATTATATACCCAGGTATTTAATTTATGAGATAAAGTAAATAATTCAATGACAAATAAGTTACCTGAAGTACTGGCGCCCATGTGCCCAGTCTTCTTAACCTTATTGTTTCGCAAGTCATCGAGATAAAGAGGACAATTCCTCTTCCAGTGACCCATCACCTTGCAGTAATGGCATCCTTGATCCTTCTTTGGATTATTCTTCATAGGAGGGTTCTTCTTAGGTTGAGGTGGTTGATAAGCCATAACTTGCTTATTCTTATCAGCCTTCTTCTTTCCCTTACCCTTCTTCTTTTTCGCATTTTGCTTGTTAATTCTACCCCTTGAATAGCAAGTACTTGGGGTGTAGGAGCCTTTTGTCGTAACCCTTTCTCATAATCGATGAGCAGTGCATGCAATTCACTTACTGTCTTCCCCATGCAATGCATATTGAAGTTCCTCACAAAACCACTAAATTCCTTGTTAAGGGATCTATTGATTAAGTTCACAGCCATATCATTGTCATATGGTTTCTTAAGTGTTTGTAGTTGATCCATGAAACTTTCATCTTCAACACATGAGCACTCACAGGTTCACCATCACCCTGCTTACAACCATGTAGAGCCTCCATCAAATCGTAAATCTCTACATTTGATGGTTTCTCATATAGTTTCTTAAGTTCATCAATCATGTCCATGGGGAAATACTCTTCAAACTGCCTTTGAAGAGCTGGTGACATTGCCCCTAACATCATTGCGGCCACATCAATATGTTCCTTACAAGCAATATTCCATTCAGCCTTGGCAGCCTCAGTAGCTTCAGGACCTTCAGGTTCAGCAGGACAAGGCGTTTTCAAGATTTCAAGTTGACCAGTCACTCGCAGGACAATCCTGAGTGAACGATACCAATCATTGAAATTTTCTGAGCCAGTCAATTTTTCTCGTTCAAAGTAAGTCTTGAACATAGAATGAAAGTTGGTGTTATCAGTTTGAGCCATTTCTACAGATAAAGAAAGTTCAAAACATTAGTATTTTTGATAATAAAATTTTTCAATAAAATTAAAATACCCAAGGAAATCATATCCCTAGAATAATCTTGAAAACTAGGATCCTCCATAAACATAGTTTCATCACATCAGTTGATCTCCTAGTAATGAAAGTATAATATGAGGTAACTTGTCGTACAATAATTGGCATAACATTTGTCCAATTCCTAGATTTATGGGATTTACAATCACAAAACATTTGTATTGTAAGAATGTTTAATCCCCATCTTAATGCCTTGAGTCTAAGATCTCACTTACTACTCAATTTAAGTCATCTAAATTAAAAACTGTAAACTCACAAATCCATCACATCAGTTGATCTGCTAGCAATTAATTTATGAAATTTACCTCTCCATTGCAATCTCCCCAAGTTCTCACATGACGTAAATTACAACTTCAAGTGTTCTTAATTAGATAGCATTGGACTTAATTTTATAAGGGTGTTAATTTTGATGTGATCAAAATAATGTATGAAGAAGCATGCGTACAACTTCATAACACTGGTTTTACAAAACATTTTTATTACCAATTTGCTAAGAGTAAAATAACAAAGTTTTGATTGAGGTATCGGGTTCAACAATTAAAGAATTACCAACAATTATCATCCACTATATCGTACTTTTTTCATAAGCCCTAAGGCTTAGTGTTTCGGATAATCATTGTGGAATTGTGGTGAATTCACCCTTAAGATGACAATGTACGTAATATAGTGATATAGGTAAGTCTAGAGTCGGCACACAAGCGGTTGTAGAGAACCGGTAGGTGCATGGTCGTTAAAAACCCCTCTTTACAAGCACATTGTATGGCAACCTTCGGTCCGCCTTTCGCACACTATGTACAAAAACATCAATTAACCAATCCTTTGAAATTTACTCTTAAAACCAAAACAATTTCGCCATTTATTTAGTCCGTATTATTTTTCTATTCAAAAAATTACCCTTTTTGTTTATAAACATGTCTAACATAATAATAAACAAAAAACAAGTAATATAAAATAAAAAATAAACAGCCAAATAAACATATACATAACATAACAATTAAATATGTATAAAACATGTAGCCATATGCAAATCTTAATATCCCTATTAATAATCAAATCTAGGTTTTTAACGTATTTATTCAATTAAGGCTTTCTTCTTCTAGAAAAAAGAGCCACATACATCGATAAATCGATTGCGTAAGCCAAAACTAAACAAATACCACATAGCACATAATTGATTACTTAATATTGGAGTCTTCCCCAATTCGACATCTATTAATAAATTTACATGTTTTCGATATAACTTAACAATTTAATTCATATATCAAATTTAAACTATTTAAATTATCACAAAATAAAATCCATGCAAATCTGCACTTTTTCATGGATTATGCTTAACAATTAACATATTGCACCAAGATCGTTTACTAAAACGCATAACCAATTACATGACATCCTAGGGTTTCTAAACATATTAAAAAATCAAAACCAAAACCCTAAAACCGTAATAGGTCTAAATCGACCCATAAAATAAATTAGGATTAGGAATCAAAAAACCCTAAAAATATGTAACTAAACGAATCAAGATTCAATTTTTATGTGTTTCAATAATTAATTATACATTATAACGGCTCTAGATGCAACTGTTGGAATTATGATATCATGACATTCATATAAAATAAACCAAACACATCAAGTGAGCATAGCGGAAGCAATTATAACAAGATCATATAACATGTAATTAATTAATCAATATTAAATAGTAAACGTACCTTTGTGATTCTAGCCCGAACAAGAATCAATTGAAATCTTCAAATCAAGAACCCTAATTAGGGTTTATGTGGATTATAAGAATTACCCCTTACCTCTTTTGTAATTCAATCCAAGAATCAAACAATAGTGTGTTTGAATCGCGTTCTTGTACACACGTACTAATTCAAGTAAAAGTTTATGCAAGTAAATTAAACACAAAACTTTGTTGATCAATGAAAATTGAATCCCTTATGGGATTGTTTTGATGGATCGATTATGGGACAAGAGAAGGAAAGAAAACACCAAGATGTGTGTGTACAAGTTATGAGAAAACAATGCATTTGGGTTTGCTTATATACTAATTGAAACTTGGAGCTCAAGGCACAAAGGAGGTGGTATCCCCCTTTAGCCGATCGGTTCAGAACCCCCCAAGGGGATTCCGGAACCTTCCCTTGTTTCCAAATATTTATTAGTATTACTTTCCTAATCTTCATCTAACGGTCGTTAGTCATTCTCCGTTAAATACTAACGGTCGTTACTAATTTTGTGTTTATTAATAATTATATATAACATTTATAAATAATTATTTCGTTTACTCTTTATACGTATTGTATGCAATCCCGTGATTTCGAGTTCGATCCTAACACACGACTATTATTATAATGTCTATAAAACTAACAATGGCAACTTAAATTAAACAATTAAACTTAAACTCGTAAAACAAAACACATGTATTTATGACACGTCTTATAGTCCCAAACTGTTCAAGCAAAAGCATAACAGTAACGTAAATATCAAATAGGAGACCAAGTCAACTACTTCACTCCGTCTAGATGCAACGGTGACCATCCTTTTCAACTGTTCATCGCAAAAACATTAATAACCAGCAAAGCTAACCAGTCCACACGACCCCACCACGAGGACATGTGTGGATGGAAATGTAGAACTTATGCTCCACTCGACGGTGTCCACCCATATCTGAAAACGCGACTATTATTCGCAATCCCCTCCCTCTTAAACCCGTGAGCTACCAACCATAGTTAAGTGCACCTAGATAAAGAACCTTGGAAGCAAAATATCTTATTGCATACAATATATTTATTATTGTTTCTTAACAGGAGTTTTTATGTCAATTTCAGTTCATGTTTGATGCAGGCCACGTGTCTATGCGGTGGTGGACATAAACCCGTGGATTAGTCGGCCAAAGAAATCACAATTAAAATGTAAACAAGATAATGCATGGAAAAGAGTTAGTTACCTTGATCAGCATTCAAATTCATGTCGAATAATTAGGGATTTGATGAATGATTTGGAGACCTAATTTGGGGTATGAGAAATGCGTTGAAATATATAATTTGCTACATCAGGTAATTGCGTTACGAAGCTTACACAGGAAACCTATACATTTCTTTCTTTCTTTCAAATATTTAGTAGTCTCTCCGAGAAAGGTTTTCTGTTTTTAACTTTTTAATTTGAGTAAATTGCATAAATCGTCTCTAAAGTTTGGCCAAATTGCAGATTTCATTCTAAATAGTTTGCAAGTGGGAAAACTTTGGTAAGTTTTAAACCTTGGTTTTAACCGGCGTTTAGTGGATCCCGTTATCAGTTAAACGTTAGCCCTTTTGGCTAATGACTGTTGCATCATCCATCCGTTAAACAAATGGTCATTTATAATTTAACATTTTCAGTTTATTAAAAGTTTTTCGATATTTGATATACGGTTTTTGTGACAACTGGCAATTTAGGGAGCTATTTTGAAACCCGCATTACGTTAAAACTTAATGATATAAAATGTTTGGAGTTTATTCTCAATATATTTGTAAAAATTTAAACGCGTGATTTTGAATTATGAATTATATGTGGAGTTTAAATTGAATTATTGTTTGGATATGGAATATATGTCGTGATTTATTGTTGTGACGTCTATTAGGCACTACGTTGACTCCGGCACTAGGATAACGTAACCAATTTGAAAATTTTGAATAACGATTGTGTTATTTTTTTTAACGAACGTATTTATGATCAAATTTCATGGAAAGATGGTTTTGAAAATAATGGTGCGTGAGTTAACGCACGTTGAGAAATTTTGAAATATAAAAAACAAGCTCGAGTTTAGAGTGTCGGGATACTTTGAAAAGTTTACAGAAATGGTCCTTGTGTTTTATGACTAGCCACCCCTCCCCCTTATTATTATTATTATTATTATTATTATTATTATTATTATCATTATATTTTTTTTAAAGAGCAAACTAAAAAAATGGTCCTCGTGGTTTTGTCCTCGGAAAAATAAACAAACAAACAAACACAACTCATCTCCTAAATCTCTCTCTCTCTCTCTCTCTCTCTCTCTCTCTCTCTCACCCCTCTCTTAACCCTAGCCGCCGTGAGTTCCGGCCACCACAACCACCTCACCGCCGCTCCGACAACTACACCGCCACCACCATCTTGTTCACCATCATCTCCTCTTCATTTCTACATATAGCACGCGCCCTAGAACCCACTCTATCACCACGTTTCATCATCAAACCGCCACCAATCCTTGTTGTTTTTGTTAGATCCGTGAGTCTTGAGGTTCAAGAACACAATAACAAAAACTGGATTTGGCTAGACCTAATAAGTGTGACGAAATACATATAGTCACACATGATTTTTTTAAGTGTGTGTGACTAAAGGTCGCGTGACCATAGGGTACCTATGGTCACATGTTCGAGTTCTTTTTAGTCTCGATTACAAAACAGTAACCAACACCTAAATATGTGTGACTAATTTGGTACAAATTTCGTTGGATTAAACAGTATTAGTGACCATAAACACTGTATAGTCACACAAAACATTTTATTTTTATATATTTAGTCACATACAATTAAGCATAAAGTGGCCAAAAGTGTGAATAAGTGTGACGATTTTGTGTTTAAAGTGAAGAAATGTGTGTTTTGTGTGACTATTGATCATCCAATGTCCACATGAATTGTATGTTTGTATGGCCTTCTATAACATTTAGTCACAAAAAGCATGTTACTTTTTGGTATTTAGTCATATACAATTAGGCATAAAGTGGCAAAAAAGTGTGACCATATGGTGTTTAGAGTGAAGAAATATGTTTTGTGTGACTATTGATCATCCAATGGCCACATGTTTGTGTGGCCTTTTGTAACATTTAGTCACACAAAGCATGTTACCTTTGGGTATTTAGTCACATACAATTAAGCATAAGGTGGCCAAAAGTGTGAATATCACTGGTACAAAAATGGCCTTTCGTCACACATGGTCGATTTCAAACGGTCACACTGTAACATATTTACGTGACTGAATGTATGAAAATAAAATAAACAGCCACACTCGATCCGACTTGTGTGACCATTTCGGAAGATATATGTCACACATTTGTGTATTTATGTGACTAGAGGGTAGCTGGTAAATATTTTTCGATAATTTAGTCACGTTTAATTTGGGATGTGTGGCCGATACAAATCAGCTTTAAGTATTAGTCACACTACAGATATACATATGTGACAAACATATGTCACACAATTGAAGAGTGTGACCAAAATAGATATATGGTCACATGAAGTAATTGTGTATGTGACTAAATTATATAGTCAAGTTTGTCACACATTATTTAAACGTGACTGCTATTCTTTGCTGAATATTTAGCCACATAGCGTTTGAAATGTGTGACAACTAAAAAGTAAGTTTGAAGCGTTAGTCACGATATGTATTTAATAGTGACAAATATATATGTCATACACTTGAAGAGTGTGACCAAATGTCATATATGGTCACACGAAACCATAGAAACATGATTAAGTGTAATGAAAATTCGATACATATGGTCACGTAAGTAAATATGTGTGTCTAAAGTTTAGTGTGTGTTTGCTTGCCACAACCTAATGTGTATAGTCACATTTAATTGTAGCATGATCATGTGACTATAGGCTTTACAATAGTCACACCATATCACAAATGTGTATCAAAATTATGTTTATTGCCACATTATAAGGGTATCATATGTGCAATACATTCAAAATAGTCACATTGTGATATTTATGTGACTATTATTTATAGCAAAATGTGATATTTAAGTGTAACGAAAATTCAAAATATGTGCAACACATTCAAAATTAATGTTGCTAGGCATAAGTTAATGCTGCTAGGTATAAATTAATGTTGCTAGGAATAAATCAAGCTTAATGAATAGATGAAAAATCAAGCTTAATCAAGCTTTAATGAAGCAAGAAAGTTAAAATTCATATATAATAAACCAAAAAAAAAACATTAGTATCCATATATAACAAAAGTAAAATAAAGCAGTTTATACATATAAAAAGTTTAACAATTAAATTTCGGAGATTTCTCCGGATCAAACGATAAATGCACATTATCGTAGTCAATTGAGTCGAATCTCTCTTCCTCACTCAAAAATCCAACATCAGCCGCATCCTCTTCCACTGAACCAACCCGCGGCTTTGATCACTTGTATTCCTTCTCATCTTTCTTAATTTGAAGCAAACTTGCTTTGCGTCTTGCCTTGTTTCATCGAGAACTCCATGACTCATACGACTCTTCAATGTTAAATACCTTCTCTGGTTTACTGAAATCAAATAAGCATTAGATGATAAATTTACAGATTATCCTTTTAATTTGGTATTCTTAATTATATGATGTATATAATGTAACATTCTAACACAATTTCATAACTGATTACCTAATTAGCTACCAATTGATAACCATTTTTATAAATTCATAAAAGCATAATACACCAAAATTATTATGGATTAACTAACTTCTACTAGAAAAAAAAACCAAGTCAACATGTACTTACATAACATCTTTACAAACTTTGAATGTTTACGTGTACAAAAGTTTAATTAGTAGTACTTACTTTGAACGCTTCTTCTTCGATGAAATGCACATTTTCTTGTTTCCAGCCATAACTTCGATCTTAGATTGTTTTAAAAAGTGTGTGTTGAAAAGCTAAGTGATGACCTTAAAAAGGAATGCGACATACTATACGCCTAGGGAATTTTGAATGCCTCAACATTAAAGAATATTGCAATTTACCAAGTTTAACGTCACATTAGCATGTGAAATGCACTAATTACTCGTGCCTAATTGTAATCATTTTAATTTTACACATTAAATGCGCGCTCCTAAACATTCTATAATTTTATTGTTAAACTTTAAATGGTAATAAGCATTGTAAGTGGTTTCAAATGTTTGAAACTATAGTAAGAATAAACATAATGCATGGTATTAATCCCTGAATTGGCAAACTTACTTCAACACTGTTATGACCTGATTAATAAAGAAGTTAATGCTGCTAGGCATACCTTAATGCTGCTAGGCATAAATTATTGTGAACTGGTGTAACTGTAAAAAAGTAACTATAAACCGTTGTGACACTTAAACGTTGTGACATTGCGACTCTTGTGTGCCTATAAATACAAAGGAATTACAACCAACTTCTTTCATCTTTTCATTACGTATTCAATTTTTGTTTGGAATTGCAATGGCTTCATCATCTTCAAATCCTGCTTCAAAGAAAACAAAACATTCGAGGGATACTTCTCCTCCTCCAATGCCAGAAAAATATAAAATCCACGGCCTATCCCAAAAGTGCTGGGATAAATGCCATTCTCAAGGCCAATATGGTACTGAATGACAGTTGGTTGAACTTTACAACAAACGCATTGCGCTGTTGGAAGAACAAAACAAAAAAGACCAAGATATCATACTGGTGCATCAGAACAAAGTTAATGTTCGTAATCAAGAAATAGAACAAATCCGTGGAAACATTATTGATATTTACAAAGGCATTCAAAATAGTTTGTATAATTTTCATTGAATTAACCTTGATGTAAGATGATATTAATCATTATTATGTTATTTCTTTGAAGTTTAATGTTTTTGTGTTCAAAGAAAACTTATCTTATGTTTCTTTGTTAATCAAGTTATCGATTATATTACTATATGATCAAGTTATCTTTTTGTTGATTAATTATGTTATGTTACTTTGTTGACTATGTTATGATGCTTTGTTAAAAGTCAAACAAAGATTGTCAAACTTGATTATCATTTGCAAAAGTCAAAGAATGTCAAACTTATCTTATGGGCAACTCCGGGTTTGGATTGGAATTTGGGTAAATGCTAGTAACTTAGAACTTAATGCTGCTTGGCATAACTTAATGCTGCTAGGGATAAAAATAAAATGCCATAAAAATTAACCGATACATATTCAGTTCATTAATGAGAAAATTGAGCAATGACAACATGTTTATTCATAAAGTCAAATAAAGTAGTATAAACGGATTACACAGGTTTATTCAAATTACTTCCTAACTCAACTAATACATTTTCTTTTTACCCTTCCCTTTTGAACAAACTTTGGGCATTTTTGGTTCCCATGGTTTTAAACCCTTGTCTTCACAAGTCTTAAGCATTGGGCAGGCCTAGCACCTGAACCCTCTTATCAAAAAGCTCTTTGGCAGTCTTTTTTGGAGTTTTAACCTTCCTAGCATCTTCCTTTTTTGTGCCTGATCCAGAAAATCCCTTTGGAAAGTAGTCTGCCCATGTAATTGGAGGACCTTCAAAACTGCTTGATATGTGAAATGAACTTGAGTCAGTGCTGCCAACATACATAACCATTCTAAGTTCTCGATACAGCTCCTTTTGTCGTTTCAACTCCCTTTGAGCAAAGGACTGCACCAGCTGCATTGCTAGATTGTTGAAAAAACAAAAGGAACTGTATGGGAACTCAAAATGGAAAGGTATGTTGAAATGAACTTGAGTCACTGCTGTCAATGTATGATTTCTGCAAAAAAAAATAAAAAAATATATTAAGATTTTAAAAAATATAGTGTAAATGAAATAAAAGATAATGTTGTAATTCAGGGTGTATTTGAAACAACCTTTGTTCTTGGAACTCCAATGGCCACATTACTTGGTGAATGGTTGGTTTTAGATCATAAAAAAGAATGGAATGCAATAAACGAACATACGTAACCCTTCTAAGTTCCCGATACAACTCCTTTTATCGTTTCAACTCCCTTTGACCAAAGGACTACACCAGCCGCATTGCTAGATTGTTGAAAAAATAAAAGGAACTGTATGGGAACTGAGAATGGAAAGGTATGTTGAAATTACAGACTCATTTAGATCATAAAAAAGATTTGAATGCAAACAGAGTGATACAAACAATCTAGAAATGTTAAGTAAAGAATAGAGTCTAAGTAACATCACTCATCTTGAATGCGATGATGAAGGAGTGTGGCCTGTCATGAACAATACACACTATATCATCATCGCATTGAAGACGTCTCAATGATCAGGCCAAATCTATCTAAAGTTGAAGAAAGGTTCCATTGCTTTGTTTTTTGGACACCGTCTAATAACGGTAGTAGAGGTTTTCCAAATTAAGTAATGGAACCGTTCTACAACTTTAGATAGATTTGCCCTAACATTGAGCTTTAAGTTATAAGAAAACAGATTCATACTATTGTTCCCTTAGATGTGACGAACATACATATTAATTATGTAGATTTTACGACATTAGAGAGCTAATCGTGCATGGATGAAATCATATTAAACTTATAATAACAATGCAATGAACTACCATCCTTTCTACCCTAGCCAACAACAACATATTATTCAGCCTTGAATCTCTAACCTACCAACATTCATTGAAGACGAAGACGCTAAATTCAAGTATCGAACCTACAAATTATACTTGATAATTGTTTCTGGATTTTGACAAAGAGCAAAGATGAATCAACAATGGATGAACAAAACCAAAACAAGTTTATGCTCATACTTGAAAGTGGTGTCTGTTCATCCAACGTGGATACTTCTTCCATCCTTGATACTTGGATGTTTAAGCCTAAATATTCGCACACACATCCGCCACTTATCTTCATTATACTCTCAATAAAAATGCAACATAATTCTTATATCAAAAATACATCATACATATATATAAAGTAAACAGAGTGATACAAACAATCTACAAATGTTGAGTAAAGAATAGAGTCTAAGTAACATCACTCATCTTGAATGCGATGATGAAGGAGTGTGGCCTGTCATGAACAATACACACTCTATCATCATCGCATTGAAGATGTCTCAATGATCAGGCCAGATCTATCTAATGATGTAGATGGGTTCCATCGCTTTAATTGGACCCCGTTTTCTAATGATGTTTAATCTTGATTATTCAAAGAACCATTAAACATCGTTAGAAAATGGGGTCCAGTTAAAGCGATGGAACCCATCAACATCGTTAGATAGATCTGACCTAATAATTGAGATTTAAGTTCTTAGTAACCAAATTCTTACTATCATTTATATTGCTCACTTAAATGTGAGGAACATACATATTAGTTATGTAGGTCCTACGACATTAGAGAGCTAATCATGAATCAATGAAATCATATTAAATTTATATCAACAATGCAAAGAAAATATTTTCATTGTAACTAAATACATGAAAAAACTCTTTTAGTTCTTGATATGTTTATTGTACTTCAACCTAATCCTAAGATAATATATTTTCATTGTTTATGTATTTTGGCAAAGAGGAAAGATGTATCAGTAATGGATGAAACACCAGAACAAGTTTATGTTCATACTTGAAAGTGGTGTCTTTTCATCCATCACTGATACTTCTTCCATCTTTGATACAGATACATATTATGTTCATACTTGAAAGTGGTGTCGGTTCACCCATCCTTGACAAAGAACAAAGATGAATCAATAATGGATGAACAACACCAGAACAAGCTTATGTTCATACTTGAAAGTGATGTCGGTTCACCCATCCTTGATACTTCTTCCATCTTTGATACTTGGATGTTTTAGCCTAAATATTCGCACTAAAACTAAAAAACAACCATAAACCCTAACAATAAAAAACACAAATATACAGATCATACATAAACCCTAAAACTAAATAACACTAATTAAATAACCACAAACAATGAAATAATCATATAAACCAAAAAAAACAACTAAATAATCAGATAAACCAAATCATCTGTCAAACTTAGGGTCAATATAGAAGCGATCTAAGTATGTTACCATATGCTTCCGATCTAACTTAGGGTGTAGTAGTGAGAGAGAGAAAGAAAGAACAAGGCAGCTGTGTGTGATTGTCGGATATAGTATTAAGTATATGTTGGAGTTTGTGAAGTGTGTTTGAGAAGCTTTGTAAATAATATATATTACTAGCGGGGCACACGCGCATTGCGGCGGGAGGTACCCTGTAATTAAAGTTTACAGATAGCGAAAATATTTTTAGATGCATGATAAACTGTTGAAGTTATGAGAGAATGTCTTACAAATTTTATGAAAAGAGTGTTTAGCAGCTTGATTTGTTTGTACATTGTGGTTTATAAATGATACTTTTAATTGAAAAGGTGTTTTAAATGTTATATATATTAATTATAACTGTTGACCAGTCAATGTGTGTAGGTGCTAATGCTTAAATTGATTGTACATATAGCTTAATTTGTTGTATTTACTTAAAATGTATAAATGAAAATCTTAAAAAATTGGAAGAGAGAGAGTCAAAGATGTATTATAAGATGTATAGATAATTTTAAAATGATTAAAAGTATAAAAACTAAAAGTATTAAAAGTTTCAAGATCGGGATGATCAGGTCCTACCCAGGATCGTTTTCGTCTTTGCAAGATCATGATCATATGATCGGATCGGGATCGTAAGATCCTACTAGCTATAATGTCATTTTCTTAATAGTCTCGCTCTCTTTAACATGCAATTTCCTTGTAAAATCGGATACATGAACTCGCATGCATGCCTACCTTAACTCATTTGCACTTGTTTGAGTCAAATGCTTGTATAGAGTCACAATGAATGTTTTGCAGGATTTTTAGGACGAGTTACACCACTGGCAAACTCATTAACTCATTAGTACTGTACTCTTATTACTTACACTAGTAAGATCTATCTTCTATCTATTCATCTACTCTCCTTCTCTCTAGAACCGACTCACACCACCGCTAAACATCACAGCCTTATCTCGCCGTGGTTCCACCAACCATCGATCCTCCACACCATCACCGTCATCAAGACAAGGGAACTGTATGGGAGAGTTTGTTTGCTTCGGTTGTTTGGTTCGAGATAACCACCACATCCACCACCATCACAGTCAAGCCTCCATCACCCTCGCGATCATGTTATCCAGAATCGAGAAAGTTTGAACTCCGCTTGAGCTTGACTCGAAAAGCTCGATTTATCTGTAAAGATGTGTTTTCTGACACAAATTAAAATTGAGATATAATATAACCTAAGAATTGAATTCGGTTCGACTTCAGCTCGAAAAGCTTGATACATTCATAAATAAATATTTACACTTACTACACTTAAAAAAAAAAAAAAAAAGAAAAAAAGAAAAAAAAAATTATATTACTTACAAGCTCGAGAACTCAACAATAACTCGAGTCGAACTTATATAAGATTGAGCTCCAATCATTAAACCTTTCGAGCTCATTTGATAGGCTTTCAATCTCTAAAATTTTAATCAGGCGCTCAAGATCTCAACATCCACCTCTAATTTTTCCCCAAAAATCTCAATCTCCCGCTCAAGATCCCGCCCCTTTTTCCCCAAAATCAAACACTAACACTTACACTAGTCAGATCTATCTATCTATTCATCTATTCTCCTTCTCTCTAGACCCGACTCACACCACCGCCTTATCTTGCCGTGGTTTCACCAACCATTGATCCTCCGCGCTGTCACCGTCATCAAGACAAGGGAACTATATGGGAGAGTTTGTTTGCTTCGGTTGTTTGGTTCGAGATAACTACCACATCCACCACTATCACAGTCAAGCCTCCATCACCCTCTCAATCATGTTATCCGGGATCGAGAAAGTTTGAACTCTGCTTGAGCTTGACTCGTAAAGCTCGATTTATCTGTAAAGATGTGTTTTCTGACACAAATTAAAATTAAGATATAATATAACCTAAGAATTCAACTCGGCTCTACTTCAGCTCGAAAAGCTTGATACATTCATAAATAAATATTTACACTTACTACACTTAAAAAAAATAAACAAACATATTTTATATTACTTACAAGCTCGAGAACTCAACAATAACTCGAGTCAAACTTATATAAGATTGAGCTCAACTCATTAAACATTTCAAGCTCATTTTTCCCAAAATCAAAACACTAACACTTACACTAGTCAGATCACGCCCCTAATTTTTCCCCAAAAATTTCAATCTCCCGCTCAAGATCCCTCCCTTTTTACCCAAAATCAAAACACTAATGCTTACACTAGTCAGATCTATCTTCTCTCTACTCATCTCTTCTCCTTCTCTCTAGAACTGACTCACACCACCGCCACACTTCACCGCCTTATCTCGCCGTGGTTCCACCAACCATCGCTCATTCACGCCATCACTGTCATCAAGAAAAGGGAACTGTATGGGAGACTTTGTTTGCTTCGGTTGTTTGGTTCGAGATAACCACCAGCATCACAGTTGAGCCACCATCACCCTCATCTTACCTATCCTACTCTGTTCATGGGTATCCTCAAATACATATTTAATTTATATTTTCTTAAATGTGTAATCGAATATAAAATGATTTAAATTGATTTTCATGGATTAAACTAGCCTAAAACATGTTTTTGATTATAAATTCGTGTTGTGGTAATCGTTGCAGGTAGACTTATTAAGACGAAATAGTTTTCCTGTTTATTGGAATGGAGACAATCGACGTGTTCTAAGAGGCCAATGTTTTGCTCGTAAAGGGAGTCTTGATTGGTTTCCACTCCGGGAGGATGTTGCTGAACAGTTGGAGTTTGCTTATCAAAGTTGCGTAAGTTATCAATCAAAAGATTAACATAACATCTGTTATATAGGAAATTAACTCAAATATGGTTGCTTTTTGTCAAACTGTTTCATTTGTACCAAATGTTAGTGATTTGCTTGCTTGGTAATGTGTTTGACATTTATTCGTTCCACGTTTGGCACTGCATAAAATTGCAACCAATTGTATATTATTTGTTGCCCGAGTCGATATGCAACATGTATGTTTGTTTTTAAGGCTAAACTTATATTTGGGACATCTAATGTTGTTGTCTTTTATGTTATCATTAATCACATTGCTTGTTTCTTGCAGGGGCTACATGCTATTTTCACGGGTGAGGATGATAAATGGGATGCCTAGCTAAAAATTCCCTCAGATGGATTTTCTGGCACACTTCATTTTCGAGGTGTGGGTATGCTCCATCTCAGTCACCAAAGCCAACCCATGTATATTTTTATGGTTTCATGGTTGGCAGATGTTATATTATGCAGCGTTATTAGTGCCTTAGTTTCTTACATTTCCCATATTTTTATTTGCAGAAAGAAACTGGCATTAGACTCAGATGTAAGCCACTTTTTATGTTGTTAACAATTTCATTTTCTAATGATAACACCATTGTATTCCTTAATTTATATTGCAGGTGACCACTCCAATGGCCATTGAGACTTTGGAAAACGTACCAGTAATGGAAACAGTGGTAAGTAATAAAACATCCACCTTTGATTTTTTTAGTTTTATGTACATGACAAAAGTACCGTGTTATATATATATATATATATATATATATATATATATATATATATATATATATATATATATATATAGGAACCTATTAAAACTATCGGACATACGAAAATGCTTAAGCCACGACAAACCGGTTCTACAGGTTACACCACCAACTATGATACCAAATATTAGTGAACAAAATACAGGACTAAAATTAGTACCAACGAAGCGAAAGCATTTGGTCTCTAGTGAAACCTTGCAAAAGCAAGCTAAGGCGGCGAAGAGTCAACAGGTTTTAACTTATTATAGTTGAGAATTTGATTATATACGAAATTAAAATTTTATATATATTTGCTTCATTTATATACATTCTGTTTTATATATATATATATATATATATATATATATATATATATATATATATATATATATATATATACTAGCATTAGTAACTCTGCTTCAGCAGTACTAATGTGGTACTAGTATTAACTCTCCTATCATGTTTGTGCAGATAGTTGAACCAGTGGATCATCTAGTTCTGTTATGTTGTGAGCTTTGACATGTTCTACTCCTGCTCTCATCCTGATGTGTTGATATGCAGTAGCCTACATTTTCAAGGCTTTTATATCTAGATGATGAGATTAGATCAATGGGAGAAAAACTTGTAAGTTTAACTGCAAATTTTATTTGTATGTTCATTGTTTTGGATTAAAAGTCTTCATGATGTTGTTTGAATTACTGCTGATCATGTTTGTGTTAATATTGCTTAGATGGATTTAGTGCAGCTCATGAACTTCAAAGAAAATGTGGCCAAGTATTTACTATTGCTAGTACAAAAGTTACTACTGCTAGCTAAATTTGCTACTGCTCAGAGATTAAGACCGCTCGAAGTTGCTACTTGCTTATGGAAAAGATTATAGATACTTATAAAGAAACTATTGTAAGCGGACTAGTACTTCTTGGTGTATAAAAGGATGTCCAATTTTACATTTTGTTCAGTTATACATTCCAGTTTTATTGTATTTGAATTTGTTTTGATATATATTTGAATTGTTTTGATATATATTAATTTTTTAAATGTGACTAAAAGATGCATATAGTCACACTTATTAACACTTTTGGTCACTGTTTGCTTTAGTCGTTGTGTGACAAAATATTACCGAAGGCCACACAAACATAAAATTCACGTGGCAATTGGATGATCTATAGTTACACAAAATACACATTTCTTCACTTTAAACAGCATATGGTCACACTTATTTACACTTTTGGCCACTGTTTGATTAATGGTATGTGACTAAATACCCAAAACAAACATGCTTTGTGTGACTAAATATTACAAAAGGCCACACAAACATAAAATTCATGTGGCCATTGGATGATCAATAGTCACACAAAATGCACATTTCTTCACTTTAAACAGCATATGGTCACACTTATTAACACTTTTGACCACTGTTTGATTAATGGTATGTGATTAAATACCCAAAACAAACATGCTTTGTGTGACTAAATATTACAAAAGGCCACACAAACATAAAATTCACATGGCCATTGGATGATCAATAGTCACAAAAAATACACATTTCTTCACTTTAAACAACATATGGTCACACTTATTCACACTTTTGGCCACTTTGTGTTAAATTGTATGTGACTAACTCCAAAAAAATAACACCCATTGTGTGACTAAATCATCACAAATGTCACATTTATTGTATATTCATGTGGCCATTGGATTATCAATAGTCACACAAAATACACATTTAATTGAATATATCATCTCAAATGTCACATATATTATATATTTATGCGGCCAAAGGACGAACAATACTCACTCTCAGAAAACATTCGTGTGACTATAAGGTGTTTACGGTCACTGATAATGACTAATCCAACAAAACTTGTGCCAAATTTGTCACACATATTCGGGGTTTTGGTCACTCTTTTTCGATGGAAAAGGCCACGAACTCAACAATGTGACCATATTCCACCTACGGTGGCGGGACTTCTAGTGACACACAATGAAAAAAACGTGTGTGACTATAGGCATATCGTCACACATTTTTGGCGTGACTAATACAACTTTTTGTACCAGTGTATGTGTGACCATATGGTGTTTAAGGTGAAGAAATGTGTGTTTTGTGTGACTATTGATCATCCAACGGTCACATGAATTGTATGTTTGTGTTGCCTTTTGTAACATTTAGTCACATAAAGCATGTTACTCTTGGGTATTTAGTCACATACAATTAATCATAAAGTGGACAAAAGTGTGAATATGTGTGACCATATGTTGTTTAAAGTGGAGAAATGTGTGTTTTTTGTGACAATTGATCATCCAATAGCCACATGCATTGTATGTTTGTGTGGCCTTTTGTAACACTTAGTCACACAAAGCAAGTTTCTTTTGGGTATTTAGTCACATACAATTAAGCATAAAATGGTCAAAAGTGTGAACATGTGTGACCATATGGTATTTAAAGTGAAGAAACGTGCGTTTTGTGTGACTATTGATCATCCAATGGCCGCATGAATTTTATTTTTGTGTGGCCTTTTGTAACATTTAGTCACACAAAGCATGTTTCTTTTGGGTATTTAGTCACATACAATTAACCATAAAGTGGCCAAAAGTGTTAATATGTGCGACCATATGGTGTTTAAAGTGAAGAAATGTATGTTTTGTGTGACTATTGACAATCCAATGGCCACATGAATTGTATGTTTGTGTGGCCTTTTGTAAAATTTAGTCACACAAAGCATGTTTCTTTTGAGTATTTAGTCACATACAATTAAGCATAAAGTGGCCAAAAGTGTGAATATGTGTGACCATATGGTGTTTAAAGTGAAGAAATATGTGTTTTGTGTGACTGATACGCGGGATTGCGCCCTCGCAACAGGTTTTACCTCTCAATGGATCTTGAGAAGCTTGCAATCCCTGCCAGGCAGTGTACCTGATCGTTGTAGTATAATATATTGACAAGTACCGGGGGATTGATCGTTTAACTCAGGAATAGTGTCGCTAGGATTAGAAAGCCTACTAAACTAGGTCTAAAGGTGAGGGATGATTCTTTTTGTGTTTTTTATATTTTTATGGAAACAAGTAAAATCTCAGGTTTTGGAGGAGTTGGCGGAATTAGTTGCTAGTCAACTAACCCAATTAACTACAGATGCAATCAAAATAAAATAAAAAGAAATAAAAATAAACTAATATAATTAAGTGGTGGAAACAATATTGAGAGAGGATGTGTTTACTTAGATTTCATCACTCCCTAGATATCTTTTACCGGTTGATTAGCTTGTTACAATTGCATGGATGACGGGTTATATTCTTTAATACTAGTCGTAGGGCCGTGTACAATATTCCCTAACTCTATAATCTCCTACTTCACTCCTATGTCGAGCCGACTAAAAGCTCCTAACATGGGATCATTAGAATTCACTTATGCATTAAATACAACCAGAAATCATAGTACACCTCCGATCATGTTTCTTAAGACGTTCAAGCAAGTTACCAAGGGAAGTCTGCCAGTTTTCTTATGCCTAACATCAAATACAATCATCCACAACAATTATAAACAAACAATCAACCAATAATCAACATCTAGGTTTCACTACATCTTATCAAACACAATAAAACCTAGCCTAGCATGTTAAAAAAAAAGACAATCATAAGATAGAATCAAACAACACATAGACATATTGAATGATTATTGGAAGACTTATCTTTATTCAAACATGGATGAAAGAAGGCTTTGAAACCCCTAAAATATGATGAAAATTTGACCTAGGGTTTGTGGTAAAGTTCCTCCTAATGTTCCACTCCTTTTACAATGAAAAATTGGAAAACTATATATAGAGAATACATCCTGACGGCGTCACGTTATAACCTATGACGCCGTCAACTCACCGCCAATATAAAACTCATATTGCCTAGATCCAGTCTTGACGCCTTCATGTGTAAATATACTCTGGGTCGTCACTTGCATTTTGACCCTAACGGCCTTGGTGACGCCGTCAGGCCAAATAACATTAAAAATGTTCTGGGCCATCACGTGTATTTTTGACTTCCACCTCTTTTGCCACTCTTGACGCCGTCATGTGTGAAGCCTTGACGTCGTCAGGTACTGTTTCCAGCAAGGATTTTGAGACTTTGCCGTTTTCTTCACTTTTATGCTCCAAAAACGTCCAAAATGCTTCCTTTTCCAGATTTCTCCTCAAAAATACCTAAAATGATAAAAGGAACGATTTAGGGCAATAATTGATCAAATAATCACGAATTCGGGCTTAAATGACCCATTAAAAGTGGTACACTTTTCGCCTCATCAAATACCCTTACACTTGAGATTTGCTTGTAGTCAAGCAAATGCGCTTTTATTCTAATCAAAATACAAGTTAAGGGTCGTTTAACACTAATATAAAAGTAATTACAACAAATAATCGTTCCACTAAAAACCAAAAACAAGCACGGAGGTCATACAGTAACACCTCACAAATAGTGTTTAGATACTCACATCTCTCGGGTGTAATAAAGTATATATCACAATATGGAAAATGGAAACATCTCTCACTACCTGTCATAGCAAATAGATTACCATAGGCTTGGGAAAGGATCAAACCTCCACCACTTGGCATAAGCACCTAGGATAAACTATCAAAGAGGTCTTTTAAAGGGTTATAACGTTAGGTGTAGGGATATGGAAAACACGTTTTATTGGATAAAGGCAATATTTACTGGTGGTGAGTTAATCATCTTGGTTAATTACAAGTACAATATGGCGTTGCTAAGCCAAGACTCGACTCGACTTAAGCTAATAACTCAAAAATAACAAACTATGAAACAAACATAAAATGAAAAGGGATGGTAATCCATATGTACACCTTTACCCTACCTTCCAAAATAATACATCATAGGGGATTTACATTCCCCTTACACTTGAACTTTACATACTTTACAATAAACTACTCTAATGACTCGAATTAAGATAATCAAAACACTTGGAGTACTTTTTAAGATTAACGCACATATGGGGGTAATAATTTGATGTTCTTCCCCATTACTCCATAACACTAGTACTTTACCCATGAGTCCCAATCGTCTCAAAACAATATGTACAAGATATGACTCGACTTAGCAAGTATTTCTCTTAGTTTTATTACGCACCTACTATCAAACAAACAAACTCAAGCATAATTGTATCCTATAAGGTATCATCATTTACCTTTCCTTTACACTTAGGATGAACATTGTCCCCAATGTTCAATTAAAGGATGTAAAAGTAAAGCAGGTAAAAGAATGAAAACAAATACTCCCCTGATTCGTTCGGTGTAGATAGTGTGTCAACAAGGTTAGATCTTCCTCCAAAGAAATGAACGTTGAAAGCTTCCCTCTAGAAATATAAATCATCTTCTTGTCATATATAACCTGTTAAACCTGAGAAAACAATCAAGGCAAACCTCGAGTAAAATCGGCGGCAATCTATATATACTAAAAATCCTAGAAAACAATTTAAGATGCTTGTGGAATGAATGTTTGTAGATTTCCTGGAGTTTATAAAACTAAAGAATCAACAAAAACTTTAAGACTCTGGTTTAAACAAAACTCGCAAAATTTTTCAGAATTTTAGTACTTGACGCCGTCAGGTTGTAACTCCTGACGCCGTCAGAATGTTCCTGGAAAAATCTTATGTTAAGTTTCCGAAAAATTTCTGGAAAAACTTATGCCTTATTTCCTGGAAAATCCTGCAAAACATCATTATGACATACAAGCATTTGACTCTAACAAATACTAATATACATGTTCATTTAATATTGTAGTGAATCATGCTTATTTTCATTCTTATAAACAAATTTGGATTTCCCTTACACTTAGCTTTTGCAAAATACCTTTATATGTAATTAAGACGAAGTTAAAAACAAAATAAAGCATTTTCACAATTTAATTTGAAACATGATCTACCAACAACAAAAACAAGACATGCATATGGAAACAAATAAAATCAAACAAATAAAAACACACAAAACATGGGTTGCCTCCCAAGAAGTGCTTTTCTTTATTTACGAGTCTTGTAGCTAGACTCAACGTCACGGGCTATCCTATACGTGTGAGCTCCTCATCGAGGACATCCTTGGGATCAAACTTAGGTTTCAATTTCCTATTGGTTTTCTTGGTACGGTATGACTTCTCAAAATTTTCTCCATCTGGCTCATATAGAATCATCTTCATATGCCATGATCCGTCACCCTCCTTAGGTGGCTTGTCCCAGTTCCATTTACACTTATCCCCTTCCCTTTTCCATATGGTCATTCCTAAATTGATAGGCATCACTCCTAGGAATTCAATCATTTTCTTAAAGACTAAGGGATCCTCAAAAGGGTTTAGTTCTTCATCTCTAACTATGAGTTGCTCTACCGAATGCGTTTTATTTATAAACTTCTCTTCTAAATAAAATGGGCGTTGACGTCCTATAAAGTCTCCATTAACCCAAGGTCTGTATCTAGATGGTTTCCTATTCAAATCTACCCGATGAGGTGTTGGTTCCTCATTAGGATCATAAGCATGCTTCTTAACATCATAGACCGATCAAGTGTCTCCTTCTCCTACCGCTATCCAAGATTCCTTACAATCGATCATCGCACTTACGGTAGCTAAGAATCCTCTTCCTATTAACAAAGGGCATGTAGTGTCACTAACCATATCAAGGACGTGGAAATTGGCTAGTGTAGTTTATTTCCCTATATGCACTAGTACGTCCTTCACTACCCCTACCGAATATGCTACACTACCATCCACAAGACCTATAATTACCTGCGTGTCATCTAATTTTCCTGGCTTAAGAGTGGTGCAAATGGACAAAGGAAGTAAATTAAGGCTTGACCCAAGATAGGCTAGTGTGTCGAAAGTTTCGGAGTTACCGATCCTACAAGGTAAAACAAATATGCCCGGATCATCTAATTTCTTAGGCAACTTATTCCGAATGAAGGCGGTCCCATTCTTACCCAACTTAAGTTTCTCTTCATATTTCTCTAAAAGGGCGTTGTAGTAGGGAGCTCTTGCTAAAACTTCAATAACTGGACGTTCAAGGCGAAGTTCCTTGAATTCATCGTCAAGGTTTTGTGTAGGAGGTGTTTCAATTATGCTTTTGACCAGTTTAATATCGGATGTTTTATTTGACTAGTCCTTTTGAAGAATTTGGGTTTGCTTGAAACACGTGTTCATTGCTTTGATCGAATAGTATTGTGTACAAGAAGTAGGTAACGAAACCGATGATATGGCATTAACGTTTAGTTTCGGGTTCTTGATCGTGTTGCTTGGGAGTGCTCCCATTTCTCGGTCATTGAGAGATTTCAACAAAGTGTCAATTTTATTGGTCATCTCACTTTGCTTTTGTTTGAAATCGGCTTCAAACTTAGCTATGCGAGCTTCTTGAGATGCCATAAACTTTGACATCAATCCTTCAAGATTATTGGTACTACGATAGTTATTGGAAGGATTGTTGTTGAAAGTATGGTTAGAGGGTGGACCGTTTGGTTGGTAACGATTAGGTGGATTGGAAGAATTGTTTTGGGGCATGTTTTGGTTTTGTTTCCACCTAAGGTTCGGGTGATTTTTCCAAGAAGGATTGTAGGAATCACCGTAAGGGTTTGGCTCGGGTTTGAAAGTGTACCACTTGTCTCCCGCTTCGTCGGTACGCGAGGATGCGTAATCCGCAAAAGCTTGTCCGGGGAGTTCCACACAATCACGAGTGTCATGGGGACCACTACATAATTCGCATGAAGAAGTGATTTTGTTCACTTGGCTTGAAGGCTTAGGAGCTTCGTAGGATTTCATGAGAAACTTGACTTGGTCCTCAAGTTCCATGATCCTGCGGCCGGGAGTGCTAGAATTGTTCGAAGGTAAAGATATTGCCTTAACTGTTTTGTTCAAATCACGAGGATCATTCCAACTTTCGTTGTCATATAGAGCAAGATCTTCTATAAGTTCCCATGATTCTTCCGCACATAGATCACGTAGCTTGCCACCGGCCGATTGGTCAATGGTTCGCCTTGTGGAGAGATCGATATGGTCGTAGAAGATTTGGACTTGGAGCCAAAGATCTATACCATGATGAGGGAGTTTCACCTTGACGTTGTTGAAACATCAAGATGTCATTTCTAAGCTTGGTAGTTCTCCCCGGTGGGAAAAATTGAGCAAGGAAACGAGAAGTGAGATCATCCCAAGAGGTGATGGATCCCGCGGGTAAACGTTCAAGCCATTGACTAGCTTGGTCACGTAGAGAGAATTTAAATAGACGTAATCGGGTTGTCTCTCTAGTTGCAACATCAAGGTCTATGGAATCTACGATATTTAGGAAATCCTTGAGATGTTGATTAGGATTTGCGGAACGAAGTCCATGGAATGCACATCAGCTTTGCACCAACCGAGTGGTGTCGGAACGTAAGGGAGACACATTGGCTCCTTGAGTGAGCTCAATGGTGTTTCGATAGCCTTGGTGGCTAGGACGGGAATACTCTCCTAAAGTTCGGGGTCTAGGAGGTTGGTTTGCAAGTGGTGGGTTTTGTGGATGGTTTTGTTGTGGTGGGTTGATGGGATCAAAGATATTACCACCTTCCATGATGGCAGATGGCAATAGTTACGAACAAAGAAACGAAGAAATGAGATAGACTAAAGAAAAGCTAGAAATAAAAATAAAAATCTTACTAGAAAGGTGTTGATACAAGAGTTGGGCGTTCCTGATTATGGGCTCTTGCTCTCGTACCAATTCGCTTCTTAGTACTTGTAACCTGCGCACTAAGAAAATAAACAACACCGTTAGGCTTATCGTGGGATTGTCTCCCACGATTAGACTATGGCGTGAGAGTAAGTAATCGATTTAGGGTTCTCATAAAGAGTTTAGGGTTTGTGTATCGTACCTTGAATGATAGCTATGTCATTCCTTATATAGGCGCAGAATCCTTGTAGGGTTCGTGCTCCTTATGTTTCGCACCCATGGTGCTTATCCGGGTAAGGATATCTATTCCATAGATAGACGATCCTTATCTATACCATGTATAGTTTATTTGGGTTTGGGCTTACTTGAGCCTGTTCCCATTATTAATGCGGCCCAAGCTACAATAGCCCACGCATGGTGGTTTTGGGCCTTAGTAATGTTTATCATTTGGGCTCGTGGCCCATATATAGACTATACGTCATCATGTCCCCCCAGTCTAGTGTGCGCGGTGCATAGCCGCGGATGCTAGACTAATCTTAACAGCGGTAAGCGTGGCGGGAGAACATTGAAATATTGCCGCCCATTTTTGGAGTGCAATGTACTTGGTACTGGATATTTCAAGGAAATACCTCGGAAATCGGGGGTTGTGTCCACGTGGCTCTCGTAAATCGGGAAAAAGTGCATGTACCGTTTCGGTTCTAGCCACACGTTTTTGTGAGTGGGATCCACGTGGACATCATCTAGGGTTTTTTACCCCCTATATAATAGTCACCGCCCCCATTTTTACAAAAACACACAGTAAAATACACACTCACCATTGCTCACTTTCTTGAAAGCTAATTTTTGCGAAGAAAATAAGCGGTTCATTAGGTAATTTTTGTGTGCGTGTCTCAGTGAATTAATGAAAATGGTTGCCCAGTTAGAGGACTTTCGCTCTGCGATGACGGAGAACGATGTTACTCAGTTTACATCTGACTACTTCATTCCTCTGGATGTGCGTCCAGAGGCTCCAGATGTTGACGCGTGTATAGCCGATTTCCCCGAAGGGAAAATAGGGTTATACACTAAATTCTTCGAGTACGCGAATTACCGCGTACCAATATCTATTTTTCTGAGTGATTTGCTCAACCACTATCGCCTCCACATCTCACAGCTGCACTGTATAGGTGCGGCTAAGGTGTCGAACTTTGAGGTAAACTGCCGTTTACTTGCGATAGAGCCGACCATTGCCCTTTT
The DNA here is from genome assembly GCA_030686995.1 of Artemisia argyi. Lineage (NCBI taxonomy): Eukaryota > Viridiplantae > Streptophyta > Magnoliopsida > Asterales > Asteraceae > Artemisia > Artemisia argyi. Next base: position 84,356,683 of record CM060676.1, read on the forward strand.
TCGCTTCTTCTACCACACGACGTGGTCAAATGGATGGGTATCTTTTGTGAAGCGCCCGGGGGCGCTTCAGTGTTACACTGAGAAGGTAGACTCCCTGAGAAATTGGAGGGAGCATTTTTTCTGGGTTGATGATGTGGTTTTTCCATCGCCCTTTGAGTTTTATACTCAGGATACTTTGCCAAGGGATTGGCGCCCCGCACCCGGTTCCTATAGGCTGACTGATGCGCAGACTCTTGATGCCAACCGCCTATCCATTAACCCTTATCCGAAGGAATTTTTGGTGCACATGGGGTTGAGTCGCAATTACTTCGGCACTGCTGACGAGGTGCCAACTTTTATAGGTGAGGAAAGCCGGGGTGGGTGTTCGTCCCTTCTATTTCAAATATGTAAGTCTTTTTTGTATGCACACCTTTAATAACTAATCCTTTCTTCTTTGTTGTTTTGTTTATGTGCGCAGTGATGGATCTGTTCACCGTTGTTAAGCTAGAGAAACCGAAGCAGGTGACTGTGGGGGTGCGTCCTCTGAGGGAGGGTGAGCAGCCACTACTGGAGGCAACCGAGGGTGGTTTGACAGTGCTGCCGAAGGTTGTCCCTGAGAATACGCCACCGCTTCAGGTAACGCCTGTTCAGAGCGTGGCGCCAAACGTGGAGACGGCATAAGAGGAGGCGCGCGCTGAATCTTCTGACAGCGTGGAAATCCTCAAGCCTGAGGAGGTGCTGAAGGAGGAGGTAGCGCAGAATATTAAGCGCAAAGGGGAGGCTGGGAGCAGTGGCCCTAAGAAGAGACGACGCTACCTTATTGGGGATGCGGAGTCGTCTGCGGAGGAGGAGACATCCGCTCCTGGCGCGGAGAAGAAGGCTGCCGAGGCCTCTCCATTTCTGTAAGTATCTGCGTCTCTTATTATGTTTTCTTGTATATTACTTGTCGCAATATGTACTAACTGTCTTCTTCATGTATTGTAGGGATGATGCCACGAAGGATGATGGAGCTTTTGTGGATGTGGTTTCCTCTCCGCAGAATGAAAACAAGGAGGGGAAAGCCAAGGTTGATGAGGGTGTAGAGGCGCAGCAACTGATGGATGAGTTAGCTGCAACTGCTGCGCGTCAAGCTGAGCTGGTGGCTCAGTTGAAGAAGAGGTAGGTCAGGGAGAGCAGTACTCTTACCCGGAAGGATGATGAGATAGCTAAGCTCTGTGCGCAGCTGGCAGAAGCGCAGGCGGAGTTGGAGTCCTCCAGGGTGTACACTGAGAAGGTCACCCATGAGAAGTTGTCCGCACTGGCTGAGGTGCAGGAGGCACGCGGGCAGCTTCATCATTATAAGTCGAACATGACTTGGGCTGTGAGGTTTTTGGAGGAGAAGAAGGTGGAGCATTATGCTAGTATCACCAAGTTTAAGGAGAGTATGGAGAAGATCAACCAGGCTCAAGAGAACAAGCTGCGCGGCCTGAGTATCGAGTACGATGAGGAGTTATACCCTCATTTGATGTCGACCATTTCTGAGCGCAGGTATTTCCTTTTTACTCTTCTTATTTATAATATTTTTTGTTGCTATGCCTTTTCCTAACACAAATTGTCTTTGTTGATGTAGGTGGTTGATTAGTCACGGGCTGCGCCTGGCAGCTATGGGCACTCTGGAGTCTCAAGAGGTGTTGGATGCTTTTGGGAAGGTGGTTCACTGTGCGGTGGCGCGTGGGAAGTCGCAGGCTATGGAGGATCTCCATGAGGCCAAACTTCTGAGCAAGGATTTGGCAGAGGTCCCTGGCTATAATGCGGCTGCATACGATGAGTTGATGCAGGCTATGGCGGGGTTGAAGGTCCTCGAGCTGCCGCACATTGGAAGGTTAGAGCGCGACCAAGACAACCCCATAGATGTAATTATGGCGGGGTTGACTTTGGAGCGCCACCTTTTAGAGGATGCAGAGGCGCAACCAGATTACTTCTTGAAGCCTGATGTGTCGCAGCTACAGATTCCCGTGTTCGCGCAGCCTCGGCACATCCTCACCCCATTTGCTCTTGAGAGGGAGATTCCCTTGAAAGAGGTTCTAGAGCGACACGCGCAGAGGGCTGCCCAGAAGAGAGGCATTAAGGGCAAGGCAGTGTTGTGTGGCGTGGGTGCTGCACACATCCCCAGGTCTGATGGGGTTCCCGTGAGTGTTCCTACAGTTTCTCCCAAAGACGCCTTGATTCTGAGAAAGCTTCAGGAGGCGGGGAGTTCTGCTGCTCCGGAGGATAGCCCTGAGCATCGCCATAGTGTGTAGGCTTTTTGTATATGTATTATGTAAATAGTGAAGTGTATCTTTCCTTGTAATTTTTGTGAAAAATATTGAATAAGATACCTTTTTGTTGATTAAGTGCGTGACTTAAGAAATATACTTGCATTGTTTGCTAAGTTTAATTACTTGACCAAGTGTATTAGCTGCGTGATTTTAAGAAATATACTTGCATTGTTTGCTAAGTTTTATTATTTGACCAAGTGTATTGGCTCGTTATTTGCTAAGCTTGTACGGTGTACTTAATATTTTGCGCACTGTTGGGATCAAAGTTTATAATCCCAACACGTAAATGGAACGACATTATCGGGATTACATTAGTTATCCAATTTAGCCAAAACACAAGGACTTGTTATGTAATATTGCAATAGTTAGTTGTGTTAGGCTATATAAGCCCTCCTAGACTTCACTAGGAGGGTGAGACTAGTGTGTGTAATTTTACCTTTCATTATCAATAAACACATAGTATTTCCCTTCTCTCTCTACTTTCTCTCACTAACAATGGAAGATTTAATCTTTCATCATCCCCGACCTCCTGAATCACAATATTCAATCAAAACTACGATCTTACAATTGGTATCAAGAGCTATGGTTATTAGTTTTGGTTGATTTTTGTGATCTAATCTTGTCAAAATTCGTCATCTTTAAACTGTCAAACCATGGGTCCGTAATATTTTTTTTATCATTTTCTTTGGGTTAACAGTTGTTGACAGTTTTGTTGCATCCATATGGTCAAAAGCAAGTCTTATATTTTTTATATATACAAGTTTATACAAATGTTTATTATGGTATTTCTGTCCAGTAAACATTGTGTTTCAAACCCTTATTTTTTGTGTCTTTTGCACCAACACCGTGAAACATTTGTCCAAATACCAATGGTACATGTTATCTGATACGTCATTTATAATTTTTTTTGTACCTTTACCGTGGGACATTTGTGGTCAAAAAGGGCAAAGAAAAGGTCAGATTATGAAGACAGAAAAAGATGGTCGGAAAATGGTCGGAATCTCACCGGAAAAGTGGTCAACGGGTCAAAACCCCCATTTTACGCGCAACTTCAGTATTACTACGCATAACTTGGACAAGTTATGCGTAAGGTGCAAATTAGGCAAAAAACCCTTGTCTTACGCGTAATTTCTACGCACAAGACATGGGCTACGCGTAAGATTTCTACGCGTAAAGATTACTACGCGTAAGATTTATAGCATGTCTACGCGTAACTTTACGCGTAAACAGGTCAAAAGTAAAACTCTACGCGTAAACTTGCTATAATGAAAACTTATGCGTAAACTTTCCAAAATACAGAATAGAAGATGAAGCAGATGACCAACGACCACTAACCAAATACCAAGACTCCACGACCTCAGCCAAATACTATCATCGGTCCAACTCAGTTTCATCTCTTAAAAAAAAAAAATAAGAATGTATGACAATGGTGCATATGAAATCCACAACCAACAACTCTCCATCTCACATCTTTCGAACTAACAACGACAACAATCAAAGTCCTCAGATCGATTCAATTTTTTAAATCTTTTAAAGATTTTTTCAATTAAATCAATATCATCATCGACCCTTGTTGAAGTCGCATCTTCAGTTCATATACGAAAAAGAAGTAAGTATCATAACAATTATGTCATGCCCTATCTACGATTTGTTATAGGAACAAAACCACTACACAACAACAATTAAACCTACCCGAGACCTTGGTTGTTACAAGACCTTGAAGCCTACACGAAAAAGATATCAAAGGGTCGTTTTGTGCATCAACTGAAGTCATAAGTTTGGTTTGTGTTTGTTTATGTACGGTTCGTGGCAGATAGGAATCAAAGGTTGTGTTTGTCATTCGATTTGGGTACAGAACGTGTTCATGAACTGCTATTGAGTTTTGAGTTTGCTTTGAGATGTGATGCGTTTGGAGTATTAGATGGTGATGAAATTTTATTTGATAATAGTTGTTGAGATCTTGAGGAGAGATGAAGATGTTTGACTGGATTTGGTGAGAGTGTATAAGAGGTAGGCGTATATTATTTGTGAGTAACTTTTAGGTTTAGGTCAAAAGTTATATACTCGCTTTACTCTACTGCTTATGAAGTGTGTTGGATCGGGTTAATGATTTCACTTGAAACTGGGCTTATCAATTCTCTTTTGAATTGGACCTTAGTTTATTTCAATTGTTTGAACTGGGCTGATGAGCTTTGTATTAGGTTGAGCTGAGCTTGTAAAACGCATGAGTACCTATGAAATTGTTATCCGAATTATTTTTTACAAAATATTGGATACAATTTTTTTTGGTATAACAAGTGGTATTTTGGTATACTAATTTTCACGGGGATACATTTTTGACAAGATTGGGAAACCATTATCAGATTCATTTAAACCGTCAAAAAGCTAGTTTTCGGGCATGTAACCGCAAGATGTGACTACGGGGTTAATTCTTTATTATTTATTTGAGGTTAAAGTGGAATTTCACGGGTGCGTGTACTTAGTATCTTGAAGATATCGGGGTTGGTTGGATGCATGATTCTTCGAGATCCTTGTTCGAGCTTTTATCCGTACAAATGACCAAGACTTGAGTTGTCTAGTTATACCTGATGTAAGGAGTTACGTTGTTGTGCTCACAGTGTATAGCTATCACTTTAAAGGAGTTACGTTGTAGTGCTCAAGTGTCACCTAAAGATGTGGATAATTCAAGAGACGTTCATATACATTTAAGGAAGGTTGGATGGGTATATGATTTCCTACCATTATTGAAATTCTCAGTATTGGTTCTTAGTCAGACAATAGTGCAAGTTTAAGTCACAAGCTCGGGTTACTTTACTTCAGTCTCAAGTTCGTCATATTGGGTTTTCTCCATCAGTAGTCACTACAAAAAGTCGTCAGAATGATAATGGGGTCGGTAAAGTGTTAGTTGAGAGGAGTATTAATGAGTAGAGTTGTTTATCAGCAGTTGATTCTTACGGGCTATTTACGATACTCCACACATAATCGGTTGATTGGACATATGGGGTTACGCTGCCTACGTTTCCATCGTAAACATAGTGTGTATGCTTCCGATTCCGCGAAGACATCGTGGGGGAAGAGAGAATGGGTGTTTTTTTTGCTTCTTTGACTTTTCTTGACTTCTTTGCGAAAACACTCATTTTCCACGAGGATCTGCATTTAGGGGGAAGAAATGTGCACATCAAGGACGCATAATAGACTCACATGATCGAGCTTACAATTTTATTACTACCGGAGAGACGTCCGCAGAGATGATCAGTGGTTCAGTTTTGTGATTTTGGTGTAATCGTTTCAACTCTCGCGGGTTGTGAAGTGTGAAGTAGCCTACATATGTGAGAAGATCTTGCTAATTTCTTACATGTTACCCCCGAACGGAGCTTCCGTATTGAGCATAACTGTGATTAGTGACTAGTCAGATTTGCTTAGTGTCGTTTATGGTGTCATCTACAAATTCCGCTGCGTACTTAAAACTTCAATAGTTAGAAGACATGTGGACTACATCAAAGTTTCGAATCTGCTGAAGACGGTTGTCAGTTTGGGGGGAAGCTGATTCGGAAACTTCGCCAAAAAGAAGTGTACGAAGAAGCCGCTAAAGACATGCAGCATGAATTGGGGGGAAGTTAATCCATTTCATGCATATTACATCATTTGCCTACAAGTGAAGATAAATTTTTTCAAGCCGAGGTACAAGATGAAGACAAAGAGCGTCAACTGTCACCATCCTTAGCAATTTGAAGAGCTTAAGAAGACCTTTCTTTATTCTTATTTGTCCTTGTAGGAAATGTTGTAAGTAATCCCTTATGTCGCCCCATTGGGGGAAGATTGTTGGGATCAAAGTTTATAATCCCAACACGTAAATGGAACGACATTATCGGGATTACATTAGTTATCCAATTTAGCCAAAACACAAGGACTTGTTATGTAATATTGCAATAGTTAGTTGTGTTAGGCTATATAAGCCCTCCTAGACTTCACTAGGAGGGTGAGACTAGTGTGTGTAATTTTACCTTTCATTATCAATAAACACATAGTATTTCCCTTCTCTCTCTACTTTCTCTCACTAACAATGGAAGATTTAATCTTTCATCATCCCCGACCTCCTGAATCACAATATTCAATCAAAACTACGATCTTACACGCACCCGTCGTGGGATGCGCACATGAAACTTACCTCGACGTCTCAAAAGTAAGGCGCTTAGCAACGATACGTGATCCAATGTTGATGGGTTTGCAACCCTCTTACTCAACGAGTGAATTAGTAGGTTTACTCATCCTTTATGCCTTCGTGGGTCTTTAATTAGTGCATGCACGCCATATAGGCGAAAATATAAGATAACAATATTGACATATGTAAGTATGTATGCAATAAAGTGAAATACGCTATGGAGTTAGCTAGAAACCATAACATTTTATTGATACTTGCAAGTTTTTTGAAAAAATGAAAATACAATTCCTAGGAAAGAAAAGAAAAACAAACACTTATTGGGCACCTCTTGGGGTGCAAAGGTGTCTGTGTAATGGTCGTAGCTTAAAAGTAACATCTTTTAAGATTGCAGATGTTCCAAGTACGTGCTAGGTCGTGACCTTCCATATCGCGCAGTCTGTATGCACCGTTGCCGAGTGCATCTGTGACCTCGTAAGGTCCTTCCCATTTTGGTCCGAGCTTGCCTATGTCTTCTGCGTGGCTCGCATCATTGGCGCGGTATACAAAGTCTCCTGGTCTGAGTGAAGTATGTTTGACCTTTGCATCATAATACTTCTTCATTTTTGCCTTAGCCTTTGCTTCGCGTATAGCAGCGCGTTCACGCCTTTCTTCCAGTAAGTCCATGTCTATGCGCCGTTCCTCATCATTTGTTGTGACGTTGACCTCTGCTGTTCGTATAGTTGGCATTCCTATCTCAGCTGGTATGACGGCTTCTGTTCCGTAGACGAGGGAGAATGGCGTGTCGCCAGTACTGGTTTTGATTGTTGTGCGATGCGCCCATAAGACATGCGAGAGCTCGTCCACCCACCTTCCTTTGTGTCTGTCAAGGCGCGCTTTTATTCCTTCCCCTAGACTGCGGTTTGCGCGCTCAACTAGGCCATTGGTTTGTGGGTGTTTTACTGAAGCGAAGTGTTGCGTGATTGATGAGGCGAAAAATGATCCGTTTTTAGGGGGTCATTTAAGCCCGAATCCGACTTTATTTGATCAAATATTGCCCTAAATTGTTCCTTTTGTGATTTTAGGTGTTTGGAGAGTGAATTCTGGAAAAGAAGCCATTTTGGACGTTTTTGGAGCATAAAAGTGAAGAAAACGGCAAAGTATCAATTTTCCATGCTGAAGACACTAGGTGACGGCGTCAAGAGTTACACCATGACGGCGTCAGACATCAAGAATAAAACACCGTAGTTGATGATGGCGTCAAAATCCATCCTGACGGCGTCAAAGTCCCAAGAATAAAATACCGTAGGTGGTGACGGCGTGACATAGGCCGTCATAAGTAGATCAAGGCCGTCCGAGGAAGTATTTGGCGGCGAGGTGACGGCGTCACATGCTTGTCTTGACGCCGTCAGCCCAGTTTTCCTATATATAGTTTTCTAGTTTTTACATTAAAAAAAGAGAAGTTTTGGTGAAACCCTAAAGACGAATTTGGTGCCTCTTTTACAGGTTTTTCAAGGGTTCCAAACCCTTGATACCTTGCATTGTAATTGAGATAAGTGTTCTTCTAATTCAATCAATATGTCTATGTGTTGGTTGTTTATATCTTGTTCTTGTCTCAATTCAATTATGCTAGGCTAGATCTCTCTTGTGTTTGCTTAGATCTAATGAAACCTAGATGTTGATTATGTGTTGATTACTTGTTTATTCTTGTTCTTGGATGAATGATTTATATGTTAGGCTTAAGAAAACTGGCAGATCTCCAAATGGTAACATGCTTGAACGTCTTAAGAAACATGAACCGAGGCGTACTAGGTCTTTATTGGTTGTATTTAATGCATGAGCCACTGTTTACAATCCCTATAGTTGTGCTGGGTCATGGTGTAGGAGGAGATAAGAGCTCATAGAGTTGGGGAGTTATGTATGCCACCCCACGAATGGTATTAAGGAATACAATCCGTCATCCATACAAGTATAACAAGTAATTAACGTGTAAAAGATATCTAGGGAGTAGTGAAGTCTAAGTAAACACAATTTCTCCAATTACTGCTCACAACATTAGTATAATTTAGTTTAATTTCATTTTCAGTATTTTATTTCGATTATATATTAGTTTTGGGTTAGTTGAATAGCAACTAATTCCGCCCACTCCTTCAAAAAACCGAGATTTTACTTGCTTTCATAAAAATATAAAAACACAAAAATAATCATCCCTCACCTCTAGAACTAGTAATTAGGCTTTCTAATCCTAGCGACACTATTCCTAAGTTGAACGGTCAATCCCCCGGTACTTGTCACTATACTATACTACAACGATCAGGTACACTGCCTGGTGGGGGTTGTAAGCTTCTCGAGATCCCTCGAGAGGTAAAGCAAGGTGCGATTCCCACGCATCAGTGATGTTCAATTGCGCGCACCAATCTTTGAATGGGTTATCACAGAATTGTTTTCCGTTGTCTGATATAATCTCTCCCGGTAGTCTGAAGCGACAGACAATGTTGTCCCAGACAAAGCGTTTGACTTGGTTTCCTGTGATGTTCACTACCGCCTTTGCTTCAATCCACTTTGTAAAGTAGTCTATGGCTACGATGAGGAACTTTACTCCTTCTGCTGCAACTGGAAAGGGTCCCGCGATGTCAATGCCCCATTTATAAAATGGCCATGGTGAGGTAATGGATGTTAGCTCTTGTTGTGGTCGGCGCGGGATTGGCCTATGTACTTGACAATTGCTGCATTTCTTTATCAGATCGCGTGCGTCGCGATGCATGGTTGGCCAATAATACCCTGACCTTAGAGCGCTTGCCACCACAGATCGCGGCCCTGAGTGCATACTACATGACCCAGCGTGGATTTCTCTGAGTACGTAGTCTGCTTGAAGAGGTCCAACACATCTGAGCCAGGGTTGTAAGAAAGAGCGTCGATAAAGTATGTTGTCTCGTAGTTCAAATCGTTGCGCTGTGCGCCGCACTCTTCGAGCGTCCTTATGGTCTTGTGGTAAAGTTCCCTTGCTAATGAATTCAATGATAGGTGTCATCCATGTAGGATCTCGTTCTTCTATCACTGTGGATATTTCCATTTCCAAGATTGACTTGTTTTTTAGGGTTTCTACTAATACCTGTTTTGATAGGTGCGCGAAGCTTGTGGATGCGATCTTGCTGAGCGCATCAGCCTTCCTGTTATCTCCTCTGGGCGCCTGTTTTATTGTGAACCTGTCAAAGTTTTTAATTAAGGACTTGGTCTTTTCCAGGTATTGGATCATGTGTTCATCCTTGGCTTCATATTCACCAAGCACATGGTTAGCGACTAGCCGAGAATCTACATTCGCTTCCAGGTTTCGTACACCCATTTGGATTGCGATGCGTAGTCCGGCTAGTAGGGCTTCGTATTCTGCCTCATTGTTTGTGGCCGTGAATTCAAAGCGCAGCGCATAGGTGAATTCCATACCTTCTGGATTTGTATGAATAAGGCCTGCGCCTGATCCATCTACACATGAAGACCCATCTGTGAACAGAATCCAGGGTTCCTGTAGATCTTTTTTGGTTACAGATGTTGGACTGTCGGTATCTGGCTTTTCCACGATGAAATCGGCTAAGATTTATCCTTTGATTGCAGTGCGTGGTCTATATGAGATGTTATATTCACTTAACAGTACACTCCATTTTTGTAACCGTCCTGATGCGTCAGGATTAGAGATAACTTGTTTGATTGGCTGATCGGTGATTACAGCTATCGGATGCGCTTGAAAGTATATGCGCAGCCTTTTGGCTGCGAATACTAGAGCTAAGACCAGCTTTTCCATAGCGCTGTAGTTAGTCTCTGTCTTCTTCAGGGCTTTGCTTACAAAGTATATGGGTGTCTGGACGGAGTTCCTATCTGTCAATAGTACTGCGCTAACTGCTCCATGAGTTGCCGATAAGTACATGATTAGCTCTTCCCCTGGTCGCGGTGCGACAAGTTTAGGAAGAGATGCCAGATGGTGTTTATGTTGTTGGAAAGCTTCCTCCGCTTCTTCGGTCCAGCGAAAATCTCCCTTTTTTGTGCACTTCATGAGTGTTTTAAAGAGAGGAAGTGACTTGTCTGCTGATTTAGATAAGAAACGGTTTAGCCCTGCTAACTTTCCATTCAATGACTGGACTTCTTTGAGTGTGCGCGGTGAGGGGAGATCAATAACAGCCTTTGTTTTTTCTGGACAAGGCTTGATTCCATCGGGTTCTATTAAGTATCCAAGGAACATGCCTTCGGTTGCGCCAAAGGTACACTTCTTGGGATTTAACTTCATGTTTATTCGTCCCAATGTTCTGAACGTTTCCTCGATGTCGCGCACCAATTCATCCTCTGTGTGGCTTTTGTTGACAAGGTCATCAACGTAGACCTCCAAGTTGCGGCCTACTTGTTTCTCGAAAGCTGTGTCCACCAGTCGTTGGTATGTTGCGCCTGCATTTTTTAAGCCAAAAGGCATTTTTGTGTAGCAGTACACTCCTTGACTGGTGTGGAAAGCTGTTTTTTCTTCATCTTCCACTACCATCTGAATTTGATGATACCCTTTGTACACGTTTAGGAAGCATTTGAAAGGGTATCCGCACAGGGATTCTACCTTCCAGTCCGGTCCTGTGGACATGCTTTGTTAAGGTCCGTGAAGTCCACGCACATTCTCCAACTGCCATCGCTCTTTTTTACCATAACTAGGTTAGAGAGCCAGTCGTGGTAGTACACTTCGCGCATGATGCATGCGTCTACGAGTTTATGTACTTCTTCCAGAATAGCCTTTGCATGATCTTGGGCCTGGCCGCGCTTCTTTTGTCGTATTGGGGGATATCCTTGTCGGATTTGTAGCTTATGTTATGTGATAGAGCATGGCACTCCTGTCATGTGTTTTGGTTCCCACGCGAAGATGTCCAGGTTCTTCTGCAAGAGTGCGCATACGGCTGCTTTACCTTTGTCAGATAAAGATCCACCAATCGAAACTTGTTGTTCCGGGTAATCGGGATGAATAGAGACTTTTAGGTTTGGTGTTTTTTCTATGCGCTGTTCTGGAATAGTCTCTACTTCAGTTGTTACCACATTGCATTCTCTTGGTGGTACTGTTGTGTTATAGAGGGTGACAACTCCTCCTTCCACTGGAAACTTAAGCATTCCGTGCGCTGTGGATGGTACAGCGCGCATGGATGATATTCCAGGTCTCCCAATGATACCATTGTATGGTGAGGGAGACTTTATTACCGTGAAATTTATCCATGTTGCGGTTGAGTGTTGTTCATCTCATACGACCACTAGCAAGCGTAACTGCCCCATGGGCCAGATCTTTTCTCCTGTGAATCCAGTCAATGACGTTGTTGCTGGTATCAATTGACTTTGGATTTCAGGTCGCAGTCTTTTGAAACAATGGTCATACAGGATGTCTGCGGATGCTCCTCCATCAATGTACATGCGGTGGATATCATGTCCTCCCGTATGTATTTCAATAGTTAGAGGTTCTACAACTGCGTTGTCCGCAGCTGGAGTAGGGAAAGATATCTCTTTTTCTGGAGAGAATTTTTGGCTGACTTTTTGCTTTATCTTGCGCTGCCATGACTGTATCATGTATATGGTATCAGCTTTTTCTTTGGGGGGTTCTTTCTTACCCCTGTTCCTCTGTTTATCTTTTCCCTCTTTGATGTTTTTTACAAGGTGGTCCATTCTGCCTTCTCTTACTAACTTTTCAATTAGTTGTCTTAGCTGGACGTACTCGTTAGTTGTATGGCCTTTTTGACCATGGTACTCGCAGTATCCATTCCGTATGCACTTTTCTTCTGCGGTGCGCATTGGTGGTGGTTTTGGGAAGTTTGCACCTTCTGTTACAAATATTTCCCTCGGAGTTTTTGTGAGAGGGGTATACTTGTCATTGTCTCTTCAACTGCGGTAATTCCTGCTGCGGTTGTTATTCTGATCGTTGGATTGTCTCCTAGGCTGCTCTTGCTGCCTATAGTTCGAATAACCCTTTTAGCTGTCCGCAGCAGCTGCTTCTCCTTGTATAAAGGATCTGGTGCGCTTTGTTAGCTCATCGAAAGTCCGGGGAACTTTGTCATTTAGCTTTCGGATAAGTTCTGGGTTATTAATCCCATTCATGAACCCTGAAATTTTTAGGATTTCAGGACATGCTTTGACTTGTATGCACTCATCCTTGAAGCGTTCCATAAAAGTGCTGGTTGATTCCCCTTGGCGCTGTTTCACTCTTGCTAGTTCAACAGGATTTTTAGCGCACTTCTTTCTCTGGGTGAAGTTGAGACGGAATGCTTTCCGTAATTCCTCGAACCCACCGATGCTCCTGCGTGGGAGTTTGCTGAACCATGTGCGCGTGTTCCCTACCAATGTAGAATTAAACATATGGCACCACACAGGCTGTGGCCAGTTTTCGATAGTGGCAGCTGATTCAAAAACTTTTAGGTGATCATCAGGGTCACCTGTTCCATCATATGTTTTTACGTTAGTGGGCATGCGCCTGCGCTTGCGGTCAGAGTAATCACTGATGCGTCATGTAAACGCATCAACTTTCTGGCGACGCCATGGAAGAGACATATCTTCATTTTCTTCCTCGCGACGTCTACCTCTTGACTTCCAGTGTCCTGTTTCTCTATCCTCGTTGTCCGAGGAGTCACTGGAGGAAGAGTAGTCTCTTTTTCGGCGCTTGCGCCGGCTTCTTTTAGAAGAAGAGCTTGAGGAACTCTCACTTGGGGATATTCTTTTCCCCAATCTGTCGTGAATCCTCTTACTCCAAGATTTGGAGAACCCTTGGCTTGGTGAATTTTGAGGTCCTAATCGGTCTTGAATCCCTCGACTGCCAAGTCTGGAGTGGACATTAGTACGCCTCTCACTGTCTTCTGAGTACTGTGAATCAGATGTCGTACCCATCCTATCGTAGATGGTAGTACGTTCTGCGCGCCTTCTTCGTGGGTAGCGCGGTGATAATGGTCTGTGTTCAGGACCAAAATTGAGTCGAGCTTGTAGGCTCGTACTTGACCTTCTCCTTGCCTCTTCTTGCATGAGGGCAGTTAGGGTTTCAAAATTTTGGGATACAAAATTTCCCAAGGTTAGGTTGGGTGTGTCCTCAGTTGCTGCAAGGATGTCCGCCTCAGTATTAGGCACCCTATCTCAGTTAGGCGCGCCTGGAGGCACAGTGTTGTTCACTGTGGGTACGGTTTGGTGAGGAGTAGTGAAGAGGGTGCGCTGGAGTTCCTCAGCGCTTGGGACCACTAGGTGATTTGGGTAGTCCTTACAGGTAGTTCTACCTCTAGAAGAGGTTGGGTTGTTCCCGCCTCTTGGTGACCAGGTGCGCTGGTTGTCCCAGCAACCTGCCTAAAGGTCGAATCTTGTTGATTCTTCCTCTGGGGGTCACGTCTTTCTGACTGCGGAGTCCGCTGGCTTGAATTATTATTCTTTGTCATTCTAGTTCTTAGTTCTTAGTAGGGTCCCACGGATGGCGCCACTTGTTGATACAAAAGTTGGGCATTCCTGATTATGGGCTCTTGCTCTCGTACCAATTCGCTTCTTAGTATTTGTAACCTGCGCACTAAGAAAATAAACAACACCGTTAGGCTTATCGTGCGATTGTCTCCCACAATTAGACTCCGGCGTGAGAGTAAGTAATCGATTTAGGGTTCTCGTAAAGAGTTTAGGGTTTGTGTATCGTACCTTGAATGATAGCTATGTCATTCCTTATATAGGCGCAAAATCCTTGTAGGGTTCGTGCTCCTTACGTTTCGCACCCATGGTGCTTATCCAGGTAAGGATATCTATTCCATAGATAGATGATCCTTATCTATACCATGTATAGTTTATTTGGGTTTGGGCTTACGTGAGCCTGTTCCCATTATTAATGCGGCCCAAGCTACAATAGCCCACGCATGGTGGTTTTGGGCCTTAGTAATGTTTCTCATTTGGGCTCGTGGCCCATATATAGACTATACGTCATTAAAAGGAATCTAGCAAGTAGACCTAATAAAAAGAAATTCTAACCTAGACAATAACTATTCCCCGAGCTGCGGCGCCAAAAACTTGATACACGAGATTGCGCCCTCACAACAGGTTTTACCTCTTAAGGTATCTTGAGAAGCTTGTAATCCCCGCCAGACAGTGTACCTGATCGTTGTAGTATAGTATAGTGACAAGGACCGGGGAATTGATTGTTCAACTCAGGAATAGTGTCGTTAGGATTAGAAAGCCTACTAAACTAGGTCTAGAGGTGAGGGATGATTCTTTTTGTATATTTTATATTTTTATGAAAACAAGTAAAATCTCGGGTTTTGAAGGAGTGGGCGGAATTAGTTGCTAGTCAACTAACCCAATTAACTACAGGTGCAATCAAAATACAATAAAAAGAAATAAAAATAAACTAATATAATTAAGTGGTGGAAACAATAATGAGAGAAGATGTGTTTACTTAGATTTCATTATTCCCTAGATATCTTTTACCGGTTGATTAGCTTGTTACAATTGCATGGATAACGGGTTATATTCCTTAATACTAGTCGTAGGGTCGTGTACAATATTCCCTAACTCTATAAGCTCCTACTTCACTCCTATGTCGAGCCGACTAAAAGCTCCTAACATGGGATCATTAGAATTCACTTATGCATTAAATACAACCAAAATTCGTAGTACACCTCCGATCATGTTTCTTAAGACGTTCAAGCAAGTTACCAATGGAAGTCTGCCAGTTTTCTTAAGCCTAACATCGAATACAATCATCCACAACAATTATAAACAAACAATCAACGAATAATCAACATCTAGGTTTCACTACATCTAGGCAAACATAATAAAAACCTACCCTAGCGTGTTAAAATAAAGACAAGCTTAAGATAGAATCAAACAACACATAGAAATATTGAATGATTATTGGAAGACTTATCTTTATTCAAACATGGATGAAAGGAAAGAAGGGTCTGAAACCCCTACAATATGAGGAAAATTCGACCTAGGGTTTGTGGTAAAGTTCCTCCTAATGTTCCACTCCTTTTACAATGAAAAATTGGAAAAATATATATAGAGAGAATACATCCTGACGGCGTCACGTTATAACCTCTGACGCCATCAACTCGCTGCCAATATAAAATTCATATTGCCTAGATCCAGTCTTGACGCCTTCATGTGTAAATATACTCTGGGCCGTCACTTGCATTTTGACCCTGACGGCCTTGGTGACGCCGTCAGGCCAAATAACACTAAAAATGTTCTGGGTCGTCACGTGTATTTTCCACTTCCACCTCTTTTTCCATTCTTTACGCCGTCATGTATGAATCCTTGACATTGTCAGGTACTGTTCCCAGCAAGGATTTTGAGACTTTGCCGTTTTATTCACTTTTATGCTCCAAAAACGTCCAAAATGCTTCCTTTTCCAGACTTCTCCTCAAAAGTACCTAAAATGACAAAAGGAACGATTTAGGGCAATAATTGATCAAATAATCACGAACTCGGGCTTAAATGACCCCATAAAAGTGGTACACTTTTCGCCTCATCAATGACTATTGATCATTCATTGCCACATGAATTGTATGTTTGTGTGGCCTTTTGTAACATTTAGTCACACAAAGCATGTTTCTTTTGGGTATTTAGTCACATACAATTAAGCATAAAGTGGCCAAAAGTGTGAATAAGTGTGACCATATGGTATTTAAAGTGAAGAAATGTGTGTTTTGTGTGACTCTTGATCATCCAATGGCCACATGAATTGTTTGTTTTTGTGTCCTTCTGTAACTTTTAGTCACACAAAGCATGTTTCTATTGGGTATTTAGTCACATACAATTAAGTATAAAGTGGCAAAAAGTGTGAATAAGTGTGACCATATGATGTTTAAAGTGAAGAAATGTGTATTTTGAGTGACTATTGATCATCCAATGGCCACATGAATTGTATGTTTCTGTGGCCTTTTGTAACATTTAGTCAAACAAAGCATGTTACTTTTTGGTATTTAGTCACATACAATTAGGCATAAAGTGGAAAAAAAGTGTGAATAAATGTGACCATATGGTGCTTAAAGTGAAGAAATGTGTGTTTTATGTGACTATTGATCATCCAATGGCCACATGAAGTGTATGTTTGTGTGGCCTTTTGTAACATTTAGTCACACAAAGCATGTTAGTTTTGGGTATTTAGTCACATACAAATAAGCATAAGGTAGCCAAAAGTGTGAATATGTGTGACCTTATGGTGTTTAAAGTGAAGAAATGTGTGTTTTGTGTGACTATTGATCATCATATGGCCACATGAATTGTATGTTTGTGTGGCCTTTTGTAACATTTAGTCACACAAAGCATGTTACTTTTGGGTATTTAGTCACATACAATTAAGCATAAAATGGCCAAAAGTGTGAATATGTGTGACCATATGGTGTTTAAACTGGAGAAATGTGTGTTTTGTGTGACTATTGATCATCCAATGGCCACATGAATTGTATGTTTGTGTGGCCTTTTGTAACATTTAGTCACACAAAGCATGTTTCTTTTGGGTATTTAGTCACATACAATTGAGCATAAAGTGGCAAAAGTGTGAATATGTGTGACCATATGGTGTTTAAAGTGAAGAAACATGTGTTTTGTGTGACTATTGATCATCCAATGGCCACATGAATTTTATTTTTGTGTGGCCTTTTGAAACATTTAGTTATACAAAGCATGTTTCTTTTTGTAGCAACCCGTAAATTTTTATAAGGCAAAATGACTATTTTACCCTTTGACTTTGACTTTGACTTTGACTTTTGAATTTTACCGTAACGTAAAAGCAAATACTGTAAACGGTAGTTAACCGGTAACTTTACAAGTCAAATAATTCCCTCTCCTTTGAATTATTACTGTCTGAACGTTTTCGTTCACCTCTGTCTATTTATTGAGACGATATCTCACAAAACATAAAAATCGCATACAACGCGTACCGACACAACAATAAACTCAACAAGCAAATTGAATTGATTATGATTTTCTTAAAGTCATATAATATTACTTTTAATATTTATATTACTTGTATAAGTAATCACGAAAGTTTAATCGTGTAAACTTTTCCTGCGACCAACACAAGACTAGCATGAGTCTATATGTTTAAAGTACTCATATTTAACCAATAGTCATATTTTATATGAACTATAGTCATTTTGTCATCTTTACGTGACCATTTTACTTCTTACGTAATACACGTGCTCAAACATACGTTATTAGGTTTTAACAACGTATACGCGCTCCATTAAACTTGTCACACCTCTAATATACTTGGTTGGAGTATATTGATAAGTTTTGACATTTTTATAAGTATTACATTTTTGCATTGCCCGGTTTTAAGTTTCGGAACTTAAAGGCTTAACATTAGTAATTACCGGGATCAAACTACACATCGTAGCTCAAGTTTGTATATTATTATACCAACTAATATCTAATATATGCCATTAACTCAATCCTTTCCTTAGGTGTCGTTTAAATGAGAAATAAAAATATACGTGTCTCTCATTTAACAACATATGTAAAACCACCTCATGCTTGTTTTGACCAAATATAATTCATAGATATCACTTTGATCAAAGAGTTACTTCACTAGAAAGAAAAACTCATAGAAATCAAATATATCTCTTGGTTTCTCTCCTCTCCCACCGTACACCAGAAAATTCACCATCATCACCATCTTTTGAATTCAAGCTCTAAGTTATACAAGAAAGATGAAAGCCATGGTGAGTACTACATGGTCCTAGGATTGTTTTGGTGATCTCTTGGGCAACTTAGAAGATATACAAGGTACTTTGGGGCTGAGGTTATAAGATCTTATAAGGGTTAGTACAAGGCTTACATAAGGTTAAAGTGGGTTGAAGATTAGAAAGACTTGTTAAAGATAGAAGGCTTAGAGTAGTGGTTCTTGGTTTTTGGTGTTTCTCAACCAAGAATTTGTAAGACTATATTTTCAAGTCTTTCATTCATGTTGATATAATTTACACCTTGTACAAGTCTTATATGTATTTTGACAAGATATGATGTTGTATATAAGGTTTTAATCATGAAAATAAACTAGAACAAGCTCTAGATATGACTTATGTAGCTGAAATTCTGAACAGCCCCAAAGAATGATTAAACTGATCATCTCAGTAAACTTTGAGGTTAAGTGTTGATACAAATTTTGGACGTTCCTAGTTTGGGCTCTTGCTCTCGTACCAATTAGCTCTTAATGCTTGAAACCTGCGCACTAAGAAAATAAACAAACACCGTTAGGCTTATCGTGGGATTGTCTCCCACGATTATCCTCCGGCGTGAGAGTAAGTAATCGGTTTTAGGTTTATGTAAAGAGTTAGGGTTTATGAATCGTACCTTTAATGAGAATTATGTCATTCCTTTTATAGACGCAGAATCCTTGTAGGTTTCGTGCTCCTTACGTTTCGCACGCATGGTGCTTATCCGGTCCAAGGATCCTTATCCGTAAATAGGAGATCCTTATCTAGACCATAAATAGTTTGGTTGGGCTTGGGTCTTACATGAGCCCAATCCCTTTAACAATGCGGCCAAAGTTATAATAGCCCACTCATGGTGGGTTTGGGCCTTAGTGATGTTTATCATTTGGGCTCGTGGCCCAAATATAGACTATGCGTCATTATGTCCCCCCAGTCTAGTGTGCGCGACTTATAGCCGCGGATGCTAGACTTATTGAAAACAACGGTAAGTGTGGCGGGAAAAGTAACCGCCCAATATTAAGGACCATGTATCTAGTCCCAAATATCCTCAAAATGCCTAGGAAAACGGGGGGGTGTGTCCACGTGTGTTTCGAGAAATGGGAAAAAGTGCATGTACCCGATCGTCTTCTAGCCACATGATTATGATAGTGGATTCCACGTGGCTGGCACACTAGGGTTTATGTAACCCTATATAAACATCGCCTCCTTTTACTGAAAAAAACACATAGTAAAAACACACTTCCACCATTTTTAAAATTCTTCCAAGCGTTCTTTTAAAGAGAGTAACTGTTTTATTAGGTAATCGCGAATACGCGCCCTTGTTACTATTCATTTAGAAATGGTTCGCCAGCTACATGAGTTTCCATCTGAAATAGACGAGGACGAACTGCGTCAGTTCTCCTCGGATTATTTCATTCCTCTTGACGTGCATCCGGTTGTACCGGAGGCCAACGCGTGTATCGCGGATTTCCCTGAGGGAAAAATAGGGTTATATATACGCTTCTTCGAGTATGCGAACTAGCACGTACCCATATCCATATTCTTGAGCAATTTGCTCAACCACTACCGCCTTCACATTTCCCAGCTGCACTGTATAGGTGCAACAAAAGTATCTAATTTTGAAATAAAATGTTGGTTACTTGCGGTCAACCCAACTGTTGACCTATTCCATGCGTTTTACCGCACAACGTGGTCGCATGGATGGGTATCTTTCGCTAAGCGCGGTGGACGCCTTCGGTGTTATACGGAGAAGGTGGATTCCCTTAGGGATTGGAGGGAAATTTTTTTTGGGTAGATGATATAGTATTTCCATCGCCTTTT
The DNA here is from genome assembly GCA_030686995.1 of Artemisia argyi. NCBI lineage: Eukaryota > Viridiplantae > Streptophyta > Magnoliopsida > Asterales > Asteraceae > Artemisia > Artemisia argyi. Next base: position 84,376,593 of record CM060676.1, read on the forward strand.
GAGTTTTATACTCAATAGACGCTGCCAAGGGATGGGCGCCCCGCACCCGGTTCGTATAGCGTAGAGGATGCGGATACGATTAATGCCAACCGCATCCCCATTAACCCCTACCCTTAGGAGTTTTTGGTTCACATGGGGCTGAGTCGCAACTATTTCCATGGTTCTGACGAGGTGCCAACCTTCATTGATGGGAGCGGCCAGGGTGGGTGCTTGTCCCTTTTATTTGTTCGCTTCAAATAATGTAAGTGTTCCTGTATATGTACTTTCAATAACTAATCTGTGTTTTGTTATTTGCTCATTTGTTGCGGAGAGATGGATTTGTTCGCCGTAGTGAAGCTTGAGAAGCCAAAGTAGGTGACGGTGGGTGTGCGTCCACTGAGGGATAATGAGGAGCCACTTCTGGATGCTACTGCTTGACGCCTAACTGCGTTGGCGCAAGCTGGTCCTGAGGATTCACCTCCCCTGCTTGTGACACCTATGCAGAGCATGCCTCCTACTCGGGAGCCTGCTCATGTGGATAAGTTGCATACTGAGTCTTCTGACAGCGTGGAGGTGCTGGAGCTTGAGATTGTAGCGCAGAGTCTAAAGCGCAAGGGCGAGGCTGATGGCGCTGGCACTTACAAGAGGAGGTGCCATCTTATCGCATATGAAGAGTCATCCACAGAAGATGACACATCCGCCACTGGCGCGGATAAGGAGATTCAAAAGGCTTCTCCCCTTCTGTTAGTGATATCAATGTTTTTTCTGTCTTCTTATTTTTTGTTTTACTTGTCGTAGATGCTCTAACCTTCTACTTACGCTTTGTAGTAACCAAGCTGCAGAGGGTGATGCGGCTTTTGTGGAAAGTGTGGTTCCTCCTCAGAATGCAAACGTGGAGGAGACAGTGAAGGTGGCTGGAGAGGTATCTGCGCAGCAGCTGTTGGAGGAGCTAGCTGATGCTGCTGAGCGTCAGACTGAGCTGGTCACTTAGTTGAAGACGTGGTATGTTGGGGAGAGCAGCAGTCTCGCCCAGAAGGATGAGGAGATTGCCCTGCTCCCTGCGCAGTTAGCTGATGCGCGAGCGGAGGTAGGGTCCGTCATGGCGCATGCTGAGAAGGTCACTGATGAGAAGTTGACCATGATGGCTGAGTTGCAACATGCGCGCGGCGAGCTGCACCAGTTCAAGGAGAACCTTACTTGGGGGTAAAGTATCTGGAGGAGAAAAAGGCTGAGCACTTTAGCCATGTAGATAAATTTCGCCTTCGCATGGAGAAGATACTGAAGGAGCAGGAGGACAACCTGCGCGGCCTAAGTATAGAATACGATGAGGAATTATATCCTCATCTTACGTCTACAATTGCTGAGCACATGTATGTTTTTGTATATTCCGCAATGTTGCCCTACTATTTGTATTAATTTTTCTCTTTGCTTCTAATTCATCCTTTTTCTGCGTGTGTAGGTGGTTGATCAGTCATGGCTTACGCCTGGCTGCGATGGGCACTTTAGAGTCCCCAGAGGTGGTGGAGACCTTTGGAAAGGTCGTTCAGTGCGTCGTGGAGCGTAGTAGGGCGCAAGCTATGAAGGAACTCCATGAGGCGAAGTTGCTGACCGTGGCACTTGCTGAGGTGCCCGGTTATAATGCCGATGCTTATGACGAGCTAATGAAGGCTATGGAGGGGATGAAGCTGCTTGAGCTTCCCCATATTGCGCGGCTGGAGCGCGACCAGGATTACCCCATAAAGTTAATTATGGAGGGGTTAACCCTGGAGAGACACATCTTGGAGGATGCAGAGGCGTAGCCAGATATTTTTCTAAAGCCTGACGAGTCGCAACTGCATGGTCCCGTTTTTGCGCAGCCGCGTGATATATTCAACCCCTTCGTTCTTGAGAAGGAGGTTCCTCTGAAGGAAGTCTTGGAACTTCATGCAGAGAGGGCGGCCAAGAAGAAAGGTGTAAAGGGAAAGGCCATCCTCTATGGTGTAGGCGCTACGCATATCCCCAGATCAGATGGAGTTGCGGTCAGCGTGGCGACCATATCGCCTAAGGATGCGTTACTGTGAGGAAGCTCCAAGAGGCTGGGAGCTCTGCTGCCCCAGAAAATAGTCCTGAGCACCGTCATAGTGTGTAGATATAGGCTTTTGTAACTTGTATATCATTGTATAAATAACAAATTATATCTTTTGTGTGTTATGGTATCCATTCTTTATCTTTTGTGTAAAAAAGATCAATTAAGATACTCGTTTGGAACCTATATTTAAATTAAGTGCGTGACTTAAAATAAATCATAAGTACGAAAATAGACTTGCATTATTTTTTGCAAAGTCTTATTAAATGACCAAGAGTCTTGGCTCATAATTTGCTAAGCTCGTACAGTGTACGTGATATTGCGCATCCTTCGTAGAATGCACAAGGAAATCTTACTTCAACGTCTTGAAAGTAAGACGTTTAGCAAGGATGCGTGATCCAATGTTGACGGGTTTGCAACCCTCTTACTCAACGAGTTAGTTAGTAGGTTTACTCATCCTTTCTGCCATCGCGGGTCTTAATTAGTGCATGCACGCCATGTAGGCAAAGTATAAAATAACAATATTGAAACATATAAGAATGTACGCAATAAAGTAAAAATGTGTTATGGAGTTAGCTAGAAACCACAACGTTTTATTAATACTTGCAAGTTTTTGGAAAATAAAAACAATTCCTAATAAAGAAAAGAAAATTCAATGACAAACAATTATTGGGCACATACTAAAGTGCAAAGTTGTCTATTTGTGGGCCGTAGCCTTTCCTAAAGATAGCATTTTTTGAGATTGCAGATATTCCAAGTGCGCACCAGCTCATGACCTTCCATATCGCGCAACCTGTATGCACCATTACCTAGCGCATCGGTGACTTCATAGGGACCTTCCCATTTAGGTCCAAGCTTGCCTGTGTCTTCTGTGTGGCTTGCGTCATTAGCACGGTATACAAAGTCTCCTGGCCTGAAAGAAGTGTGTTTCACTTTTGCATCATAATACTTCTTCATTTTTGCTTTTGCCTTTGCTACGCGTATAGCTGCGCGTTCGGGCCTTTCTTCCAGCAAGTCCAAGTCTATGCGCCGCTCCTCGTCATTTGTTGTGAGGTTTATCTCTGTTGTGCGTATAGTTGGCATTCCAATTTCAGCTGGTATGACGGCTTCTGTTCCATAGACAAGAGAAAATGGTGTGTCTCTGGTACTGGTTTTGATTGTGGTGCGATGCGCCCATAAAATATGTGATAACTCGTACACCCATTTTCCTTTGTGTCTGTCAAGGCGCGCTTTTATCCCTTTGCCTAAACTGCGATTCGCACGTTCAACCAAGCCATTGGTTTGCGGGTGTTTCACTGAAGCAAAGTGTTGTGTGATATTCAATTGCACGCACCAATCTTTGAATGGGTTATCCCAGAATTCTTTCCCATTATCTGAGATAATTTCTCCAGGTAGCCCAAAACGACATACAATATTGTCCCATATGAAGCGTTTTACCTGGTTGCCAGTGATGCTCACCACTGCTTTTGCCTCAATCCACTTTGTAAAGTAGTCTATGGCTACGATGAGGAATTTTAGCCCTCCTGCTGGAACTGGGAAAGGGCCTGCAATGTCAATGCCCCATTTATAGAATGGCCATGGTGAGGTGATGGGGGTTAACTCTTGTTGTGGTTGGCGCGGAATTGGCCTATGTACTTGACAATTGCTGCATTTTTTTATCATATCTCGCGCGTCGCGGTGCATAGTAGGCCAATAATATCCTGATCGCAGAGCGTGTGCCACAACGGACCGTGGTCCCGAGTGCATGCTACATAATCCAGCGTGAATAGGTCCAACACATCGGAGCCAAGGTTGTAGGAATGAACGTCGATATAGGATGCCGTCTCTTAGTTCAAATCTTTGCGCTGTGCGCCGCACTCTTCGAGCGTCCTTTTAATCCTGTGGTAAGATTCCTTCGCTAATAAATTCGATGATAGGTGTCATCCACGTGGTATCCTGTTCTTCTATCACCGTAGATACTTCCATCTCCAAGATTGATTTGTTTTTTTAGAGTTTCTACTAATACCTGTTTTGATAAGTGCGCAAAGCTTGTAGATACAATCTTGCTAAGCGCGTCAGCTTTCCTGTTGTCCCCTCTAGGTACTTGTTTGATTGTGAACCTATCAAAGCTCTGAATTAAAGACTTTGTTTTTTCAAGGTATTGGATCATATGTTCATCCTTTGCTTCAAATTCACCTAACACATGGTTAGCTACTAGCCTGGAATCCACGTTTGCCTCTAGGTTGCGTACACCCATTTGAATTGCAATACGCAGTCCAGCGAGTAGGGGTTCATATTCTGCCTCATTGTTTGTGGCTGTGAATTCGAAGCGCAGTGCATAGGTGAACTCCGTTCCTTCTGGATTAGTAAGGATAAGGCCTGCGCCTGATCCATCTACACATGAGGATCCATCTGTGAATAGAATCCAAGGTTCTGGTAACTCTGTCTTGCTTGTTGAAGTTGGAGTATCAGTATCTGGCTTTTCAACAATAAAGTCAGCTAATATCTGCCCCTTGATTGCAGTGCGTGGTCTATACGAGATGTTATACTCGCTCAACAACACACTCCACTTTTGTAGCCGTCCCGATGCATCAGGTTTAGAGATAACTTGTTTGATTGGCTGGTCCGTGATCACAACTATTGGGTGCGCATGAAAGTATCTGCGCAGTCTTTTAGCTGCGAATACCAGAGCTAAGACCAATTTTTCCATGGCACTGTAGTTAGTCTCTGTCATCTTTAATGCCTTGCTTACAAAGTATATGGGTGTTTGGACGGAGTTCCTATCTGTCAATAGTACTGCACTGACTGCTCCATGGGTCGTAGATAAGTACATGATTAACTCTTCCCCTGGACGCGGTGCGACAAGTTTTGGAAGTGATACCAGGTGTTGTTTTAGCTGTTAGAAGGCTTCCTCTGCTTCCTCAGTCCAACGAAAGTCTCCCTTTTTCGTGCACTTCGTGAGTGTTTTAAAGAGAGGGAGTGATTTGTCTGTTTACTTAGATAAAAAACAGTTTAGCCCAGCTAGCTTTCCATTTAATGACTGGACTTCTTTCAGTGTGCGCGGTGAGGGGAGATCGATAACAACTTTTGTTTTTTCTGGGCAAGGCTTGATACCATCTGGTTCTATTAAATACCCAAGGAACATGCCTTTTGTCACACCAAAGGTGCATTTCTTGGGATTTAACTTCATGTTTATTTTTCCCAATGTTTTGAACGTCTCCTCGATGTCGCGCACCAATTCTTCCTCTATGTGGCTCTTGATGACAAGGTCATCAACGTAGACTTCCAAGTTGCGACCTACTTGTTTTTTAAAAGCCATGTCCACCAATCGCTGGTATGTTGCGCCTGCGTTCTTTAGGCCAAAAGGTATTTTTGTGTAGCAATAGACCCCTTGACTTGTGTGGAAGGCTGTTTTTTCTTCATCCTCCACTGCCATCTGGATTTGATGGTACCCTTTGTATGCGTCTAGGAAGCATTTAAAAGGATATCCGCACATGGATTCTACTTTTCAGTCTATCTCTGGCAGTGGATAGCAGTCCTGTGGGCATGCTTTATTGAGGTCTGTGAAGTCCACGCACATCCTCCAACTGCCATCACTCTTCTTTACCATCACTGGATTAGAGAGCCAGTTGTGATAGTATACTTCGCGCATAATGCCTGCGTCTACAAGTTTATGTACTTCTTCTAGGATAGCTTTTGCGCGATCTGCGGCCTGGCCGCGCTTCTTCTGTCGTATTGGGGGATATCCTTTTCGGATTTGTAGCTTGTGCTCCGTAATAGAGCGTGGCACTCCGGTCATGTGCTTTGGTTCCCACGCAAAGATGCTTAGGTTCTTTTGCAAGAGTGCGCATACAGCTGCTTTACCTTTGTCAGATAAAGATCCTCCAATTGATATTTGTTGATCTGGGTAATCAGGATGAATAGCGACCTTTAAGTTTGGTATTTTTGTTGCGCGCTGTTCTGGAATATTCTCCACCTCACTAGTTACTGCATTGGATTCTTTAGGTGGCAATGTTGTGTTGTAGAGGGTGACAATCCCTCCTTCTACTGGAAATTTGAGCACCCCATGTGCTGTGGATGGTACAGCGTGCATGGATGATATTCCAGGTCTCCCAATGATGCCGTTGTACGGTGAAGGAGACCTGATTATCATGAAATTTATCCATGTTGCTATAGAGTGTTGTTCATCGCCCACAACTACAAGTAAGCGTAATTGCCTCGTAGGCCATATCTTTTCTCCTGTGAATCCAGTCAGCGACGTCGTGGCTGGTGTCAATTGACTTTGTATCTCCGGTCGTAGCCTTTTAAAGCAATGTTCATACAGAATATCTGCGGATGCTGCTCCATCGATATACATGCGGCGGAAGTCATGTCCCCCAATATGTATCTCAATGGTCAATGGCTCTATTACTGCATTGTCTGCAGCTAGAGTGGGGAAGGATATTTCTTATTCTGAAGAGAACTTTTGACTGAATTTTTGCTTTGTCTAGCGTTGCCATGACTGTATCATGTAGATGATGACCGCTTTATCTTTGGGAGGCTCTTTCTTGCCTCCATTCCTCTGTCTGTCCTTCCCTTCTTTAATGTTCTTTACGAGGTGATCCATTCTACCCTCATTTACTAATTTCTCAATTAGTTTTCATAGCTGGACACACTCGTTGGTGGTATGGCCTTTTTGGCCATGGTATTCGCAGTATCCATTCCCTATGCGCTTGTCCTCTGGGGTGCGCATTGGTGGAGGTTTTGGGAAGTTTGCGCCTTCTGTTATAAATATTTCCCTCGGAGTCTTTGTGAGAGGGGTATACTTGTCATTATCTCGTCCACTCCCCTGACTGTGATAATTCTTGCTGCGGTTGCTGCTCTGATCATTGGATTGTCTCCTGGGCTGTTCTTCTTGCCTATAATTTGAGTAGCCTTTTTTACTGTCCGTAGCAGCTGCTTCTCCTTGGATGAAGGATCTTGTGCGCTTCATTAGTTCATCGAAGGTTTAGGGAACCTTGTTGTTTAACTTCCTAATGAGTTCTGGGTTGTTGATCCCATTCATGAACCCTGAGATTGTTAGGACTTCGGGACACGCTTTTACGTATATACACTCATCTTTAAAGCGGTCCATATAAGCATTGGTTGATTCCCCTTGACGCTGTTTTACTCTCGCTAGTTCAACAGGGTTTTTAGCGCACTTCTTTCTTTGGGTGAAGTTTAAACGGAATGCTTTTCGCAACTCTTCAAACCCACCAATGCTCCTTCGTGGAAGCTTGCTAAACCATGTGCGCGCATTCCCTACTAACGTGGAATTAAACATGTGGCACCACATAGGTTGTGGCCAATTTTTGATAGTAGCAGCGGATTCGAAAATTTTTAGGTGATCATCAGGATCACCCGTCCCATCATATGTTTTAACATTAGTGTGCATGCGCCTTTTCTTATGATCAGAGTAGTCGCTGATGCATCTTGTAAAGGCATCAACTTTCTGGCGATGCCACGGAAGAGATATGTCTTCGTCTTCTTCCTCGCGACGTCTTCCTCTGGACTTCCAGTGTCCTGTTTCCTTATCCTCGTTGTCCGAGGAGTCACTGGAGGAAGGGTAATCTCTTTTGCGGCGCTTGCGCCGGCTTCCTTCAGAGGAAGAGCTTGAGGGACTTTCACTTGGGGATGTTCTCCTCCTTAATCTGTCATGAATTCTTTTGCTTCCAGACCTGGAGGAGCCTTCGCTTGGTGAATGTTGATGTCCTAATCGGTCTTGTATCCTTCGACTACCAAGTCTGGAATGAACATTAGTGCGCCTCTCGTCATCTTCATATTCCTCTGAATATTGTGAGTCAGATACGTACCAAGTCTACCATGGATGGTGGTACGTCTTTCGTTATTTTCGCGTCTTCCTCTTTGGTGATGCGGCAGTGATACTTCGCGTTCAGGACCAAAGTTGAGCCGAGCTTGCAGGCTCGTACTTGACCTTCTTCTCACTTCTTCTTGCATGAGGGCGGTTAGGGTTTCGTAATTTTGGGATACAAAATTACTCAATGTTAGATCAGGTGCGTCCTCATCCGCTGCAAGAATATCTGCCTCAGCATTGGGCACCCTATCTCGGTTAGGTGCGCCAGGTGGCACAGTGTTGTCTACTATAGGTGCCGTTTGGTGGGGAGTATTGAAGAGGGTGCGCTGAAGTTCTTCAACGCTTGGGAACACTGTGGTGGCTTGGGTAGTCCCTATGGGCAGTTCTACCGCTGGAAGAGGTAGGGTTGGTCCCGTTTTTGGTGACCAGGCGCACTGGTTGTTCCAGAAGCCTGCCTAGAGGTCGAATCTTGATGGTTCTTCCTCTAGGGGTCACGTGTTTTTTCCAACTGCGGAGTCCGCTGCCTTGAGTTTTTGTTCTTCGTCATTCTAGTTCTTAGTTCTTAGTGTTGGTCCCACGGATGGCGCCACTTGTTGATACAAAAGTTGGACGTTCCTAGTTTGGGCTCTTGCTCTCGTACCAATTAGCTCTTAATGCTTGAAACCTGCGCACTAAGAAAATAAACAAACACCGTTAGGCTTATCGTGGGATTGTCTCCCACGATTATCCTCCGGCGTGGGAGTAAGTAATCGGTTTTAGGTTTACGTAAAGAGTTAGGGTTTGTGAATTGAACCTTCAATGAGAATTATGTCATTCCTTTTATAGGCGCAGAATCCTTGTAGGTTTCGTGCTCCTTACGTTTCGCACGCATGGTGCTTATCCGGTCCAAGGATCCTTATCCGTAAATAGGAGATCCTTATCTAGACAATAAATAGTTTGGTTGGACTTGTGTCTTACGTGAGCCCAATCCCTTTAACAATGCGGCCCAAGTTATAATAACCCACTCATGGTGGGTTTGGGCCTTTAACAATGCGGCCCATGTTATAATAACCCACTCATGGTGGGTTTGGGCCTTAGTGATGTTTATCATTTTAGCTCGTGGCCCAAATATAGACTATACGTCATCATTAAGGAAATGAGATAAGCCTGTAGATCTATGTCTTGTGGTCCTTTCGCCGGGTGGCGCACCTCATAACTCATCCCGATGAATAAACTAGAGCTAAAACTTGTTAGAAACCTTTTTGGAACCACTAGATGTAACTAGTGATTTTGTTAATTGTTGACACAAAATAATGAACCATGGACTTGATTAAACTTAAGAAACAGATAGAGAGTGTAAAAATATGAATTTGGGCTTTTGAATCATTAAGAAAGGATTTGTGGTTAAAAAGTTGTGCTTAAGTAAAGATTAATAGAAGAAACTTGGTGCTGAAACAAATAGTCTTCTGATCTGATTAATAAATCGCGATTTCGACCCTTTTCTCGTCCGAATCGTCGAAAGTGTAAAACACAAAAGTTTCTCAGAATGATGTTTTATACAAAAATTCGCGAGCACGTAACCTGAAAGTGAATAACTAAGGCTAGAAACTGCAGAAACCCAACTGGACCTGTTTAGACAATAAAAACAGCCATGACTCAAGAGTCTTTGTGGCATTTTGATCTTTTGAGGCCGAGACACAGCCAAGGCTGTTGTATCAAGTCCTCCTAGCGGATACGTACCCATGGATATGGCCTTGGTTGTTGTCTTAAGGTTGTGTGTCTAGCCGCATGGCTAGCTTGGGTTTGATGACCCGAAACTTGTTACTGAAACTTGATCATTAATTTGACCCATTTTCTTGACCTCGACAAAGTTATGAAACGCCGTTAGCGATTTCATCACAACACACTTGACTATTAAATTAGTAACATTCAAACTTGATAAGTGTTACACTAAATCATTTCTCGACACCACACTAGTTCAACCAATATTCATTGATGAAACACGACAAATGCTTTTATATAACATTTGTGTCGTTAATTACTTTTACTTATAAATGATAAGTACTACTACACTAGGGAGTTTCATTATCATAAGAGGCCTCTTCGGGGTGTCGTATTGATGAGTTGTGGATTTACAAATTAAAGTGTCCTGGCTCCTCATACGTTCACTACATGACCTCTAGAATTTGATAACCCGAACGGTAGTACGATGTTATTTATAAAAGGCTAATAGCCAAACCACACTTTAACGATATTTCACTCTTTTACTCAACATAAGACATATGTACAACATCTTAATCAAGTCAATGATTTTACATATGCTTGTACACTCATATCGTACATTATATTAAGACATGATCACTATACTCTCGTAGGTCATTGTTAAAGATCGTGGTCGCCATACATTATCTGTTGTTATAAACTACTACTGGTTACTACGGTGAGTTCATAGCCCCACTCTCCATTACTTAATTGTTTTACAAACCCTTGGGGGGAATACATGCTATTATTTTTCAACCGAACACAATGCTTTTCAATTGTATGCTTGCCTGATTGTTTTATTATCACTAAGTACCATCCTTGCCAATCCAAGATCCCTTATTATGAACCATTTAATCACTAGTAATAGTGAGTGCGAATATTGTGAATAGGCCTATTGGGATTGACGAATCCCATTTGTATTGACTAAGTTCAAACAAACGCATTAATATTTGAAACATAGGTATGACGGCAAAGTACCTACCGGGATAACTCTGCCGATTGATATTGGTACCCGTTAACGTTTTGGTGTCATAAGCTTATTGTAATAATATTCGTTTTTTTTTCAACACCATTGGTGTGAGTCTATAAGCTCACACTACCAACATATTGTGTTCAACCATTTAATAAACTCTATGAAATTCACTCAACCTTTGTGTTGACAATTTAAGCATGTATTTCAGGTCCATGATGTTAGAGGCTGACACGGAGGAGCACGGATATTCAAGAGGGCTATAAATTTTATTATCATTCGAAAGCTCATCTAATGTAATTTGTAAACATGGAACCATCTGTGACCTCATTTTGTAATCTCCGATATTTATATAATTTGAATGATAAATCTTTTAAAACGACTCAATTAGAGATAGTATTCTATTATTACGACTGTTGTGCCGTCGAGTACACCCAATTTGAATTCCGGTGCCTATCACGAAATTGGGGGTGTTACACTTTTGGATATTTAGTCACATACAATTAACCATAAAGTGGCCAAAAGTGTCAAGATGTGCGACCATATGGTGTTTAAAGTGAAGAAATGTATGTTTTGTGTGACTATTGACGATCCAATGGCCACATGAATTGTATGTTTGTGTGGCCTTTTGTAAAATTTAGTCACACAAATCATTTTTCTTTTGTTTATTTAGTCACATACAATTCAGCATAAAGTGGCCAAAAGTGTGAATATGTGTGACCATATGGTGTTTAAAGTGAAGAAATATGTGTTTTGTGTGACTATTGATTATCCAATAGCCACATGAATTGTATGTTTGTGTGGCCTTTTGTAACATTTAGTCACACAAAGCATGTTTCTTTTGGGTATTTAGTCACATACAATTAAGCATAAAGTGGCCAAAAGTGTGAATAAGTGTGACCATATGGTGTTTAAAGTGAAGAAATGTGTGTTTTGTAATGGCTACATGAATTGTATGTTTGTGTGGCCTTTTGTTACATTTAGTCACAAAAAGCATGTTTTTTTGGGTATTTAGTCACATACATTTAGGCATAAAGTGGCCAAAAGTGTTGATATGTGTGACCATATGGTGATTAAAGTGAAGAAATGTATGTTTTGTGTGACTATTGATCATCCAATGGCCACATGAATTGTATGTTTGTGTGGCCTTTTGTAACTTTTAGTCACACAAAGCATGTTTCTATTGGCTATTTAGTAACATACAATTAAGCATAAAGTGGTCAAAAGTGTGAATATGTGTGACCATATGGTGTTTAAAGTGAAGAAATGTGTGTTTTTAGTGACTATTGATCATCCAATGGCACATGAATTGTATGTTTGTGTGGCCTATTGTAACTTTTAGTCACACAAAGCATGTTTCTTTTTGGTATTTAGTCACATACAATTAGGCTTAAAGTGGGCAAAAGTGTGAATAAGTGTGACCATATGGTGTTTAAAGTTAAGAAATGTGTGTTTTGTGTGACTATTGATTATCCAATGGCCACATGAATTATATGTTTGTGTGGCCTTTTGTAACATTTAGTCACACAAAGCATGTTTTTTTTGGGTATTTAGACACATACAATTAGGCATAAAGTGGCAAAAAGTGTGAATAAGTTTGACCATATGGTGTTTAAAGTTAAGAAATGTGTGTTTTGTGTGACTATTGTTCATCCAATGGTCATATGAATTGTATGTTTGTGTGGCCTTTTGTAACATTTCGTCACACAAAGCATGTTTCTTTTGGGTATTTAGTCACATACAATTAGGAATAAAGTGGCCAAAAGTGTGGATATGTGTGACCATATGGTGTTTAAAGTTAAGAAATGTGTGTTTTGTGTGACTATTGATCATCCAATGGCCACATGAATTGTATGTGTGTGTGGCCTTTTGTAACTTTTAGTCACACAAAGCATGTTTCTATTGGGTATTTAGTCACATACAATTAAGCATAAAGTGGCCAAAAGTGTGAATATGTGTGACCATATGGTGTTTAAAGTGAAGAAATGTGTGTTTTTAGTGACTATTGATCATCCAATGGCCACATGAATTGTATGTTTGTGTGGCCTTTTGTAACTTTTAGTCACATAAAGCATGTTTCTTTTTGGTATTTAGTCACATACAATTAGGCTTAAAGTGGCCAAAAGTGTGAATAAGTGTGACCATATGGTGTTTAAAGTTAAGAAATTTGTGTTTTGTGTGACTATTGATCATCCAATGGCCACATGAATTATATGTTTGTGTGGCCTTTTGTAACATTTAGTCACACAAAGCATGTTTCTTTTGGGTATTTAGTCACATACAATTAGGCATAAGGTGGCAAATAGTGTGAATAAGTTTGACCATATGGTGTTTAAAGTTAAGAAATGTGTGTTTTGTGTGACTATTGTTCATCCAATGGTCATATGAATTGTATGTTTGTGTGGCCTTTTGTAACATTTAGTCACACAAAGCATATTTCTTTTGGGTATTTAGTCACATACAATTAGGCATAAAGTGGCCAAAAGTGTTGATATGTGTGACCATATGGTGTTTAAAGTGAATAACTGTGTGTTTTGTGTGACTATTGTTCATCCAATGGTCACATGCATATCTTTTTGTGTAGCCTATTGTAATATTTAGTCACACAAAGTATTAAGCAAATAGTGACCTAAAGTGCTAATAATTGTGACTATATGCATCTTTTCGTCACATATAAGAAATCAATATATATAAAAACAAATTCAAATATATATATATATATATATTAAAACGAATTCAAATACAATAATATTGGAATCAATATATATAAAAACGAATTCAAATACAATAAAATTCTCAATAATTTAACGACTTCTGACTCTTGATCTTCTTAGCTTCCTTTGATATGGCATCACTGGAGACGTAGTTTTTGCGCTTCGTTGTTAATTTAGGTGTAGTTTTGTTCTCACCAACCATTTGTATGGTACTTGGTGGTGTACTTGCCTGTAGGAAGCAAAAGCCAGGTGTATGAAACACTGAAATTAATATGATGAATGATATATATAGGTATTTTGATAAAACACATGCATGTATGTACCTTTTCATCGAAAACCACTTGATCCTTTGGCCATGCATAAAAACCACCAACAGCATCCTTAACTATTTTGAAACCGTTACTTCCTACATCTGGGATGCAAGCTGCATCCACTAAAGATTTTTGAATAGACACCTTGTACCAATCCTTTGGGAGTGGTTTGTTATGAAGCATTTGCTTTCCATCACTCTTGTACACAGTACCCAAAACTATAATAGATGATCTCTTTAAGTGCCACAGTTTGCACTTAATTTCCTAAAAAATGATTTGTTGCATGTATATATGTAACAGAAATAAATTAACTAAACAAAAGAATATATGAACATCTTTAAATACATACTTGTGGTAGTGCTAATAATGTAGACTCATGTTCTTGTGATTGGGAATCTTGACGTGAATAATCCTTTCGACTTTGTCTAGTCGTTTTCTTAGATGCGATTGATTTAACAGTTTCCTATATATATAAAACACGGTAAATAAGATATGTATCTAGAATTCAAAAATCACAGGGGATGTTTTTTTTTCTTGGCATTTCCTTTTCCAAAGTTGCAAGTCCATTATACTTCTGAATGCTCGCAACTTTCTCACATACAGCAACAGGTGTTCCAACATCCTCATCAGTACTGGTATTTATATGATTAATGTTCACCGGAGACACCTGCAATATAAATTGTTTAAGAAGTTGTAATCTATTGTTTGGTAATATAATTTCACATTTAATCATCACAAAAAAAAAAAAAAAAAAAAAAAAAAAAAAAAAAAAAAAAAAACCATAAAAAATGTCTTACTTCTATTGGTGTCAATGGAGTTGGCGTTGACTGTGACTGCCCCTTTTGTGCAGCCAATTGATTCATAAAATCCTGGATTATGGCATCTTTTTCTTGATGTTTCCGTCTCTCATTTTCAAGTTCACTTTGAAGTAACACCACTCTTTCATCAGATGCTTGTCTTATTCGAGGCAGATCAAAATACCTCTTGTAGGTTACTCCACCTCCCACGCCTCTCGCGTATCCTCCATTTTCCTTACCTAATACAACTGTCATGGCATCAGTGCCATGATCAACCTTCAAGGTTCCTTGTTTGATCTTGTTCTCCGTTTCTTTCTTCACACAGAATACGGGAAATAGGTTGTTATATGTTGATCCCACTTTTAATAATGAACATAATACAAACTTTGCAGTAAAACTTACTATTTTTTCTCCCACCGTCCTAATCTCATCATCTTGATATTCTCCATCTTTCTTCTCCCTTCCTTTTAACCACAGCGTACCGCGTGGTGGTTCTTCATCTGGTTCAATTTGTTTTCTCTCGATTTTATAACCATCAAATACATACATGATAAGGCGAAAAGTGTACCGCTTTTGGGGGGTCATTTAAGCATGAATTCGTAATTTTTTGATCAATTATTTCTCTAAATTGTTCCTTTTGTCATTTTTGATACTTTTCAGAGGAAATTTACAAAAGGAAGCATTTTGGACGTTTTTGGAGCGAAAAAGTGAAGAAAATGACAAAGTCTCAAAATCCTTGCTGGGAATAGTATCTGACAGCGTCAAGGCAATGCAAGTGACGGTGTCAAGAGTGGAAAAAGAGGTGGATGTGGAAAACACATGTGACGGCCCAGAGCATTTTCAAGGCTATTTGGCCTGACGGCATCACCAAGGCCGTCAGGGTAAACACACATGTGACGGCCCAGAGTATATTTACACATGACGGCGTTAGAAGTGGATCTAGGCAATACGAATTTTATCTTGGCGGCGAGTTGACGGCATCACAAGTTAAAACGTGACACCGTCAAGGTGTAAAATCTATATATAGTTTTCTAATTTTCATTCATTAAGTGTGGAACTTTTGGAGATCTTGTCACACCCCCAAGATCGGGTCCAGCGGAAGCATACGTGTAGCTGGGGTGTAACTCAATTGATATCACAACATAAGTACAAAAATGGTTTTCAATTTAATTATTTTGAATAAAATCGTTTAACCAAAAATAGTGAATTTACATCGTTAAAAGTAGTGCGGAAATAGGCCCTTAAAATAGTTTAGAACGGTCCCCATATAAATAATCAGAGTCTTCTATGACCATGTCATGCCCTGCCAAAACCTCCAGTAGCGTGCCATAAGATTAAAACCTGAAAATACATGCTAAAGTGTCAACACGAGGTTGGTGAGTTCATAGAGTTTGTTTAACAAATAAAGTTTATGCATATGTATGAAGGTTTCCCAGCAAAGGCATCGTAAATCCACTCAGTTACAAGTCCCGCCATAAGAGCCTTGTAACCTGTGTGTTTACAACCCACTGCTACAATATATAGTATGAGTAAAACATATATAAGTTCATCACAACAGTTAAGCAATTAGTCGTGAGTCTACACTTCATCTCCGAAGACCTCACATTTGTATGTATATTTCCATGGTTGTGCCCAGCAAATTAATCTGGGACCATTGGAAATATATAAGTCTCCATGGTTATGCCAAACAACTTAATCTGGGGCCATTGGAAGTATATAAGTCTCCATGGTTGTGCCCAGCAACTTAATCTGGGGCCATTGGAAGTCTCAGTAGCTCAAGAATACACATCACAGTTTAGTATAACACAGTTAAGTATATCACAATCACGTATGTATGAAATCAAGTATAAAACAATCAAGTATAAATGTTTTGAGTATCAAGAAAGTATGTTTTGAGTATTTATACTAGTAAGCAAGTAGTTGAGCATGTATCTCCCCCAAAGAGTTAAAACAAGTATAAAGAGTAAAAGTGGGGCTATGACTCACCTGGGGCGATAGCTACGATGACAAAAGTGGATACACAGAAATGAGGTTCGATCTCTAACCGCAACCTAATATGAATGATAGTGATCTATTTAGATCATGAAATGATGAAGAGAATATGCATGCACATGATACCCATACCACTCGTAACTTGGAAATAATTGTTATTGTCAAAATAAAGTATTTTCCATACTTAGGAAAAATAAGTCCAAATATAGAAGTATATAACTCGTCGTATTAACTCGTACGAAAATGTTAGCGTTATATTCCTCGTATCAAAAACCTTAAAAATAACGTCGTTAAGTCGTATAAATATTCTCTTGAGTCGTACGTATTCATTTGTTAAGAATATAGTCCTTAGTAACGTTTCTAGAAAATATACCATTTAGTACGTAAGTTATTATTTTTATTTGTGACCAAATATATATATATATATATATATATATATATATATATATATATATATATATATATATATATATATATATATAGTTTTGGTGATCTTAAAACGCGTATAACTTGGTCGTTAAAGGTTCATTTCCCTCGTTCTTTATATCCACGGATTCGTTTTTGTGTATACTAGTATATTTTTGATAACTCGGCTTCTCTAAGTTACGTTTAATGCCTCTATTTGCACGGCGAAATCTGCCAAACAGCAAGCAGTTTTTAATAAAATAGTTTTCGTCGTTAAATTTGCAAAAATCATATCTTCTTCGTTATAAACTCGTTTTAATCCGTTCTTTCGCCTAAAGTTTCGTTTTTGAAAGTATTTTCTAAATCTTTGGTCAAAAATTAGCCATCAACCACTGATTTTTCACACGAAATCAAAATAGGGACAGTAGGTATTTCTACTTGTTCAAAAACCATTTTCAAGACTTCTAAACTAGTTTCTAACATCACCAAACCACTTTCAATCACCACAAAACTAGTCTAATCCTACCATACACCTTCTTAGGGTGTCATGGGTTCCTAAACATCACAACCAAGTAGATCTAACAAGGATCTAACCAAAAATCATTTCTAGGGCTTAAAAGTTTAATATATACAAAATGGAGTGGTATAAATCAATATATGCATGAGATCTTGTAAGAACAATATATAATCATGGTAATAACTTGTAAAAATTTATGAAATGAGTTTGTTAACTTACTTGAAGGTTTAGGGAGTTTGGATGATGAAAACCTACTAATCCTTGAGTTTCTATTTCAAAACTCCAACAAGGATGACTAAATGAACAAGTTTACACCTAGATCTTGTAAAATTTGTTGTTCTTGTTTCTTGGATCACCTAGGTCGATCTTACCATGAGAGAAAATGAGAGAAAGAGTTTCTTGAGCTAGTTGAAAATGAGATGAAAAAGTAAAGTATGGTTTTATGTATTATTGTTGTTTTTATTATTTTATAAAAAGTGAGTATAAGTTATTAATGAACCTTGAGTGAGTTAGTAAATTTGTAAGAACATGGTATGGGGGGGGGGGGGGGGGGCGGCAAGTCAAGGGGGGGGGGGGGGTTGTATGGAAGACTTTGATGTATAGTGTATTATTGTTGTGTATTATTGTGTTTATTTAGTAGTTTTAAAATGTACCGGGTACCGGGTTAACTAAAAATAAATTTTAACGGAGTTAACCGGGATAAAATAAAGTTATAAAAATTATAAAAATATGTTGGGTACAAGTATTGAGTGTTTGGGTGATTATCGTTTAGTTTTTACGAAAACCGTCGTAATTATATTAAACGTACAATATTAATTAAATAAATTTCCAAAACACCGGGTAAATTAATATTATAATTTTTATATCATAAAAATGAGTATAAAATATATTGGGATCATAGTTGGGAGTGTCGGACGTGTAAGTCACATTTATATTTCGCGTATTAGTGTTTATTTAAAATAAACATACGAAATTCGTTAATTATATTAAAAATATAATTTGAATACCCTACGAGTGGAATAGTATGCAAGTGACATAATGATGATACGTAGACTATTTCTAGTCCGTATGAGATGTCCCAAATGATAATGCATGAATTCGCTCCAGAACCAATACGGTTACGCGAATATGAATACTCGTAAACTAAATTTACGATGACATGAGTAATGCACGTGAATAGTGGTTTTCTCTCGGAAATGAATAGTGTCAAGTGAATAGTAAAATTTCTGAACGCTTCTCGAAATGTCAAATTGACCTCAAAAACGATGAATAGTGATCGATGAATAGTAAATGGTGAATAGTAACTTGTGAATAGTAAATTGTCGAGGTTTGGAAAATGGCCGGAAATTACGAGTTGTGACAGATCTTCTTTGTGAAAACCCTAGATGAATTTTCTGTAATAATAAGGGTTTCAACCCTTGTTCCATCCATGTTCAATTGAAGATAATTTTTCCAATAATCATACGATATGTCTATATGTTGTGTGATTCTATCTTATGGTTTTCTTCTTTTTAACATGCTAGGCTAGGTTTTTGTTGTGTTTGCTTAGATGTAATGAAACCTAGATGTTGATTATTGGTTGATGGTTTGTTTATAGTTGTTGTGGATGATTGTATTCGATGTTAGGCTTAAGAAAACTGGCAGACTTCCAATTGGTAACGTGCTTGAACGTCTTAAGAAAAATGATCGGAGGTGCACTACGATTTATGGTTGTATTTAATGCATGAGCGAATTCTAGTGATCCCATGTTAAGAGCTTTTAGTTGTCTCGATATAGGAGTGAAGTAGGAGCTTATAGAGTTAGGGAATTTCGTAAACGGCCCTACGACTAGTATTAAGGAATATAACCCGTCATCCATGCAATTGTAACAAGCTAATCAACCGGTAAAAGATTTCTAGGGAGTAATAAAATCTAAGTAAATACATTTTCTCTTATGATTGTTTATGCCACAATTTAGTTTTAGTTTATTATATTTTATTTTGATTGCATCTTTAGTTTATTGGGTTAGTTGACCAGCAACTAATTCTGCCTACTCCTTCAAAACCCGAGATTTTACTTGCTTTCATAAAAATATAAAAATAAAAAAAGAATCATCCCTCACCTTTAGACCTAGTTTAGTAGACTTTTTAATACTAGCAAACACTATTCCTGAGTTGAACGATCAATCCCCCGTTACTTGTCACTATAATATACTACAACGAACAGGTACACTGCCTTGTGGGGATCGCAAGCTTCTCAAGATCTCTTGAGAGGTAAAACCTTTTGCGATGGTGCAATTCCACGCATCAAGTTTTTGGTGCTGTTGCCGGGGAATAGTTATTGTCTAGGTTAGAATTTCCTTTTATTAGGTCTACTTACTAGATTCATTTCTAGTAAGATTTTTATTTTATTTTTATAGGTTTTCTTTAGTCTTTCTTATTTCTTCGTTTCTTTGTTCATAACTTTTACCATCCGCCATCATGGAAGGTGGTAATCTATTTGATCCCATTAACCCACCACAACAAAACCACCCACGAAACCCACCACTACCAAACCAACCTCCTAGACCCCGAACCTTAGGAGAGTACTCCCGTCCTAGCCACCAAGGCTATCGAAACCCCATTGAGCTCACTCAAGGAGCCAATGTGTCTCCCTTGCGATCCGACACCATCCGGTTGGTGCAAAGCGGATGTTTATTCCATGGACTTCGTTCCGAAGATCCTAATCAACATCTCAAGGATTTCCTTAAAATTGTTTACTCCATAGACCTTGATGTTGTAACTCGAGAGACGACCCGATTGTGTCTCTTCCAATTCTCTCTACGAGAACAAGCTAGTCAATGGCTTGAGCGTTTACCCGCGGGATCCATCACCTCTTGGGATGATCTCACCACTCGTTTGCTTGCTCAATTTTTCCCACCAGGGAAAACTACTAAGCTTAGAAATGATATCTTGATGTTCCAACAACGTCAAGGTGAAACTCTCTATGAAGCATGGACTCATTTCAAGGACTTACTCCAGAAAGTCCCCCATCATGTCATAGATCTTTGGCTCCAAATCCAAATTTTTTACGATCATGTCGACTTTCATACCAAACGTACCATTGATCAAGCCGCCGAAGGTAGATTACGTGACAAAGATGCCAAAGAGTCGTGGGATATTATTGATGAGCTTGCATTCGATGACAATGAGATATGGGAGGTTGCCCACGTCGTAGAATCTGCCATCAATGCAATCTCATCATCAGGAGGGACCACTCAACTTTCTGATGAAAAACTCTGCAAACTTGAGAAAAAAATTGACTATCACATGGAAAAACAAAAAAAATCTTTAAATCCTAGACATGTGATGGTCAATTCTATTTCAAACGTAAACCCAACACCGTTGTTTGAATCACCCCTTAGAGAGAATTCCAAAACCTTTAAAAAATATGCTCAGCCCTACACCCCTCCTCAAAACCTCAGCCTAGAGTTTGAAACTCGAATGAGAGAATATATGTCCACTCATTCTGAGCGATTAGCAAAATTGGAGGAGGCAGTCTATAGACAAAAGGAGGAGATGCAAGAGAAAATGACAGAGATGATGAACTTGTTAGAAGAATACTCAAACGTAAAAACTCTGAAAAAGGTGTTGTTAAGAAAGGAAGAAGTCACCCCCACTACCAAGTTTGTTAACTCTATATCCATTGTCCATGAGGGCAATGAAGGAAAGGAGACCCCCACTGCACAAACTAATGAGGAAACCCCAAAATCTCAACCATTAGGGTATTATCTAAAGCATGAGATAAATGAGAAAACAATAACTAACTGGATAGAGGGCTACGGAAGTAATCGATCTTCCAAAAAGGACTCTGAATGAGAAAAAGTAGGAGAGGATGATTATGACACCGTGCCTGGGGGACCGGTGTACAAAAAGTTACTTAAGCAAAAAGTGGCTATGAAGCAAATGGCTTATGGGAACATTGAAATACCAGCTAGCATTGGGAATTTGCAATATTTGGATGCTTTCGCCGATCAAGGATCAGAGGTGAACTTGATGCCTTTGACTATCTATGCCCAGCTCACCAATGAAATGTCGGCCACCACTCGTGTTAGGCTATCTTTCGCTAGTCACTCTTATGTGTATCCTTTAGGAATTGCAGAGGATGTGCTGGTCAATGTAGCAGGTTTCATGTATCCCGTCGATTTCATAATCATCGATGTTAAAGGAGATAGGTGTATGCCAATAATTCTTGGAGAACCATTCCTTACCACAGTAAGAGCTGTCATTAGATGTGAAAAAGGGGAAATTGAACTTAAGTCAGGAAAAAGGAAGATTCACTTCCCTATGACCCCACGATATGTGCGAGAAGGCATAATGGAGAGGAGGCTCAAAAACAATGCCGGCACACCAAATAATCATGTTCAAGAAAAGATCCTCGCATGGGAGACACGAATTAAAAGCTACAAAGAAACCAAGCATGAAAAATACAAAAGTAGTGATAAAATTCATGTCAAGTTTGAATGCAGTCAACCGACGGAGAATCATGCCCCATTTACAGAAGGAGACTTAGTACGCTTAAGGCATTCAGTGATAAAAATTCCTCCCGATGAACCAAGTCCCTGGTGGTATGGACCATTCACAATCAAAAGCCTGTGCCAGGATGGTATAGTTACCTTGAGCAATGAAATAAGGGGGGAGGTAACTGCGAGTGTCGAATGATTGAAACACCACCACCCTAATAACAAGGATTATACTTATATGGGATACGTCATACCACGAGATGAGGTCACGTAGTAACCCATGACTTTGAGTCTAGCTACAAGACTCGTAAATAAAGAAAAGCGCTTCTTGGGAGGCAACCCATGTTTTATTTGTTTTATTTGCTTTGTTTGTTTGATTTTATTTGTTTCCATATGCGTGTTTTATTTTTTATTGTTTGTGGATCATGGTTCAAAATAAATTATGAAAATGCTTTATTTTGTTTTTAACTTCGTCTTAATTACATATAAAGGTATTTTGTAAAAGCTAAGTGTAAGGGAAACCTAAATTTGTTTATAAGAACGAAATTAGACATGAACAACAACAATATTAAATGAACATGTGTATTAGTAATTGTTAGAGTCAAATGCTTGTATCGAGTCATAATGATGTTTTGCAGGATTTTCCAGGAAGTAAGGCATAAGTTTTTCCAGAAATTTTTAGGAAACTTAACATGAGATTTTTGCAGGAACATTCGGACGACGTCAGGAATTAAAACCTGATGGCGTCAGGTACTAAAATTCTCAAAAATTTTGCGAGTTTTGTTTAAACCGGAGTCTTAAAGTTTTTGTTGATTCTTTAGTTTTATAAACTCCAGGAAATCTGTAAACATTCATTCCACAAGTATTATATCTTAATTTGTTTTCTAGGGTTTTTTAGTATATATAGATTGCCGTTGATTTTACGCAAGGTTTGCCTTGATTGTTTTCTCAGGTTTAACAGGTTACATTAGACAAGAGGATGCTTTATATTTGTGTAGGGAAGCTTTCAAAGTTTATTTTCTTGGAAGAAGATCTAACCTTGTTGATAAACTATCCACACCGAACGATCAGGGGAGTATTTGTTTTCATTCTTCTACCTTATTTACTTTTACATCTTTTTATTGAACATTGGGACAATGTTCAGCTTAAGTGTAAGGGGAGGGTAAATGATGATACTTTTGAGAATACAATTATGCTTGAGTTTGTTTCTTTAATAGTAGGTGTGTAATAAAACTAATTGAAATACTTGTTAGGGCAATTTTAGCGCCAAATTTAAATTTTTTTATAACATTTAGGAGTGAAGCTTTAGCCTAAATGAGTGTCTCATGGATAGGAGTTGTATGACTAGCACAAAAACCGTACCACTCAGAAAAATTTTCCACCCAAATATGTGAGGTTCGCCTTTAGATTTGTTAGGAAAAGCATTCATTATTAGTGCTTATGAGTGTACCGGTAGCACTTAGATTCTAGAACTTGCGTTAGTGATGCATCCCGAGACCGCTGGTGAGACTACATTCGTATAGTAGGATTTACTACATGATAAGAGGCATTAAGATCACCCTTGTGTTAAACACGTATCATAATTACTTGACCATTTCAGTCAATTAACTTGACTAATAAAGTCAATTAATTTTCCCACACGTTTGCGTTGTACACATTTTTAGTACACGATACCCCTAGTACACCCCTCCGAGCCTATCTTTTCATTTCTAATTTTAAGCATCTTACTTAAAGATAGAATTTGTTTACTATCCACCCCAAATGTGCAACCAAATCGCCATAGCCTTCCGTGTATGCACTCATCTTTAATGCATTATTGTTATTTGTCTAAACCCTTAGTTAATTATCTAATTGGTTACAAGGTTACTAAGTCGAATCATATCTTGTACATATTGTTTTTGGGACGATTGGGACTCATGGGTAAAGTACTTGTGTTATGGAGTAATGGGGAAGAACATCATATATTACCCACATATGTGCATTAATCTTAAAAAGTACTCCAAGTGTTTTGATTATCTTGATTCGAGTCTTCAGAATAGTTGATTGTAAAGTATGTAAAACTTCAAGTGTAAGGGGAATGCAAATCCCCTATGATGTATTATTTTGGATGGTAGGGTAAAAGTGTATGAAAAAAAAAAATCGAAAAAATCAAGAAAAAGAGAAAAAAAACATACGGACTACCATCCCGTTTCATTCTATGTTTGTTTCAGGTTTTTATTATTTTTTATTTATTAGCTTAAGTCGATTCGAGTCTTGGCTTAGCAACGCCATGCTATACATGTAATTAACCAAGATGATTAACTCGCTACCAGTAAATATTGCCTTTATCCAACAAAACCATATTTACCATATCCCTACACCTCACGTTATAACCCTTTAAAAGACCTCTTTGATAGTTTATCCTAGGTGCTTACGCCAAGTGGTGGAGGTTTGATCCTTTCCAAAGCCTATGGTAATCTATTTGCTATGACAGGTAGTGAGAGATGTTTTCCATTTCCTTATTGTGATATATACTTTATTACACCCGAGAGATGTGAGTATCTAAACACTATTTATGAGGTGCTAGTGTATAACCTCCGTGCTTGTTTTTGGTTTTAAGTTGAACGATTATTTCTTGTAATTACTTTTATCTTAGTGTTAAATGACCCCTAACTTGTATTTTGATTATAATAAAAGCACATTTGCTTGAGGACAAGTAAATCTCAAGTGTAAGGGTATTTGATTAGGCGAAAAGTGCACCGCTTTTGGGGGGGTCATTTAAGACCGAATTCATAATTATTTGATCAATTATTGCCCCAAATCATTGCTTTTGTCATTTTAGGTACTTTTGAGAGGAAATTTACAAAACGAAGCATTTTGGACGTTTTTGGAGCGAAAAAGCGAAGAAAACGACAAAGTCTCAAAATCCTTGCTGGGAACAGTATCTGACGGCGTCAAGGCAATGCAAGTGACGGTGTCAAAAGTGGCAAAAAAGGTGGATGTGGAAAATACACGTGACGGCCCAGAGCATTTTCAAGGCTATTTGGCCTGAAGGCGTCACCAAGGTCGTCAGGGTCAAATCACACGTGACGGCCCAGAGTATATTTATACATGATGGCGTCAGAAGTGGATCTAGGTAATACGATTTTTATCTTGGTGGCGAGTTGACGGCGTCACAAGTTAAAACGTGACGCCGTCAAGGTGTAAAATCTATATATAGTTTTCTAATTTTCATTCATTAAGTGTGGAACTTTTGGAGAGCTTCTTTGTGAAAACCCTAGACGAATTTTCTGTAATAATAATGTTTTCAACCCTTGTTCCATCCATGTTCAATTGAAGATAAGTTTTCCAATAATCATACGATATGTCTATGTGTTGTGTGATTCTATCTTATGTTTTTCTTCTTTTTAACATGTTAGGCTAGGTTTTTGTTGTGTTTGCTTAGATGTAATGAAACCTAGATGTTGATTATTGGTTTATGGTTTGTTTATAGTTGTTGTGGATAATTGTATTCGATGTTAGGCTTAAGAAAACTGGCAGACTTCCAATTGGTAACGTGCTTGAACGTCTTAAGAAACATGATCGGAGGTATACTACGATTTATGGTTTTATTTAATGCATGAGCGAATTCTAGTGATCCCATGTTAGGAGCTTTTAGTCGGCTTGACATAGGAGTGAAGTAGGAGCTTGTAGAGTTAGGGAATTTCGTACACGGCCCTACAGCTAGTATTAAGGAATATAACCCGTCATCCATGCAATTGTGACAAGATAATCAACAAGTAAAAGATATCTAGGGAGTAATGAAATCTAAGTAAACACATTTTCTCTTATTATTGTTTACACCACAATTTAGTTTTATTATATTTTATTTTATTTAGATTGCATCTTTAGTTTATTGGGTTAGTTGACTAGCAACTAATTCCGCTCACTCCTTCAAAACCCGAGATTTTACTTGCTTTCATAAAAATATAAAAATACCAAAAGAATCATCCCTCACCTTTAGACCTAGTTTAGTAGACTTTTTAATCATAGCGAACACTATTCCTCAGTTGAATGATCAATCCCCCGGTACTTGTCACTATACTATACTACAACGAACAGGTACACTGCCTGGTGGGGATTGCAAGATTCTCAAGATCCCTTGAGAGGTAAAACCTTTTGCGAGGGTGCAATTCCACGCATCAATACACATGTAAGATAAACCAATATAAACGATACTATGATGCTATTAAATGCAAATGTTCAAATGTTTAATGTTACCATTTTATCTACAGATGGGCGTATCCACCTCGTCCCATTGTATGCTGATAAACACACTTGGAATGCGCCACTTTAGCTGCAGCTAATTTCACCTTGTAACACAAAATCATAAGGCGTGTATATTGATGCGTGGGAATCGCAACAGGCTTTACCTCTCGAGGGATCTCGAGAAGCTTACAACCCCCACCAGGCAGTGTACCTGATCGTTGTAGTATAGTATAGTGACAAGTACCGGGGGATTGATCGTTCAGCTTAGGAATAGTGTCGCTAGGATTAGAAAGCCTAAATACTAGTTCTAAAGGTGAGGGATGATTATTTTTGTATTTTTTATATTTTTTTGAAAGCAAGTAAACTCTCGGGTTTTGGAAGAGTGGGCGGAATTAGTTGCTATTCAACTAACCCAATACTAAGATGCAATCAAAATAAAATAATAAAAATGAAAATAAACTAATTAAACTAAAGTTGTGAGCAGTAATTGGAGAAAATGTGTTTACTTAGATTTCACTACTCCCTAGATATCTTTTACACGTTAATTACTTGTTATAATTGCATGGATGACGGATCGTATTCCTTAATACCATTCATGGGGTGGCACACATAACTCCCCAATTCTATGAGCTCTTATCTCCTCCTACACCATGCCCAGCACAACTATAGGGATTGTAAACAGTGGCTCATGCATTAAATACAACCAATAAAGACCTAGTGCGCCTCGGTTCATGTTTCTTAAGACGTTCAAGCATGTTACCATTTGGAGATCTGCCAGTTTTCTTAAGCCTAACATATAAATTATTCATCCAAGACAAGAATAAACAAGTAATCAACACATAATCAATATCTAGGTTTCATTAGATCTAAGCAAACACAAAAGAGATCTAGCCTAGCATGATAGAATCAAGACAAGAACAAGATATAGACAACCACCACATAGACATATTGATTGAATTAGAAGAACACTTATCTTGATTAATCATGCAAGGTATCAAGGCGTTGGAACCCTTGAAAAACCTGTAAAGTTACACCAAAATCGTACTTAGGGTTTCTCCCAAAACTTCTCTCTTTTAATGTGAAAAACTAGAAAAATATATATAGGAAAATAGGGATGACGGCGTCAAGAACAGAGGTGTGACGCCGTCATCTCGCCGCCAAATACTTCCTCGGACGGCCTTGATCTACTTCTGACGCCGTCAGGGCCTAGGCCGTCACACAAATTACTCTTGACGCCCTGTGTGTGACGCCGTCATCAACTACGGATTTTAATTCTTAAGGTTTGACGCCGTCAGGAAAACTCTTGATGCCTTCATGAACTCTCGGATTTTATTATTGAGGTTTGACGCTGTCAGGAAATTACTCTTGACGCCGTCACCTACTGTTCCCAGCATGGAAAATTGAGACTTTGCCGTTTTCTTCACTTTTATGCTCCAAAAACGTCCAAAATGGCTTCTTTTCCAGAATTCACTCTCCAAGTACCTAAAATCACAAAAGGAACGATTTAGGGCAATATTTGATCAAATAAATTCGGATTCGGGCTTAAATAACCCCCTAAAAGTGGTTCATTTTTCGCCTTATCATATACCCTTACACTTGAGATTTGCTTGTCCTCAAGCAAATGTGCTTTTATTCTAGTCAAAAGACAAGTTAGAGGTCATTTAACACTAATATAAAAGTAATTACAACAAATAATCGTTCCACTAAAGACCAATAGACAAGCACGGAGGTCATACACTAGCACCTCACAAATAGTGTTTAGATACTCACATCTCTCGGGTGTAATAAAGTAATATAACATTATGGAAATGGAAGATATCTCTCACTACCTGTCATAGCAAAATAGATTACCATAGGCTTGGGAAAGGATCAAACCTCCACCACATGGCGTAAGCACCTACGATAAACTATCAAAGAGGTCTTTTAAAGGGTTGTAACGTTAGGTATAGGGATATGAATTACACGGTTTTGTTGGATAAAGGAAGTTTTACTGGTGGCGAGTTAACAATCTTGGTTAATTACATGTACAATATGGCGTTGCTAAGCCAAGACTAGACTCGACTTAAGCTAATAAATGAGAAATAACAAAAACATAAAATGAACATAGAGTCAAAAGGGATGGTAGTCCGTATGTTCTTTTTTTTTTTTTTTTTTTTGCATACACTATTACCCTACCATCCGAAATAATACATCATAGGGAATGAAAATTCCCCTTACACTTGAATTTTTACGTACTTTACAATTAACTAATCTAATGACTCGAATTAAGAAAATTAAAACACTTGGAGCACTTTTAAGATTAACGTACATATGGGGGTAATAATTGATGTTCTTCCCCATTACTCCATAAAATAAGTACTTACCCATGAGTCCCATGAGTCCCAAAACAATATGTACAAGGATATGACTAGACTTAGCAACCATGTAATCAATTAGAAAGTTAACTTAGGGTTTAACAAATAACAATAATGCACTAAAGATGAGCGAATACACGGAAGGCTAAGGCGATTTGGGTGTACATTTAAGTGGGGTGTAACAAATTCTTCCTTTAAGTAAGATGCTTAAAGTTAGAAACGAAAAGATAGGCTCGGAGGGGTGTACTAGGGGTTTCGTGTACTAAAAATGCGTACAACGCTAAGGGTGTGGGAAAAATTAGTTGACTTAAGTAGCCAAGTAATATGACTTAAATGGTCAAGTAATTATGATACGGGTTTAACACAAGGGTAATCCTAATGCCTCTTATCATGTAGTAAATCCTACCACACGAATGTAGTCTCACTAGCGGTCTCGGGATGCATCACTAACGCAAGTTCTAGAATCTAAATGCTACCGGTACACTCATAAGCACTAATAATGAATGCTTTTCCTATCAAATCTAAAGGCGAACCTCACATATTTGGGTGGAAAATTTTTCTGAATATACGGTTATGTGCTAGTCATACAATCTCCTATCCATGAGACGCTTGCTATGGCTAAAGTTTCACTCCTAAATGTTGTAAAAAATTTTAAATTTGGCGCTAAAATTGCACTAACAAGTATTTCTCATAGTTTTATTACACATCTACTATCAAACAAAACAAACTCAAGCGAAAGTGCATATGTAAGGTATCATCTTTTTACCCTCCCCTTACACTTAAGATGAACATTGTCCCCAATGTTCAAGTAAAGAATGTAAAAGTGAAAAAGTAAAGAGAATGAAATCAAATACTCCCCTGATTCGCTCGGTATGGATAATAGGTTGGCCACGTTAGATCTTCCTCCAAGAAAATGAACAATCAAAGCATCCCTTCCAGAATATAAATCATCTCCTTGTCGAACATAACCTGTAAATCCTGACAAAAATAGACAAGACAACCTCGCGTAAAATCGGCGGCATCCTATATAAGTTACTAAATCCTAGAAAACAAAGTAAGATATAATGCTTGCGGAATGAAGTTTGCAGATTTCCTGGAGATTATAAAACTTAATAATTCACAAAAACCATAAGACTCCGTTAGAAAAACAAAACCGGTAAAATTGCCAGATTTTTACTCCTGACGCCATCAAGAGTAAACTCGTGACGCCGTCAGAATGGACCTGCAGAAATTCTTATGTTAAGTTTCCGGAAAATTTCTGGAAAAACTTGGTCCTACTTCCTGGAAAATCCTGCAAAACTTCATTATGACTCAATACAAGCATTTGACTCTAACAAATACGAATATACATGCTCACTTAAAATTGTGGAGAATCATGATCGTGTGTTTCTTGAAAACATACTTGGGGTTTCCCCTTACACTTATCTTTTGCAAAAATACTTTTAGGTTGGAGTTAAGACTAGGCCAAACAACATAATAAAGTATTTCCACTTTTTAATTGAGAAACATGATCTACCAACAATAAAAATAAAGCATGCATACGGAAGCAAATAACAATCAAACAAATAAAATCACACAAAACATGGGTTGCCTCCCAAGAAGCGCTTTTCTTTATTTACGAGTCTTGTAGCTAGACTCAAGGTCATGGGTTACTACGTGATTTGGGTGAGTTCCTCATTGAGGACATCTTTGGGATCAAACTTAGGTTTCAACTTCCTATCGGTTTCCTTAGTGTGGTATGACCTTTCAAACTTCTCTCCATCCGGATCATACAAAGTCATCCTCATATGCCATGTTCCATCACCTTCTTTAGGTGGCTTGTCCCACCTCCATTTACACTTGTCTCCCTCTCCTTTCCACTTATTCATCTCAATATTAATAGGCATTACGCTCAAGAATTCAATCATCTTCCTAAAGACTAAGGGGTCCTCAAAGGGGTCTAACTCTTCATTTCTAGCTATGAGTTGTTCTACCGAATGTGTCTTTTCTACGAAATCTTTCTCTAGATAAAATGGGCATTGAGGTCCTATGAAGTTCCTTTCTATCCAAGGTCCATATCTAGACGGTCTCCTATTCATCTCTACCCAATGCGGTGTCGGTTCATTATCACAATCATAACTATGTTTCTTTACATCGTACACCAACCAAGTATCTCCTTCACCTACCGCTATCTTAGACTCCTTACAATCTATCATGGCGCTAGCGGTTGCTAAAAATCCTCTTCCTACCAATAATAAGCATGTAGTGTCACTAACCATGTCTAGGACGTGGAAATCCGCTAATATAGTTAACTTTCCTACGTGAACAACTACATCCTTAATCATCCCAACCGGGTGGGCAATACTCCCATCCGCTAGCCCTATCAATACCTCCGTTTCCTCTAACTTTCCTAGCTTAAAAGCGGTGAATAAGGATAAGGGAATCAAGTTGAGGCTTGACCCTAAATCGGCTAGTGTGTCAAAAGCTTCGGATCTTCCTATCTTACAAGGCAAAACAAATATACCCGGATCATCAAGCTTTTTAGGCAACTTGTTTTGAACGAAGGCGGTCCCATTTTTACCTAGTTTGAACTTTTCATATTTTTCTAGGAGGGCACTATAGTAAGGAGCACGCGCTAAGACATCAATGACGGGGCATTCAAGGTGAAGTTCCTTGAATTCATCGTCAAGGTCTTGCGTAGGAGGTGTTTCAACTATACTTTTGACCGGCTCTATATTGGGTGTTCTATTTGATTGGTCCTTTGGTAGAACTTGGTTTTATTTGAAACACGTGCTCGTTGAATTGACCGAGTAGTATTGTGGACATGAAGTGGGTGACGAAACTGAAGATATGGAATTAATGTTTAGTTTCGGATTCTTGATTGTGTCGCTTGGGAGTGCTCCCATTTCTCGGTCATTGAGAACTTTCAACAATGCGTCAATTCTAGTGGTCATCTCGCTTTACTTGTGTTTGAAATCGGCTTCAAACTTAGATATGCGAGCTTCTTGAGATGCCATAAACTTTGACATCAATCCTTCAAGATTGTTGGTACTACCATAGTTGTTAGAAGGATTGTTGTTGAAAGTACGGTTGGATGGTGGACCGGTTGGTTGGTAACGGTTAGGCGGATTGGAGGAATTGGGTTGATTTTGTTTCCACCTAAGGTTTGGGTGATTTTTCCATGAGGGGTTGTATGAATCACCGTATGTGTTTGGCTCGGGCTTGAAAGTGTACCACTTATCTCCCGCTTCGTTGGTACGCGTGGATGCGTAGTCCGCAAAAGCTGTTCCGGGGAGTTCCACACAATCACGAGTGTCATGGGGATCACTACATAATTCGCATGAAGAAGTGATTTTGTTCACTTGGCTTGAAGGCTTAGGAGCTTCGTAAGATTTCATGAGAAACTTGACTTGGTCCTCAAGTTCCATGATCCTACGGTCGGGAGTGCTAGAATTGTTCGAAGGCAAATATATTGCCTTGACCGTTTTGTTCAAATCACGGGGATCATTCCAACTTTCGTTTTCATAGAGTGCAAGATCTTCTATGAGTTCCCATGATTGTTCCGCACTAAGATCACGTAGCTTACCACCGGCCGATTGGTCAATGGCTCACCTCGTGGAGATGTCGATATGGTCATAAAAGATTTGGACTTGGAGCCAAAGATCTATGCCATGATGAGGGACTTTTTGGAGTAAGTCCTTGAAACGAGTCCATGCTTCATAAAGAGATTCATTTTGACGTTGTTGGAACATCAAGATGTCATTCCTAAGCTTAGTAGTTCTCCCCGGTGGGAAAAATTGAGCAAGGAAACGAGTGGTGAGATCATCCCATGTGGTGATGGATCCCGCGGGTAAACGCTCAAGCCATTGACTAGCTTGATCCCGTAGAGAGAATTGGAATAGACGTAAACGGGTTGTCTCTCTAGTTGCAACATCTAGGTCTATGGAATCTACGATTTTGAGGAAGTCCTTAAGATGTTGATTTGGATCTTCGGAACGAAGTCCATGGAATGCACATCCGCTTTGCACCAACCGGATGGTGTCGGATCGCAAGGGGGTCACATTGGCTCCGGTGAGCTCAATGGTGTTTCGGTAGCCGTGGTGGCTAGGTCGGGAATACTCTCCTAAGGTTCGGGGCCTAAGGGGTTCTAGTGGTGGGTTTTGTTGTGGTGGGATGACGGGTTCAAAGATGTTACCACCTTCCATGATGTCGGATGGTAAAGAGTTACGAACAAAAGCACGGAGAAATAAGATAGACTAAAGAAGACCTAAAAATAAAAATAAAATCTAACTAGAAAGGAATCTAGCAAGTAGACCTAATAAAAAGAAATTCTAACCTAGACAAAAACTATTCCCCGGCAACGGCGCCAAAAACTTGATGCGTGGGAATCGCAACAGGCTTTACCTCTCGAGGGATCTCGAGAAGCTTACAACCCCTACCAGGCAGTGTACCTGATCGTTGTAGTATAGTATAGTGACAAGTACCGGGGGATTGATCGTTCAGCTTAGGAATAGTGTCGCTAGGATTAGAAGGCCTAAATACTAGTTCTAAAGGTGAGGGATGATTATTTTTGTATTTTTTATATTTTTTTGAAAGCAAGTAAAATCTCGGGTTTTGGAAGAGTGGGCGGAATTAGTTGCTATTCAACTAACCCAATACTAAGATGCAATCAAAATAAAATAATAAAAATGAAAATAAACTAATTAAACTAAAGTTGTGAGCAGTAATTGGAGAAAATGTGTTTACTTAGATTTCACTACTCCCTAGATATCTTTTACACGTTAATTACTTGTTATAATTGCATGGATGACGGATCGTATTCCTTAATACCATTCATGGGGTGGCACACATAACTCCCCAATTCTATGAGCTCTTATCTCCTCCTACACCATGCCCAGCACAACTATAGGGATTGTAAACAGTGGCTCATGCATTAAATACAACCAATAAAGACCTAGTGCGCCTCGGTTCATGTTTCTTAAGACGTTCAAGCATGTTACCATTTGGAGATCTGCCAGTTTTCTTAAGCCTAACATATAAATCATTCATCCAAGACAAGAATAAACAAGTAATCAACACATAATCAATATCTAGGTTTCATTAGATCTAAGCAAACACAAAAGAGATCTAGCCTAGCATGATAGAATCAAGACAAGAACAAGATATAGACAACCAACACATAGACATATTGATTGAATTAGAAGAACACTTATCTTGATTAATCATGCAAGGTATCAAGGGGTTGGAACCCTTGAAAAACCTGTAAAGTTACACCAAAATCGTACTTAGGGTTTCTCCCAAAACTTCTCTCTTTTAATGTGAAAAACTAGAAAACTATATATAGGAAAATAGTGATGACGGCGTCAAGAACAAAGGTGTGACGCCGTCATCTCGCCGCCAAATACTTCCTCGGACGGCCTTGATCTACTTCTGACGCCGTCAAGGCCTAGGCCGTCACACAAATTACTCTTGACGCCCTGTGTGTGACGCCGTCATCAACTACGGATTTTAATTCTTGAGGTTTGACGCCGTCAGGAAAACTCTTGACGCCTTCATGAACTCTCGGATTTTATAATTGAGGTTTGACGCCGTCAGGAAATTACTCTTGATGCCGTCACCTACTGTTCCCAGCATGGAAAATTGAGACTTTGCCGTTTTCTTCACTTTTATGCTCCAAAAACGTCCAAAATGGCTTCTTTTCCAGAATTCACTCTCCAAGTACCTAAAATCACAAAAGGAACGATTTAGGGCAATATTTGATCAAATAAATTCGGATTCGGGCTTAAATGACCCCCTAAAAGTGGTTCATTTTTCGCCTTATCATATATGTATTAATGTTGACATTATAAAACTAATATATATGTGAAAGATAGTGAAACTTGAATAAAAATGACTAATTAACACCTTGTATTCCACCGTAGCCATGTACTTTACAAAATTGATCCAATCTTTGGCTTTTATACTTGCACTGTATTTCGCCGGTACTTCATATAGTTTTGAAAGTGTATTTTGGTTTGGCAATATGTAGTTTTGTGCCAATTTCCTTTTGAAATTCCTTAGAAGTTGACCAAGACGATTCATTATCAGCTTTCTTACTGTCAAGTCAACAGCAAAATATCGCTACAAAGAGTAACACAATGTTGTTAATTAGTTGCACATAATTTAAATGCAGAGATAAAATTATTAACACCTTGTACCTACAACTTGCAACGAACTACTATCATACACACGACATACACTCAAACAAGAACAAACATATCAACATAACAGACACTCACACAAACACAACTTGTATACTAAACAAGTATCGATCCTTCTTTTATTCCCTAGTTTATCTAGGTTCTTATTCGTATTCTAGATACTACATACATGTTCAAATGACCAGGTTCACAACCGTATACCATAACATATCAAATGCTTCCAACACATAAATAAAGTCGACATATATGTATTATGGATTCTTGATTTCATGCTACGTATAGATTTAATGCTATATTAATGGGTTGAAAAAAAGTATATGTGTACCGTGATTTCGTCCCACATTTTATCTCTTGCTTCTGAATCAACTTTATGCTCACGAACCAAGTCACCCAAAAAACTCGAAAACAATGCTCTGTTTTTTCCTGTTAACCTATTCAGAGCATCAAAGGTTACACTGACCTTTATTCCATCGGGTTTTCCATATTCCCGGTGAAACTTAGCTAACCTAGTTATCCCCCTCTTAACTATATTCCTATTTGAATGGTTGTTTTCATCATCCTCACCATCTATAGAATAAACCTCTGATTCATATCCTAAATGTTTATCACTTAAATGATCTAGAGTTTCCATGATTCGTTAGAAGTAATGTGTAAAAGAGAATTAGTAAACTTAGTTGGTAAATAATGGTGTAAAAATTAAAGTTTTTGATGTTTTGGTCGAACCCTAATTTTATGGAGTGAAAATAGGCCTTATGATGGGGCAGTTTTTCAAATAAGGAAACCATAATTTCCTAAGTTTTTTTTTAAATTTTTTGCTAAAAATTTGGCTCCATATTTGAGAATTAAAAATTTTGGCTCCAAAGTTATAATTAAGAGTTTAAATATTTCATTTTGGCTGCAATTCTAATATTTAAACTTAAATACTTGGAGACACCCATATTACTTCAAACCCGCTGTCCCAAACACACTGCGGATACACTAAAATCACCACATGTCGCATAAAAATAAAAAACAAAAGAAAAAAATTGACTTAAAGCAACTAATTAAGAAACTATAACTCATGAGCAGTCCCAGATAAACAATTAAGCACAAAAAAAATAGCAAATCCAACCAAGGACTGCTGATACAATAACTAGCCAAACACCCCCTTAAAAGGGCGGTTGTGATTTTAAAACTAAATAACGGTTATACAAGCTGAGATTTTGAAAGTTAAATGTTCTAGTAACTATATTAAGCATTGAAAAGTATATTTTAACTAAAAATAAGCACTAACAATAAACTTGTTCGGGAACCATACCTGTAAACAACAACATACCCTGTGATATTCTCAAGCAGCTTGTTTCTACCGTTTTATATGTTCAAAATGGAACCCTATACCTGCAAGCACATATAACAAAACTATAAGAACAAGTAATTATCAACATAACATAGTTGTTCGAGATCGATTACAAAAACATAAGAACAAGTAATTACATGCAAGCACATAATACTCTAAAAGCTTTTTTGGCCAAAAGGTGTATATTCTGTGTGCGAATCTTTTGCCTTGGCTTTTTCAGCAATGGTTAACTATCAGATGTTCTTTTTTCTTCAAGAGTCATACAACACTAGACTTATGTTTAAATCAGGGCTACAAATTAGCCGAGTAAGATTAAGCTTGAATCTAAGACTCAACTAGCTTGAATTACGCAATAAATATCGCTTTGTCTGCAGCCCTAGGTACATGTATATTAGCAATTAAAACTTACACAGGAATCGAAATGCTCAAACAATATCCAGTTGCATTCTTATATTTTCAACCTTGACTCGTTATTCGTTTCAAGGACGTTTTCATACTCAACCTCAAACACCAAAATCACTAAAGCTTGCCTCAAACGATCTCGCATCGAGTTTGAGCTCGTATAGCTTGAATACTAGATTGCAGCCCTAAGTTAAATTGACCCAAATGCACACTAACAGAATACTAACTATTGCTAACATATTCAAACACCACAACATATTCCAAATTGCAAAACAACATCGAAAATAAACTGAAACAAACTATCAAAGGCATTTCTTTTTAATGTAATTTTCCATTTATATTGATAACATTAACAACTGATCAATAAATCCATACATGAAACCATTTCAATTGTTCATACATACAAACCATGGAAATTAAACAAAAGACATAAAACATAAACATGTGAGACCAAACAAAAGAAACTTCACATCAAATGGAGACAGCCCTTCAACCAGTCATGGCCTCAATCTGTTCTTCCTTGGTCTGGACATCCTCCTCAGCATCAGCAGCGAGATCATTCAGGCTTTGCAGCTTAGCACTGGCTTTCTCCCTGTCATGCCTAAGATCATGCAGAGTGTCAAAGAGGTCTTCCTCTCCAAGAGCTTCCAACTCAGCAATTAAAGCATTAAACTGCCCAATCTCATTCTTCAATGTGGTGACCTCTTCACACATCCTGTTTATAAAGCCACGAAGACTGGAGATTTGCTGACCCTTGAAGAAATTCATGTAACCATCAACAAAGGTCTCCCTGCTAAACTCAACAAGGACATCAATCACACACCTAGCAACTTGGTTTGGTCGTGATGGTGCTGCCATTGATAATGAATTTGGGTAAAATAAGGATTGATTGAAATGATTTTAATAATTGATGAAGAAGAGTGGTAGGGATCGTGATGTGGGAAGTAGAGTTTATATAGGGGATTTTTGTGGTGGAGATTAGCGGTGTGAAAGTGGTGTGGTTAATACGCGTTGGAACCATCATGACGAATTGACGATTAAGTTGCAGGCGGTGGTTTCTTTCAGAAAAACGAGGAGAGAGTACTTGTGATGATGAGAACTCATAAATCGTGTGTATGACAAGTCATAATGTTAAAAAAAGTCAAACTAATTCCTCCTTATTTTAAACTATCACTATATTTTTATTCGGGTCATTAAACACAAAAACGTTTAAAAACATACTAAATAAACGAAAACGGACAAAATTTACCAAACCAGACAAAAGCGGAGAAAATGGACAGAACTGGACGAGAATGTGTAAGAATGTAAGAAAAAGTATGAAACGGAGGAAAACGGCTAAAAAAGATGAAAACGGCTATAAACGGACAAAAACAGACAAAAACGTGTTGAAACGGACTCAAACATGAAATAACGGGCGAGAACGTGTAAACAAGGAAAAACATATGAAAAAGGACAAAGCCCTATGAGAACGGGAAAAACGTGTATAAATGGACTAAATCATGAAATAACGGGCAAAAACATGTAAACACTGACGAAAACATGTAAACCCGAAAGAAAACATATAAAAACTGACAAAAAAGGACAAAAACGTATGAAAACGGACGAAAACGCACAATGGTCAGGTTACCGTGCCCAACTTATCTTTACACCTACCAAGCTGGTGCAACCCATGCATGACCGGTGATAATAGCTAATTCACATGGTAGGTCATGGATATTAGGTTATAGCTAGTCACATACATTAATAGTATATATATTTCACATGGTGGGTAATGGATATTATGTTATAACTGGGTTACCGTGCCCAACTTATCTACACACCTACCAATTGTCATGTTACAACATGTGATACGTGGGAATCGCACCAGGCTTTACCTCTCGAGGGATCTCGAGAAGCTTACAACCCCCACCAAGCAGTGTACCTAATCGTTGTAGTATAGTATAGTGACAAGTATCGGGGGATTGGTCGTTCAACTCAGGAATAGTGTTGCTAGGATTAGAAAGTGTTAGGTCACCATTTTGTAAACACAAGTATGATATAGAAAGAAATAAGATGAGAAAAGAGATTGGTTGATTATGAGACAATATGAAAGGTGAAAGTGCAAGAGTTTCCTTAAGATAATCAAATAACCAACAAACTAAATGTTTACATAAGCTCTCTATTTATAAGGAAGGAGTTAGGGCAACACTCCCTTCCTTCCTTATCTCTTAATTCGTGGGCTTTAAGGCCCATAGGGCTTTAACACATAAGCCTTGTAACATAAACTAAATGAAATAAATACTAAAGCAACCTATTACAAAATGTAATGACCGAGACTTGACTAAATACAAAAGTATGATCCCAACAATCTCCCCCTAAGGGTCGGTCATCACGGTTGCTTGACGTCTTCATCTTTGTCGTTGACTTGTGACATGTGAAACTCTAGACGTCTTCAAAATGGTTGAATGATAATGAATATACTTTGCTCTTTGTCTTTGTTCTTTGGTGATGATGTAGTGATGGTGTTATGAAGTAATCTGCCGTTCATCACTCCTGCGTCTGTGGTGGTTGTCCGCCATTCCAACATACTCATACATCTTTAGACTTAGACTTTCACGTGCAAGAAGTTCCTTTTGATACATTGAGATCTTTGTCTTTATACTTTGTAGATTCTTCTTATTGTCGTAGAATCTTTCTTGGAACTTTGTGTTGCTAAGATCTTCGGGGGAGCTTTCTTTGACTTCAAGATGTATGTATGAGCATGTTGGAATCTACCATCATGGAAGTGAGGTACCTGCGAGTAAACAGTTAGCAATAAAACAACCGGTACTTACGGATAAGGAATTAGAGCTCGTCAACAGCATATTGTGAAGACTCCTTCTAATCCTTATCCAGGCCGTTCCCATATCAGATACTCCCGAAGGAGCTTACGAGACCTACTAAGTAGCTCAATGACTGGGTGAGTCGCTGGGGATCACTCCACGACTGTAGATCGCTATGAAACCACCGCAAACACTAAGCGTAACCCTTGTGAGGTTACCTAAGTGACTTGCTGTCAGGGCTATTTGATGTTGACCCTGGCAGGATTTCCGTTCAATCATTGAGAAATACTTACGTAATCCTCTCATAAACGTTCTCGGCAGATTGCTAAGATCTGCGAAGGACTCGATAATTTACAACTGGTGTCCATTGATGTAGAACACCAGTTGTAGAAATACTAAGTGTTCCTAAGAGATCTTTGATGTATCTCGAGGCTCTAGACTCTATAAGTGCACACCCAGGTTTCCTATACGGAGACTGGGGAGGAGTCTCCTGCTTCAATATCAACCGTCTCTAAGAGATAGGTCGATAGGTTACGCGGGTTCCCCGTGAGAATGAAACAAGCTCTTTTAAAAGAACTTGAGTGGTTAAGAAGGTTTAGTGCATTGCGTCACTGGGTCCATGATGACTTAATC
The DNA here is from genome assembly GCA_030686995.1 of Artemisia argyi. Classification (NCBI taxonomy): domain Eukaryota; kingdom Viridiplantae; phylum Streptophyta; class Magnoliopsida; order Asterales; family Asteraceae; genus Artemisia; species Artemisia argyi. The sequence goes on from CM060676.1 coordinate 84,416,307, forward strand.
TTCAATACCGGTGTTGTCTTTTGCAACAACCAGTAGCATATGTATTGAACCCGGTGTCTGCCCTAAGGTTGAATCATATGGAGGGCTATTTCTTTTCACCCTTTTCTTTACATTTCTTTTTAATTCTTCAACTCCTTCTTTCCCTTTCATTCTTTTCTCCTTTTTTTTCGTATCATACCTAAGGACTTCTAATTCTAACTATGGGAGATGTCCTTGGGTAGATCCCTCCGGCTCTGGCGGATCATAGGACGGATATTCCTATCTTAATCACCTTATAACTCCGACAGTAGCCAAGAAACCTTTGATTGAAAATCTCTTAAAGTGTTTGTGATAATCAAATATTTTGGTTAACACTTTGAGAGTTTTGCGTACACTTTTGAAGGGCTCCCCCTGCACATGTGCTCATAAGTGTTTAATAAATTTGCGCATGCGGGAGGAGCAAGTACTTTTGAATTGATCCACTTTCAGTGAACAAGACCGATTCGAGACATGCTTACATCACTAGTTAAACTAGCTTGAAGTTATTACCCGGCCTGATCAAGTCCACAGAAAGTTTCTCGAGACGGTACATTTCCACTAAGACAAATCCTTTTCGAGACACGCTTACGTGGTTAGTTAAAGAGATACATTGTCAGCTTTTAGGTGAAAGTTATGTTGGAGGCAGACAATCTGTTCTCAATCCTTAAGATGAATCTGCGAGCATCCCTGGCTTCATTGGTTTTCCACCTTTTGGATTTCCCCAGTTCTATGTCATTGATTCTGCCTTTGATCCCATCTCTGATGAACTTTAGGGTTTCATCACAGAATTTATGAATTTCTTCATAACCCATAAAGCAGTTGCGACCGTTAATACTGCGGTAGGTGAACCCAAATGGACGTCTGATCAAGGAGTATTGAGGTAGATGTTGAAGGTCGGGGATGTCAAACAAGTTTGGTTTGGTGAGATTGAGCTTCTTCTGATAACTTTCTACTCCCAATTGAAGATCTTCAACTCTTTCTCTTATGACAATCTGCCTGATGAAGATTAGAAGAGCTTGGATAAAGGCAAGCTGCATCTCTTTAGGCAAGCCACAAAGTTTTCCTTGAACTTTGAGTAGGTACATGTCTTCGATGTCGTTGAGACGTGGTCGTGGAAAGTCAGACTCGGAAATATCGTACTCCTTTTCATCAAGTCTTTTCAGTGTGATTTTACTGAGGAAGGGGTACCCAAAGAAAGTGACAGTCGAGATGAATTGAATGGAGACTATCTTTAGATCACTTTCTACATCACCCATCGTCTGATTAAGTCTGCTGCTTCGATAGTACTGTGCCCGGTTGTTTGGCCAATGATGTATGCCGTAAAGAGCATTCCGGTCATATTCAACAATTTTGTCAACGAATAATGCTGAAGCTTCTTCTTCGATGGCATTGTTGAGATATCTAGCTGCAGGGAGAAAGGCGAGTGAGGTAACGTACTTCTTCTCAATCTTGCTGCCAAGTTTCAGAAATTCCAAGTCTGTGTTGTAGAAGAACTTGTATGGGATCTTTGGTTCCTTAGGCTTCCCAATCATCAGTAGTGGTTTGGACCAGTCAGTAATGTAAGGTGCGGTTTTCTTTGTGACCGGATCGACATATGATTCAGGATTGATCCAGTCAATATTGCTTGACATAGCTCGAGCAATATTTTCCAGATGGTATTCAAGCTCGATTGAGTTAGCAGACCTATCTTTCAGAAAATTGAAAGCATCATTCTTGATTCTTCGCAACTCTTTCTTATTCATCTTTTTCATCTTAAACCTTTGCTGAATCATTTGAGCATATTCCACTGTTCGACCATCTTGAGGTTCATGATTGTCTTCCAGTGGTGGTTGCGAATTGATCATCTTCTCAAACCAGGAGTATTCGGCACTATTGTCTTGATCTAGCCAGCTAAGGACTGTTTTAGGTTTCTTTGGTTCGGTGCCTTTAGATGAGGTGTCCGGTTTGGGTTGATGATGCTTTCCTTTCTTATCTTTCTTCTTCTTCTTAGGAGACGGTTCTGGAACTTCATCGGGCTGAGGAATGTCGTCACCACCGGTGTATTCAAAGTGGTCATGTGCTTTGGGAGCAGAACCTGATGCCTTCGGTTGTTGTGAGGAAGTTGTTGTTGTTGGAGGGATTACCGGTGTTTTGGACTGAGATGAGGGTCCTTCGGCTTGTTTTTGTTTCTTTGCTTGAGAATTCGGATCCCTGTCTTCATCGTCTCTTTGACGTTTCAGTTTATCGGCCTCTGTGCTGCAAGTATCTTTGCTCACCTTGTCTTTTAATGGTTCCAGGACTTTGGCTTCTTCAGGAGTCAAGGTGAACTTGTTTGCCAGCTTTTCTAAGAGTTGAGCTTCCAATTCATCCAGAGATAGCCCTGGTAGTGGAACAGTGGACTTGTCAGCTCGAAGAGTGAATGTGGTTGATCGGATCACTTTCTTGACTGCTTGCTCTGCGAACTTGGTGAGTTCGTCTCTCATGGGTGCCAGCAGATCTTTCAACTCAGCAACTAAGTGTTGTGCCATGTATTCTTGTGCTTGAACTGCTAGAGTGGCTTCCAAGTTCTCTTGAACTTCTTTAGCTAAGAAAGTATCAACTTTGTCTTGTAGCTCTTGGACGTTCGAGTTCAGCTTCGTCAGTTCAGCAACTTGGGTTACAAGTGTTGCAACCTGATCTTCCAGTCTGCTTCTCTTCTTCTCATGTACTCTCTTAAAAGCTGACTTGAGTAACTTTGCTGCAGCAGAGGCTTTGGTGCTCGGTTTCTTGATTGATTTGTCATGTGTTGATTCAGATGCAGGAGGAGATGACTGTGATGATTCAATGATTGTGGTAGAGTCTTTGTCATCTCCTTTCTTAGGTTCGGGTTGTTCAACTTTCTTATCTTTGGCTGCTGCTTCTTCTATCACCCTTTGTTCTTCAGCCAGTTTATCGGCTTCGGTTTTAAGCCTTAGTTCTTCAGCAAGCCTGGCTTCTTCTTCCTTCTTTAACTTTTCTTCAGCCAGCTTGGCTGCCTCTTCTGCTTTTCTGCTCTCTTCCATTCGGATAGTTTCTACTAGTTTAGCTTGGGCAATCTCTTCAAGCCTAGCCTCTTCTGCTTCCTGTTTCTTCTTCAATTCTTCTTCCTGAGCCCTTTCTCTAAGCTCCATTTCTTCCATAGTCATAAGTCTTGGAGCATCAGTGTCCATGGGATCTTCCTCTTCTTCCTCTCCCATTGCTGTAGTCATTTCAATGTCTGTGGGAGATACTGAGGGATTGTCATAAGCAACTAAGTCTGTGTTGATCCCTGTGGTAGGCTCAGGAATGCTGCTTGATCCGCCAGCTTCGGTGGTCTGAGAGAACACTGGAGGTGGTGGTAGATCAGCATTGAAGGTATCAATTCGGCTGTGGAGGAGACCTAAGTTGAGAGCCCTTTCATTTTCTTCTTCGACTGAAAGGCCTTCAGGCTCTTGTACAGCTGTAACCGGTTCCTTCATCTTTTCTCTTCTAATCCTTTCTTCTTCCAGCATCGTTTGAGCTTTAGTGAATGGTCTTCGATTGAGGTTTGATGGATATACGGCATTATCAGCAAATTCATCAATGTCTTTATCCCAATCGATGTCTTCAAAATTCTCATCTTTCTCAATATTAGCATATGCTTCCCTATACTGTGGACCTTCGTCAGATTCGGTTTGCTCAGAGTCAGATGGTTTAGGAGAGGATTGTGGTGAGGGAAACCATCCAAGTTCTGTAGTAGATGCAGACTTCTCGGTAGGAATCCTTCTCTTAAGAGTACCCTTTTTCTTCTTAGACTGAGTGGAACTGCCGGAGCTACCAGTCTTAGGGCCTTTCTTACCCTTCTTTTGCATGAAGGAGGGTAGAACAACTTCGTCAAAGAATCCAACTTTTTCAGCTTCAAGAGCTTGCTCATAATACTTGTAGTTCTTGCAAGCCTTGACTTTGGCATTCAGGAGACAATCGGGAAGTTTCTTTCCCTGCTTGCGTGTGCTGGTGTCCATTCTTTTGATGACTCTGAGAGTATGTTCATTTCTGAACGTGTTCTTTTCTTGGTCATCGAGTCTCTGTGGGATATCATCGTACTCACGAAGGAAGCTTTCGATGAGCAGTTTTGTGAATCGGACAAACGGAATGTTGGTTGTCTTGTGTTGAATGTGCCATACTATGTCTTCCCAAATGATGCTGGCATAATCAACTTTCTTCACATTAGCCACAGCCCAGAAGAGCTTGAGGTGTTGGAGCTTTGGGTGTTCGTGGCCTGTATCTCTGCCAGATAAGGACTTGGCAATCAGAATGTATAGGGTTCTCCATGGTTGTGTAAGATATCTAATGTTGACCGTAGAATGTCTGGTGATAACCTCTTCTGATTCGTCATACCCAATATCCCTTAACCACATTATCAACTCTTCTTCAGTGGGGACTGGAACATACTCTTCATTTGGGCCGAGTTCTGGTAACCCAAGTACATTCCTGAGCACATCAATGTTCACAGAGACTTGACGGTTATGAAGTGTACAGGTGAAAGAAGCCTCCCCAAGATCTAGCTGTAGTGTATGCCAAAACTGGTGGATGTAGAAGCAGGAAACCGAGGCAGACTTGGTGAACAACAACTTGTTGGGGTGATAAAGAAGAGCATCCACTGCAACAATACACGATGACTCGTTGCAAGTCATTTTGTTGAAGTTGATACGGAGGTTGTTCTTTCCAATCTTCCTGGAGTAATTATCTGGGAATGTCTCTTCCCATGAAAGCTTAGGTTCGGGTTCTGGTCCGTATGGAATGTCGTTGTGTTCTGCCATCTGAATAGATCATAAACAAACACAAACATGGCAATTGTTGACTGTGTTAGCAAAGACATTCAATTATGATATACACTTTTATACATTGATCAGTGGGGGTTTGTGTGTGTGAAAACTTTTGATATATGACAAACTTGAGTTATATTATATGATAGAAACTTATAACAATTCAGTTACAACATAAATTTATCATTTCAAGAAGTTACTCTTTGGAAATTTCACAACACTTAGAAAAATTTGGATTTTGACAAGTTTACGCGTAAGTAGGTAATTTTACGCGTAACCTGACTTAAGCGTAAGAGAAGAAATTATGCGTAAGATCAAAATCTACGCGTAAGTTAGAATATTACGCGTAAGGTGAATCTTATGCGTAAGGTCAATTTTATGCGTAAGATAAATCTTATGCGTAGGAATTGAAATTATGCGTAGGATTACCCTTAAGCGTAAAGTATAACTTATGCGTAGGTAATGAATTATGCGTAAGTTCCAGACTTATGCGTAAGGTCAGAACTTATGCGTAAGAATTACATTTATGCGTAAACTATGTCTTATCCAAGACAAAGTTTGTCCACGTGTCGAATCTTACGCGTAAGACTCAATCTTACGCGTAGGATGAACAATTAACGCGTAGGATGAACTATTAACGTGTAAAATTGCCTTTTTCCAGAAAAATCACCTTTAGTAACAAGATTCGTTTGATTCCTGAAAGTGTAACACACAACCACTGATCAATAAACATTAAAACACACTTAAATGCCCATTTAATGCGTAAACATGCAATAAAGTGAGTTACGCGTAAACCCGTATGAACACTAAATCACAAACACAATCAAACATGAATCTGGGTATGTTTTAGCATGGGGCAAGTGAATCAAATATCCTAAGGATCATATGGACCATTTTATAACAAGAATTAACCACACAATCGAATGATCATGACTGTTAGTGTCATTCGAACCCTAAATCATACAATCATAAGCAAGAGATGTTTCTGAAGCAATTAAACCATGACAACATGATCCTAGGCCTACAAGAACATAATCCCCATCACCAATTACAATCCTAACGTCTAAACTCAAGATCCCCCAAATCCTTCGTATGAACCCTAAAATCAAACTAGACGATTTGGTGTTTCTGGGTGCAATTAGAGTGTGACAACATGTTTATATACATCCTAAGAACATTTCCCACTAACAAATTCAACCATAACAATCACAAAATTCTGGGTTCTTGATTACGCATAACCCTAAAAAATGACTAATCGATTGACACAAATTGAACCGTTGGATCGTTATGAAATTAAAAACCTTTGTTAGAAATAAGGATCAAAACATGTTAACACTTACGGATTCGAAGATTGATGATTAGATCAAGCAAATGATTGTGGATCGTAGATTAGGTGGTTGAGGGTAGTAAATAATTTTGCAGGTGGAGTAAATGTTCGGTCCTTGTGAGGTTTTGACCAAAGGTTAAACTAGAATCATGTATTGACACTATTAGTCCCTTAACCTTAACTAACACTTATTCTTAATGCTTAAACACTTAATCACGTGTAACTTTCGTTAGTTAACACCAAGACATGATAAGAACAACTTGTGGTACTCCCCCTCGACCTTAGATCATAGTAAAATACTGAAAAATTAATTGTATTGGTCAAGGAGAGTAACCCGAAACACTTATGAATCAACACTTTTGATAAAAATGTATTTATTTTTGGTAAAATGCAAGTATAAAAAACAAAATATTTTTGAGAAATTTGAAAAACATTACTTTTCCTCCCCCTCAACACTTGTTTTAAATAATTGAAGACATTCTATAAAATAGTGTTGAAAGAGGTGGTTTATACTTGCATTTTTTTTTTTTTTTTTAAGATAAAAGACCAAAAATCTTTTTGAGTTTTTGATTGGTTTTATATTTTTGTATTTTGTTTTTGAAAAAAATATTTACAAAGATAGTTTTGATGTTTGACGATCAATTGTGTTTTAAAAACTTTTCCAGATCCTCTGGAGTCAAACATTGCATACCAATTTGGTGAACTAGACTAGCAAACCTTGATGGTGCTAAAGATTTGGTAAGTAAGTCCGCCAATTGGTACTCAGTCCCAACAAAATAAAGTTCAACGGTACCCTTTTCCACATGCTCTTTGATGAAGTGATATCGGAGATCGATGTGTTTGGATTTGCAATGATGTACGGTGTTGCAGGAGATAGCAATTGCACTTTTGGAATCACAGTAGATGGGAATCTTGTTGAATAGGTAGCCATAATCCTTAAGTTGTGATCTCATCCAAATGACTTGAGCACAACAGGCAGACATGGCTACATATTCAGATTCTGTTGACGACAGTGATGTGCAGTCCTGCTTCTTTGATTACCATGACACAAGTTTGTCTCCGAGAAACTGTAATCCACCAGATGTGCTTTTGCGTGTGTCTAAACATCCTGCATGGTCAGCATCTGAAAAAGCAATTAGTTCAAAGCCAGAATCCTTCGGATACCAGATTCCCAAGTTAATGGTTCCCTTTATGTATCGAAGGATTCTCTTGACCTCACTGAGGTGTTTTTCAGTTGGTTTGGACTGATAACGAGAGCACATGTAGACAGGAAATACTATATTAGGTCTACTAGCTGTGAGATACATGAGGGACCCAATCATACTTCTGTATTTGGTAGGGTCAACGAGAGTCCCATGTAAGTCAGCATCTAGTTTTGTGGTATAGCCCATCGGTGTATTATAAGTATCACTGGTCATCATTCCATGTTTCTTTAAAATTTCAAGAGCATCATGGACATTTCAAAATTATCTTTCATTAATTTTGCAAAATCATTAGAGTAACTTCTTTTTGTTGAGGCAAAAATGATGTCATCGACATATATTTGAACAACAAGTAAGTCCTCCCCGTAGGTTTTTGTAAATAGTGTTGGATCCACTGATCCTTTTGAAAATTTATTGGCCAGCAAGAAAGTGGACAGTTTGTCATACCACGCCCGTGGGGCTTGCTTGAGTCCGTAGAGTGCCTTTTTGAGTCGGTAAACGTGATTCGGACGCTCAGGATCAACGAAGCCTTCAGGTTGGCTAACATAAACTTCTTCACGGAGTTCTCCATTAAGAAATGCTGTTTTGACATCCATTTGGTAAACCACCATGTTCCTGTGTGCAGCATAGGCCAAAAAGATTCGAACAGCTTCATGTCTAGCCACTGGAGCAAAGGATTCAGCAAAGTCAAGTCCTTCTAGTTGAGAGTATCCTTTAGCTACCAGGCGTGATTTGTTACGTATGACAGTGCCTTCTGCATCAAGCTTATTCTTCCAGATCCATTTTAACCCGATGACAAAGACTCCGTCAGGTCTTTCAACTAATTCCCAGACTTTCAATCTTATGAATTGCTAAAATTCCTCTTGCATAGATTCAATCCAGTTGTCATAAGTCATTGCATCTTTAATGTTCTTAGGTTCTTCGTGACAAACTGTGAGTGCATAGATACAAGTTTCTCCATCCGTGTGAAGTCGTTGTCTTGTCATAATAGGTGCATCTGGATGGCCAATAATATGAACTAGTGGATGGTCTTGAGTCCATTTGTGTGTGGAAGGGTGTAGTTGATAGGTATCTCGCATGTTAGCAGGATCCAAATTGCGTGTTGACGACTCAGCTATGTCAGGAACAATAGGAGCCGGTGCAAACGGATTAAAGAACGCATCAGGATCTTGCTCTGCTGGTTGGGGAACTGATTGTGGTGTGGGATCTTCAGCTGAATGGTGGGAGTTAGAAACAGTTTGTTCTACTGTAGATGGTGATGCAATTGGAGGACCGTTTCTCTCAACACTTGTAGTAGTTTGTTGAGGTGAGTCTGGTACTGGAATATTTTCAGGTTGAGCAGCGGAATTAGGTGAGACCTCAGTAGAACGGTATACAATTGTATCATCAAATAGTGGAGCAAACAAGGTTTCCAATTCTTTGCGGTTGAGTGGCAATGGTTCAGCCGAAGATTCCGGAGAGTTAAGACGGTTGAATTCGGGTCCTAAGCTGTGTTGCTCAGAAGCCATTTGTGTGAGTTCATCAAAATTAGCGTGAATGGTTTCTTGAATTTCTCTTGTTCGACGATTCCAGATTCGAAAACCTTTAGAGTTTTCACAGTATCCAACGAACACTCCTATGTCAGCCTTTGCTTTAAGTTTACCTAAATCATCACGATCATTTTTCGGATAACAAAGTGCTCCAAATACATGAAAGTAATCGATATTCGGTTTTCTTTTGTGAACAATTTGATAAGGTGTTTTGCGATGGCGTCTTGTTATCATGGAACGGTTTTGGGTATAACATGCGGTTGAAACAGCTTCCGCCCATAAGTAATCTGGTAATTGAGCATTAATCAACATAGTTCTAGCAGCTTCCACTAACGTTTTGTTGCGTCTTTCAACAACTCCATTCTGTTCTGGGCTTCTAGGAATAGATGTTTGATGTTCAATTCCCACTTTCTCAAAATATGACCGAAGTGTCTGATTCTTAAATTCAGTTCCATTGTCAGTTCTGACTATTCGTACCATATTGCGTAACTGAACTTGAATTTTAGTGAGAAAGGTGATGATCATCGAAGGAGCCTGATCTTTACTTCGTAAGAAATAAACCCAAGTCCATCTGGAGAAGTCATCAACAATTACTAGTATGTAGCGTTTACCGTTGATACTTTGAACACGCATCGGTCCACACAAATCCATATGAAGCAGTTGTAAAACATGATTCGTACTTTGCTCAGGTTTTGAAGGAAAATAAGCGCGAGTACTTTTTCCTTGTTCACAGGCTGGGCATAAGTGATCTTTGGTAAAGCGGAATCTTGGAAATCCATCAACAAGTTTGTGACGAGCAAGGTCAGTCATTGTTTTGAAATTCAAGTGCGAAAGACGTTTGTGCCATAACCAAGAATTAGTCGATTCTGCTTTGGAGAGAAGACATATCGGAGATGTAGCAATCATATCTGACATTGATATTGTATAAAGATTAGAACCACGTGAGCCAGACATAAGATCGTTTCCTTGTAAGTCACGAACGAAACAGGTTTTCTCACGAAATGCAACTTCTAGATCTCCATCACAAAATTGACCGACTGAGAAAAGGTTGTGTCCAAGGCCTTCCACATAATAAACACGACTTATTTCAATGTTCCCACTGACATAGTCACCATATCCCATGATTAAAGCGTAATGATCATTCCCGAATCTGACAGTACCAATGAACTTTGAAACAAAGTTGTGTAACAGTTTAAGATTGCCTGTCATATGTCGGGTGCATCCGCTATCAACAATCCAGAGAACGATCTGTACCACCTGCATCACAAGAAGAAGATACGGATGGAACAGAAGTAAGGTTGGAACCCAAAGAAACTGCGGGTTCCTGTTGGTTAGAAACACAAGTATTCAATAATTTAGGAATCCATTTAAAGTCTGGTTTGTGTTGTAACCAACGTTGCCAATTCCAACTAGTTCTTGCTTTCTTATTGTTATATGCACTAGTAGGTGGCTGATTCCTAGATTTGTTCTCGGCACCTATGGGGGTAACTTCAACATCATTAGAATCCGTAGTAGACGGCTTTCCTAAGTTAGACTTAGAGGCAGTAGTGGGCCTAGAAGGAATGCGTGTCCTACGTTTCTTATGACGATTAAGAAGAGAATTAGCTATACATTTTGTATGATCACCAGATGATACGCTTTTACGACAAAACACACAAGATGCATTAATATTCAAAACATTCAAAGGTTCATCATTCGTTACATTTAGATTTTGATTACAATTTGCCAGATTAGAATCTAAATCTGATGCAACATGAATTTTATTCAAGTTCCTAAGTTGGTCTTCTACTTCTTGAGCTTCTAGGTGTCCTAACTTACATTGCAAGATCCTATTCTTCTTCTTACTTTTTCGCTTGGGTCTGCTAACGCTAGTAGTGGAGACTAGTCCTGTAGAAGTGGAGTTAACAACATTAGTGTTTTGAACAACCTTTCCTTTATCAGTTTTGTCTACGTGATACATTCCTGGTGCTATTACCATGGTGTCAACGAACTTTCCTTTTTGAATTAGCTTGATTTTCTCTTTCAAATCAATGATGATGTGATTTTTGTCCTGAATTTCAGACTCAAGTAAACCATTGCAATATTTGATGTCATCGCGGTTTTGTTGCCATTCGGTGTTTTCAATTTTTAAATCCGCAATTTCTTTTTCGTATCGGAGACACAGACCTTTTAAAGACTCGTTGTTTTTGCAAATCTGACAAGGGTTTGAAACATTTTGACTTTGAAACTTCAATTCCCTTTCAAGACTTTTAGCTTGACACCATTCAAGCCTTTGATTGAGTTGAAAAATTTCTTTTGAAAATTGTTTTGTCACATCATCATTTTTAATTCTCAACTTATCATTTTCCTGTTTAAGTGTCTCAATTTCCTCATTCAACAAGTTATTATCAACACAAAGATCATCCATAAGCATAGAAGTACCAGATTTATAGAGATCATTCATGATAACAGACAAAATATCAGCATTGAGAACTTGTTCCAAGAGTCGATCAACATCATTTTTTAAAACTCTATTTCTTTGCTTTTGAACCAAAATGTCATTTTCAGTTGCATTGAAAACGTTTATCATATTTTTGACCTCCTTTTGAAGCTCCTGATCCCAACGTGTAGCACATAGACGGAGGTGTTGAACAATTGGCTTCATTTGTTTTTGAAAAATATCTCTCTTTTCTCGCTCGTAAGCGGATTGAAAAGTTTCAATTTTTATTTCAGAATTACGTTCAATTGTTTCCTCCAAAATTTCAATGTCTTCCATAAAAGTTTTGAAGTAATTTAGGACACGACAAGTTTTTGGTAATGGTGTAAGTTCACTGGATGATGGTAAAGGACCATTTATTTGTGCTACAGTTTGGACAGGGGCCGCATTATGAGATGAAACATATGACTCTTCGATAAACCATGATTTCTCAGGTAAGTCCTTTTGAGTAACAAAAGATTTAGAAAGAGGTGGAGCTTTTGAGTAGTCATATGGTGTCCAATATTGAACATAACTCATTTTTGATCGACTCTCGTCTTCAAGTTCTTCTTCTTCCTCAGTATCAAAAACAACAGCATGCACAATTGTATTATCAAACATATGATCAATACTGTAAATCTTGGGATTTTCTTTAAATGCTGTGTGTAGAAACATTGATTTGAAATCGCAAAGTGCAAATCCTTTATCGGGTCTCGGTTTTAAAGCAAATTTCTGAATTGTTGTGACAGAGTTCCCGTGTTTGTAAACAATGTGACAAAATTCTTTGAGTTGTTTTTCAAGATCAACAATACCACCAAGTAAGTCATCTATATACTTCCTTTTTCGTGTTTTATGTTCACAAAACACCTTTTTGCAATTTGACAATTCTGTTTCTGTTTTTGAAAGGTCTCTTTGAAGACGTTCAACTTGCATTTTCAATTCACACTTCTCATTTTCAAGTTTCGAAATCAACTTTCCGTTTGACTCAATTAAATCTTGCATTTTACGTTAAAGATCTTGTTCTTTGTTGTAAGAATCTTGAAAAGCTTTTTCAAAACTTTTTGCATGTTTAATCTTGTCTTCCTGATTAGAAAGCTGAATTTTATAACACTCAATATCTCTTGCAAGTGCTGCATTAGTTTCTTTTAAAACTTTGTTTTTCTCGTTGCATTTTGCAATTAGCAATTGTTGAGCATTCAGTTGTTTAGATAACATTATGAGGTCAGGGTCTGGATCAAATGATGGTTCATGTTGTTCTAAATGATCATGTTTATCATACTCAAGAGGATCATCAAATGAAACAACTGTGTCATCATCGAATATGACAACTGTGCTTATTTGTTCATCTTTTTGAGATGATGAAGATGATTTAGATGGAACAACTTGCGCCATATCTGATTCAGAAGCAGAAGGTGATACTATTTCATGTATAAGGCATGCTTTATGGTCATGTACCTGAGACAAGCCGTCAGTGTCATACACTGGACCTGAATCATTAAGTTGAAGTTCCTGCATGTTGGCCATAAGCATCACAGCAGCATTGGCTTCCAGATCTTCCATGTCATCATCGTTGTTCACATTTGCCATGAAGTTGTTATCCTGTTCAGGGAAATGTCCATCTTTTTCATCTTGAAGAGCCATGAGTAATGCCTGCTTGTGAAACTTACTACCCCGAGTTCTCGGTTTGGGACATGCTGTAGCAATATGACCTTGTTCCTTGCAGTTATAGCACCATACTGCATTCCCTGAGTTGGAGTTTCTTGTTGCAACTGGTTCAGACCTTTGCTGAGAAGATCCTGAGTTGTTCCTGAACCCTCCATTGTTACTAAACCTCTGACTATTCCCATAATTTCCTGAAGAACTTCCTGAACCAGATCGACCATAGCTACGATTCTGAATTTCCACTCTTCCATCATTAACAACAGCTTGATTCCTTGTGTTAGAAGATGAACGTTGACGGTTGTTTGTTTTGTTGGAGAATTTGCTGAAAACACGAGCAATAAGAGCAAGTCCCTGATTCAACGTATTAAAGTCATCATCGTCATCATCATTGGAGTTGGAGTAGTACACAGCATCATTGTTGTTTGACGGAACAAGTTGAGTAGAAGAATCTTGTGGAGATGAATCATAAGGGACCATTTGGTTCGAGTTGGAAGATTGTGGATAACTAAAGTAGTTTTGCTCTTGAACGTATGCATGATTTGACATTGGTGGTGGAGCATATAGAGATTGAGCTACGAGAGCCAAAGAATTTGGTGTTGGTGTTGGTGTGTATCCTCCTCGTAAAGCTCTATCTTTTTCCACTTCAGGTTCATGGTGTTTCAGAAAATCATACAACAAACCATATGGAGCATCATGAAGATTCTTCATTTGACGAACAAATGTCACATATTTATGCCAATCGGGGCCAAGACTACCAACAAATTTGGAGTTCACCGCGATCCTTGGTACTGTGATTTTGTGACGTTCCAGATCATTCACCACATTTGTGAAACGATGATAATAGGATTCAAGGGACTCTCCTGGTTTAATTGTGATGTCAGTGTATTCCATGTAGAGTTTGGATTCCATATCATCTTTGTTCAATTGAGTGCCTTCCATGAGGAGATGAACATGTTCCCACATAGCTTTGGCTGTTTTCTGAGCATCGACACTTCGATAAATTGGATTTGGTATTCCTTGAAGTATATAAGCCATTGCATACTCATCAGCTTCACGATGTAATTTCTGTTCTTCTGTGAGTTGAGATTCTGGAAGAGGTCGATCACCAGGAGGACGTGGAGGATCAGCAGTTGGATCACCAGCTTCAAATCTTGTTGGCCACTCAAATGGTCCTTCAAGTATCACTTGCTTCAAGAATTTCCCATGAGGTTTCTTTAATTCAAGGAATCATAAGAATCGACTTGACCATTGGACATAGTTCCCAGGTGTTAGCATTGGAGGTGTTTCAAGTGATCCTGCCTCATGTCGGGATTGTTGAGTTGTAATAACTTCACACATTCTGTTAAACCAGTGAGGTTGTTTGGAGGAAAACTGAGTGTTTTGTTGTGGCACTTGATATGGTTGTTGTTGAGGAATGATCTGATGTTGTTGCATCATTAGGTAATGATGTAGTGGATTGTATGTTTGTTTTTGAGAAGTTTGTTGATACATTTGGTGCGGAAGGTATTGTTGTTGCTGATACTGCTGATGTTGATGTTGCTAATACTGCTGATGTTGATGTTGCTGAGAATGAGGGAAGTAGTGATTAGGTGGTTGAGACATCTTAAAACACTTGTGTAGAAATGGATCTTTGTAGAAGATTGAAATGCACGTTCCTTTGATTAAGTCAAAATTCCTTGGGGTAAGTAGAATCTTACGCGTAACTTTTAATCTTACGCGTAAACTGTTAAGTTATGCGTAAAGAGTTAGTTATGCGTAAACAATAAGTTTAGGCGTAAGTTTACTCTTTACGCGTAAGCTTTGGCTTATGCGTAAGTTTAGACTTATGCGTAAGGTTATACAACCAAACAAATCTTCCAAACTTATCCAAGCTTGAAAGATATACGAAGTCGAAGTAATCCACTAACTTGTCCAAGCTAGGGAAGTACTGAGTCACCGGAACACAAGGAGAAGATCTTTGCTGAAGATTAAGCGTAGAATCTGAAACTTACGCGTAAGATAGACTTATGCGTAAATTTAAGGCGTAGGATCTGTCTTGTGCGTAGGAATTCACACTTACATGTAGAAAGTGACTTTACTCGTAGGTTTTATGGCGTAGACTTCCAAGTAACGCGTAAAAACAGGGTTTTGACCAGAGTTATGCGTAAGAAAAGGGTTTTGACCTTAGTTACGCGTAAGAAAAGGGTTTTAGGCCAAAAGTTATGCGTAAAAAGGACAGAAAGTACTGTTGACAGCTATAGAATCGTACTATGCACCAAAGTTACGCGTAAACTGGTCAGAAACTTGAAAAATCTCAAATTTTTGAAGAAAAAATGCTTAAAAATAAGGTACTTTTGATCAAATAACTTCACCAATACTTAGAAAACACTAACTATTGAAGATTTTTGCTACTAAAACTAGTTTTCCAATATCAAAGAAGCTATAAAACCTAAAAAAAAAACCTTAAAAATCACAACTTTATGCAAAAAACTAAGCTTCATATCACTATATCAACCTTGAAACTTGTCCAAGCTTCAAGATTTGAGTAAAAGAAACAAAGAAAAATGCAAAAAGATGAAAAATAAGCACCAAATCCCCACGTTGAAACAAAGAAACACACTTCAAACTCTAGTAGGCGAATGATACCACTTGTTAGGTCACCATTTTGTAAACACAAGTATGATATAGAAAGAAATAAGATGAGAAAAGAGATTGGTTGATTATGAGACAATATGAAAGGTGAAAGTGCAAGAGTTTCCTTAAGATAATCAAATAACCAACAAACTAAATGTTTACATAAGCTCTCTATTTATAAGGAAGGAGTTAGGGCAACACTCCCTTCCTTCCTTATCTCTTAATTCGTGGGCTTTAAGGCCCATAGGGCTTTAACACATAAGCCTTGTAACATAAACTAAATGAAATAAATACTAAAGCAACCTATTACAAAATGTAATGACCGAGACTTGACTAAATACAAAAGTATGATCCCAACAGAAAGTCTCCTAAACTAAGTATAGAGGTGAGGGATGATTCTTTTTGTATTTTTATTTTTTATAAAAGCAATAAAATCTCGGGTTTTTTGAAAGAGTGGGTGGAATTAGTTGCTATCCAACTAACCCAATTAACTAAGATGCAATCAAAATAAAATGACAAAAATGAAAATAAATCTAATTAAACTAGTTGTGTAAACAATGATGGGGAAAGTTGTGTTTACTTAGGTTTCATTACTCCCTAGATATCTTTTACAGGTTGATAGCTTATTACAATTGCATGGAAGACGGGTCGTATTCCTTAATACTAGTCGTAGGACCGTGTACAATATTCCCTAACTCTATAGGATCCAACTTCACTCCTATGTCGAGCTGTTAGAAGCTCCTAACATGGGAACATTAGAATTCTCCTACGCATTAAATACAACCAGAAATCATTGTACACCTCTGATCATGTTTCTTAAGACGTTCAAGCATGTTACCAATGGAAGTCTGCCAGTTTTCTTAAGCCTAACATCGAATACAATCATCCGTAACAACTATAAACAAACAATCAACCCATAATTAACATCTAGGTTTCACTACATCTAAGCAAACACAAAAGAGATCTAGCCGAGCATGTTACATTGAAGACAAGTGTAAGATATATTCAAGCAACACATAGACATATTGATTGAATTGAAAGAGTACTTATCTCAAATTGACATGAAAAGTTCAAAGGGTTGAAACCCTTGAAAAAGCTGGAAAAATTAAACCTAGGGTTTCTTCCTCAAAGTTGCACCCTAATGAATGAAATTTGGAAAACTTTATATAGATTATAAAGGGTGACGGCGTCAAGAAGAAATCTTTGACGCCGTCAACTCGCCGCCCATAATGAAATCAGATTGCCTAGATCCACTTTTGACGCCGTCATGTGTAATTTTGTTCTGGGCTGTCACTAATACTTGGACCATGACGGCCTTGGGTGACGCCGTCATCTCCTTAGTACAAAATTTTCTGGATCGTCACTTGTATCATCCACTTCCACCTCTTGTATTACTCTTGACGCCGTCATGTAGAATCTTGTGACGCTGTCAGATACTGTTCCCAGCAAGGAAAATTAAGACTTTGCCGTTTTCTTCACTTTTATGCTCCAAAAACGTCCAAAATGCTTCCTTTTTCAGATTTCACTCCAAAAGTACCTAAAATGACAAAAGGAACGATTTAGGGCAATATTTGATCAAATAAATTCGAATTCGGGCTTAAATGACCCCTTAAAAACGGTTCATTTTTCGCCTCATCAACATGATTCAATCAATAGTATATATAATATTATATTATAAAAAAACCCGACCAAATTGTCAATTAGCTCTCTCCCTGATAATGAAAATACCAGTTTGGGTAAAGAAAGTCAAAACACAATATTTTCCAGAAATATGAGATATTACCGGGTCGTTTTAACTAAATAAGATGAACCATGTACGTACGTCGGACGTTCACAAACATAAATGAATGGACGCGAATTTTGTTCATGTCCGTTCACTTAATAAATAAACGAACATAAAAGAACTTACCAAACGGTTCATGAAATGTTCACTAAACGTTCATTTTGTTTATAGTCCTACTTACGGGATTCTAAAAGGCCGGGAAATACTAATTTGAAATTTAAAGCCTAATTTATGTTTCTTAAGTCATAGATGACTAAAAATAATTTTATTTTTTTGACTTTTATTTTATTTGTTATGAATTAAAAACAAATTTAAAGTAATTAAATTATTAAAATATTAAACTGACGAATAAAATACAAGAAAAATTTGCAATAATTACTTAAAGTATTGAAGTTTGAAGGAACAATAAAAGTGAGAAAACAACTTATATAAATAAGCTGTAATAAGCTTAAAAGGATAAATAAGCTAAAAGGGTAAAAAGTTTGGTTAAATACAATACTATGTAGGAGTATAACCAAAAAAGTCCCAAGGGCAAGTGGTAAGGGTGTGGTGTGTTGAGGCATTCAAAAGGTTGAGGCTGGTGAGGTCTCGGGTTCGAGCCTATGGTTCCCCTTGATTTCCCAGCTTCCCTTTTTATGTTTTTAACAAAACTTTTTGATAAGATATTTCTAATCAACTTTCCCTCCAATATGACATGAGAAATACTCAGTTTAAGATTGATTATTTTATAACAAGATTGCATAAAACATAATAAATTACAACACATTTAAATGCATAAAACATGTACATTGCATTACATAATACTAGTATTGTTAAATTACATTCCATAAGTGACCAAACTAAATAAGACATCATAACTAACATTAGTAATACTTACATGTTCCTGGTAAAGTACCCCCATCAATGTGTGATTCACAACACACATCCAAAACAAGTTATATACTAAAATGGGGTATGCAAAAAAAAGATCAAATGTACTTCCAGAACATCAAGAATCAAATACAGAATTAACTTAGCAAAGATGAAAAACGGGATAGACATTGTCTTGAAAATCAAATCCATTGAAATCAACCTTTAAATGTATAAACTTGAATCTGATCAATTTCTCAAAGTCGAAAGAGCATTGTTTGGCAAACATCCTCCACCTTCCAAGCACACTAATAGTTGCAGGCATCTCCGGCTCCTCATTCTCGGACTCCATAGTCATGAAACACTGAACACCACGATGTTTCATGAGTACCTTACGGTATGGGTGGATACGATGGTAGAGCAGGAATTCTTCCGGGATTTCCTGCAGTTGTTTGTAGTAAGTAAATATTTTGTTTCAACGACTTAAACAAATGTAAACAATATTTATGAAGGCATATATACGTACAAGTTTCTAAAGCAGTAGAATTGCTGAAAAACTTTTATAGAATGAATGCCCTTCACCAAAGTGGTCTCGATGTGAAGGCCATTGGCAAATATGTTTCATTCAATTGTCATCTACAAAGAATTGTTTTAATTTTTATTAATAAATAAATCACTGACAATAATAATTTGGAGTATGAAAGTATATCATAACTTTTTACCTCTTTTGGTATCTAACAAACCAGGCTGAACCATTAGCAAATTGGTGGCACCAAGGAAACGCGCGTCTGTACTTAGACTACCGTCACTTTTGAAGCCGGTAAGCAATAACTCTGTAGCGCGTTTCCTTGTGAAGATGATTGTCATTCCAGCTTCTAAACCTAACACTTCTTCAGTGTGGTTCCAGTCATCCATGTCCAATTCATACACATTCTGGCCGTTGGCTCCTCCCGCTTGAACAATATTCACATTCACGTCAAAGTTGATGCCGTCTCCTTGGATTCTGATTTGGCGTGCATTACCTTCTCCATTAAGGAATGCAGCAGGTAGTGTCTACAAATAGTTTTTAATACTAACCTTATTAGTACATAAAAATTAAACATTCATTAAGTTATGAAATCACACATTTGATGTAAGATTAATTAATTATCAATATCTAATACCTGGATCTCATCATAGAAGTCAAAAACACGAGACTAGTACCTTGAAAACCGACCGGCATTCATGTTGTACCCACCAAATTCTGTTCCATCTTGATTGTATCCTATGACATAGAAGTAGTCGTCACCTTCCTCAACAAAATGCAATGTTCTAACATCCCGATTAAGGTTTGCCAAAGCAAATACCCTCCACCTTTCACCGCTTAACTGTATGGGGCCGTCAGTTTCAGTCTGTAATGTCACTCTGAAACGAACCCTCTCTGCACTAGTGATGTAGATTGCCCTCCTTCCATTGAAACATGATGTCCCGTACACGAATGGTAGTTCCTGAAAACATTTCAATAATGTATTTGACATTTACTAAATGAACACTTATGGTATATAAATTCATTAAGGCCTATGTGTGCGATTACCTGCGACTCTGGATACGTGTTTGGGTTTAACCTAACAACAAATTCAGTAGCCATGTTTCTACACAAAAACAGAGCATATGTTAAGGTAATACATTGTTTATACTATAAAATTCAAACACAAATAAAATCTTTTATGTATCAGAAAGAAATAATTACGCCGGGGTCGCATTTTTTGTTAACTGGCAACCTATACATTTCGATCCTCACTTGCTAATCAACATTTGCTAATGAAACTCAAATGGATTAACACGCAATTAATTTAACATTCTACCTTTAAAGTAATTCTATATATACATACTGAACCTGATCGAAGCCCACTCATTCCTACAGGCCATTACAAAACGAACCCGACCGAAACCAACTCATTCCTAAAGGTAATACATTGTTTATACTTGACAAATATAACTCAAATTCATATCAATTTTATACCAATTTTATACAATTCCTACTGAATTATTTTTGAGTCAAATAACCAATTTTATACTACAACATCAACCTATTCAATATGTACAATTATCCCCTAAAGAATCAACAATCTCTCATAAGTTATCTTATAACTAATCAACACAGTTACAATACTTGACAAATATAACTAACATACTCTTAGATTCTAATTTTCTAGGATTTCAACAGTTTTTTATAGGCAACCCTACATGTAGGTTCTTATGATTCAAATATTGATTAAAACCATTTCACACAAATAAGTTTAAACTTCAAGAAAATGAATAAAGTAGTCAATCAGACCAATACGTATAATGTAAACTCATGGATACATTATTAGCAACTCGGTATATATAAATTACTTCAAACAAGATGCAAAAAAGGGAAATAAAAAAATTGACTTTGATGTTGATCAAAAATCGAAAAAACCTAACCTGTGGTAGTTCAGAGGAGTTGGGGATGACGGTTCCTTTGCCTATGTGTGTTTTTGTGAATAGTAATGGTGTGGTAACCAAATGGCCGGA
This sequence comes from Artemisia argyi, assembly GCA_030686995.1. Lineage (NCBI taxonomy): Eukaryota > Viridiplantae > Streptophyta > Magnoliopsida > Asterales > Asteraceae > Artemisia > Artemisia argyi. The sequence goes on from CM060676.1 coordinate 84,437,064, forward strand.
TTTTCTTTTTACGTGAGATATATTGGGAGATACAATGGCATCATTGCTTCATAGACTATACACGCAAAAAAATTTTTGTCAAAGTGGTAGATGTATTTTAAAAAAAAATAATAATAATAATAAATATTAAAAAAAAATAATCAATATAAAAAATTAATATTAATAAAAAAAAATTTCAAAATCAGACGTTCACAAACATAAAAGAACGGCCGCGACTTTTGTTCATGTTTGTTCATTTATCTAAACTAACGTAAAATATTGTTCATGTTCGTTCACTTAATTACTAAATAAACGAACATAAACGAACTTTTACCGAATGGTTCATGAAATGTCGGGAAAACGTATAAAAATGTCGGGATTCTAAAATGACGGGAAAACGTTGGGAAAACGTATACAAACTGACTGAAAAGGACAAAGACGATCGAAAACGGACGAAAACGTATCGAAACATATGGAAAAGGACTAAAAGGTGTACGAAAGTAAGATAATGTATGAAAATGGCTGAAAACGTTTAGAAACGACTAGAACGGACAAATATTTACAAGGCTCGGGTTACCGACTTACAGTGCCCAACTTGTCTAACGACACCCTAAAGATAGTATCACACAGTCTTCAACATAGTATATATGACTTACAATGCCGAACTTATTTAACAAATCGGTGCAACTGATGCGTGGGAATTGCACCAGGCTTTTCCTCTCGAGGGATCTCGAGAAGCTTACAACCCCCACCAGGCAGTGTACCTGATCGTTGTAGTATAGTATAGTGACAAGTACCGGGGGATTCAACGTTCAACTCAGGAATAGTGTCGCTAGAATTAGAAAGCCTAAAAACTAGGTCTTGAGGTGAGGGATGATTCTTTTTGTATTTTTATATTTTTATAAAAAGCAATTAAAATCTCGGGTTTGGAAGAGTGGGCGGAATTAGTTGCTAATCAACTAACCCAATAACTAAGATGCAATCAAAATAAAATAACAGAAATGTAAATTAAGCTAATTAAACTAGTGGTGTGAACAATAAATGGGGAAGTTGTGTTTACTTAGATTTCATTACTCCCTAGATATCTTTTACAGGTAGATAGTTTGTTATAGTTGCGTGGATGACGGGTTATATTCCTTAATATCAATCGTAGGGTGGCGTACGTACTTCCCCATCTCTATAAGCTCCTACTTCACTCCTATGTTGAGTCTGCAAGAAGCTCCTAACATGGGATCACTAGAATTCGCTCATGTATTAAATACAACCATAAAAACCTAGTACGCATTGGTTCATGTTTTTTAAGACGTTCAAGCAAGTTACACAATGGAAGTCTGCCAGTTTTCTTAAGCCTAACATCGAAATCATTCATCTATAACAACTATAAACAAGCAATCAACCCATAATCAATATCTAGGTTTCATTACATCTAAGCAAACACACAAGAGATCTAGCCTAACATGTTAAAATCAAGACAAGCTTAAGATATATTCAAACAACACATAGACATATTAAATGAATTGAAAGGATACTTATCTTAATTGAACATGTAAGGATTCAAGGGGTGAAAACCCTTGAAAATACTGTTAAAATCGTGCTAGGGTTTCTCCAAGTCGTTCCTAAAATTGTCCTCCTCTAATGAATGAAAATTACAAAACTATATATAGATTTTCCAAGGTGACGACGTCAAGAAGGAAATTCTGACGCCGTCAACCCGCCGCCAATAATAAAATCGGATTGCCTAGATCCAGATCTGACACCGTCAAGAGTAGTTTTCCTGTGGGTCGTCACGTATTAAGGGACCATGACGGCCTATGGTGACGCCGTCATGCCCTAGTGCAAACACATTCTGGACAATCATGGACTCCATTCTCTTCACCTCTTGTTTTTCCTCTTGATGTCGTCATTAAGAAGCAAGTGACGCCATCAGGTACTGTTCCCAGCAAGGAAAATTAAGACTTTGCCGTTTTCTTCACTTTTATGCTCCAAAAACGTCCAAAATGCTTCCTTTTCCAGAATTCACTCCAAAAGTACCTAAAATCACAAAAGGAACGATTTAGGGCAATATTTGATCAAATAAATTCAATTCCCGGGCTTAAATGACCCCCTAAAAACGGATCAATTTTCGCCTCATCATATACCCTTACACTTGAGATTTGCTTGTCCTCAAGCAAATGCGCTTTTATTCTAATCAAAATACAAGTTAGGGGTCATTTAACACTAATATAAAAGTAATTACAACAAATAATCGTTCCACTAAAGACCAAAGACAAGCACGGAGGTCATATACTAGCACCTCACAAATAGTGTTTAGATACTCACATCTCTCGGGAGTAATAAAGTATATATCACAATATGGAAATGGAAAACATCTCTCACTACCTGTCATAGAAAAATAGATTACCATAGGCTTGGGAAATGATCAAACCTCCACCACATGGCGTAAGCACCTAGGATAAACTATCGAAGAGGTCTTTCAAAAGGGTTATAACGTTAGGTGTAGGGATATGGAATACACGGTTTTGTTGGATATAGGCAATCTTTACTAGTGGCGAGTTAATAATCTTGGTTAATTGCATGTACAATATGGTGTTGCTAAGCCAAGACTACACTCGACTTAAGCTAATAAATCAAAAATAACGAAAACATAAAATAAACATAAAATGAAACGGGATGGTAGTCCGTATGTTTTTTTCTGTTTTCTTTTTCTATTTTTTTTCTTTTTCTTATTTTTTCGATCTTTTTTTTTTTTTTTTTTTTTTTTTTTGCATACACTCTTACCCTACCATCCAAAATAATACATCATAGGGAATGTACATTCCCCTTACACTTGAATTTTTTCATACTTTACAATAGACTAATCTAATGACTCAAATTAAGATAATCAAAACACTTGGAGTACTTTTAAGATTAACGCACATATGGGGGTATAATATGATGTTCTTCCCCATTTCTCGATAACATTAGTACTTTACCCATGAGTCCCAATTGTCCCAAAACAGTATGTACAAGGATATGACTCGACTTAGCAACCATGTAATCAATTAGATAATTAACTAAGGGTTTAAACAAATAACAATAATGCACTAAAGATGAGTGCATACACGGAAGGCTAAGGTGATTTGGGTGTACGTTTAAGTGGGGTGTAACAAATTCTTCCTTTAAGTAAGATGCTTAAAGTTAGAAACGAAAAGATAGGCTCGGAGGGGTATACTAGGGGTTTCGTGTACTAAAAATGAGTACAACACTAAGGGTGTGGGAAAAATTAGTTGACTTAACTAGCCAAGTAATATGACTTAAATGGTCAAGTAATTATGATACGGGTTTAAACACAAGGGTTATCCTAATGCCTCTTATCATGTAGTAAATCCTACTACACGAATGTAGTCTCACTAGAAGTCTCGGGTAGCATCACTAACGCAAGTTCTAGAATCTAAATGCTACTGGTACACTCATAAGCACTAATAGTAAATGCTTTTCCTATCAAATCTAAAGGCGAACCTCACGTATTTGGGTGGAAAATTTTTCTGAATGGTACGGTTTTGTGCTAGTCATACGATCTCCTATCCATGAGACACTTGCTATGGCTAAAGTTTCACTCCTAAATGTTGTAAAAAAATTTAAATTTGGCGCTAAAATTACACTAACAAGTATTTCTCATAGTTTTATTACACACCTACCATTAAACAAACAAACTCAAGTGAAAGTGTATCCTATAAGGTATCATCATTTACCCTCCCCTTACACTTAGGATGAACATTGTCCCCAATGTTCAATTAAAGAATGTAAAAGTAAAATAGGTAAAAGAATGAAATCAAATACTCCCCTGATTCGTTCGGTGTGGATAGTACGGTAACAAGGTTAGATCTTCCTCCAAGAAAATGAACAATCAAAGCTTCCCTTCAAGAATATAAATCATCTTCTTGTCATATATAACTTGTTAAACCTGAGAAAACAAACAAGGCTACCTCGCGTAAAATCGGCGGCAATCTATTTATACTAACAAATCCTAGAAAACATTGTAAGAAATAATGCTTGTGGAATGAATGTTCGCAGATTTCTTGGAGTTTATAAAAATAAAGATTCAACAAAAACTTTAAGACTCCGTTATAAAAACAAAACTAGCAAAGTTTCAAGAATTTTACACATGACGCCGTCAGGAATTTCTTCCTGACGCCGTTAGAAGTGACCTGCAGAAATCTTTATGTTAAGTTTCTGGAAAATTTCTGGAAAACTTATGTCCTACTTCCTTGAAAATCCTGCAAAACATCATTATGACTCGATACAAGCATTTGACTCTAACAAATACGAATATACATGTCCATTTAATATTGTGGAGAATCATGATCAATTTTGTTTCTTAAAAAACATCTTTGGGGTTTCCCCTTATACTTACCTTTTGCGAAATACCTTTGTATAAAGTTAAGACAAAGCCAAACGACAAAATAAAGTATTCTCACCATTTTAGTTTGAAACATGATCTACCAACAATAAAAATAAAGCATGCATACGGAAACAAATAACAATCAAACAATTAAAAATCACACAAAGCATGGGTTGCCTCCCAAGAAGCGCTTTTCCTTATTTACGAGTCTTGTAGCTAGACTCAAGGTCATGGGCTATTGTGTGTCGCTTATGCTCACATACCCAAGGGTGAGCCATCTAAAAGTCGCCTCATCTTTCTTATAATCATCACTTAACTCTAAACATCCACGATAATACCTTTTATTCTTTTCATGAGGATATTTAAGCCCTTTTCTTTTATCATTCTCACTTAGCATTTCTAGAGGCGGATACCTACTACACTTCTCCATGGAAAAATCCTTGAACCTAGGGTGTGCACGGGGCATTTGGTAGACAAAATCTTCATCCCCATCCGAGAATATAATTAACCCTTCCATAAGTTTTTCATCAAGGTTGGTCAACCTTTTGAAAGGTTTTCCAAACACAACTTGGGTTAACTTACTATCGATAAATTCTCCTAGATTTTCCATAACCATGAACTCAACAAGATAAACAAAGCTTCCTACGAATACATGCAATGTCATTGCCCTAGCAATAATGTTATCTCCTTTGTATTCTAACTCATCTACCATGATTTTATTATATTCACTACGCGAGATTATGTTCATTGGGAGAGATGAGTTAAGGTAGGCATCAAAGCTCCTAAATCCAATCTTATAAGGAAATTGCATATTGAATGAGCTATCACTCTCAATCCTTGTTCTAGGGTCGACATACCTAAGAGGGTTAACTTCATCTTTCATCCTATCTTCATTAATCACATTACCATCATCTAGATCCTCATCGGAGTCTGAATAGTAAAAAGGACTAGCCCTATGGTCATCATCATGGTCAGACTCCTCCATTTCAGAATTATTGTCAAAGTGGTGGTTAGGCGATAGGTTAGGTGGGTTCTCATTTTCCAATAAAGGGATTGGGGCGGGCATTTGGAAAATCCTGCGACGAAAAACACGAATAACAAGAATCAAACGATCAATGTTATTGTTATCCATCGAGATAGTTTACGAACAAAGGAAACAAAGAAATAAGATAGACTAAAGAAAACCTAAAAATAAAAATAAAATCTTACTAGAAAGGAATCTAACAAGTAGAACTAATAAAAAGAAATTCTAACCTAGACAATAACTATTTCCCCGGGCTGCGGCGCCAAAAACTTGATGCGTGGGAATTGCACCAGGCTTTACATCTCGAGGGATCTCGAGAAGCTTACAACCCCCACCAGGCAGTGTACCTGATCGTTGTAGTATAGTATAGTGACAAGTACCAGGGGATTGATCGTTGAAGTCAGGAATAGTGTCGCTAGGATTAGAAAGCCTAAAAACTAGGTTTAGAGGTGAGGGATGATTCTTTTTGTATTTTTATATTTTTATAAAAAGCAATTAAAATCTTGGGTTTGGAAGAGTGGGCGGAACTAGTTGCTAATCAACTAACCCAATAACTAAGATGCAATCAAAATAAAATAACAGAAATGTAAATTAAGCTAATTAAACTAGTGGTGTGAACAATAAATAGGGAAGTTGTGTTTACTTAGATTTCATTACTCCCTAGATATCTTTTACAGGTTGATAGTTTGTTATAGTTGCGTCGATGACGGGTTATATTCCTTAATACCAATCGTGGGGTGGCGTACGTACTTCCCCATCTCTATAAGCTCCTACTTCACTCCTATGCCGAGCCTGCAAGAAGCTCCTAATAAGGGATCACTAGAATTCACTCATGCATTAAATACAACCATAAAAACCTAGTACGCATTGGTTCATGTTTCTTAAGACGTTCAAGCAAGTTACACTATGGAAGTCTGCTAGTTTTCTTAAGCCTAACATCGAAATCATTCATCCGTAACAACTATAAACAAGCAATCAACCCATAATCAACATCTAGGTTTCATTACATCTATGCAAACACACAAGAGATCTAGCCTAACATGTTAAAATCAAGACAAGCATAAGATATATTCAAACAACACATAGACATATTGAATGAATTGAAAGGATACTTATCTTAATTGAACATGAAATGATTCAAGGGGTGAAAACCCTTGAAAATACTGTTAAAATCGTGCTAGGGTTTCTCCAAGTCGTTCCTAAAATTGTCCTCCTCTAATGAATGAAAATTACAAAACTATATATAGATTTTCCAAGGTGACGGCGTCAAGAAGGAAATTATGACGCCGTCAATCCGTCGCCCATAATAAAATCAGATTGCCTAGATCCAGATCTGACGCCGTCAAGAGTAGTTTTCCTCTGGGCCGTCACGTATTAAGGGACCATGACGGCCTATGGTGACGCCGTCATGCCCTAGTGCAAAAACATTCTGGACCGTCATGGACTCCATCCTCTTCACCTCTTGTTTTTCCTCTTGATGTCATCATTAAGAAGCAAGTGACGCCGTCAGGTACTGTTCCCAGCAAGGAAAATTAGGACTTTGCCGTTTTCTTCACTTTTATGCTCCAAAAACGTCCAAAATGCTTCCTTTTCCAGAATTCACTCCAAAAGTACCTAAAATCACAAAAGGAACGATTTAGGGCAATATTTGATCAAATAAATTCAATTTTGGGCTTAAATGACCCCCTAAAAACGGATCATTTTTCGCCTCATTAGCAACCCATGCATTTCCGGTGATAATGACTAATTCACACATGGTGGGTCATGGGTATTAGGTTATAACGGGTAACATTCATTAATTGGTATTTGACATCATATGGGCATTGGTTTATAGTTTCTTAGAGTGTCATGTTACGACATGATTCAATTAATAGTATAAATACTATTATATTATGAAAAACGTGACCATAAACAAAATTTTACCAAACGGTTCAAGAAATGATCACTGAACGTTCTGTTTATTTATAGCCCTACTTACGGGATTCTAAAAGGCCGGGGAATATAATATGAAATTGAAAGCCTAGAAATGCAAATTTATTTTTCTTAAGTCATAAATGACTAAAAATAATTTCATTTTTTTGACTTCTATTTTATTTTTTATGAATTAAAAACTAATTAAAAGTGATTAAATAATTAAAAATATTACACTTATAAAGAATACACAAGAAAAAATTTGCAATAAATATCTAAAGTATTGAAGTTTGAAGGATAAATAAATGTGAGAAAAAAAAAAGCTTATTTAAATAAGCTGTAATAAGCTTATTTAAGTAAGGAGAAACAAGCTAAAAGGCTAAAAAGGTGGTTAAAGAATTAAAGAAGAAGGGTATAACGAGAAAGTCCCAAGGGCAAAGATGGTGTTGTGGTGTGTGGTTAAGGTTGAGGTGTTGTTGAGGTCAGGGGTTCGAGGCCTAGTTCACCCCTGGCTTCCCTTTTTGCAATTTTTTATTTTATTTTTATTTATTTTTTTATAAAAAAAAAAAAAAAAAAAAAAAACTTGTTTTTAACCTTTGCTACTAGTTGTTAATCGTGGCTAAAGCTATTTTCCCTCCAATATTTTCGTGAAATTTTGTAAAATTTCGTAAAAAAATTGAATGTATTCCCCCCAAAGTTTGCATCAATCCCATTCCAAACTGATCAAAAAAATTTAAAACTCCTCCTATCACATCCACAAATCCCTCTCATATTACCACAAATCTGGTCACCACCACAACTCTCCTGTCATAGACCCACCACTGCTCCCGTCACCACTGGTAAGTATTGTTTTGTTCCTTTTGTACACATCGTTCTAACAAAATATATAAGTAACCATGTTAAGCCTATTAGGTAATTGGTTATTCCTCCTTGACCCAAACACCCCTTTAACAATTGTTTAATTAGACTTCATGGAAATATTATCATAATTCAACACCAAATTCCATCTTTTAGAAATCCTCATCAATATTTGGAATGTCTTTTTAAATTTTAAGCTCATCAACTGCTTATTCATGAAACAAGAATTTAGCTAGTTAATTGGTAATTCCTCATTGACCCAAACACACCTTTAGGAACTGTTTCATTACACTTCATTCAATTCTTAGCATAATGCAAAACCACATTTCATCTTTGAGCTATCCTCATTACTTGGACTGTCTTTTTAACTTTTAAGCTCATCAATTGCAGTTTGATGTTGTCTTCTATAATCAATAACTTTGACTTTCTTTTTAACTTGGCTACAGGGACTACATTTATAAACATGGACAAGTCTTAGATGGGAACTAATAGGACTAGGAAATATTATGTTGATAGAGTAGCAGCCTTTCTTGATTATGCAGTAGACAACTTGCGGAAGATGGGGAACATCGACCCACGAGTTAACAAACGACATCTTTTACTGCCATGTCCATGTACAAATTGTTTAAACCACATAGAGCGTAAAGTGGATGAAGTGCAGTTCCATTTATTCAGAAATGGGATTGATCTATACTACATAAACTGGACTAAACATGGAGAGAAGGCAGAGCCATCAATGAGTGACCCAAAACCTGTTAACGATACAATAGAGTTTGTTGACGACACGGATTTTGCTGCAGATATTCCAACAGATGGCCCAACAACATTAGAAATGGTTAATGCTACAAAAGATAATTTTGAATCTGTGGATGACCTTGTCAAGTTTCAAGAACTATTATTAGATGCAGAGAAGCCTCTTTACGAAGGATGTCCCGACTTCAGAAAGATGTCCGCAATAGTTAAACTACTCAACTTCAAGCGTAAGTACGGATGTTCTGATAAGTTCTTTACTGAATTACTAGGATTGTTAAAAAAGATGCTACCTGCTGGTAACGAAATGGTGGAAAACACTTATCAAGCCAAAAAAGTTATGAAGTTGATGGGTTTAGGATACCAAAAGATACATGTATGTATCAACAACTGCATGCTTTACTGGAAGGAGAGTGACAAGGATTTGACTGCGTGTCAAACTTGTGGGACATCAAGATGGAAGGTGGATAATAAGACACATAAAGTGTACGAAAACATTCCAGCAAAGGTATTGTGGTACTTTCCCATTATACCAAGACTGAAATGACTATTTAAGATAGAAAGTATTTCAGACAATTTAAGATGGCACGCGACATGAAGGATAACCGATGGTGTGTTACGTCACCCCGCAGATTTACATGCATGGCGTACCATAGATGAAAAATTCCTCGAAATTGCTGAAGATCCAAGAAATTTACGGCTAGGAATATCGGCTGATGGGGTTGACATCCACACGAGAAATAGGCATCACAATGTATGGCCAGTTTTAACTATCATATACAACCTTCATCCATGGTTGTATATGAAAAGAAAGTTTATCAATCTTTCAGTATTAATATCGGGATACCCGGGAAATGATATCGACTTTTTTTAGAACCGTTGGTTGATGATCTACAAACCTTATTCGATAAAGGGGTTGATACATATGATGCATCTATAAAAGATTTCTTTAAGCTACGTTCCGTTGTGTTATGGACAATAAACGATTACCCTGCACTTGGTACACTATGTGGCTGCCCGTACAGTAGATTCAAAGGTTGTGTGGTATGTGGGAAAGATGCAAGCTGTGTTCGACTTTTTGCGTCATCCAAACAAAGTTATGTTGGTCACAGACGATATCTACCATATGACCATCCTTTCAGAAGGCAAAGGAAGGCATTTAATGGACAACCAGAATTTCTCCCGGCTCCAAATCCAATGACCGGGGAACAAATATACAACGAGGTACAACAAATTGAAAATAAGTGGGGAAAAGGAAAATGAACAAACAATAATGCATCAGAAAACCAAGAAGATACGAGAGGCAGAGGTGGGAAGATTAAAAAGAAGAAAAGAAACACAATAGAAGAGGAGGGGAGTTCAAGCCAAGTAAACGGACAAAACGATGTGTATTGGAAGAATTCAACATTTGGTACCGAAAACTTCGGTATTGGAGGCATAATTCTATTCCACATTGTATTGATTTTATGCATGTAGAAAAGAATGTTGCTGAGAGCCTCGTGGGAACTTTGCTACATGATCCAGGAAAGACGAAAGATGGACTTAATGCTCGATTGGATCTGGCTTTGTTGGGGGTAAAACAAGAGTTGTTTGCTATGCAATGACAAGATAGTACAACACTACCTCCAGCAGGTTACACATTAACTAATGCTGAAAAGGACATTTTTTGTGAAACGTTACAGAACATCAGGGTACCACAAGGCTATTGTTCAAATTTCTCTAGTTTGTTCAGCCTAAAGGATAGGAAGCTCATTAACCTAAAATCGCATGACTATCACATGCGAATGCAAGATTTCCTGCCCATTGTAATACGTTCAATCATGCACCCACCCACACGATATGGCATTATCAGGTTTTTCTTTTTCTTTAAATTGATATGTAGGAAAGAAATAATATAGCAAGAACTAGATAATATGCAAACAGAACTGATAGTGACACTTTGCCTACTCGAGAAGTTCTTTCCCTCATCGTTTTTTGATATTATGATACACTTGACTGTGCACCTAACTATGGAGGTAAAATTATGTGGTCAATATGCTTTCGGTGGATGTATCCATTCGAAATATGTATGAAGGTTATTAAAGGACATGTGAGAAACAGGAATAGACATGAGGGATGCATTGCTGATGAGACTATTGCGGAAGAAACAATAGAGTTTTTTAGCGAATATCATAAATCCATGAAAAATATTGGTATCCCACATGATAAACATGAAACTGATGAAAATGAGGAAGGAAAGCCATTGTCGGCTGGCAAATCAAGTGAATTTTCTGCGGAACTCTTTCAAAAAGCACACTTCCATTTCTTAACGCATGTCGAGTAAGTGTTACTTAACGCATGTCCATTTCTTTACTTAAAATGATCTATGAAATATAATAATCAAACACATTGTTTCAGGCGACACAAGGAAGTTTTGAAAAGAGAAAACCCGGGTATGCGAATAGCATTACTGGAGAATGAGCACAGTAAATCTTTTGCTAAGTGGTTACACAAAGAGGTAATTAATCTTATGCTATTTATAATTGAGTTTTTTTTTCCTTTTTTTTCCTTTTTTTTTGTGCAAAGATGAATATTTTATTAATCTTCCATAAATATACATCATAACAAAATTACTTGTAATGAAATTCAGGTTGCGAGAGAGTTGCAAATCGACAAAGAAAGTGTATCAGAAACTATAAGGTGGATATCATATGGACCACGCGCCATCTTAGTGAAATACAATGCACATAACATCAATGGGTATACATGTTGTACGAAATTTCATGAAGGCAAAGTTTACCAGAACAGTGGGGTTAGTGTCGAGGCATTAGATCTGCACATATCTAAAGAAGTTGCAACCACAAGGCAAGCATTTTATTATAGGGTTTTGCAAGACATATGGGAACTAGATTACCGTTACAGGCAAATTCCTCTTTTTAAATGTGATTGGGTTAATCACAGAGGTGGTGTGAAACGCAATACTATTCTTGGGTATACGTTGGTTGACCTGAATAATTTAGGCCACAAGGTTGATCCGTTCATATTAGCCTCACAAGCAGGACAAGTATTTTATGTGCAAGACCAGGTAGATAAAAAATTATCTATTATGTTTAAGACACCTCCCAAGAATTACAAAGATAAGTATGATGAAGTCAATGAGAAATTTAGTACCGTCATTCACCAGCACAACGATAACATATTTCCACGTGTGGATCGACGTGACTTGGGTAATGAATCACGAAATGACTACTATTGAACTGACTGTGGAGGTGTTGTTATACAAAAATCCAAATGAACCATGATATGTAATAAGAGCTTGGGAATTGTCCCATGGTTTTAGCTGTTTGTGTTATATTAGGGATGTATGTAACATTGCCTTTATGGCTCACTTTCTTAATAAATTTACCTTAACGATAACAAAAATTGTTTGACCTGTTATTTATGTGTATTTTGTGTGGCCTTTGGTAACATTTAGTCACACAAAGCGTGCTTTTCGGGTGTCTTTAGTCACATACAACTAAGCATAAAGTGACCAAAAGTGTGACCATATGATGTTTAAAGTGAAGTAATGTGTATTTTGTGTGACTATTGATCATCCAATGGCCACATGAATTTTGTTTTTGTGTGGCCTTTGGTAGCATTTAGTCACACAAAGCATGCTTTTGCAGGTGTATTTAGTCACATACAAGTTAACATAAAGTGACCAAAGGTGTGAATAAGTGTAACCATATGATGCTTAAAGTGAAGGAATGTGTATCTTGTGTGGCTATTGATTATCCAATGGCCACATGAATTTTGTTTTTGTGTTGCTTTTGGTAGCATTTAGTCACACAAAGCATGTTTTTGGGGGTGTATTTAGTCACATACAAGTAAACATAAAGTGACCAAAAGTGTGAATAAGTGTGACCATATGATATACAAGTTACAAAATCCTATATCTACACACTATGACGGTGCTCAGGACTATTTTCTGGGGCAGCAGAGCTCCCAGCCTCTTGGAGCTTCCTCAACAGTAACGCATCCTTAGGCGATATGGTCGCCACGCTGACCGCAACTCCATCTGATCTGGGGATATGCGCAGTGCCTACACCACAGAGGATGGCCTTTCCCTTTACACCTTTCTTCTTGGCCGCCCTCTCTGCATGAAGTTCCAAGACTTCCTTCAGAGGAACCTCCTTCTCAAGAACGAAAGGGTTGAATATATCACGCGGCTGCGCAAAAATGAGAACCTGCAGCTGCGACTTGTCAGGCTTTAGAAAAATGTCTGGCTACGCCTCTGCATCCTCCAAGATGTGTCTCCCCAGGGTTAACCCCTCCATAATTAACTTTATGGGGTAATCCTGGTCGCGCTCCAGCCACGCAATATAGGGAAGCTCAAGCAGCTTCATCCCCTACATAGCCTTCATTAGCTCGTCATAAGCATCGGCATTATAACCGGGCACCTCAGCAAGTGCCACGGTCAGCAACTTCGCCTCATGGAGTTCCTCCATAGCTTGCGCCCTACTATGCTCCACGACGCACTGAACGACCTTTCCAAAGGTCTCCACCACCTCTGGGGACTCTAAAGTGCCCATCGCAGCCAGGCGTAAGCCATGACTGATCAACCACCTACACATGCAGAAAAAGGATGAATTAGAAGCAAAGAAAAAAATTAATACACATAGTAGGGCAACATTGCAGAATATACAAAAACATACCTGTGCTCAGCAATTGTAGACATAAGATGAGGATATAATTCCTCATCGTATTTTATACTTAGGCCGCGCAGGTTGTCCTCCTGCTCCTTCAGTATCTTCTCCATGCGAAGGTGAAATTCATCAATATGGCTAAAGTGCTCAGCCTTTTTCTCCTCCAGATACCTTACCCCCCAAGTAAGGTTCGCCTTGAACTGATGCAGCTCCCCACGCGCATGTTGCAACTCAGCCATCATGGTCAACTTCTCATCAGCGACCTTCTCAGCATGCGCCATGACAGACCCTACCTCCACTCGCGCATCAGCTAACTGCGCACGGAGTAGTGCAATCTCTTCAGTCACTTTTATTATGGAGTATTTTGACAAGTTTAGTCATCCTTTCAAGTTTCACATTTTTACGATACCCGGTTTTACGTTTCGTGGCTTAACAACTTACGGTTAGCAATTTACGGAGTCAAAACTAGTCACACAAGTAGGATAATACCATCTAAAGCCAACTCATTCCCTCCTTATCCTTGTGAACCGACTTAGGGGGGGAGTCATCCCATATGTGGCTTAATCTTATGACTTTAGCCTTAAGATGTTAACAAGTGTTAAACTTGATTTCCAAGTGTTGACTAGTCAAATGTTCTAACCTCCTCAAGGCCATATAAAGCCTCTCCTCCTCCTCCTTGGCCGTCCCATATCACACACACCAACACCCTTTCATTAGCTAATTTCTTCCAAGTTTCATGCAAGATTCAAGTGCTACAACAACATGGAAACTCTAGTTTGGTTTTGATTCATCAAACTACTTCCAAACCCTAGAAACTTTGGTGATTTCTCTTGAGTTTGAATCTACTCAAGTCACCTAAACTTTCATCATCTCTCTTTCAAGAATACAAGTGTAGAAAGATTGCTTGAAGTGAAGTAGGGTGAAGCATAAGTCAATCAAAGTCCTTTTCCTTACATGCTACTTGCCTTTCTTTATTGAAAGCCAAAAGTTATAAGTAAAACCCTAACATACTTTCTTGTTAAATATCATATTCATGCTATTTACATATCATTCATGCTATATTTTGTCTTGTGATTATGTCCATGATGTTTATAAATGGGTAAAACAAGTATTGGTATATATATGTTAACTTATGTTAATATAACAAGTAAACTAGTGACTTTCTTGGTGAAATGTGATAAAAATGGTATAATCATGATTTTGGACAATTACATATTGTAGTAGAGGACTTAACAAGGAAAACATAGCAATTTGAACCACCTAAAACGAGTACACGAGTCAAAAGTTATGGCCAAAAGAAGTTAGCGAAACCAAAACGCCGAATCTGCCAAAATAGCATTCTGATCAAAATCCGTATTTTTTCGAGGCCCTTCTGGTCCGAATCATCAAAAAATTAAAACACGAAAGTTGTCCAGAACAACGTTTTCGTTTAGGTTAAAAGAAGCTCGAGCCCTGAAAACGCTTTTAGAGTGATATTTTTCTTCAGTTTCTTAACAGCTATTTTATACACCAAAGTTACTATATAATAGTTATAGTTTAATAAGACCAAGAGGTCTAATGACCTAAATTCAAGACTACAACCATGGCTAAATCCAAGGTTGAGTCTTAAGACCATGGAACAATGACCAAAGGTCACGGCAAGGCCATGACTAAATGACCATATAAACTTACCTAGGCGAAAACATGAGCTAAAGAGTTAGCGATAACTTAAACATACAGTTTGGATCTACTTCATCTAAAGAACCATGAGATCTTACAAGTAATTGTCATACAAGATTAAGAAATTCATTCTAATAACAATCTTCATGTAAAAGTAAACTTTCCTAAGTTTATTTAAGTATTGGACATATAACTTTTCGGGTCAAAACTTATATATATTATCAAATACTACAATAGTAGGGAGCCTCATGTGAGGAGTTCATTAAGTAAGCCGTCGAGATGAGTTGTGGATTTACGAATTAAAGTGTCCTGGCTCCTCGAACGTTTACTACATGACTTCTGAATTATGTCGGCCCGAACGGTAGTAAGCGATATATAAACTATATATGTTTCATAAACCATTTCTTTTCAAAGACTTACACTATACTAAGTACTACATCATGGACTAAATGCAAGACATATATAGGCAATTCTTCATATTCTTTACTCCAATCCTAAGTCGCAACATTCTATTATAGGTTGCTCGTAGAAACCTTCGCGATTCGACCATCCCATTCACTACTTGCTATATAACTTAAGGTGAGTTCATAGCCCCACTTTCCATTACTTAATTGTTTTACAAACCCTAGGGGGGAATACATGCTATTTTAAACCGAACACAATGCTTTGAAATTATATGCTATCCGATTATTTTATTATCACTAAGTACCATCCTTGCCAAATCCAATATCCCTTATTATGAACCATTTAATCACTAGTAATAGTGAGCGCGAATATTGTGAATAGGCCTATTGGGATTGACGAATCCCATTTGTATTGACTAAGTTCAAACAAATGCACTAATATTTGAGATTTAGGTATATTAGCAAAGTACCTACCGGAATAACTCCGCCGATTCATATTGGTACCCGTTAATGTTTTGGTGTCATAAGCTTAGCGTATAATACGTTTTATGGGCGTATAATAACGTAGCCCATCATTTTGTTTTCCAACCATGAGTATGAGTCTAATTAACTCATATTACCAACATATTGTGTTCAACCATTAAACAAACTCTATGAATATCACTCAACCTTTGTGTTGACCTCTTAAGCATGTATTTCAGGTCCATGATGATCAAGGATGGCACGAAAGGGCACGGATATTCAAGAGGGCTATAAATTTTATTATCATTCGAAAACTCATTTAACGAAATTTGTAAACATGGAACCATCTGGGACCTCATTTTGTAATCTCTGATATTTATATAATTTGAATGATAAATCTTTTAAAATGACTCAATTAGAGTCCGTTTTCTATTATTGTGACTGTTGTACCGTCGAGTAACACCCAAGTTGAATTCCACTGCATTCATGAATTGGGGGTGTTACAATAAGCTTGACGATATATTTAGGAAACTTATTAGACTTTAAAACTTACCATATAGTAATCTACGTGCTATGTGATTTAGGACTTGGTATAGTTTTGGAATAATATATTAGGTAAATAGGTGGTGGAGGATTAGCGAGTTGACGAACTTGATAAACATCGACGATTTATTTAAAGAATATAGCAAGGTCCCCGCGCGATGCAGCTGCGGGCACCGTGTAATTTAATTTTTTCGGCTAATAATTTATTTTATTTGTACGTTTTTTGGCAATAGTTTTACTGATTAGTTTTTTAAAGGAAAAGTTTGATGAAATTTTGCTTAGTTTGTATTATTTTATTTATTATGTATTTTATTTTTTTGTTTAGTAGTTTGCTTGGTTTGTACAATATGTGAACATATTTTAGTTTATAATGTTCTTTTTGACAATAAATTAACGGATATCAAAAATTTCGTTTAGCTCGTGTTCGTTCGGGCTCGAGCTCGTTGGCTCGTGTCCGTTCGGGCTCGAGCCCGTTTGACCCGTGCCCGTTCGGGCTCAAGCCCATTTCCATTACCCGTTCGGGCTTGAATATTTGTATAATACGAGAATGGCAGCGGTCCACCGCGTTGCGGGCGGGCCTGTTTTTTGGCGGAGGCGATCTTGCATAAATAAAGTAAAAAACTTAGTCATCACACTATAGTTCAACAAATATGTATGCAAGCCGAAACTACGCTGAAAAGTTCATATCACATCACACTTGAGAAGACCTTGTATATATTCACAATTACAGCATATGTTGTACACAAAATCAAAGTGGCATTTTTAGCCAAAAATAAAGTGAAAAAAAACTGAGTGTAACAATTCAGTAACAATATTTGTCTACAAAATTTAGAGTGGTCATTCAATTTCAACACTCAAATATCAAATACAATTCGAGAATTATTTTACATCATCTCCAAATTTTCCATGGCTGGAACAAAGGCAATCAGTATGGAAAATGATACACATGTACCTATAAAGTAAAAAAAGGAGTGTAAGTTACATATTAGGTGTGCTTCGTTGCTATGGTCACTGACATTGGCCAAATCTTCAGCAAATGGGTGATGTTCATGACAAACTTTGTACATCTTATGTTTCCCTTTATCCAGTGAAGGCATAGTTTCTTGAGCACATGAAACATGGCAGCCTAAGGTAGTTGCACTTGTCGTTTGTGTTTCTTGTATACATTCAACTAAAAGGTGGAAAGAATAAAAATTTACAAAATGAAGGCATGTTCAAAGTATCAGTTACTGTGTAATATAGAAAGCAAAAGGAGTATGCCACGGACCTGTTTTTTGTTTAGGCGAGTCCGCCATGGCATCAATCATATCATGGTGAACCTTAGTCATTTGACTTGTACATCGTTCTTGACATGGCCGTTGAGACAAAACGCTACTTGTGTCACCGCATTAATAATTCACATTAAAAACATCGCATAAATTAACTGTTTGTGCATCTGTTGTTGCACACAACTACGAAAACCTTTCGGACTGTTAATAGGTGAAAGGCATTGCAACTTATGATCGGCCACTTTACTGGAATTTAGAGACGGCTGAACGCTAGGTACATCACTTAATACCCTTTTTGGTGTTATATCTATACTATAAGACCCGGCCTCTTCATCAGACTTGCACATACCCGTAGATTCTAATGAATCAACAGAAACTACCCTACGTTTGGCCTTTTTTTCATCTTCATATTGTGAAGAACAGATTACCAAATACTTCGCTAAGTCCTATGACTACTTTGATCACTATGTAAGCTGGTTATTATCTAAATGACGCTATAAATGTAATGCATGAGCTATCCCAAACCGGCCCTATATAGAACCCTTCAGCTTATTTAGTTCAGTCTATGTTTCGTAAGCTCTTATCTTCTTGTTTATGAGATTATTTTCTAGGCTTAAGCATAATAATCGAAAAAAAACATCACGATATGTGTTGCAATAGGAACCGGTTGTTTGACTCATAAAGAAAACAGTTTGGAAGCGCAAATCCAAATACCTGTTAAGTAATGTGAAACGTTTTGCATCAGAAAATAAGCTATTTGTAAAGCAATCCCAAACACATCCTTAAATACATGAATATTGGTAATAAAGTATTTCCACATGTTTCAAATATCATCCAACTTGGTGCGCATTTGTTAATTGTTAAAGATTAGTATTAGAATTGGCAGTTCTGGTGTCTTATTTATACATTATAGAGCATTATTAAAATGAATTTTGAACCATAAAAAGAAATCCCAAACAACACAGTTGTGAACTGAGATACACGTACCTGTGTTTTAGACGAAACAGCTGTAACCATTTTTGCACCAAGAACCTTCATTTCTAGTTGTTCTAGTATCCCCGTATAAAGCTCACGTTCAGCTGATGTAGCAGTTTTGAAATTCTTCATGTAATACCATGGTAACATATTAAGTACAACTTCAGAACAATAGAATAATGTATGTGGTTCGTCGTAAACAAATAAGCTATACTTTCTTTGATATACTATTTGTTCTAGTGCTATACTATTTGTTCTAGTGCTATACTTTCTTTACCTAGTTCAAAACCAAATCCAATTTCTCGAATTCAACACCAATGTAATGAGCCATCAATCCAAACACATTCCTGCAATCACACTATAACTGATGAGTAAATCACTATATGAGTTTAAAGCATATGAAAGTTAATATGGAATTATGTTCAATAAGAGTTACTTACACTTAGTCGGCTTGTCATGCTCTTTGGAATATCCCACCTACAAATATTAAAAATTTAATTTAAAAAAACAAATTCAGCATGTGATACTCAAAAATTAATGAAACCTCTGAAACCATACCTTCAAAATCTTGCTATTTGTTACAGAGAAATTCAGGAAGAAGCTTTCGGGTGGAATTTCTTCCTGCGATTAATAAACAAAGAGCTAACAACGACGCTACCAGTCTCATCGGCGAGTGTAGTAGCCTTGAAGCTATAGCTGTTTGCCAAAAGATTCGTCATGATGTTGACGTTTGCTAGTAATAATAGTTACGTGCAACGATAATAATAATGGTGACTGATAATATGTACTTACGTATAGTTTGGTCGTAATTGGACACCTGGTGGTTGGCAGTGCCTGTGTGAGAATTGCTCGCTTATCTTCATGTGACATGTCCGGCAATGATTGAAGTACCATCCTTGAGACTCGTCAATGTTTGTGATCACGGCTTCTATGACAAACTATCGTAGCTGTGTTGGACATTTGTACGCAATTAGAATATGTTCTTGAGTGTCATGATGTGGAGAATTATGGTACGTAACGCATTTATTTCAGGCCTCACTTCTAGCAATGCTCAGATCAGCATATGTTGTTGTGTTATTTCTGCTTCCTTGGTTTGTGTTTCAGTTGATAGTAGCAGCAATGTTGGCATTGGTCCCATGTATTCCTCATACCTAATTAGATTACATTCAAACGTTGGTATTCTTTTCTGTTATTTGAGCCGGGTTGGTCAACAATATTAGATTATTTACTTACAGTGCCCTTATGTGATCCGCCTCTGGTAATTCAGGATTCATTCGAATTCATCATCCCCTCTTGTTCTTCCTTAACCAATTCTTGTTGATGTTGAATGAAAGATAATCCGTATACTCATCTGCCAAAAAAATAGATATGTGGCACTATTCTTCTACGTTCTTCCAGCATCTTCATCATATAATAAGTGGAATGATGAATTCAGATGAATATGCCAAAAAATGGATATCATCGCTACTAAGTAGTAAGTTATAGCGATGATGCGCATGTTGGACGCTTCGATAAGCAATCCTTAACATGTAGATTAAGTAGCTTGAAATTTCAGGCAGCCCCTGACCCGACCAACTCTCAAATTTAACATTTACCGTTTACCGTTAACTACTTATTTCTTTTTAAAACGGCACAATGAAAAATATTTTTTGTTTCATAGTATTCATTAAACAGAATGCAACAAATAATTGGTTTAGGATTAAATTGCAAGAAAACTGTTGTTTGTACTCCTATTATAATTCAGTGTATAGATTAATTCACCTTGGTCAAACGATGGTGCGCGTCCATTGCATCGGTATCTATGCTTCTCTCCTATGTCGTCAAGTGTGTTGCACTGCTGAATTAACCCCCATAGTGATCGAGACATAGCATCAGTATCCTCCTTTACTAAAAGCATCTGTTGACAGAAATAGCCCGTCGTACCTGATTTGTAGCATCATTTTTGTCTGAAATGCTTCCTGGCCGGTACCAAAAGCTGTGTAACTAAAACCTGTTCATCTCTTACGATCAATTGTAGTGGCCCTTTTAAGTTCTTGCATTAACACATTCAACACCGAATAAGGAAGGATTAAAATAATTTAAACCATTTTTCATATCCCATATTCATTAGTACAACTACGTAAAACCAAATGAGTCTGATTACCTTGGGTGGCTGAGCGTCTTCATTTGTTATTGGCATGTGAGGAGCCGTCATCCTTTTCTAATGTTTGTTTGCTATCTGTAACAACATCTTGTATATCTATACTACTTATAAAGACAAAACGGTCAAAGTGAGAAAGTGAAAACCGAATTTTTGGTCAATGCCGAAAATGCCCTTATCTAAGAATATGGAATGTTAAAGGGAATTAATGGAATTCGTGTGAGTCAAAACTGGTTATATATGGCAATGAAATTATGTACACACATGTATACTTCTCTGTTCACATAAATAATGTCTAAAAACATTGTTAGCATATTAACAATATCTCTATATTTTGATAATTACAAAGCATAAACTCATTAATCTAAAACTTATGACGTAAACAAGTTTTTAGTGCTTAATATTTGTCTTTGCATCCATATCACTTAAGATATGAATAAACAAAGTGTTTATTGCATTTCATGATCAAAGGAAATTTTTCTAATCACTAGAATTTTTATAAAATGTATTAAACATCCTATATCTTTTACAAAATTACTTTTGGAATTAAAAGAATATGTTTAATTCATTATAAATATATGATTTCAAATTTCCAACCAAAAATGGCAAATTTTATCCAGAAAAATTTTCCCCACTAGAAGACAAGAAAATCGAACGTTCTGAAGGGGCGGCCCCCTTAATTCCTTAGGCGGCCTCCTTAATCATTAAGGGGACCGGCCTCTAATTAAGGGGACCGGCCATGCTCCAGAACAGTAAATTTTCTCCCTATAAATACTGGTTCATCCCACAGAATTTTCTCACCTTTTGCACCCCAAAACTTTCTGTTCTAGATCTCATTTCTATTCTCTAAAATCCTTTGATCATACATACATAAATCTTTGTTTCAAAGTGATCCAAACCTCTACCTTTCAAGTGTAAGAGAAGAATACTTCAATCCTTCAAGAGAAGAAGTATTACAACTTGTTGTGACCTCCACATCCAAATTGTTAGAGCATCATCCATTATATCTATTTCTTTGTGTAACTAGTTGTGAATATTTGATAGAAGATAGATTAGCAAGGTGTGTAGACAGAGTAAGTGTGTAGTAGATAGTTGTAAACTAGAGAAATTGGGAAGTAGATAGTTGTGAAGAAGATTGTTGTGAAGTAGATAGTTGTGAAGATAGATAGGTGTGAAGAAGTAGTGTTGTGATTAGATAGTGACTAGGTGTGAAGAAGTAGTGTTGTGATTAAGTAGTGACTAGGTGTGAAGAAGTTGTGTAGAAGGTGTGAATAAGTTGTGACGAAGTTGTGGTGTGTATATTGGTGTGTAAGGTTTTCTCCGCCATAAGGGAGCTTGTTGACATAGTGAAGAAAACTCTCGAGTAGGTGACTCGAGGAGTGGAGTAGGGCAAGGAAGGTGTTCTTGTAGCCGAACCACTATAAATCCTTTGTCTCGCGGTTAGATCTTTCCATATCTTACTTATTATCTTGCTTATATCGTTATTACTTTTGTAGACGTAGACGTATATATATATTTGCTCATATAGTGCTAGTATTGATTTTACTTAAAGATCAAACGAAAGTTTCATCACAAAACAAAGTTTTTACAATCAAACTAAAAAGGTAACATACATATAATTGATTATTTCGATCAAGTAAAGTTTTCATACAAAATATAACTAAGGATTATAAAATAAACGATTACTTACTTATCTCTCATATATAGCTATAATTGTTTATATTGTGCATGTGTTGATTTCACATACTTAGCTTATATTATTATTGTTCATACTTAGATATAGTTGTTCATATTGTTCATGATTTGAGTTCACATAAGATTGAATCAAAGTTTTAAAAGCAAACAAGGTTTTAAAACTAAACTAAGTTTTCATAATAAAATTAAAAAGACGTAAAACTATTCAACCCCCCCCCCCCTTCTAGTTTTCCACAATTGGTATCAGAGCTACGTTAAACAAGATTTTTAAAATATACTGTATTTTAAAACTTGTATCGATCTATGGAATCGGAAAAATATTTAGAAGGGCAATCTATGCAAAGACCATCACTATTTGAAACTGATGGTTTTCTTTATTGGAAAAATAGATTCGAAACTTATGTGAAATCAAAAGATCTTGATCTTTGGCATGTCATTACCTTTGGTGATTTTCCCCCTATTCAATATAATTTTGAAACTAAAATGGATGAAATTGTATCTTTTGAAAAACAAAATGATGATTTGAAAAAGAAACTAGCAAAAAATAATGAGGCTAAAATGGTTTTTTATAATGCGTTACCACACAAAGAATATGAAAGAATTTTTATGTGTAAAACCGCGAAAGAAATTTGAGATTCTTTGCTAATCACTCACCAAGGTAATAGTCAAGTTAAAGATAACAAAATAGATCTTCCTGTTCAACAATATGAACAATTTACGATTCCGGAGGAGGAATCAATAGATAATGCTTTTGCTAGGTTTAACACTATCATCACAAGTTTAAAAGCACTTGATGAGAATTTTTCTAGTAAGAATTTTATTAGGAAATTTCTTAGGGCTCTTCATCCAAAATGGCGAGCTAAAGTTACGGCAATTGAAGAATCGAAGAACTTGTCAACTCTTCAACTTGATGAGTTGATCGGCAACCTGAAAGTCTACGAAGCAATAATAAAGAAAGACTCCGAGATGGTCAATGGAAAAAGAGAGCAAAGCAAGTCAATTGTGTTGAAAGCTAAGAAGGAATCTAGTAACGAGGATAGCTCAACCTCTGAAAGTGATGACGAAGAATATACGATGGCCGTAAGAGACTTCAAGAAATTCTTCAAAAGGCGAGGAAGATTCGTTAGACAACCGCATGATGAAAGGAAAGCAAACCAAAGAAATAAAGATGACAAAAATGGCAAAAATGATAGGAAGTGCTTCAAATGTGGTGATCCAAATCATCTCATCGGAAAATGTCCAATGATGTCAAGAAATCAAAATCAAAAGGCGTTTGTTGGAGGAGCTTGGAGTGATAGCGATGACGATGAGAAAGAAATCACAAATGAGGAGAAATGTCTTATGGCTAAGACATCAAGCGAGGTACGTTCCGAAACCGAATACTTTAGTGACGAAAATTTATCATTAGACGAAAAAGACCTAGATAGTGAATATAATAGGTTATGCAAATTAGGTCAAAAGGTTATAGCTAAAAATAAGTCACTAAAACAAATTAATAATCTATTAGAAAATGAAGTACTCGAATTAAAAATTAGACTACAACATTTGGAAAAAGGAAAAGAAGTTTTTATAGAATGTAAAACATGCATAGAGGTTAATAATGAAAACGAAAAACTTAAAGATGAAATTCTCAAACTTGACAAGTTTAAAAATAGTAGTAACCCACTTAAGAAAATAATAAGTGTTCAAGAAACTTCGGGGGATAAAACCCGTCTAGGATTAACCTCAACTAATGTTTCAACTAGTGAAAATAAAAGTATAAAGTTTGAATGTGAATCTAGTAAACAAAAATCATTAGAATCAAAACCTAAGTATATACTTACAAAAGATAGAAAAATACCCATTGCGAATGATGAAAAAGTAAAAACTTTTTATAAACCATCCTTAAAGACCGAAGTAGTATCCTCTAAATTTAAATTAAGATCTAAAACTCCACCACCGAGAAAACCAAATAATCTTCATACTCGATCTAAAACACCTCAACCTAGAAGAAACCAAAATGGACAAAACTACAATAATACTAGTAATCAAATGTGGAATTATCAACCAAGTTACAATCCTTGGGGAATACTACCACCATACATGCATCCTAGCCAAATCTTGAATATGTTTGGACCAACCAACTTTGGACCAATGAGACAATGGGAACCAAGTGGCTAAGCTGTCAATCTTGGAAGAAGTTGGAATATCATCTACAAATGACTTCTATAAGTCAACATGGTCACTTGAAGTGCTTGAAGATATTCAATTGAAGACTAAAAGGTACACGTTTCTTTTAAGTTCATCGCTATAATTTGCATACTTAGATATATGACTAGTTAGATTAATGCTTAGTTATACATATATGTGTACATAATAACTTATATTCTTATAACCTAGAAACATCATTGGTTGACTCTCCTAGGAATAAGATAAAATTGTTCATTGCCGAACGAAATAGAAAATGAAAATCTTCTATATCCACTATTAGCAAACTCATGGTGATGAAGTGAAATGAGTTAAGTGGATCGATCGTTAATATAGAAGTAGGATTAGATCCCTCGCGTAAGAAAACTATGGATGAAACAAGCTCTCGTAGACTATGGAATTAAGTTAGATAAGCGTGTGAAAACAAATGAACTATAGATGTTAGGTTATACCCCATTCAACACTCTCGCATCTATCATATAAATTATCGTCTTCATTTCCTTTAGGGTCATAGGATATGTAGAAACGATAGCATGAGATAATAATAGGCTTAACCAATCCTATTGAGCATGAGATCTTTAATAAACATTTTTTAAAATATTTGATTTATGATATTTGTTGTCAAAAATCTAATATCTCTAAAAATATGCAAAAACCTCACATTTTGGAAAATAGTTTTTCAAATAACTATCCCACTTTTAAATAACATGTTTTCACTATCAATATCCACAATTTTGTTTTGATCAAACTAAAGATTGGGAAAATATTTTTTACCGTTCATTCACACATTTTGAAGTAAAAACCCAATCTATTTTATTCAAATAACTCTCACATCTAAGTGAAAACTTACTTTCAGACATTGTTGAATAATGCTAAAAACGTCTCTTTTAAAATCATGCATGGTGATCTCATATTTGTCATCTATATTTATATAAATGACACTTATAAGTGAACTAAATCAAATCAAGAGGACCATGGTTTGTTCATTGAGACTTTGTTTGTAACAAGTCTAGAAATCCATGCTATCATAACTACTCACTTATTGCACATTGATACACATTAGGATTAATCCTCCTAGTTATGTAGTTATGAAATACTTGATGTTACTTATTGTTTCCTAGCACTTATATTTTACTTACTTGATGAGTATGTTTGCATGCTAGATGAAATTGCTTGTTTACTTAATCTCTTTGATTAACATGCTTTGGCTACATAATTGCCTATATAATTAGTATATGCTTAATTGCCTCAAAGAGTTGGACTTGTTTGAAACCAAAAACACAACCTTTCTGCAATTCACTACCAAAAACCCTTTTCTGGCTATCTGGGAATCACCAGATGGGCGGCCCCCTTAAATCATAAGGCGGCCCCCTTAATTATTAAGGGGACCGGCCTCCAATTAAGGGGACCGGCCATCTTATGGTCGAAGGTGTTGTTTCCTTTTTCTACTTTTTAGCCCATTTCATCCTACACTTCCCAAAATTCATAAACCTATTTTATCCTAAACCTTCTATCAAAATTTATACATCCTTAATCCCACTAATCCTACATTATAAACACTCTCATTCCTCTCAATCTATACTCATCTCTTCATGACCTCTCCCATTAAACCAAAACCACCAAATAACCCGTTTGGAGAAGAAAGCCTAACTTGCATTAAAAGCCCGTCAAATCAAATGATGTTGTCAAACATCCAAATTCCTCCTATGTCTTCAACACTACATACCTAACACCTCACTCTCCTTCTCACCAACATTACATATCAAAAACCTTTACTCACCTATATCCTTCTACATTACACTCAAACCTCATAATCTTTTCACAACTCAAGCGATGTTGTTCATAATCAACCAACACCTAAACCTCACTCTCACATAAATGATCCATTTAACAACAAATCATCCATTCGTGCTTCCACTAATGCTCCTTCTTATGATGAGCATGCACAATCCCAAAACAATAATCCCAACCTCATTACCAACACTTTACATGTTGCTCATTCAACAAAAACACCATCCACTCATGAAGCATCTCTTCCACCCATATCATGTTTTCATGATTACCCAAGCTCAAACATGTCTCCACCACCAAGAGTATCACCACCACATCCTACAACTTCACATGCCATTCCTATGTTGCATGTTCAAACCCTCACCCAAGACAACTATCATGCTCCACCACCATCACCTTCCTCTGAACACTTAATGTTCGTTGAGGCGCTAAAAGAATCCCATGAGCTTAGTGCTCTTTTAGCCTTACATCTTGCTCAACGCAATTTGGATCCACCTTCATCTAGATCACCCTCATCACCACACAACATAAATCAACTTGAGAAGCATGTCAACAATCAACTTGAGAAGCAAGTCCGATGGCTCTCTTTGCCAAATTAGGATCTTTAACATAATCTCTTTGAATTAATTGTTATGTATCCTTAATATTTGTTTGCTATGCTTGTTATTTGTATATTGCATATTCTTCTATATATGCTTGTGCTTCTAATATTTTTCTTGCGAGACTTCCATAGCTCGTTTCCTTAGTGCTCTCAAATAAGGGGGAGCATACATCAAGGGGGAGCTCTCTACCCATTTAACTTATTTTATGAAGTTTAAATGGCCTAACATTTTTGATTTT
Source organism: Artemisia argyi (assembly GCA_030686995.1). NCBI lineage: Eukaryota > Viridiplantae > Streptophyta > Magnoliopsida > Asterales > Asteraceae > Artemisia > Artemisia argyi. The sequence continues at coordinate 84,464,598 of CM060676.1, forward strand.
ACAAAAAGGGGGAGAAGAGAATGTTAAACTCTAATAATACTTGTCTAAAAATTATTTTTTAGACCTAATGAGTTTAAGGTTTTGTAATCATCAAAAAGGGGGAGATTGTTGACATAAATAATGTCTAAAAACATTGTTAGCATATTAACAATATGTCTATGTTTTGATAATTACAAAGCATAAACTCATTAATCTAAAACTTATGACGTAAACAAGTTTTTAGTGCTTAATATTTGTCTTTGCATCCATATCACTTAAGGTATGAATAAACAAAGTGTTTATTGCATTTCATGATCAAAGGAAATTTTTCTAATAACTAGAATTTTTATAAAATGTATTAAATATTCTATATCTTTCACAAAATTACTTTTGGAATTAAAAGAATATGTTTAATTCATTATAAATATATGATTTCAAATTTCCAACCAAAAATAGCAAATTTTATCCAGAAAAATTTTCCCCACTAGAAGACAAGAAAATCCAACGTTATGAAGGGGCGGACCCCTTAATTCCTTAGGCGGCCCCCTTAATCATTAAGGGGACCGGCCTCTAATTAAGGGGACCGGCCACGCTCCAGAACAGTAAATTTTCTCCCTATAAATACTGGTTCATCCCACAGAATTTTCTCACCTTTTGCACCCCAAAACTTTCTGTTCTAGATCTCATTTCTATTCTCTAAAATCCTTTGATCATACATACATAAATATTTGTTTCAAAGTGATCCAAACCTCTACCTTTCAAGTGCAAGAGAAGAATACTTCAATCCTTCAAGAGAAGAAGTATTACAACTTGTTGTGACCTCCACATCCAAGTTGTTAGAGCATCATCCATTATATCTATTTCTTTGTATAACTAGTTGTGAATATTTGATAGAAGATAGATTAGCAAGGTGTGTAGATAGAGTGAGTGTGTAGTAGATAGTTGTGAAGTGGAGAAGTTGGGAAGTAGATAGTTGTAAAGAAGATTGTTGTGAAGTAGATAGTTGTGAAGATAGATAGGTGTGAAGAAGTAGTGTTGTGATTAAGTAGTGACTAGGTGTGAAGAAGTAGTGTTGTGATTAAGTAGTGACTAGGTGTAAAGAAGTTGTGTAGAAGGTGTGAATAAGTTGTAACGAAGTTGTGGTGTGTATATTAGTGTGTAAGGTTTTCTCCGCCATAAGGGAGCTTGTTGACATAGTGAAGAAAACTCTCGAGTAGGTGACTCGAGGAGTAGAGTAGGGCAAGGAATGTGTCCTTGTAGCCGAACCACTATAAATCCTTTGTCTCGCGGTTAGATCTTTCCATATCTTACTTATTATCTTTCTTATATCGTTATTACTTTTGTAGACGTAGACGTATATATATATATATATATATATATATATATATATATATATATATATATATATATTTGCTCATATAGTGCTAGTATTGATTTTACTAAAAGATCAAACGAAAGTTTCATTCACAAAACTAAGTTTTTACAATCAAACTAAAAAGGTAACATACATATAATTGATCATTTCGATCAAGTAAAGTTTTCATACAAAATATAACTAAGGATTATAAAATTAATGATTACTTACTTATCTCTCGTATATAGCTATAATTGTTTATATTTTGCATGTGTTGATTTCACATACTTAGCTTATATTATTATTGTTCATACTTAGATATAGTTGTTCATATCGTTCATGATTTGAGTTCACATAAGATTGAATCAAAGTTTTAAAAGCAAACAAGGTTTTAAAACTAAACTAAGTTTTCATAATAAAATTAAAAAGACGTAAAACTATTCAACCCCCCCCCCCTTCTAGTTTTCCACATTCTCTCTCATTATGCAAACATATACTCAGAAACTATTCTCTCTTTCACTCATCTCATCTATCATCACCACAACCATCACCTCCGAGCCGCCAACCACCCCCACCTCAAAATCGCCGCTACCTCACATCACAGCCGCCACCATGGTAACCCACAACCCGTAACCCATAACCACCAAAAACTCCGCAACCACCAAGACCCTCAACTAATTGTAAGTTTTTTAGTTTTTCTTTTATAATAGATCTAAATATTATACAATTTTGGAATATTTTTTATACTTCTACATATATTATTTAATGTTTTGTAGTTTTTTTATAGATCTATACATATTTGTTATAGATCTATTTATTTTGAATGTTTTGAAGATGATTTTCGACCACCGCCGTTGACGAAATATTCCGACGCTGTCTCCTGCATCTGTTGGATTATGATGACGAGATGAACGCCACCAGCACATCATTGTCCAAATCTGAAACCTTCGGCATCATTTTTCAGATTTCTTTAGCAACTTTTTTTTTAGAACTATATATATTTTTTATCTTTTGAAGTTTTATATTAAAGATGTATATATTTACCTTTTAAGCTTTTATAATGAATCAACATGTTTTTTTAGTTATGCTGTTACTTCCCCCTATTGTTGACTGAATCCAATGCCGTCGATGCCACGGGAATCCTCGACGCTGCCGCGAGTAGATGCATGGTTTCTTATTAAAGTTTGTGGGTGATTTTTGTTATAAATTTAATTGTGTATTTTTAAGTTTGTTGGTGACTTGTAATAAAGTTTTTGTATTTTCTGGTTCTTAAGTTTATGAAAAGATTGTGCTATAAGACTTTTGTGTATAAATTCGTTGTAATTTACTTGCGTAAAGTTTGTTGTAATTTAGATATGGTTTGTTTTTAGTTTTGTTATAATTTGTTGGTAAGTTGCGGGTAAACCGGTGTAGATTTTTGGTAAATTATATTACAATTAAAGTTATGTAAATTAATTATAATTTGAGATTTTCTTTCTATAAAAATTTGAGATGCTTGAAAATTTTAAAATTTTGAAAATTTCAAACTTTTAAAAATGGTCAAAATGAAAAAATCAAGAAAAGTGAAATGTTTGAAAATATGTTTTGCCTATTCCACCCTTGAAACTTTGAAAAACCAATTTAAACTACATAAAAAGTTGAAAGTCAAGCTACCATGCCTTTCAAATTTGAAATGTGATGATGAAATGTTGCCAGGCGTATATAATTTATTTAGAAAAATAAATTGAAGAATCACAAGACACATTCGTTAACAAGAAGATATACATCAAAACTAATTTAGGATAATATTAGGTATTTTCAAATCTTATAATTGCAAATCCTGTGTATATTAAATTACCACTATCCTAATTTCTAGGAATATTAAAGAATATGGGAAATGCAACCTTAAATCATACACGTAAATAACTATGCATGTTACCATTAATTGTCAAACCTTACTATTTGACCATTGATTTAGGAAAAGATATAGACAACCGGCTATTTTCATAGAAAGGAAAGAAAGAAAAGTGCAAATCGTTAATTTTCATAGAAGATATATATAACATGTATGAAAAACTTACGTTGTCATCTTTATTCAAAATTTTAAACCGTTTAACTTATTGTATCTATACTATTTATAAAGAAAAAACATTTAAAGTGAAAAGTTGAGTTAACACTTGGTCATATGAATGTAATTAATACTTTTATTAAAACACCCAATTACTTAAAAGTACACTGATTTATTTACATTGTACAACTAATTAAAAAACATATCTACCAAATTAAATACAACCAATTAAAACTATTAATACAAATCACAAACCGGACTTACCCGGGACGCTTCAAACCCGGTGGATTGACCCGGTTTAATTTAACCCGTTTTCAACCCAACCTAGCAAGTTGACCCGGTTTAAATCAACCCATTTTTTGACCAAAACGGTTCAACCGGTTGAACCACCCGGGTCAAACCGGGTTTCAAAACATTATGTTTAATTCCCAAATATTCAAACCTTTATTATTTTTCATTTATAACTTATGAACTTTTTTTTATCAATAAACTATCTGTCGCTATAAAATCCCGTTGCTATGCACGGGTACTCGTCTAGTAATTAATATAACCCAATCCATCTCTTATATCTTATATTACTAAAAGTTAAGCTAAGAGTTATAATTTGTTAGAGAACAACAATGAGGAAAACTCACACGAGGACCATTATACTCCTCAAGCACATCTCACAAACATCGTACATCTTCACCGACCTAAATAGAAAAACCCCAAAAGAATGACCAGACAATACAAACACCAAACATAGACATTTAAATTCATAAAAAAGTTTAAACCTCACTAAAAATTTTGTACATGATCTAACTGTAAAGGACATCTGGGGAAAATATTGAAACTGACATAAACATACATATACCTGAGCAAAACGATTCAATTAAGTGTTCAAAAACTTCATCGCAAAGGTTATGCCTAACGAATTCATCAACCACGGGTCTAGTTTTTTAAAGCAAAATAGTTTATACTCCTCACAGCCTGGAAAAACTGGTAGTGCTATCACTCATGTATCCGCCATACCCACAATAACAATACGTCGTCTTGCCAAAGTGTGAACAATCTCAACTCTAATGGAAGCCATCAAAACTCGTCACACCAAAATCCTACAATTAATACCCATACAAAACATATCAACAATATCTTTAAATCATCTAACCCCCAAAGCTATTTAAAAAAAAAAAAAAAAAAAAAAAAAAAAAAAAAAAAAAAAAAAAAAAACTCAACCCCAAAATCATAACTAAACCCTTAGTTTCATATTTTTTTAAAAAATCATCAGAAACCCACAAAATTATAAGAATAATCAAACACAAACATAAAAAAAGCGAAAAAAATCTAAAAACTCCAACAATAATAAGAGACATACCTTTTTTATTTTCTTAGCTATCTTGCAGTACCGATCAACACGGGCCATCTCTAAAAACACAAATTAAAGAAAACCCATATCATCATTTAAAAAAAATCAGAATACCTAAAGAAACTAAAATGCAACTACTAAAATTAAAGGTATAAGATGCAAGAAAAAACACACCTTTAAGAGTGCAGTGAAGCACTTACGACCATCAACAATCGCATCATCATAATCCACTCTTATGGATGTTAGTAGCTCCTAGGTTTGTAGATCTGTGTCGAAGAAAGAGATGAATGAAGCTTCTGGAGGAATCACGTGTACGATATAAACAAATGGGTGATTCTAAGAGACAGAGGGAGATTTTATTAAAACGAAAAACGGGCTTTGGATCTGGCCACCATACGGGCCAAAAAAAAGGCCAAGGAGTTGGGCTAAGTTTTGGCTGGAAAAAACGCTGATACACGGCATCGTTTAGAACCTTGATTATATATATAGATAATGCTTTATTATTTGTATTAGTGACATTTAATGTAGGAATTGTGTTTAAGTTGGTTGTACAATATGTTTGATAATTTGTATTTCTTATGTAAGGGGTGTTTTAATAAGTGCATTAATTGTATTTATTGACCACTTAATTAATTGTATTTAATGTATATAATGATTTATTTATTGTATTAATATTAATATTAATTATATGTTAGAATTAAATATGAGGGGAATTTCTATAAGTAGCATTGGTTGTTGTACTTATAGCTTTAGAAGTTGTATTGCTTAATTTTAAGTATTTCTATTAATAGTAGGTCTTCCTCCATTATAATATAGTATGATATTAGTCCAACGCAAGACCTATAGATCATTATTGTTTCTTTTGATATGTTTCCTGGATTGTGTTGAGTCGACCTTCCACCCACACGGATACCAAACGCCAAACCAAATATGAGAAACGGATTTTGGAAAGTAAAAAGGAATACGTTCGGGATTGGGAATATTTGATTTTTGAGAAAATGATTCTGAGACAAGTTTATATTGTTAGGAAGTGCCGAGTCCGTAGTTGCCGTAGTTTTGAGTTGCGATACTTCTTGTTTCTACCGGTTTTGAGCTAATATCTGGACTTGAGGTGAGTCATAGCCCCACTTTTACTCTTGAATATTGTTTTCTAATCTTGGGGTGAGAAACATGCAAATTGTTTTATGTGGACTGTTATTGCTGCTTGAATCAAAACTTGCTATGCTTATAGAACTAGGTAAGTTGTAGAGCATGTCGTATCCTTACGAATGCAGCGCATGTCGTATCCTTACGAATGCAAGAACATGTCGCATCCTTGTGAATGTTGGGCATGTCGCATCCTTCCGAATGCATATTGATTTGATTGGTTTTAGACTATAGTGTGCACCTATAGGGTTGGTTTAGTGGAACGAAGCCTAGTCTAGCTAGCAAGAGTTTTGCGTATATGTCCACTTGATTGAAATTAAGAATTAAACTTATGATCTCACCAGCGAAAGCTGACTTTTAGCGCGTTTTCTCAAGTAATTAAGTGACTGCTTGGGATGCTCGTGTTTAGATGGCTTGGCATGGCAATTTGGTTACAGGATCTATTTCAAACTCTGATATTTTATTGTGGACCTATGTTTAAACTTATTTTGGGCCTTACTTTGGATTATTTGGGATGAATGTAAACTTAAAAACCCTGATTGGTTTTGTTTTTACTTATGTTTACTTTATCTCATTTCTTTATGACTTGTGACGGATATCAATCCCCGTATCACCCCGAAAGCTTGATTAGTCTTCCCCTGTACCAAATTTTGGGGGTGTTACAGTTTTATATAAACATATACGTTTTTATACACTTTTGTGTACACTTTTATATAGATTCAGACACCCAAACCTACATTAAAGCCTAAATTTACACACACCAAACCAACATCCAACCCTAAAAAATTACCAAACCAAGAAAATCAAATACCCCACATATACTCATCCTCACATCCCATTAACTTGAAAAAAAATCACACACATACTCTCTCATCTCACCAAAAAAAACACTACTTCCGCTCCCATTTTAATCACCCATTTTAATCACACCGCAACCAACCCGACGTAACCACCACAGAAACCGACGCCACCACTGAAATCACCGCTCCCATTTTAATCACCCATTTCGTGTTTGAGGTATTTTTATAAGTCTTTTTTTAGCAGATCTACTAATATTAATGAATCTATACATTTTTTTTCTAGATCTATGGATTTTAGTTGTAGATCTAAAGATTTTATTATTATTATTATTATTATTATTATTATTATTATTATTATTATTATTATTATTATTATTATTATTATTATTATATATATATATATATATATAGGGTAGGGTTCTAGAGAAAAGTGTATTTAGATGAAAAAGTGAGAAAAAAAAGTTATAGGGACGAATTTGGTAACATTAGAAAGATCAGGGTGAAAAATGGAAAACGCTACCAAAACATGCCAATTGCCTTAGTAACCATCTGTATCTCAGCTACTCAGACACCAAACACGCTCTCTCTCTCTCTCTCTCTCTCTCTCTCTCTCTCTAATCAAACACGCCACCGCCACCATCACCACCACCACCGTCGCCACCGTCACCGTCGCCATCATCGTCATCGCCACCACTATCACTTATCCGGTCATTTTCATTAACAAAAACACCTACAAAAAAACACACCGATTAAATCAGATTGAAATCCACATACTTTGCTAAAAACACATCAAAACACACAGATTCAACAAATACAATCAAAAACCGATCCAAAACTGGTACTCGTTATTCAGTGGAATTGCAGCTCAATTCACGCACTTATTCAGGTTATGTGTAAATTTAACTAATATCATTTTAAACTTGTTTCTTATATTTTGAACTTGTGTAAAATTAGGGCATTTGTAATGATTTTTGTAGGTTTAAAAATAAAAAGTTGAGCTCACTGATTAATTATATTATTTTTGAGTTATTTGACATTTTAGAGCATCAGTGTGTAAACAGATGATAATTTTGAGTATTTTTGAATTATTGTTAAATCATGTGACATATTAAGGCATCAATGATTAGTGCATCGTTAGACATATTAAGGCATCCATTTGTATTTTTAGTGCATCGTTGGACATAACTTGGGCATATGTTTGTATGTTAGTGCATCATTTAACATATTAAGGCATCAATGAGTATGATTAGAGCATCAGTGAATATGATAAGTGTATCATCAGACATATTAAGTCATCAGTGTGTATGTTTAGTGTATCCGTTTGTATGTTTAGTGCATCATACAAACGGATACACTAAACATACACACGGATGACTTATAACAGTGAGATGCTTACGCTATGTATTTTCGTCAGATCATCAAAGTTTGTAGCCCGCAATCAGTAGGTTGTTGCTGGTGCAGATGACATGTATACCCCGCGTGTATAATTACAATAAAATGGACAAGATCAAAGTATTTGAGGTACATACCAATTACATTAGGTGTGTGGCAGTCCACCCGACCCTCCCTTATATTTTATAATCTTATGATAAAATTTGTATGTATCCGTTTTTATGTTTTATGCATCGTTGACCATAGTAGGGCATCCATTTGTATGTTTAGTGCATCGTTGGAACTACTTGTGCATCTATTTGTATGTTTAGTGCATCGATAAACGTATTAGAGCATCAATGAGTAAGATTAGTGCATCGTTATACATATTAAGGCATCTGTATTATGTTTAGTGTATCCGTTTACATATTTAGTGCATCTACCTGTACCGGATTACTGGACGCGTTTGTTCATTGTTGTACGGCTATATCATAACATAAATGAACATCAATATGAAAATCTGTTGTTCTAGGTGTTTGGTTAAACTAAATGAATGAATGCAAACAAGCCCGTTGATTGTTTGCTCTATTCTTTTACAAGCCTATTGAATTCTTTTGTTTTTAAATTTAAGTAATTCTTATTTTGCATGGTCAATATTGTACTGAGGTGTCTTTTTACTGATATGAGTTTTGTTGCTTTTTAGGGAATCCAATATAAGTCAGCCAAGACAAGGAAAGGAATGGTTGTAGGATTTGTAACCTTCAAAATGGTAGAGCAAGTGAAAATGGTAATCGAGGTATTGTCTAGTTATCAAATCTGTATAGTTTATTTCAATTCACTCGATTATGTGTAGTTTGTAATAACAGTAGGCCTTGTTGTAACAGAAGCTGCAAGGTAAACCTTTTAGGAACAAGAACTTTAAGTTAGTGGATGCCAATCCCAGGTCTTATTACCGATTGGTTCATCTTTGTTAACAGATTGGTGCATCTGTGTTAACAGATTGGTGCATCTGTTAATAGATTGTTGCGTTTGTTAACATAGACACTAGGTAAAGAGAAAAAGTTGTTATAGATGCTCATGCATCCACTAGCCGGTAGAGCATGACCTTTGCCTAATGTATCTCATTGCTACTATGTGACCATTAGATAGTAGACTAAGACTTGCACGAATGTACACAAATCCAAGTGGGCTGGTTGCATTTGTAATGTACATTTTTGTTTAAGATACTATTTTTTTGTACTTATAAAATGGTTGCTTTCAATTGTAGTATTTTGGCATTTGTTAAACTTTATGCAAGTCAACTATGTTGTTTATGTCCATGTTTTCTGACATGAAAAATACCATGTTGTCTATGTAATGCAGGTTAAAGTAGTAGTTCATTCTGGGAAAACCACACTAAAGGACGCTACATCAGAAGCCATATGGGATTGGGTTACTAACGTCGAAGCCCATCACATCTTAGGTATCGTAAAACATAGCATATATCTTAAAACTGAATAGAGCATCAGCTTGTTTGTTTTGTTTAATGCATCTGTTTTAATAATGTGTTAGGGCATCAACTTGTTTGTTTAATGCATCTGTTTCACATACTTTAGTGCATCTGTTTCACATACTTTAGAGCATCTGTTTGACAAACTTTAGTGCATCTGTTAATGGTGGTAAGGACTGTATTTAATGATTGTATTCATGGAATGGTGGTAAGAACTAAATTTAATGATTGTATTATACTATAGACGTCTTTCATAGTGGTAGCAATTATGATCCATTTACTTATTAAGATTACTTAGATACAATGGTAAAAACTTCAAATTATCTTACACGCATTTGGAGAAAATGTATTTTTTTTCTTACTTATGCTGACAATAAGGTGAAAATAAGTTGCATTTTAGTTAACGTTCTGCTTTTTTTTAGCCACACTGAACTTGAAAGTTAGTATTGTAATTCACTGCAAAGAGAATCGTGATGGTGTTGTTGCAATAAATTTTGTACCACTTTCTGATTGAGAAACTAGTTGTTCGAACTTTTACCCAAAGTTGAATGTTTTTAAGAATTAGCATAGGGTATTAGTCTGTATAGTATTGTAGTCTTTATGACCGTATGTGGAGTTTCACATTTACATGTAGTTTTAGGATTAAGATTGAGATGTATTGGATTGTTTTTGTTGACACCATGTAAGAATCTCAAACTCTCTAAATACTAGTGAGTTTCAAGTTATAAGTTGACTATGGTTTTGGTTGTATGCTGAATTTGTAGGGGATGCCAAAATTATTATAGTTGACGTCGATAGGGTAAGTTAACTATAAAAATAACGGTTTAAATGTGTTGAATTAGTCGAAATTCGCCCAAAGTGGGTCATCTCAACGTGGTTTGAATTATTCAAATGAGTTGAATTAGTCGAAATGCATAATTTTAAAAGCTAAAGAAATGGTCATTTCAATGTGTTTTGACCAGTCTGTCTTTCCATCTCTAGTTTTTTAGCAAACAATTGAATGTTAAAAAGTGTATTGACAAAATAATGGGAATATGATAATGTTATGGATCACTATTTGTAACATGTAATGTTGGCTAATTTTTTGCATCGAAAAGCTAAATATTAGTGCATCAAAAAGGTAGATATTAAGGCATCTATGAATATGATTAGTGCATCGAAAAGGTATGTATTAGGGCATCTATGAGTAAGCATGGAACTATGAGTTTAATAAATAAAATCTGCTTTGTTATTTATACACTTTTTTTGTTTCAGTTATTATGTCATCAGGCTACGAAACAAATACATGATGGACTAAACTATTTGTAATAAGCTTACGCAAAATTCTTTGATCCAGATATCACGAAGATGAAGGTTAAACCATGCTATTTCCTGCTTTGTTTGTACTTGGTGGTACTACAAAAGGAGAAGGAGAAGGACAATGTGAAGTATCAGTCCGTTTCTTGTACTTTCATACTGATAATAGTTGCCTTTTGACATTGAGCAATACATAGAATGATAGACTACAGTAGGCATCCCTCCATAGTAGAGATGGTGGGTCAAATTTAAATGACAACAAGCATGTAAAGTACCCTTACATACCATATACCGACACTATTGTCGTTGTAACATGTAACCCAGTTTCTAAATGGAGAGGCCCGCCTAAATTTAAACCAAAGTATAATCTGGAGGAAGCCTTACGGCCTATGCATGATCTATATCAGGAATCACAAGAGAAGTACAGGTACGGTTATTGTTTCCTATACTGACTGCATAGTATCTGTTGCAAACCTAGCCTCATTAAATAACGTAACTCTCTATTATAGACTTTCAAGACGATAATGTAAGTTTATTATTTGTTGTACCTCTTATCAATTCAACTTCTGTCCACTTTCGTCATGATACATTCTTTTCATCCTGAAACAAATCATTCACCTAAAGCAGCTCTGGTTTCTCGTGATGTCGGGAGGTACGTATTGAATATATTATAATAGGTGCCTTATTTTGAATATAAATTACGAATATATTCTCAACTTAAGCATTAAACTTATGAATTATTATGAAGTAAGAACAGAAGATGCTTTATCTGCATTATAATAGATGCCTTATTTTGAATATAAATTATTTAATTTAATGTAAACATATTGACATGATTGTATTGTATTAAATCAATTATCTACAAAATTAGGGATTTATGCAAGTGTACATAGGTAAATTAGGAAAGTAAATAAGATTATATAATACCTAATGAATTCATCCTAATATAACCATCAGGTGAACATGATTAGTGCATCAATGTGTTTGTTTAGTGTATCCGTTTGTAGGTTTAGTGCATCGTTTGTATGTTTAGTGCATCTTGGTTTCTTCTGATCTCGACATCGTTTGTATGTTCAGGAATGTATTCGAGTGTTGGAAAATTTGTTATGAATGGTGCAAAATGAAAGAGGAATGAAATGGACATAGATGGGAAGGAAAATGGTCCCATAAATGGAGGTCCCAAATTTGGAAGAACTTCATCTGCTAATACTAATGTTAAGGGTGAAAAAAAGACCAAAGGTAAGCTAAACATACAAACAACTCAGTTATCTACATTTGTCAATGGCTCTCTTGGCAAAAGTTCAGATCACCAAAGGCCAACTACGTCATCAGTTTCAAAGTCCATTAATATGGAAGGTAGTCAAGTCAATGAAAAGCATCAAATTATGTTATTGGATAACTCTAAGGAGCCACTCGACAGTTTTTGTTATGTTTACTATATCTTAAGAGACATATTCTAACTATAGCATTTACTCATCAGGGCATAATGCCTCTCTTGTACATGAAAATAAAGTTTCTAATAAGATTAATTTGTTCATCACCTGGTTAGTTCTTTGTATGCTTATTGGAATCATTTTGTTCAACTATATCTCTTGGTGGCTGGAATCTTTAAGATATATGTCTTTGGGTCTGTATTTATTGATTTTACTGCTGTTTCTAGGTATTGGGCTATGTTTTTTCATACAATTTTGATGGGTTGATGGTAATTGATGCGTCCCCGTTAATTGACTTAGGTAATGAGGTGAATCTTTTGCAAATGCTACTCGTTAATGGCTTTATTGATTGGTAAAATTGGAAAATAACTATTAATTGATGAAAGAGTAGGTGGTTGTTGCTGCAGGTAAGTTTCCATAATGGGTTGATTTTTGATAATTGTGTTTGGTGGATCCAGATTTGAATAGTAATTGCTCAATGAGAATTAATTTACTCATCATACCAATGATAAAATGAAAGGTGCATCAGTGTTGAAATAAAAGTTGTACCAATGTTAAAATAGAATTCTAATCATATACAGAGTAAATGAGAATTAATTTGTAGAATTATCGAATAACACAAATTGTATATACAAAAAACTCGCTATATCAATGAGCTAAGGAATTCATAAAAGAAAGAAAATACGGAAATTTATCAAATACGAAAAAAGTATCAAACAACGAATATGAGAAGATTCATTATTGATATCACATTTTGGAAGGTCCATAAACTGAGCGACTTGGGCGCTTTTGTATCTTCTTGTCGGGGTCTTTATCTAGGCAGGTCCTCAAGGTATGTCCTTATTTCTTCTCGCAAGTGAGATAGACTCATCTTTTCTTAGGAGACTCATCTTTATTCCTTAGGATATCATCCATGGACATAAATCAATATTAACTATTCATAAAAAAGTGCATCAATTCATGACAGAAAGGTGCAACATAGTGGATAATAATACTATAAATTTTAGTAAAATGTATTAATTGTAAAACCTGAAGGTAACTTCGATAGACACGTTATCTACATATCGCTGGTAATTCTTTTTAGCTTCATTATCTACCCTGAATAAACCACACAAACAATAATCTTCATATTTGTAGTAATCAACGATATAACCTATAGAATACATTTGCTTACTTAGAAACATCTCCATTGCTATTTGTGTGTCACGGTCCTCAATAAAAATGTTGATGCCACGCCTAAGATTCTTGCAATCTACATTCATAAGCCATCATACATTTCTTTCATTAGCCTAAAAAGCTCTAACCAGACCAACCTTCACGTTCGAAACATAAAACAAGAAGTTATATTAGGAGTAACCCAAATCCCTAGAAGTCTTCAAAAACTCTATCTTCTTTAGAAACTAGAGAATCTTTATGACCTTCTAGAAACTTGCATACCACGTGTATATCACCATCCATTATCCGTTATTGGGACCTAAATAATAAAGAACATATGGCAAAACAATAAAACCAAGAATCTTGGTTCGGTGCATCACAATGTATAAAGTAAGTGATGCACCAGACTAACAAAATTTAGAGCATCACTTTATCAGCAACTAGTGCATCATATAGTTATCTAAAAATGGGTGTAGAGCAAGTGTGTCAAATGATTATATAAGATACAAGTAACTTATAACTAAACCAATATAAGTGAATAACAATGTATAAAATGCTTGAGTAGTTTAGTTGTTAATGTTGTTGTGTTTCTGTTGCAGTAACAACCGCACTCAATTCGTGCAACACTCGTCACCAATTTTAATAAATATATGCTTTTATAATGTTATCATGATATTAATACATCAAATACTTTTAAGGCATCAGTATGAATTTAATGCATCACATTTATAAAAAAAATATATATCATTTAAGCATTTTATCTAGCATATAAAATTAGTGCATCACAATGTAAGAACATCGCATAATAGTTATGAAATTTCATTTAAGCATTTTATCAATCACCTTGTGCGCAGATGTTATAAACATGTTTTTCAAGTTTTTTTTCTCAACTTTGCTTCAAATAACTAATCTATACACTGTATCATATTACAAAACTCTTAAAAATCGAAACAACTATGAACACAACTGATGATCACATGAATCAAAATTCATAAAAACCCTAACTCATAACAAACAATAATTTGTGCAAAATGAATTATGACAATAACATTTAGTAGTTGTATATTCGATTTTACATAACAAAACTAACAAAATTATAATCTTACGATACGTACTTTAATCGATGATTCAAGAATTAGAACGAGAAGATTTAGTGAATCTGATCAGATCGTGTTTATGGTGTTGATTGTGTAGAGATAGGAAGCAATAATCACCGGTGAAGAAGCGTGATTAGAGAGAATCAGATAATGAAAAAATGAAAAATTTATGTATTTTATATGATAGAATGATAAATGTGGATGAATTTACAAAAGTTACCCTGAACAATAAAGAAATTTACAATCAGGTCCCTTGAATTAAAGAAAAAAAAAATAAGGAGGAGTAGGAGGGGTGATTTGTACAATTTCCTCACTTTTTTACAAAAGTGAGTTTTTTAATAGAACCCACCTATATATATATATATATATATATATATATATATATATATATATATATTTGTAGATATTAACATTATTGGTATTTTTTTGTTGTTAGTGCCGCTGATTGCCATCGATTTCCGCCGCCGGCTTCACTGCAAAAAGCAACCGCTGCCGCTGACGGCGTTGTCTCGCCGGAAAACCATATCCGCCACTGTCTCACCGGTTCTAAGGAATATGTATGTTTTACTCTTAATGTTATTGTTAATATTTGTATTTGAAAGTTTTGATTTTTCTAAATCTTTATATTTTGTTTATGTTTTGAAGATTTTTTATAAATCAATTTTCGTATAAATTTGAGTTGATATAAAACTTTACTTTTTGTACAGATCCGCTGCTGGTCGTATCTATTGCCGAAATCTTTGCTGAGGGTCGCCGGAGTCATTTGAGTTGTTCTATGCATACTTGACGATTTAGGTAGGTTGTTGATGGGGATTTGAGGCAGTGATTATATTTGTCTTGTGGGTTTCTTCTTTGGCTAGCTCTATTTTTCCAGAAGACAATCAGAGTCATTTAAATGAAAGATTGACAAAAAAAAAAAAATTGTAACCATATTTTTATACTGTTAGTTTAGAAAACAATCCGAATATTAGGAAAGTTTGAAAAAAATAGTGAGTTTATTTGGTTTTTTCGTATGTAATAGAACGAGGTTTTTAGCTTTTGGCTCTTCGTTGCATTGTAAATTTAGTTCACAAAGTTCTTTACAAATATTTGGTTTATTTTTAACTAAAATTTGTGTTGAAAAAGCGAAGAATCAAATAAGAAGAGTATGGCTTTTTTTTTTTTGTACACGTCACATCTACGCGTTAATTTGCTCGTGGCATATTTCCAGTGAGTGAAGTAGTTATCTGAAAAATCTTAGCCATATTTTGTGTTTTATACGACATGTCAAACATTTTGTACGAAAACTTTTCTTTTTCTATTTTTTATTGTGATTCGTTTTCTGAAAGAGTTCATAGGTTATGAAATTGAATGAGAATTTGGTTGCACTCCATTATTTCGATTTTCAAAAAATCTTAAGTTGCCATATTGTTTATTTTATCTAAAAGTTACGGTATGTTTGACTTTTTTTTAACATCTTTTCGGGAAAAAAAAAACAGATTGTGTGTCTCGAGGTAAGTTGAAATGTCTTTGTATTTTACCAAGGTAAATACTTGAATCATAGAGCATGATACGATATGGAGCCATGTTCCAAATTTGAAATGAGGTGTGTTACACCCACCAAAAGTTTACACAACTTTTCCCACTCGCTGACGTGGCAGAGTGTTGATTGGTTGGTTTTCTGTGGCCCACAGAAAACCAACCAATCAACACTCTGCCACGTCAGCGAGTGGGAAAAGTTGTGTAAACTTTTGGTGGATCTAGTATTTTTCATTTGAAATTATCTATATATATAAATAAGAGTCTAAACGGCGCCGTTTTGCCCGCCGATTTCCCGCCAAAAATGGCCCCGTTTATATTAGCTCGTGAAGCCCAAATTTTGTCAAAAACAACACCCGGGATATAAGGCGGTTAGATACCACTGGAACAATCTCGAATTCTCACACACAAACACTATCTAAAGGAGACGCTGTGTTTTGTTGTTGATTCAATCACGCAAGGTATTTTAATCATCAGATGGCTTTTTATTTTCCTAATAATTTGTCTTTTTGATTCAGATTTATACATAATAATAATAATAATAATAATAATAATAATAATAATAATAATAATAATTATTATTATTATTATTATTATTATTATTATTATTATTATTATTAGGGTTTTTGGTTTTTATGTTTTCATTGATTGGAATTTTAGGGGTTTTAGTTTCTATGTTTTTAACCAGTTTTTAATCCACTCATTTTTAGGATTTTAGTTTCAATCATGAATTGCAGGTGAATAATTTGAGTTTCATAACTTTTCGTTTTGTTTAGAGGGGGTTATTGGGGAAGCAGTCTTGCGAAGATGGTGATGAAGCCAGTTAAGTTTTACTGTTGTTATTTTTTACAGTTTAATTGACTTTTTTTTAAGCTGTGTTTGGGATTGCTTATTTTTACTTGCTATGCTTATATATAAGCCCTTTAGGTTGCCTAAGAAATAGTGGCTTCATTTTTACTTATGATGTCGAATGGTATGCTAGCATTTGTCTGTTAAGATGTCGAATGGATATACAACATTTACCTAAAATAAGTTTGACAATCACAACAAACAACTTTTACCTAATAGTGGTATGGTAACTTACCTGTTAAGATGTCGAATGGCCTTAAAGGTTATGCTAAGTCGTGTACAACTAAATCTTTTCAAATTTTGCCCTTTTGTGAGCGTTTTTTTCCCTGTCAAACAACATAGGAATTGTTGGTGAAATAGCAGTTGCACACTGAAAAGAACAAGCAAGGGTGACCCATTTTGCAACCCGTTGGCGATTTGATGTTTTATATTACCTTATTTGTTCGGTTTATGGGTTATTTTTAGTTGGGAAAACTGAAAAACTTTGGTTTTCGGGTTGATTAATGGCCTTACGAGCAAAGTTTGATAAGCTCATAAGCTTACTTTTTTTGGCTTATGAACTTATAGTTTGTTCAAGCTCTTTAGCTTAAGTAGATAACTTTATAACGCAAACAAAATTAGCTTATGCCCTTCAGACAAGCTAATGACAAACACCAACAAGGTTTTATTACTGATAAGACTAAAACCAATATACGTATGCGTAAGTGGACTATTTATTTCGTTGTTCGGGTTTAAATATATTTTCAGCTTTTTATTCTCACTATTTGATATATGTTGCAACCAACAGGCATGATGCGACACTCATCTTGAATAACACCATTTCCGTCTTTTGCAGTATCTGTGGCGAGGTCATTTAAATATCGGACTCTTTTTGGACTCAGTTAAATGAAAAAGTCTCCTCTTTCAGTGATCCCGTGGGAGAATAACATCCAAATGCACCATTTATTTGCGTGCTTGATGCAACGACGACTACGAGCTCAGGTACTTCTGCTGGTAAGGATTTCGTTATCTTTTAGATTGGTTGACATTTTCCTGCAAAACATGCTTGCACTATAGTATTGTGTTACTGATTTCTTATGCTCTTTGTTCTGTCCATAGAAGTACGAAGTACTGAAAAGATGATAGTGTCGCAGCAAGCAGCAGCAAATGTGACTCAGATGAAGCACACAAACTGACCGGGTTATAAAAGTAAGAATACACCAAAAATCGGTTGCTAAAAAATGTTCCAAACCCTGAACCGACAACCTTTGTTGTATACTCCTTGACAGACAGATTGACCTTTATAGATTAAAGGTGATTGATTGTTGTTGTTAAGTGATTTGATTTTGTTTTGTGTTAGGTTACCCGTTACCAGTGGACTTGAGTTCATTGATGACAATATTGTCATTGCATAATGCTATTGCATACGTGTTTAGTAATTGCACATGTATTTAATTTCAACGCTACCATTTAACCTGATTTTATTTTTCATTGACAGTATAGTCCAAGAGTTGAATCTGTTCCACTCATGGAAGCTGCTGCAAAGATCAAAACTATTGCAAAGCATGAATATACTTGGGCTGACATATATCAAGCCTGATGAGGTGGGTTGAATCTGTATACCGTCAATATTACTGCCATGTTTGCAATGTACTGGAGATTAGAAGGGTGTTCCCACAATCCCGGTATTTTTTTTAAGGTGAGCTACAGATGAACTTTATAAAGACCATAGTATCTGCAATTGTATATTGCCATTACTTACCATCTGAGGAAAATGAGGTGCTCCGTTTGAATGCAGACCATGAGGCTCAGCTCAGAGTGATGTAGTTGAAGTTGAATTGATGCCGACAAGAATACGGTAGGTCGACAATTCACATTTTACAAGTATCAGGATACAACTGAAACATGTTTCTAATTGTGAAGTACATCCATTTACTTACAAATGGGTACACTTGGATTATGTGTTAAATTATTTAACTAAAAAAGAGTTATTTTTAGAACGTTATTTGTTATAATTCTTACTAAATCAAGATTATAGTATGTATCCAACAGATGATTAATGTGTTAAAATATGTTTGATGAAAACAGTTTGATCGAGACAAGGTTAATGCTTTCGCACAATTGATGACATGTAAAACAAAAATAGGAGGGACGCGTCTACAGAAATGGATCAGAAGGTATGTTTGTTGTTGGTGCCCGGACTTTAGATTCAGTATGAATATGGCTTTGAGACTACTAGGTTTAGGTTACACATGCTCTTTTATTTATTGACACAACAGGTTATGGTTGTTGAACCAAATATTGCAATTCGTGTGTAAATTTTACATTTAAAATAGTAGTGGACATTTAGATTTTGAACCTTCCTGCAGTACTTAAATTTTGTTTTTTATGGTTGTTGAACCAAGTATTGCAATTCGTGTGTAAATTTTACATTTAAAATAGTAGTGGACATTTAGATTTTGAACCTTCCTGCCGTACTTAAATTTTGTTTTGCTTTAATTAGTTGTCTTTTTAACCCTTTACATTAAGTTGGCAAATATAGTCAAGGACCTAAAACATTTGGTACACAAAAACCCATATCCAAACACCCCCTGAGATAACTAAAACTGTTCCATGCAGTGAAGTCAGTCCTGCAATTATATGCACCCAAAACGGTGTTGTAACAGGAAAAAAAACCTATTTGAATGTTCCCGTTAAACTAATGCTTATGCCTAAGCTACATTGAAATATTGTAATACGCTTAATGTGTTTTCAAACAGTTTTTATGACACGTGAATGATGCTGATATGAATTTCAGCTGTCCTGCTCGGCCCATTCTGATCTTTTTTAAAAAAAATATATGTGCTTGGTTGTTATATGTGACTTGATGCTTAGTGTAGAAATCTACTGTCAACGATAATGTTTTTTTTTTTACCTCTTAGCCAATATACGATATATCTCTACAATTTTCATTGTCTTTGCCGCAACTTCTATCTAAATATCAATATTTCCTTTATTGAGTGATGTCTATAACAAGTAATATAAACCTAGCTTTGTGTTCACTTGAATTTTATGGACTATATATTTAGTTTATCAACATGTTTTGTTGTCCAGCAGCACAATTAAATGCAGGAGAGCGTTGAACGACAACCTCGGTGTTGACTGACCAACAATAGCTAATGAGTCAACAACAGTTATGTAAACCATCACCTCTATTGATTACAGTATTTGATATCATTTGTTATAGAACAAAAGTTTATGTAATTAGTTTAATACTAAGAACAACAAACGCATTCAACAACAAATGCACCTACATGTTCATTATCACAAATGATTTATGCATTGTGAATCCGTTTGTAATACAACGGGAAAAAAAACAGGCCCGCACGCAACGCGGTGGCTGGCGCCATTCTCGTACATGAACAAATGAAGAGCTAGCTTACATCATCTTTGCACTAAAACAAATATTACTTACCTACTTCTAATAGAAAGTAGACAAGATGGGTGAGAAGACTAAACTAGAGAAGCTAAAAAGCTTTGCTATACTAAGTTGTACAAAACCAGCTTTTATTGAGTACAAACTAGATTTGTGAGAATCAAAATCGAAAACCATAATGTTAAAAAAAAAATAAAAAACCATAATGTGTACAAAGTTGGCAAGTAGAGAGAAAGAGAAAGGTAAAACATCTTCACAATTTTGATAGACAACACACAAATGGTTGAATAATTATCCAATGGTTTTATATTTTCCATGTCTTTACGTTGAAAAATAATCCCATATTCAACACGTCTCGTAAGATATGTTTGGTGAAGTGGGGAGTGATAATTGATTATATTTTGACTAGCTATAAAACCATTTCATCAGAAAAAAATTCATAAAAATGATTTCCAAGCAATGCAAATAAGTTCATTGATTGAAAATCATTCACGGTCGTAATTTTATCGAAAACCAGACACAACTGCCGCTAGGCGAGGGTACACAGCTAGTATATATATATATATATATATATATATATATATATATATATATATATATATATATATATATATATATACACACACACACACACGTTATTACAAAAACATTCTTGTATACGTTTTTATACACGTACTTATATACTTTTGATTTAACTGCTTTTTCGTCCCTGTGGTTTGCTTGGTTTTTCACTTTTGGTAAAAATCTCAAAAACTTTTGTTTTGAGTCCAAAGTGATAGTTTCATTCCACTTTTAGTCTAATTTTGACGATTTCGTTAAAAATGTAGCCATGTGAGAAACACGTGAAGTATTATTATTTTCTAATATTTATAAAAGGGTATGTTGGCCTTTTTCCCTTTCCACTAAAATGACAGTCTTATAAGAAGAAAAAGTCATTTCACTTTTAATCCTTATACTAAACCAATCAAATTTTCTTTAACTAAAAACCCTAATTCCAAGCTGATAAGAACCTTAAAATCATAAAGGTTGCTTTGTAGTGGGTCTTGAAACCTGATGGTCGTACATTTGATCCATACCACGTTTACCCTACGTAGTAAATTAGATTTATGTTTTTTTGGGGGGGGGGTTAATGTTTTTTACATATATATATGATTGTTGAATGATAAATCGTGTATTTTTTTGCAACAGGTAAATTTCCAAGTGTTTTTTCCCTAGAGATACACCATGGTGGTGTCTTTACTAGTGCACCGAATCGTGTATACAATGGTGGAAAGGTAAGTTGGTTTGATCAAACTGATGCAGATGGGTTTTAAGTTGTGGAAGTGAAAGTATGTTAGCAGGGTTAGGTTATGTCAATCCCTTAATGGAATATTATTATAAAATTCCAACTGGTAATTTAGATAGTGGTATTTTTTCCTTAAGCAATAACAGTGATGTCCTGCAGTTGATAAAGTATGTTGATAGTTTTAAACTCATTGAGTTCTGTATTGTACACCTAGTGTATATGCCTAAAATAACTTACCTAAATGAGAATCCTGACTTTGGAGATGACTTTAATCCATTCTTTTGTGACCTGGACAATGAAATGAGGGAGTCAAGTGCTATGCCTAAAGGAAATGACGCAAATGAGAATTCAAATGTTAGTGAACCAAATGAACTAAATTATGTAGTTAGTGATGTCAGTGACCATAATGATTGTAGTGAAAGTGAAGAGATTTCTGATAGTGATGACAGAGTAGTGAAGATAGTGATTTTGATGTGGAGTTAGAGGATAAGATTGATGATGTTGATGTAGAAATGGAGGATTTTAGGAAGCACACAAATAGTAATGTTGAATGTGTAGGATGTCATGAGACCATTGTTTTATAATTCATTTTTAAACAAAGGGAAAATCAAAGATAGTTTGTTTTCGACATACCAATAGGCGAGAAAGAAAAAGAGATACGGAGATGATGACGGTGACGAGTCACGGATAGAAACCATGAATCAAAACACGATTAAAACATACAAATCTTCAAATCTCGTTCCCTTATCGTCAACGTGACGACGGTGTACAATGGCGTACTGTCGAGGTGGCGGAGGCAGCTATGGAGATTGCCGGAGGTGGTGCGGCGGCTGTGTTAGAGAGAGGTGATTGTGCGTGGCAGTGGTGATGGGTTTTAACAGCGTGTGTAGTATGGTAGGGTGAAGAGGAGATCGAGAGGTGTTGATTGGTGGTTCGTGGATTATTTAGGATTCTGATGGAATTGGAATCTGATTCCATTCTATAACATGTTTGGTTCACAGATTCAAGGAATTCAAAATCTGAATTCCATTCCTTAATGTGTTTGGTTGACAAATGAAATGGAATGAATTCCCTCAAAATCTCATTTCTGTGGAATTCAACATTCCATAGTAAAGTGGGAGGAATGTTTACAATTCCATGGAATTCAATATCTTAATCGTAAAAATCAATTATTATTATTATTAATATTATTATTATTATTATTATTATTATTATTATTATTATTATTATTATTATTATTATTATTATTATTATTATTATTATTATTATACTAATAATAATAACAATATTATTATTATTATTATTATTATTATTATTATTATTATTATTATTATTATTATTATTATTATTATTATTATTATTATTATTATTATTCAATTTATCATTTTTAATTTAAAATTAAATTTTAAATATTTTAATATAATTTGTTTTTTCCATTTATTTTCTTCCAACCAAACACGCGATAGTTTTGGCAAAATTCCAATTCTTTAAGATTTCAAATCATTAAAATTCCGTTTTTTAACATTCCAATTCCTTCACATTCCAATTCCATAGATACATTCCAATTCCATCAAAAATATTCCGCGAACCAAACGGGGCCTTATATACCAAAACTAGGTGTATTGTGCATCTATATGAAATGTAATTGTACTTGTTCCACACAAAGAAAAAGGCATACGAAAAGTAAAAATAAGTACCGAAAAAACACTAAAACAGATATGAAAAAGAAAGTACGGCGCCCATAATAAACAGGGTAACACATATCCTTAAGCACTGCACAAAGTTTCGGCAGGCAAGAAGACTAAAGAGCTGGCTTCCTCCCCGCACCAAACATTCCTTCAAGTCCTTGTAAGCAGCAACATGTCCACTTAATTGTCTGTGAAGGTCTGCCTTTAATTTCCCACAACGAAAGTCTATCAGGGAGTACTGGCGATGGTTCATCCCAATCAACCTGAAATAGATTTATAACATTGTTTGGTTTAACACTGAGTTGGCTGAATCCATTAACAGTAACAGATAAAATATCTACCACAGTAGCAACATACAAGCTCACCAAATTTACTCGTTTGAGTGTATTAATAACATATAAACTAAAGTTGCTAAAACACAACATATAATGAAAACAAACGCCACTAGATTGTATATCTATGTAACACCCCTAAAATTTGGTATAGCGGAAGACTAATCAAGCTTTCGGGGTGCTACGTGGATAAGTATCCATCACAAGTTATAAAGGAACGAGATAAAGTAAACATAAGTAAAAACAAAACAATACAGGGTTTTTAGAATTTACATTCATCCCAAAATATCCAAATTAAGGCCCAAATAGATTAAACATAGGTCCACAAATACATATCAGAGTTTGAGAAAATAGATCCTTAAACCAGGTTGCCAAGCCAAGCCTTCCAAACCAACCATCCCAAGTCATCACTTAATTACCTGATAAAACGCGCTAAAAGTCAGCTTTCGCTGGTGAGATCATAGGTTTAAATTCTTAATTCAATCAGTGGTCATATACGCAAAATGCTTGCTAGCTAGACTAGGCCTCATTCCACTAAACCAAACCTATAGGTGCACACTATAGTCTAAAACCAATCAAATCAATATGCATTCGCAAGGATGCGACATGCCCAACATTCGTAAGGATACGACATGTTCATGCATTCGTAAGGATACGACATGTACTATAACCTACCTAGTTCTATAAGCATAGCAAGTTTTAAATGAATAGCAATAATAGTCCACATAAAACAATTTGCACGTTTCTCACCTCATGTATTGAAAACAAAGTTCAAAAGTAAAAGTGGGGCAATGACTCACCTCAAGTCCAGATATCAAGACTATACCGGTAGAATCAAGAAATATCACAACTCAAAAGACGACAACTATGGACTCGGCGCTTCCTAACAACATAAACTCTTCTCAGAATCATTTTCTCAAAAATTAATTATTCCCAATCCCGAACGTATTCCTTTTTACTTTCTGAAATCCATTTCTCGTATTAGTTTGGCGTTTGGTATCCATGTGGGTGGAAGCTCAACTCAATCACAAGCCAGGAAACACAATCAATGGAAAATAATAATAATACAATCTACGGGTCTAATATTGGCCCAATATATTATTTAAATAAATCATCAAAGTTTACCAAATCCGTCAACTTGCTAATCCTCCATAACTTATTTACCTAGTATATTATTCCAAGATCATACCCAATCCTAAATCACATAGCATGTAGATTTCTATATGGTAAGTTCTAAAGTCTAATAAATTTCCTAAATATATCGTCAAACTTACCAAATTCGTCAATTCGGTAAACTTCATGAGACATTTAGTAGCTTATTATCCCGTATTCCTACCACAACCTAAGGGCGTCGTAGGATATAATACCCGTTAATAAACCCTTTTTATATAACTAAATAGGTCTCATTTAATCCGTCAATTAAATAAGTTACGTAGTTATATGAAATGAATCTATTAACGTCACACATCCGTGACAAGCACAATAGTCATCAATTAATAAAATGGCCCATTTGGATTCAAGTGCCCTCGATCTCGTATAACTCGTAAGTTTCTAGTTTTGTTTTCCCAAAAGCTTATTTCATTTCGTAAGATATTTCACGTTATATTTATATTTTTATTTATAATGGTTTAATTATAATAAGGTTTCCGACATTTATTTTACTATTTTCATAGTATAATATATATCGTCAACATCATTATTTTTATTACTCGTGATCACTTATTTTTTATATACACACTAATATAAATATATATACGTTTACACATTTATATATTTATATAAATGTTTATATCATTAATATAAGTTATTACGAGTCTTTATTAATTAGTTTAATTATAATTTGTATCGAGTTATAAAAGATGAGTCACATGTCCGAGTCATCACTCTCGGCTCATTGTCCAAATCCAAATGTTAAGGCGTTTTGCCGAAGTCAATTGTTGACTAAAAAGTCAACGTGACTCCAACTCGCACAACCATGAGTCCAAAGAAATATCATCAATATCACATCTCCATCATTCGTCCCATAACACAAACTACAACAATTGGGTCCGACTACGACACCCGACTAATCCTATCTCCGTCAAACTAAATGACCAACTCACAATCGGTCCCCGAATACCCTTCGACAACAACTCCACAATAAATCAAGTCCATGCCCTAGACTACAAGGTCTCGGCTTGCTACACCTCTCGGCCCAAGTAGCAACACAACAACAACAACAATAACATAACAACAAGAAGAAGAACCACAAGAATCATAATGATACGGGTCAAGACATCGAGTCAAACACAAACCGGAAGACCCATTTGGGTCTCGATTCATATTACGAGCCACGAAAGCCAACCTCGAGACCTTGTGGGTCTCGGCTAGGCTCCAAACAAATACCAATCAAACCAAACGGACCATAGGGGTCACGTTAAGCTCACCCGAGCCACAAAACAATAACTAAACGGACCCTTGAGGTCACTTTGAGCTCCAATGAGCTAGGACCACAACCAAATGGACCCTTGAGGTCACGTTGAGCTCCAAATCGAGCCAATAAACATGACACCGAGACCACAAGGTCTCGGCCTAGCTCCAACGAGCCACAAACCACCATCTAAACAAACCCAAATAATCAAATTCGAACACCAACAAGGTCGTGAGTCGACACCCAAGGATACCATATTTATTTTTATAACAAAAATCATATTTACTCTTGTAATCCAAACCCAAATCAAAGATTGAAACCGGGTTTGACTCGGATTAGTCAAACCCGACGCGTAAAACGCGTTTTCTCACCTTCAAAACAAGTAGAAACCAAGAAAATGTGGTGGTCTGGTGGTGTGTGGTGTTGTACACGACGGTAATCAAGAAACAAAGGGGGGTTTCTTTTGAGCGCCTATGGTACAACACTCAAAAGAGGAGAGTGTGGGGAGTATTTTAGTGGTGGCGGTATGTGTTGGTGACCGGCGGTGGTGATGGTGTTGGTGTGTGAAGTTGGCGGCGACAAGGGGTTAGGGTTAGGGGTTATATACCTGAATTTTACAAAACTAGTCCCTCTAGTTAACTTTTTCCAATATAAGCCTCGAAAACTTTCGTGTTTATGAAATATTATTAATCGGTTTTCCCGTAACACGATTACTCATTCTCAAAGATATTAAATGTCGCCAAAATATATTCGTACACGTCGCCATTAATTCCCAAACACACTTTCCCAAAACATTTAAATATTAAAAATGTTCGTTTAACGTATAGACGCGACCGTTATCCAAAAGGTTTTTTTTTTTTTTTTTTTTTTTTTTTTTTTTTTTTTTTTTTTAATTCGTTAGGTTTTCCTAGTGCCAGAGTCGACGTAGTGCAACAAAAATGTCTCAACAATAATTCACAATATATATTCCATAACAAATCAACAATTCGAATCCAATACCACATAAACTTCACAATTTAAAACATCGGTTTCAATTTCACAAATTGGTTACGAATAAAATTCCAAACATTTAATTAAAACTCAAACTTTAAACGTAATGCGGGTTTTAAAAGTATCCCTAATTTGCCAGTTGTCACATCCTCCCAGCCTCAGAAGAAACCCGTCTCGGGTTTCTCTCGGAACTTTCCCTCTACGAAGCAAAAAGCTTAGGATATCTTTTCCGAAACTCATCCACACGTTCCCACGTAAATTCCAGTCCATGACGGGAATTCCAATGAACCTTGATGAGCGGAATACGACTGCGCTTGAGTCGCTTAATCTCTCGATCCAAAATCTCGATAGGCTCTTCCACGAAGTTCAAACTCTCATCAACTCGAATATCCTTCATCGGTATAACCGGTGCTTCATCCGCAAGGCATTTCTTCAAATTACTCACATGAAACACATCGTGAACCTTACTCAATTCTTGTGGTAGCTCCAACCGATAAGCTACGGGCCCAGTTCTCTCCAGAATTAGAAATGGTCTAATGTAGCGGGGGTTGAGTTTCCCACATTTCCCAAAACGTATTACTCCTTTCCGAGGCGAGACCTTCAGCATCACGTTTTCTCCAACCTGGAACTCAAGAGGTGTAAATCTCTGATCGGCGTAACTTTTCTGTCTATCACGAACTGCTTGTAACCGATCACGAATTTGAGTCACTTTCTCAGTAGTTTCCAGAATAAGCTCGGGGCCTGTGAGTTGGCTGTCTCCAACCTCAGCCCAACCAATCGGAGAACGACATTTACGACCATATAAAGCTTCAAATGGTGCAGCAGCTTTAATACTAGTAGGGTAGCTGTTGTTGTAAGAGAATTCCGCAAGAGGTAAATATTTCTCCCAGCCTTTACCAAAATCAATTATATAGGCACGAAGCATATCCTCCAAGGTCTGTATAGTTCTCTCACTTTGACCGTCGGTTTGGGGATGATATGCAGTGCTCATATCAAGTCTCGTGCCCAAAGCGGTTTAGAGTGATTGCCACAAAGTTGGCGTGAAACGACTGTCGCGATCCAAAATAATCGATATTGGAACACCATGACGAGAAATAATTTCCTTTACATACAACCTAGCAAGTTTGTCGATACTATCAACTTCGCTAATTGCTAGGAAATGAGGAGACTTAGTCAATCGGTCGATAATTATCCAGATAGCGTCTCAACCGCTAGCTATCTTCGGTAATTTGGTAATAAAATCCATTGTGATCCACTCCCACTTCCCAACTGGGAGTTCTGACTGCGTCAATAGCCCTGATGATCTCTGGTGTTCTGCCTTGACCTTTAAACATGTCAAATACTTGCTGACGTACAATGCTATATCTGCCTTCATGTTTGGCCACCAATACAATTTCTTCAGATCCTGGTACATCTTGTCAGACCCAGGATGAATTGAATTCCTTGACTTATGCGACTCATGCGTAATCAATTCGCGAACTCCTCCATACAATGGTACCCAATTTCAGTCTCTAAAGCATAATATTCCATCAGAACGCTTAACAAATCTATTCTCATTTTCCGTCATCCCAAAGATATTCTCAGCAGGTCGGTTTTCTGCCTTCAATGCTTCTAATATCTGAGATGGTAACGGCGATACGATAGTCACTCCCAATGACATAACTCGTAATGGTGGTATTCTCTCCTTCCGACTAAGAGCATCAGCAACGACGTTTGCTTTATCTGGATGATAGCGGATTTCGCAATCATAATCACTTAGTTGCTCAATGCAACATCGCTGTCTCATGTTTAGCTCTTTTTGATTCAAGGTGTGTTGTAGACTTTTATGGTTAGTGTACACAACACACTTGGTTCCATACAAATAATGTCTCCATATTCTTAGAGTGAAAACCACAACACCTAACTCCAAATCATGAGTGGTGTAGTTCTTCTCATGCTTCTTGAGCTGTCGGGAAGCATAAGCTATCACCTTCTCTCGTTGCTTCAAAACAACTCCCAAACCTTTACGAGAAGCATCACAGTAAACGACAAGATCTTCACTACCTTCAGGCAATGCCAAGATAGGAGCGCTACACAACATCTCCTTGAGTAATTGAAACACTTCCTCTTCCTTATCTCCCCATTCGTATTTAACATTAATCTAATTAAATTTGGTAAACAGCTTCGTTATTTTCAAAAATCCCTCAATGAATCTTCGATAGTAACCGGCTAAACCAAAAAATTGACGAACTTTGGTTGAGGTTGTCGGAGCGGCCCAATCTTTAATAGCTTCAATCTTAGTGGGGTCTACATGAACTCCTTGTCTATCAATCACATGACCCAAGAATTGTACCGTCAGAATCCAAAACTCACACTTGGAAATCTTAGCATACAGCTTTTCCTGCCTGAGCAATTCTACGATAAGTCGTAGATGCACCTTTCTTTCTTCTCCTTCCCTCATTTCTCAGAAATTTGAGCTAGGAAAAGGTAACAACCTTTTTCCATTAGCTTTGGTAACTTAGTGCAAGAAATGACTGCTAATCTGGATGGGCTCTGATAGATCTAAACACCTTGAACTTGTGTTAGATTGATACTTTGAATTATATCACTAAGTATGCGGAATCTACTTAGTAACACTTAGAAGTTGATTGTAAGTAAGACAATTGTTTATGAATAAGAACAATGTATGTAACAAACGATTAGCTCAAATATTATTAATGATAATAATACGAGTGATCTTGATATCACTAGGGTTACACCTTGAAGCTCTAGAAAACGTATATCTAACCTTTTACCTAGGATCTCCTTTTATAGAACAAGGAGTCCTCTTCTACAAGATAAGTATAATGCTAATAGAATAAGATATACACAAGATCTATTCTATATTTATCTAAACACATTTCCTAACAGTTATCTAATAAGCAGTGGTAATATATGTTCTTGCAGTGGTAATGAGTTTCCACTGCAAGTACAATCTTCTGCAGTTGTAACATCTTCACTTAGCCGTGGTAACTGTTAGTATAATTCCCAACAATTCTCCCCTAACTTATGATTAATACATAAATCAATAAGTTTCTTCAAGTATTCAGTAAACATGAGGATATGGGATTTCTTCCAAACAGTTATCTTCTTCTTCTTAACTCTTTATCAGCTCTCACACTTTGATCATAAATCCTTTGTAGCAAATCTTATATGACTTCAGTTCTTTCCCAGAACCTAAGTTTCACTGACATCATCACAGTCAATACTCCAACTCTCAATTGATATTCTTTCTCAGCAAGCATAAACACATCAACTCCATCTTGAGTAGAAAGATGATGCACATCACTTGAGTCATAAAACTTCCACAAGGTATTCATGTTGTGAGCTTCAAATCTCCAATGTCTGTCACTTGGATTAGGTTCATATAATCTTCTGAAGTGAACCCATAACTCCTTAGCCTTGATATCAACAAGTTCATCCTTCTTAAACTGTTCTTGAATAATCCTGCACAAAATATCCAAGTCTTCTCTATCACAAGATCTAACAATATCTTCAAAATCTCTGCAAATGCTTGTGACACTTCCAGTTCTGATGATCTTCCAAGCTACACCAAAACTATCAGAAAAGATTTCCCAACCAACTATTGGATATTTTATTTGTAGAGGTTCAATATTAAGTACATCAGTCTCTATGAACATCATGTTTGTAACTTGCTCTTCTGTCAACTTGCTAGGACCTTCTTCTGCTTGAGATGATTCCTGAGTCTTCAATTTCTTTGCATCTTTTGATCCAAGACTCACTCCAGACCTTTTTGCCTTCATTACTATAGGTTCTTGATCCATTGGAATGAATTTACTATCTTGTCTTTTGATTTTGTAGTAAATACCTTCAATTTGATCATGTGACATTCCTTTGAATTGAGCCATCTTCATATTACCAACATGGCAACAAAAAGTCTTCATCTCAGCAATGATCTGTGCCTTTGTAAGCTTTCTTGGCTTCTTTTGACCTTTTCTAACATCCCCAATGATTTCATCAA
Organism: Artemisia argyi; assembly: GCA_030686995.1. Classification (NCBI taxonomy): domain Eukaryota; kingdom Viridiplantae; phylum Streptophyta; class Magnoliopsida; order Asterales; family Asteraceae; genus Artemisia; species Artemisia argyi. The sequence continues at coordinate 84,495,576 of CM060676.1, forward strand.
GAGCCTGCTGATTCTTCATTTGAATGAAATCTTTAAGTTGAGTAGACTTTTGGTCTTCATTCAAGGTTGTATTTGCAATAAGTTCAATGGCCTTCTTCCTGATTATTTGATCATTGTTAATCAAGTAGTCAATTTCTTCTTTTGTAGGCGCATAAGTGAACAATGGAGGTTTCTCATGAATGATAGTTGGTGAAACACTTGAAATTGGTTCTGCCATTACAGCTTCAAGTTTATCCAACCTCTTTGCTTCCATAAAACTAGCAACTTCATCTTCCTCTAGCGTTCTCTTTCTTTCATTCTCTGCTGCTTGCTGTTGCTCTGCCAATCTTGCATCAAAATCAATTTGAGCTTGTTCTTTCTTAGAAATCTTTCTTGTATGCTCTTCTTCTGAACCAGTCACAATAGCTTTTCCTTTGACTGATCTTATTCTGGCAGCTTCTTCTTCTGTAGTGGTAATTTCTTGAGTAGCAGTGGGAACTTTTTCACTTGCAGTGGAAATAGGTTGATCAGTGGGAACTTGGAACTTTTTCACTTGCAGTGGAAATAGGTTGATCAGTGGGAACTTGTTCTTCTTCAGTGGAAATTGGTTGAGCAGTTCCAACTATATCATCAAAGTTAAAACCAGCATCAGCATCCATATCTTCAAAATCCAATTTCCTCCCCTCAGTCTCAGCTACATCATCTTTTGCTTGAGCACTGTCAGAATCAGTGAGCTCAGCAAACTCTTTTTCAAAATTTGTACTCCTCCCCTTAAACTCTGCATCTGTTTTCCTCCCCTGTTTGGAAGAATCTCCCAAATCTTTAGTAGAACTTGCAAAAAACTCATCCTGAGGTGAAGATGATGAAGATATCACAACTTTAGCAGGTCTTTTCTTCTTGAGATTCTCAACTTCATTCTGCAATCTTTGAATCTCAGCCTTCAATTGATTCAGCTTTGTGGCATGTTGTTCTTTGGTCTGTGCCAGATCTTTCTCCAGAGCTTGAACCTGCTTGACTAATTTAGTACAAATGTCCATCAATTCAGGTAGTTGCACACTGCCTTCATGACTTCCAAATGTGTAACCTATTGGGAGAGGTGAATCATGAGGCATTGATTCAGGCTCTTCCCTAGTTGGACTAGGATTAAGCCTTGAACCACCACTGCTTGTCCCTAAACCAAAAGGTTCAGCAACATGCAATGATGAGATGAGAGAAGTTGGCTGTTTAGACCTTCTCTCATAAGTGTGAGTTACAGCAGGGGTATGGTGAATTGGTGGAACAACAATAGTGGGTGTGGTTTGGGATACAACTGAGATGGTTGCATCTTCACCCTGTACTTGAACAATTTTAGCAAGCATTTGAGGAAAAAGTGGATGAACCTCCCCATTCCAAAGATCTGAAGCCTTACTCATGTTTTGAAAAACTTTTGGCTTAAGACTAGAAGGTTCATAAATTCTATTGTGAGGTTGCAGTTGAAACTCATTTAACACTGCTTGCACAAACCTTGGATACATCAAAAATTTATATTGACTCTTTACATTCCCTTTCATATTATTGAAAATAAACTTTGAAAAATTGAAAGTCCTATCAGTTGCCAAACAAACCAAAGGATAAGCCATGGTTGATGCAAATTGTTCATAAGAAGTTTTCTTAGGACTTAGGCAATGTAAAAGAGTGTGAATTAAAAATCTCCAATGGGGACAAAAACATCCTTTTCTGAAAGTTACTTTCTGTTCAGATGTATCATACCCCATTAAAGTAATATTAGTGAAAATTTCTGAATTTGGTAATGTGATGATACCATTGAGATCATCCAATTGGAGAATTCTCCGCAAGGATGACTCAGTAACATCAATAGTTACCCCATCCACTGTGGCTCTTAGAGCATCCACAGATTCATGTGTGTCTCCCTGTTCAAGAGTTATGGACTCCACAGTGTTCCAGAACTGTTTGATATGAGAGACATAGATTGTGGGATTAATAGTTAAGGCATACCTTATATGAGTTGTATTTAGAAAATCCACAATCTGATGAAAAACAGGGCCACTCTTCTCGTTTGACTTTTGTAGGTAGGCCACTTGGTTGTGCTCCTCGAAAAATTTTAGAATTGCCATGATATTTGTGAAAAAGAGAGTAAAAGTGTTAGTAATCAAGATAAAAAGCAAGCCGTATGATGATCAATTTATACTAATAGGGTTTGAGGAGGTTGCACAATGTGAATTATCTTTAGAAAGAATTATCTTTAGAAAAGAATAATTTATAATAAGTAAGTAGATAATTCACAAAAGATTTTACCCTATTAATAAGGAAAGACGGTTATATTTACAACGGCTAGTAAAAAATGGATTACTGACACAACACTTGTAACGGCTAGTTCATCAGTGGAAAGAATTACTCTTGCAGTGGTAACTAATGAACTAGCAGTGGTAAAATTTTCACAACATATCAAAGAGCAGTGGTGAATAAAACATGAAAATTTGCTACTCTTATCATAGTTTTTAGCAAACTACCAGCTATCAACGGATTTGATATGTCTTTACCATGAGCCGTTTGCTATGGACTAGCCAACTCTTGATCACTTGGAGTATGGTGAGTTAATAACCATATAGTTTTTGGTAAACTATCAACCATAAACGGATTTGATAAGTCTTTACCAGTAGCCGTTTGCTCTGGACTAGTTGATTCTTATGTGGATTAAACATGGTGAATCAATAACCATTTGTTGTGTGTCTATAATACACACCTTATAACTCCAATGACTCCAATAATATGGGTTGTATGTTGCAAAACAAAGTAACTCTCAACTTAACCCATAAAGATTAACCCAAAGTAACTTTTTAACCAAGTTACTATTCACAAAAATATCTTCCAAAAGTCAACCCAATAATAACCAAATTTACTCCTCCAACCTACAAAAACAGGTAAGAGTAAATATTCTTCATTAATTAGAATTCGACCTTGACTTTTCTTATAAAAAGGGGGCTCAAAACTTTTATCTCTCATCAACAAACAACTTCAAAAACACAAACCCTTAATCAACACAATGAGCTGGTTCCCAATAGTGTACATATCTTCTGATGATTCATCTGAGGAGGAAATCAGCTATTGTTCAAACTCAGAGGATCTTTCAACAGGATGGAGTGATTACTTCCCACCAAGTGCAACCACTTCCACAGCATCCAACAAGCCATCCAAAAAGACTGAAGCTTCTCCTGCTCCATCTTTGGAGTTCTATACTAGTTCTTCCTCTGATGATGATAATGATCCAACCTTTGATCTTTCCAAAGAGCTTCCAAAGGCCCTCACCACAGCATTGAAGACAGCCATAAGCAACATGAAGTGGCCTGCTGTTGAGAAGCCTACCCAAGCACCAAAGCCTCCCAAGCAAGTTCTGGGACTTGCTTGTCCAAGGAAACAACTCTCTTTTGATGACAAGAGAAAGAAAGCTTCCAAAGGCAAGCATGATTATGAAGGAAAAGGATAGAAACCTATGGAGTAGGTATTAGGTTGTAGGTTTATGTCTTTTGTGATGGTTTTCTGTGTTGGTGACAATGTTTTCTGAATGGATGTGATGTACTCTCTTGTATGATGAATAAAAGTACTCTTTATTCTTACTATTATCACCAATCTTTCCACTGTTGTATGATTATTTCCACTGTGCTCTTGATAACTCTGCATACAAACTAGTAGAAAACCATACATACAATACAAACAATACTAGTACCTAAAAACTATCCTGCAACACTGAAAAATATTAGACATCAAAGATTTATGGATTTAGCATTCCAATACCTATTACCAAGTATTGAAATCTACCCACATCAAGCCCTTTTGGTAATAAATCAGCATAATCGTCATCAGTATGGATTTTGAAAACATTAATAAGCTTTTTTCTCAAAACAATCTCTAATAAAGTGATGTCTAATTTCAATATGTTTCGTTTTAGTGTGTTGCACAGGATTTTTAATAATGCATATGGTACTACTATTGTCTATCTAGATAATGGTGTTCATGAAATTGTACCCATAATCCAATAATTGATCTGAAGCCAAAGGATCTGAGCACAACAACTAGCAGCTGCAACATATTTTGCTTCAGTGGTTGAAGTAGCAACCATAGTTTGCTTCTTGGACTGCCATGACACCAGTCTACATCCAAGAAATTGACATCCTCCAGTAGTTGATCTTCTATCCAAACTTGTACCAGCATAGTCACTATCTGAGTATGTGATCAATTCCATAGGAGAGTCTCTTGGATACCATAAGCCTAGATTAGGATAAGTCTTCAAGTACCTAAAAATCTTTTCCACTGCTGTCATATGTGATGTCTTTGGAGTCACTTGAAATCTTGCACAAGCATATACAGCAAACATAATGTCTGGCCTTGATGAAGTAAGATACATCAAAGAACCAATCATAGATCTGTAAGTGTGAACATCAACATCAGCACCACTAGCATTCTTCAATAATAGATGAGTGGTCTTGTCAGCAGGGGTATTTGAGGGTTTTGCATCAGTAAACTTGAACTTCCTAATGATCTCAGCCACATATTTATCTTGACTTATAAAGATGCCTTCTTTACTCTGTTGTACTTGCAGCCCCAAAAAGAATGTAAGTTCTCCCATAGAACTCATTTGAAATTCATCTTTCATCAGCTTCTCAAACTCTTTGCACATCTCTTGTTTAGTAGACCCAAAGATAATATCATCAACATAAACTTGAACAAGTAGAATATCACTCTTGTCTTTCTTGATGAACAAAGTTTGATCAATTTTGCCTCTATGAAACCCATTATTCAACAAATAATTAGCTAAGGTTTCATACCACTTCCTTGGAGCCTGATGTAAGCCATAAAGAGCCTTAACCACTTTATACACTTTATTTGGGTGTTGAGGATCTTCAAAGCCTGGAGGTTGAGAGACATATACCTCCTCATCAATAGTACCATACAGAAAGGCACTCTTAACATCTATTTGATAGACTGTAAAGCCCATAAATGATGCATAGACTAAAAACAATCTAATAGCCTCAATCCTTGCAACAGGAGCAAAAACTTCTTCATAATCAATACCCTCCTCTTGAGTGTATCCTTGAGCAACCAATCTAGCTTTGTTCCTGATTACAATACCTCTTTCATCTTTCTTGTTTCTGAAAACCCATTTAGTACCAATGACCTTCATACCATCAGGCAAGTCACAAAGAACCCAAACCTTTTGAAGTTTAAACTGCAGCAACTCTTCTTGCATAGCTTCAACCCAGCTAGATTCTCCTAGAGCCATATACACATTCTTAGGCTCCACCTGTGAGAGAAAACAGGAAAACAAACACTCATTCTTCTTACTATGTTTCTTGGACTCATACACTTCACTTATGAACCCATGAATATCATCTTTCTTTGTCTGTCTTCTAGTCTTCACACCTGATTGAAGTTCACCAATAACATTATCAAGTGGATGCACTTTGTGAATTGAAGACTGTGATGTGCTAGGAATATCATATGTTGTAGGCATGTTTGAGATCTCTACATCATCACTTGGTGATTCCTGAGAAGTATGTTCCACATTTGGGCTGACAGTGGAAACTTCTGGTGTAGCAGTGGGAATTGAGTTACCACTGCTAGTAGGAATTTCTTTATTCAATTCATCAGAATTCACACCATCTGCATCACTTGTCTTTTCAGAATGATCAACAAAGTCCCAAAGTGGCATAACAATTTGATCTTCATCATCTTTACAAGCTTCATCTTCAACAATGAATTCTTCTGAATCTTCAAGGTCTTTGTCTCCAGTGCTTGAAGTGAGAGGTACATAATTCATTGTATTGGATAATGTTTCAAGATCAAATAGCCAATCTGGACCTGAACCTGCCATGTTTGCTTTATTTTCAAGAAATTGAACATGCAAGTTCTCTTTAATCTTCTTTGTTCTTAAGTTATAGACTCTAAAAGCCTTGCTAACCATAGAGTATCCAACAAAGAAGCCTTCATCAGACTTTTCTTCAAATTTACCCAGATGATCAATGGTATTGAGAATGGTAACATGACACCCAAATGGCCTCATAAACTCCAAAGTAGGAGGTCTTCCTCTGAACAACTCATAAGGTGTCTTGTTCTTTGTTTTGACCACTAAAACCCTGTTCTGAATGTAACAAGCAGTGTTAACTGCTTCAGCCCAAAAAGTCACTGGAAGCTTTGAATCAGCTAGCATGCTTCTAGCAGCCTCAATTAGTGTTCTATTTCTTCTTTCTGCAACTCCATTTGAGGAGTTCTTGCTACACTAAATTCTCTTTTAATACCTTTGTCTCTGCAGAAATCATCCATAACTTTATTCTTGAACTCTGTCCCATTGTCACACCTGATGATCTTGATTTTCTTTTCAAATTGATTTTCAACTTCAGTGATGAATGTCTTAAGGATGCCAGTTGTTTCATCCTTGGTTCTTAAAAAGAAAACCCATGTGAATCTACTGAAATCATCAGTCACAACAAGACAATACTTCTTTAAATTGATGCTGCTCATAGAAGTAGGACCAAACAAGTCTATATGCAGCATAAAGAGTGGATGATCAATTGAATTGAATGCTTTGGTCTTGCATGAAGCTCTGTGTTGCTTTCCGTTGAGACAGGCAACACAAGTTTGGTCATTTTCAAATCTTTTCTCTAGTAGACCTCTGACAAGTCCATCTTTCATGATCTTGTTGATGGTCTTGAAGTTGACATGACCAAGTCTTCTATGCCAAAGCATTGATTCATCCAAAGTGGCTTTAGCAAGCAAGCAACTAACATCATTATTAGCCACTATGTTCTTCATGTCAATGCTATACAAATTACCTTTTCTAGGGATTTTAAGCAAAATGTCACTTTCATCAGGAAGCTTATAATCCTTAGATAAGATATAGCATTCATCTTCTGTGAATAGAACTCTATGCTTCTTGTCATACATCTGTAACACACTAAAGAGGTTGTACTTGAGTTCTTTCACATACTACACATCTTCAAAGTCAATGTTTCCAGCCTTGATTGTTCCTTTGCCAGAAACTTTGCCACCAATTCCTCCTCTAAAGCTAACAAATTGTCCATCATAAGGTTGAAAGTCTGAAAGATAGGACTTATTGCCAGTCATGTACCTGGAACATCCACTGTCTGAATATCCTTGATAATTTGTAGTCTTTGAATGTTCCTGCACACAAAATAAAGGAATTAGTTCCTTTTGGGGACCCAAGCCACAAATGACTTGGATCTGCCTCGTGTATCAATATAATTATATCTATTAAAGGTCATTGATACACCATTGTGATTGTTTAAGGTGATGGTTCTTTTTGGTTTCCATTCCCAACGTGCTGAGGCCTTAACAGCATTTCTGATATTTACCCTTTTCTTGTTAACAGACCCACCAGTGGTAACCTTTGGCCTTGCAGTGGTAACTGCTGGCTTAGCAGTGGAAACTGCTGGTTTTGAAATTTTGGGTACCCATTTCTGATTATTGTTAACTTTCTTTTCAAAATTAGTCTTTTTCCCTGTTTGATTAGATTTAACAAAATTTGTAACAGGGGACTTAGGGTAAACTCTGTTTTTGTTTTTGGCAGTGGCAACTGCTGGTCTTGCAGTGGAAATTGGTTTAATGCCAGAGTTAAGCAAAACAGACCTGGGAATCATCTTACTAAGTGGATTTGGGTGAGTTAAGTTATTAGCATTTTGTCCATTCACCCTAGTATTCCCAAATACTTCCCTTCTTCCCAAGTGGTAGGTACAGCTATAAGATAAATGGTCAAAGCTACCACATATATGACAGGGTTTGTTATTGAATACAAAATCACTACCAAATTGCCTAGATTTAACATGATTCCAACTCCTCATATTACCCCTAGGAGTTGGTGACCTATTTCTGTACATCTCTGCATATCTAGTAGTGGGCCTAGTGAAATTAGGTTGTGACCTAGGCTTCTCTTTGACTACCTCAGGAATACTCCTTTTAACTTCCACTTTAACATTCTCAGGAACACTAGGTTTAGACTCAACATTCAAATTTTCATCTTTAAGAGATGAGTCACTAGCACTATCAAATATATCAACCTCAACCTGAACCTTTTCAATTTCAACTGGCTTAACAAACTTTGGTCCATAGGTCATAGGTGGTTCCTGGAATTCTTCTAATCCTGTGTGAGCTAAGTCAATGCCAGGAGGTGATGGAACACCTCTTAGAGGTGGTGGAACTGATTTGTATCCAACTCCTAATTTAGCTTTGTTCACAACTTGGGCTTCCCAAATTTTGTCAATACACTTGGATTGGTGATCTAGTGTTTGCTTAGTTATCATTATATTCTCACTAGCCATTTTAACCTTTTCTAGTTCTTCTCTAAGAACCTTGTTTACAGCAACCTGATAATCTAAGTCTCTTTTCAATACTGCAATATCATCATTGAACTTAGATTCATTTGCCCTATAATGGTCTAATTGAGTTTCTAAAACACCTAGGCCTCTTTTATGATTTGCTAAGTTATAATTAGTATGCTTTAACTCTAGCAATTGTTCATCATATTGTGTTTTAATTTTCTCGTACTCTTTTAAGGCCTTACAAGATTTAGAACAAGCATTATTAATTTGTACCTCAGAGTCAGAAAAAGCCATTAGTGCAAGCTCTGTAGCAACCATTGCAGACTCTGAATCATCTTCCTCATCCTTAGTCATAAAGCTCCAATCAAAGCTCACTCCATCAATAGCCAATAGCCCCTTTGGCTCATCAGTAGTAGGTTCCTTTTTCTTGTCCTACTTATACCAAGTTGACCTGTTGTTAGATTTCCTTGGCTTCCTACACTCCCTGGCAAAGTGCCCCTTCTTATGACAATTATAGCACTCCACCTTCTTTTTGTCAAAACCTAATGTTTCATTGCCACTGATGTTGATCTTTCTTCCAGTCTTCTTCCAAAACTTTTTTGTCCTTAAGCTTAGTAATGCCACTTGCCATTTAATGTCCATCCCCTCCATATCATCCTCATCAATTTGATCTAAATCCTCATGATTGAGAATTGAACCACCCACTTGACTAGATATAAAGGCATAAAAAGTAGTATCACTAAGTCCTGCAATCTTTCTCTTTGAGCTACCAATGGAAACACTTCCACTACCAGTGGAAAAAACAATGTTAGCACTGTCATCATCACTATCACTTTCTTCATCTGAAAAACTATCAACAAGAGATGATGATATGAGTGCTACACTTCCTGAACTTGAGCTTAATTTTCCAGCTTTCTTCAATCTTTGTTCAATAACCTTGAAGTTATTGTACAAATCATTAAGTTTCATGGTCTCCAAATCTGGCTTATCTTCCCACATAGCAACATTGGTTCCAAACTCAGAGGGTAAGCTTCTTAAGAACTTTAGATTGAGGTCTTCCCTTTCCACCTCAATTCCAAAAACAGTGAGTTGAGTAACAATCTTTTGTAGCCTTGTGAAGATGATATCAATTGATTCATTACTTGTTGAACCAAAGTTTTCATAAGTCTGCTTCAGCAGAGTCTTCTGAGTCTTCTTGGTGGAGTCATTACCACCAAAAACATTACAGATCTCATCAAAAAGAGTCTTTGCAGTCTTGTACTTGCTGAATGCTAGAACTTGGTCTCTGGGAAGTGTCATCAGCAACAAACCTCTTGCCTTCAGATCATTCTTCATCTGAAGTCTTTCATCATTAGTAACAGGTCCAGTGTTGACCTTAATTACTTCCTTGCCACCAACCATCTCTGAAGTAGAACCTGGTTTGAAAGAATTTCCAACCATAATGATCTCCCAGAGTGTGTAGTCTTAGACCATAAAGAATTGTTCGATCATTAGCCTCCACATCTCAAAGTCATTCAACTTAAGCTTTGGAAGCTTAGCAGCAATGTTTGAGTTACTGGTTTCTGTCTCCATTGATTCTTCTGAGTGAACTAGAGTCTTCTAAATCAAAGTATCAAAGCCTGTCTCTGATACCACTTGATGGATCTAAACACCTTGAACTTGTGTTAGATTGATACTTTGAATTATATCACTAAGTATGTGGAATCTACTTAGTAACACTTAGAAGTTGATTGTAAGTAAGACAGTTGTTTATGAATAAGAACAATGTATGTAACAAATGATTAGCTCCAATATTATTAATGATAATAATACGAGTGATCTTGATATCACTAGGGTTACACCTTGAAGCTCTAGAAAACGTATATCTAACCTTTTACCTAGGATCTCCTTTTATAGAACAAGGAGTCATCTTCTACAAGATAAGTATAATGCTAATAGAATAAGATATACACAAGATCTATTCTATATTTATCTAAACACATTTCCTAACAGTTATCTAATAAGCAGTGGTAATATATGTTCTTGTAGTGGTAATGAGTTTTCACTGCAAGTACAATCTTCTGCAGTTGTAACATCTTCACTTAGCCATGGTAACTGTTAGTATAATTCCCAACAGGCTCTTCAAACCATTTCGATCGCCTTGTATATTTAAAACCTCCTTGCCATAAGGCACACGCACAATTTTCTCATCGCAAAGAATGTGAGCACGATACTTAGACAACCAATCCATTCCAATGATGACATCGAAAATTACTAATGTGATGGGTAAAAGATCTATGTTGAAAGGGTGATTCAAGAAATTTAACGTACAACCGCGGATGATAGTTTTAATCCTCTCTACGTTTCCGTTAGCTAACTCTACTGTTAGGTCACCATTTTACAACATAACCACTAAGATTTCTAGAGAGAGAAAGTAAGTAGAGAGAGAGAGAGTGGAAGGAATCCTTAATATGAAATGAAAGACAAATTATATTACTAAGTGAACCAACACCCTCTAATGAGGGGTTACAAGGCTATTTATAGGTGTAGTATAGGGCTTCACCACACTATGTAAATATTACAAACTAGGCCCTTTGACTTTTACCAAACCTATAAGTTTAGCATAAAACTTTATAAAAGATATTAAATCACTAACGTATTAACTTAATAATGCAACCTATAACAAAACTCAATGACCGACACTTGAAATAATAAAGTCTATTCCTAACAATCTCCCCCTAAGTGTTGGTCATCAAAGGTTGCTCGACGTCATCATCTTCTAAACTTTGACTTTGTAGTTGACGTCCTCAAAAATAGTTAGCAAAATCTTTCATCGTTCTTTGTAGATGTGATGGTGATCATGTTATGAAGTTGTCTGCCGTTCGTCACTTCTGTGTCTGTGGTGGTTGTCCGCCATTCCAACATGCCTATACATCTTTGGACTTTGACTTTCAAAAGCACGAAGTTCCTTTACATACACAGTGATCTTTAGTCTTTATACTTTGTAGATTCTTCTTTTTGGTGTAGAATCTTTCTTTGAACTTTGTGGTGCTTAGATCTTTGGGGGAGCTTTCTTTGACTTCAAGATGTATGTATGAGCATGCTGGAATCTACCGTCATGGAGATGATTTGTACCTGCAGGTAAACATTTAGCAACAATCAACCGGTACGTACAGATAAGGAATTAGAGCTCTTCAACAGCATATTGTGAAGAATCCTTCTAATCCTTATCCAGGCAGTTCCCATATCAGATACCCCCGAAGGAGCTTACAAGACCTACTAAGTAGCTCAATGACTGGGTGAGTCGCTGGGGATCACTCCTTGATTGTAGACCGCTATGGAACCACCGCGAACACTAAGCATAACCCCGTGTGGGGTTACCGAAGTGACCTGCTGTCAGGGCTGTTTGATGTTGACCCTGGCAGGAGTTTCCATTCAGTCATTGAGAAATACATTTGTAATTCTCTCATAAACGTTCTCGGCAGATTGCTAAGATCTGCGAAGGACTCGATAATTTACAACTGGTGTCCATTTATGTAGAACACCAGTTGTAGAAATACTAAGTGTTCCTAAGAGATCTTTGATGTATCTCATGGCTCTAGACTCGAAAAGTGCACACTTAGGTTTCCTATGCGGAGACTAGGGAGGGGTCTCCAGCTTCAATATCAACCATCTCTAAGAGATAAGTCGATAGATTACATCGGTTCCCCGTGAGAATGAAACAAGCTCTTTTAAGAGAACTTGAGTGGTTAAGAAGGTTTAGTGCATTGCGTCACTGGGTCCATGACAACTTTATCTTCAATACCGGTGTTGCCTTAGCAACAACCAGTAGCATATGAATTGAACCCAGTGTCTGCCCTAAGGTTGAACATATGGAGGGCTATTTCTTTTCACCCTTTTCTTTACTTTTATTTTTAATTCTTCAACTCCTTCTTTCCCCTTTCATTCTTTTCTCCTTTTTTCGTATCATACCTAAGGACTTCTAATTCTATCTATTGGTGATGTCCTTGGGTAGATCCCTCCGGCTCTGGTGGATCATAGGACGGTTTTTCCTATCTTAATTACCTTATAACTCAATGATTATGATGAGGCGAAAAATGAACCACTTTTAGAGGGTCATTTAAGCCCGGAATTGAATTTATTTGATCAAATTTTGCCCTAAATCGTTCCTTTTGTGATTTTAGGTACTTTGGGAGTGAAATCTGGAAAAGGAAGCAATTCGGACGTTTTTGGAGCATAAAAGTGAAGAAAACGCCAAACTCTTAATTTTCCAAGCTAGGAACAGTGTGTGACGGCGTCAAGAAGACTTTCCTGACGGCGTCAAGAGTAAAGATCATGACGACCCAGTACAGAAATGAAGGCGTCACAAAGAAGAGCGTCAAGAGTTAAATGTGTGACGGCCTGGAAAAATGGAATACATGACGGCGTCAGATGTAGATCAAGGTAGTCCGAGGATTATTTTGGCGGCGAGATGACGGCGTCACAAGGTTGTTCTTGACGCCGTCAGCCTCTATTATCTATATATAGTTTTCTAATTTTCATTCATTAGAGGAGGAACAAGTTTGTAGAAACCCTAAGGCCGAACCATATACGTATTTTACAGCTTTTTCAAGGGTTTTCAGCCCTTGAACCCTTACATGTGTTATTGAGATAAGTATTCTTTTAATTCAATCAATATGTCTATGTGTTGGTTGTCTATATCTTGTGCTTGTCTTGATTCCACCATGCTAGGCTAGATTTATCTTGTGTTTGCTTAGATCTAATGAAACCTAGATGTTGATTATGTGCTGATTACTTGTTTATGGTTGTATTGGATGAATGATTTCAATGTTAGGCTTAAGAAAACTGGCAGATCTCCAATTGGTAACATGCTTGAATGTCTTAGGAAACATGAACCGATGTGTACTAGGTTTTATTGGTTGTATTTAATGCATGAATAAATTCTAATGATCCCATGTTAGGAGCTTCTTAGCCGGCTCGACATAGGAGTGAAGTAGGCACTCATAGGATTGGGGAAGTAAGTACGCCACCCCATGAATGGTATTAAGGAATACAATTCGTCATCCACGCAACTATAACAAGTAATTAACATGTAAAAGATATCTAGGGAGTAGTGAAATCTAAGTAAACACATTTCTCCACTTATTGCTCACAACCTTAGTTTAATTTAGTTTTATTTTCATTTTTAGTATTTTATTTTGATTGCATCTTTAGTATTGGGTTAGTTGACTAGCAACTAATTCCACCAAAATCCTTCAAACCCGAGATATTTACTTGCTTTCTAAAAAATATAAAAATATAAAAAGAATCATCCCTCATCTCTAGAACTAGTAATTAGGTTTTCTAATCCTAGCGACACTATTCCTAGCTGAACAATCAATCTCCCGGTACTTGTCACTATACTATACTACAACGATCAGGTACACTGCCTGGTGGGGGTTGTAAGCTTCTCGAGATCCCTCGAGAGGTAAAGCCTGGTGCAATTCCCACGTACTAAGTTTTTGGCGCCGCTGCCGCGTAATAGTTATTGTCTAGGTTAGAATTTCTTTTTGTTAGGTCTACTTGCTAGATTCCTTTCTAGTAAGATTTTATTTTTATTTTTAGGTTTTCTTTAGTCTATCTTCATTCTTCGTGTTTTTGTTTGTACTAGTTTGGTATTTATGGATTTAGAGAGTCGCCGTTTAGAAGTTAGCAAGAGGCTTATAGCGCATAAAAGAAGAAAGAGAGAAGTTAACACATTTAAGGAATTCATTAAGCCTCTCCAAATGAAAATTGAGTTTACGGACTTCGCTCCAACCCCGGATGAATTGAGTTACCATAGGTTCCTTTTGCAACACCCTTGCCCCTCAAAATATAGAAAGACACCATGGATTAGGAGGCATAACTTCAGGAACATAAAAATTCCTTGCATGATTGGGTACATGTCTAGAGAGCATACATACATCGACTTGAAAGCACCCATGAATATCATGTCTAGGCTCTATTACAATTGGATAATGGACGAAAGGTTAAGCCCTAGAAAAGACCCTTACAACTCTAATAGGCTATGTAATTTCGTCAGGAGAGTTAAAGGGGTACACATCTTTATAGGAAATTTTACTTATCAATGCGACTTCGTAATCCTAGAAGATGTTAGAGGCATTATAGACTCACACCTAGGAGAGATGGTTCTAGGACAACCTTTTGTTGAGAAGACTAAGATGTATTATGATCATGAGAAGGGGATTGTCCAATTTACTGATGGGATAGAGAAGGTCATTTTTATGATGCCTCACATGAGGGACGAATTAAAGGGCATCAAGAATCTACAAATTGATGAGATTCGACCCTATGAGGTTAAGGAAGATGGAATTACTGATGATGCCTATTATGAGAAAAGGCGAACATACTATTCGGGTTGCATGAATCTAGGCCCGGAATACAAGCGTGATGAGAATTGGGTTAGATGTTTTGAGTTAGCACAAAAGTGGGAAAGGAAAACGTAACCCATGACCTTGAGTCTAGCTACAAGACTCGTAAATAAAGAAGAGCGCTTCTTGGGAAGTGATGCGTGGGAATCGCAACAGGCTTTACCTCTCGAGGGATCTCGAGAAGCTTACAACCCCCACCAGGCAGTGTACCTGATCGTTGTAGTATAGTATAGTGACAAGTACCGGGGGATTGATCGTTCAGCTTAGGAATAGTGTCGCTAGGATTAGAAAGCCTAAATACTAGTTCTAAAGGTGAGGGATGATTCTTTTTATGTTTTTATATTTTATGAAAGCAACTAAAATCTCGGGTTTTGGAAGAGCGGGCGGAATTAGTTGCTATTCAACTAACCCAATACTAAGATGCAATCAAAATAAAATACTAAAAATGAAATTAAGCTAATTAAACTAAGGTTGTGAGCAGTAATTGGAGAAAATGTCTTTACTTAGATTTCATTACTCCCTAGATATCTTTTACACGTTAATTACTTGTTATAATTGCATGGATGACGGATCGTATTCCTTAATACCATTCATGGGGTGGCACACATAACTCCCTAATTCTATGAGCTCTTATCTCCTCCTACACCATGCCCAGCACAACTATAGGGATTGTAAACAGTGGCTCATGCATTAAATACAACCAATAAAGACCTAGTGCGCCTCGGTTCATGTTTCTTAAGACGTTCAAGCATGTTACCATTTGGAGATCTGCCAGTTTTCTTAAGCCTAACATATAAATCATTCATCCAAAACAAGAATAAACAAGTAATCAACACATAATCAATATCTAGGTTTCATTAGATCTAAGCAAACACAAAAGAGATATAGCCTAGCATGATAGAATTAAGATAAGAACAAGATATAGACAACCAACACATAGACATATTGATTGAATTAGAAGAACACTTATCTTGATTAATCATGCAAGGTATCAAGGGGTTGGAACCCTTGAAAAACCTGTAAAGTTACACCAAATACTTTCTGTAAGTGGTCTATGAAACATGTATAGTTTGTATATCTCTTACTACCGTTCAGGCCGACATAATTCAGAAGTCATGTAGTAAACGTTCGAGGAGCCAGGACACTTTAATTCGTAAATCCACAACTCATCTCGACGGCTTACTTAATGAACTCCTCACATGAGGCTCCCTACTATTGTAGTATTTGATAACATATATATAAGTTTTTGATCTTTAAAAGTTATATTGTCTTTAGTCGTGGCTTTGCCGTGACCTTGGTCATTGTTACCATCGTCTTCATACTCAACCTTGGCTTTAGCCATGGTTGTGGTCTTGGCTTTAGGTCATTAGACCTCTTGGTCTTAGTAAAACATAACTATTATATAGTGACTTTAGTATATATAAAATAACTGTTAAGAAACTGAAGAAAATCTCATTCGTTATTGGTTTTCTGGAGACGTGCACCTGAGTTTTTGAAGAAAGCGTGATTCCGGACAACTTTCATGATTTAACTTTTTCATGAAACGGACCAGTAGAGCCTCTTTTTTCGTGTTTTATGTTCTGTCACAGAAAGTATTTGGCAGTTTTGCCGCAAAGTTTTGGTAATTTCAAATGGTCATAACTTTTGACTCGGGTACTCGTTTTGGGTGATTCAAATTGCTATGATTTCCTTGTTAAGTCCTATTTAACAATAGGTAAGTGTCAAATATCATAGTTATACTATTTTGGTCGTGGTTCTCCATAAAAGTCACTAGTTTACTTGTTTAAATAACATAAGTTAACATATATATACCATAACTTGTTTTACTAGTTTTTATTCATCATGAACATAATACAAAGACCATATATAGCATGAAAGAAACATAATAAGCGTGAAAATGATATTGAGCAAGAAAGTGTAATAGGATTTCTTACAACTTTTGGCTTTCTAAAGAAAGGAAGTCAAGTATGAAACTAGGACACTAAACCTATGCTTGCAAACCCTTCACCACAACTCTTGAAACCCTTGCTAGCCTTTATATAACCCTTGTGAAAATCAATTAACTTCAGCCCTAGTAACCTTGTGTAGCTCCTAATTCATCCATGGAATCACCAAATAAACTTAAGAACTAGGTAGAGAATACTAAGACCTTGACCTTTGTAGTGTAACTTGTAGTTTGAAGAACAAAGGATCATGGTTTTGTGATCTAAGTGTGGCGTTTGGAATGAAGAGAAAGGAATGGATTAAGCTTGTATTTATAGCATGAATAGGAGGTTAGGAATGTTCCTAGGAAGGTGCCTTAAGGAGGTGCAAGACTTAGGATATTTTTAGGAAACTTTCTTAGCAAGTTGAACACATGTAATCATCTTAAGGTTAGAAGCATGAGATCAAGACACATGGGCTGATTCCCCCCCCCCTAGAGGCGGTTCACAAAGGGATAGGAAGGGTGACTTGGTCTTGGATGATATTATCCTACTTATGTGACTAGTTTTGACTCCGTAAATTGCTAACCGTAACTTGTTAAGCCACGAAACGTAAAACCGGGTATCCTAAAAATATGAAACTTATAAATATGTTAAAACTTATCAATATACTCCATAATAAAATATAAAATGAGTGGTAGGTTCTATTGGGGTGCTCAAACCCTGCTAAAACTGGAAACACGGGTCTAAAACGCGTAATACGTAAAACGTACGAAAGTTGCGTAAAATTGAGAAAAGTAAAATGTAACTTTTCTAATAGGATACTAATGACTTAAAATGGCTTATAATGTCTAGGCTGGGCTCTGTCTAGTGTCGGTTGGTATTTAATGTCTTTAAACTTAAAACCGTAAGCCCAAAAATCAAGGAATGATTTATAAAATCAAGGAATGATTTTTGGTCAAAGGAGGAGGGAAAAATATGTTGACTTATTCCAAAACTGTGAAAACTCAAATTGTCTTAGAAACACGGTGCAGGTATAAGCTAAGGTTACGACTAAATAAAAGTGCTTAAAGACGAGAATTCCTGTTTCTCACGGCCGAGGTTTATTTGGTCATATTTTTCTTAGTCATGATTAATTCTCTAATTAGTCATGAGAGTACTAAACATTTTTCTGATACGGGAAAAATTAACGCGGTCGAGTTTCGTTGTGCGTGGAATTTTTGAATGACGTTTTACCCTAAAACGTGTAATTCCTTAATAACTTTCACGAAAATGATCTGATGAGTGTCAAACTTTTAATTTGCTATGGAAATGATTTATCACTCGAGGCCATGAAACAAAAATCAAATTTCGGGAAAATTTCGGGAAAATGAATAGTAAAATTTTCGGGAATAAAAGTTAACCTGAAAATGTGAATTGTTACAATCTCTACCCCTTAAGGAGAACTTCGTCCCGAAGTTCAGTTGACGATAACTACTTACAGTGTGTCTAAAAGAATTCGGGATCTCTAATATAGTGGTGTTTACTCTGATTCTTCTAAGGTTCTGGTTAAGGAGTTGTATCGGCTACAATTAAGCCCACTTATTTATAACACATTACTTACATAAAGAAGCGTCCAAATTTATGTAAGTAAGGTATCATAAACTTATGGTTCGGTGATTTACAATTTCTTTATTTAAATGAAGAGGCGTCCCAATCCATTTAAATAAGAAGATTCTAAATCATCCTACTTAAGAATTTCCGACACAAAATCCGCCTTCTGACGCAGATAGTAAGATAATCAAGTCATCAAATCCCTAAAGCTAAGCAATAATATTATTTAACTCAAATCTTGTGTCTCATCAAACAAGAACTGTCACAAGATCAAGTTAAATAATTAGTTATTACCGAGCTCCATGTTTTTAATGACTCGACTAATTTCTGGGGTTCCTTATAATACTAAAGTCACATCATCTAACAACGTGGAACTAAACTAATAACTACCAAAAAGCGTATGCGTATGTAGTGTGTGTAAGGCAAATAAAGAGGAGAGTCTTAACGTATATAGCAGTTATAGTCTAGGCACTAAATGCAACCTAGTTCTCTATAACCAAGGCTCTAGTACCAATCTGTAACACCCCCAAAATACCGCAGCGGAAGACTGTGTCACTGGGGTGCTACTTCATAATACAAAGTACAAGTTATAGAAAACGACCTCTAAATGAGACGTTTTGAAAAGTTACCATTCGATTAATGAATTCAAAGTTACAAACATGAGATTTCAAAGTATGATACATAAATGTATACAAATGTTTTGAATGGTAAATGATAAAAAGCGTAAGTCTTCAGAATATGCAGCTTGACTCTAAGTTCCACGCACTAGCTATCGCCTTACTAACCTGAGACAAACATGCTAAAGTGTCAACACAATGGTTGGTGAGTTCATAGAGTTTGTCTAACAAATAAAGCCTATAAAAATGATCACACAGCAAAGGCATCGTGAATCCACTCAGTTGCAAGTCCCGCCATAAGAGACTTGTAACCTGTGTGTTCACAACCCACTGCTAAATATATAGTATGAATAAGACATGTATAAGTTCATCAAAACAATTAAGCAATTAGTAGTGAGTCTCTACTTCATCTCCGAAGACCTCACTTGGGTATGCTGCTCATAAGGAAGGTAATAGCATTGGTTCTACTTCATCTCCGAAACCCAATGCATGTGTTATCACAAGGAGACTTACAAGTTTAGGTATAACGCAATCAAGTATAATGCAATCAATTATAATGCAATTAAGTATAATGCAATCAAGTATAAGACAATCAAGCATAAAACAATTAAGTATAAATGTTTTGAGTATTTGTACAAGTAAGCAAGTAGTTGAGCATGTATCTCCCCCAAAGAGTTAAAACAAGTATAAAAAAAGTAGGGGCTATGACTCACCTTAATTCTATGTAATGAGAAATGAAAGTGGTAGTCGAATCGCGAAAGTCTCTAAGAGCAGCCTATAAAAGAACGTTGCGACTTAGGTTGGGAGTAACATCTAAGAATACGAAGAATTGCCTATATATGTCTTGCATATAGTTCATGATGTAGTACTTAGTATATAGTGTAAGTCGTTGAATATAAGTGGTCTATGAAACATGTATAGTTTGTATATCTCTTACTACCGTTCAGGCCGACATAATTCAGAAGTCACTTAGTAAACGTTCGAGGAGCCAGGACACTTTAATTCGTAAATCCACAACTAATCTCGACGGCTTACTTAATGAACTCCTCACATGAGGCTCCCTACTATTGTAGTATTTGATAACATATATATAAGTTTTTGATCTTTAAAAGTTATATGGTCTTTAGTCGTGGCTTTTCCGTGACCTTGGTCATTATTACCATGGTCTTCAGACTCAACCTTGGCTTTAGCCATGGTTGTGGTCTTGGCTTTAGGTCATTAGACCTCTTGGTCTTAGTAAAATATAACTATTATATAGTGACTTTGGTATATATAAAATAGCTGTTAAGAAACTGAAGAAAATCTCATTCGTTATTGGTTTTCTGGAGACGTGCCCCTGAGTTTTTGAAGAAAACGTGATTCCGGACAACTTTCGTGTTTTAACTTTTTCATGAAACGGACCAGAAGGGCCTCTTTTTTCGTGTTTTATGTTCTGTCACAGAAAGTATTTGGCAGTTTTGCCGTAAAGTTTTGGTAATTTTAAATGGTCATAACTTTTGACTTGGGTACTCGTTTTGGGTGATTCAAATTGCTATGTTTTCCTTGTTAAGTCCTCTTTAATAGTAGGTAAGTGTCAAATATCATAGTTATACTATTTTGGTCGTGGTTCTCCATAAAAGTCACTAGTTTACTTGTTTAAATAACATAAGTTAACATATATATACCATAACTTGTTTTACTAGTTTTTATTCATCATGAACATAATACAAAGACCATATATAGCATGAAAGAAATATAATAAGCATGAAAATGATATTGAGCAAGAAAGTGTAATAGGATTTCTTACAACTTTTGGCTTTCTAAAGAAAGGAAGTCAAGTATGAAACTAGGACACTAAACCTATGCTTGCAAACCCTTCACCACAACTCTTGAAACCCTTGCTAGCCTTTTTATAACCCTTGTGAAAGCTAATTAACTTCATCCCTAGTAACCTTGTGTAGCTCCTAATTCATCCATGGAATATAATGTCTAGGCTGGGCTCTGTCTAGTGTCGGTTGGTATTTAATGTCTTTAAACTTAAAACCGTAAGCCCAAAAATCAAGGAATGATTTATAAAATCAAGGAATGATTTTTGGTCAAAGGAGAAGGGAAAAATATGTTGACTTATTCCAAAAATGTGAAAACTCAAATTGTCTTAGAAACACGGTGCAGGTATAGGCTAAGGTTACGGCTAAGTAAAAGTGCTTAAAGACGAGAATTCCTGTTTCTCACGGCCGTGGTTTATTTGGTCATATTTTTCTTAGTCATGATTAATTCTCTAATTAATCATGAGAGTACTAAACATTTTTCTAATATGGGAAAAATTAACGCGGTCGAGTTTCGTTGTGCATGGAATTTTTGAATGACGTTTTACCCTAAAACGTGTAATTCCTTAATAACTTTCACGAAAATGATCTGATGAGTGTCAAACTTTTAATTTGCTATGGAAATGATTTATCACTCGAGGCCATGAAACAAAAATCAAATTTCGGGAAAATGAATAGTACAAGTGAATTGTAAAATTTTTGGGAATAAAAGTTAACCTGAAAATGTGAATTGTTACAAAGTGTAAGGGGAAACCCCAAATAAGTTTTTAAGAAACAAACCGATCATGATTTTCCACAATATTAAGTGAACATGTATATTTGCATTTGTTAAAGTTAAATGCTTGTATCGAGTCATAATGAAGTTTTGCAAGATTTTCAAGTAAGTAGGACCAAGTTTTTCCAGAAATTTTCCGGAAACTTAACATAAGAATTTCTGCAGGTCACTTCTGATGGCGTCATGAGCTTGCTCTTGACGGCGTCACGTGTAAAAATCTGGAAATTTTACCAGTTTTGTTTTTCTAACGGAGTCTTAAAGTTTTTGCTGAATTATTAAGTTTTATAATCTCCCGGAAATCTGCAAACTTCATTCCACAAGCATTATATCTTACTTTGTTTTCTTGGATTTATTAACTTATGTAGATTTCCGCCGATTTTATGCGAGGTTGTCTTGTTTGTTTTCTCAGGATTTACAGGTTATGTAGGACAAGAAGATGATTATTTTTCTGGAAGGGAAGCTTTGATTGTTCATTTTCTTGGAGGAAGATTTAACCTGGCCACCCTATTATCCATACCGAGCGAATCAGGGGAGTATTTGATTTCATTTGTTTTACTTATTTCACTTTTGCATTCTTTACTTGAACATTGGGGACAATGTTCATCCTAAGTGTAAGGGGGGGGGGGGGGTAAAATGATGATACCTTACAAATATACTTTCGGTTGAGTTTGTTTATTTAATAGTAGATGTGTAATAAAACTATGAGAAATACTTGTTAGTGCGATTTTAGCGCCAAATTTAAATTTTTTTACAACATTTAGGAGTGAAACTTTAGCCATAGCAAGCGTCTCATGGATAGGAGATTGTATGACTAGCACATAACCGTATCATTCAGAAAAATTTTCCACCCAAATATGTGAGGTTCGCCTTTAGATTTGATAGGAAAAGCATTTACTATTAGTGCTTATGAGTGTACCGGTAGCATTTGGATTCTAGAACTTGCGTTAGTGATGCATCCCGAGACTGCTAGTGAGACTACATTCGTGTTGTAGGATTTACTACATGATAAGAGGCATTAGGATCCTTGTGTTAAACCCGTATGATAATTACTTGACCATTTAAATCATATTACTTGACTAGTTAATCAATTAATTTTTCCCACACCTTAGCGTTGTACTCATTTTTAGTATACGAAACCCCTAGTACACCCCTCCGAGCCTATCTTTTCATTTCTAACTTTAAGCATTTTACTTAAAGGAAGAATTTGTTACACCCCACTTAAATGTACAACCAAATCGCCTTAGCCTTCCGTGTATGCGCTCATTTTTAGTGCATTATTGTTATTTGTTAAACCCTAAGTTAACTATCTAATTGATTACATGGTTGCTAAGTCGAGTCATATCCTTGTACATATTGTTTTGGGACGATTGGGACTCATGGGTAAAGTACTTATTTTATGGAGTAATGGGGAAGAACATCATATATTACCCCCATATATGCGTTAATCTTAAAAGTGCTCCAAGTGTTTTGATTTTCTTAATTCGAGTCATTAGATTAGTTTATTGTAAAGTATGTAAAAATTCAAGTGTAAGGGGGAATTTCCATTCCCTATGATGTATTATTTTGGATGGTAGGGTAAGAGTGTATGCAAAAAAAAAAAAAAAAAAAAAAAAAAAAAAAAAAAAAAAATCGAAAAAATCAAGAAAAAGAAAAAAAAATAGAAAAAGAGAAAAGAGAAAAAAACATACGGACTACCATCCTGTTTTATTCTATGTTCACTTTATGTTTTTGTTATTATTCATTTATTAGCTTAAGTCGAGTCTAGTCTTGGCTTAGCAACGCCATATTGTACATGTAATTAACCAAGATTGTTAACTCGCCACCAGTAAAGACTGCCTATATCCAACAAAACCGTGTATTTCATATCCCTACACCTAACGTTACAACCCTTTAAAAGACATCTTTGATAGTTTATTCTAGGTGCTTACGCCATGTGGTGGAGGTTTGATCCTTTCCCAAGCCTATGGTAATCTATTTTGCTATGACAGGTAGTGAGAGATATCTTCCATTTCCATATGTAATTTATACTTTATTACACCCGAGAGATGTGAGTATCTAAACACTATTTGTGAGGTGATAGTATATGACCCCTAAATTGTATTTTGATTAGAATAAAAGCGCATTTGCTTGAGGACAAGCAAATCTCAAGTGTAAGGGTATATGATGAGGCGAAAAATGAACCACTTTTAGAGGGTCATTTAAGCCCAGAATTGAATTTATTTGATCAAATATTGCCAAGTACAGAAATGAAGGCGTCACAAAGAAGAGTGTCAAGAGTTAAATGTGTGACGGCCTGGAAAAATGGAATACATGACGGCGTCAGATGTAGATCAAGGCAGTCTAAGGATTATTTTGGCGGCGAGATGACGGCGTCACAAGGTTGTTCTTGACGCCGTCAGCCTCTATTATCTATATATAGTTTTCTAATTTTCATTCATTAGAGGAGGAAGAAGTTTGGAGAAATCCTAAGGCCGAACCATATACGTATTTTACAGCTTTTTCCAGGGTTTTCAGCCCTTGAACCCTTACATGTGTTATTGAGATAAGTATTCTTTTAATTCAATCAATATGTCTATGTGTTGGTTATCTATATCTTGTGCTTGTCTTGATTCCACCATGCTAGGCTAGATTTATCTTGTGTTTGCTTAGATCTAATGAAACCTAGATGTTGATTATGTGTTGATTACTTGTTTATGGTTGTATTGGATGAATGATTTCAATGTTAGGCTTAAGAAAACTGGCAGATCTCCAATTGGTAACATGCTTGAATGTCTTAGGAAACATGAACCGATGTGTACTAGGTTTTATTGGTTGTATTTAATGCATGAGTAAATTCTAATGATCCCATGTTAGGAGCTTCTTAGCCGGCTCGACATAGGAGTGAAGTAGGCACTCATAGGATTGGGGAAGTAAGTACGCCACCCCATGAATGGTATTAAGGAATACAATCCGTCATCCACGCAACTATAACAAGTAATTAACGTGTAAAAGATATCTAGGGAGTAGTGAAATCTAAGTAAACACATTTCTCCACTTATTGCTCACAACCTTAGTTTAATTTAGTTTTATTTTCATTTTTAGTATTTTATTTTGATTGCATCTTTAGTATTGGATTAGTTGACTAGCAACTAATTCCGCCCAAATCCTTCAAACCCGAGATATTTACTTGCTTTCTAAAAAATATAAAAATATAAAAAGAATCATCCCTCATCTCTAGAACTAGCAATTAGGTTTTCTAATCCTAGCGACACTATTCCTAGCTGAACGATCAATCCCCCGGTACTTGTCACTATACTATACTACAACGATCAGGTACACTGCCTGGTGGGGGTTGTAAGCTTCTCGAGATCCCTCGAGAGGTAAAGCCTGGTGCAATTCCCACGTACCAGATTATCCGACAATAGCCAAGAAACCTTTGAAAATCTCTCAAAGTCTTTGTGATTATCAAACATTTTGTTTAACACTTTGAGAGTTTTATGTTTAATTATGAAGGGCTCCCCTTTCACATTTGCTCATAAGTATTAAATAAATTTGCACATGCGGGAGGAGCAAGCACTTTTTGAATTGATCCACTTTCAGTGAACAGGACCGATTCGAGACACGCTTACATCACTAGTTAGACTAGCTTGAAGTTATTACCCTGCTTGGTCAAGTCCACAAAAAGTTTCTCGAGAGGGTACATTTCTACTAGGACAAATCCTTTTTGAGACACGCTTACGTGGCTAGTTAAAGAGTTCCATTGTCAGCTTTTAGGTGACAACTAGCTCTAGTAACTAACTTGATGTTATTACCCGTCGAGGATAAGTCCTTTCAATTATTAACTTATATGTTTCATCAATTTTTGGGTGAATCTGAGTCTAGCTCGCATGAGATTTGACTTTAAGCAACATTGAACTTTCATATTTTAATCACTTTCACTTTTCTCCCCCTCAAAAATAGCATATAAGATGTTGTTTTTGATAAACTTTTGATTAAAATATGCTTTTTAAGTCTTATGCAGAAATATCAACACGAACTTTTGTTTTTCAAACGATGAGTTTTTCAAGTGCTCCCCCTCAACAAGTGAATACTCATTGAGGTGAAATACTTGTCTTTTGAGCAGAATTATGAAAATCAGAAAATGTTTGATTAATTCTACTCAAAAGTAAGAAGCCTTCGCTCCTTATATAAGGATTGAGGCACTGATGCGTACCTCAGGGTCCGTTCAATACAAGTGCGGGTTGTACACTGTTATGTGTGCACAAACAAAAAAAAACATGATTTTGACAAAGCATTTTGATTTGGAAATACCCCCCCCCCCTCAAAATGAGCATATGTTTTGACATTTTAAAACTTTGGAGCGAATTGGGGAGTAAAGATTTGAAAAATCTTGAGCAAAACTTTGAAAAGTTTTGAATAAATTTTGAATAAATTTTGCTCAAGATTAAGAAGTTTTAGATAAACTTTGCGTCAGAACTTGCTTCTTGTTTTTAGGATAAGTGCACGTTTGTTTTTAAGAAATGGTTTAGCAAGGCACTTTCCTTTCTTTGAAAACCGAGTTGTACACTGAAATGTGTGCACAAGTCGTTGTTTTTATTCAAAATTAGTTTTCTTTAAACAAAATACTCCCCCTCAAATAATGAAGTTTATTCAAGAGATAGTCTTCTTGAGCAGAATTTTCAATTGTATTCTAAAATACTTTTTGAAAATTCATGAGATGATTCTGCTCAAGGTTTTAGAAAACATAATCAAGTATTATACAACAAAGAATGCTTGAAATTCAAAACTCTTTTACTGTTGAAAGTTGTTTGAGACCTGGAGTCTCTCTTTTGAGTTTTAAATCTGAAAAAGATTTCCATCTAAAGTTGAACCTCATGGGTTCTTTTTGAAGATTTGTTTTTGTGATGAATGGAAAACTTCCGATATTTGGGATGTTCAGATCAAAGACATTCCTTTTATTGAAGCCAAAGCATTTCAGATTTTGAAAATTTGAAAGGTTTTGAATGACTTTGCTTTGGTCTCCACACTTGCTTTACTGGTGTAAAGTGAGAGTGTAGAGTTTGGAAAAATTTGTTTCTCACCATTTTGAATCCTTTTACCAGTTTAGCCTTAAAACACATTTTGCCCTTTATCCTCAAAAATATGTTTCATCAGAAACATTTTGTCGAATGTAGACGACTCAGCAAAGTTAGGAATGAACGCCTTTGGGTCATGCTCTGCGGTTTGTGGAACTAATTTAGGTATGGATCTTCAGCTAATTGTTGTGAGTTGGATGCGGTTTATTCTGCTGTTATGGAAGATGCAATTGGAGGACCGTCTTTCTCAACAGTTGTTGTTTGTTGAGGTAAGTCAGGTACTTGAATATTTTCAGGTTGTGCAGTAGAAATAGGTGAGACCTCAGAAGAATGGTATTCAATTGTATCATCAAACAGTGGAGCAAACAGGGTTTCCAATTCTTTGCGGTAAGAGGCAATGGTTCAGCCGAAGAGTCCGGAAAGTTAAAACGGTTGGATTCGGGTCCTAAGCTGTTTTGCTCATAAGCTATAGTTGATGTGCTTTTAAACAGTTGGTTGCGGGTCCTAAGCTGTTGTGCTTAGAAACCATTGCTGAAGTGCGGGTCCAAAACTGAATTATTCCAAAGCCATCCCTGTTATATCTAAAAAGAAGAAAGAATAGACAAAACAGAGAACATGAAGCCCCAAGCGTAACTCGGTTCCAGGTGTTAGAAGCATAAAGATGTAGTGTCAACTAACTTCTTGACACTTGAACACACAATTTCAATGGTTTTCATTCTTTTCTCAGAGGTAGATGTTGTGCGGATCACATTAGTTTTGGTGCAAATGTCTAAAGTCGTTCCTGTAGGAATCCACCTAAGACCAATCGTTTTGAAAATTCTACCCGTGGGTACCCACCTAATGTTAGATCTAGGAGATGTTTTCCTTTTAGATGCAGTGGGAGCATCACTTGGTTGAGAAAACCTACGTCCTATATTGATCCACTTCTTAGGTTTCTGACTTATGACATTTGGTTCAACGGGTTTGTTTCTCTTAGTCGATTGTGCCTTTGCACGTGAATTTCCTTTTTTAAGATATTCTAAAGCACAGACATCATGATTATTTCCGCAACTACTCTTAGATGCTAGCCAATTCCTATTAGTTTGTTGAGAACTCCTAGGTTTTCGTTTGCTACTACTAGCAGTGTTTTGTACTACAGTGGAAGGCATCACATGAGGTTTTGAACCTAGAATTCCATCCTTTTGAAGTAGCGCCTTTTTCCTAGCCTTTTCTAGATCATAGTTCTTGTACATGTCATATTTGCCATA
Source organism: Artemisia argyi (assembly GCA_030686995.1). Classification (NCBI taxonomy): domain Eukaryota; kingdom Viridiplantae; phylum Streptophyta; class Magnoliopsida; order Asterales; family Asteraceae; genus Artemisia; species Artemisia argyi. Next base: position 84,523,287 of record CM060676.1, read on the forward strand.
AAACTCTTTACTTTTAATGCTCGTTTTAGACACTGTTTTTGAACTAATCCTAGATGAACCAGGTATAATCACGTGTTGAGATTTAGCAGACACAGATGCATTTTCCTTAGGCCAAGAATGTAGAGTGACTGGATTTGTCAAATTGTTTTTCTCAACAACTTGGGAGGCAAACCGAGGTTTTGAAAATTTGGGTTGTTCTGATTTAACTGCAGTTGGTTGTCTAACAACTGATCATTTTCTGATTGTTTGAGAAGTCGGTTTCCCCAAGATTGATGGTTTTGCAAACTTAGTATCCGCACTCTGGCCAGTCAGTCTTTTTAATTTGTTTTGCAATGCAGCATGTGCAAACACCTTTGCTTGAATTTGACCCTTTAAAAGCTCATTTTCTTTAACTAATGTATCCACACGTTTACTATGTTCATTCAAAACTTGACCATTGTTACCCAAAGTTAAAGATTCGTTTTGCAATTTAAGTTCAAGCGAGATGCAATGTGCCTCTAGTTTTGAAAAATCTTTATGAAACTGGGCAATGGTCTTTTTGAGAAGAATGTTTTCAGACTCAAGAATTTGGTATGATGTTTCAGTTATTGGATTATCAGGTAAGGACTCAGACTCATAATGTTTTTTAAGACATTGTACAACATTCTGGTCAACCTCTCCTTCATTACTGAAGTTAGGTTGCTCAGAATGTGGTTTCTCATTTGCAGGTATAATATGATCAACAGTAGATTGTACCTCAATCATTTGCTCTTTGTCAAAGTTAGGTTATGTGTCATAGATGGGTATGACATCTTCCTCATCCATCTGTCCTTTGTCAAAGTTGGGCTCTGAGTCATAGAAGGGTCTGATCTCTACACAATCTGCATCTGTATCATTCCCCAATCTGCTGTTGTCATCCTGCACTTCTGATTCTGTCCCATTGCTATCCATGAAAACCAAATTAGCTTCCAACACATCAACTTTATGAATTTCCTCTTCTTGAATCTGCAACTTCCTATTATTAACCCTTTTTCCATGCTCCAGTCTGTGAAGTACTCTTTCAATAATTGACTTTTCAATAGCATCCAGGTGTTGGAGCAATATAACTTTGAAGGTATGAGCCTCAATTCGAGTGTATTCTAAAAAATACTCGCTTAAATCTTCACAGTCATAATTGATGAAATGTTGAAACTGTTCCTTGAGCACTCTGAATGTGGCCTTGGATTCATTCTCGTGAAATTCTTCAGTTGCGAGTTGCTTTTAGATTTGATTCACTTTGTAAAACATCTTATTAGTGAAAATATCAACTTCTTCTCCAAAGACGTTTTCAAATAAATAATTGAGTACACATTCGGAACGATTTTCAGCAAAGTTATTGTTAGAAAGGAGTTTAAGGTGTGACTGAAGTAATCTAAAAGATGTCATGCATTTCTCGAATGGATCTTCAGAATCATTAGTAGCATTTGTGTCGTACACTGGGTCTGTATCATCCATGTGAAGTTCCTGCATGTTTGCCATTAACATCACATCTGTTGTATCGGCTTCCAAATCTACTGTATTGGATTCCAAATCTGCATATTCATCATCAGATGGACTATCTCCCATGATACCTTGCAAAACTGCATTGAGATTACCCCCTTCAACTTCCATTTGACTAAGTGTGGCATCGTATTCAACATTAGTATCAAAGAGTGGAGTTGAATCATAATCTTGATCTTCCACATCTACAATATTTTTCATATATGCCAAAAATGCCATGCTTTGTTCGATAAGATCTTCTTCATCATCAGTATCTTCCATTGTGTTAAAGCATTCATAAGTTGAAGTCATCATGCATTTGCCTTTATCAGTAGATGCTTTTCCAAGCTTCACAAGATTTTGCAGAAGTGATTGCATATGATTATATAGTGTTGCAGGATGGTACTGTGGAATGAAGATAGGCTCAGGTGCATTTGGAGGATTGAAGAAGAGACCATTTAGAGTGTAAATCAAGGATCCATGGTCAACAGCTGGAGATGGTGGAGCAGGGAGAATGGTCTTCAGTGGATTCATGCTTAAACAAGATTCAAGAATTTGCTTCATTCTGATGTGATCAAGTTCTTTTGTATGATGCATAGCTTCAAGATATTTACACATTTCATAAGCACTGGCTTGAAAGTCCATATTCATGTAAATTGATTTGGGAAGTGCCAATGCTATGAACCATACAGCCTGTTGGTCAGCATCGTACTGAGCAAGTTCAGTAGCATTCAAATATTGATCAATTTGTAGTCTGATAATCCCTGTTGAGTTAGCAAGAAATACAATTTCGTATGGACCATCTGTAACAATTCGCAATTTCAGGTTAATTACCATTCCCGGAAAATTTCACTATTCACTTTTACTATTCATTTTTCCCGAAACTTTCCCGAAAGTTGATTTTTATTTGATATTCTCAAGTGATAAATCATTTCCATGGCAAATTAAATGTTTGACATTCGTCAGATCATTTTCGTGAAAGTTATTAAGGAATTACACGTTTTAGGGTAAAACGTCATTCAGAAATTCTACGTACAACGAAACTCGACCGCGTTAAGTGACCCCGCATCAGAAAAATGTTTGACACACTCATGATTTATTTGAGAATTAATCGTGACTGAGAAAAACAGGCAGGTCACCCAAGCCAGTACTATTCTCACATGAGCACGCTTAACCGTATGGGCGATTAACCGTTAGACCACAAAACGCGTTTCTAAGACGATTTGAGTTTTCAACTTATTAGAAAAAGTCAACATATTTTTCCCCCCTCCATTGACCAAAAATCATCCCTTGATGTTATAAGTCATTCCTTGATTTTTAGGCTTACGGTTTGATGTCTAAAAGACATATAATACCAACCGACACTAGACTGAGCCCAGTCTAGACATTATAAGTCATTTTAAATCATTTTTATCATATTAGAAAAGTAACATTTTACTTTTCTCAATTTTACGCAATATTCGTACGTTTTACGTATTACGTGTTTTAGACCCGTGTTTCCAGCTTTTGGCAGGGTTTTACACCCAAATGGAACTTACCACTCATTTTATATTTTATTATGGAACATATGGACATGTTTATCAAAACTTTCAAGTTCCATAATTTTACGATACCCGGTTTTACGTTTTGAGGCTTAATCATTTACGATTGGCATTTCCCGGAGTCAAAACTAACCAAGTATCTTGGATAATACCAAGAAAAGTCCACCCTTGCTCTCCAAGTCCATATGAACCGCCATAGGGGGGGGGGGGTTTCATACTTGTGGCAAGATCTCATGCATTTTGCTCTTAGATCATCACATGTGTTCAACTTTGGCTCCAAGTAATACTTGGTCATCAAGTGTTGACAAGTCAAACTTGTAACCTCCTTAAGACCCTATAAAAGCCCCCTCTTCCCCTTCTTGTGCCGTGCATCCCCAAACCCCATAACCATTCCATCCTTTGCTTATTTCCTTCCAATTTCTTGCAAGGTTCAAGTGATTCTTCAAGGTTGAAACCCTAGTTTCTTTTAGATAATCAAAACACTTCCATAACCTCATATACTTGGTGATTTCTCTTGAGTTTGAATCCACTCAAGTCACCTCAACCTTCATCATTCATCTTTCAAGATTACAAGGGTAGAAAGATTGCATGAAGTGAAAAAGGGTTGAAGCAAGTCTATCAAAGTCCATTTCCTTACATGTTAACTTCCTTTCATCTTTGAAAGCCAAAAGTTGTGAGCCAAACCCTAACTTGATTCTTGTTAAATAATCATATTCATGTTATTTACATATTATTTGTGCTATATTATGTCTTGTATTCATGTCCATGATGTATAAAAGTGAGCAAAACAAGTTATTGTTATTGATTGTTACAACAAGTTACTAAAACAAGTAAACTAGTGACTTTCTTGGAAAACCACGACCAAAATGGTAAAATTATGATATTGGATCATTACATATTACAGTAGAGGACTTAACAAGGAAACCATAGCAATTTGAACCACCTAAAACGAGTATACGAGTCAAAAGTTACGCCCATTTGAAGTTACCAAAACTTTGCGGCAAACTGCCAAATACCATTCTGATCAAATTTGGGTTTTGAAAGTCATACTTCTGGTCCGATTCATCAAAAAGTTAAAACACGAAAGTTGTCCGGAACGACGTTTTCGTTCAGGTACAAAGAAGCTCGAGACCTAAAAACACTTTCCGAGTGATAAAATTCTTCAAATTCTAAACAGCCCATTTTTAGGCAAAAGTCACAAGATTATGGTTATACTTTGAAAGGAACAAGAGGTCTTATGACCTATAATCAAGACCACAACCATGGCTAGAGCCAAGGTTGAGTCTCATGACCTTGAAACAAGGACCAAAGGTCATGGCTAGGCCATGACGAAATGACCATACCAACTTTCATAGGCGTAAACATGAAACAAAGAGTTGACGAGAACTTGAACAAGCAATTTGGATCTACTTCACTTAAAAGGGAACCATGAGATATTACCAAGAGAAAATGGTCATACAAAACTTATGAAACATACCCTAATAACAATCTTCATGTACTAATAAACTTTCCTAAGTTTATTCAAATATCGGACATGTAACTTTTCGGATCCAAACTTATATCTATATATCTTATCAACTACTACAATAGTAGGGAGCCTCATGTGAGGAGTTCATTATGTAAGCCGTCGAGTTGAGTTGTGGATTTACGAGTTAAAGTGTCCTGGCTCCTCGAACGCTTACTAACATGACTTCTGAATTATGTCGGCCCGAACGGTAGTAAACGATATACAAAACATACATGTTTCATGAATCATTTCTTTCAACGACTTACATTATACATCATACCACATCATGGACTAAGTGCAAGACATACATATATTGGCATGTTTATGTTTCCTTAGACATTATTCCAAACCTAAGTTGCAACAATTATTCTAGGTTGCTCGTAGAAGTTCTTACGGCATATCCATCATTCTCATTATACATCATCCAACTCAAGGTGAGTTCATAGCCCCACTTTACATTACTTCATTGTTTTACAAACCCTTGGGGGGAATACATGCTATTTTTAACCGAGCACAATGTTTTTAAATTGTATGCTTGCCTGATTGTTTTATTATCACTAAGTACCATCCTTGCCAAACCGATATCCCATATTATGAACCATTTAATCACTTGCGAGGGTTACTTGCAAGTGAGCGCGAATATTGTGAATAGGCCTATTGGGATTGACGAATCCCATTTGTATTGACTAAGTTCAAACAAATGCATTAATATTTGAGACATTAGGTATGACGGCAAAGTACCTACCGGGATAACTCCGCCGATTGATATTGGTACCCGTTAACGTTTTGGTGTCATAAGCTTAGTGTATAATACATGTTCCGGGCGTATAACAACATAGCCTACCTATTTTGCTTTCCAAACATTGGTGTGAGCCTATAACTCACACTACCAACATATTGTGTTCAATCGATTTAACAAACTCTATGAATATCACTCAACCTTTGTGTTGACCTCTCAAGCATGTATTTCAGGTTCATGACGATCAAGGATGGCACGGAAGGACACGGATACTCAAGAGGGCTATAAATTTTATTATCATTCAAAACTCATTTATTATACATTGTAAACATGGAACCAATTGGGACCTCATTTTGAAATCTCTGATATTTATATAATTTGAATGATACATCTTTTAAAACGACTCAATTGGAGTTCGTTTTCTATTATTGTGACTATTGTGCCGTCGAGTAACACCCAGTTCGAATTCCGCTGCATCCATGAATTGGGGGTGTTACAGATTGGTACCAGAGCCATGGTTATAGAGAAACGGGTCTAATTGAGACCTAAACTATAACCACACATACAAGCAAAAACATTTTTATAGCCTTCCGCTCTCCGTGTCTTCCATCCTCCAGACGATTATGGACTTAGTAAGCATGTTATGCTACACAAACATATTAGTATATTCATATATACCCATTTTGAGCATTTCCCCGTAGACATTTTGTGCTACACAAACATAATTGCATATTGATATATGTACCCTAAACATAATTGAGCATTTCCCCGTAAGCATTAGTATATTGATATATAAACTCGGTTTATTTTCAATCATTTATCTAAACAATGGACTAAACATATCTGTGTACGCCTATTCTAAGGCATTTCGACACAACCACACTCTCCCAATCATGTTCCTACTCCAACATTATATGTCCAAGACATTGTAACTGATTGCAATGGTCTCATTCATTTTTCAAGACATTGTGAGATACAATGGTCTCATTCATTTTCCAAGACATTGTGAGATACAATGGTCTCATTCATTTTTCAAGACATTGTGAGATACAATGGTCTCATTCACTTTTTCAAGACATTGTGAGATACAATGGTCTCATTCATTTTCCAAGACATTGTGAGATACAATGGTCTCATTCATTTTTCAAGACATTGTGAGATACAATGGTCTCATTCACTTTTCCAAGACATTGTGAGATACAATGGTCTCATTCACTTTTCTAGACATTGTGAGATACAATGGTCTCATTCATTTTTCAAGACATTGTGAGATACAATGGTCTCATTCATTTTCCAAGACATTGTGAGATACAATGGTCTCATTCATTTTTCAAGACATTGTGAGATACAATGGTCTCATTCACTTTTCCAAGACATTGTGAGATACAATGGTCTCATTCACTTTTCCAGACATTGTGAGATACAATGGTCTCATTCATTTTTCAAGACATTGTGAGATACAATGGTCTCATTCATTTTCCAAGACATTGTGAGATACAATGGTCTCGTTCATTTTTCAAGACATTGTGAGATACAATGGTCTCATTCATTTTCCAAGACATTGTGAGATACAATGGTCTCATTCATTTTTCAAGACATTGTGAGATACAATGGTCTCATTCACTTTTCCAAGACATTGTGAGATACAATGGTCTCATTCACTTTTCCAGACATTGTGAGATACAATGGTCTCATTCATTTTCCAAGACATTGTGAGATACAATGGTCTCATTCATTTTCCAAGACATTGTGAGATACAATGGTCTCATTCATTTTTCAAGACATTATGAGATACAATGGTCTCATTCACTTTTCCAAGACATTGTGAGATACAATGGTCTCATTCATTTTCCAAGACATTGTGAGATACAATGGCCTCATTCATTTTCCAAGACATTGTGAGATACAATGGTCTCATTCATTTTCCAAGACATTGTATGATACAATGGTCTTAATCATTTCTCAAATGTTTTGAGTCACACAATGACCTAACCTACTTCCCAGACATTGTGAATTGCACAATGGTCTAACCTACTTCCGAGACATTGTGTTTTGTGCAAATGGTCTCTAGAATTATTCCATCACATCATCAATATCATTTCTTATGATATCAAAAACCCGTCACAATCTATCGATTTCAAAACAAGAAATATGAGATTTCTAAAGGACAAACAAATCCATTACCTACAAAAGCGGAAGTTCAGCTCTACATTCATCAAAGTTTTTTTTTATGAAACCTTCATTATTAAAAGTTCGTGATCTTGACCAAGTATGTTCTATTTTAGAACTACTTAAAATTTCCTTTCCATACGTACCTACCCTTACTATCTTCTATTCAATGGAATATGAAAACATACGTTACAAGTCTTGTATGGACGGGACTTGCAACTTAAGGGTTTGACATCGCCTTTGTTTAATGGACAGTTTCCCGAAAGCAACGAACATATCACAAGTATACCTAATTTAGGTATTTGAAAATTTTATCGAACCCCGGCTAAATATAGACTAGTCACCTATATTTAACCTAGGGACAGTGGAATATAGTCTGACTAACTATATTCGACTTAACATTTTCAAATACTGAGAATAGTTGTACTAGGGTTATGTTTAGATTGATTTCCTACATGAACTCGATAAACCACCAGAATACATTAAAACAATCTAGAGACACGATAATGTCTTACCACTCAGCGAAATCTTAACACCTTATTTGTGTTACCTAATTTCATTCTTGAAATTTTTCATTTATGAGATAATCCGAACTATTATCTTGGGATAGTTATCAATTATTCTCTTCATCCTGTAGAAGTACTATCCTGTTTAGGTCCTAAGGATACCATTCCATCATAAACTTTTAAAATCTCTTAAGATTTTTAAAGCAAACTCAACATCTATACCTAAGAGTATTAATGTTAAGCATACACTACACACTTTTGTTCATCAACATATCATAACATTATCTTCACAACTGTTACAAACACAAGCTCATTAACAGATCTTGATGCACTTTTAAAGCTCAAATCATCCTTAGTTACACCACAAGCACCCTCATCAGCTTTACAAGATTGAATATTCATCTTGTACTTTTGGAACACCAGTATCATCTCGTAATACACTACCTTGGAACTCACCGGCTAAGTACGAATGTTGTGTCGGGAATTCTTGAGTAGGATGATTTATAATGTCCTTATTTGAATGGATTGGGATGCCTTTTCATTTAAATAAAGAAATTATAAATCATCGAACCATACGTTTATATTCCTTTAGTTACATTGTTTGGGATGCCTCTCTATGTAAATAAAGAATTATAAACAAGTGGGCTTATTTATATCCGAAATAACATAAGTATGAAGTCAATGAACACTAGATACAACAACAGATTACCTACTAGGCTATGATTGCAACAACTATCCCAATTTCCATAAGTACGAGATTTACATTTTGGTTTTCATAATGATAGTGCAATAACAAACAAACTCATTACGAGGCCATGTACCCATATGCATGTGCAGTCGTAACAAACTCATTGCGAGGCCATGTAACCATATGCATGTGCAGTCGTACCAAACTCATTACGGGGCCATGTAGCCATATGCATGGGCAGTCATACCAAACTCGTTGTGAAGCCATGTAGCCATATGCATGGGCAGCCGTACAATTCAAACAGGACTTGGTCCAACCACATGTTCAACATTTATTCCATTATTCGATGTCTATGTCAATTGCAATTGTTGTTCAACTACTATATCAATTGCTATTGATACTTGACAACTATATCGAGTTCTATTTGATATTCAACTACTATATCAATTCCTATTAATACTCGATTGCTATATCAATTTCCTTTGATATTCGACTATTATATGAATCTCTATTGATATTCAACTATGTTATCAATTTCTATTGACACACCGTATTCTGAGACAAATCAAACTATATCACTGGTAATTCAAGACTCGAGTCCTCATAAGTAACCACACATCTTTATCGACACCACTCCAACATATGACACACAAAGAACTTCGGGACGAAGTTCCCCGTAAGGGGTAGAGACTGTAACAATTCGCAATTTCAGGTTAATTACCATTCCCGGAAAATTTCACTATTCACTTTTACTATTCATTTTTCCCGAAACTTTCCCGAAAGTTGATTTTTATTTGATATTCTCAAGTGATAAAGCATTTCCATGGCAAATTAAATGTTTGACATTCGTCAGATCATTTTTGTGAAAGTTATTAAGGAATTACACGTTTTAGGGTAAAACGTCATTCAGAAATTCTACGTACAACGAAACTCGACCGCGTTAAGTGACCCCGCATCAGAAAAATGTTTGACACACTCATGATTTATTTGAGAATTAATCGTGACTGAGAAAAACATGACCAAAGACTTCCCGGCAGGTCACCCAAGCCAGTACTATTCTCACATGAGCACGCTTAACCGTATGGGCGATTAACCGTTAGACCACAAAACGCGTTTCTAAGACGATTTGAGTTTTCAACTTATTAGAAAAAGTCAACATATTTTTCCCTCCTCCATTGACCAAAAATCATCCCTTGATGTTATAAGTCATTCCTTGATTTTTAGGCTTACGGTTTGATGTCTAAAAGACATATAATACCAACCGACACTAGACTGAGCCCAGTCTAGACATTATAAGTCATTTTAAATCATTTTTATCATATTAGAAAAGTAACATTTTACTTTTCTCAATTTTACGCAATATTCGTACGTTTTACGTATTACGCGTTTTAGACCCGTGTTTCCAGCTTTTGGCAGGGTTTTACACCCAAATGGAACTTACCACTCATTTTATATTTTATTATGGAACATATGGACATGTTTATCAAAACTTTCAAGTTCCATAATTTTACGATACCCGGTTTTACGTTTTGAGGCTTAATCATTTACGATTGGCATTTCCCGGAGTCAAAACTAACCAAGTATCTTGGATAATACCAAGAAAAGTCCACCCTTGCTCTCCAAGTCCATATGAACCGCCATAGGGGGGGGGGGTTTCATACTTGTGGCAAGATCTCATGCATTTTGCTCTTAGATCATCACATGTGTTCAACTTTGGCTCCAAGTAATACTTGGTCATCAAGTGTTGACAAGTCAAACTTGTAACCTCCTTAAGACCCTATAAAAGCCCCCTCTTCCCCTTCTTGTGCCGTGCATCCCCAAACCCCATAACCATTCCATCCTTTGCTTATTTCCTTCCAATTTCTTGCAAGGTTCAAGTGATTCTTCAAGGTTGAAACCCTAGTTTCTTTTAGATAATCAAAACACTTCCATAACCTCATATACTTGGTGATTTCTCTTGAGTTTGAATCCACTCAAGTCACCTCAACCTTCATCATCCATCTTTCAAGATTACAAGGGTAGAAAGATTGCATGAAGTAAAAAAGGGTTGAAGCAAGTCTATCAAAGTCCATTTCCTTACATGTTAACTTCCTTTCATCTTTGAAAGCCAAAAGTTGTGAGCCAAACCCTAACTTGATTCTTGTTAAATAATCATATTTATATTATTTACATATTATTTGTGCTATATTATGTCTTGTATTCATGTCCATGATGTATAAAAGTGAGCAAAACAAGTTATTGTTATTGATTGTTACAACAAGTTACTAAAACAAGTAAACTAGTGACTTTCTTGGAAAACCACGACCAAAATGGTAAAATTATGATATTGGATCATTACATATTACAGTATAGGACTTAACAAGGAAACCATAGCAATTTGAACCACCTAAAACGAGTATACGAGTCAAAAGTTACGCCCATTTGAAGTTACCAAAACTTTGCGGCAAACTGCCAAATACCATTCTGATCAAATTTGGGTTTTGAAAGTCATACTTCTGTTCCGATTCATCAAAAAGTTAAAACACGAAAGTTGTCCGGAACGACGTTTTCATTCAGGTACAAAGAAGCTCGAGACCTAAAAACACTTTCCGAGTGATAAAATTCTTCAAATTCTAAACAGCCCATTTTTAGGCAAAAGTCACAAGATTATGGTTATACTTTGAAAGGAACAAGAGGTCTTATGACCTATAATCAAGACCACAACCATGGCTAGAGCCAAGGTTGAGTCTCATGACCTTGAAACAAGGACCAAAGGTCATGGCTAGGCCATGACGAAATGACCATACCAACTTTCATAGGCGTAAACATGAAACAAAGAGTTGACGAGAACTTGAACAAGCAATTTGGATCTACTTCACTTAAAAGGGAACCATGAGATATTACCAAGAGAAAATGGTCATACAAAACTTATGAAACATACCCTAATAACAATCTTCATGTACTAATAAACTTTCCTAAGTTTATTCAAATATCGGACATGTAACTTTTCGGATCCAAACTTATATCTATATATCTTATCAACTACTACAATAGTAGGGAGCCTCATGTGAGGAGTTCATTATGTAAGCCGTCGAGTTGAGTTGTGGATTTACGAGTTAAAGTGTCCTGGCTCCTCGAACGCTTACTAACATGACTTCTGAATTATGTCGGCCCGAACGGTAGTAAACGATATACAAAACATACATGTTTCATGAATCATTTCTTTCAACGACTTACATTATACATCATACCACATCATGGACTAAGTGCAAGACATACATATATTGGCATGTTTATGTTTCCTTAGACATTATTCCAAACCTAAGTTGCAACAATTATTCTAGGTTGCTCGTAGAAGTTCTTACGGCATATCCATCATTCTCATTATACATCATCCAACTCAAGGTGAGTTCATAGCCCCACTTTACATTACTTCATTGTTTTACAAACCCTTGGGGGGAATACATGCTATTTTTAACCGAGCACAATGTTTTTAAATTGTATGCTTGCCTGATTGTTTTATTATCACTAAGTACCATCCTTGCCAAACCGAGATCCCATATTATGAACCATTTAATCACTTGCGAGGGTTACTTGCAAGTGAGCGCGAATATTGTGAATAGGCCTATTGGGATTGACGAATCCCATTTGTATTGACTAAGTTCAAACAAATGCATTAATATTTGAGACATTAGGTATGACGGCAAAGTACCTACCGGGATAACTCCGCCGATTGATATTGGTACCCGTTAACGTTTTGGTGTCATAAGCTTAGTGTATAATACATGTTCCGGGCGTATAACAACATAGCCTACCTATTTTGCTTTCCAAACATTGGTGTGAGCCTATAACTCACACTACCAACATATTGTGTTCAATCGATTTAACAAACTCTATGAATATCACTCAACCTTTGTGTTGACCTCTCAAGCATGTATTTCAGGTTCATGACGATCAAGGATGGCACGGAAGGACACGGATACTCAAGAGGGCTATAAATTTTATTATCATTCAAAACTCATTTATTATACATTGTAAACATGGAACCAATTGGGACCTCATTTTGAAATCTCTGATATTTATATAATTTGAATGATACATCTTTTAAAACGACTCAATTGGAGTTCGTTTTCTATTATTGTGACTATTGTGCCGTCGAGTAACACCCAGTTCGAATTCCGCTGCATCCATGAATTGGGGGTGTTACACCATCTTGAATGGATTTAAGCATGAGATCTACAGCAGGACGATCTATGAGCCATTGCAGAAATCTCCGATTCCAATCAGTATACGTTCCTTGTAGCAACATTGGAGGCCTTGATTCATTGCCAAAGAGCAGAACATGACGAATGAGGGAGCTATGGCTTTGTTGTTGATGATGTTGTTGCTTATGAGAATATTGGTGAGGAAGGTAGTTGGAAGAAGGTGATTCAGACATTGTAAATGACATTTCTCTTCTCCTTGATTGTTGCGACGTATTCGAAAAAATCAAACAAAAAAAATGTCACACTCAAGGACGAAATAGTGATTTTGAATTTTCCCTCCAAAAATAATTTGAAAAATTTTTCTTTCCCAAAATTTGAAAATCACTATGAAATGAAATTTTAAGGTTGAAAGAAAAATTTGACTTTCAAAAATTTTGCCGCCAAATTTCACCGAAAAAATTTGAATTTTGGCCTAAAAATTTGAATTTTGGGTCAAAATTTTCACCGTTAAACCAAAATTTCGTGTAAAAGTTGAATGTTTAGTCACCTGTAAAAATTAAATTTTACTCAAGTTTTCCCGCCAAAAAATTTTGAATTTTGGGCCAATTTTATTTATTTATTATTTTTTTTTTTTTGTGAAATAAGAAATAGAAAGATAAGAAGGCGAAACTTGTGAAGATGAGATGATTAGTGATAATGTTAATCTTGAATCGATAAGGATAAATAAAGGTTTGTAGTTTTAGGTCAAACTTGAAAAATTGGCTTCTAACTCGGTAGCTTCTAACTCGGTAAAGAGAGTTTGTAACTCGGTAAAATTAGCTAACTTGGAGAACTTTCTAACTCGGTTGAATCGGTAAGGCAGTGTAACTCGGTAAAATTTTGTGATTCTGGTTAACTCGGTAAGACTTAACTCGGTAAAACTCTTGAGTATCAAACTCGATAAGTTTGGCTGCTAACTCGGTAAATTTGGATTAAAATCGTAACTCGGTAAAAACTTCTTGTGAACTTAACTCGATAAAGCAAACTAACAACTTAACTCGGTAAAAATCTAACTCGGTAAGTAGAATCAACTTAGGCAGAGTTTCCCCTAGGTATTAGCCACAAAGAACCTTACTCGATATATGATAAGGTAAGGCCAACTCGCCAAAATAAACGTAACTCGCAGAAACTTAAAATCCTAACTCGCTAAAATAGTTTAAACTCGCTAAGCAGAACCCAAACTCGCTAAGCTAAACCAAACTTGGTAAAACCAAGATCCTAACTCGACAAAAACACGATGAACAGTAACCGAATATTAAGAATTTCACTTTTAAACCTAGTTGTTCTACCAAATCAAACCTAAATCAACCTATATTATCCCTTGGCGAATGATACTACTTGTTAGGTCACCATTTTACAACATAACCACTAAGATTTCTATAGAGAGAATGCAAGTAGAGAGAGAGAGTGGAAGGAACCCTTAATATGAAATGAAATTCAAATTATATTACTAAGTGAACCAACACCCTCTAATGAGGGGTTACAAGGCTATTTATAGGTGTAGTCTAGGGCTTCACCAAACTGTGTAAATATTACAAACTAGGTCCTTAGACTTTTACCGAACCTATAAGTTTAGCATAAAACTTTATAAAACATGTTAAATCACTAATGTATTAACTTAATAATGCAACCTATAACAAAACTCAATGACCGGCACTTGAAATAATAAAGTCTATTCCCAACATCTACATCATAGCCAATTCCTAAGGCCATCAAGGGTTTTTCTAGTAAGGGCACAAAAGTAGTGGACACAAAACTCCTATCGGCACCAGTATCAAATAGTATGGAAGCATAACGATTATTGAGAAGGAACGTACCAGTAACGAAGTTCGGGTCTTTTCCTCTCTCATTTCCTATTGCATACACTCTCCCATGAGCAGCTCCTACTTCCATACGCTGGTTCTCATTGTCATGTCGTCCACAGTTTCCTCCAACTCCTCGGTTTCCATGATTGTACCCATTGCCACCCGATCCTTGGTTACCTCGATTCCACGATTCCCTGTACTCATTCCTATAGTGTCCCTTCTTCCCACATCCAAAACAAGTATCATTCGCCTTACTCATAGTTTTAGGAGTAGCTTGGACCATTGTAAGTGGTCGAGCTCTACAATCCTTAGCTATGTGCCCAATCTTTGAGCAGTTCTTACACATCACAGTACATTGTCCAGAATGATTTTTATAACAACGGCCACACTTAGGCGAATCTCCACTGTGATTTTTTTTTATCTCCATCCCCAATAGCATAAACCTTGGCAACTGCTTGTCGCTTGTTTTGGTGATCATTAATCTTAGAGTGGTGGTCTCTCTTCCTCTTTCCATTCTTATCCCTTTCAGCATCTTCTAGTTCCAACGAATCCATCAATTGTTGAGCAATCGTGATAGCCTCATGAACGTTAGCAGGCCTAGCAGCAATCACATCGTTCCTTGTAGCCACAGGTAAACCATCGGTATACCGCTCAATCTTTTGAGTGTTAGTTTGAACCATATCTGGGCAAAGCAAGGCTAACTCCTGGTAACGATGATTGTAAGTCTCCATGTCAGTACCCTTCAATTTGTGATTCCAAAACTCAATCTCCAATTTCTTAACCTCATTCCTTTGGCAGTAAGTCTGAATCAGCAAGGACTTGAACTGCTCCCAAGTCATGGCATAGGCCACTTCACTCCTAATCAAATTTCGATAATTGTTCCACCAAGTTAATGCTTCATCCTTGAAAGTAAAAGAAGCAAACTTTACCTTTGCATTCTCCGCAAAATTGCTGACAGTGAACACTGACTCAGTTTTCTCTATCAACCTGACCAAGTAGACCACTCCTTCAGTTCCACCAAACTCAATAGGTCCACAGATTCGAAACTCCTTGTAGTTGTATCCATTAGTATGAACAAGTGGAAAGGTTCCAGCTGAGTTGTTGGAGTGATTCGACTCAGCTAGTAATTCAGCAACACATTGTTCCACAAGTTGATTGATCATAGCTTGATCCACAGTTGGTGCATTCAGTGGAATATGATCATTGTCTCCCTGAACATCAACATTTTGATTCCTGTTGTTGTGATTGGTGGTGTCCAGGTTGTCTGGAGTAGGGGTTTCAACATTTCGTTTAGGACGGC
The DNA here is from genome assembly GCA_030686995.1 of Artemisia argyi. NCBI lineage: Eukaryota > Viridiplantae > Streptophyta > Magnoliopsida > Asterales > Asteraceae > Artemisia > Artemisia argyi. Next base: position 84,539,262 of record CM060676.1, read on the forward strand.
ATCCTCAGCGACCAGGGGTAGTCACTACAGGACCCGTTCGGGTAGCTCTTACAGGGTTTCATCGTGGGGCCATTAATCTGAAACACAATACAAGGTTTGTAAGTCTCTGATAGTATTTATCATACGCCCAACAAGAATTGGATAGATGAAGCCAAGACATCGGTAGAATATCAACAATACACCACAAGACATCAATCAAACAACTAGGAATGCAATTTCCATAACATCCAAAACCACATATGATACAAAATAATCGTCATCCATACAAATAGCGATCAATACATCGTTCCAACTACCAAAGACATAAAGGATACTAATCGTTCCAAATGAGATGAACATACAACTGAAATATACAAAAGATAGGATAACTAGCTTTTCTAACCAAGCACTTCTTGGTTTAGAAAGCAACATAACACATAATCCAACCATCTAGCCACTATGCTGGCTTAGACTCCTCAGCTCCGATCTCAAACCATCCAACTCTCTCCATAACGATCCCAACGCGACACTGTGAGTATCACTATCCCTCTTGAGGTCTGCTACCTCCTTCTCCAACTTCATGTTCCTCTGCCACAGCTTGCGATCTGCCTCGCGAGCCATGATGAAACCTCTCTGTAGACTCTCTATCTTCTCATGTACCTCCATCATACCTCTTCTAATCGCTGTAGTCCTGCCCACGACAGTAGTCAAATCAAACCTCAACTCAGCAATAAACTCAACTATCACTCTATCAATCCGATCTGCCAACTACGAGATCTTCTCGCCCTGTATGGTAATCCGAGCCCAAATCCTACCAGTCTCACTCAAATCTGCAGGCTCAGCAGATATCGCAGATGGCACGTCCGACACCACGGGACTGCCAGGTGCAGAATCAAACAAAAACGGATGATTAAGTGAAACCGGATCTAATTGATGTATCGGATAATCGGGCTCTGCCGAATGAGCTGAATGTCCCGGGCTGTGAGCTGGCGAACCATCATCATCAGGTATCTCCTCCTCCTGAGGATCATCCTCCTCGTCACCCTCCTGTGGGTCATCATCCCTTTGCTCACCCTCCTAAGGGTCATCAGCCTCCTCCTCACCCTCATACTCCTCCTCCTCATCTGAGGGGTACTTCATCAATCGTCGTCTTCGAACAGGGGAACCATGAGGTGATAGGGTAGGTGATCTAGGACGACGACGGAATGAAGTGGGTGGTGCATCTGACAAAAGAGCGTGAGCATCAAAGTGCATGAGTGGTGACGAAGGGTGCACAGACGTACTTGCCGTAGCTTGGTGGGCGAAACGTGGAGCCACATGAGCTAAAACCTGATGAAGTGTGAGCTGTCTTGAAGTACTAAGAAGCCCCAAAGAAGATGAGGGTCCCTGAGAAGTAGGTGAAGCAGGTAGTGCAGAAGTAACTGTTGTCGGTGATGAACTAGATGGATGCATGGCAATCCTGTAAGGATCATCAGTAACATCGAACGTATGGGAGGCTATGGTCTGTGACAATGGCATAGGGTAGGTGTAAGTGTTTCAAAACAACTAAACCGCGAAACTCAAAATGTCGTACCAAAACCATCATATAATCTCAATCATATGATTTCAAGAAAGATTTTTCAAAATACCGCATTACTAAAACATTTCCAAAACAAATAAGTCATATAAGTTCTCAAACGCCATCATATCACAAAATCAATATATCCATAAGTCTCAAATCATCTCAAAATCTCATATCAAATCTTTATCTCATAATACCTCAATATAATCAATGATGCTTTAGCTTGGCGGGCTGGCGGGCATTGGTCGAGGATCGTTTTCTATAAAAATTGTTTATAGTTTAGGCGTTTATTACCTAGTTCTCTATAACCTTGGCTCTAATATCAATCTTTAACACCCCCAAAATTAGGTACAGCGGAAGACTAATCAAGCTTTCAGGGTGCTACATGGATTGGTGTCCCTCACAAGTTATAAAGGAACGAGATAAAGTATGTAATATCCGGAAAATTTCATAAATTTGTTTTACGAGCCAAAAGTTTTACTTTTGATTTTCCTTAGCTTTTGAGCTTCTTTGAACTTGATTGGGTTTGAAAAACCGTGAAATATCTTATTTAATGTGAGCATTATTCCTTTATCGAGCCGGCACAACCTAGAAAACTCGAATCATATTGCATTTGCCAAATTAATTGAATTATATTGAGTTTGAGAAAAACTTTGACGTTTATTCTTGATTTTATTGGAAATATGATTTCGTGAACAATGGTGCAAGATTCATAATTTGTCGAGTCCGTTTGCTATGTCGAATGAGCCCCGAACCGTTTTCATGAGAAGTTTAGCTAAGTTGACAGTTTTGGCCCCTCATGGTATTTCCCTTTCCCACCCTCACATCCCATATTTTCATTTAAACCCTTCCCATTTTAATAAAAACCATTTAATTATATTTTTATTTCATTTTATATCACATAAACACACACACTCACCCTCATATCTCTCTCTCTCCCTCTCTTGAATATCCGGCCACCCAACCCCACCGGAACTCTAGCAGATTCTAGCGGCGGTCACCGGAATATTTTCCGGTGAATCCTTTTTCTTTACCTAATCGATAGATCGAAGACTCCTACACGTTGTTGGAGGAGTTGAGCACTCGGCTCCCTCCACAACGCCTACACGCGCCACCAGCAGTCCCTCGCCACCTTTACTGAGACACCACCACCACCCAGAGAGCGTTATCCGATGGTAATGACCCTCACGCGCCACCCTTTTTGATTTTCTCAAGATTTTTCTAAACTTTTACTTAATCCGATTTCATTATAGAAATTTTTATAAAAATGTTTTTAAGACTTATAAATCGTGTGGATCTTCGATTTGACCCTCGATGCGCCCGACTCAGACAAACTCACCGAGTCAACTCAGTGACTCGGTAAGGGTTTTCTACTTTCTTGTTGTTATTCATTGTTTCGATGTTCTTTTCATTATTTTCGGACTCGTGTTTGATATTTGAGGCCACATTTGGTTTGCTTGGTTCTTGGCCGAGAGGCACCAACTCCAACAGTTGGACTGTGACTCGAGGAGAGTCACGACGAGACTTGTGGTGATGATGTAGTTGTGTTTGTGTTGGAATAATTTGGATTTGGATGGATTTGGTTGAGCAGATTTGGAGTTGTGATTGGATAGAAGTAGGAAGTGTTGTGATATTGGTATTTGGATTTGGTTATTATTTATGTTTGTGTTGTGTTTTTGGTTAGGCCGAGAGTCGAAGGACTCAAGTAAGTCGAGCCGTGACTCATGGTGAGTCACAGCGATTGAGGTTTTATATTAGTCATTATTGAGTCGGTTTTATTTTATTCGAGTCGTTTGTTTATTATTGGTTATAGATACGTTTTCGGCAATAATATTCTGAAATGTGAAACTTAACGAATAATATAAACTTGACTAATAATTATGAAACAATAAAAAGAATCTGGTTATAGTTAAGCGGTTGTGACATTGGACTTGGATTCGGATATTTACATTGTGACGTTATTTGTGATGGACAAGGATTGGATGTATTGGATTTGCGGTGTGGTTATTTGGACAATATGGACCCTTTGGTACGAATAATACGAAATGGTCGATAAATCTAAACTAACATTAACGTGAATGATATGTCCAATTGTATATTATGACTTGTGATATTTAGCGATAAATAGGATATATTTTAGAGTCATTCACTCGGGAAAACGTTGTATAAACGGGCAGGTCATGCCAAAATTTCATAAAATCTTTTATAAACTTAAAATGTTTATGCATCGAAACGCTTTTCAAAACTTATATGTTTTAACATATATTTTGTGGAAAACTGGGTAAAGCCGAAACTATCTACCAATGTTATCTTTTGATTGTTTTATCCTATTTCTTTTATTCTTTTCTTGTCCGTTTATTCTTTCATTGTGATTTCTATTTGTTTTGGAGTGAGTTGTTATTTGATTATACATTTTACGACTTCTTCACGAGAACGTGTTACTCTTTTCGTCATTCCTTTCTATTTATTTGATTTCGTTTTGCCGGAATTCTTCGTTTTATTATCAAAACTATATTTTCCTAAGATCCACACGAGTTTATAAATGTTTACTTCTTTTATCGCCATTGGAAACTAAACTCTTTTATATTAAGACAGGTATACGAGGAACGTTACTTTATATATATTGAATATTATTTATGATAAATCTAACTACACTGCCAAAAAGTTGTTTGACTCTGGTTTCTATAGGCCCACAATCTACAAGGATGCGCATGATTTAGTTAAAACTTGTGATGCTTGTAAGCGTCACGGGAATATTTCAAAAAAGGATGAAACGCCATAAAATACCATCCAAGTCTGTGAAATTTTTTACGTCTGGGGCATTGATTTTATAGGGTCATTCCCGTCTTCACGAGGGAACAAGTATATACTCGTGGCTGTTGATTACTTGTCTAAATGGGTTGAAGCAAAAGCTCTACCCACTAACGACGCCAGAGTAGTTATGAAATTCTTGAAATCTCTTTTTGCTAGGTTTGGAACTCCAGTGCCATCATTAGTGATTGCGGTACGCACTTTTGCAATGACCAATTCCCAAAAGTTATGCTTAAGTACGGTGTCACTCACCGTCTTTCCACGCGTATCACCCCTAAACAAGTGGGCAAGTGGAAGTTTTCAACCGTGGTATTAAAAGGATTCTAGAGAGGACCATAGGTGAAAACCGTGCCTCTTGGTTGGATAAACTAGATGATGCACTTTGGGCCTTTCGTACTGCTTTTAAAACACCCATCGGGTGTACTTCTTACAAGCTTGTATACGGAAGGCGTTTCATCAACTGATCGAGCTTGAGCACAAAGCCTATTGGGCCTTGAAGCACGCTAACTTCGACATTCAGACAGCGGGTGATCACCGTAAGGTTCAACTCAATGAATTAAATGAACTTCGTGATCAGGCATACGAGAACTCTTTGATCAATAAGGAAAAGAAAAAGAAGATTCATGACTCCAAAATTAAGAACCGCGTTTTCAACGTTGGTGATCGAGTCCTTCTTTTCAATTCTAGATTGAAGATTTTCTCGGGTAAATTCAAAACCCATTGGTCTGGACCATTCACTGTCACCAAAGTACTTCCTTATGGAACCATTGAGTTATCTCAACCCGATGGTCCCAACTTTAAGGTGAATGGTCATAGGTTGAAGCATTACTTTGGAGGGGACATACCACCCATGGTTGTCCCGGATCTCCAAACTTTCCCCATGAACCAGTGAATTCGGGGATCGAGTCAAGCTAGTGACTCGATGAACAAAAATGTTAGCAATCACATGGGTGACAACCCATGTCTCTTTCTTCTTTTTATTTTCTAATAAAGTGACGAGAGAGGGATAACCTCTTCTGCATCTTGTGTTTTGTGGTTGTTGTTAATACATGATTTTCCCCAAAGTATGAAGGCTCTCGTGCTCGTATTTTGTCTTTACTTCTCTCGAGTCTCATTCTTCATTACTCAAGAAGTCTGGTATCCTAAATCTTATTGACTAATGTTATCTTTTGGCATAATTAATAAACAGCCTTTGATACTACGTAGGATAACCCTTAACTTTGAAACATTGAGGACAATGTTTAACTTTAGTCTTGGGGGGGGGGGGGGTATCTTTGATTTGATTTGACTTGCACTTTCATGTAGCCGTTTACTCATGCAACCCCGTTTTTCCCACAAAATTGAAAAAATTTGAAAATTTTTGCAAAAATATAATTGATGACGCGAAAAGTGTACTTCTTTTAAGGGGTCATTTAAGCCCAAATTCGTGATTATTTGATCAATTATTGTCTTAAATCGTTTCTTTTGTCATTTTAGGTACTTTTGAGGAGAAATCTGGAAAAGGAAGCATTTTGGACGTTTGTGGAGCATAAAAGTGAAGAAAACGGCAAATTCTCAAAATCCTTGCTGGGAACGGTACCTGACGACGTCAAGATCTAACACATGACGGCGTCAAGAGTGGCAAAAGAAGTGGAAGTGGAAAATACACGTGACGGCCCAGAACATTTTTAGTGTTATTTGGCCTGGCGGAGACACCAAGGCCGTTAGGGACAAAATGCAAGTGACGGCCCAGAGTATATTTACACATGAAGGCGGCAAGACTGGATCTAGGCAATACGAATTTTATTTTGGCGGCGAGTTGATGACGTCAGAGGTTATAACGTGACGCCGTCAGGATGTATTCTCTATATATATTTTTCCAATTTTTCATTGTAAAAGAGTGGAACATTAGGAGGAACGTTACCACAAACCCTAGGTCAAATTTTCATCATATTGTAGGGGTTTCAAACCCTACTTTCATCCATGTTTGAATAAAGATAAGTCTTCCAATAATCATTCAATATGTCTATGTGTTGTTTGATTCTGTCTTATACTTGTCTTTCTTTTAACATGCTAGGCTAGGTTTTTATTGTGTTTGCTTAGATGTAGTGAAACCTAGATGTTGATTATTGGTTGATTGTTTGTTTATAATTGTTGTGGATGATAGTATTCGATGTTAGGCTTAAGAAAATTGGCAGACTTCCATTGGTAACTTGCTTGAACGTCTTAAGAAACATGATCGGAGGTGTACTACATTTTTTGGTTGTCTTTAATGCATAAGTGAATTCTAATGATCCCATGTTAGGAGCTTTTAGTCGGCTCGACATAGGAGTGAAGTAGGAACTTATAGAGTTAGGGAATATTGGCCCTACGACTAGTATTAAGGAATATAACCCATCATCCATGCAATTGTAACAAGCTAATCAACCGGTAAAAGATATCTAGGGAGTATTGAAATCTAAGTAAACACATCTTTTCTCATTATTGTTTCCACCACATTATTACATTAGTTTATTTTCATTTATTTTTATTTTATATTGATTGCATCTTTAGTTAGTTAGGTTAGTTGACTAGCAACTAATTTCGCCCACTCCTTTAAAACCCGAGATTTTATTTGCTTTCATAAAATATAAAAAAAAATACAAAAAGAATCATCCCTCACCTCTAGACCTAGTTTAATAGGCTTTATAATCCTAGCGACACTATTCCTGAGTTGAACGATCAATACCCCGGTACTTGTCACTATACTATACTACAACGATCACGTACACTGCCTGGCGGGGATTGCAAGCTTCTAAAGATCCCTTGAGAGGTAAAACCTGTCGCGAGGGCGCAATCCCGCGTATCAAGTTTTTGGCACTGCAGCCCGGGGAATAGTTATTGATGAGGCGAAAAATGATCCGTTTTTAGGGGGTCATTTAAGCCCGAATCCGAATTTATTTGATCAAATATTTCCCTAAATCGTTCCTTTTGTGATTTTAGGTACTTTGGGAGAGAAATCTGGAAAAGGAAGCAATTCGGACGTTTTTGGAGCATAAAAGTGAAGAAAACGCCAAAGTCTTGATTTTCCATGCTGGGAACAGTAGGTGACGGCGTCAACAGCAATACCTTGACGGCGTCAAGAGCAAATTTCATGACTTTCCATGACGACCCAGAACAGATTTGACGGCGTCACGTAGGAAGGGCGTCAAGAGTAAAAGAGTCATGACGGCCTGGAAGTGTATAAGTCTTGACGGCGTCAGAAGTAGACCTAGGCAGTCCGAGAAGAGTTTTGGCGGCGACGTGACGGCGTCACAGTGTTTGTCTTGACACCGTCAAACCTATTTTTCTATATATAGTTTTCTAATTTTCACACATTAAAGGAGAGAAGTTTTGGAGAAACCTTAAGTACGATTTTGGTGCAACTTTTACAGGTTTTTCAAGGGTTCCAAACCCTTGATACCTTGCATTGCAATTGAGATAAGTGTTCCTTTAATTCAATCAATATGTCTATGTGTTGGTTGTCTATATCTTGTTCTTGTCTCAATTCCATTATGCTAGGCTAGATCTATCTTGTGTTTGCTTAGATCTAATGAAACCTAGATGTTAATTATGTGTTGATTACTTGTTTATTCTAGTCTTGGATGAATGATTTATATGTTAGGCTTAAGAAAACTGGCAGATCTCCACTTGGTAACATGCTTGAACATCTTAAGAAACATGAACCGAGGCACACTAGGTCTTTATTGGTTGTATTTAATACATGAGCCACTGTTTACAATCCCTATAGTTGTGATGGGCATGGTGTAGGAGGAGATAAGAGCTCATAGAATTGGGGAGTTATGTGTGCCACCCCATGAATGGTATTAAGGAATACGATCCATCATCCATGCAATTATAACAAGTAATTAACGTGTAAAAGATGTCTAGGGAGTAGTGAAATCTAAGTAAACACATTTTCTCCAATTACTGCTCACAACCTTAGTTTAATTAGCTTAATTTCATTTCTAGTATTTTATTTTGATTGCATCTTAGTATTGGGTTAGTTGATTAGCAACAAATTCCGCCCAAATCCTTCAAACCCGAGATTTTAATTGCTTTCATAAAAATATAAAAATACAAAAATAATCATCCCTCACCTTTAGAACTAGTAATTAGGTTTTCTAATCCTAGCGACACTATTCCTAAGCTGAATGATCAATCCCCCGGTACTTGTCACTATACTATACTACAACGATCAGGTACACTGCCTGGTAGGGGTTGTAAGCTTCTCGAGATCCCTCGAGAGGTAAAGCCAGTTGCAATTCCCACGCATCAAGTTTTTGGCCCCGCAGCCCGGGGAATAGTTATTGTCTAGGTTAGAATTTCTTTTTATTAGGTCTACTTGCTAGATTCCTTTCTAGTAAGATTTTATTTTTATTTTTTTAGGTCTTCTTTAGTCTATCTCATTTCTTTGTGCTTTTGTTCGTAACTCTTTACCATCCGACATCATGGAAGGTGGTAACATCTTTGAACCCGTCATCCCACCACAACAAAACCCACCATTAGAACCCCTTAGGCCCCGAACCTTAGGAGAGTATTCCCGACCTAGCCACCAAGGCTACCAAAACACCATTGAGCTCACCGGAGCCAATGTGACCCCCTTGCGATCCGACACCATCCGGTTGGTGCAAAGCGGATGTGCATTCCATGGACTTCGTTCCGAAGATCCAAACCAACATCTTAAGGACTTCCTCAAAATCGTAGATTCCATAGACCTAGGTGTTGAAACTAGAGAGACTACTCGTTTACGCCTATTCCAATTCTCTCTACGGGATCAAGCTAGTCAATGGCTTGAGCGTTTACCCGCGGGATCCATCACCACATGGGATGATCTCACCACTCGTTTCCTTGCTCAATTTTTCCCACCGGGGAGAACTACTAAGCTTAGAAATGACATCTTGATGTTCCAACAACGTCAAAATGAATCTCTTTATGAAGCATGGACTCGTTTCAAGGACTTACTCCAAAAAGTCCCTCATCATGGCGTAGATCTTTGGCTCCAAGTCCAAATTTTTTATGACCATATCGACATCTCCACGAGGCGAGCCATTGACCAATCGGCCGGTGGTAAGCTACGTGATCTAAGTGCGGAACAATCATGGGAACTCATAGAAGATCTTGCTCTCTATGACAACGAAAGTTGGAATGATCCCCGTGACTTGAACAAAACGGTCAAGGCAATATCTTTGCCTTCGAACAATTCTAGCACTCCCGACCGTAGGATCATGGAACTTGAGGACCAAGTCAAGTTTCTCATGAAATCTTACGAAGCTCCTAAGCCTTCAAGCCAAGTGAACAAAATCACTTTTTCATGCGAATTATGTAGTGGTCCCCACGACACTCGTGATTGTATGGAACTTCCCAGAACAGCTTTTGCGGACTACGCATCCACGCATACCGATGAAGCGGGAGATAAGTGGTACACTTTCAAGCCCGAGCCAAACACATATGGTGATTCATACAACCCCTCATGGAAAAATCACCCAAACCTTAGGTGGAAACAAAATCAACCCAATCCTTCCAATCCGCCTAACCGTTACCAACCAACTGGTCCACCATCCAACCGTACTTTCAACAACAATCCTTCTAACAACTATGGTAGTACCAACAATCTTGAAGGATTGATGTCAAAGTTTATGGCATCTCAAGAAGCCCGCATAGCTAGGTTCGAAACCGAATTCAACCAACAACAAACGGAGATGACCAACAAGATTGACAACTTGTTGAAAGCCCTCAACAACCAAGCGTTAATCACACCTAGGAAGGACACTAGAGACACCAATGGTGGAAGCTAAATTAAGGACCCCTCATCATCCAAACATGTCCACTTTGTCAATGTTGTCACCATTAAGCCAATAGATAAGGAGATAGAAGAGAGTGACAAGAATGAAGTTAGAGTAGAAGCCGAGACTAAGGATGAGAATAGGGAAGTTGAGGTTGATAGTAGAGAGGAATTAGAGGAGGTAGAGCCTATAAAAGAATACTTTGATAAGTTGCCAACCAAGGAAGAACGGGAATACCATAAGGATTTATTCGATAGTCCCAAGAGAACATATATCTTTGGCGACCCCCTTATCAAAATGGGAGACCCCTCTAACATTAACATCCCATGCAATATCGGGCACATGCATGTATGGAAAGCTTACATCAACTCTAGATCCCCCGTGAACATCATGACTAGGACTTATTACAATTGGATGATGAAGAAGCAACTTAATTTTAGGATGATGCCTAATAAGAATCTGATAAGTAATTTTGCGGGAAGAGTGAAAGGATTGCAAGTGATTATAGGGAATCTCACCTATGAGATCGATTTTATGATAGTTGAGGACAGTCGTCCGGTGATAGATGCTTGCCTAAGCCAAATAATATTCCGAAGACCATTTGTTGAGGCCACTAGGATGAGTTATGATCCGACTTTAGGGATAGTTAGATTCAAGGAAGGGAATGATGAGGTTGATTATCAAATGCCCTACAAGATTGAGCAATACCGCCTTCTCTCTAATTTCGAAAAGGAACACAAGCAAGCGGCTTATTATAGGAATGAGGAGGATAGACGTAGAGGAGTAGAGTATGTGAGAAATAGGATGCTTGGTTTCTACAAAGAGTGCTTGCAACTAGGTCCGGAATACAAAACTGGTTTAGAAGACGACCTAGAGAGTGGAACCAATGATGAAATCACCTAGTAACCCATGACCTTGAGTCTAGCTACAAGACTCGTAAATAAAGAAAAGCGCTTCTTGGGAGGCAACCCATGTTTTGTGTGATTTTATTTTTGTTTGTTTGTTATTTGCTTAAGTATGCATGCTTAATTTTTATTGTTGGTTGATCATGTTTCTAAACTAAATAGTGAAAATACTTTACTTTGTTGTTTTGGCCTAGTCTTAACTCCACCTAAAGGTATTTTTGCAAAAGATAAGTGTAAGGGGAAACCCCAAATATGTTTTTAAGAAACAAACCGATCATGATTCTCCACAATATTAAATGAACATGTATATTCGTATTTGTTAGAGTCAAATGCTTGTATTGAGTCATAATGAAGTTTTGCAGGATTTTCCAGGAAGTGGGACCAAGTTTTTCCAGAAATTTTCCGGAAACTTAACATAAGGATTTTTGCAGGTCAATTCTGACGGCGTCAGGGGTTTACTCTTGACGGCGTCAGGAGTTAAAATCTGGAAATTTTACCGGTTTTGTTTTTCTAACGGAGTCTTATGGTTTTTGTGAATTATTAAGTTTTATAATCTCCAGGAGATCTGCAAACTTCATTCCACAAGCATTATATCTTATCTTGTTTTCTAGGATTTAGTAACTTATATAGAATGCCGCCGATTTTACGCGAGGTTGTCTTGTCTATTTTGTCAGGTTTTACAGGTTATGTATGACAAGAGGATGATTTATATTCTGGAAGAGAAGCTTTGATTGTTCATTTTCTTGGAGGAAGATTTAACCTGACTATCTTATTATCCATACCGAGCGAATCAGGGGAGTATTTGATTTCATTCTCTTTACTTTTTCACTTTTACATTCTTTACTTGAACATTGGGGACAATGTTCATCTTAAGTGTAAGGGGAGGGTAAAAAGATGATACCTTACATATGCACTTTCGCTTGAGTTTGTTTTGTTTAATGGTAGATGTGTAATAAAACTATGAGAAATACTTGTTAGTGTAATTTTAGCGCCAAATTTAAAATTTTTTATAACATTTAGGAGTGAAACTTTAGCCATAGCAAGCGTCTCATGGATAGGAGATTGTATGACTAGCACATAACCGTATATTCAGAAAAAATTTCCACCCAAATATGTGAGGTTCGCCTTTAGATTTGATAGGAAAATCATTTACTATTAGTGCTTATGAGTGTACCGGTAGCATTTAGATTCTAGAACTTGCGTTAGTGATGCATCCCGAGACCGCTAGTGAGACTACATTCGTGTAGTAGGATTTACTACATGATAAGAGGCATTAGGATTACCCTTGTGTTAAACCCGTATCATAATTACTTGACCATTTAAGTCATATTACTTGGCTAGTTAAGTCAACTAATTTTTCCCACACCCTTAGCGTTGTACTCACTTTTAGTACACGAAACCCCTAGTACACCCCTCCGAGCCTATCTTTTCGTTTCTAACTTTAAGCATTTTACTTAAAGGAAGAATTTGTTACACCCCACTTAAATGTACAACCAAATCGCCTTAGCCTTCCGTGTATGCGCTCATTTTTAGTGCATTATTGTTATTTGTTAAACCCTAAGTTAACTTTCTAATTGATTACATGGTTGCTAAGTCAAGTCATATCCTTGTACATATTGTTTTGGGACGATTGGGACTCATGGGTAAGTACTTATTTTATGGAGTAATGGGGAAGAACATCACTTATTACCCCCATATGTACGTTAATCTTAAAAGTGCTCCAAGTGTTTTGATTTTCTTAATTCGAGTCATTAGATTAGTTTAAATGTAAAGTATGTAAAAATTCAAGTGTAAGGGAAATGTTCATTCCCTATGATGTATTATTTTGGATGGTAGGGTAAGAGTGTATGCAAAAAAAAAAAAAATAAAAAAAAATAAAAAAAAAAAATCGAAAAAATAATAGAAAAAGAAAAAAAATAAAAAAAGAAAATGAGAAAAAACATACGGACTACCATCCCTTTTCATTCTATGTTTATTTTATGTTTTTGTTATTTTTCATTTATTAGCTTAAGTCGAGTCTAGTCTTGGCTTAGCAACGCCACATTGTACATGTAATTGACTAAGATTGTTAACTCGCCACCAGTAAAACTTCCTTTATCCAACAAAACCGTGTATTTCATATCCCTACACCTAACGTTACAACCCTTTAAAAGACCTCTTTGATAATTTATCCTAGGTGCTTACGCCATGTGGTGGAGGTTTGATCCTTTCCCAAGCCTATGGTAATCTATTTTGCTGTGACAGGTAGTGAGAGATATCTTCCGTTTCCATATTGTAATTTACACTTTATTACACCCGAGAGATGTGAGTATCTAAACACTATTTGTGAGGTGCTAGTGTATGACCTCCGTGCTTGTCTATTGGTCTTTAGTGGAACGATTATTTGTTGTAATTACTTTTATGTTAGTGTTAAATGACCCCTAACTTGTCTTTTGAGTAGAATAAAAGCGCATTTGCTTGAGGACAAGCAAATCTCAAGTGTAAGGGTATATGATGAGGCGAAAAATGATCCGTTTTTAGGGGGTTATTTAAGCCCGAATCCGAATTTATTTGATCAAATATTGCCCTAAATCGTTCCTTTTGTGATTTTAGGTACTTTGGGAGAGAAATCTGGAAAAGGAATCAATTCGGACGTTTTTGGAGCATAAAAGTGAATAAAACGCCAAAGTCTTAATTTTCCATGCTGGGAACAGTAGGTGACGGCGTCAAGAGCAATACCTTCACGGCATCAAGAGCAAATTTCATGACTTTCCATGATGACCCAGGACAGATTTGACGGCGTCACGTAGGAAGGGCGTCAAGAGTAAAAGAGTCATGACGGCCTGGAAGTGTATAAGTCTTGACGGCGTCAGAAGTAGATCTAGGCAGTCCGAGAAGAGTTTTGGCGGCGAGGTGACGGCGTCACAGTGTTTGTCTTGACGTCGTCTGATAAGGCGAAAAATGAACCACTTTTAGGGGGTCATTTAAGCCCGAATCCGAACTTATTTGATCAAATATTGCCCTAAATCGTTCCTTTTGTGATTTTAGGTACTTAGAGAGTGAATTCTGGAAAAGAAGCCATTTTGGACGTTTTTGGAGCATAAAAGTGAAGAAAACGGCAAAGTCTCAATTTTCCATGCTGGGAACAGTAGGTGACGGCGTCAAGAGTAATTTCCTGACGGCGTCAAACCTCAATAATAAAATCCGAGAGTTCATGAAGGCGTCAAGAGTTTTCCTGACGGCGTCAAACCTCAAGAATTAAAATCCGTAGTTGATGACGGCGTCACACACAGGGCGTCAAGAGTAATTTGTGTGACGGCCTAGGCCTTGACGGCGTCAGAAGTAGATCAAGGCCGTCCGAGGAAGTATTTGGCGGCGAGATGACGACGTCACACCTTTGTTCTTGACGCCGTCATCCCTATTTTCCTATATATTGTTTTCTAGTTTTTCACATTGAAGGAGAGAAGTTTTGGGAGAAACCCTAAGTACGATTTTGGTGTAACTTTACAGGTTTTTCAAGGGTTCCAACCCCTTGATACCTTGCATGATTAATCAAGATAAGTGTTCTTCTAATTCAATCAATATGTCTATGTGTTGGTTGTCTATATCTTGTTCTTGTCTTAATTCTATCATGCTAGGCTAGATCTCTTTTGTGTTTGCTTAGATCTAATGAAACCTAGATATTGATTATGTGTTGATTACTTGTTTATTCTTGTCTTGGATGAATGAGTTATATGTTAGGCTTAAGAAAACTGGCAGATCTCCAAATGGTAACATGCTTGACGTCTTAAGAAACATGAACCGAGGCGCACTAGGTCTTTATTGGTTGTATTTAATGCATGAGCCACTGTTTACAATCCCTATAGTTGTGCTGGGCATGGTGTAGGAGGAGATAAGAGCTCATAGAATTGGGGAGTTATGTGTGCCACCCCATGAATGGTATTAAGGAATACGATCCGTCATCCATGCAATTATAACAAGTAATTAACATGTAAAAGATATCTAGGGAGTAGTGAAATCTAAGTAAACACATTTTCTCCAATTACTGCTCACAACTTTAGTTTAATTAGTTTATTTTCATTTTTATTATTTTATTTTGATTGCATCTTAGTATTGGGTTAGTTGAATAGCAACTAATTTCGCCCACTCTTTCAAAACCCGAGATTTTACTTGCTTTCATAAAAATATAAATGTAACACCCCAACCCGATAAGGGTAGAAGTATTACATTACAGTGACATATCAGAACAAACACAAGCATATGATTTATAAATACAAAAGAAATTCAGGGTTTACAAATGGAAAATCTGATACTACAAGGTTACAAAAGAAATAAATACTATGTCTAATAAAATGAAACTCCATCTAATCGTCTCTAGTCCAAAGCATAGTCTTCTAAGTCCAGTCACACTCTCTTCCCATAACCCAGCTTCCTACTAAAACCTGCCGCAGGAAAAGGAAATGCGGCTGAGCTTAAAAAGCCCAGTGAACAGATACATATACAAAGAAATGATAATGAAATAGACAGAAGTATAGTGCATTGGGGAATATCATAAAGAATGAACAAATGAATAATAGAAAGGAAAGAAAGGATAGTCATCCACCACGAGCCCATACTCAAAGTCATAACTCAACATCATAATCTCAAAGTCATAAGCCGTCAATTCAAAATCTCACAATCAGAGGGGATACCTCTCAGGCAACCAGATAATATGAGGGGTGTCCTCATGTATCAACAGGGGTGGAGTGATCAGCTCCCAGGGGTTGTGAAGGGCATGTATAGCACACAGTACCAATCACCTCAAAGTCAACTCAAAGTCATAGTTAAATCCACTAAGCATACATGTCTAGGATTGCAATCCATACGCCCCTTACTCAAAGTCAATCTCAAAGTCATATACTCAAAGTCATAGCCGGCAGATAATCATAAAAGGGACGACGTGAGAAATCACTCACCCACGCATGAGTCATGCCAGTGGTGCATCACAGACATGCCTATGGTACCTCCATAGGTAGAAGAAACATAAATGGCTCGGGTATCAAACTAAGAGTCAGGTCTCAAAATCAACAAAGGTCATAAAGCAAAGATTCATCTCAAAGTCATGTCTCAAGGTCATCTCAAAGTCATAATATCAGAAGTCATATCAATGGTTCAGAATATCCAAGGTTCATTACAAAAGGTTCATTTTTAAGTTTCATAAGTTCATAAAATGTAAAAAGGTTTAAGATAAAACAGATTTAAAAACTTTAATAGTCATTTACCCATTTCATCACAAAGGTTTCCCTTTTAAAACATTCTTCATAAAAGCCAATTAATCCTTCATTTAAAAATGGTTTCGTATCAAAATCATAGAGTGTCATTTCAAAACAGTTTCCTTCCATAACATCAAGTTATATTTTAAAAAGGTTTTCATATCAGATTATCATAAAAGATGAACCAGAGATATCGGGTATTCAAGGGTCAGAAGTCATAGCAACGAAATCAAATCAGAAGCTAACATATCAAAGCTTAACAGGAATCAGAGGAAGTTCACAACAGAAGGGAGCATAGCAATGGCTTGGGGAATCTTAACTGAATCATAGCTCAAAGTCATAAGAAGAATATAGGAGCCCTTACTAAAAAGGCAGAGTATCCGTACCTTATTGCAAAGCACAAATGAAACAAACACAGAAATAGAAAGGGCTCAAGATCTCTCCTTCTTCACACCTAGAGGAGAAGAGGGGGAATCATAATTCATTCTTTAAATGTATATATTTCCATTTTAAGTAACTTTCCATTTTAAGTAACTTTCCATTTTAAGTAACTTTCCATTTTTAGCAGGTTTCCATAATTAGTAAGTTTCCATAATTAGTAAGTTTGATTAATCATCATTATTTATGGAAATAAAGTATCTTTTAGCACCTTTACCCATTTAGTCCTTAGGGTTTCACAACTTTACATTTTACACCCTTTACTTTCCAAAATTACACTTTAAACCTTTTAGTATTCAAAGTTACACTTTAAACCCTTAACTTATCCATTTTACATAATGAGCACTTATTTTATTAAGTTATTCGAATGGATTTTCAATTATTCATAATTTACACTTTAAGTCCTTCAAGTTATCAAAGTTACATATTTAACCCTTTAACTTATAATTTCAACTTTTAATTATCCATAATTACATATCATGCCCTTAAACTATCAAAATGGCACAAAACCCCCTGAATATATTAAATTGCTCAAAACAACCTTATGTTTCCAGAATTTACATGTTTAGTCCCTCTCTTTTAATTATTTTCAAAACAAACCCTAATTAGTTTTAAAATACATTTTAATCCATTTAATTGCAAAACTTACACTTAACACCCTCATTATATATTTTTGTCGAATAGTATACAGCCCAAATTAAGTTCCAGAATTAACCCTTAAGTTTCAAAAGTTACAAAACTCGCCCAAAACCCTTTATTACAAATCGTATAACATAAAATACCAAGATTAAAAACCCTAACCAACTCTAATCCATTTTTAATCATCACCTCATCATTAAATGTCATTTAATATCACAAAACAAACCCTAGATCAAAACCCTAAGTCACATGATTTTATTTTCTTTTTCTTTTATACGTTTTAATTAAAATCGATAAACCAAAATAATTCGAGAACACATGATTTAAGCCATGACAATTCTTTCCAACATTTTTCCAGATCATATTACATCATAATAAGTGTATAATAATTTTATTAATAATTATTCTGGATCGGAATATGTATTTCACAATTAAACACGTTTTTAGGGTTTTAATTCACAAATAATTCATAGAGCATGCATGGTTCGACTTTAGCATTTTATTTGAGACTTATATGATGTAAGAGACGTGAGAAAAATACCAGACCAGGTCTGGAACAAATAGAATAGGCTGGAAGAATTATAGCACACGCGTAGAGCCAAAACGATCCAAAAATCACCACGACTTCAAAAACGATCTTCTAACCTTGAAACCAATTTTCGTGGGTCTTAATAAGTGTAAGGAACATCAGAAAAATAAGAAACAAATTTTGTAGAGGTCGAATGAAGCACAAGCGAATTACCTTGTTTTTAGGGTTCGACAAAGAGAAAAAGTCACCACGATCGTGTAAGGCTTCCAAAAATAAAAAGGAATTTTTCTTGGCTTCTTAGGATGTTGTATGATCACAGAAAATTGCTTAGGAGTCATGGGAGAGTCGAATGGAGGCTAGGGATTTTGTGTGTGTTTTTCTCCAAATCGATTTAGGGTTTTTTTTTAGGGAGGAAAGATATGGATTTGATTTAGGGTGATATATGCCGTGTGAGGGGAGGCCTTGGGCCAGAAATTTCGGATTTTTAGGTGGGAGAATAATTCTTGTGATTATCTTCCTTATTTATAATATTTAAACCATTTTAAAATCAAAATAATATCCATTTTATGTCATTCGGCCCTTTAGGGGTATTTTGGTAATTTCACAACTTGTATAAATGTTAAATGAAATTGTTAAAATTATTTGGATACATAACTTGTGCATTGTTTGAAGTTTGGGATTTATTTGGAGACTTTATAAGCTTTAAATAAATTTTTAAACTTGTAGGGGCATTTTGGTCTTTTCACATGTTCTCAGATTTTAGGTGTTACAACTTCTTCCCCTCTAAAAAGAAAAATTTCGTCCTCGAAATTTGAAGTCGCAAAGTTAGACGAAGTCGTAGCAAACCGCAAAAGGTCATTACATCATTCTCACGCTCGGGGAGGTTCTTCCAAAAAGATCTTCAGACAAAATTAGTTTCTCATGACTCGTAACTATTGTCAAAACAGTTTCAGATTTCCCGGAAAGACATATCATATTGAATTTGAATCAAAAGGATGATGTACCAAACATAACGGATGATAATCGAATTCTCCGGAAGAGGTATAGAAATACATAGGATTTTCATGGAATTGATTTGGCGAATCAGATGAGAAGACATTGAATTGTAGCAAACATGGGGTGATATAGGGTTCAACTCTTCAGCTTCTCAAATAGTCTCGGCTTTTAGATAACCTTCCAAGGGTATTCTCATAAACAAACAGATCTTGTTCCTCAAAATCCAAAATCCCATATCATAACTCATAGCAGATCATAATGAACAACTTCAACGAATGTGAAACGTATACGGACAGGAAGCATATCGTTAGATATCGTCAACGGCGGAAATTTCATAATGGAACCTAAGATTCTTATCAGAAGTTGCAAAGATCAGCAAAACACGTGTCGAGAGTCCAAACGTATCGAATCGTATAACAAGGACAACATCTCAAACGTATAGGTAGAATGAACCTAAAGTCTCACTAAACTCAGATGATCTTGATCAGATATCAGAAATTCTAAAGCTTCTAAGGCACTCCTCGAGATATCACATGCCCACCATAAGTGCACGTTATATGATGTAAGTATTATCACGTTGGCCAGGCGTCATAATACTGGCATCATATACATATGCCCTCATGATGGTCATACTTTATCTCAAGTCGTGAACAACACAAACTTATCTAAATCCACCTAGTCCACCTACATTCTTAGAGGTCCAAAATCAAACAACATAACTAAGAGAACGAAATTACTCGAAAGGTAACGGAGATCCGAGAATGTCATTCAAAATTAAGGTACGTCATCAATAGCGTCAATCCTTTACAGAATCATCTCGTCTAAACACAAAGTCCGCTTCAAAATCCGTCCACTCAAATACAAATTCCAAAGTTTCTTCCAAGTTGGAGTAGTCTGTTTACTCTTGTCCATCTTACCTCATGATCAAAAGAATTTAAACTCGAGTCTGGTTCCTCCGGTCTTCAGCAGCTCCTCTTAGTAGTGCGGCATCGTAACGGCAGCCTCTGACACGATCACTGTGCATCTCCCCATCCGCAAGTCTGCTTCTGCTCTCAATTCATCTTAGTACAACTAAAATGAATAGAGAAACAAGACTGCGTGTCTTCGACCGGTCTTCTAATCATAGCTCCAGGTCTTAGGGTACATGCTGTTGTTGTCGACTCCAGGTTGTGTGTTGAATGGTTCGTCTTCTTTGGTCTGGTTGTCTTGATGCCCAAACTGAAATCTTCACGCGTTGCATGATGTATGATTGAGCACTATCCCAGTTCCTCTCTTCTTCTTATATGCTTCTTCCACGGTACTGCTTGTCGCAACCATCTTCTACTACTCTACCACCAGGTTTCTAACTCCGATAATGATCTTCGATCTTGGTCCTTCTTGTGAAAGCTCTGTCTTCACATTATACAGGGTAGTGTTGTCTACTATGATTTCTGAACGTCAATCAAATTTCTCTTCCAGAACAAAGGGTCATCTCACCAATAATCTCTATGTTCTTCTTTCGTTTTAGAACACAACACAATGTCATACTATGACAATTTGTCCAAAACAGGCGAAAAACATGATTATTCTAGCCAACACCATTGGCATCATTCAAACTCATAAATGTGATGACGAGTGCAAAGGCAGCTTCAGAAATCGTCTCAGGGAATTTTCACATCGCCTTCTTTCTTCTTCAAGAACTGAAATACTTCACAAAGGTTACTCTCGGTTAGTTAACCTCTTTCTTAGAAGTTCTTGTGGTTGCTTCTTCAGATACAATCAGATGCGGAGTTTCAAAGGAAGACCAAATTAATTATTGATACGCGGAAACAGATAATGATTAGTGATAGTGGTACATTTAAGTTCACGACAGTCGATACGTCATCGCATACTTCTCTCGTTCTTCTTCATAAACAAACAAGAGCATTCAAGAGAATCACCAAGGTTGACAAAATCAGCTCCTTCAAACACTCAACTTCTATGGCACCATGGTTTCTTCAACTGAGATCAGTTCCATGCCCACTCTACTTCCTAAGCAGGAAGGAGTACCAAAAGGTTCATCAGAGAATACCGGAAAATCTTCGTATGACAAAATATTTCCCAATAGCAGAACTTTCTAAGGGTTGATAATAATGGTTTTCAGGAAAATTTGATAATCATATGAGTTCGGGGTTGGTGTTTTCATAGTGGCAGAAATTTTAGCAGATGTAGAGAGTCATCATAACGAAATAGGGTGAAGCAGATTGTTAAGGTCACATTTCAGATACGGTAATCTATGGTATCTTCACGAATAGCCATTCAGTCCAAAAGACCGTACAATCAGACATATCAAGGTCAAAGGATTCATATAGTGAATACAGTCGTCAAATCATACAGATAGTTCATATCTCAGAGTCAAGTACATGGTTCAACAAAAATGTTGGGATGGATAAACGAACAGTTCAATGTGTGGGAATTTCGTTTAGCTTCTTAGCATAAGCGACAGGTAGGATGTGTATCCTTGGTAATACGAACATCGTATGATTGTCAATTGTGAAATGTACAGAATCTCAGTTATCAGCATCATCATGCTTAGTTAACAAATCCATACAGGGGTAGTATTTACATCATACCCTTCTACAGGAAATGGTTGGCAAAACAAGGTTCATCATTCAAAGAGAGGAAACAAAACTTCTCATATTCGTGGTTCATAATTACCAGAATTCTCATAGGAGTAGTAATGGATCATACAGAGTTAAGTAGTATCGGATGATACATTCATACCCAGCATAAGTAATGAATTTACAGAATGTGTCGAACACATTGTGGTTGAATGACCTACGATGTGGTCGAAAAGGTGTCAAACAGCTTATCAAACAAATCGGAGGCGGAGATCAAAATCTGAAAGTGAAACTTAAATGTGTAAGGTATCCAGGTAGCTTTCCAAGGTATTCCAAACTTACTCGGTTACTAAGCTTAAGTTGCAAAACTTCTAACTTCTGAAACAAAGGTCCTTATAAGGCTTATCTAAGAGCAAAGGCACGATCAGAGTGATGCGGAAGCAAATTATACTTACATAAATGTCTTAGTCTACCCATTTCTCACTGGTAATAACTTGGGTTCCTATGGGGAATCCTAATGTAAAGTTTCAAAGGTTGTCTTATGAGCGCCTACAGGGAAACTTAGGGGTCCAAACTTCACAGGTCAAGGGTAAATGTATTACAAATCGCAGCCTGGGCTCTGATACCATAATTGTAACACCCCAACCCGATAAGGGTAGAAGTATTACATTACAGTGACATATCAGAACAAACACAAGCATATGATTTATAAATACAAAAGAAATTCAGGGTTTACAAATGGAAAATCTGATACTACAAGGTTACAAAAGAAATAAATACTATGTCTAATAAAATGAAACTCCATCTAATCATCTCTAGTCCAAAGCATAGTCTTCTAAGTCCAGTCACACTCTCTTCCCATAACCCAGCTTCCTACTAAAACCTGCCGCAGGAAAAGGAAATGCGGCTGAGCTTAAAAAGCCCAGTGAACAGATACATATACAAAGAAATGATAATGAAATAGACAGAAGTATAGTGCATTGGGGAATATCATAAAGAATGAACAAATGAATAATAGAAAGGAAAGAAAGGATAGTCATCCACCACGAGCCCATACTCAAAGTCATAACTCAACATCATAATCTCAAAGTCATAAGCCGTCAATTCAAAATCTCACAATCAGAGGGGATACCTCTCAGGCAACCAGATAATATGAGGGGTGTCCTCATGTATCAACAGGGGTGGAGTGATCAGCTCCCAGGGGTTGTGAAGGGCATGTATAGCACACAGTACCAATCACCTCAAAGTCAACTCAAAGTCATAGTTAAATCCACTAAGCATACATGTCTAGGATTGCAATCCATACGCCCCTTACTCAAAGTCAATCTCAAAGTCATATACTCAAAGTCATAGCCGGCAGATAATCATAAAAGGGACGACGTGAGAAATCACTCACCCACGCATGAGTCATGCCAGTGGTGCATCACAGACATGCCTATGGTACCTCCATAGGTAGAAGAAACATAAATGGCTCGGGTATCAAACTAAGAGTCAGGTCTCAAAATCAACAAAGGTCATAAAGCAAAGATTCATCTCAAAGTCATGTCTCAAGGTCATCTCAAAGTCATAATATCAGAAGTCATATCAATGGTTCAGAATATCCAAGGTTCATTTTTAAGTTTCATAAGTTCATAAAATGTAAAAAGGTTTAAGATAAAACAGATTTAAAAACTTTAATAGTCATTTACCCATTTCATCACAAAGGTTTCCCTTTTAAAACATTCTTCATAAAAGCCAATTAATCCTTCATTTAAAAATGGTTTCGTATCAAAATCATAGAGTGTCATTTCAAAACAGTTTCCTTCCATAACATCAAGTTATATTTTAAAAAGGTTTTCATATCAGATTATCATAAAAGATGAACCAGAGATATCGGGTATTCAAGGGTCAGAAGTCATAGCAACGAAATCAAATCAGAAGCTAACATATCAAAGCTTAACAGGAATCAGAGGAAGTTCACAACAGAAGGGAGCATAGCAATGGCTTGGGGAATCTTAACTGAATCATAGCTCAAAGTCATAAGAAGAATATAGGAGCCCTTACTAAAAAGGCAGAGTATCCGTACCTTATTGCAAAGCACAAATGAAACAAACACAGAAATAGAAAGGGCTCAAGATCTCTCCTTCTTCACACCTAGAGGAGAAGAGGGGGAATCATAATTCATTCTTTAAATGTATATATTTCCATTTTAAGTAACTTTCCATTTTAAGTAACTTTCCATTTTTAGCAGGTTTCCATAATTAGTAAGTTTCCATAATTAGTAAGTTTGATTAATCATCATTATTTATGGAAATAAAGTATCTTTTAGCACCTTTACCCATTTAGTCCTTAGGGTTTCACAACTTTACATTTTACACCCTTTACTTTCCAAAATTACACTTTAAACCTTTTAGTATTCAAAGTTACACTTTAAACCCTTAACTTATCCATTTTACATAATGAGCACTTATTTTATTAAGTTATTCGAATGGATTTTCAATTATTCATAATTTACACTTTAAGTCCTTCAAGTTATCAAAGTTACATATTTAACCCTTTAACTTATAATTTCAACTTTTAATTATCCATAATTACATATCATGCCCTTAAACTATCAAAATGGCACAAAACCCCCTGAATATATTAAATTGCTCAAAACAACCTTATGTTTCCAGAATTTACATGTTTAGTCCCTCTCTTTTAATTATTTTCAAAACAAACCCTAATTAGTTTTAAAATACATTTTAATCCATTTAATTGCAAAACTTACACTTAACACCCTCATTATATATTTTTGTCGAATAGTATACAGCCCAAATTAAGTTCCAGAATTAACCCTTAAGTTTCAAAAGTTACAAAACTCGCCCAAAACCCTTTATTACAAATCGTATAACATAAAATACCAAGATTAAAAACCCTAACCAACTCTAATCCATTTTTAATCATCACCTCATCATTAAATGTCATTTAATATCACAAAACAAACCCTAGATCAAAACCCTAAGTCACACGATTTTATTTTCTTTTTCTTTTATACGTTTTAATTAAAATCGATAAACCAAAATAATTCGAGAACACATGATTTAAGCCATGACAATTCTTTCCAACATTTTTCCAGATCATATTACATCATAATAAGTGTATAATAATTTTATTAATAATTATTCTGGATCGGAATATGTATTTCACAATTAAACACGTTTTTAGGGTTTTAATTCACAAATAATTCATAGAGCATGCATGGTTCGACTTTAGCATTTTATTTGAGACTTATATGATGTAAGAGACGTGAGAAAAATACCAGACCAGGTCTGGAACAAATAGAATAGGCTGGAAGAATTATAGCACACGCGTAGAGCCAAAACGATCCAAAAATCACCACGACTTCAAAAACGATCTTCTAACCTTGAAACCAATTTTCGTGGGTCTTAATAAGTGTAAGGAACATCAGAAAAATAAG
The DNA here is from genome assembly GCA_030686995.1 of Artemisia argyi. NCBI lineage: Eukaryota > Viridiplantae > Streptophyta > Magnoliopsida > Asterales > Asteraceae > Artemisia > Artemisia argyi. The sequence goes on from CM060676.1 coordinate 84,564,152, forward strand.
AAACAAATTTTGTAGAGGTCGAATGAAGCACAAGCGAATTACCTTGTTTTTAGGGTTCGACAAAGAGAAAAAGTCACCACGATCGTGTAAGGCTTCCAAAAATAAAAAGGAATTTTTCTTGGCTTCTTAGGATGTTGTATGATCACAGAAAATTGCTTAGGAGTCATGGGAGAGTCGAATGGAGGCTAGGGATTTTGTGTGTGTTTTTCTCCAAATCGATTTAGGGTTTTTTTTTAGGGAGGAAAGATATGGATTTGATTTAGGGTGATATATGCCGTGTGAGGGGAGGCCTTGGGCCAGAAATTTCGGATTTTTAGGTGGGAGAATAATTCTTGTGATTATCTTCCTTATTTATAATATTTAAACCATTTTAAAATCAAAATAATATCCATTTTATGTCATTCGGCCCTTTAGGGGTATTTTGGTAATTTCACAACTTGTATAAATGTTAAATGAAATTGTTAAAATTATTTGGATACATAACTTGTGCATTGTTTGAAGTTTGGGATTTATTTGGAGACTTTATAAGCTTTAAATAAATTTTTAAACTTGTAGGGGCATTTTGGTCTTTTCACATGTTCTCAGATTTTAGGTGTTACAATAAAAATACAAAAATAATCATCCCTCACCTTTAAAACTAGTATTTAGGCTTTCTAATCCTAGCGACACTATTCCTAAGCTGAATGATCAATCCCCCGGTACTTGTCACTATACTATACTACAACGATCAGGTACACTGCCTGGTGGGGGTTGTAAGCTTCTCGAGATCCCTTGAGAGGTAAAGCCTGTTGCGATTCCCACGCATCAAGTTTTTGGCGCCGCAGCCCGGGGAATAGTTATTGCCTAGGTTAGAATTTCTTTTTATTAGGTCTACTTGCTAGATTCCTTTCTAGTAAGATTTTATTTTTATTTTTAGGTCTTCTTTAGTCTATCTTATTTCTTCGTGCTTTTGTTCGTAACTCTTTACCATCCGACATCATGGAAGGTGGTAACATCTTTGAACCCGTCATCCCACCACAACAAAACCCACCACTAGAAACCCCTTAGGCCCCGAACCTTAGGAGAGTATTCCCGGCCTAGCCACCAAGGCTACCGAAACACCATTGAGCTCACCGGAGCCAATGTGACTCCCTTGCGATCCGACACCATCCGGTTGGTGCAAAGCGGATGTGCATTCCATGGACTTCGTTCCGAAGATCCAAATCAACATCTTAAGGACTTCCTCAAAATCGTAGATTCCATAGACTTGGATGTTGCAACTAGAGAGACAACCCGTTTACGCCTATTCCAATTCTCTCTATGGGATCAAGCTAGTCAATGGCTTGAGCGTTTACCCGCGGGATCCATCACCACATGGGATGATCTCACCACTCGTTTCCTTGCTCAATTTTTCCCACCGGGGAGAACTACTAAGCTTAGGAATGACATCTTGATGTTCCAACAACGTCAAAATGAATCTCTTTATGAAGCATGGACTCATTTCAAGGACTTACTCCAAAAAGTCCCTCATCATGGCATAGATCTTTGGCTCCAAGTCCAAATCTTTTATGACCATATCGACATCTCCACGAGGCGAGCCATTGACCAATCAGCCGGTGGTAAGCTACGTGATCTTAGTGCGGAACAATCATGGGAACTCATAGAAGATCTTGCTCTCTATGACAACGAAAGTTGGAATGATCCCCGTGATTTGAACAAAACGGTCAAGGCAATATCTTTGCCTTCGAACAATTCTAGCACTCCCGACCGTAGGATCATGGAACTTGAGGACCAAGTCAAGTTTCTCATGAAATCTTGCGAAGCTCCTAAGCCTTCAAGCCAAGTGAACAAAATCACTTCTTCATGCGAATTATGTAGTGGTCCCCATGACACTCGTGATTGTGTGGAACTCCCCGGAACAGCTTTTGCGGACTACGCATCCACGCGTACCGACGAAGCGGGAGATAAGTGGTACACTTTCAAGCCCGAGCCAATCACATACGGTGATTCATACAACCCCTCATGGAAAAATCACCCAAACCTTAGGTGGAAACAAGATCAACCCAATTCCTCCAATCCGCCTAACCGTTACCAACCAACCGGTCCACCATCCAACCGTACTTTCAACAACAATCCTTCTAACAACTATGGTAGTACCAACAATATTGAAGGATTGATGTCAAAGTTTATGGCATCTCAAGAGGCTCGCATAGCTAGGTTTGAAACCGAATTCAACCAACAACAAACGGAGATGACCAACAAGATTGACAACTTGTTGAAAGCCCTCAACAACTAAGCATTAGTCACACCTAGGAAGGACACTAGGGACACCAATAACGGAAACCAAATTAAGGATCCCTCATCATCTAAACAGGTCCACTTTGTTAATGTTGTCACTATTAAGCCGATAGATAAGGAGATAGAAGAGAGTGACAAGAGTGAAGTTAGGATAGAAGCCGAGACTAAGGATGAGAATAGGGAAGTTGAGGTTGATAGTAGAGAGGAATTAGAGGAGGTAGAGCCTATAGAAGAATACTTTGATAAGTTGCCAACCAAGGAAGAACGGGAATACCATAAAGATTTATTCGATAGTCCCGAGAGAACATATATCTTTGGCGACCCCCTTATCAAAATGGGAGACCCCTCTAACATTAACATCCCATGCAATAACGGGCACATGCATATATGGAAAGCTTACATCGACCCTAGATCCCCCGTGAACATCATGACTAGGACTTATTACAATTGGGTGATGAAGAAACAACTTAATTTTAGGATGATGCCTAATAAGAACCTGATAAGTAATTTTGCGGGAAGAGTGAAAGGATTGTATGTGATTATAGGGAATCTCACCTACGAGATCGATTTTATGATAGTTGAGGACACTCGTCCGGTGATAGATGCTTGCATAAGTCAAATAATATTTGGGAAACCATTTGTTGAGGCCACTAGGATGAGTTATGATCCGACTTTAGGGATAGTTAGATTCAAGAAAGGGAATGATGAAGTTGCTTATCAAATGCCATACAAGATTGAGCAATACCGCCTTCTCTCTAATTTCGAAAAAGAACAAAAGCAAGCGGCTTATTATAGGAATGAGGAGGATAGACGTAGAGGAGTAGAGTATGTTAGAAATAGAATGCTTGGTTTCTACAAAGAGTGCTTGCAACTAGGTCCGGAATACAAAACTGGTTTAGAAGATGACCTAGAGAGTGGAACCAATGATGAAATCATGTAGTAACCCATGACCTTGAGTCTAGCTACAAGACTCGTAAATAAAGAAAAGCGCTTCTTGGGAGGCAACCCATGTTTTGTGTGATTTTATTTGTTTGATTGTTATTTGCTTCCGTATGCATGCTTAATTTTTATTGTTGGTAGATCATGTTTCTCAATTAAAAAGTGAAAATACTTTACTATGTTGTTTGGCCTAGTCTTAACTCCAACCTAAAAGTATTTTTGCAAGAGATAAGTGTAAGGGGAAACCCCAAATATGTTTTCAAGAAACACACGATCATGATTCTCCACAATTTTAAGTGAGCATGTATATTCGTATTTGTTAGAGTCAAATGCTTGTATTGAGTCATAATGAAGTTTTGCAGGATTTTCGAGGAAGTAGGACCAAGTTTTTCCAGAAATTTTCTGGAAACTTAACATAATAATTTCTGCAGGTCCATTCTGACGGCGTCATGAGTTTACTCTTGACGGGGTCAGGAGTAAAAAATCTGGAAATTTTACCGGTTTTGTTTTTCTAACGGAGTCTTATGGTTTTTGTGAATCATTAAGTTTTATAATCTCCAGGAAATCTGCAAACTTCATTCCACAAGCATTATATCTTACTTTGTTTTCTAGGATTTAGTAACTTATATAGGATGCCGCCGATTTTACGCGAGGTTGTCTTGTCTATTTTTGTCAGGATTTACAGGTTATGTTCGACAAGGAGATGATTTATATTCTGGAAGGGATGCTTTGATTGTTCATTTTCTTGCAGGAAGATTTAACCTGGCCATCCTATTATCCATACCGAGCGAATCAGGGGAGTATTTGATTTCATTCTCTTTACTTTTTCACTTTTACATTCTTTACTTGAATATTGGGGACAATGTTCATCTTAAGTGTAAGGGGAGGGTAAAAAGATGATACCTTACATATGCACTTTCGCTTGAGTTTGTTTTGTTTAATGGTAGATGTGTAATAAAACTATGAGAAATACTTGTTAGTGTAATTTTAGCGCCAAATTTAAAATTTTTTACAACATTTAGGAGTGAAACTTTAGCCATAGCAAGCGTCTCATGGATAGGAGATTGTATGACTAGCACAAAATCGTATATTCAGAAAAATTTTCCACCCAAATATGTGAGGTTCGCCTTTAGATTTGATAGGAAAAGCATTCATTATTAGTGCTTATGAGTGTACCGGTAGCATTTAGATTCTAGAACTTGCGTTAGTGATGCATCCCAAGACCGCTAGTGAGACTACATTCGTGTGGTAGGATTTACTACATGATAAGAGGCATTAGGATCACCCTTGTGTTAAACCCGTATCATAATTACTTGACCATTTAAGTCATATTACTTGGCTAGTTAAGTCAACTAATTTTTCCCACACCCTTAGCGTTGTACTCATTTTTAGTACATGAAACCCCTAGTACACCCCTCCGAGCCTATCTTTTTGTTTCTAACTTTAAGCATCTTACTTAAAGGAAGAATTTGTTACACCCCACTTAAATGTACACCCAAATCGCCTTAGCCTTCCGTGTATGCGCTCATCTTTAGTGCATTATTTTTATTTGTTAAACCCTAAGTTAACTTTCTAATTGATTACATGGTTGCTAAGTCGAGTCATATCCTTGTACATATTGTTTTGGGACGATTGGGACTCATGGGTAAGTACTTATTTTATGGAGTAATGGGGAAGAACATCAATTATTACCCCCATATGTACGTTAATCTTAAAAGTACTCCAAGTGTTTTGATTTTTTTAATTCGAGTCATTAGATTAGTTTAATTGTAAAGTATGTAAAAATTCAAGTGTAAGGGGAATTTTCATTCCCTATGATGTATTATTTCGGATGGTAGGGTAAGAGTCTATGCTAAAAAAAAAAAAAAAAAAAAAAAAAAAAAAAAAAAGAAAAAAAAAAGGAAAAAGAGAAAAAACATACGGACTACCATCCCTTTTTATTCTATGTTCATTTTATGTTTTTGTTATTTCTCATTTATTAGCTTAAGTCGAGTCTAGTCTTGGCTTAGCAACGCCATATTGTACATGTAATTACCCAAGATTGTTAACTCGCCACCAGTAAAACTTCCATTATCCAACAAAACCGTGTAATTCATATCCCTATACCTAACGTTACAACCCTTTAAAAGACCTCTTTGATAGTTTATCCTAGGTGCTTACGCCATGTGGTGGAGGTTTGATCCTTTCCCAAGCCTATGGTAATCTATTTTGCTATGACAGATAGTGAGAGATATCTTCCATTTCCATAATGTTATATTACTTTATTACACCCGAGAGATGTGAGTATCTAAACACTATTTGTGAGGTGCTAGTGTATGACCTCCGAGCTTGTCTATTGGTCTTTAGTGGAACGATTATTTGTTGTAATTACTTTTATATTAGTGTTAAATGACCTCTAACTTGTCTTTTGACTAGAATAAAAGCGCATTTGCTTGAGGACAAGCAAATCTCAAGTGTAAGGGTATATGATAAGGCGAAAAATGAACCACTTTTAGGGGGTCATTTAAGCCCGAATCCGAACTTATTTGATCAAATATTGCCCTAAATCGTTCCTTTGTGATTTTAGGTACTTAGAGAGTGAATTCTGGAAAAGAAGCCATTTTGGACGTTTTTGGAGCATAAAAGTGAAGAAAACGGCAAAGTCTCAATTTTCCATGCTGGGAACAGTAGGTGACGGCGTCAAGAGTAATTTCCTGACGGCGTCAAACCTCAATAATAAAATCCGAGAGTTCATGAAGGCGTCAAGAGTTTTCCTGACGGCGTCAAACCTCAAGAATTAAAATCCGTAGTTGATGACGGCGTCACACACAGGGCGTCAAGAGTAATTTGTGTGACGGCCTAGGCCTTGACGGCGTCAGAAGTAGATCAAGGCCGTCCGAGGAAGTATTTGGCGGCAAGATGACGACGTCACACCTTTGTTCTTGACGCCGTCATCCCTATTTTCCTATATATTGTTTTCTAGTTTTTCACATTGAAGGAGAGAAGTTTTGGGAGAAACCCTAAGTACGATTTTGGTGTAACTTACAGGTTTTTCAAGGGTTCCAACCCCTTGATACCTTGCATGATTAATCAAGATAAGTGTTCTTCTAATTCAATCAATATGTCTATGTGTTGGTTGTCTATATCTTGTTCTTGTCTTAATTCTATCATGCTAGGCTAGATCTCTTTTGTGTTTGCTTAGATCTAATGAAACCTAGATATTGATTATGTGTTGATTACTTGTTTATTCTTGTCTTGGATGAATGATTTATATGTTAGGCTTAAGAAAACTGGCAGATCTCCAAATGGTAACATGCTTGACGTCTTAAGAAACATGAACCGAGGCGCACTAGGTCTTTATTGGTTGTATTTAATGCATGAGCCACTGTTTACAATCCCTATAGTTGTGCTGGGCATGGTGTAGGAGGAGATAAGAGCTCATAGAATTGGGGAGTTATGTGTGTCACCCCATGAATGGTATTAAGGAATACGATTCGTCATCCATGCAATTATAACAAGTAATTAACGTGTAAAAGATATCTAGGGAGTAGTGAAATCTAAGTAAACACATTTTCTCCAATTACTGCTCACAACTTTAGTTTAATTAGTTTATTTTCATTTTTATTATTTTATTTTGATTGCATCTTAGTATTGGGTTAGTTGAATAGCAACTAATTCCGCCCACTCTTCCAAAACCCGAGATTTTACTTGCTTTCATAAAAATATAAAAATACAAAAATAATCATCCCTCACCTTTAGAACTAGTATTTAGGCTTTCTAATCCTAGCGACACTATTCCTAAGCTGAACGATCAATCCCCCGGTACTTGTCACTATACTATACTACAACGATCAGGTACACTACTTGGTGGGGGTTGTAAGCTTCTCGAGATCCCTCGAGAGGTAAAGCCTGTTGCGATTCCCACGCATCACCGTCAAACCTATTTTTCTATATATAGTTTTCTAATTTGCACACATTAAAGGAGAGAAGTTTTGGAGAAACCCTAAGTACGATTTTGGTGCAACTTTTACAGGTTTTTCAAGGGTTCCAAACCCTTGATACCTTGCATTGTAATTGAGATAAATGTTCCTTTAATTCAATCAATATGTCTATGTGTTGGTTGTCTATATCTTGTTCTTGTCTCAATTCCATTTTGCTAGGCTAGATCTATCTTGTGTTTGCTTAGATCTAATGAAACCTAGATGTTAATTATGTGTTGATTACTTGTTTATTCTTGTCTTGGATGAATGATTTATATGTTAGGCTTAAGAAAATTGGCAGATCTCCAATTGGTAACATGCTTGAACGTCTTAAGAAACATGAACCGAGGCGCACTAGGTCTTTATTGGTTGTATTTAATGCATGAGCCACTGTTTACAATCCCTATAGTTGTGCTGGGCATGGTGTAGGAGGAGATAAGAGCTCATAGAATTGGGGAGTTATGTGCGCCACCCCATGAATGGTATTAAGGAACACGATCCATCATCCATGCAATTATAACAAGTAATTAACGTGTAAAAGATGTCTAGGGAGTAGTGAAATCTAAGTAAACACATTTTCTCCAATTACTGCTCACAACCTTAGTTTAATTAGCTTAATTTCATTTCTAGTATTTTATTTTGATTGCATCTTAGTATTGGGTTAGTTGATTAGCAACTAATTCCGCCCAAATCCTTCAAACCCGAGATTTTAATTGCTTTCATAAAAATATAAAAATACAAAAATAATCATCCCTCACCTTTATAACTAGTAATTAGGTTTTCTAATCCTAGCGATACTATTCCTAAGCTGAACGATCAATCCCCCGGTACTTGTCACTATACTATACTACAACGATCAGGTACACTGCCTGGTGGGGGTTGTAAGCTTCTCGAGATCCCTCGAGAGGTAAAGCCTGTTGCGATTCCCACGCATCAGTTATTGTCTAGGTTAGAATCACTTTTTATTAGGTCTACTTGCTAGATTCCTTTCTAGTAAGATTTTTATTTTTATTTTTAGGTTTTCTTTAGTCTATCTTTTTCTTTGTGCCTTTGTTAGTAAATTAAATTCATTGACTATTCCGTTGGCCATTATGGAAAACGCGAATCCACCCCTTTCCCCTAGTGAAGTTGCTTTGTTGCGTCAACAGATTGAGAATGAGGTTAGGGAACTTAAGGAACTTAATAGGTTGATTAATGTTGAGCTCGATCATGCATTTAGTGACCTAGTGACCGCCTTGTATTCAAATGAGGACCTAGGATCTAATGATTTTGAGGTTGTTGTTGAGGATGTGAAAGAACTTGAGGAAGGGGAGATAGATCCAAAATAGGATGATTATTTCAATCTATATCCCACTAAGGAGGAAACATCGTACTATAATAATCTTGTTGATAATCCTTGGCCTCCTTTTGCTAGAATTGACCCTAAGATTAAGAGAGGTGATCCTAATAATGTTAAGATACCATTTATGGTTGGGTATAAGTACATTAACAACACTTACATTGATTTTGAATCCCCAATCAACATTATGTCCTCAAGTGTTTATAATGATATAGTGAAAACAAGACTTGAACCTCAAAGGGACCCTAAGTACCCCGACGGAATTTGTAATTTTGTCGGGAGAATTAAAGGTTTACATGTCTTCGTTGGGAACTTTACTTATATCATTGACTTTATGGTCGTTAAAGACTTAGCTACTGTTATAGATTGTCGCTTATCCCATGTTGCATTAGGTCAGCCATTTGTTGAAGAGTCCAAGTTAGAATATGATGGGATAGAAGGGACGATCCGATTTACTAGTGAAACTGATAGGATCACATATAGGATGCCTAATAGAATGAAGGAATTTTGTTTTGTGCCTCGATTTGATGTGGATAACATTGGTGCTTTTGAGGACATCAATGAAGAGGATAAGAAAAAGGGCATGGACTATGTATGGGAGAAGAAGAGCCTTTTCTCTAAGGATTGCTTAACTCTAGGGCCAAAATATAAATTTGATAGGGAGTTTGCCAAAAGGATCATAGGAGCAATTGTGAAAAGGGTGGTTCATCTTTATAAAGAACATTAACAATCGGGTCCGGAATACAAAACTAAGATTGAGTATGACCTAGAGAATATGACCAATGACGAGGTCACATAATTTCCTGTGACCATGAGTCTAGCTACAAGACTCGTTAATAAAGAAAAAGTGCTTCTTGGGAGGCAACCCATGTTTTGTGTGTTTTTATTTGTTTGATTTTATTTGTTTCCGTATGCGTGTTTTATTTTTATTGGTCGTAGATCATGTTTCAAAGTAAATTGTGAAAATGTTTTATTTTGTTTTTAACTTCGTCTGAATTACATATAAATGTATTTTACAAAAGCTAAGTGTAAGGGAGATCCAAATTTGTTTATAAGAACGAAAATGAGCATGATTCACTACAATATTAAATGAGCATGTATATTAGTATTTGTTAGAGTCAAATGCTTGTATCGAGTCATAATGATGTTTTGCATGATTTTCCAGGAAGTAAGGCATAAGTTTTTTCCAGAAATTTTCCGGAAACTTAACATAAGATTTTTCTAGGAACATTCTGACGGCATCAGGAGTTACAACCTGACGGCGTCACGTACTAAAATTCTGAAAAATTTTGCGAGTTTTGTTTAAACTGGAGTCTTAAGGTTTTTGTTGATTCTTTAGTTTTATAAACTCCAAGAAATCTGCAAACATTCATTCTACAAGAATTATATCTTAAATTGTTTTCTAGGATTATTTTTAGTATATATAGATTGCCGCCGATTTTACGCGAGGTTTGCCTTGATTATTTTCTCAGGTTTAAAAAGTTATATATGACAAGAAGATGATTTATATTTCTAGAGGGAAGCTTTCAACGTTCATTTTCTTGGAGGAAGATCTAACCTTGTTGACACACTATCCACACCGAACGAATCAGGGGAGTAGTTTTTTCATTTTTTTATCTGCATTACTTTGACATCATTTAATTGAACATTGGGGACAATGTTCATCCTAAGTGTAAGGAGAGGCTAAATGATGATACCTTATAGGATACAATTGCATTCGCGTTTGTTTGTTTCATAGTAGGTGTGTAATAAAACTAAGATAAATACTTGCTAGGGCAATTTTAGCGCCAAATTTAAAATTATTTACAACATTTAAGAGTGAAACTTTAGCATTAACAAACGTCTCATGGATAGGAGTTGTATGACTAGCACAAAACCGTACCACTCAGAAACGTTTTCCACCCAAATATGTGAGGTTCGCCTTTAGATTTGATAGGAAAAGCATTCATTATTAGTGCTTATGAGTGTAGCGGTAGTATTTAAATTCTAGAACTTGCGTTAGTAATGCATCCCGAGACCGCTAATGAGACTACATTCGTGTAGTAGGATTTACTACACGATAAGAGGCATTAGGATCACCCTTGTGTTTAAACCCGTATCATAATTGCTTGACCATTTAAGTCATATTACTTGACTAGCGAAGTCACTTAATTTTCCCACACCTTAGCGTTGTACTCATTTTTATTACACGATACCCCTAGTACACCCTTCCGAGCCTATCTTTTCATTTTTAACTTTAAGCATCTTACTTAAAGGAAGAATTTGTTTACAATCCACCCAAATGTGCAACCAAATCACCTTAGCCTTCCTTGTATGCACTCATCTTTAGTGCATTATTGTTACATGTTTAAACCCTTAGTTAATTATCTAATTGATTACATGGTTGCTCAGTCGAGTCATATCTTGTACATATTTTTTTGGGACGATTGGGACTCATGGGTAAAGTACTAGTGTTATGAAGCAATGGGGAAGAAAATCAATTTATTACCCCCATATATGCGTTAATCTTAAAAAGTACTCCAAGTGTTTTAATTATCCTGATTCGAGTCATTAGAAAAGTTGATTGTAAAGTATGTAAAAATTCAAGTGTAAGGGGAATGCAAATCCCCTATGATGTATTATTTTGGATGGTAGGGCAAGAGTATGAAAAAAAATCGAAAAATTAAGAAAAAGAAAAAAAAAAATAGAAAAAGAAAAAGAGAAAAAACATACGGACTACCATCCCATTTCATTTTATGTTTGTTTTAAGTTTTTGTTATTTTTGACTTATTAGATTAAGTCGAGTCAAGTCTTGGCTTAGCAACGCCATATTGTACATGTAATTAACCAAGATGATTAACTCGCCACCAGTAAATATTGCCTTTATCCAACAAAACCATGTTTTCCATATCCCTACACCTAACGTTATAACCCTTTAAAAGAACTCTTTGATAGTTTATCCTAGGTGCTTACGCCAAGTGGTGGAGGTTTGATCCTTTCCCAAGCCTATGGTAATCTATTTGCTATGACAGGTAGTGAGAGATGTTTTCCATTTCCATATTGTGATATATACTTTATTACACCCGAGAGACGTGAGTATCTAAACACTATTTGTGAAGTGCTAGTGTATGACCTCCGTGCTTGTTTTTGGTCTTTAGTGGAATGATTATTTGTTGTAATTACTTTTATATTAGTATTAAATGACCCTTAACTTGTATTTTGATTAGAATAAAAGCGCATTTGCTTGAGGACAAGCAAATCTCAAGTGTAAGGGTATTTGATGAGGCGAAAATTGTAGCGCTTTTAAGGGGTCATTTAAGCACGAATTCATGATTATTTGATCAATTATTGCCCTAAATCGTTCCTTTTGTCATTTTAGGTACTTTTGAGGAGAAATCTGGAAAAGGAAGCATTTTGGACATTTTTGGAGCATAAAAGTGAAGAAAATGGCAAAGTCTCAAAGTCCTTGCTGGGAACTGTACCTGACGATGTCAAGATCTAACACATGACGGCGTCAAGAGTGACAAAAGAGGTGGAAGTGGAAAATAAACTTGACGGCCGAGAACATTTTTAGTGTTATTTGGCCTGACGGCGTCACCAAGGCCGTCAGGGTGAAAATGCAAGTGACGGCCCAGAGTATATTTACACATGAAGGCGACAAGACTGGATCTAGGCAATACGAATGTAACAATTCGTATTTTCAGATTAATTACTATTCCCGGCAGGTCACCCAAGCCTGTACTACTCTCGCATGAGCACGCTTAACCGTATGGGCGATTAACCGTTAGACCACAAAATGCGTTTCTAAGACAATTTGAGTTTTCAACTTATTAGAAAAAGTCAACATATTTTTCCCTCCTCCTTTGACCAAAAATCATTCTTTGATTTTATAAGTCATTCCTTGATTTTTAGTCTTGCGGTTTTAGGTCTAAAAGACATTTAACACCAACCGACACTAGACTGAGCCCAGCCTAGACATTATAAGTCATTTTAAGTCATTATTATCCTATTAGAAAAGTTACATTTTACTTTTCTCAATTTTACGCAACTTTCGTACGTTTTACGTATTACGCGTTTTAGACCCGTGTTTCCAGTTTTTAGCAGGGTTTTAGCACCCGATAGAACCTACCACTCATTTTATATTTTATTATGGACTATATTGACATGTTTAACCATATTTATAAGTTTCATATTTTTAAGATACCCGGTTTTACGTTTTGAGGCTTAATCATTTACGGTTAGCGATTTACGGAGTCAAAACTAGCTACATACTTAGGATAATACCATCAAAAGTCCACACCTTGTTCTCCAAGTTCTTCAAACCGCCACTAGGGGGGGCATTCACACTTGTGGCATCATCTCATGACTTTAGCCATTAGATCATTTTTAATTACAACTTTGTCTCCAAGTTTATGTAGTTTCCTAGCCACCTTCCTAACCTCCTCATTCTTAGTATAAATAGCAAGCTAATCTCTTCCATTCTTCATCAACAAAAACGCCACAACATAAGTACCTAGCACCATGATCCTTTGATCTTCAATATACAAGTTACACTACAAAGTTCAAGGTCTTAGTATTCTCTACCTAGTTCTTAAGTTTGTTTGGTGATTCCATGGTTGAATTAGGAGCTACACAAGGTTACTAGGGCTGAATTTAATGGGTTTTCACAAGGTCTATATCAAGTCTATCAATGGTTACAAGAGTTATGGTGAAGGGTTTACAAGCTTAGGTTTAGTGTCCTAGTTCTATACTTGACTTCCTTTCTTTAGAAAGCCAAAAGTTGTAAGCAAACCCTTATACACTTTCTTGCTCAATATCATTTCATGCTTATTATGTTTCTTTCATGCTATATATGGTCTTTGTATTGTGTTCATGATGTTTAAAAATGGATAAAACAAGTATTGGTATACATATGTTAACTTATGACAAGTAAACAAGCAAACTAGTGATTTTTATGGAAAACCATGACCACAATAGTATAACTTTGATATTTGAAACTTACTTACTGTTAAAGAGGACTTAACAAGGAAAACATAGCAATTTGAATCACCCAAAACGAGTACACGAGTCAAAAGTTATGACCATTTGAAGTTAGCGAAACCAAAACGGCAAATCTGCCTAAATTGCATTCTGATCAAATTATGATTTTGAAAGTCCCACTTCTGGTCCGATTCATCAAAAAGTTAAAACATGAAAGTTGTCCGGAACGACGTTTTCGTTCAGGAATAAAGAAGCTCGAGACCTGAAAATGCTTTCTGAGTGATAAATTTCTTCAAATTCTTAACAGCCCATTTTTAGACCAAAGTTACTATATAATGATTATATTTAGATGAGACCAAGAGGTCTAATGACCTAAAGCCAAGACCACAACCATGGCTAAAGCCAAGGTTGAGTCTCAAGACCATGGTAACGATGACCAAGGTCACGGCAAAGCCACGGCTAAAGACCATATAACTTTTAAAGATCAAAAAGCCTATATATATATATATATATGTTATCAAATACTACAATAGTAGGGAGCCTCATGTGAGGAGTTCATTGAGTAAGCCGTCGAGACGAGCTGTGGATTTACGAGTTAAAGTGTCCTGGCTCCTCGATCGTTTACTCCATGACTTCTGAATTATGTCGGCCCGAACGGTAGTAAGAGATTTACAACCTATACATGTTTCATAGACCACTTATATTCAAAGACTTACACTATATACTAAGTACTACATCATGAACATTATGCAAGACATATATGGGCAATTCTTCGTATTCTTAGACATTACTCCAAACCTAAGTCGCAACGTTCTATTATAGGCTGCTCTTAGAGACTTTTGCGATTCGACTACCATTTTCATTACTCACTACATAGACTTAAGGTGAGTCATAACCCCTACTCTTTTCGTACTTGTTTTAACTATTGGGGGGGATACATGCTCAACTACTTGTTTACTTGTACAAATACTCAAAACGTCTATACTTGACTGTGTTATACTTGATTGCTTACATACATGACTGCGTTATACTTAATTGCGTTATTCTATTTATTGACTAGTAGTTGTCTTTGGGAATTGACTCCCAGTTGTCTTTGGGAAGTGGCTCCCAGTTGTCTTTGGGAATTGACTCCCAGTTGTCTTTGGGAATTGGCTCCCAAAGTGAGGTCTTCGGAGATGAAGTGTAGACTCACGACTAATTGCTTAATTGTTTTGATGAACTTATACATGTCTTTATTATACTATATTTGTAGCAGTGGGTTGTGAACACACAGGTTACAAGTCTCTTATGGCGGGACTTGTAACTGAGTGGATTCACGATGCCTTTGCTGTGTGAATATTCTTCTAAGACTTTTTCAACTGTTTTAAGACAAACTCTATGAACTCACCAACCATTGTGTTGACACTTTAGCATGTTATCTCAGGTCTATAAGACGATAGCTAGTGCGTGGAACTTAGAGTCAAGCTGCATATTCTGAAGACTTATGCTTTTATCATTTACCATTCAAAACATTTTGTATACATTTATGTAGTAAACACTCAAAAACCCTAAAAGTTTCTCTCTGGCGACGAATTGCGATAAACATCTCCTTACGATTCCTCAACAATTCATATTAAACCTATTAATTTTTAATCTCCTTCGTGGGTCGGTTAACATTAATTGGTGACTTTAATCGTGGGTAGGTGATCTATTTATTGTTGGTATCCTTTATTGTTTGGTTATATTACGAATGCATCTCATCTTATTATTATAATATATATAACCAAATATTTAAGATTGCAATTTGGTACATGCAAACTGACCTCTAATCATTATGATTGGTTAGTTTTCTTAGTGGATCGGTGGATAAACTTTATTCCTACGTACTAATTTGCATGCATTATAATGGTGGACTAGAGACTGTGTTTCAACGTTTATGAAACCCTAACCTTGCATTAGGGTTTAATCTTTGTTTATTTTGGTTTTTGCTGCTGCTGCTGTTTACTTTTTTCTTGGTGGTTACGATTGTTTACAACTGGTATATTAATTGTTCGTGGGTTTTAGAGAGATGGAGAAGGGTTTTTTGAATTCTACTAGCGCTAATAAAGGTGAACACCATGGTGAGGTGAACATTGCATCGATCTTAAATAATTTTAAGGATTCTATGGATAAGTTGGGTGGCAATGTTAATGCTACTGCAAGTGAGGTTTGTAATGCTTCCAAAGTTGATACGAATGTTGATTCTGCTACGGGATTGGGTAAATCTACTCCTAAGGTTGGTATCGTTGTTAATAGTGATGGTAGTGTTAATGGTGATGGTCCTAGTAATCAGCCTCCACGTGAATCGGCTGGTCCTATTATTTCTGATTGGAGTGTGGATGATGGTGATATTAACTTGTCTACGTTAGTGGACAAGAATGTGTCTTCTGGTCCTAAAACATTTTATTCTGCCCCAACGACTTGTGGTACTAGTGAGGGCAAAGGTAATGTTAGTGGAAATGAGCAATCGTTTGCTTCTTTGCTTGGTGTCAATAGTAGTTCTCGTAAGGTGAATTTTAGGCAGATGGTTAATGAAGATCGGGTTCCTAACCATGATACTAAACTCCCTAAGGAGGCGATGGAACCCGTTTTAGGTCGGTATGAGAACACTCTTGTTGGGTACTTCTTAGGAAAAGCTTTAGCATTTCCAATTGTGCAGAACTATGTTACTAATACATGGAAGAAATTTGGCGTGCAAAAGATAATGAAGAATGAAGCAGGTGTTTTCTTATTTAAGTTCTCTTCTAAGGACGGATTGGAGCAGGTGCTCCAACAAGGTCCGTGGTTAATCCGTCATTCACCTCTTATTCTTAGGAAATGGTCTCTTAATGTTCCCCTAACCAAGAATGAGGTAACTACGATTCCTGTTTGGGTTAAATTACATAATGTGCCTATAGTTGCTTATTCGGAGGTTGGTTTAAGCTTGATTGCTACTCAAGTGGGGAAACCGGTTATGTTGGATTCATTTACATCTTCTATGTGTGTTGACTCATGGGGTCGGATTAGTTATGCTCGTGCGTTGGTTGAAGTGTGTTCAAATTCAGAATTGAAAAAGGAAGTTAGTATGGCTATTCCATTGGATGATGATAGTGGCTATTCGACGGAAATCATTTGTGTCGAATATGAATGGACACCTCCTCATTGCAGCGTTTGTAAGATATTTGGTCACACACTTAGTGAGTGTCAAAAACAATTGAAAGAGGTGGTTCATAAGGTTTCTAATGTGGTGACTAATGCATCGATTCAGGTGGTTAATAACGATGAGGGGTTCACAGAGGTAAGGAATCGTAAGAATAAAGGTAAGAGTGTGGTTTCTACGTCTCAACCTAAGCCAATTGGAGGGGTTAAACTCTCCAAGCCTAAGGCTAATTTTTGGAGACCTAAAGTTACGACAACTTCTAATCAGGTTGATACCAAGAAAGATTCAGATCCTAAGGGTCTAAAGCAGGCTTCTACTTCAAATGTTAAATCTGGTAAGGACCCACAGTCTTCTAACTCGTTTGGTATCTTGGAGTCATTGGTAGATGAGGATGTTCTTGGTTTTGTTAACAATGGTAAGGGGTCACAAGATCAGCCTATTAGTAACATGGAATCGCAGGTGCCGGGTGAGGATTCTAAGTCGTCTACTGTCCCATCTTCTAGTACGTCCATAACAAAAAAGGCGTTGGAGCAGTCTACAATCCCATCTCCAAGTACTTCTGCATCGAAGAGGGGTAACCCATTTTCTAAGGTGGGTGAAGTAGTTGTTTCTGACAGTGATGAAGATGAGGTGTATGAGCCTAATGATTATTTGGAAGATCATTATTTTTTAGATGAGTATGCGGCTCAAGTAAACGACTTACCGGAACAATTTAAGGAGTTCAAGCTTCAAGGACGTGCTGGAAAGTAGTATTTTATTTTGTTTTGTTTTATCATAAGATTGACATGTCATCTTATGTTGTTTCTTGGTTGTTCTAGTTGTTGGTAGCTAGTGGTTCATTTATAGCCTGTCATAAATGATATAGGGTAGTTCAAGCGGTTGCTTGAGGTTAATGTGGTAATTCAGCCACATTCCATTGTACTTTCAACGTTTTATTGGTTAATATATTTTACCAGGGTGGAAGCTCCCTTTTACCCAAAAAAAAACATTTTGTATACATTTATGTATCATACTTTGGAATCTCATGTTTGTAACTTTGAATTCATTAATAGAATGGTAACTTTTCAAAACGTCTCATTTAGAGTTCGTTTTCTATAACTTGTACTTTGTATTATGAAGTAGCACCCCTATGACACAGTCTTCCGCTGCGGTATTTTGGGGGTATTACAGATTGGTATCAGAGCCTTGGTTATAGAGAACTAGGTTGCATTTAGTGCCTAGACTATAACTGCTATATACGTTGGGACCTTCCTCTTTATTTGCCTTACACACAATACATACACATATGCTTTTTGGTTAGAGGTTTGTTTAGTTCCACGCTGTTAGATGATGTGACTTTAGTATTATAAGGAGCCCCAGAGATTCGTCGAGTCATTAAAAACATGGAGCTCAGTAATAACTAATTAGTTAACTTGATCTTGTGACAGTTCTTGTTTGATGAGACACAAGATTTGAGTTAAATAATATTATTGCTTAGCTTTAGGGATTTGATGACTTGATTATCTTACTATCGGCCTCAGAAGGCGGATTTTGTGCCGGAAATTCTTAAGTAGGATGATTTAGAATCTCCTTATTTAAATGGATTGGGACGCCTCTTCAGTTAAATAAAGAAATTGTAAATCACCGAACCATAAGTTTATGAGACCTTACTTACATAAATTTGGACGCTTCTTTATGTAAGTAATGTGTTATAAATAAGTGGGCTTAATTGTAGCCGATACAACTCCTTAACCAGAATCTTAGACGAATCAGAGTAAACACTACTATATTAGAGATCCCGAATTCTCTTAGACACACCATAAGTAGTTAACATCAACTAAACTTCGGGACGAAGTTTCCTGAAGGGGTAGAGACTGTAACAATTCGTATTTTCAGATTAATTACTATTCCCGGCAGGTCACCCAAGCCTGTACTACTCTCGCATGAGCACGCTTAACCGTATGGGCGATTAACCGTTAGACCACAAAACGCGTTTCTAAGACAATTTGAGTTTTCAACTTATTAGAAAAAGTCAACATATTTTTCCCTCCTCCTTTGACCAAAAATCATTCTTTGATTTTATAAGTCATTCCTTGATTTTTAGTCTTGCGGTTTTAGGTCTAAAAGACATTTAACACCAACCGACACTAGACTGAGCCCAGCCTAGACATTATAAGTCATTTTAAGTCATTATTATCCTATTAGAAAAGTTACATTTTACTTTTCTCAATTTTACGCAACTTTCGTACGTTTTACGTATTACGCGTTTTAGACCCGTGTTTCCAGTTTTTAGCAGGGTTTTAGCACCCGATAGAACCTACCACTCATTTTATATTTTATTATGGACTATATTGACATGTTTAACCATATTTATAAGTTTCATATTTTTAAGATACCCGGTTTTACGTTTTGAGGCTTAATCATTTACGGTTAGCGATTTACGGAGTCAAAACTAGCTACATACTTAGGATAATACCATCAAAAGTCCACACCTTGTTCTCCAAGTTCTTCAAACCGCCACTAGGGGGGGCATTCACACTTGTGGCATCATCTCATGACTTTAGCCATTAGATCATTTTTAATTACAACTTTGTCTCCAAGTTTATGTAGTTTCCTAGCCACCTTCCTAACCTCCTCATTCTTAGTATAAATAGCAAGCTAATCTCTTCCATTCTTCATCAACAAAAACGCCACAACATAAGTACCTAGCACCATGATCCTTTGATCTTCAATATACAAGTTACACTACAAAGTTCAAGGTCTTAGTATTCTCTACCTAGTTCTTAAGTTTGTTTGGTGATTCCATGGTTGAATTAGGAGCTACACAAGGTTACTAGGGCTGAAGTTAATGGGTTTTCACAAGGTCTATATCAAGTCTATCAATGGTTACAAGAGTTATGGTGAAGGGTTTACAAGCTTAGGTTTAGTGTCCTAGTTCTATACTTGACTTCCTTTCTTTAGAAAGCCAAAAGTTGTAAGCAAACCCTTATACACTTTCTTGCTCAATATCATTTCATGCTTATTATGTTTCTTTCATGCTATATATGGTCTTTGTATTGTGTTCATGATGTTTAAAAATGGATAAAACAAGTATTGGTATACATATGTTAACTTATGACAAGTAAACAAGCAAACTAGTGATTTTTATGGAAAACCACGACCACAATAGTATAACTTTGATATTTGAAACTTACTTACTGTTAAAGAGGACTTAACAAGGAAAACATAGCAATTTGAATCACCCAAAACGAGTACACGAGTCAAAAGTTATGACCATTTGAAGTTAGCGAAACCAAAACGGCAAATCTGCCTAAATTGCATTCTGATCAAATTATGATTTTGAAAGTCCCACTTCTGGTCCGATTCATAAAAAAGTTAAAACACGAAAGTTGTCCGGAACGACGTTTTCGTTCAGGAACAAAGAAGCTCGAGACCTGAAAATGCTTTCTGAGTGATAAATTTCTTCAAATTCTTAACAGCCCATTTTTGGACCAAAGTTACTATATAATGATTATATTTAGATGAGACCAAGAGGTCTAATGACCTAAAGCCAAGACCACAACCATGGCTAAAGCCAAGGTTGAGTCTCAAGACCATGGTAACGATGACCAAGGTCACGGCAAAGCCACGGCTAAAGACCATATAACTTTTAAAGATCAAAAAGCCTTTATATATATGTTATCAAATACTACAATAGTAGGGAGCCTCATGTGAGGAGTTCATTGAGTAAGCCGTCGAGACGAGTTGTGGATTTACGAGTTAAAGTGTCCTGGCTCCTCGAACGTTTACTCCATGACTTCTGAATTATGTCGGCCCGAACGGTAGTAAGAGATTTACAACCTATACATGTTTCATAGACCACTTATATTCAAAGACTTACACTATATACTAAGTACTACATCATGAACATTATGCAAGACATATATGGGCAATTCTTCGTATTCTTAGACGTTACTCCAAACCTAAGTCGCAACGTTCTATTATAGGCTGCTCTTAGAGACTTTTGCGATTCGACTACCATTTTCATTACTCACTACATAGACTTAAGGTGAGTCATAGCCCCTACTCTTTTCGTACTTGTTTTAACTATTGGGGGGGATACATGCTTAACTACTTGTTTACTTGTACAAATACTCAAAACGTCTATACTTGACTGTGTTATACTTGATTGCTTACATACATGACTGCGTTATACTTAATTGCGTTATTCTATTTATTGACTAGTAGTTGTCTTTGGGAATTGACTCCCAGTTGTCTTTGGGAAGTGGCTCCCAATTGTCTTTGGGAATTGACTCCCAGTTGTCTTTGGGAATTGGCTCCCAAAGTGAGGTCTTCGGAGATGAAGTGTAGACTCACGACTAATTGCTTAATTGTTTTGATGAACTTATACATGTCTTTATTATACTATATTTGTAGCAGTGGGTTGTGAACACACAGGTTACAAGTCTCTTATGGCGGGACTTGTAACTGAGTGGATTCACGATGCCTTTGCTGTGTGAATATTCTTCTAAGACTTTTTCAACTATTTTAAGACAAACTCTATGAACTCACCAACCATTGTGTTGACACTTTAGCATGTTATCTCAGGTCTATAAGACGATAGCTAGTGCGTGGAACTTAGAGTCAAGCTGCATATTCTGAAGACTTACGCTTTTATCATTTACCATTCAAAACATTTTGTATACATTTATGTATCATACTTTGGAATCTCATGTTTGTAACTTTGAATTCATTAATAGAATGGTAACTTTTCAAAACGTCTCATTTAGAGTTCGTTTTCTATAACTTGTACTTTGTATTATGAAGTAGCACCCCTATGACACAGTCTTCCGCTGCGGTATTTTGGGGGTGTTACAACGAATTTTATATTGGTGGCGAGTTGATGGCGCCAGAGGTTATAATGTGACGCCGTCAGGATGTATTCCCTATATATATATTTTTCCAATTTTTCATTGTAAAAGAGTGGAACATTAGGAGGAACTTTACCACAAACCATAGGTCGAATTTTCATCATATTGTAGGGGTTTCAAACCCTACTTTCATCCATGTTTGAATAAAGATAAGTCTTCCAATAATCATTCAATATGTATATGTGTTGTTTGATTTTATCTTATACTTGTCTTTCTTTTAACATGCTAGGCTAGGTTTTTATTGTGTTTGTTTAGATGTAGTGAAACCTAGATGATGATTATTTGTTGATTGTTTGTTTATAATTGTTGTAGATGATTGTATTTGATGTTAGGCTTAAGAAAACTGGCAGACTTCCACTGGTAACTTGCTTGAACGTCTTAAGAAACATGATCGGAGGTGTACTATGATTTTTGGTTGTATTTAATGCATAAGTGAATTCTAATGGTCCCATGTTAGGAACTTTTAGTCGGCTCGACATAGGAGTGAAGTAGGAACTTATAGAGTTAGGGAAATTGTACATAGCCCTACGACTAGTATTAAGAAATACAACCCGTCATCCATGCAATTGTAACAAGCTAATCAACCGGTAAAAGATATCTAGGGAGTAATGAAATCTAAGTAAACACATCTTTTCTCATTATTGTTTCCACCACATTATTACATTAGTTTATTTTCATTTATTTTTATTTTATTTTGATTGCATCATTAGTTAATTGGGTTAGTTGACTAGCAATTAATTCCGCCCACTCCTTCAAAATCCCGATATTTCATTTGCTTTCATAAAATATAAAAAAAATACAAAAAGAATGATCCCTCACCTCTACACCTGGTTTAGTAGGCTTTCTAATCCTAGCGACACTATTCCGGAGTTTAACGATCAATCCCCCGGTACTTGTCACTATACTATACTACAACAATCAGGTACACTGCCTGGCAGGGATTGCAAGCTTCTCAAGATCACTTGAGAGGTAAACCCTGTTGCGAGGGTGCAATCCCGCGTATCAATAATAAATTTTGACAGCTTGTTTGACTTACCGCTGGGTAGAGTAGGAATCGGAATTTTGACTTGACCGGGCGTGTTGAGCCCTAGCTTGTTCCCTTAACTCATTAGGCTAAGCATTCGCAGATCTCATTACTTGAGATTTTAAATTTGCGGAGAATGAGAAATGATAGAAAAGTTATTAGTGTGATTAGATGCTAAACATGGAATAGATGGATTTCTTTAGAGCTCATAGCGGTTACTTGCAGTTTCTTGCTCCCGCAAGATTGAAACCCCAAAAATAAAATAATTAGAATTACGCGTTTTTAGAAATTTTCTAAATTTCAGCTCACTTTACATTTGGCATAAGCATTAAGCGGGCCTTGGATCCTTTATTCTAAAAAGCGTTTAGGTCTTGGAACTCCCCGTTTTGTCTATGCCACATGAGGTTCATAAATAACACTATTAATATGTAATAAATGCCAAAAATAGTTGCGGTTCGACAAGCGGATCCTTACATCCTTTATTCTGAAAGGCGTTTAGGTCTGGGAGATTCACCGTGAAGCTCCGTATGCTTGAGGTAAAGTAAAAATGAAATCATAAGTACCAAAAATAACTGCGGTTCGACAAGCGGATCCTTGCATCCTTTATTCTGAACGGCGTTTAGGTCTGGGAGATTCACCGTGAAGCTCCGTATGTTTGAGGTACAAGTTATATATTAAAAAATAAATAAAAAATGAAAATATAATAAATGTGGTGTGACCTTTTGAGCCTTTTGAGTTAAGATCTAAATAATTTTTAAATCCGCCTAAATCTATCAGACTTAAAACTATTGGAACGAAAATGAGAAATCATTTCTTTAAAAAAAGTCTAGATACAATAAGACTTAGGAGCAGGAATTTACAACTATCATTTATGAGTAGTGTTAGCTTCTAATGACTTTTTTGGCTATGATTTCGTTTTTACGCTTAGTATGGGAACTTGTGAAAAATCAGGGACGATGAATTATATCCGTATGGACACTTTTCTATGAGTTGTGTTTCTTACTCTGTGACCCTAAACGTTATTGAAAAATGATGAAAGTCAAAATCCTGTCACATAAAAAGTGTAAAAGTACAAAAAAACAATAGTGTAGATAATTAAGTTGAAAAACGGGGCGTTTTCAGCAATAAATGATTTTGTAACCTCTTTTGAACATTTTGCTACTTTTCAACATTAGTAAAAAGAGTTATGAAATTATTTATCTCAAAAGTGTGAATTGATCACGTTGCGTAAGGATACGACAATACCTTAGTCTGGGGGTTTTGGTGTGTGCTTATTCACACACCTTTTCCTAGCCAAGTTAAGACCAAAACAGACACAAAATAACCATAAATGTCAAATATATTGTGTTTTTGTGTTTGTAATAGTGCAGGTACAGATATTTCAGAAATAGGCATAAAACAGGCCAAAAAGGACAAAAACGAGCACAAGATTGGAAAACATGTCAAAAGCCAGAGCCGGGGAAGCAAATTATCATTTTTGAGCTCAGATTATCAAAATATACCTTGGGGAATCACAGTTTGAAGATTTGGCAGAAATGGTCCCTCAAGTTTTAAAATTGACAGAATTGGTTCCTGAGCATTTATTTTTGAAGAAAAGTCAACAAGAGTCCTTGGGAAATAAAAAGTTTTCAATATCAGCCCTTAGGAAATCAAAAGTTTTGAATATTTGACAGTTTCAGCCCCTCAAGTTTCAAAATTGGCAGATTTAGTCCCTGGGAAGTTCATTTTGGAACATAAACTTCAAAAGTCCTTGGATAATTGAAAAATGGCAAGAATTACCCTTGGAACAACTTTCACACTTGGGTAGGTTTGGTCCTAGGTTTTTCAAAAAATTGCAAAATTGGTCCTAACTAACCACACGGACCCTTTTTATTATCATAAACCCAAAAAATCCAATCCAAAACACAACACAACCCATCACCATCTCCCAGCCCATTTTCGTTTTCCTAGCCTAAATAAACAAACCCAACCCACCCTAAGTAATAATTCAAGGTTAAACCCGGTCAAACAAACCACCCCCATCCTCCTTTCCCTCCCAGTTGCCCCTGCAACTCATCATCGCCCCCTCCACTTGTCCATCACTTCCACCGCCCCTTCCATCACCCCCAAACACCATAATCCAACAACATTAAATGCCCCTTCATCCCTCACACGTAACCAGAGCAAATTGCAAAATCCTGTTTTGGCGCCAAAAGTGAATCAAGGGCTAGGATCATTTTAAGCCATCCAATGGATCTGAACTAAAGTGGGAAGCACAAGAGGGATTTAGAAACCCTAATTGGTCATTATAAATAGAAGATGAAGCCTTGAAGACAATGTGTAGATTTTTAGTGTAATTTCATTGTCGTATTTAATCCTAAGTTATTTTCAAGTAATGAAATTTAGTTTAATGTTGTAATTTCCAACTTTTAGAAGCTTTGTGATCCAAATTTCAGGTATAAATTCCATTTTGTGTTTGCAAATTTCTTATTTCAGCATTTTTTTGTTCAAAAATCAAAATTAGCTAAGGATAGGTTTAAATGGTTTGATTACTGCCTCATTGGTCCTTATTAAGCATAATTACCTTATTACAATCTTAAAATCTCATCATTGTTCATCTTAACTCAAGAATCCAAAAAAAAAATCAGAAAATACTATAAAAAACCAAAAATATGATTTCAATAGTTACTCCTAGCTTTAATAATAGATTTCTGTTAAGTTTAAGCTCATATTAGCTTTTGATAGCTTCTGTGAGTCTTGTATAGGTAATATTAGTTCAGAAGATCCATTTTGCCAAAAGGTCAACAAAAGTCAACTGTGCTTATTAATAAGCATAGTTGAGCTTCTTAGAGGGTGTGAATGTTCATTGTGCCTAAATTTGAAGCCTATATAAAGATAGGCTTGGATCAAAAGTTACCCTTGTTCAGCTAGGGTTTTGTTTGTAAGTTCCAAATTTCCATTTATATCCTACTTTCCATAATTTTGATTATTAGCTTAATATAGTTAACCTGTGTTTACATTTGCTTATTCTGGTTCACTTATTGTATTAAAGTTGTTTATTGGCTTGTGTATCCATGATTGTTCATTTGAAATCAAATCTTTCTTCATTTATCTGAAGTTCACTGCATAACCATTTTTAAAGTTTTTTTGTGCTTCTTTTTAGATTTAAAAAAGTTAATATAGCTTATTAGATACCTATGCATAAGTAGAATAGCCTATATCATCTATTTGCATTGTAAACCATAAAATCAGTAGGATTAAGGATTGTTTGGAATAGGGGATTTCTCTGTGATCAAGGTTGATTAGGTCATTAAACTTAGTTGTTACAGGTTACTTTAGGTTCATATAGGATTAGTAAACCATAAAACCTAAGCCTCATTCAAGAAAAAGTCAAAATTAATCTTAATCTTGGCCTGCATATTCAGTAAGGAGTTCTAGGTTTGCATAATCATTGTTTTAGTTGCATAATTAGTTGTTGTAGCTTATTTTAGTCTCACTTTAGCTTATTACAACATAATCAGTAACCTAGGATCATTAAAAGTTCATATTAGTCAACTTAGTTCAAAATCTCAAAAAGTCAAAAGTTGCATTAGGTTTTAAAACATGTTTTGTGTTGGATTTTTAATTTCTTCAAATCTTAGCTTAATTCTTTGAAACTTGGGATTCTAAAAGTTTCTCGGCTTTTGTTTTCAAAAACAATTTTTGCTTAATTTTTTGAATTTTCCAAAGTGCTTATTTGATAGCTTAAACTTACCTGCAGGGTAAGCCAGTGCCCTGCACCATGGGACCTGTTTCATAAGCTCTTTTTATAAGCCCATAGCTCACTCATTAGATAATCATAGCCTTAGCTTTTGGACTTTTTGAAAAGCCCTTCATACCAGCTTTAAGGACCTATACTTATTTGGTCCTTCAGAGCTTATTTGAGTGTTTATTTTTGGACCTAAAAGTTTGCTCATTTCCACTTATTCATCAGTGGAATATTAAGCCATTTTTCATAAGCCCTTATCTGGCCTATCTGTGGGACCCAGCCTAAGCTTGTTGGCTTTTTGGGAAGCCCAATAAGCTAGCTTGTTGGTTCCAGGCTTATTTTGGACCTTAGAGCTTATTTGAATAGCTTAAATTAGGCCTGCAGTTGATGCTTTTGGCCTGATTGGATTGCTTATTGCATTTTGCTTGTTTATGCTCTTTGGCTTATTCCATTGTGCTTATCTGCTTGTTTTAGCTTATTTCCACTTGCCTAAGTTAGGTTTAGCTTATTTTCACCCTTGGTTCATATTGTTAGCTTATAGATAGCTTTTTCGAAGCTCAAAATCCATTTTGAGCTTTAAAAGCCAACTAAGATGCAAATAAGCTCTCACTGAGCTTATTGGTGATTTTTAGAAAAGCTGCTTTTACAAAAAGTACTTATTTTCAGTTAATAATCATTTTTGTTAAAAGAAAAAAAAAATAAAATGAATAAAAGCAGAAAAAGGTTTATGTGGGATTCAAAACTGTGACCTCTTGGTTACAAAAGCAAAACCAAACCAGGGTCAAGCACCATCTACCCTAAGGGGTGCTTAGTGTTTTAGTTTTCCAATTTTATATTTAAAGTGATAGCTTCTATTTAAGCTATTTAAGCTCTTCAGCTTATTTTACTGGTTATTTTTTAAGTTTTTTGAACATTTTATATTTTTCCTAGGTTTCTGCTATCATAATTTTCAATTCTCATTTAGTATTTTTAATAATTAAAATTAGTTTAATTAGTTTTTAAATAATAATATATAAATAAAAATTTAACTGTTTATTAATAAGGTATTTAGTATTTTTATATTTTCCAAGCTTTCTGTTATCAAAAAGTATTTTTAGAAAAAGATTCATAATTTTTACTGTTGACTTAGTATTTTTCATAATTAATTTAGGATAATTAGTTTTTAATTAAAATTAAGTAAATAAAATTTTTAATAGCTTATTTATAATTTTTTGGAGCTTTTCATAATTTTCTAGGATTCCTGTGATAGTTAAGAAGTTTTAGAAAAAATTTCATAATTTTCCAAGTTAGTTTAGTATTTTCAATAATTTAATTTAGTTTGAATTAGTAATTAAATAGTTTTTAATTATAAAAAGTAATTAAAAAGTCAAAAAAGAAATAAAAATAAAAATAATTTTCTTTTTTTTCTAAAATTTTATTTCATTATTAGGTCTATAAAAAGGTAATTTTCATCCCAGTAGGATTAATTCTGCTTTAATTTCATTTTTATTTTACGCGTTTACGTTGTTTTCAATTTAAACGTTCGTTTTTAACTTTTAAGCACATTTTACGATTATGTGGTTTCAAGTAATTGTTAATATTGTTAATTTGGTTTATTTTCATTATTATTTGCTTAGTATAATCCGCCAAATCATATTCCTATTACTTCTTTTCAAATCACCCAATCTCATAACGTTTCCCAAAATACAATTTCATACATCGCTGGGACATAACTGATGCGTGTGATTGCCCCTACGCAAAAGGTTTTACCTATCGAGGGATCTCGTGAAGCTTGCAATCCCCACCATGCAGTGTACCTGACCGATGTAGTATAGTGTAGTGGCAAGTATTGGGGGATTGATCGTTCTACTTGGGGAATAGTGTTCGTTAGGATTAAAACTTAATTAAACTAGGTCTAGAGGTGAGGGATGATTCTTTTTGTATTTTTATAGTGTATGGAAAGCAAGTAAAAATCTTTTGTATTGGAAGAGTGGGCGGAATTAGTTGCTAGTCAACTAACGTAATTAACTACAAATGCAATAAAAATAAAATAACAAGAAAGTAAATGTTGAGAAAAAACTTATAATGAGAGAAACGTGTTTACTTAGATTTCACTACTCCCTAGCTACCTTTTATTAATTGACCAATTTGTTACAATTGCGTGGATGACGGGTTGTATTCATTAATACCATTCGTGCGACCGTGTACGATCTTCCCCAACTCTATAAGCTTCTACCTCTTCCTATGTCAAGCCGACAACTAGCTCCTAACATGGCATCCTTAGTAGTCACTCATGCATTAAATACAACCATTAAAATCATAGTACACATCCGATTCATGTTTCTTAAGAAGTTCAAGAAAGTTACCAATTGGAGATTAGCCAGTTTTCTTAAGCCTAACATCGAAATCATTCACCCACAACAATTAATAACAAACAACCAACCAACAATCAATAGCTAGGTTTCATTACATCTAAGCAAACACAAACAAACCTAGCCTAGCATGTTAAAGTAAAGATAGGCATAAGATAGACTCAAACAACACATATACATATTGAATGATTATTAGAAGACTTATCTTTATTCAAACATGGATGAAAGAAGGGTTTGAAACCCTTACAAGAAGGTGAAAGGTCGACTTAGGGTTTGTGGTAAAGTTCCTCCAAAAGTTCTATCCCTAATGAATGAAAATTAGAAAACTATATATAGAGAAATACAATCTCACGGCGTCACGTTATACATGTGACGCCGTCAACTAGCCGCCAATACTCTTCTCAGATTGCCTAGATCCAAATCTGACGCCGTCACTTGTTAATCATCACTTGGTCTACTCTTGACGGCCTAGGCGTCCCAAAGGGTGACGCCGTCACTCTTTAAATCCCAAAAACATTCTGGCATGTCTCGTGTAAACTTTATATCCACCTCTTTGCCCACACATGACGCCGTCACTTGTAAAGCTTGACCCGTAAGGTACTATTTCTAGCTTGATTTTGGAGACTTTGCCGTTTTCTTCACTTTTTGCTCCAAAAACGTCCAAAATGCTTCCTTTTCCAGATTTCTTCTCCAAAGTACCTAAAATGACAAAAGGAACGGTTTGAGGCAATATTTGATCAAATAATTACGACTTAGGGCTTAAATGACCCCCTAAAAGCGTAACACTTTTTGCCTCATCAATAACGACCCGGGAACTCACTATGCTTACACCGGATCAATTGCATTATGTAACAATTCGCAATTTCAGGTCAATTAATATTCCCGGAAAATTTACTATTCACTTTTACTATTCATTTTTACTATTCATTTCTTTCCGAAATTTTCCCGAAAGTTGATTTTTATTTGATATTCTCAAGTGATAAATCATTTCCATGAAAAATTAAATGTTTGACATTCGTCAGATCATTTTCGTGAAAGTTATTAAGGAATTACATGGAATTACACGTTTTAGGGTAAAACGTCAATCAGAAATTCTACGCACAACGAAATTCGATCCCGTCAGGTGACCCCACATCGGAAAAATGTTTGACACGCTCATGATTTATTTGAGAATTA
This sequence comes from Artemisia argyi, assembly GCA_030686995.1. Lineage (NCBI taxonomy): Eukaryota > Viridiplantae > Streptophyta > Magnoliopsida > Asterales > Asteraceae > Artemisia > Artemisia argyi. The sequence goes on from CM060676.1 coordinate 84,593,949, forward strand.
ATCGTGACTGAGAAAAACATGACCAAAAACTTCCCGACAGGTCACCCATGTCGGTACTACTCTCACATAAGCACGCTTAACCGAATGGGCGATTAACCGTTAGACCACGAAACGAGTTTCTAAGACGTTTTGAGTTTTCAAACTTATTAGAAAAAGTCAACATATTTTTCCCTCCTCCATTGACCAAAAATCATCCCTTGATGTTATAAGTCATTTCGTGATTTTTAGGCTTACGGTTTGATGTCTAAAAGACATTTAATACCAACCGACACTAGACTGAGCCCAGTCTAGACATTATAAGTCATTTTAAATCAATATAATCCTATTAGAAAAGTAACATTTTACTTTTCTCAATTTTACGCAATATTCGTACGTTTTACGTATTACGCGTTTTAGACCCGTGTTTCCAGCTTTTAGCAGGGTTTTAGCACCCGATAGATCCTACCACTCATTTTATATTTTATTATGGACTATATGGACATGTTTAACAATACTTTCAAATTCCATAATTTTACGACACCCGGTTTTACGTTTTGAGGCTTAATCATTTACGATTGGCATTTCCCGGAGTCAAAACTCATCTAGTAACTTGGATAATATCATCCAAGGCACACCTCACCCTCCCTTATCCATGTGAACCGCCCTAGGAGGGGGGTTTCACACTAGGTGGCTCAAACTTATGAATTTACCCCTAAAATCAACACTTATTTACAACTTGGTCACCAAGTTGTAACACTTTCCTAGTAAGCTTCCTATTTTGGACTATAAATACTCCCTCCCATCCTTGTTATGCCGTGCATCCCCAACCCCCATAACCATCCCATTCTTAGCTCATTTCCTTCTAGTTTCATGCATGGTTCAAGTGATTCTTCAAGGTAGAAACCCTAGTTAGAATATCATTCACCAAAACTCTTCCAATCCCTAATATACTTGGTGATTTCTCTTGAGTTTAAATCCACTCAATTCACCTCAAACTTTCATTACATCTCTTTCAAGAATACCAAGGGTAGAAAGATTGCATGAAGTGAAAAAGGGTTGAAGCAAGTCTATCAATGTCCTATCCTTACATGTTAACTTCCTTTCATCTTTGAAAGCCAAAAGTTGTGAGCCAAACCCTAACTTGATTCTTGTTAAATAATCATGTTCATGTTATTTACATGTTATTCTTGCTATATTATGTCTTGTAGTTATGTCCATGATGTATAAAAGTGAGCAAAACAAGTTATTGTTATCGATTGTTACAACAAGTTACTAAAACAAGTAAACTAGTGACTTTCTTGGAAAACCAAGACCAAAATGGTAAAAATATGATGTTGGATCATTACATATTACAGTAGAGGACTTAACAAGGAAACCATAGCAATTTGAACCACCCAAAACGAGTATACGAGTCAAAAGTTACGCCCATTTGAAGTTACCAAAACTTTTCGGCAAACTGCCAAATACCATTCTGATCAAATTTGGGTTTTGAAAGTCATGCTTCTGGTCCGATTCATCAAAAAGTTAAAACACGAAAGTTGTCCGGAACGACGTTTTCGTTCAGGAACAAAGAAGCTCGAGCCCTGAAAACGCTTTGCGAGTGATAAATTTCTTCAAATTCTAAACAGCCCATTTTTAGACAAAGTCATTACATATAGGTTATGGTTTATGAAGACAAAAGGGGTCTTATGACCTAGAATCAAGACCACAACCATGGCTAGAGCCAAGGTTGAGTCTCAAGACCTTGGAACAAGAACCAAAGGTCATGGCTAGGCCATGACGAAATGACCATACCAACTTACATAGGCGTAAACATGAAACAATGAATTAGGCGATAACATGAACAAGCAATTTGGATCTACTTCACTTAAAAAGGAACCATGAGATATTACAAGGAAAAATGGTCATACAAGACTTATGAAACTTCCCCTAATAACAATCTTCATGTACTAATAAACTTTCCTAAGTTTATTCAAATATCGGACATGTAACTTTTCGAATCAAAACTTATATCTATATATGTTATCAACTACTAGAATAGTAGGGAGCCTCATGTGAGGAGTTCATTATGTAAGCCGTCGAGTTGAGTTGTGGATTTACGAGTTAAAGTGTCCTGGCTCCTCGAACGCTTACTAACATGACTTCTGAAATATGTCAGCCCGAACGGTAGTAAACGATATACAAAACATACATGTTCATGAATCTTTTCTTTCAAGGACATACAATATACATCATACCACATCATGGACTAAATGCAAGATATATATATAGGCACTACTTCATATTCTTTACTCCGATCCTAAGTCGCGACATTCTATTATAGGTTGCTCGTAGAAACCTTCACGATTCGACCATCACATTCATTACTCACTACGTAACTTAAGGTGAGTTCGTAGCCCCACTTTCTATTGTTTAACTATTTTACAAACCCATGGGGGGAATACATGCTATTATTTTTCTACTCGAACACGATGCTTTCTACTGTATGCTACCCGACGATGTTTTATTATCACTAAGTAACGATTGCCATGTTCGAAGTCCCTATATCATGAACCATTAGTCACTACCTTTAGTGAGCGCGAATATTGTGAATAGATCTATTGGGATTGACGAATCCCATTTGTGTTGAACAACGATGAGTTCACACAAATGCACTATATTTGAGATTTAGCGGTATAACGGCAAAAGTACCTTGATAGGGCTTCTATAATGCCAATTTTGTTGGTTCGATGTTAACGCTTTGGTTGTATGAGCTTAGTGAAATAAATAACGATTTTGTTTTCTAACTATGAGTGTGAGTCTATAGCTCACACTACGATTATTGTGTTCAAACGATTTAACTAAACTTTACGAATTCCACTCAACCTTTGTGTTGACCTCTCAAGCATGTATTTCAGGTTCATGACGATCAAGGATGGCACGGAAGGACACGGATACTCAAGAGGGCTATAAATTTTATTATCATTCAAAACTCAATTAATGTAATTTGTAAACATGGAACCATTTGGGACCTCATTTCGAAATCTCTGATATCTATATAATTTGAATGATAAATCTTTTAAAACGACTCAATTGGAGTTCGTTTTCTATTATTGTGACTATTGTGCCGTCCAGTAACACCCAGTTCGAATTCCGCTGCGTCCATGAATTGGGGGTGTTACAGATTGGTACCAGAGCCATGGTTATAGAGAAACGGGTCTAATTGAGACCTAAACTATAACCACACTACAAGCAAAACCATTTTTATAGCCTTCCGCTCTCCGTGTCTTCCATCCTCCAGACGATTATGGACTTATTAAGCATTTTATGCTACATGAACATATAAGTATATTTATATATACATTCGAGTTATTTTCAATCATTTTATCTAAACATATCTACACATGCCTATTCTATGGCATTTCGACACAACCACATTCTCCCAACCATGTTCCTACTCCAACATTTTATATCCAAGATATTGTAACGAATTACGATGGTCTTTTCTATTTCCCGAACATTGTATCACACAATGGTCTAATCTACTTCCGAGACATTGTGATTTGTGCAATGGTCTCTCGAATTATTCCACCACCTCATCAATATCATTTCATATGATATCAAAAACCCATCACAATCTATCGATTTCCAAACAAGAAATATGAGATTTCTAAAGGACAAACTAATCCATCATCGACAAAAGTTGAACTTTCTCTACATCCATCAAAGTTTTCTTCTGAAACCTTCATTGTTAAAAGTTTGTAATTCTAGCCCAGTATAGACTGTTTTAGAATTACTTCAACTTCCTTTCCACACATATCTACCCGTACTATCTTCTATGCAATGGAATGTGAAAACATACGTTACAAGTCTCTTATGGCGGGACTTGCAACTGAATGGTTTGACATCGCCTTTGTTTAGTGGACAGTTTCCCGAAAGCAACGGACGTATCACAAGTATACCTAATTTAGGTATTTGAAAATTTTATCGAACCTCGGCTAAATATAGACTAGTCACCTATATTTAACCTAGGGACAGTGGAATATAGTCTGACTAACTATATTCGACTTAAAATTTTCAAATACTGAGAGTAGTTGTACTAGGGTTATGTTTAGGTTGATTTCCTACTTGAACTCGATAAACCACCAGAATTCATTAAACGATCTAGAGACACGATAGTGTTTTACCACTCAGCGAAATCTTAACACCTTATTTGTACTACCTAATTTCATTCTTGAAAGTTTTCATTTATGAGATAATCCGAACTACTATCTTGGGATAGTTATCAATTATTCTCTACATCCTGTAGAAGTACAATCCTGTTTAGGTCCTAAGAATACCATTCCATCATAAACCTTTAAAATCTCTTAAGATTTTTAAAGCAAACTCAACATCTATACCTAAGAGTATTAATGTTAAGCATGCACTACACACTTTTGTTCGTCAACATATCACATCATTATTTTTACAATCGTTGAAACCACAAGCTCATTAACAGATGTTGATGCACTTTTAAAGCTCAAATCATCCTTAGTTACACCACAAGTACCCTCATCAGCTTTACAAGATTGAATATTCATCTTGGAACACCAGTATCATCTCGTAATACCCTACCTTGTAACTCACCGACTAAGTATGAATGTTGTGTAGGATGATTTGTAATTATTTGAATGGATTGGGATGCCTTTTCATTTAAATAAAGACATTGTAAATCACCAAACCATAAGTTTATATTTCCTTATCTACATTGTTTGGGATGCCTCTCTATGTAAATAAAGAATTATAAACAAGTGGGCTTGTTTGTATCCAAAATAACATAAGTATGAAGTCAATAAACACTAGGTACTACAACCGATTACCTACTAGGCAATGATTGCAATTACTCTCTCAAATTCCTATTAATATTCGACTGCTATATCAATTTCCTTTGATATTCGACTATTACCATACCTTTCCTACATAAAAGTAAGCCTCATCCTACACCATACACTGAAACGACAAAATCAAACTACATTACCGGTAATCCCAGACTCTAGTCCTTATAAGTAACCACACCTTTTCATCGATACCACTCCAACATATGACACACATAGAACTTCGGGACGAAGTTCCCCGTAAGGGGTGGAGACTGTAACAATTCGCAATTTCAGGTCAATTAATATTCCCGGAAAATTTACTATTCACTTTTACTATTCATTTTTACTATTCATTTCTTTCCGAAATTTTCCCGAAAGTTGATTTTTATTTGATATTCTCAAGTGATAAATCATTTCCATGGAAAATTAAATGTTTGACATTCGTCAGATCATTTTCGTGAAAGTTATTAAGGAATTACATGGAATTACACGTTTTAGGGTAAAACGTCAATCAGAAATTCTACGCACAACGAAATTCGATCCCGTCAGGTGACCCCACATCGGAAAAATGTTTGACACGTTCATGATTTATTTGAGAATTAATCGTGACTGAGAAAAACATGACCAAAAACTTCCCGACAGGTCACCCATGTCGGTACTACTCTCACATAAGCACGCTTAACCGAATGGGCGATTAACCGTTAGACCACGAAACGAGTTTCTAAGACGTTTTGAGTTTTCAAACTTATTAGAAAAAGTCAACATATTTTTCCCTCCTCCATTGACCAAAAATCATCCCTTGATGTTATAAGTCATTTCGTGATTTTTAGGCTTACGGTTTGATGTCTAAAAGACATTTAATACCAACCGACACTAGACTGAGCCCAGTCTAGACATTATAAGTCATTTTAAATCAATATAATCCTATTAGAAAAGTAACATTTTACTTTTCTCAATTTTACGCAATATTCGTACGTTTTACGTATTACGCGTTTTAGACCCGTGTTTCCAGCTTTTAGCAGGGTTTTAGCACCCGATAGATCCTACCACTCATTTTATATTTTATTATGGACTATATGGACATGTTTAACAATACTTTCAAATTCCATAATTTTACGACACCCGGTTTTACGTTTTGAGGCTTAATCATTTACGATTGGCATTTCCCGGAGTCAAAACTCATCTAGTAACTTGGATAATATCATCCAAGGCACACCTCACCCTCCCTTATCCATGTGAACCGCCCTAGGAGGGGGGTTTCACACTAGGTGGCTCAAACTTATGAATTTACCCCTAAAATCAACACTTATTTACAACTTGGTCACCAAGTTGTAACACTTTCCTAGTAAGCTTCCTATTTTGGACTATAAATACTCCCTCCCATCCTTGTTATGCCGTGCATCCCCAACCCCCATAACCATCCCATTCTTAGCTCATTTCCTTCTAGTTTCATGCATGGTTCAAGTGATTCTTCAAGGTAGAAACCCTAGTTAGAATATCATTCACCAAAACTCTTCCAATCCCTAATATACTTGGTGATTTCTCTTGAGTTTAAATCCACTCAATTCACCTCAAACTTTCATTACATCTCTTTCAAGAATACCAAGGGTAGAAAGATTGCATGAAGTGAAAAAGGGTTGAAGCAAGTCTATCAATGTCCTATCCTTACATGTTAACTTCCTTTCATCTTTGAAAGCCAAAAGTTGTGAGCCAAACCCTAACTTGATTCTTGTTAAATAATCATGTTCATGTTATTTACATGTTATTCTTGCTATATTATGTCTTGTAGTTATGTCCATGATGTATAAAAGTGAGCAAAACAAGTTATTGTTATCGATTGTTACAACAAGTTACTAAAACAAGTAAACTAGTGACTTTCTTGGAAAACCACGACCAAAATGGTAAAAATATGATGTTGGATCATTACATATTACAGTAGAGGACTTAACAAGGAAACCATAGTAATTTGAACCACCCAAAACGAGTATACGAGTCAAAAGTTACGCCCATTTGAAGTTACCAAAACTTTTCGGCAAACTGCCAAATACCATTCTGATCAAATTTGGGTTTTGAAAGTCATACTTCTGGTCCGATTCATCAAAAAGTTAAAACACGAAAGTTGTCCGGAACGACGTTTTCGTTCAGGAACAAAGAAGCTCGAGCCCTGAAAACGCTTTGCGAGTGATAAATTTCTTCAAATTCTAAACAGCCCATTTTTAGACAAAGTCATTACATATAGGTTATGGTTTATGAAGACAAAAGGGGTCTTATGACCTAGAATCAAGACCACAACCATGGCTAGAGCCAAGGTTGAGTCTCAAGACCTTGGAACAAGAACCAAAGGTCATGGCTAGGCCATGACGAAATGACCATACCAACTTACATAGGCGTAAACATGAAACAATGAATTAGGCGATAACATGAACAAGCAATTTGGATCTACTTCACTTAAAAAGGAACCATGAGATATTACAAGGAAAAATGGTCATACAAGACTTATGAAACTTCCCCTAATAACAATCTTCATGTACTAATAAACTTTCCTAAGTTTATTCAAATATCGGACATGTAACTTTTCGAATCAAAACTTATATCTATATATGTTATCAACTACTACAATAGTAGGGAGCCTCATGTGAGGAGTTCATTATGTAAGCCGTCGAGTTGAGTTGTGGATTTACGAGTTAAAGTGTCCTGGCTCCTCGAACGCTTACTAACATGACTTCTGAAATATGTCAGCCCGAACGGTAGTAAACGATATACAAAACATACATGTTCATGAATCTTTTCTTTCAAGGACATACAATATACATCATACCACATCATGGACTAAATGCAAGATATATATATAGGCACTACTTCATATTCTTTACTCCGATCCTAAGTCGCGACATTCTATTATAGGTTGCTCGTAGAAACCTTCACGATTCGACCATCACATTCATTACTCACTACGTAACTTAAGGTGAGTTCGTAGCCCCACTTTCTATTGTTTAACTATTTTACAAACCCATGGGGGGAATACATGCTATTATTTTTCTACTCGAACACGATGCTTTCTACTGTATGCTACCCGACGATGTTTTATTATCACTAAGTAACGATTGCCATGTTCGAAGTCCCTATATCATGAACCATTAGTCACTACCTTTAGTGAGCGCGAATATTGTGAATAGATCTATTGGGATTGACGAATCCCATTTGTGTTGAACAACGATGAGTTCACACAAATGCACTATATTTGAGATTTAGCGGTATAACGGCAAAAGTACCTTGATAGGGCTTCTATAATGCCAATTTTGTTGGTTCGATGTTAACGCTTTGGTTGTATGAGCTTAGTGAAATAAATAACGATTTTGTTTTCTAACTATGAGTGTGAGTCTATAGCTCACACTACGATTATTGTGTTCAAACGATTTAACTAAACTCTACGAATTCCACTCAACCTTTGTGTTGACCTCTCAAGCATGTATTTCAGGTTCATGACGATCAAGGATGGCACGGAAGGACACGGATACTCAAGAGGGCTATAAATTTTATTATCATTCAAAACTCAATTAATGTAATTTGTAAACATGGAACCATTTGGGACCTCATTTCGAAATCTCTGATATCTATATAATTTGAATGATAAATCTTTTAAAACGACTCAATTGGAGTTCGTTTTCTATTATTGTGACTATTGTGCCGTCCAGTAACACCCAGTTCGAATTCCGCTGCGTCCATGAATTGGGGGTGTTACACATTACACCCTTACGGCCTGACCTCATTGACCAACATCCTTGGTTGATTTTTGTGTGACCGTTTAGGTTTCGTAATTTTTAAAATTTAAAAATTAGTATGTTTCTTATAAATTTCAAAATTTAAACCGAATTTAGGTTCCGTAATTTTTAGGGTTTTACATTTGCTGATGTGAGAATTTTGCAGGGAATTTTGCATTTTGTGATACCATTTTCAGTTATCTGAGAGCATTTGCATTTTGGTCTATGACTTATTTTGGTCACATATTAGTTGTTTTCTGAGACCATTTGCAATAACATGTTAGACCAGTTATTTTGTGAGACCATTTGCAGATGTGAGCATTTTCGTACATTTTTTTAAAAACTAATTCAATGCAATTAATCTTGGACCAACCAAAACAATGCATTACATTAACTTCATACATTAATGTTGAAAATTGACTTTAGCAAGTCAAATAACATATTTCATACAGTTACAACAGTTTTATTCTAGGGCATTTAAGCCTTACATAAACCACCGACATCAATCAGGAAAAGTCCTAAACATACAACTAAACCATAGTTTTTTTTCCCTTCCTTTTGAACCATCTTTGGGACTTTAACAGCAAATGCTTGATACCAATTAGTACACAAGTTTCCTTATTTGGCATGCCTAGAACCTTAATCCTATAAGCAAAATCAAGCTTTTCAATCTATTTTGGGGTTAGAATCTTGCTAGCCTCAACCTTCTTTGAACTTGACCCAATTATTGGTTCATAAAACTACATTTCATAATAGCAACTTGAATGTTCAACCTTAGGAAAATAGTCAGCCCATGACATTGGATAAGACGCATCATCACTTTCACTACTGGAAATGTTAATGATTTCTACACATACAAAAATAATAATAATAAAAATAAATTAAAAATTAAAAAAATAGTAGAAATGAGGTGAAAAAGACCTTGTTTCTTCTTGGAACTCATATTTGCAGTTGTAGTGGATATGCAAATGACAATCAGCAACAGCCTTTATATAATGTATATTTGAAGTTGAGGAGGAGAAAAACAACAGTAGAAAGCAAAATAGTTGTTTTAATGCTTCATATCTGTAATAGTCTAAGATTCTCAAGCAAAGTTCAGTCATATCCGTAACAGTCTAAGATTCTCATGCATGTGACTACTGGCCCAAAGACCAATTTATAGTTATGTGACAGCTTTTGCATTAATATAAGACCATTTGCAGATGTGAGATTTTTGGTACATTTTGGCCATTTTGGTCACACCTAATTCAGTACAAGTAAGCTTAGACAAACAAAATAACTACATTACAATAACTTCATTCATTCAAAAGACTGCATTACACAAACATCACAACTACATCCCCTTTATTACATTTTTACTGCCATTACAAGTCAACCCAATTAAAACCAAACTAAACCCTAACATCATTTGAGAAGATATAAAATGAGGAAAAACACCCAAGTAGACACTAACATCATCTTCAATCTTCTTATTGATCCACGATTTTGAGCAACAATAACTTGTGACTCATTCATATTTCGTAATAACCTAGGAATGATTTACACAGATCGATGACACATTGGTGGATCATACCAATCAATAATCCCACAATTAGAACCCTAAAGAAACAACATTTTTAAAATTAGTTCAAAATCAAGAAAAATTTGGAAAAAATAACAATTGATGGCTTACCCTTTAAGAACAATAGCAGAAACGTCTTCCTGGATTAAATTGCGTCCATGAAGTACGAATCATAGCTTGTGACTCACATTGAGGACAACGAACCATGGTTGTGTGTTTCTTTGGACTGAAAATATGGTAGCATGGGTGGTGGGTGGGTGCCAACGGTTGTGTGTTTCTTTTATATTAGTAGTGAATAAATTTTAAAATAGAAAGACAAATATGCCCTTACATGAGGGTCACATGTAAGTGCCAACGTCTATATTTCACGGCATTACTAAAATTGGACTAAAACTGGAATGAAACTATCACTTTTGGACTGAAAACAATTTTTTTGAGATTTTGGACCAAAAGTGAAAAACCAAGCAAACCACAAGGATGAAAAAACAGTTAACTCTATACTTTTTATACGTTTTTACATAAGTTTTGTATACGTTTTTGTATACATTATCATATACATTTTTTGTATATGTTTTTATATACGTTACTAAAGAAACATTGTTACATACGTTTTTATATATCCGTCTTTATACACGTATTTATATACTTTTTATATGTTTTTATATAAGTTTTTATATACATTGTTGTATAATAGAACGTTTTTAAATACGTTATTATATATGTTAATACAATATATGTTTTTGTGTACGTCTTTATACATGTACTTGTATACTTTTTACACCTTATATATAAGTTTTTGTATACGTTACTGTCACAACTCGTAAATTCTGGTCTTTTCCCGAACTTTCACATTTACTATTCATCAATTACTATTCACAGAACACTATTCATCATTTTACTATTCATCTTTTTCGGAGTCAATTTGTGATTCTGAGGAGCGTTCAAAAATTTTCCTATTCATAAAACACTATTCACCTCCGGAGAAAAATTGTCATTTATGCGTGAGTTGCGTCATTTCTGTATACGTACGGTTATCTACCTAATAAACGTTATCCTATAAACTATTATTTTGAATAATTGATCCGACAATCCCAACTATGGTCCTAACACATTTTTATACTCATAATAATAATATAAAAATTATATTATTAATTTATCCGGTGTTTTCAAATCAACCGTTAAGTTTTCCGATCGAAGCTTATAACTCCGTCGGTTTGCGATATTTCAACCCGATCATTATTTTAACTTCCGATTCTCATCAGGAATATTATTTTACAATTTTTACAACTTCATTATATTTTATTTTATCTCGTTACAATTTATTTTTAGTTAACTCGGTACCCGGTATCACCTAAAACTAATAATATCTACCCATTACCTAACAAATCTTACAAAAATCACACAATTTCTTCCACCCTTTCCCTAATTGCCGCCCCCCCCCCCCCCTTTGCATCCTTCCTCTTTTTGTGGATCTTGCCTCCTAGACCAAATATATACTTTATTATCACCACACTTATTCATTTAACACATCCATAAACTAGCAAAATTCTCTCTTCTTCCTTTCCTCTTTGGGGTGATCGGCCAAGAAAAACAAACAAGGAAGAAACCATAATTTTTCCAAGATCAAGTGTTAATCTAGTTCCTTTAGTAATCCTTGTTTGAGTTTTGAAATAAAAACTCAAGGTTTCCTAGGTTTTACTCATCCAAGCTCATAAATCTTTCTATGTAAGTTGTCAAACTCTTGTTCATAATTTCTTCATGTTATTTTTATGGTCATATGATTTCCATTCAAGATCTACATGCATATGTTAGTTATACCACTCATTTATATATATATATATATATATATATATACATAACTTTTGATCCCTAGAAATAGATTATTGTTAGATCCTTGTTAGATTCACTTGATTTATGATGTTTAGGAACCCATAACACCCTAAGAAGGTGTATGGTAAGATTAGACTAGATTTGTGGTGATTGAAAGTGGTTTGGTTGAAGTTGAAACAAGTTTGAAACTAGGAAAATGATTTTTGAAACTATATAAATACCTACTGTCCTTATTTTGAAAACGTGGGAAACTCAGTAACTCAGGGGATATTTTTGAACAAAGATTTAGAAAATAATTTCAAAAACGAATCCGTGGGCGAAAGAACGGATTAAAACGAGTTAATAACGAAGGAGATATGATTTTCCGAATTTAACGACGAAAACTATTTTCTGAAAAACTGCATGCTGTTTGACAGTTTTCGACGGGCAAATAGAGGCGTTAAACGTAACCTAGAGGAGCCGAGCTATCGAATATATATTAGTATATACTAAAACGAATCCGTGGATATAAAGAACGAGTAAAATGAGCTTAAAACGACCAAGTTATACATGTTTTAAAATCGTCAAAACTATATATATATATAGTCACTACTAGAAAATAATATAACTACGTACTAAATAATATATTTTCTAGATTTCTTATTCAAGGAGTTTATTTTTAATTAACGAAATACGTACGACTCAAGGTTTATTATGCGACTACTAGACACTATTATAAGGTTTTCCAAAGTAAGGAATATAACACTAACATTTTATATACGATATATTACGACAAGTTTTTATAAGCCTAGTTGGACTTATTTTTCCTAAATATGGAAAATACTTTACTTTGACTATAACTAGTATTTCCAAGTTATGAGTGGTATAGGTATCATATGTATGCATATTCTCTTCATCATTTCGTGATCTAAGTAGATCATTATCATTCATATTAGGTTGCGGTTAGAGATCGAACCTCATTTCTGTGTATCCACTTTTGTCATCGTAGCTATCGCACCAGGTGAGTCATAGCCCCACTTTTACTCTTTAATACTTGTTTTAAACTCTTTGGGGGAGATACATGCTCAACTACTTACTTACTTGTACAAATACTCAAAACATACTTTCTTGATACTTGAAACATTTATACTTGATTGTTTTATACTTGATTGTCTTATACTTTATTGCATTATACTTGGTTTCATACATACGTGATTGTGCTATACTTAACTGCGTTATACTAAACTGTGATTGTGTATTCTTGAGCAACTGATACTTTGGGAAATGGCACCCAGTAATCTTTTATACTTTGGGAAATGGCACCCAGTAATCTCATATTTTTGGGAAATGGCACCCAGTAGTCTTTAATCTTTGATCAGTGGCATGTACGCATATCGTATACACATTTGTCTTAATCATACTATATATGTTAGCCGTGGGTTGTGAACACACAGGTTGCAAGTCTCTTATGGCGGGACTTGCAACTGAGTGGATTTACGATGCCTTTGCTGTGTGATCATTTTCTATATACTTTACTAGTTAAACAAACTCTATGAACTCACCAACCTCGTGTTGACACTTTAGCATGTATTTTCAGGTTTTAACCAATGGCACGCTACTGGAGGTTTTGGCAGGGCATGGCATGGTCATAGAAGACTCTGATTATTTATATGAGGACCGTTTTAAACTATTTTAAGGGCCTACTTCGGCACTACTTTTAACGATGTAAATTTAACATTTTTGACTTAACTATTTTATTCTAAATGATTGAAGTGAAAACCATTTTTGAACTTGTGTTGTAATACCAATTGAGTTACACCCCAGTTACACGTATGCTTCCGCTGGACCCGATTTTGGGGGTGTGACAGTTACCACAAAAACATTCTTATATATGTCTTTATACACGTCCTTACATACTTTTTATATAAGTTTTTGTATACTTTATTGTATATATTTTTAAATACGTTTTTATATAGTTTTTATATACGTTATTACAAAAATGTATATAAAAACGTATAAAAGGTATTCAAAAACTTATATAAAAAATTATACAAAAACTTATATAAAATGTATAAAAAGTATATAAGAACGTGTATAAAAACGTATATAAGATCATTTTTGTAATAACATATATAAAAATATATAACAAAACGTATTTAAAAATATGTATAAAAACGTATACAAAAACATATACGATAACGTATACAAAAACTTATACAAAAATATTTAAAAAGTATATAAGTATGTGTATAAAACCGTATATAAGAACGTTTTTTGTAATACCGTATATAAAAACGTATTTAAAAACACATACAAAAACGTATACAAAAACTTATGTAAAACGTATACATAAACTTATATAAAAACGTACACAAAAACTTATATAATACGTATAAAAGTATATAAGGACGTGTATAAAATCGTATATAAGAACATTTTCGTAATAACGTACATAAATATGTATTTAAAAATGTATACAAAAACTTATATAAAGACGGTCGTTTGTTTAAAGGATGAATGCTGCAATGGTCTTTAGCCAAAAGGGCTAACATGTAACTGCTTACGGAATCCACATAACGCTGGTTAAAACCAGAGATCAAAACTTGCCCAAAGGTTTCCCACAGTGACGATATCTGCACTTTCTAACTATTTAGGACAAAATTTGCAATTTGGCCAAACCTTAGGGATGATTTATGCAATTTATTCTTTTAGTTTTGAGTGGCATTTTTTTTAAATATTTTTTAACTAATTTAAAATTTGATACCAAAACACTCCTCATAAGTTCAATAGGAAAGTTTACATCCTAGAAAAAAATTTCAACATAAGTTAAAGCAATACCCACCACATGATGTGCAACATGATTACATGCACGGCAAATGCAAGACAAATGCAAATCAAGTCATGATGTCCAGTCTCTTATATCAGCTACTATTATACTCAACGCTCACAGAGGGACATCTTCTGTTAGAAAAAAGAGTTATGCATCTATTGAATCTGATTCAATAATCGCACCAACTAAATCATTTGTCAAGGAAAGGTTACACGCGATTCGTATTGCTAGCAGCTCCATAGCTAGCGCGGATGAAGCATGTCATTTTTCTCCACTACATACAAGTATAGTCCCTTTCGATTCTCGAGCGACAATCCCAATTGCTCCTTGATTCGGTTTAAAAGCTTCGTCACAATTAAGCTTCACAACATTTGAAGTAGGGGGCCCACTTTGGTAGTCTCTCTTAAGAGGAGTAAGGGGATGAACCAAAGAGGAAGGGAGAGTCGGAGAAGATGATGATATGAAAACAGCTTCAATTGGAATAACATTTGAAGCTGAAATCACTTGATTCGGGCATAAGGAAGTATGCTAAAAAAGAAACTTGTTTCTAGATTTCCAGATATTCCATAATGTGATACCAATAGAGACTAGTAACTTTAAAGCTTGTGATTTTGATGGAGATATTTTGATTAGAGATGATATGCGAGAAGTGATCTTTGTAACAATGTGAACCCAGTAGGTAATTGATGACGCTCGAATTATATATATTTTATATAGCGTTATTTGTTAGTTTCTCAATGATTTATAAGGACTTTTGATATTTAATTGCATGAAAATACATTTCAGGTCCAAGAGACAAAGAACTTAAAAAATAAGATAAAGTTTTCATGTAGGACCGATAATATGTATGATTCATGTGGTTCATGAGGTCGAGGTTGGTGATTAAAGATGAAATTCATGTTTAGTTTAGACAGAGAAAGAGTAGAGAGAGGGTGAAGAAAAGGGTTTATATTAATATCAATGAAAGTTACACAATTTCCCACATCCCTCATGGAGAGTCATGAGGGGTATTTATAGGCTCATTACAATATAAGTATTCCTCGAGTACAAAAGTAGTCCTTGTGGGCACCACTAACTACATATCTAGTCCAATTCACGTATGTGACGTTATCTTTATAAAAGAGCAAGGCTAACAATCTCCCTCCAAGATATCGTCACACGTGAATGGTTATAATGAGACCTATAAATATATAGACAAAGTAAATTACAATAATAATAAACAATGTTGACATTGTTGAAGCATAGAGTCTCTGTAGTCTAGATACTGAGGCAGACTTGAAGTTCTTTCTTCTGACGATCTCGGCATTTGATCTTTGGCACTGACGGCACAGATCCTTATAGCTCTGAACTTCAACTATAACGGTCTAGTTAGGTTATTACTCCCTCCTAACTAGTGAGCCTTTTCTTTCTTTTTCCTGCTCCGTACTGAATAGACAATTCTCTCTTTCATCACGCAGCATATAAAGTAGATTCTAAAGTGTAGCACCATGGTTCTCATTCGGGGAGCATTATAACAACATAACTCAAATAACATTGCATCCAAGTTGGTAATAAGCCCTGATGTACACATTAATGGTACTTCTTCAATTTTAGTGTAAGCACAGTTCCCTCAGCCAACCAAATAATCGAAGAGGAAACACTATGTGTACTTCTCCCTCCTGATGGTTGCGATTTATTGAAATCATCATACTATTTTGTGTACATGTCGTAAAATCACATTGAAGCCATAACAGTTCGTTAAAGTATATTTTGTGATTTTATGTAGCAAAAATATACTCTCAATACTTCTCTCAAATCAACCTTTAAATGAACCTCCTTTGAATTCACCGGCTAATATTAATGACCACATATAGAGACATCCCGGTATGACCAACTTGAGAAAGAAGTAAACATCCCATCGTGTGACTTAATGCTTGTACGATAGATGTGACTTAATACCTATATTGAGCACTACAACGTAACTCCTTTAAGTTTGAGGTGCACGAAATATTTGCTTCTTGACCAATCCACAACTTCGTGTGACACTGAGTTCTACAACGTAACTCCTTTAAGTGATAGCTATAGACTGTGAGTACTACAACGTGACTCCTTACATTAGTTATAACTAAATTGTCAAGACTAGATTTCTATATGCGCAGACAAGTTATCTTCAACAGTCGTGCATACAACCACCCCTAGACTTTGAGATAAATAAGTTCACTTTTTGGAATGCCACTTCAAAATCAAATCAATAATACCATACAAAAACCCCGTGATCATTTTGTTAAACATAACAATTCTAGCCATGGAATTATGTATCTCCGTGAAAATTTATAACCCAAAATACCACTCGTTTTCAAATATTATCAATACTTATGTATCAAAAAAAATTTGGAATACAAAGTTTGATAGTCCATTAAGTCCAGCCAGTTATCCAATCCATCATCCTATTAAACAAATGAATACACGGTCCAAGTCCAATAGGCAGTCCAATCCAACAAATTAACCATATCCACTCAATACTTCATAACCGGTTATAACCCTAACCTAAAAACACACTTGTGATAAATCATCCGCCTACACATAAACTTCTCTCCCAACAGATAATTTTTATATCACACCAAACTCAAATCTAATCTCTTCTCCATCATAACTTATCAAACAAAAAATCGTTCTCATCTTCATCGATACATCTTTAATCCTAACAAACTCATACCTTTACATGTATCATTATTTTCGGTGATATACGAATCAAAAGAGCAATTGGAAGGCTTCAAGATAATTATATGGTCTTGGGTAAGATTTGTTGTTGTGTGCTAATTTGTTATTGGTCTTTGAAGTAACCAAAGAAAGGAACTAACATACTTGTTATTAATCTTACTTTATGTTCCGATATTAATTAAAGCATAACTTTACATAGGATCAATGATGAAGAAGGTTCAATAAAAAATCTTTGAAAGATTAAAAAAATGAACCGGTCAGAGATCGTGTATGATTGTGAATACATTGATAGTTTGATTGAGTGTTGGGGAGAGATGTGAGGGTCCTTGGTAGTGTCATAGATGTCGGATTGATGTTGGTTTTGATTTAGGACCGGCTGTGGTCGTTGGTATTGATGTCGTTACTCTTCTTTTTTCATTTTGTTGACTGATGATGGTTGTAGACTAAAGTCGCATAGAGTTGGTATTTGGTTTTTGAGCAAGTGTCTTGTCACTGGTTCATCTTACTTCTTTTTTATTTTTTGCAATTTCGATAACCGGTAATTGACAAATTCTGGCAAGTCAAATTCCAAGAAGTCAAATTTTGAAAATTTCAATTCCGATAAGGCCCAATTGAGATGAAGTAGGGTCTGTCGAAATTACTTTACAAGTAATTTCAATAAAAAGGTGATTTGGTGAATTTGGACAAACCCTTGGATCCAATTTCGACAAAACCCTCTTTTGCAATTCCGACAGAACCCTCTTTTGTACTTTTCCGACCATAAATTCCGATGAGTTTTCCAACCACAAGATTTACCCTTTTTTACTAGATTCATGACCATGTTATGTGACCACAGATTCACGGTTTTGACCACAAGACTTTCACTAATGGTACAAAACAAGTCATAAAAATGATATATGAGTGCATACAAAGCTATTTGGACAAAAAATGACATGAAGCAGTTTTCTAAATTTGGATATGTGGAAAACTAGAAGGGGGGGGGGATTGAATAGTTTTACGTCCTTTTAAATTTATAAACACAAGTTTGTTTTAAAAACTTCGATTCTAGTTTATGTGAACTCAATACTTGCACTATATGAACTATTGTATGGTAACTAACTAACAAAGCTAATATAGTAAAGGTAAGTAAATAAGTAATGAGAAGAGTTGGAAAGATCAAACCACAACACAAGGATTTATAGTGGTTCGGCTACAAGGACACCTTCCTTGTTCCTACTCCACTCCCCGAGTCACCTACTCGAGAGTTTTCTTTACTATGTCAACAAACTCCCTTTTGGCGGAGAAAACCTTACACACCACAACAACTTCACGACTTGATCACTACTTCTACACAACTTCTTCACACCAATATACTACACACCAATCTTCTACACACCAATCTTCACAACTAACCTACTACACTACTAATCAACTTCTACTTCCTACACAACTTCTATATCTTCTAAACAATATATAACAAGCACAACACAATATTCACAAATGAATATATATATATATATATATATATATATATATATATATATATATACACTATGCACAACTACTCTCCAACACTTCTTGAACTTGGTTGTAGAAAGAGTGTTCTTCTTTTGCACTTTGGATGAGAATGGGTGACGAGGGATTAAATCACTTGAAACAAGGATTAATATACAAATGATCAAAGGGTTTTAGAGGATGTTTAGAGAGTTATAGATCTGAAAATTTCGTGCAAAAGGTAGGTCAAAATTCCATAATTAAGGTGGTATTTATAGGACAAGAATTCTGACATTTTCTGACAGGGGAGCCTGGCCGGTCCCCTTAAATCGTGGCCGGCCCCCTTAAAATTAAGGGGACCGCCCCTTATAATTAAGGGGGCCGCCCAACTGTAACGGCCAGAAAACTTGTCTTTTAGTGGGGAAAGTTTATTTGGTGAAAAACTAACTGATTTTGGTTAAATATTTGAAATCATATATTTAGTATGATTAAAACATTTTTCTTTATTACCAAAAGTGTTTTTCAAAAATATATAATATGTTTATATATTTAAATAAACTTTGTATTAGTTAATTAAATATCCCTTTGATCATAAGATGTATTAAGCACTTGTTTATCCATACCTTAAGTGATTAAGTTGGATATAGTGATATAAACTAGCTTAAAACTTGTTTACGTAGTAATCTTACGTTTGATTAGTTTACATTTTGTGATCGTCAAAATATAGAGATATCGAAAAATATAAATAACGTTTTCATACATTATTTATGTCAACAATCTCCGCCTTTTTGATGATTACAAAATTTAAACTCATTAATCGAAAATTAGTATATATTCAAGTATTATTGTGAGTTTATATCACTTCTCCCCCTTTTTGTTAGCATCAAAAAGGTTATCCCATGTTAATGGAAGCTCCCCCTTGAAGTATACTCCCCCTCATTTTGAGGCCAAAGGAATCGAGATATGGATATCTTGCAAAAATATTTAGTGGCAAGCAACATATATATGTATATAGCATGCAAAAGTGTAAACTAAACATAACCATATCATTAATAAATTCATCAAGCATTACATCAACAAATGAAATAAGTAATGCAACAAACAAAAGCCTTAAAGGCTTACAATCATCACATAATTAATAAACCAAAGTTCAAACATGAGAGTCCTCTCTAGAGCTTGCCATCCAAAACGGTTTACAATAAGTTTATTTGTGAGTCACCAAGCATGTTTAATTTGGAGGAATGGATGGTGAACATGGAGATGGTGATGGAGGAGGAGTGTTTGTTGATGGTGGTGGAGGAGTTGTGTTTGTTGGTGGTGGATGCAACAAGTTTTCAATGTGAGAAAACATGTATTGCATTTCATCTCTTAGTCCGAACACAATTGTTCGGTTGTGGATGCAACAAAGGCAAGTGTCACCATGAGCCTCAAGTAAGCTCCATGGGACGGGGTTATAGGTTGGTGGATTGATAGGGGATGATGAGAAGTGTGCATCAAGAGGTGTTAATGGTGATAGTGAGAGAGTTAATGCAAGGGTTGTGTTTTCATTGGTAGATTGTGATGGTTGAACCATTGGTGGGGAAGATAAATGGGTGTTAATGTAGTCATTAATGGATGAAGTGGATGGTATGGAGGAAGTAGAGTTTCCATTTGTTGAAGGTGTTTTGGAGGGTGCATTTGGTGCACCAGGAGATGAACATTGAGGTGGTGGAGATGGAGTGTTGTTGTCTTCATTTGTAAGATCAATGAAGAGTTGTTTGGGTGGAACGATGACAAGTTTTTGTTTCTTGGCATTGTTTGAATAGGTGGTTCTTGGTGATGACATGATGATATTTGATGAATGTTTGAGGATGATGGAGTGTGAATTAAACATGCATGGGGATTATATAGTGGGAAAACATGTTTAGAAGTGGAATTAATTTGAAATTGTAATGTGATATTCCAAAATCAGTTTAGTTTTTAAGGGAAATGGTAGCTGGGACTAGCAAAAGGGATCACATGATGCAAAAGAAAATAATGTAAAAAACTGTTTCAGATGGCCGGTCCCCTTAAATGGAGGCCGGTCCCCTTAATTTTAAGGGGGCCGCCCTTATGATTTAAGGGGGCCGCCCATCTGACGACCCAGAAACCAAAATTTTTCAAAAAAATTTCTGGAAAAATGTTGTGTTCTGTTTTGTATTTGCAGCAAGCACCATTTGGACATTTCACATTTGTTTTGGCTTATTATAAGCATACATGATATATATATATATATATATATATATATATATATATATATATATATATATATATATATATATATATATATATATATATATATATATATATATATATATATATATAGATAGATAAGCTAATCATGCAAGTATGTATATAGACTAAGAGTTAAAGCATGCATTCATAAGCATAAATAAAACATAAATAAGCAAGTTTAACAACCTAATCGAGTGCACAAAACAATTATCCAAGAAAATAACAGGTACTTCCGAATATACTTCGGACAAATAGCACATAAGGCATAAAAATTAAATATTGTTCAACAAGCATAATCCAAGCATATCATTTCTTTTTCTTCCCGAAGATACCCTTCAAAGTCTTCCCGATCGTAACTTCTTCATGTAAGCTCTTTTGTCTTCTAAGCATTTCGGTAGTTCGTTCATGAAGCACTTCATCGTTTTGATCACTAGGAGATGGGGTAAAATAGTCGGGATAGTCAAGATTCTCTAAATTGTCAACGAACTCAGAGAACGAAGAGGTATTAACATCATGGATGTCTTCATCCTCATCGTCATCGTCTTGTCTTGAAGATGATCTATGAAAGCTATGACGACGAGATTTACCCTTGTCACTTCGAGTTCGTCGAGCTTGTTTTAGAGCGAGAGGACGTAAAGTGGGGTAGATGGACTCATAGATACTATTGTCAAGATCGGGGTAGTACTCGATAACATGACGATAGAGACGAGTGAGGAACATTCCATATGGAAGACTGGCTTTGGGAGTTTTTCTAGCACACTCAATCCGTTTGATAAAGAAGTAGGCCAAATTGTATGGCTTTTCGACAGCTATACAATACAACATGTGAGCAAGGCATGCCGGGAGTTGGTCTCGGTGACCTCCAGTACCAAACGCATTCTCACGAATGAGTTCTTCCCAACGCTTCATGTGGGGGCTTAATTCCTTGAGGAGAAGTTGGTATGGAGAGAGTTGAACGTTTTTGGATTTTATTTTTTGGCTTGTGGTGGCACGTTCCACACCAAGGATTTGACGAATTTCGTCGGGATGAGGAATTTCGTCGAAATAGGGACCAAAGGTTGGTCTATAGCAATTAAGAGATTCGAGGTCCCACTCGTTTGTGAAAGCGGCTTGACCTCTAAATGGAATTTGGAGGATATGACCAAATTGTTCGAGAGTTAGGGTGATAAATTCATTTTGAATCATGAAAGAGATGGTGATGAAACCAAGATCATTGGCTTGGACGGTGACTTGGCTATAGAAATCCATAATGAAGCGAGGAATGATAGGTTCGTTTATTTCATAAAGACAATTAAAGTTGATGCTTGTAAACACGCGATTTATGTAGTCGGATTGAGCAAAAGCAAGATCTACTACACGTCCTTCATGAACATTTCTATCTTCAATTTGACGATATATAAGTCCAATGGAAGGAGATGTAGTAGGGAGTTGGTAAACTTTAGGAATTTAGTTTTTGGTGTGAGAAAGATCTTCGGTAGTTGCTTTTGGCATTTTCACCTAAACACATCAACGATACAAAAAGACCAAAATAAATATAAAGAAAGATAAAAATATATGTATATTGTTAAGGCGTATGTTGGAACGTAAACATACTTCGTTACTAATCCTAAGAAGTAGATTACCATGTTCCTTAATATTTTTTTTAACTCGTTCTAGATATACTTTACGATGTTTAATAAGTAGTTATGGACAAATCCAAACGCCCTTTTAAACATCTTAATATATCATGAAATTTAATAGATTTACATTAGATTGTAAAACTAGCTATTTCTTGTGATTTTCTTATGCATGTGATTTGTTTTTTAAAAAGATGGTATGTATTTTTACTTAAAAATGTCATTTTTAGTAATAAACCAAACGCTTCCTTAACTATTGACTTATACCACTAGTATGTCAATATATATATGAATTATATATCTTGACAAGTCCGATTAGCAATTTTTAGGTTTATAATTATAACAAAGTTTTATAAAAATTATAATGTCTAGGTTTCTATATTATTCGGACATAATCAAAACACCCCTATATCGTGAACCAATATAATTTTTCTTAGTCGAAAAATGTAATTTTAAGTTTTACAAGTTACAAAAGTATAATGTGATGAGTTTGCTAAAAATTTTGAAAGGGAGTGTATGAAGTTTTTAAAAAAATTTCGACATGATAGTTTATAATTACTAGTTTCTAGTGTTGATTAATCATTCTATTCCTAGGGGAAGCATTTGGTTATGGAGTTTTAAGACTTAATTCGAAAGAAATTGTGAAATTTGACGAATTTTATAAAGCATGCATAATCATGAGTATGACCAAATAAGATGAAATTAGATGAAATGTGTTATGAAAAACTTACAATACGTAATGGTGATTGTGTTAGATGAATTTGCCCTTTGCGAATTAACCCGAATTATGTGATTTGGAAGTGATTTGAGATGTTTTTGGGTTTTGGTTTTCGTCACAGCAGAAGCAAGGGAAGGGAAGTATGAAAAAGTGGAGTGTTTGGAAAAAGGAACAAAGGGAAAAACGGGTTTGAGCTATCAGATGGCCGGTCCCCTTAAACATTAAGGGGGCTACCCTTTATTTGGCTGCCGGTCCCCTTAAACATTAAGGGGGCCGCCCTCTAGATTTTGATTTTTGTGATTTTGGTTTCTGGAAAGAACAAGAAAATATTCATATGTATGTATTAGATTTATATTTAATCAAAAATACGTTGGAGGGTATTCGCACGAAAGGAATTACTTGACACTTTTACTTGACATTTTGCCAATTAAATTTTCTTGATCATTTCGGATGAAATTTATCAAGTTGTCAAGTACACGAGAAAGTTGTGGGAGGTTCATAAGTATATATATATATATATATATATATATATATATATATATATATATATATATATATATATATATATATATATATATGTAGTATGTAGTATATATGTATGTAGTATGGGCTTATAAGACGAGAATAAAAGAGGGAGACGTATGCAACGGAAGCCGGGAGTTTGTTTCATCCATAGATTTTTCGACTCATCTCTCTTCATCAGCATGAGTGTTGTTGAACATTAAAGTTCAATAAGGCAAATGGGGAAAAGAAAAGGTTCGTAAACGAACAATTTCTAGTTCTAGAAAATCAACAAATGAATTTTCTAGGTTATAAGATCCTAGATATAGCTAAGTGTATATGTATATGTATATATGTATTTAGATATAGTATAAGTAAATAAGTATATATATTTAAAAAAAAAATAATAGAGGGAATAATGAACCAATCAAAGTCACATAAAAACTAGATACTAAACTAAGCATGCATTTGTTGACAAGGAAATAAAAGGAAATGTGTACCTTACGTCTTCAATGCGTTTAACTTCAAAATCTTCAAGAGATAGTCCGAACAAGAGGTGATATCAAGGATTTCCATGTTTGAATGGCGAGGATTTTTACGTTGGTCCCCATTGTCTCATTTGACCAAAGTTATTTGTCCCGAACATGTTTTGTATTTGACTTGGGTGCATATATGGTGGAAACATTCCCCATGGACTGAAGTTCCACATTTGTTGATTATTGTTAAAGTTTCGTCTATTTTGGTTTACTCTTGGTTGAGGTCTTTTAGGTCTAGGGTAATAATTATTCGGTTTCCTAGGTGGTGGAGTTTTAGATCTTATTTTCGTTTTAGACGATTCTACTTCGGTTTTTAAAGATGGTTTATAAAATGGTTTTATTTCTTCATTACTAGCTAGAGGTATTTTCTTATCATTTATGAGTATATACTTAGGATTAGATTTTGAAGGTTTTAGTTCCTTGAGTTCACTTTTAAATTTAACATTTTTAACTTCACTTGTTGAGGCTTCGGTTGAGTTAAAACCTAGACCGGTTTTGTCTCCGGATATTCTTTGAATACTTATAATTTTACTAAGTGAGTTACTACTATTTTCAAATTTATCAAGTTTACAAATTTCTTCCTTAAGTTTGTTGTTTTCACTTCTAAGTTCTTGACATGATTTACATTCTTCAAAAGTTTCTTTGCCTTTTTCAAGTTGATGTATTTTAATTTTTAGGTCAAGTACTTCATTTTCTAATTGGTTGTTTATGTATTTTAGTGATTTGTTTTTAGCCATTACTTGTTGTCCTAGTTTGCATAATCTATTGTATTCACTATCTAAATCTTTTTCATCTAATGAAAGATTTTCATCACTAAAATATTCGGTTTCGGAACGTACCTCACTTGATGTTTTAGCCATGAGACACTTTTCTTCCTTTGTTGTTTCTTTCTCATCTTCATCGCTATCACTCCAAGCACCTCCAACAAACGCTCTTTGATTTTGATCTCTTGTCATCATTGGACATTTTCCAATAAGGTGATTCGGATCACCACACTTGAAACATTTTCTCTCATTCTTGGTATACTTGTCATCATTATTCTTTTGAGATGTTCTCCTTTCATCGTGTGGTTGTCTAACGAATTTTCCTCGCCTTTTGAAGAATTTATTGAAATCTCTTACGGCCATAACATATTCTTCGTCTTCGCTTTCGGAAGATGAGCTATCTTCATTGTTGGATTCCTTTCTAGCTTTCAAGGCGATTGACTTACTTTGCTCTCGTTTCCCTTTAACCATTTTGGAGTCCTTCTTTATTATTGCTTCGTAGACTTTTAAATTACCAATTAATTCATCAAGTTGTAGCATTGACAAATTCTTTGATTCTTCAATAGCCGTCACTTTAGCTCGCCATTTTGGGTGAAGAGCTCTAAGAAACTTCCTAACAAAATTCTTACTAGAGAAATTCTCATCAAGTGCTTTTAAACTTGTGATTATAGTGTTAAATCTAGCAAAGGCATTATCAATTGATTCCTCTTCCGGAATCGTGAATTGCTCATATTGTTGAACAATTAGATCTATTTTGTTATCTTTGACTTGATTATTACCTTGGTGGATTATTAATAAAGAGTTCCAAATTTCTTTTGCGGTTTCACACATAAAGATCCTTTCGTACTCTTTACGTGGTAGCGCATTGTAAATAACCATTTTTGCTTCATTATTTTTAGCAAGTTTTCTTTTTAAATCATCATTTTGTTTTTCAAAAGGTACGATTTCATCTTTCTTAGTTTCGGGGTTATTTTGAATAGGTAAAAAATCACCATTGGTAATAACATGCCAAAGATCTAGATCTTTTGATTTCACATAAGTTTCGAATCGATTTTTCCAATATAAAAATCCATCACTTTCAAATAGTGGTGGTCTTTGCATAGATTGCCCTTCTAAATATTTTTCAGATTCCATAGATCGTTACAAGTTTTAAAATACAATATATTTTAAAAATCTTGCTAGACGTGGCTCTTGATACCAATTGTGGAAAACTAGAAGGGGGGGGGGTTGAATAGTTTTACGTCCTTTTAAATTTATAAATACAAGTTTGTTTTAAAAACTTCGATTCTAGTTTATGTGAACTCAATACTTGCACTATATGAACTATTGTATGGTAACTAACTAACAAAGCTAATATAGTAAAGGTAAGTAAATAAGTAATGAGAAGAGTTGGAAAGATCAAACCACAACACAAGGATTTATAGTGGTTCGGCTACAAGGACACCTTCCTTGTTCCTACTCCACTCCCCGAGTCACCTACTCGAGAGTTTTCTTCACTATGTCAACAAACTCCCTTTTAGCGGAGAAAACCTTACACACCAATTTACACACCACAACAACTTCACGACTTGATCACTACTTCTACACAACTTCTTCACACCAATATACTACACACCAATCTTCTTCACACCAATCTTCTACACACCAATCTTCTACTTCACACCAATCTTCACAACTAACCTACTACACTACTAATCAACTTCTACTTCCTACACAACTTCTATATCTTCTAAACAATATATAACAAGCACAACACAATATTCACAAATGAATATATATATATACACTATGCACAACTACTCTTCAACACTTCTTGAACTTGGTTGTAGAAAGAGTGTTCTTCTTTTGCACTTTGGATGAGAATGGGTGATGAGGGATTGAATCACTTGAAACAAGGATTAATATACAAATGATCAAAGGGTTTTAGAGGATGTTTAGAGAGTTATAGATCTGAAAATTTCGTGCAAAAGGTAGGTCAAAATTCCAGAATTAAGGTGGTATTTATAGGAGAAGAATTCTGACATTTTCTAACAGGGGAGCCTGGCCGGTCCCCTTAAATCGTGGTCGGCCCCCTTAAAATTAAGGGGACCGCCCCTTATAATTAAGGGGGCTGCCCAACTGTAACGGCCAGAAAACTTGTCTTTTAGTGGGGAAAGTTTATTTGCTGAAAAACTAACTGATTTTGGTTAAATATTTGAAATCAAATATTTAGTATGATTAAAACATTTTTCTTTATTACCAAAAGTGTTTTTCAAAAATATATAATATGTTTATATATTTAAATAAACTTTGTATTAGTTAATTAAATATCCCTTTGATCATAAGATGTATTAAGCACTTGTTTATCCATACCTTAAGTGATTAAGTTGGATATAGTGATATAAACTAGCTTAGTACTTGTTTACGTAGTAATCTTACATTTGATTAGTTTACATTTTGTGATCGTCAAAATATAGAGATATCGAAAAATATAAATAACGTTTTCATACATTATTTATGTCAACAGGATAAATCATTAAGACCTAGACCATATTAGATACATAAAAGGCTGTGTAAAAGACTGTTACCACACAAGTAGGAGAAAAAAAAAATCGACTACCAAAAAATGGTATACAAACAGCTTAAAACAATAATACGACCCACACAAATCAATCACACCATAGCTCTGATGTCAATTGTAGGACCGATGATATGTATGATTCATGTGGTTTGGAGGTCGAGGTTGGTGATTAAAGATGAAATCCATGTTTTGTTTATAGAGAGAAAGAGTAGAGAGAGGATGAAGAAAAGGGTTTATATTAATATCAATGAAAGTTACACAATTTCCCACAACCCTAATGGAGTGTCATGAGGGGTATTTATAGGCTCATTACAATATAAGTATTCCTCGAGTACAATAGCAGTCCCTGCGGGCACAACTAATTACATATCTAGTCCAATTCACGTATGTGACATTATCTTTATAAAAGAGTGAGGCTAACAATTCACATCCAAGGCAAATCCATGTTAAAGCTATATGTTACCTGTCCAAGTGAAAAGTGCAACAATATTATAATAAATGTATGCCAGTTACGGGGGCGTATGAAGTCCTACAAAAATCTAAGTTAGTCAAGAAAAGTGTGGCGATCTTATTCCATATGTGCGCCGGCCTTCAGCTCTAATAATTACCCTTTGGCACCAAGAAATCTTTTGAAGCACGCCGTTGTTAATCTCTAAGATCGCCAGCATTCATTGTGAAGCGCACAATCCTTTATCTAAGTGTTGCGTACTTTAGGTCTCTCAATGCCTATAAATAGAGCTCAAATCAGTCTCATTTGAACACACCACTCATCCCAACAACCAACAAAGCTCTGATACTTACTCTTTATTGAAATCCAATTATTGGAGTGATAAAGTGAAGTCAAAGTGTTGAAATACTCTCTAGATATTATTGTAGTGATCGCTAGTGACAGTAGCTTCTCCGTTACATTAATTCAGAAGTATGTTGATCATTTCATACGAAACTAATACTGTAACTTGTTTACTAAAGCCATGTTAGCTAAACTCCTTATGGTTGCTTGTATATATTAATATAATAAAATGATTGGTTGTGGTTATGATCTGTTGTTGATTTCTTGTTTATGTTAAGATCTTGCTGTATTCTAAACTTATAACCATTGTTTATCTCTTTTGATTATATTTGCTAATTGGAAAGGGTTGAAAGATTGAATTAGTATTTTATGATTTTCAATATATGTCTATGTGTATTGGTCAATTGAAGGAGAAATCATTTTTTTTAAGATATAAACAATAAAGTTTTGAACATCGCAACTAGTTCTTATACTTGTTTAAGGATTAGTAGACATGAGTCTAGAATCAACACTGTTAACTAATGAAACGCTGTTTTGACGAAAACAACTGCTCATTTGTTGAACTTACTCCATCACTGAGATCATCATCATAAACCACCACTAAGTTATAAAGACTATCCAAGTAATCATATTTATCTCATACTTGAATTTCGCATTAAACATTTGCATAAGCTTTCTAAATTCATCTTGATTAGTTAATTGATATATAAGAGCAATCTCAGTCCATGTGGAACGATGGTCCTTCCAAAACTCTTTACTATAAACGAGGGTTATACTTTTACCCGTGTTTTTTGAACCAAGAGAATCGGTAAAATTAGTTATTATAAATTTAAAGCTTTCGAAACACATTAGAAGTTTTTAGCGCCGCTGCCGGGGACTAGCATTTGCTCTTTTATTAATTGTTTGATCAAAATTGCTGCATTTGGATTGCATTTCTTTATTTACATTTCGAATATCATCTGTTCTGTTCTGAATAACCGCCAGTTTTTACCCAAAACCGTCACTTTTTCACCACAATCACGATGATCTTTCTTCAAAGATCGCTGCTTTTCTGGATAACGAAATACTTTTCCAGGAAAATTAAAATTTAAAACTTTCAAAATTTCCAGAAGTATGTCGTGCTTTTCATTAAAGTACGCTGAACTTATTTCCTCAAAAGCAAGAAAATTAATTCATCTGAATTAACTTTCAAGATTCTCATCACTATTCACAACCTTGCTTTGGATGGTCACATGATCTTCCAACGCAGAGCTTGTAAGTCCTTTATCTGAACCTCAATGAACCATAAACTGAAATAGAAGAAAAACAAAAGAGTTCTACTTTCACAAAAAGACTTCAGACCCGAAACACCTAAGGAGATAGTTCCATATATTGACGATCTTTCTCTTTATCGATTCTTTATCAAATTCATCAGACTTTACGATCCAATGGATGAAAACGATAATGAACCAATGCGGGCCAATGAGCAAAACGTTGCTCCTACTCCTAGTCTTGTAATAACTTTTGCCAATGAATTTGCTATTGAAGGAAATCATCTAACCCTTGTTAAAGGAAACTAATTCGATGGCAGAAACAAAACTGACCCTCATAAACACATCCGTGAATTCCTTGGAATTTTTGAAATATTTAAATACGGAGAAACTGAAAATGAAGCCGTCCGGCTCATGATGTTTCCATTGTCCCTAACCGGAGAGGCTAGAACTTGGTTAGATGAACTTGACGAAGGAACATAGCAACATGGGATGAACTTCGTACTGCCTTTATAAGCCGTTTCTTTCCCCCACCATTATTTGCCCGACTCCTCGTGAAATACGTGCCTTTTCTCAACAAGATTGAGAAACTCTAACCGAAGCATGGTTACGAATGAAACAAATGCTCAGGAATTGTCATGCACATGGCCTAAGTAAAGGAAACATAATCAAAATCTTTTACCATGGACTTGAAGAGAGTACACAAGAAACCTTAAATGCTACTGAAGGAGGAATTTTTCTGTACAAAACCCCAAATCAACCCTACCAATTACTCAAAGACAACGTCTTACTAAAACATGATTGGGCTAAAAACCAAAAACCGCTCATTAGAAAACTATTTCTTTCACCGATGAAGGTAGCAGTATTTCTGACACCGAAAAAATAATGGCCCAAATGGATGCCATGGCCCTCAAAATGGATGCTCGGTATAAAGAAATGAAATAAAAACGTGAATCTTGCAACAATTGTGGTGGAAATCATTCAACTTAAAATTACAATGATGATGACACACCCATGTCTCGAGAAGAAGAAGCCGAATTTATGCAATCATTTAGACGAATTCGTTTTTACGATGACTATCGTAATAGGAATCGAGATCGTGATAAATGGAGAACTAGCGAAAAACCTTATTATAACCGAGATCAACCTCGATCTTACTCTGAAGAAAAACTAGACATTCAGAAACAACTCAGCGAATTCATTAAATCACAACAATCCATGAACCTGTTTGTCAAAACCACTTTCAATGAACTTAAAGATAAATTGGAATCCACCACAAGAAACCACCAAGCCTCTATCCAAAATCTAGAAGAAAAATTTGACAGACTTGCTGAAAAACAAGCTAATCAACCTCCTGGATCACTTCCTATCAACACTAAACCTAATCCAAGAGGTAGTACTCTAGACCTTATCAACCACCACCAGCTCGTCACGAGCATGTGAATGCCATAACAATAAGACATGGTACTTCATATGAACCACCTCTTAATCCTAGTCAAACACAACCTGCTGTTGATCTTGATAGTGCGGAAGAAGATGAGCCATCTCCTTAGAAAAAAACCAAAACAAAAGAAGTTCCGGAGACACCTATTCGGAAACCATATAAACCAAAGATTCCATATCCCCAACGTCTCATAAAAGAGAAAAAGGAAGCACAATATGGGAAATTCCTAGATATGATTCGTGCCGTTCGAATCAATGTTCCTTTAATCGATGTCATTACTGGAATGCCGAATTATGGAAAGTTACTTAAAGAACTCATAAGCAACAAAAGCAAATTAGAAAAAATATTTGTAGCATTTCTAAGTGATGAATCTTCAACGATAATCCAAAATAAAGTTCCACCAAAATTAGGAGATCCGAAAGTTTTCTAATTCTGTGTAATTTTGGCAAAACATTCTCTTGCAATGCCTTGGCCGATCTTGGCGCAAGTATTAATATCATATTATCCTTATGCCAAACTCTCTCTAGAAACTCTCAAACCTACCAAAATGAGTGTTCGACTAGCAGATCGATCTTTTTAATATCTTGTTGGAATTGTACAAAATATGCTAGTTGAAGTTGGTAAATTTACCTTCCCAGTTGATTTTGTTATCTTGAAAATGGAGGAAGATAGAAAAGTCCCTCTTATTCTAGGAAGACCATTCCTGTATACAGCTGATGCAATAATTAGAGTAAAAAAAAGAAACTAAATCTCGGAATTGGAGAAGACAGAATGTCTTTTTCAATCGATGCAGCCAATAAACATTCCTACTCTAATTATGACACATGTTTTAGCATAGATGTTATTGATGAAATTCTCGAAGAGGATTTCGATAACTTGCTAAACGAAGGAATGGAAATTCTTCACACTATTCAAGGAACGATTCTCGAAGAAAAACTCTATGCAGAGTTTGACGAATTCATAGCCATGAATATCGAAGAGATCGAAACTGATGATGAAGAAGAAATAATTTTTGAAATAATTACTTTCAATACTGAATACAAAATTAAGAAATCTATTGATGAACCACCAACTGACCTTAAACTCAAACCACTTCCTAAACATCTCGAGTATGCTTTCCTGGAAGGAATATCCTTACTCCCGGTTATTATATCTTCTGAACTTTCAAAGAAGAATAAAACAAATTTGCTCACCGTTCTCAAAAATCATAAGCGAGCTTTTACTTTGAAAACCTCAGATATTCCCGGAATCTGTCCCTCGTTTTGCAAACACAAAATACAAATGTTGGAAGATAAGAAACCAGTGGTTCAAAAACAAAGATGGTTATACCCTAATATGTAAGAAGTAGAATAGAAAGAAGTAACAAAACTCCTCGATGTCAGAATCATTTACCCCATTGCTAATAGCCCGTGGGTTAGCCCTATTCATTGTGTACCAAAGAAAGGTGGTATCACCATGGTCACAAATGAGAATGACGAGTTATTTCCTACCAGAACTAGCACTGGTTGGAGGGTTTATATTGATTACAGAAAACTCAATGAAGCTACAGCTAAAGATCATCTTCCCTTACCTTTTATGGACAAAATGTTGCAAAGAATAGCAGGAAACGAATACTTTTGTTTTCTCGATGGTTTTTCTGGATACTTTCAAATTCCTATGGAACCACTCGATCAAGAAAAAACAACATTCACATGCCCTTTTGGAATGTATGCTTACAAATGAATGCCTTTTGGCTTGTGTAATGCACCTGCTACTTTCCAAAGGTGTATGATTGCCATATCTCATGACATGATCGAAGAATCTATGGAAGTTTTTATGGACGATATCTCTGTCTTTGGAAACTCGTTCAAAAGTTGTTTGGTCAGTCAAAGTAAAATGCTTAAAAGATGTGAAGAGACTAACCTAGTTCTCAATTGTGAAAAATGTCACTTCATGGTTAAAGAAGGTATTGTGCGCGGACACAAAGTGTCTGGAGTAGGATTAGAAGTTGACAAAGCAAAAATCAAAGTCATAGCCAAAGTTCCACCCCCGACTAATATTAAAGGTATTAGAAGTTTTCTTGGACATGCTGGTTTTTACCGAAGATTCATAAAAGATTTTTCCAAAATAACTAAA
Organism: Artemisia argyi; assembly: GCA_030686995.1. Taxonomy (NCBI): domain Eukaryota; kingdom Viridiplantae; phylum Streptophyta; class Magnoliopsida; order Asterales; family Asteraceae; genus Artemisia; species Artemisia argyi. Next base: position 84,627,444 of record CM060676.1, read on the forward strand.
CCTCTCACGAAGCTCCTTGAAAAAGATATCCCATTCGAATTCTATGAAGAATGTATAAAAGCATTTAAATTATTAAAAGAAAAGCTTACATGCACACCGATCATAGCAAGCCCAGATTGGAATCTTCCGTTTGAGCTATTGTGTGATGCATGTGAAAGCGCCGTTGGAGCCGTACTTAGGCAACAAAAAGAAAAACATTTTCATCCAATCTATTTCACAAGCAAAATGTTGAATGCAGCCCAAAAAAATTACACAATCACAGAAAAAGAACTGACGGCTGTTGTATTTGCCTTCGATAAATTCCGATCATACATCATTCTATCCAAAACTGTTGTATACACGGATCCTGAAGCCCTAAAGTATCTCTTTAAGAAGTTAGATGCCAAACCTCGTCTCATACAATGGGTTTTGCTCTTGCAAGAATTCGATGCCGAGATAAAAGACAAGAAAGGTGCTGATAATGTTGCAGTAGATCACCTATATAGAATTGAGAAACAAGATGGTGATTGTAACAATTCACATTTTCGGATTACTATTCATTTTTTACTATTCACTATTACTATTCACTTTCACTATTCACTGCTAAATTTTTTATTTCATATTCTTGTAAGTTAAACTATTTTAATGATAATCCGAGAGTTTGACACTCGTCGGATCATTTCTACAAAAATCATGAAACCGTATCTGAGATTTACTTTTAGGTTTAAACGTCATTCCAGTATCCCGATATGTCCATAAAACACTATAAACAATAGAAATATGATTTTCTCTCATTTTACGACAATTCCATAAGTTTTGAAATTTTACGTTTTCCAGTTCAGCGTTTTACGCGAATTACGCGTTTTAAACCCGCATTTCCAGTTTTAACAACGTTTAAGCAACCCGATAGAACTTATCACTCATTAAATATGCTAAGATAGGTTATATTAATAAGTTCTAACATATTTATTAGTTTCGTATTTTTAGGATACTCGATTTTAAGTTTCATGACTTAACGACTTACCGTTAGCGATTACCGGGACCAAAACTCACTCCGTAAAGGCAAGATGATTATTTAAAACTCTTAACATCCTCAAAATAGCCATAGGTGGCATTTTATATGAGTCATGAGGGCACTTGGCTTGATTTAGAATGAAGTCTTTCAAGATCCTTACACATAAAGAACCTTAAGTCCTAAGTCTTGCTAATCTAGAGACATATGTCCATACTTAGCTAGGAAGAAAGATGACTAACCATCTTTGACTACTCTTGCACCTCCTTATGAGACTATAAATGCCCTCCTTGGTCTTCTCATTTAGACGCCAAGCACAAAGCACAAACACACTCTCATTAGATCATTTCCTTCAAGCAAGATTCAAGAATTCTAGTCCTTTTCAAATCTTCATCAACTCTTAGCAATCTTTGGTGATTCCTTAAGTTTAAAGCTACTTAAGTAACCAATAAATTAGCACAAGTCCTAAACACATTCACATGAAGTAGAGACTTCGAAGGAGTGGAGATTTCTCAAAGTCCTAGTTCCTAGTTCTTGTCCTAGTTTCCCTTTTCATTAAGGCCAAAAGTTGTAAGAAACCCTAACACACTTTCTTAATCAATATCATTTTCCTGCTTATTATGTTTCATTCATTCTATATATGGTTTTGGTGTTATGTTCAAGATGTATAAAAACTATTAAAACGAGTTTTGGAAACTATATATTAACCTATGTTAAGTAATCAAGAAAACTAGTCACTTATATTGAGAACCACGACCAAAATATTATAACGTTGATATTAGAAACTTACCTACTGTTAAAGAGGGTTTTAAAAGGAAAACATAGCAATTTGAATCACCTAAAATGAGTACACGAGTCAAAAGTTATGGCCAAAAGAAGTTAGCGATACCAAAACACCGAAACTGCCTAAAACAACCTGTTAGCATTCTGACATTTTTGAAAGTGGCCCTTCTCCTCCGATTCATCAAGAAAATGGTAACAATGACCAAAGTCACAGCAAAGCCACGGTTAAAGACCTTATGGCTTTCTAAGTCGAAAACATAAACTAAAGAGTTAATGGCAACATAAACATCCAATTTGGATCTACTCCATCAAAACAACCATGAAACATTACAAGTAATATTCATACTAGACTCAAGAAACTCATTGTAATAACAATCTTCATCCAAAAGTAAACTTTCCTAAGATATTCAATTATTTGGACATGTAACTTTTTGGATCAAAAACTTATATATATTTTATCAAATACTACAATAGTAGGGTGCCTCATGTGAGGGGTTCATTAAAGTAAACCGTTGAGATGAGTTGTGGATTTACGAATTAAAGTGTCCTGGCTCCTCGAACGTTTACTACATGACCTCTTAATTATGTCGGCCCAAATGGTAGTAAGCGATATACAAACTATACATGTTTCATAAACCATTTTTATTCAAAGACTTACACTATATACTAAGTACTACATCATGGACTAAATGCAAGACATATATAGGCAATTCTTCATATTCCTTACTCCAATCCTAAGTCGCAACATTCTATTATAGGTTGCTCATAGAAACCTTCGTGATTCGACCATCATTTTCACTACTTACTACATAACTTAAGGTGAGTTCGTAGCCCCACTTTCTATTGTTTAACTATTTTACAAACCCATGAGGGGGATACATGCTATTATTTTTCTACTCGAACACAATGCTTTCTACTATATGCTTACCCGACTATGTTTTATTGTCACTAAGTAACGATTGCCATGTTCGAAGTCCCTATATCATGAACCATTAGTCACTAGCTATAGTGAGCGCGAATATTGTGAATAGATCTATTGGGATTGATGAATCCCATTTGTGTTGAACAACTACGAGTTCAAACGAATTCCACTCAACCTTTGTGTTGACTGTTTTAAGCATGTATTTCAGGTCCATAATAAACGAGGCTGGCACGGAGGAGCACGGATATTCAAGAGGGCTATAAATTTTATTATTATTCAAAAACTCATTTAATGTAAATTGTAAACATGGAACCATCTGGGACCTCATTTTGTAATCTCTGATATTTATATAATTTGAATGATAAATCTTTTAAAATGACTCAATTAGAGTTCGTTTTCTATTATTGTGACTATTGTGTCGTCGAGTAACACCCAGTTTGAATTCCGCTGCATCCATGAATTGGGGGTGTTACAGATTGGTACCAGAGCCATGGTTATAGAGAAACGGGTCTAATTGAGACCTAAACTATAACCACACTTACAAGCAAAAACATTTTTATAGCCTTTCGCTATCTGTGTCTTCCATCCTCCAGACGATTATGGACTTATTAAGCATTTTATACTACACAAACATGTTAGCATATGGATATATGTACCCTTAGCATAATTGAGCATTTCTCCATAAGCATTTTATACTACATGAACATATTAGTATATTGATAAATACACTCGATTTATTTTCAATCATTTTATCTAAACAATGGACTAAACATATCTGTGTATGCCTATTCTAGGGCATTTCGACACAACCACATTCTCCCAATCATGTTCCTACTCCAACATTTTATGTCCAAGATATTGTAACGAATTACAATGGTCTTCCCTATTTCCCGGACATTGTATGATACAATGGTCTTAATCATTTCTCAAATGTTTTGAGTCACACAATGGTCTTATCTACTTCCCTAACATTGTAAATTGCACAATGGTCTATTCTACTTCCGAGACATTGTGATTTGCGCAAAGTTCTCTGGAATTATTCCATCACCTCACCAATATCATTTCATTTGATATCAAAAACCCATCACAATCTATCAATTTCCAAATAGAAATATGATATTTCTAAAGGATAAACTAATCCATCATCTACAAAAGCTGAAGTTTCTCTACATTCATCAAAGTTCAGCAACTTTCTCTACATTCATCAAAGTTTTTTTCTAAAACCTTCATTGTTAAAAGTTCGTGATCCTGGCCAAGTATGGACTTTTTTAGAACTACTTAAAACTTACTTTCCACACATATCTACCCGTACTATCTTCTATGCAATGGAATGTTAAAACATAGGTTACAAGTATTGTATGGGCGGGACTTGCAACTGAATGGTTTGACATCGCCTTTGTTTAGTGGACAGTTTCCCAAAAGCAACGGACATATCACAAGTATACCTAATTTAGGTATTTGAAAATTTTATCGAACCTCGGCTAAATATAGACTAGTCACCTATATTTAACCTAGGGACAGTGAAACATAGTCTAACTAACTATGTTCGACTTAAAATTTTCAAATACGGAGAATAGTTGTACTAGGGTTATGTTAAGATTTATTTCCTACTTGAACTTGATAAACCACCAGAATTCATTAAAAAGATCTAGAGACACGATAGTGCCTTACCACTCAGCAAGATCTTAACACCTTATTTGTACTATCTAATTTCATTCTTGAAATTTTTCATTTATATGATAATCCGAACTACTATCTTGGGATAGTTATAAATTCTTCTCTTCATCCCGTAGAAGTACTATCCTGTTTAGGTCCTAAGGATACCATTCCGTCAAAAACCTTTAAAATCTCTTAAAATTTTAAAGCAAACTTGACATCTCTATCAGTATTAATGTTAAGCATACACTACATAATTTTGTTCATCAACATATCACATCATTATCTTCACAACCGTTACAACCACAAGCTCATTAACAGATCTTGATGCACTTTTAAAGCTCAAATCATCCTTAGTTACACCACAAGCACCCTCATCAGCTTTAGAAGATTGAATATTCATTTTGTACTTTTGGAATACCAGTATCATCTCGTAATACACTACCTTGTAACTCATCGGCTAAGTATGAACGTTGTGTTGGGAATTCTTAAGTAGGATGATTTATAATTATTTGAATGGATTGGGATGCCTTTTCATTTAAATAAAGAAATTGTAAATCACAGAATCATAAGTTTATATTCCTCTATTTACATTGTTTGGGATGCCTCTCTATGTAAATAAAGAATTATAAACAAGTGGGCTTATTTGTATCCGAAATAACATAAGTATGAAGTCAATAAACACTAGGTACAACAACAGATTACCTACTAGGCTATGATTGCAACTACTATCCCAATTTCTGTTTGATATTCAACTACTATATCAATTTCTATTCAACTACTATATCAATTCCTATTAATATTCGACTGCTATATCAATTTCCTTTGATATTCGACCATTATATGAATCTCTATTAATTACTCTTACCCTACCTTTCCTACCTAAAAGAAGCCTCATCCTACGCCATACTCTGAAACAACGACTAAAAGTACAACACTAGCTACCTTAGAAACCATTCTCCACAAGAAACCCTATCTTTTCACCGATGTCGCTTCAACCCCTGACATAAACTGAACTTCGGGACGAAGTTCCCTTAAGGGGTAGAGACTATAATAATTCGCATTTTCGGATTACTATTCATTTTTACTATTCACTTTCACTATTCACTCCCGAAATTTTTATTTCATATTCTTGTAAGTTAAACTATTTTAATGGTAATCCGATAGTTTGACACTCGTTGGATCATTTCTGCAAAAATCACGAAACCGTGTCCGAGATTTACTTTTAGGTTTAAACGTTATTCCAGCATCCCGATATGTCCATAAAATATTATAAACAATAGAAATATGATTTTCTCTCATTTTACGACAATTCCAAAAGTTTTGGAATTTTACGTTTTCCAGTTCAGCGTTTTACGCGAATTACGCGTTTTAGACCCGCATTTCTAGTTTTAACAGCGTTTAAGCAACCCGATAGAACTTATCACTCATTAAATATGCTAAGATAGGTTATATTAATAAGTTCTAACATATTTATTAGTTTCGTATTTTTAGGATACTCGATTTTAAGTTTCATGACTTAACGACTTACCGTTAGCGATTACCGGGACCAAAACTCACCCCGTAAAGGCAAGATGATTATTTAAAACTCTTAACATCCTCAAAATAGCCATAGGTGGTGTTTTATATGAGTCATGAGGGCACTTGGCTTGATTTAGAATGAAGTCTTTCAAGATCCTTACATATAGAGAACCTTAAGTCCTAAGTCTTGCTAATCTAGAGACATGTGTCCATACTTAGCTAGGAAGAAAGATGACTAATCATCTTTGACTACTCTTGAACCTCCTCATGAGACTATAAATACCTTCCTTGGTCTTCTCATTTAGACGCCAAGCACAAAGCACAAACACACTCTCATTAGATCATTTCCTTCAAGCAAGATTCAAGAATTCTAGTCCTTTGCAAATCTTCATCAACTCTTAGCAATCTTTGGTGATTCCTTAAGTTTAAAGCTACTTAAGTAACCAATAGATTAGTAAAAATCCTAAACATATTCACAAGAAGTAGGAGACTTCAAAGGAGTGGAGATTTCTCAAAGTCCTAGTTCCTAGTTCTTGTCCTAGTTTCCCTTTTCATTAAGGCCAAAAGTTGTAAGAAACCCTAATACACTTTCTTACTCTATATCATTTTCATGCTTATTATGTTTCATTCTTTCTATATATGGTCTTTGTGTTATGTTCATGATGCATAAAAACTATTAAAACGAGTTTTAGAAACTATATATTAACCTATGTTAAGTAATCAAGAAAACTAGTGACTTGTATTGAGAACCATGACCAAAATATTATAACCTTGATATTAGACACTTACCTACTGTTAAAGAGGGTTTTAAAAGGAAAGCATATCAATTTGAATCACCTAAAACGAGTACACGAGTCAAAAGTTATTGCCAAAAGAAGTTAGCGAAACCAAAACACCAAAACTGCCTAAAACAATCTGTTAGCATTCTGACCTTTTTGAAAGTAGCCCTTCTGGTCCGATTCATCAAAAAATTAAAACACAAAAGTTGTCTGGAACGACGTTTTCGTTCAGGATTAAAAAGCTCGAGCCCTAAAAACGCTCTACGGGTGACATTTCTCTTCAAATTCTTAACAGCCCATTTTAAGACCAAATGACCATATAATGGTTATGGTTAAATGAAACCAAGAGGTCTAATGACCTAAAGCCAAGACCACAACCATGGCTAAATCCAAGGTTGAGTCTCAAGACAATGGTAACAATGACCAAAGTCACAGCAAAGCCACGGCTAAAGACCTTATGGCTTTCTAAGTCGAAAACATAAACTAAAGAGTTAATGGCAACATAAACATCCAATTTGGATCTACTCCATCAAAAAAACCATGAATCATTACAATTAATATTCATACTAGACTCAAGAAACTCATTGTAATAACAATCTTCATCCAAAAGTAAACTTTCCTAAGATATTCAATTATTTGGACATGTAACTTTTTGGATCAAAAACTTATATACATTTTATCAAATACTACAATAGTAGGGAGCCTCATGTGAGGGGTTCATTAAAGTAAACCGTCGAGATGAGTTGTGGATTTACGAATTAATGTGTCCTGGCTCCTCGAACGTTTACTACATGTCCTCTGAATTATGTCGGCCCAAACGGTAGTAAGCGATATACAAACTATACATGTTTTGTAAACCATTTTTATTCAAAGACTTACACTATATACTAAGTACTACATCATGGACTAAATGCAAGACATATATAGGCAATTCTTCATATTCCTTACTCCAATCCTAAGTCGCAACATTCTATTATAGTTTGCTCGTAGAAACCTTCGCGATTCGACCATCATTTTCACTACTTACTACATAACTTAAGGTGAGTTCGTAGCCCCACTTTCTATTGCTTAACTATTTTACAAACCCATGGGGGGAAACATGCTATTATTTTTCTACTCGAACACAATGCTTTCTACTGTATGCTTACCCGACTATGTTTTATTGTCACTAAGTAACGATTGCCATGTTCAAAGTCCCTATATCATGAACCATTAATCACTAGCTATAGTGAGTGCGAATATTGTGAATAGATCTGTTGGGATTGACGAATTCCATTTGTGTTGAACAACTACGAGTTCAAACAAATGCACTATATTTGATAGTTAGAGGTATAATGGCAATATTACCTTGGTAGGGCTTCTATAATGCCAATTTTTGGTTCGATGTTAATGATTTGGTTGCATGAGCTTAGTGCAATAATAACGGTTTGGTTTTCTAACTATGAGTGTGAGTCTATAGCTCGCACTACGATTATTGTGTTCAACGATTTAACTAAAAACTCTATGAATTCCACTCAACCTTTGTGTTTATTGTTTTAAGCATGTATTTCAGGTCCATAATGAACGAGGCTGGCACAGAGGATCACGGATATTCAAGAGGGCTATAAATTTTATTATCATTCAAAAACTCATTTAATGTAAATTGTAAACATGGAACCATCTGGGACCTCATTTTGTAATCTCTTATATTTATATAATTTGAATGATAAATCTTTTAAAACGACTCAATTAGAGTTCGTTTTCTATTATTGTGACTATTGTGCCATCGAGTAACACCCAGTTTGAATTCCGCTGCATCCATGAATTGGGGGTGTTATAGTGATGATGAAGAACTCAAAATAAACGATTACTTTCCAGAAGAAATTTTGACAAAAATAAACTCAGATAATGAGCCATGGTTTGCTGACTTTACAAATTTCTTGGTTGGAAAAGTTCTACGAAAAAATATGACATACCAACAAAAGAAAAAATTCTTTTTGACCTAAAAACTTCTTTTGGGAACAGCCGCATCATTTTAAGATATGTCCTGATGGGATAATAAGAAGATGTGTGGCAGGACCTGAAACCCGTGCCATTCTAGATGCATGTCATCATGGATCAACTAGAGGACATTATGGACCGTCCATCACGGCCAGAAAGGTCCTAGAATCTGGTTTCTATTGGCCAACAATATTCATAGAAGCTCATACTTTAGTTCGCCTATGTGAAGCATGCCAAAAAACCAGAAATTGTCAAAAAGAGATGAAATGCTTTTAAACTATATCCAAGTATGTTAGATATTTGATGCATGGAGTATAGATTTTATGGGTCCTTTCCCAAAATCCCATAAGTTCGAATACATACTTATCGCTGTCGATTATGTCTCAAAATGGGCAAAAGCCCAAGCTCTTTAAACAAATGATGCAAAAGTCATTCTAACATTCCTTAAGAAACTATTTTGTCACTTTGGAGTTCCAAAAGCTTTGATTAGCGACATATGAACACATTTTCTTGTAATCATATAATGGAATAAGCGATGAAGAAATATGGTGTAAATCATCATTGTTTCTACCTCATACCACCCTCAAACTAGTCGTCAAGTGGAAAACACAAACAGAGCCTTAAAAAGAATCCTTGAAAAAACTTTGAAAGACAATCCTACTCTTTGGTCTAGAAAATTAGATGACGCTCTGTGGGCTTTCCGCATAGCATACAAAACACCCACTGGAACAACACCTTATAAACTCATTTATGGCAAAGCTTGTCATTTGCCACTCGAATTAGAACATCGTGCAAATTGGACACTAAAGAATTGTAACACTGACTTGATAGCCGCTGGAGAAAAGCGAATGTTTTAGCTACATGAGTTAGATGAGTTTCGTTTAAATACATATGAGAATTCTATACTATACAAAGAAAGAAACAAAATCTGGCATGATCGAAAATTATGAATCCGTAATTAAAGAATTCTACAAAGGATATAAAGTACTCCTATTCCACTCCAAATATAAATTCAAGCTTCCAAAAGTGAAATCCCGTTGGCTTGGACCTTACATGGTGAAATATCAATATCCATCCGGAAATGTTGAACTATACGGAAAAGATGGTAAAACTTTTATTGTCAATGGTCACAGACTTATGTTATACCATGAAGGAGAAAGTTTCAATGATCGAAGGGAAGAACTCACTCCCTTCTTAGCTAAAGCCTAAAACCACTTCGTCCTTGTGAGTCTAGCTAGAGACTCCTAGAAAAACAAGTGCTTCTCGGGAGGCAACCTGTGATCTGAAAATTTTTCACCACACTTTAATGTAAGTGTGGAGGCATTCCATCTTTGTGGTTAAAAAAAATAAAATTAAAAAAAAAAAGTAAAAACAAAAAAACAAAAAAAAACCTAAAAATATTTTTGTGTGTGTTTGTTTGTTTAGTTTTGCAGGTAAGAAAGAAATATTTATGGATACTTGCAGAAGAGTCTCTTATATCAATTTCCATTATAAGCCCCGGGAAGTTTCAATCTTTTTTCTCGATTATCCTATTTTTATATATTTATCAGTCTTTCACATTGAGGACAATGTTCAACTTAAGTGTGGAGGGAGGACAAATAGGATAAGTCAAGCGTATCCCGCATTAATATTGCTTAAAAGTTACAAATTATAGGTTTTAATATTAGAAAATTTTGATAAAAAATGCAAGGAATATCAATACATATCTAGCGCATGTAAAATCCCCAGTAAATTGTGAGAATATTCTTAGCCTTTATATGAAGTGTTTAGCATTTTTTCACTTCCTGCTTCATTATATATGAGTGTGCCGGTAATTCATTTTAACTCCAGAACTTGTGCATGTATATCGTTTACTAAATCACACTGAGGTTAATTTATAGATAAATATATGATGAAAAGGCAAAATATCCACCCAAAACAACCCTTATCCTTATCTCATACACCATTATTCAAATACCCCAAAATTAGCCCTGAAATTAAAGAAGTATTTTGCTTGACTTTTTCTATTTGCTAGTCATTGATATGTTAAAGAAAAAAAGAGAAAGAAAAAATGAATAAAGGCAAGAAAAATACTTTCCTAGTGAAAGTATGATGGTGGCTAGCGATAATATGGTTTAGTGAATCAATATGGCTGATATATCTCTCAAAACAATACACCCAAGTTATCCTTTATCTCAAAACAAAGTAGCCCTTATTTTGCCTTTTTTTGATGTATTTTTCTGGTGCTCACGCCGCAACGATTATGTTTACGTATCTTGTACAAGCCTATGCTAGTTTTCTTTATTTATGTCTATGCAAATTGAGTGTTCCCACATAATCACCTTTATTGAGCCAAATTGTGTGAATCTAAATAAATCCTATGTGAGGTCAACTAGTATGTATTGATGCCACATATATAAATAAATGTCTTTGTCACTAAGAAATAAATCTCCTTCAAAAGTTAATCTTTCAAAATCTTAAATCTATTTTTTAGCTTACATTGCTTGAGGGCTAGCAATAGCTAAGTGTGGAGGGATTTGATGACGTTCGAATTATACATATTTTATATAGCGTTATTTGTTAGTTTCTCAATGATTTATAAGGACTTCTGATACTTAATTGCATGAAAATACGTTTCAGGTCCAAGAGACAAAGAACTTCAAGAATCAAGACAAAGTGTTCACATCCAAGACAAATCCATGATAAAGCTATATGTCACATGTCCAACTAAAAAGTGCATTGATCTTATTATAAATGTACGCCAGTTACGGGGGCGTATAAAGTCCTACACAAATCTAAGTTAGTCAAGAAAAGTGCGGCGATCTTATTCCAAATGTGCACCAGCCTTCAGCTCTAATAATGACCCTTTGGAACCAAGAAATCTTTTGAGCCCGCCGTTGTTAACCACTAAGATCGTCGGCATTCAGTGTGAAGCGCGCCGACCTTTATCTAAGTGCGGTGTAATTTAGGTCTCTCAATGCCTATAAATAGAGCTCAAATCCGTCTCATTTGAACACACCTCTCATCCCAACAACCAACAAAGCTCTGATACTCACTCTCTCTCAAAATCCAATAATTGGAGTGATAATGTGAAGTCAAAGTGTTGAAATACTCTCTAGATATTATTGTGGTGATCGCTACTGAAAGTAGCTTCTTCGTTACATTAATTCAAAAGTATATTAATCATTTCATACGAAACTACCACTGTAAGCTTGTTTACTAAAGCCATGTTAGGCTAAACTTCTTATGGTTCCTTGGATATGTTAATATAATAAATTGATTACTTGTGGTGATGATTTCTTGTTTATGTTAAGATCTTGCTATATTCTAAACTTATAACCACTGTTTATATCTTTTGATTATATTTGCTAATTGGAAAGGGTCGAATGATTCAATTAGTATTTTATGATTTTCAATATATGTCTATGGGTATTGATCAATTGAAGGAGAAATCGCTTTTGTTAAGATATAAACAATAAAGTTTTGAACATCGCAACTAGTTCTTATACTTGTTAACCACTTGTTTAAGGATTAGTAGAGAATCAACACTATTAACTAATGAAATGTTATTTTGACGAAAACAACTGCTCATTTGTTGAACTTACTCCATCACTGAGATTATCATCATAAACCACCACTAAGTTATAAAGACTATCCAAGTAATCATATTTGTCTCATACTTGAATTTCACATTAAACATTTGCATAAGCTTTCTAAATTCATCTTGATTAGTTAATTGATATATAAGAGCAATCTCAGTCCCTGTGGAACGACCTGGTCATACCAAAACTCTTTACTATAAACGAGGGTTATACTTTTACCCGTGTGTTTTGAACTAAGAGAATCAGAAAAATTAGTTATTATAAATTTAAAACTTTCGAAACACATAAGTAATGCTTTATTATTCATCACTATTTATAGATTACAAAGTGTATCATAGCCATAACCCTAATGGACCCAAAGCCCATAAGGCTTGGCCAACTAATTTCTTATGTCATTTAATACTTCTCGCAGTTCGAGCAATGAAATCATAAAAGCTTGGACTGGAATAGAAAATTAAAAATATTACAGTAATAAAAGCACTTATTTGTTGATGAAGAAATCTGACAGCAAGCGGAAACAATTCTTCAAGCAGCAACAGTAAATGTAAATAACAAAACAAGTAGAAAAATAAAGCGGTAGCAAAGTAAAAGCAGAAAAGCATCTAATTAATTTTGATGACGACATTCGATAGAAAGCGGAGATTGATATTCATCATGCATGCAACAACATAAAAAGCAAAGAAACAAAAATAAAAATAAAGCATTTTTTCCTTCTATGGTGGGATGGCGGCAAACTATCAGACCATGAATTATTACATGTGGTGTTTAATTTTTGCATGGGTTTGTGATACATGATTGATGGTGAAAAGGGATAAAACTCACATTTCACTCTTCATGCACTAAAGTAGTTTCTCATGCACCTTTTTAGGAAATAACAAGTGGTACTAGTCCACACTTCATGCATTAGCCATGTTTACATTTAACTTCCTACCGTTGTGGTCTTGCACCAAAAGATTAGGCTACCCTGCATTTATCTTTGGCTATTTAAGTGTAACTTTGTTTTATGAATGAAATGAGAGAAGAAAATATGTTTAAAGTAGTCTTGTTTCTATCTTAATTTTTTTTGGAGAATTATTAACTCAATTAGCTATTTATTTTGGAAGATTGACCTCTTCTAATTGGTCCTTATCATTTGGTGCTTTCATTCATCTTACACATGCCTCCAATCGATGAAGTTATACGTTCTCGCCCTATAGGCCCGCGACTCGAAGCCAACATGGCCAAATTGGATGAAACCATGGCCAAGTATTATCCAGACTCCACTCCGTATACTTCGCCACTAACATCAAAACCACCACCCCTTAAAGAATCTATCATGGCCTTAGCAAATACCATTGATAATTTACACAGTGATCCACATACCCTCGATCTTGTCAACCATTTGAAACGCCTCGCCAACCGATGGGTACTAACATATCCCCATCACCACGATACCAACAAGCATACAACCAATTATCAGGCCACCATCAAACAACCATGAGCTGAAATTAAATCACCTAAACCCGACAAACTCATGGCTAAGTCACTCAATGCTTTCACTTCATTTATCACCAAGATCAAACATGATGTCGCCATGCAAACTCAAGTTCTTCTTCACCCGCTCATCATGGACATGTTACCCATCTTCCGTTACGTGAAAACATTTTTGGTCGGTCAACACAGCCAGCCACCAAAGCTTGTTTTTTTCAAACCAAACCGAAACCACCTTGCAAACCATGTGACACGAGGGTAAAGCCATGATCCTTGAGGATAAGGCTCATTTATAGACGCGGAATATTGATACGTGATTGATGTTGAAGATCAAGTCAAGGGATAAAAGTCATATTTCACTCTTCATGCACACGTTGATAAATTAGTTTCTCAATCATCTTTTTAGGAAATAACAAGTGGTACTAGTTCACCACTTAATACATTAGCCATGTTTACATTTAACTTCCCACGGTATGGTTGTGCACCAGAACATTAGGCTAGCTTGCATTTATCTTTGGCTATTTACGTGTAACTTTGTTTTATCAATGAAATGAGAGAAGAAAATATGTTTAAAGTTGTCTTGTTTCTATCTTAATTTTTTGAATACTTGCTAACTCAATTAGCTATTTATCATAGGAGATTAACCTCCTCTAACTGGTCCTTATCTGTTTGCATGGTTGTGGTAGGATGGTAGCAAAGCAAATAAAATTTGGAACAAGATGTAGTAGACAAAGCAATAGATAATAATATAAAGAAGAAAATTAAGCAACAGCGATTAAAGGGTGACTAGTGTGTTTTTTTTTTAATCTTTGAATAGGTTAAAGGGTGGTGGCTAGGGTTTGACGGAGTGTGTTGAGTCAAATTATGACATTATTCTCACAAGTATTTGAAGCATTAAACAACCTAAGTTAAATAGCTTAATCAGAGAACCAACTCTCTCTCTCTCTCTTTCTCTGTGTGTGTGTGTGTGTGTGTGTGATAAAGTCAAAATGTAAACCATGAGCAAGTTTACCCCATGACTAAAGATCAGCACAGCTGATCACAATCAATTATCCAAAAGACTCAAAGGTATACACCTTACGAGCAAAACTCAGTGAAGTCAGAGTCAAAACCAATGATGAGAAGAATAGTGGTTCTAAGGGACTTACTAAGTGTTTACATATCAGAGGATAATACCTCAGGTATGTTGTATACTTCTTGATAAGAACAGTCTAGCTTCTTGAAAGTCGAAGTCCAAACTGAATGAATACTTTGTAACCTGGTGCGGAGTCAGCTAGCAAAGTACATGAAGATACAAACAATCAGAGACCTAGAATCTTAAGCCTAAGTAGAAGAACCAGTTACATTGATCAGATACACTTCACGTATACTTCAAGATACTTGCTAAAGTATATCAAAGGATCCGACTGAAGTTCTCATACATGCTTAGGTGGGAGTAATTGAGATAAGGCAAAGTGGACAAACCCTTGGGAAGATAAGTACTCATAGAGTGCAGGGAAAGAAACTTACATGTACAAAAACTGTCAACATAGTAAAGCAACCCTAGCCACACAAGTGCACGTGTACATTTCTTTTAGTTTGCTTCTAGTTTATATATCATTGTTCTTGTGACACCCCCAAAATTTACAACGCAGCGGAATACCAATTTGGGTGTCACTTCATAATTCATAAAAACAAGTTACATAAAACGACCTCAAAAGATACGTTTAATAAAATGTCAAATTCAATTTGATAAATCAGAGTACAAAGGTCCCAACAATTTATATTTAAAACTTAAGTTACAAGAGTTCAAAAATGACTCATTTGCATATTTAAAGAAAATAATTATCGAATGTGAAGAAAATAAGTCCTTCTATGTTTGATATCCACGCGACTCCGATTGCTCCCAATGCTCAGCTAGCAAAATAATATCTGAGAAAATACATGCTAAAAAGTCAACATAAAGTTGAGTGAATTCATAGAGTTTAATAAGTAATAAGTTGAATACAAGCATTATTTATCGGGCGACAAGTATTGCAATTACATGTCGGTTTATTTGATTATAGTATTGAGTTCATGTAACCGAACCTTAACGTAATTTAATAATGCCCCGGAAAGGTAAAATTTGCCATTTGCCACAATTCTAACTATTATGTGTCCGTATCCCGAACAAGCCCGCCAAGCCTAATATGCATATCCATAATACTAGCGTTTACTACTCGAGTAATTAACGGTTCATGAGGAGACTTAATTGGCAAAAAGCATTCAATATCTATAATCATATGATCGGGTCCAGCATACCAAAAACTACTTGTATTCAGTTTGTAAAAACTAGCATGTATCCCCCTCGCGAGGTTTATAAAAAATTTAAGTAAGTAAAGGCGAGGCTATGAACTCACCTTGGAAGGTAGTGACGTAAGTAACACAACGATGCAAGGAGTATGGCAGAGTAGAAATACAGAAGTGATGTCAAGAATTAGAGCACAATGATATGTAATTCGGCACGACCTAATGAACATGAAGATTTGTCTCAAAATATGACAAGCGAGAAGAAATCAATGCGTATGAGTTTTCAAAAGATTGAACATTTTAGTTTTCGTGGAAGCTTTGTAACGATGTTTGTTAAAAAGTTTTGTATCTCATTCGTGTGGTGGTACGAAGTCATAGACTCGGACTAAATGCACGCCAAAGCATAAATCATATAGAATAGTGAAAGGAAAATAATCATGTAAGAATCAATTAAGCTAATAGGCAATAAGATATAAAGATGATTAAGGCTGCTAAAGTCCAACGATGTCAAATGAGAAGTTTAATAATCCCAAGCTCAATATTAATAATCCTTGTCCGACATCATATATTTACATGTATGTATTTAGTCCATTTGAGGTTTACATGTTTAGCCGTTACAAATTATAAGTTAGCCCATTTAGCCAAATGAGTTAATAATCCGAGCATATATATTCAATATTACATAAGTTCAATGATAAGCAATATATAATAAGCTTAACCAAAAATCCAATAATGTGTCCAAAATAAGCGCAAGTCACAAAAGTCACATAAGCCGACACTAAAGCTAAATTCAAACACAATGCATACACTTATATATGCTAAAAAATCAGCAACCAAACACCCTTATATATGCTGAAAAAATCAGCATACTAACACTACTATTAGTGCAGAAAATTCAGCATGTAAACGCTCTTCTAAGAGCAGAAAATTCAGCATGTAAACACCCATATTAAGCGCAGAAAATTCAGCATGTAAACACCCATATAAGTGCAGAAAATTCAGAAATAAACGCCCCTAATGGGCTGAAAATATGCAGAACCAAACACCCTTATATATGCTGAAAAAATCAGCATACTAACACTACTATTAGTGCAGAAAATTCAGCATGTAAATGCTCTTCTAAGAGCAGAAAATTCAGCATGTAAACACCCATATTAAGCGCAGAAAATTCAGCATGTAAACACCCATATAAGTGCAGAAAATTCAGAAATAAACGCCCCTAATGGGCTGAAAATATGCAGAACCAAACACCCCCTGTTGGGGCTGGTGTGGGCTGCCAACAACACCACCAAGTGGACCCGAGCTTGGGCCGAGATGGGGAGCTAATGACAGCAAGCCAAACACCCATTTGGGTGTGCTGAGGTCGCGAGCAACAAAAATAAACACCACCTTTGGTGGTTTCTTTCCAGCCGGGAAGAAACAAACACAATTCAAACACCACCTATGGTGGTGCTTTTCCAGCCGAGACACAATAGGTCCGGGACCAACACCCCTTAACAAAATAAGCTGCACATTAAATAAGCTAAACAAACAACTTAACAATTAAGCCAAATGATTTCATAATAAACAAATCCAACAAGTTTACATAAGCCAAGGAAAATAAACTCAATCAAACCAATTCCTAATAAATCTTAATAGGCTGAAACAGGTAAGCTAAAACCAACAAGCATAATAAGCATATGTCATAAGAAATGATAAGTAGTTCCAAATAAGCAAATAAGTCTATAAGATAAGCTGAAAATAAGCTTGAACAACAAACACTCTCTCGACTTCTTATGATCGAGACCAGCACACATCCCAAAGTGGGTTTTTATTTACTTGAAATTGAAAACATCCCTTTGAATCTGTTTTAACCACACGAATAATTATTCGAAAACGTGTTTAATCCACGAAAACTCATTTATCTTATATGTAATCGGTTTTTAAACCAAGGAAAGTACGAGACGTAGTTTACAAGATGACATACCAAAAGGCGGCAAGAGGAGAGAGGTGGAGATGGCGGCGTAGTGGCGGTTAACTCGAATCAAACAAACCCTTACCAACCCGTAATAAGCACACCCTAGCTCCTCCTTGTCTTGTTGGAGGTGACGGCGGCCGAAGATAGTGGTTGCGTGGTGGTGAGGAGATGTGGAGGGAAAGAAGATACAAGGAAGAAGAAGTTATCTTCTTTTCTTTCTGTGTGTTGTGATTCGAAAAGAGAGAAACAGATATATAATAATAGATTGGAAACAGGTGTCATAACTTGTGTAAAAATAGGACAACACATCATAGAGGATAACACCACATCGAAGCGTGTCACATGGATGAGAATTGGTAAATTTGGTGCTTAACTTGTGTTATAAGGATAATATTAGTGATTTGGGGGTGTAGTTTGATCCCGGTAATTACAAACGTTAGGTTCTTAAGTTGCGAAACTTAATATCGAGCAAGGTAAAAATACAAATCTTAATAAAATATTAAAAATTATTAATATACTCAATTATAAAACGGAGTCGTGGGTTACCGGAGTGTTTAAACGTTTATTAAAAAAAATATATATAGTGATAATAAATATAAGTTAATTGTTAATTTAATAACCTGAATGTTTCGTGAAAACTCTAATAATTGGCTAATGTTTAGTTTGAATGTTTAATAATCATACGTTAACGAAATACCGTAGTAAAGTAATTGAAAACTCTTGTACTTAGACATATGGAAATGTTTATTTGAAATAAACATTAAGATATTTTGGTGTGAGCATGATTATTAAGAATGTGAGTTACGTCACATTAGTTGATTGTTGTGATCAGATAAGATAAACTGATAACGTTTAAAGAAAATTTTAAATGAAAAAAAAATGGATAAGTATTCTTTTATTAGAATATTATATTAATTTAATAAAATGTGAAATTTACTGGTGGTTACAGTTCTCTTATAACTACTAACAGTGTAGCTCCCTGGTATATAAAGGGAGGTTAGTAGTAGTGATAATCAATCGATTCCACCTCTAGAAACTTCTTCCTCTTCTAAGTGGGATCTTCCTCTTCATCTTGAAGAGTAACTCATGCGTAGATTGTGGCCTCACAAAAGGTTTTACTTCTCAAGAGATCTTGAGAAACTTGCAATCCTCCAGGCAATGTACCTGATCGTTTTAGTGTAGTATAGGTATGTCTAGCGGATTGATCGTTCTCTAGGGGAGTAGTGTTGTTAGGTTGAAATGTATGTTGAATAAGCCTAAAGGTGTGGGATGATTTTTTTTATGTTTTTATATTTTATCTATTCAACTAACCCAAAAACTAATTTATAAACAGAAAAATAAATTAACAGGAAATAAAAGTGGCGAACTACTTAAAGGAGACAGATGTGTTTACTTAGATTTAATTACTCCCTACTTATCTTTTACTGATTCGTTGAATGTCACCAACCAGTTTTTTTAATTGAAGCGTTGTATTCCTTAATACCAGTCATAGGGGTGCACTACCTTCCCCAACTCTATGAATATCAATTTCTCCTATGACCGCACGTTAAGTACACTATCATAGAATCACTAACATCAATTCATGCATTAAATACAACAAGAAAAATTGTGTTGCACATACGATTACGTTTTTCAAGACGTTCAAGCTAGTTACACAAAGGAGATCAGCCAGTTTTCTTAACTTAAACGTGAATCAATCAACTAAACAATAGACAACTCTTCAACAATCAATAACTAGGTTTCATTAGATCTAAGCAAACACAAGATAACTTAAGCTAACATGTTAAAAGAAAGAAAAAAGAAAACAAATAATCAAACAACACATGAACATATTAAATGATTAAATGATTACTTATTATTAGTTGAACATGGAAGATAAAAGGCTTTGAAAGCCTTAAAATGAAGTGCAAAATCGTCCTAGGGTTTGTGTCTCCCAAAAAGTGGATAAAAGTTCGACACAATAAAAGAAACATCGAATTATATATATAGGCTTTTTACTTCTGACGTCGTCAGCTTATAGCCTCTGACGCCGTCAAGTCGCCGCCATTAGGGATTCGTCTTGTGCAAGTCACCACTCTGACCTCATCACTCTTTGAACCCTGACGCTGTAAGTTCAAGGATGACGCCTTCACTCTTTACTTCGTTTGGACCGTCACTTGTAATCTCAAAAGCATGACGTCCATCTTCATTATAACCTGACGCCGTCAGGTGTAAATTCCAATATTGTTTCTGAAGCGACATGTATTAATTCTTCTAGCTCCAAAATAACAAGTAACGGCGTCACAAAGCATAACATGACGCCGTCAGGTGTATTATTCTGACAGGATTTTTATGACTTTGCCATTTTCTTCACTTTTCGCCCAAATACGTCCAAAAAGCTCCAATTTCTAGAATTCGCGTCCCAAGTATCTATAATACAAAAAGAAACGATTTGATGCAATATTTGATCATGTATTAACGAATTTAGACTTAAATGACCCCTTAAAAGTGTATCAAATAAATCCTTATCAGCAACATTATTCATTATCAAGGATAGTATTCAGCAACTATCCCTCGTAAAGCCTTCACCTTAACAACTAAGTGAGACTAAGCAATCGTAATGTACAAGTGGATATTATTAGTTGACTCAGGTCAAGATTGTGTAAACATGCACTTATTTCTAATGAACATTGGTTATTTTCATTTGCTCAAACTCTTGTTCATAAAACTCATGGTTTTACAAAAATTATCAGACCAACAGAGTGGCATAAAGAGGGCGGCTCAACTTAACCACCTTTGATTGTCTTCACATAAGAGATTGTTATATCCTAAACTATATAATAGACTACAATTCCACATCATTATTAGCCAGAAATGTCACCTCAATGATGACCCATCATAAAAAAACACCACCTCAATGATGACATGACACATAACAATCATTGTAAAATTTCAAAATTAATCAAAGGCTTAAAAATGAAAACTAACATTATTGTTAGCTAATTTTGTAATATTTTGACTTTCACAGTTATAGAGCCTATTTTAAAATTGTGGCACACTGCCCTTAAATTTCAAGAAACAACCCTCAGTGAGTATAATAATGTGTTACCAATAATAGCGCAAACGACTTTTGTATGTAACAACTCAAATTTGATTTACTTTGATCGTAAAGCACTAAATATTTAATATATCAAGATGATGTCAAATTCGGAGGATTTTTAACACAACACCATATGATTTATAATTTTACATCTTAACTACATATTGTGTAGCCTCTCGTAATTTTCCCAACGGTTAGTAAATACTTACAAGTTATTACGTTATTTAAATACCCACTTTTACGTATAAATTTTTTTTTTATTAGACTTGATATATAAATCACAACGGTAAAACTTTGAATTATCTTTTGCTTAGAAACATTGCTTGCACACAAACCTAGATAGTCTAAATTATCGCGAATATATATATATTAAAAACATTTATATTTTTATAAAATATACGTTTCGTATAATTAAAGTACAATATTTATATATTCCCGGAGCCTACGAAAATGCCCGAGATCACTCATTAATATTATTTGATCGTAACCCGACTCACAAAACACACCAGGTGGGCCCCGTTGATCATTGGGCCACTTAAACCCAACTAACAAACCAAACGGACTACTTTCTTTTTTCTTTCTGCTGGGCCAAGACCAAACCACAAGCCCACCAGGCTCAAAGCCCAAACGCACCCTTTTAGTTCATTCTTTCTTTTGCAAACACACCTCGACACCCTCAAACGCACCCTATTATTTTGCGATTCCTACACACGACATACCCATTTTATTATGCATTTTGATTTACCTAATGTCCAAGATACACACGAGACCAAAATTTCACTCATTTACCCTCGTTCACTATACTAGAAATGACCAAAGCAAACACCAAACGAGCCATTTGAAGGATAAGCCAAAACGTGTCATAAACTTCCTCCCATACCTCCCCTTCTCCCCTATAGCGAGTAAATGAACAGAAATGGTGTCAGGAATGTATCACAAGGATACTTGGTTTGTACGCACGTCATTGGACAAGAGATGAGGTGCTACTATTCGCCTTTCATGCTACACAATCGATCATGTGATCTAGCATATCTCTACATACGTTAAACACCTTATATAACGATCACATGCAAACTCAAAACAATACCTACACATATACGTACCAAAAACTCATCAAAGGCAACGAAAGAAATAGTTTGGAGGACGCTCGGATCGCTCAAGTGAACCACAAGTCAAGAGAACCTAGGACGTCAAACAAAGTACCTCTTGGACCATTGGAACAACGTGAAGTGAACCACGGAGCTGTTGAACCATCACACGAACCATACACTCGTTTTACACCACCTTTTCTAGGTGAGGTGAGACCACAAAATTTTCTTCCTATCTTATATATACGTATGATTATAGTATGCACGATCACTTAGAACCTATAAATCGTAAATCTTAAAAACAACATATATATTTTATGTGTGATACTATTTCTTAGCTATGACATTAACGAGTATCAAAAATAATATTGAACCTATATTAACGAATGCATGCTAAAAATCATACGTTTCTAAGTTGGATTGAACCTATATACAAAAACTTAGTTTATTTTCAACTTATATAGTTTTTACGTATGGAGTTATGGCTTACACTTTGGCCTCGTCAATTTAAAAATCGACACATGACCACCTATATTTTTCGTACGAGCTAATTGCCTACTTGAAATAGAAACAAGAATGATAAATAATACGACCTAATAACTTCATTTAAACACCTAACGAGACTCAAAGTAAATCGCTATGGAAATTTCTTTTTTTAAATCTTTAAAACCGTACGTGGGCTTAAAAGCCCAAAAAGCTCTTTTCAGCTTATTACGATAAGCTATGAGAATAAGCTGTTTTGAAATAATGTTATAACTTAAAATGATGGATTTTGACTAACCTAGTGTTCCCCCAAACCCTTTGGATCATTAAACCTTAACGGGCCCTTAATGTTGGATCGTTAAGCCCAAGAAATGAAATAAGCTAAGAATAAGCTAATAAGCTATCAAACTAAACTTTTCTAAATGTTTTGAGCTTATTGAACTAATAAAAATGTTAAGTTTTGAATTTGCTAAAGATTGGACCATTTTTGCAAATGTACGAGCATTAGGGACTAAAAGTGTCAAAATGAGTAAACTTGAGTGAAAAGCATAAAAACCGTTTTCTAAGGGGTATAAACTGTAAATACTGAAATTTAGAAATAATGAATGTAAATATTTAATATTTGGACTAAAAATGTAAATATATATAATTTTTGGACTAACGGCGTAAATATTTTCCGTTAAGGGTAAAAAGTGTAAAATTAAGAAACATGAAGGATTGAATGGTAATTTTGATTTTAATAAAAACTTTATATATATTTTTACTTATATATATATATATTTGAATATATGTTAAAACGATAAATAATAAAACGAAACTTATTATATATATATATATATATATATAATACGAATAAAACTTATATAACGATAAACAAATTTAAACGATATAACAATACGTTATTTATGTTTTTTGTAAAACGATACGTTTATTTCCATTATAAAAACTAACTTTATATCAATCATCGATCATTTTACTTACAAGTTATATGTAACTTTGTTTTTGAACTTTAAACACTTAAACAAACACGAGATTCGTTCGTAACTAATATCAAGTATTCGCGATAAAAACCAGATTTAGACTATTAACTGAAACTTGCATTATCTTTTAGGTTGTGTTGTGTGAAGCCGTTTCCTTGCTTTGTTGAGACTACGATACCACTGTACTACTAAGGTGATTTCATAGCCCACTCTTTAACTATTTTCCCGTGGGGAGATACATGCTTAAAACTCGATCACAAGTCTTTTATACCGGGTATTGAAATACCGTCAGGCCAATGTTATTTGCTTAAGTTACTATTGTCAGAAGTCCCTCGATCATGAACCTTAATCACCTGAAGGGTGAACGTAAATAATTGTGGATAGTACTATTAGTGATTGACAATCCTCGTTTGGTTGTTGGAGAAAACACCAGGCGCACTTTATTGTTCTTATAAATAGGTTATTGACAAATACCTATCTTTGGGGGCCTATTACTTACCATCATAATACATACTTATGATTGGCTGTTAATCGTTGAGTATCATGAGCTTAAGGCAATAACAGGAGCATTGATTTTTTTTAACATATTGATTGTATGTGATTATAATACACTCTTAACTTGTGATTCAAACTCTTAAACTCAAACCTATGAATATCACTCAACTTTATGTTGACTTTAGCATGTTTATCTCAGGTAACTAAACAAGACGGATCTGGATGGCACGGAGTGGGCAAAAGCATGACAAGAACCATAACAAACTACTTATTTTCCTTCAGAATAAAACACGTTCTTAACTTAATAATGTCTTGTATCTCAGATATTTGGTATTTTGAAATAAATTAAACTTTAATACTTCATTTTGTGTTGTCTACTATGATTGTGACAAAGATCCTTGAAGTAATACCCCGAAAGTCTTCCGCTGACATGTTAAGTCTTCCGCTGTTATTAACGACTTTTGGGGGTGTTACAGATTGGTATCAGAGCCACGGTTATAGAGAACCAGATGTTTTTAAACATTGGACTATAACTACACTTTAACTGGACCATTTTTACAAAATACCACTTCATGCCCTCCGTGCCTACATTCCAACATCTGGTAGAAAAATTACTTCTCATTATTTCTTACTTATATAACTTGAGATATGCTTACATGTTATGATTATGCTAATAACTATGTTTACTAATCGGGATTATTACAGTACCATGTCTTCCAAACCCAACTTCATTGTTTTGTTATCGGATTCGGAAACTCAGAGCTCTACACCTGTTGTACCAACTCTTGCTCCAATGACTGTGTCACCTACAACAGATAAGAATAAGGAAATTGCTCCAACTGCAGAACCAGTGATACTACCTAGTATATTTTATCAGCAGACTACTACTGTACCAGTGACAATCAACAGTCCACCACCTGTGAAAACTTCCAGTGCTCCTCTGACTTATCAACCAAGGAATTACCAGATTCGTCCTACCTCCACAGATCCTTACTATTATGCAAGAACCAACCATAAGGCTCGTAAGCGGGTCAATGCTCGCAAATGGTCATTTCTACTACCAATCCTTAAGTATTGGAGATCTCAAGAAGGTACACCCACCAACAGAGAACTTGGTGAAAGATCATCATTTGCTGCATCTAAGATCCTTCCAGTCACTGGAGAACCCATTCACCATACCATACCACTCTTGGCAGCTAGGTTAGTAAGACATGAAGACAGGTTAGACGCCATAGCCACCTTGGTAAACAACATCCCTAATGAACTGATAGAAGTTATGTCAGCTGAGATAGAACAACTTGTGATGGGACACCTAGAGATGAGAACCATGATTGAACAACTAAGTACCCAGTTCGGTGAAGCTATGGAATTCATCGGATTACTTTGCTCTGCTAACACCATAAACAAGGACATCATGTGTGACATCGATCAAGCCCTCGACACCACAAGGGCCCAAGTCATGTCTCTGCGACGTGCACAACAAGAAACACAAGCTAGGGAGAGAGACCGAGACCAAATCATAGAAACCATGGCCGCCAAAATTCAGGAACTAGAACGTCGTCTTGATGATAACCAAGGAAAACCCTAGAATGCCATAGATTGTCGACGTAGCCTCACCCACATCACAGTAATAACTTGTATTTGAATGTCCTAGAGATATGTCAACAAGAATAAATAAGTGATGTAAACTCAAAACGACAATCTAATCAATGATGTTATGTTTGCTTTATTTTCATAAGTGTTATGATATCGTATATTGCATCGTGATATATGTGACACTATTATAACTTTGAACCTATTGATGTTACTAAATAGTCTAACACAAGATGGTTATTATGAAAATTCTGAAAATATATTCTCATTTTTAGGAATATGGCACCTAAGAGAACCACGACCACTACCTCAGCAGCAACCATGACCCCGGAAGAAATCCAACAAGCAATCACCAATGGAATCAATGCAGCCTTAGCCGAACAAGCAAATGCTAACGCACAACCGGCAAGAAATGTTGCTCCTGCACCTCGCCAATGTACCTATAAAGATTTTATGGCTTGTCAGCCGACTTACTTCATGGGTACTGAAGGGATAACTAAACTCGCCCATTGGTTCGAGAGATGCGAAACAGTATTCCAAAGGAGTGGATGCTCAGAAAACAACAGGGTCACATTTGCCACAGGAACCTTAATGGATGACGCTTTGTCATGGTGGACCGCTACAACTCAAACTTTAGGTACAGAAGCAGCATACCGACTCTCCTGGACGGAATTCAAAGCCAAGATCCTAAAGAAGTACTGTCCTCGATCCGAAATAAGAAAACTGGAAGACGAATTCCATGTCCTTGCAGTCAAAGGAATCGATCTTAGGGCTTACAACAGGAGATCCACGAGCTAATGGCATTATGTCCTTCTATCGTACCAGATTTAGAGAAAACTCTGGAGAAGTATATTGAAGGTCTTCCCCGGAATATTGAAGGAAACGTCACAGCATCCAACCCACCATCACTAGAAGTCGCAATGGAGTTAGCACAAAAACTCCTAGACCGCGAAATCAAGTGCAACGAACTCAAAAGAAAGCTCGATGACAGGAGAACCACCCACCACCAAAACCACAATCACTACCACAACAGCCATCGCAACAACAACCATCACCACAACAACAACAACAACTACAACAGGATCAACCAACAACAACACCAGAACAAGAACCCACATCGCCAACAACAGAACCAACGACAAGAACCACCTAAGATATTTACGGCAACCAATGGTAATGGATACCAAGGTATTAAGCCACAGTGCAACTGATGCAAGCTTCATCACAATGGTGCTTGTACAGTAAAATGCCATAAATGCCAAAGGATAGGTCATGCCACAAAAGATTGTAGGACCCCTGCCACCGGCAGCAACCTACAACCAATAGCACCAACATGTTACTCATGCGGAGAAACCGGACACTTCAAGAACCGCTGTCCAAAAGGAAATGGTCAGAACACTGCACGAGCAAGAGCATACGTAATGGGAAATGAAAATGAACCACAACACCCCGACGTTGTCACGGGTACGTTCTTATTAAATCATCATAATGCTAGAGTATTATTTGATTCTGGAGCAGATAAGAGCTTCGTGTCAGATACGTTTGCCCCTTTCATTAACTCTAACCCTTCTAAGCTAAACACCACATACAAGATAGAAATGGCCAATGGGAACTTAATTAGCACCAACTCTGTTTTAAGAAATTGTACCCTAACCCTCGTAGGAGAATCTTTTCCTATTGACCTGATGCCTGTCCAACTCGGTAGTTTTGATGCTATCATCGGAATAGATTGGTTATCCAAACATCATGCTAAGATTCATTGTGACGAGAAAGCCATACACATTCCTTTTAAGAATGAAACCCTCGTTATCCATGGCGACAAGAATAAAAACCGATACGGAATCATCTCGTGCCTCAGAATGATAAAATACATGAACGAAGGATGTCATGTATTCATGGTTCAGGTGACGGAAAGTAAGTTAACCAAGAAACAACTTAAAGATGTACCTATCGTTAAGGAATTCCCCGAAGTATTTCCTGAAGATCTACCCGGTCTTCCACCGAATCGTCAAGTAGAGTTCCAAATTGAACTAGTGCCTGGAGCGGCACCAGTAGCAAAAGCACCTTACAGGTTGGCACCTTCCGAAATGGAGGAACTATCGGAGCAACTAAAGGAATTATCCGATAAAGGTTTCATTAGACCAAGTTCATCACCTTGGGGAGCCCCAGTTCTATTTGTTAAAAAGAAAGACGGATCATTCCGAATGTGCATAGATTACCGAGAGTTAAACAAACTCACTATAAAGAACCGATATCCTTTACCTAGAATAGACGATTTGTTTGATCAATTACAAGGATCGAGTGTATACTCGAAGATTGATCTAAGGTCAGGATACCATCAATTGAGAGTTCGGGAAGAAGATATTCCCAAGACAGCCTTCAGAACCCGTTATGGACACTATGAATTTCAGGTAATGCCATTTGGTCTAACGAACGCACCCGCTGTGTTTATGGACCTAATGAACCGAGTATGCAAGCCATATTTGGACAAATTTGTGATAGTATTCATTGACGACATTCTGATCTACTCTCGTAACAAAGAGGAACATGCCGATCATTTGAGAACAATCCTAGAGTTACTTAGGAAAGAAAAGTTGTACGCGAAATTCTCAAAATGTGACTTTTGGATTCCCAC
This sequence comes from Artemisia argyi, assembly GCA_030686995.1. Lineage (NCBI taxonomy): Eukaryota > Viridiplantae > Streptophyta > Magnoliopsida > Asterales > Asteraceae > Artemisia > Artemisia argyi. Next base: position 84,655,705 of record CM060676.1, read on the forward strand.
GGTGCAATTTTTGGGACACGTAATCAATAGTCAAGGAATACACGTGGATCCTGCAAAAATAGAGGCAGTAAAAGAATGGTCATCACCTACAACTCCCACAGAAGTACGTCAATTTTTAGGTCTTGCAGGTTACTACCGGAGATTTATTGAAGGTTTCTCTAAAATCTCAAAACCATTGACCAAGTTGACCCAAAAGAACGAAAAGTACGTCTGGGGACAAGAAGCAGAATCAGCCTTCCAACTATTAAAACAAAGGCTTTGTGAAGCTCCAATACTAGCATTGCCAGAAGGAAGCAAAGATTTCGTGCTATATTGTGACGCTTCGTACCATGGTTTAGGTGCAGTTTTGATACAACGGGATAAGGTAATAGCTTATGCCTCACGTCAACTGAAGAAACATGAGGAAAATTACACAACCCATGATCTAGAACTAGGAGCAATAGTATTCGCTCTCAAGTTATGGAGACATTATCTATACGGCACTAAGTATATCGTGTTTACAGATCACAAAAGTCTTCAACACATCCTAGATCAAAAGGAGTTAAACATGAGACAACGCCGATGGTTAGAACTACTTAGCGATTACGATTGTGAAATCCGGTATCACCCAGGAAAGGCTAATGTAGTGGCAGATGCATTAAGCCGGAAAGAAAGACTAAAACCTCTCAGGGTTAGATCGTTAGGCATGACTATTTGTTCACCCCTCCCAACACAAATCATTATCGCCCAGAGCGAAGCTCTCAAGAAAGAAAATCGACCAATTGAAAAGATTTTTGGTATGCCAGAAAACGAAAACGGATTTGTGAAAAGATCAGATGGAATGCTTTGTTTCAAGGAAAGAAGCTGGATTCCTCTCTTCGGAGGTATTCGTGACCTCATCATGCATGAGTCTCACAAATCAAAATACTCCATTCACCCAGGTTCCGACAAGATGTACCAGGATCTTAAGAAACTATATTGGTGGCCGAATATGAAAGCCGACATCGCTGAGTACGTCAGTAAATGTCTAACATGTTCAAGAGTAAAAGCAGAATACCAGAAACCCTCCGGATTACTCACCCAACCCGAACTCCCCATGTGGAAATGGGAACGTATTACCATGGACTTCATCACCAAACTTCCCAAGACCTCTACTGGCTACGATACGATATGGGTTATCGTTGATCGTCTCACCAAGTCAGCTCATTTCCTACCAATCAAAGAAACTGATGAAATGAACACACTTGCTCAGATATATCTGAAAGAAATTGTGTCACGACATGGAGTGCCAATTTCTATTATATCAGATCGTGACAGTCGTTTCACGTCTCATTTTTGGAAATCATTACAAAAAGCTTTAGGAACAAAGCTGGATATGAGTACAGCCTATCACCCACAAACCGATGGTCAAAGTGAGAGAACAATACAAACCTTAGAAGATATGCTACGCGCTTGTGTTATAGACTTCGGAAAAGGTTGGGACAAACACTTACCGTTGGCAGAATTCTCATATAACAACAGTTATCATACCAGTATCAAGGCAGCACCATTCGAAGCACTTTACGGTAGAAAGTGTAGATCACCCGTTTGCTGTGCAGAAGTTGGAGAAATACAACTCACAGGACCGGATCTAGTTCATGAGACAACCGAGAAAATCATCAAAATCAAACAACGTTTACAAACCGCTAGAGACCGACAGAAAAGTTACGCCGACCTGAAAAGAAAGCCCATGGATTTTCAGATTGGAGATAAAGTGATGTTAAAAGTATCACCATGGAAAGGAATGATACGATTCGGAAAGAGGGGAAAGTTAAACCCGAGATACATCGGTCCATTCAAAATCCTAGAAAGAATTGGACCCATGGCATATAAACTTGAACTACCCGAGGAACTTAGCCGAATTCACAACACTTTTCATGTGTCAAATCTCAAGAAGTGTTTATCCGATGAATCTTTGGTCATTCCATTGAAAGAATTACAACTTGATGACAAACTCGTTTTTACCGAGGAACCAGTAGAAATCATGGATAGAGAAGTCAAACAACTGAAACAAAACCGTATCCCTATCATAAAAGTTCGTTGGAACTCTAAACGAGGACCAGAGTATACTTGGGAACGCGAGGACCAGTTTCGCACCAAGTACCCACACCTCTTCTCTTAGACATCCTTGGCAACCCTCCTAAACTCGAATTCCGGGACGGAATTCACTGTAAGATGTATGTACTGTAGCCTCTCGTAATTTTCCCAACGGTTAGTAAATACTTACAAGTTATTACGTTATTTAAATACCCACTTTTACGTATAAAATTTTTTTTTATTAGACTTGATATATAAATCACAACGATAAAACTTTGAATTATCTTTTGCTTAGAAACATTGCTTGCACACAAACCTAGATAGTCTAAATTATCGCGAATATATATATATATTAAAAACATTTATATTTTTATAAAATATACGTTTCGTATAATTAAAGTACAATATTTATATATTCCCGGAGCCTACGAAAATTCCCGAGATCACTCATTAATATTATTTGATCGTAACCCGGCTCACAAAACACACCAGGTGGGCCCCGTTGATCATTGGGCCACTTAAACCCAACTAACAAACCAAACGGAGTACTTTCTTTTTTTCTTTCTGCTGGGCCAAGACCAAACCACAAGCCCACCAGGCTCAAAGCCCAAACGCACCCTTTTAGTTCATTCTTTCTTTTGCAAACACACCTCGACACCCTCAAACGCACCCTATTATTTTGCGATTCCTACACACGACATACCCATTTTATTATGCATTTTGATTTACCTAATGTCCAAGATACACACGAGACCAAAATTTCACTCATTTACCCTCGTTCACTATACTAGAAATGACCAAAGCAAACACCAAACGAGCCATTTGAAGGATAAGCCAAAACGTGTCATAAACTTCCTCCCATGCCTCCCCTTCTCCCCTATAGCGAGTAAATGAACAGAAATGGTGTCAGGAATGTATCACAAGGATACTTGGTTTGTACGCACGTCATTGGACAAGAGATGAGGTGCTACTATTCGCCTTTCATGCTACACAATCGATCATGTGATCTAGCATATCTCTACATACGTTAAACACCTTATATAACGATCACATGCAAACTCAAAACAATACCTACACATATACGTACCAAAAACTCATCAAAGGCAACGAAAGAAATAGTTTGGAGGACGCTCGGATCGCTCAAGTGAACCACAAGTCAAGAGAACCTAGGACGTCAAACAAAGTACCTCTTGGACCATTGGAACAACGTGAAGTGAACCACGGAGCTGTTGAACCATCACACGAACCATACACTCGTTTTACACCACCTTTTCTAGGTGAGGTGAGACCACAAAATTTTCTTCCTATCTTATATATACGTATGATTATAGTATGCACGATCACTTAGAACCTATAAATCGTAAATCTTAAAAACAACATATATATTTTATGTGTGATACTATTTCTTAGCTATGACATTAACGAGTATCAAAAATAATATTGAACCTATATTAACGAATGCATGCTAAAAATCATACGTTTCTAAGTTGGATTGAACCTATATACAAAAATTTAGTTTATTTTCAACTTATATAGTTTTTACGTATGGAGTTATGGCTTACACTTTGGCCTCGTCAATTTAAAAATCGACACATGACCACCTATATTTTTCGTACGAGCTAATTGCCTACTTGAAATAGAAACAAGAATGATAAATAATACGACCTAATAACTTCATTTAAACACCTAACGAGACTCAAAGTAAATCGCTATGGAAATTTCTTTTTTTAAATCTTTAAAACCGTACGTGGGCTTAAAAGCCCAAAAAGCTCTTTTCAGCTTATTACGATAAGCTATGAGAATAAGCTGTTTTGAAATAATGTTATAACTTAAAATGATGGATTTTGACTAACCTAGTGTTCCCCCAAACCCTTTGGATCATTAAACCTTAACGGGCCCTTAATGTTGGATCGTTAAGCCCAAGAAATGAAATAAGCTAAGAATAAGCTAATAAGCTATCAAACTAAACTTTTCTAAATGTTTTGAGCTTATTGAACTAATAAAAATGTTAAGTTTTGAATTTGGTAAAGATTGGACCATTTTTGCAAATGTACGAGCATTAGGGACTAAAAGTGTCAAAATGAGTAAACTTGAGTGAAAAGCATAAAAACCGTTTTCTAAGGGGTATAAACTGTAAATACTGAAATTTAGAAATAATGAATGTAAATATTTAATATTTGGACTAAAAATGTAAATATATATAATTTTTGGACTAACGGCGTAAATATTTTCCGTTAAGGGTAAAAAGTGTAAAATTAAGAAACATGAAGGATTGAATGGTAATTTTGATTTTAATAAAAACTTTATATATATTTTTACTTATATATATATATATATATATATATATATTTGAATATATGTTAAAACGATAAATAATAAAACGAAACTTATTATATATATATATATATATATATATATATATATATATATATATATATATATATATATATATATATATATATATAATACGAATAAAACTTATATAACGATAAACAAATTTAAACGATATAACAATACGTTATTTATGTTTTTTGTAAAACGATACGTTTATTTCCATTATAAAAACTAACTTTATATCAATCATCGATCATTTTACTTACAAGTTATATGTAACTTTGTTTTTGAACTTTAAACACTTAAACAAACACGAGATTCGTTCGTAACTAATATCAAGTATTCGCGATAAAAACCAGATTTAGACTATTAACTGAAACTTGCATTATCTTTTAGGTTGTGTTGTGTGAAGCCGTTTCCTTGCTTTGTTGAGACTACGATACCACTGTACTACTAAGGTGATTTCATAGCCCACTCTTTAACTATTTTCCCGTGGGGAGATACATGCTTAAAACTCGATCACAAGTCTTTTATACCGGGTATTGAAATACCGTCAGGCCAATGTTATTTGCTTAAGTTACTATTGTCAGAAGTCCCTCGATCATGAACCTTAATCACCTGAAGGGTGAACGTAAATAATTGTGGATAGTACTATTAGTGATTGACAATCCTCGTTTGGTTGTTGGAGAAAACACCAGGCGCACTTTATTGTTCTTATAAATAGGTTATTGACAAATACCTATCTTTGGGGGCCTATTACTTACCATCATAATACATACTTATGATTGGCTGTTAATCGTTGAGTATCATGAGCTTAAGGCAATAACAGGAGCATTGATTTTTTTTAACATATTGATTGTATGTGATTATAATACACTCTTAACTTGTGATTCAAACTCTTAAACTCAAACCTATGAATATCACTCAACTTTATGTTGACTTTAGCATGTTTATCTCAGGTAACTAAACAAGACGGATCTGGATGGCACGGAGTGGGCAAAAGCATGACAAGAACCATAACAAACTACTTATTTTCCTTCAGAATAAAACACGTTCTTAACTTAATAATGTCTTGTATCTCAAATATTTGGTATTTTGAAATAAATTAAACTTTAATACTTCATTTTGTGTTGTCTACTATGATTGTGACAAAGATCCTTGAAGTAATACCCCGAAAGTCTTCCGCTGACATGTTAAGTCTTCCGCTGTTATTAACGACTTTTGGGGGTGTTACATATTGTAGCACCCCCAACTCAAAATACGGCAGCTGACATGCTGGGGGCACTACGCAAATAGAAACCAAGCACATTTATAGCTAACGACCACAACACAAGACGTTTATAAATGTTGCAAAACATATCCTTCTAATTATAAACCGTTTAGAGTACAAGGACTCTTAAATCAAAGTAGTAGCGGAAAAAGTAAAATAGAGTTTGCAGCGGAAAGTTTACAAAGTTTAGCAGCGGAAAACATTTGACAAAGTTTAGCAGTGGAAATAATTAAGACACACCAAGGTTTTACGAATGATATGAAAGTAAAGATAGTAAAGATAATAAAGCTGCCTTGACAGAAAGACTCCATCGACCTTGCCACTCCACCAAGCCCATGTCATAAAGCTCCAAAACTAATTAGTAGTCGTACCTGAGAAACACATGCTTAAAAGTCAACACAAAGGTTGAGTGTAATCCATAGGTTTAAAATAATAAGTTGAGCACAAGGTTTTAATCATACGATATAAGCAAAAAATGAAAATACCAGGGAAATCAAGGTAACACCCAATATGCAGAGGCAATACGTGCATACATACGGTTGATGGTACTAAGCTCATGACACACAAACATTAACCAAACCAATCGTCAGTAACTTTGTACTGACATAAACAATAACCGCGGAATTTCAAAATATAAAGTGCCCCCAAGGCCGGGTACTTGCCAATACCCAGCAAAATCGAAAGTAGTACACCCGCGTTGCCAAGCCCTTGATAACCGGGCGGAGGTCAATCCTATAGGCCTATAAACTAAGTTCGCGTTCACTCACAAGTGACTAATGGCTCATGATCTGAGGGTCTTTCCGGAAAGACAAGCTACTTAGCACATCGTTAGGAAATATATATATATATATATATATATATATATATATATATATCATTCAGGAAAAGCATACCAACAATACTTGTGCTCAGAAAACATTTAAAGCATGTGTCTCACCCCATGGGTTTATAAACAATTAAAATATAAAAAGCGGGGCTATCAATCACACCTTAACAATAGCAGTAGCAGGAAACGAGATATAGTAACCAATCAATAATGCGTCACAGCAAATGAACCTCAGCACAACCTAATCAATATAAATGGCATAACTCAGAACTATACTCGAATATCTCAATAACAATGCTTGAGTAAAAGTTTTGTAAATACAATGGCATTTGAAAGAAATAGATTTCGTAAAGTCTCGTGTGGGAGACAAGAAAATTAGAAAAGAAATAAGTCGGCGAAACGACCAAATACGCAAGAAAGACGAAAGAAATCCTCGAAGAAAGTCGTCGAAAAGAAATGAAAAGAAAAGAAATAAGAATAGAAGACACACTGAAATAAAGATAATTAATAACACGTAAACAACATGTCTCGGATTTTACCCGTTTTCCAAAAATAAGGTTGAAATAAAAGGTTTTGAAATAATAATAATGTTTGGTAAAATGATTTAAGTTTATAATGAAATTTATAAAATTTCGGCATGACCTGTCCGTTTATATAACGTTTCCCGAGTCAATGACTCTTTATTTTTTTAACAATATTAATATATAGATAAATATGATTGGATATATCATTCGCGTAGTCCATTAGTTGTTTAGGTTTTATCGACCATTTTGTATTTGTTCGGGTTCCAGGTACGTTAAGATCTTTACGGGCCTAACATACCCTACCGTCTCGTGTACCAAAGGGTCCATAATATCCAAATAACCAAGGCCGTAAATCCAATACGTCCAATTCAACCTCACAATGTCATAAGAATGGAAATATGTCCAATATCAAGTCCACTTAACTATATCAATTTCATTTTAGATTTCATATATATTCTTATCCGTTTTATTAGTTTTTACCGTTTAACCCATGTCATAATCCTGAGACTTAAAAATCAAACCAATACTCAAAATAATTGCCACAATAATAATAATAACTCTAAAAATCAACCCAAGTCAAATAAAAATAAACCCGAAACTAAACCAAATCCAAATCGAGCCATACCCTCTCCTCGGCTCAAACCAAACACTACCAATCCAAATCCAATCACCCAAACAATAATAACAATAATATAACAAACTCACCACCACCACCCATGGCTCGGTGGTGGTGGTTCTCGGCTGCCGAACCACAAACAAACCAAACGGACCCTCGACATCCATTAAACACAAGAAAAAATATATACTCCCTTCGTCACAATCATTAAACAACAACAACAAGAATATCACCAAGACCCTCACCGAGTCACGAGTTGACTCGGTGAGTCCATTCCGAAGTCGCGGCCAACGGGTCAAACGAGAACCAAAAAGAATCCCACACAAGTTTGAGTTTAAAAATATTAAAAACATTTTTATAAAAGTTTTTATATAAAAACTCGGATTTAATTTAAAAATAAAAATTAGGGTTTTAAAAATAAAAACCAAAATAAGAAAAAGGGGCGGCGGGGTGATGGTTTACCGGTAGTAGGATGGCGGTGGTGGCGGCAGAGACTGTCGGTGGTGGCGGCGGTGGTGAGGTGTGCGGCGGTGATGGTGGGTTGAGGGGGTTAGAGACGGATTTGATTAAATCGGCTTGTACAACCGGAACGGGGACGTCCCGATCTATAAAATATAAAAAGTTTTATTTTTGGGTGGCCGGAATATGGCCGGCGGTGGGTGCTCCGGTGGGTTGGGCGGCGGACGAGAGAGAGGGAGTGTGGTGTGTGTGTTTTATATTTGTAAAAATGAGAAAATGGGGGTGTAGTGGGGTATATATATGTGGGAAAAAGTATAGGGTGTGTTTGGTAATAAAAGAAAGTATAAGGTAAAATGTAGTGGGTAATTGGGGGACCAAAGTTGCCAACGTAATAAACTTCTAACGATATACGCTCCGGGGTCCATACGACATAGCAAACGGACTAGAAAATTTACGAAACTTGCGCCATTGTTCACGAAATAATTTTTTCAATAAAATCAAGCATAAACTTCAGAGTTTTTCCAAAACTCAAAATAATTCAAATAATTTGGCAAATGCAATACAATTCGAGTGTTCTAGGTTGTTCTGATTCAATCAAAGAATAAAGTTCTCTTTTCCAATATATCTCACGTTTCTCAAGCCCAAATAACCACAAAATAAAAGTTTTAAATGTGTCTCTGGTTCGAAAATAAATATTTGGCTAGTAATAGGTTTTAGAAAAAGTACCGGGGGTTACACATATAATGTAAAAATGGTCAAAGGTGAAAAGTGTAATAGTCAAGGTTTGTGAAATGTTGAAAAAGTTAATAAAGGAAATATGTCAATGCTAGGAAACTATTCACCATGCGTTTCAGGAATACAACCATGCGTTTCACCCATGCATTCCACAATACTATTTCACAACACTATTACTGGAAACTATTAACCATAACTATTCAAAGGTGAGATAATATTTAAAACTTTTGAAGGAAACTGAGTACATCTTTATTTACATGATTGAAATGAAAAGTTGAAACAGGGTTTGTAATCCAAGAGTTGACTAATTCTAATAGTTGAAACTTAAATTATTGTTACCACTATAGGAAACACTTTATATAGCATCTACTCTACAACTAGACGTGTATTGTAGGACCTTAGATCTATCAACTTTAACACAAATATAAGCACTAGAAGAAGGAAAGATGGTGACTTGGTAATATATGTGTGGCGTTAAGATAGATAAAGAGAGTATAAAGATGAAGAGAACTTTTATTCATAAAACACACACAATACACACACAAGCACACCTTACAAATGAGAGGTAAGGTGCTTTATATAGTTCCATACATAGGCTTTGATGGGCTTGGGCTTGGGCTTGGACTTGGTTACATAGTTGGATAATTAGGCTTATGAAACATAGCACATAACATATTAGCTTGCCAAGTCCAAGGCCCAATGACTAAACTATTACTAATCTTAACAACCGACACAAAGTTACAATATGAGAATGACCATCACTTCTATATATATATTTGTAATGCTAACAATCTCCCCCTAAGGGGTGGTCATTCGAATGATGCTCCACGAGATTAGGTCTTCTTTGTTCTATGTTGTTGATCATTGTGTGTCGTAGTAGAATAGTCATTAGTCTTTGTTCCTTCATGCTTTGTGATCTTTGATGATTGACTTTTCATCATCCTTTGTTGTTTTATGATGTGGAGCAATCTGCCTTTCGTTACTTCTGCGTCTGTGGTGGTTGTTCGCCATTCCAACATGCTCATACATCTTCAGTCTTTGTGATACATGCATTCGTAGTTCCCGTTCTTTCACACAGATCTTTGTCACTTTACTTTTGTAAATTCTTTCACAATGCGTAGAATCTTTCTTTGAACCTTACTTTGCTTTGATCTTTGTGAGAACTTTCCTTTGACTTCGTGATGCATGTATGAGCATGTGGTATCCTTTGCCATGGAGATGATGTATAGCTGCATGAAAACAGTTAGCAATAAATCAACCGGTACTTACAGATAAGAATTAGAGATCGTCAACAACATAGTGTGAAGACTCCTTCTAACCCTTACCATGGCCGTTCCCATGTCAGATACTCTCGAGAGAGCTTACAAGACCTACTAAGTAGCTCAATGACTGGGTGAGTCGCTGGGGATCACTCCACGACTGTAGACCGGTTTGAAACCACCGTGAACACTAAGCGTAACCCATAAAGAATTACCGAAGTGACCTGCTGTTAGGGCTGTTTGATGTTGACCCTGGCAGGAGTTTTCATTCAATCATTGAGAATCACAAAAGTGAATCCTCTCATAAATGTTCTGGCAGATTGCTAGGATCTGCGTAGGACTCTTAAGTTTACATCTAGCGTCCTTAATGTTGAACAACCAGTGTAGAAATATCATGTGTTCCTATGAGATCTTTTGATGAATCTCGGGGCTCTAGACTCGATAAGTGCACATTTGGTTTCCTATGCAGAGATTAGGGAGAGGTCTCCTGCTTCAATATCAACCATCTCTAAGAGACAGGTCGATAGATTACACCGGTTTCCCATGAGAATGAAACAAGCTCTTTTAAGAGAACTTGAGTGGTTAAGAAGGTTTAGTGCAGTGTGTCTCCATGACGTCTTGTCTTCAATACCGATGTCACTTAGGTAACAGCCAGTAGCATACGAATTGAACCCGGTGTCTGCCCTAAGGTTGAACATTTAGAGGGCTATTTCTTTTCACCCTTTTTCATAACTTTTCTTTTTAATTCTTCAACCCCTTCTTTCTCCTTTCTCATTTTCTCCTTTTTTCAATCATACCTAAGGACTTCTAATTCTAACATATTGGATTTGTCCTTGGGTAGATCCCTCCGGCTCTGGTGGATCATAGGACGGTTTTTCCTAACCTTAGTCACCTTATAACTCCATGACTATCCTATTGTTGCCATGAAACCATTTATTGAAAATCTCTCAAAGTGTTTATGATAATGAAACACTTTGTTGTTACCACTTTGAGAGTTTTGCAACTTTTGAAAGACTCCCCCTTCACATGTGCTCATGAATTTTTAAGAAATTTGCACATGCGTGAGGAGTTTGCACTTTTTGAATTGATCCACTTTCAGTGAACATGACCGATTCGAGACATGCTTACATCACTAGTTAGACTAGCTTGAAGTTATTACCCGTCCTGGTCAAGTCCAAAGAGAGTCTCTCGATACGGTACATTCTACTCAGACAAGTCCTATTCGAGACATGCTTACATCACTAGTTAAACTAGCTTGAAATTATTACCCGTCCAGGACAAGTCTTTTCGATTACTGACATTTTAAGCTTCGTCAATTCATTGGTACTATCTGAGTCGAGCTCTTTCGAGATTCAGTCACAAACTTTAAACATCTTTGATCACATTTTAATCATGTCTTCTCCCCCTCAAAAATAGCATATCCATGGTATTTTTTATACCAATTGATTAAAACCTTTTCTTTTTGGATAGCATATGGGAGAAACGGATGTTTGTAATTCCCGAATTAGTTTCTTTTAAGCATGATCTTTTTGGAACTTCTTGTTATTACTCCCCCTCAAAAATAGAACATTTTGATTAAATTAAACGATTTAAGGATTTGAGGGAGTAATATCTTGAGCAACATCATGAAAAGTTTTGAAAACCTTTTGAAACATTTTTCAAAGTTTTGCTCAAAAAATTAAGAAGACTTTGATAAGCTTTTTGGTGAGAAGTCTTCTTATCTTTTAGGATTATCGCACAGAAATGTACAACAGGGACCTTTCTTTGAAAATCACGGGTTATACACTGTTATGTGTGCATAAGCCATTATGTTTTTAGGATAAGTGCTCAAAAAATATTTAAAACCTTTGAAATGATTTAAGCACTTTCCTTTCTTTGAAGAACGAGTCCTTAGTTGAAATACTAAGAAATCATATTTTTGGATTAGACAACAACTTTTGGAACCCATTTAAGCACGGCGCCAATGGGTTTACCATATTTTGAAATCCATTTGAAAGTTGTGTCAATCTGAGACAAAGAAGTTGAATTCCAACGAGGACTGAAAACCGGTGTTTCATTTTGAAATAAAGCTCGTGGAATCAACATTGATTTAAAACTCTTTTTCTTTTGAAACTTGTTTGAGAAACTCGGTGTTTCTCTTGGAGTTTTAAAACTTGAAGAAGAAGTTTTCCATCCATTGTTGAAACTCGGTGTTTCATTTCAAAAATTCGTTTTTGAGATGAGTGGAAACCTTCCAGAATTAGGATTTTTCAAAGCATAGCCATTCTTTTGTTGTAGCGGAAGCATTTCAGAGTATGAATATTTCAAATGTTTTGAACGTCTTTGCTTTGGTTTCCACACTGGCTTTACTGGAGTAAAACGAGAGTATGGAGTTTGAAAATCTTGATTCTTTTCTTTATGAGCACTTGTATTTGAAACCTTTTGAGGAGTAAATGTTTCAGAAAAAGTAGGTCTCTTTGAAAATTTCCTTCCTTTTGGCAAAGAATAGGTTGTAAACTGAGAAACCTTTTTCGAAAATGGTTTTGAAGATTCACCCGTGTAAACCTTCTCTGAAACACTTAGTTGTTTAGACTCGTTTGAAACTTGAGATTTTCCTTTTGACCGGTTAAGAACATCAAACTTTGCTTTTAAGGCATTGTATGAGGTTCTCAAATCATTGTATTCTTTTTGAAGAGAAAGATGATCTGATGATGCCAGTTTTTCATGCAAAGAAGCATTTTGATTTTCAAGATGTGCAAAATATTTTTCATGTTTGTCTGTTTCGATTGAAAAATCATTTTTGACATCACCAAAATCCTTGGTTTGTTGTGCAATTGGTTTGTTGTGCAATGTGATGTTTAAGATTACAAAATTGTTTCCTTGCTCTATTTTGCCATAACTTAGCATCATAGGTAGCAAGTTGAGCTTCTTTGAAAAATCTTTTCACATTTGTGTCTTTTCTTTTGAAAGGACCTTTTGGTATATCTGTCAATTGTGTATAACCATACACAAAGCCGTGGTACGAGAGTGGGTTTTTTGTTTGTTTTACTTTCAAACGTTTTTCCTCTTCAGATTTTAAAATATCTTGAGACTCAAATAAAAGATCATCTGACAATTCTTTTCTCATATCATTAGCGTTATACAAAATACGTGTCAACTTTTGCACTTTGTTTAAAAAACAAGGTTTTTCATTTTCCACATTAGCATTATTCACAAAACCAATCCCAGATGTTTGTTTCTCAACCTCCTCATCTTTAGTAGGCAGCATGTTGATAGTCTGAGAAGTCTGTCCCAATTTTCGAAGTTTGTTTTCAAGATCGTTTGTTCGTTTCAAAAACTCTTGGTTTTCATTCTCAAGTTTTGTGTTTACAATCTCAAAATTTGATGTGGTTTTCTGAAGCTTTGAATTTTCACTTTTTAAATCATTGTTCTCTTTTAAAATCGCTTGAACCTTTCTGTTGTTAACAACCATTTGAGCATCTAGATTTTGAATGGAACGTTTTTCACGAAGAACAGCTTCTCTATAACCAACTTCAAGTTCTTGATTTTGTTTTAAAAGCGGGTTGACAGACTCTCCATACATTTCAAACTTTTGAGCGTGAGATTTAAGGTTTGAGATTTCAATTTCAAGTTTAGCATTTCTTGTTGTTGCATTTTCAAAACGTTTTCCCATTTCCTTAAATCTCTCAATCTTTTTGTTCAAAAAGACATTCGTTTGCTTACCTTCACGATTGTCGTTTTTGCACTTGTCAAGTTCATGTTTGAAATTATTGATTAATGAAGCAAATAAGGCACGATCTTGTTCATAAGAAGATCCATCCTGGGCAGGCTCACCTTTATTAGGATCCATATCTGGAGTATCAAAAGTGATATTACTATCATTTTGTTCCACCACATAAGTGTCAGTAATAGGCTCAGGATGCTCAGGATGTGTCTGATCATGAACAAACATATTCTCAAATATATCAACATTATCATGAGCATGTGAATGTTGTACCGTAGCCAATATCTCTGTGTCTGATGAAGGTCTGATATGATCATCTTCGGTGTCCCAAACAACTTCATTCTTTTGTGTACCATCAGTATCTGAATCATAGCTAGGAATGCTGCTTTCAACCTGTTGTTCTGAAGATGAATCACTTCCCGTGAAAACCAAACTATCATCTGATGCATCATCCTCATTGACTGTTTCCTCTGCTGTTTGAACATCGTTCTCTGTCTCTTTTCAATCACCTCTGTTTCCATTAACTGCTTCTCTCTTTCAATTAGCTCTCTTTCTTTAAACTGCATATCTTTTTCAATCTGCTCTCTTTCCCGTTTCAGCTTCTCAATTTCATTTAACTCAGTTTCCTCATCATCAAGTATCTTTTCGAGTTCCCCCATGTCATTTATGCATTGAGTTCTGAATGTCGAATAGCTTACCCTAAATTTTTGGTAAAATGCATCAATAAACTCAGACTGGTTCATTATCCAAGGGTTAAAGATACTCTGAAATTGAGTTTGGATCACTAGAAGAGCTTCCTTGCAATTACGTGTATGAAGTTCTTCTTCATTAAGTAGCTTTTCAAGTTGATTCAGGTTTTGATTGAGTTTTTCTTTGAAATAATGAAATCGGTCTCTGACGTAGTGTTCAAATGCTTGTTCGAACCTTGACTCATATCCAAATATGTTTATAACCTTCGCAACCTGTGACTTGAACACTTTAAACTTTTTCTTAAAATCTCTCTCCTTCATTTGCATTTCTGTTTCCATTAGGTTCTGATGTGTGATAAAGTTGATCTTGGATCATTCCAACGAGATAGGAGTAGTGTTTAGTGTAAGTTTATGCAAGTTTTTATGATGAAAAATTTGATCTAAAACCTTAAAACCTCAATAACTTCTTCCCGGAGCGTTTTTAGGCCTCGAAACTTCACCTAAATCGATAAATCTATTTAGCATGTCGTTCTCCTCTGTCTCACGGTCGTTTTGACAGCTGATTCATCGAAAACGGAGTTACGGTTCAAAAGTCATGACCGTTTGAAGTTTGGTTGTCAAAAGTCAAAAACTTACGCGTAAACTCCTGAACTTATGCGTAAACAGTGAATCTTACGCGTAAACTCTGAATCTTACGCGTAACTTGGATCTTATGCGTAAGTTAAAAGTTATGCGTAAAGAATAAGGTTAAGCGTAAACACATAAGATCCAAGTTACGCGTAACTTGGATCTTATTCTTTAACACATAAGGACCTTAGATCTATCAACTTTAACACAAATATAAGCACTAGAAGAAGGAAAGATGGTGACTTGGTAATATATGTGTGGCGTTAAGATAGATAAAGAGAGTATAAAGATGAAGAGAACTTTTATTCATAAAACACACACAATACACACACAAGCCCACCTTATAAATGAGAGGTAAGGTGTCTTATATAGTTCCATACATAGGCTTTGATGGGCTTGGGCTTGGACTTGGTTACATGGTTGGATAATTAGGCTTATGAAACATAGCACATAACATATTAGCTTGCCAAGTCCAAGACCCAATGACTAAACTATTACTAATTTTAACAACCGACACAAAGTTACAATATGAGAATGACCATCACTTCTATATATATATTTTTAATGCTAACATGTATACATAAGAGTTTACTAAGTTTAAGAGTTAGAAACTTAAATTCCTAATATAGGAAACACATTTATACAATATATCCTCTACATCTAATCGTGTATACATATGATTTGTGAAAAAAAAAAATAAATAAAAAAAAAATAAAATAAAAAATATATACTTAATACTTTCCAAAACATTAGCCTATTCTTGTCTATATAAACACCATAATTCTCATTTTCATTTTCAACTTGTGGTAATTGTGGTACATCATAGTTAAGTAGAAGTAGGTGAAAATGAATAATAAAATAATTGTGGTAATTTTGATGATGATCTTAATGTTATCACATTATATAAACCAAATCATTGCCATATTTTTCCTCACTTAGTTCCTTTCAACATGATTTTTTATTTTAAACATTTTGGTTTAGATGGTCTTTTCTTAATTGCTCTATGATATTAGCTTCAATAATCTTTGCTTATTTTTATCATGGGAGTTCTTGCAAACCCCATTATATGTGTAAGTTCCATTCAACTTGTATCGACATGTGTCCTGATTGCACCTTTGATCGTGCTGCAAATAGATCTATGAACTTGTTCGTGGGAGCACCATCTACAAATGCAGAAATTTGAGCAGTAGTGTCTGCACCAAGGCTAAGGTGAGAAGCCATTTCATTCAATTAACTGTGACACAATTGTTAGTAACTCTAACGGCTTCTAGAAATTTAGTAAGACAAAACCAATATTTTTCTCCGTTGGTACTATTGCAAGTTTTACAATGAATCATGAGATGTATAAGTGCGCTGATGTATACGGGTAATACATAAAAAAAAAAAAAAAAAAAAAAAAAAAAAAAAAAAAAAACCAACAACTTTCAATTTAGTTTTTTGTAGTAACTAAAACATTTTCGCTATATCTTATTTGCAGGTGGGATCAAAGTGCAGAAAGGTGTAAGACGGCAACGAGTACTCGTGTAGTCATGGATCATTATGAATCCAATACATCAACTCATACATTTGATAGCATATACCCCAGTTGTAAAATCATCATAAAATATGAAATTAGTTTTCTATTTGTTCAAACATTCCTTCTTAATTACTTATGATTTTACAGTGTACTACAACATATAGGAGTTCTAGGATTGAAATTAATTAGTTTGTATATATAGATCAGACTTGAGACAGTAAAAAGGCTCACACATTTGCTTATACAACCGGGCTAACCAGAAGAATACATTTTTCTTTTAATTAAATTGGTAAAACTTTTGTTAAAGGGATCGACCTTGCAAATGCTGATAGAAACGAGAATAGGAATTACTATAACTTGTTACTATATATACAAACAAGTTTATCAAATATCCAATTGAACAAAAACAAACTTAAATTACCGTACAACAAATTGCGTACAAAAATGCAAATAGGGACTTATGTTCAAAAAAGGGAATTATGTACAAAAACTTACTTAAAAAAAAAAGGAAATGCATATACATATACAAATATAAAGAGATGAACAAAAATTAACCAATCATGTCAAAAAAACAAGCAAAAGAACGTGTTATATACACGGATACTAGTCTATAAAGAAAGCGTATTAAATAATCATGCAACTATAAAAGCTTGTCACTATAAATTTCTATTACTATGCACAGGTACTCGTTTAGTATGCTAAAATATGCTCTTTTCTGTACGTATGACAAATGATGATCCGTTAGGCGTGCTAGCAGAAGGATTTGATTTAAAAACTCATGGTCAACGCTTTCAATATGTATGTAATATGTATAGATCACTAACACATGAGATCCTCTTCAAAAAATAATTAAGACACGAATACACAAAGCACCTTTAATTTTCTCTAGATTTTAATACTTATAAGAAAAAGAAGCATTGTGTACACCACTTTAATTCTCATAATTTTCAGATTTACAAGACAAGAAGCATAATATACACCACTTTAATACACATATTAAAAAAACAAACATCACATTAATGTTATTTAATGTAATCAATTAATTAACTAAACAATAAATATAATTAATTAATACAGTTATTAAAACACCCTTTATATGAGAAATACACATTATCAAGCATATTATAGAAACAAATTAAACACAATTCCTGCATTAAATGTCACTAATAAAAATAATAAACCAATGGGCTTTTAGTCCAATGGTAAGAGCTTCCAACCTTGTGTCAATAGACCACGGTTCGAATCTCTCAATTGACCTAAAAGCTTTCAATTGGTACCATCTCCATTGCAAATGCTCAGATTGACTCGTCAACAAGAAGCTCCCTCCTGATGTGAATAAAACACATTATACAAATATTCAAGCCTGAACAGGCAACGGGCCAAATAGGCTCGAGCACAGGCTACACAAAATTCTTATTATCTTTTGGAGACTAATAAAAATAATAAAACACATTATACAAATATTCAAGCCTGAACAGACAACGGGCCAAATAGGCTCGAGCACAGGCTACACAAAATTCTTGAAAATTTTATTTTAAAATACCCGCCAACGCAGCACGCGTGTACCTGATAGTTAATTTTAATATATATATAGACAAGTCACACTATTTTTCATACTTTACAACATTATGGGGACTATTGTTTTGTATCCGGCACCAACCATGGGTCATCTCATTTCGACGGTCGAGCTCGGAAAGTTCATCCTTAGGGGGTTGGCAACACATGCGGGGAGGTGCGGGGAGGGGTGGTTCCCGTGCGGGAACACTGCCGCCGACCTAATTTTACCGCACGGGGAGGCCATTTGCGGGGAAGATTACGGCACGAAGGAGAAGAAAAATCGAACGTTGGAGACTTTAATTTAGTGAGTGAAGGAAAAAGTGAGAGAATGATGTGGCCTAAGGGGACTGGTTGTAAGTGAGTGAAGGGATTTGGGGTAAGGGGTGTGTTGCAAACCCCCTTAAACACCATCCTTTAAAACTGGCTCGATTGTTTCGTATGTCCACAGTATCAACGAAACCATCCCAGCCATAAAGTTCCACCATCTTCCGCATATTCCTCTTGACATCGAAAGTTATCCTTCCGGGGTCGGGAGACATCGTCTTTGATCTTATCATCAGTCATAGCATCAACAATGTCACGGACGCTCTTCCAGTCATTGCTCCTACTGCCTTAGTTATCGATCTTTATTGCGCATCTACGAAGGTTGCAGCTAAAAACCTTAATATCCCAGTTTATTACTTCGTTACTTCTGGTGCATGTGCTGTTGCAGGAATTCTTCACTTTCCTACGCTTGATAGAGATGACCCGCGAAGTTTTAAAATTATGAATAAACGTGTTTGGTTCGCTAGAACTTAAACCAATTAAAGCAATTACTGACGGGGTGTGTGTCCAAGACGGACACACCCCACCACTCTATTGTGTTGGGCCGCTGCTTGCGGACGGTTCTGATGACACCCACGAGTGCATGTTGGAATTGGCTTGATTCACAACCGGTGCAGAGTGTGGTCTACTTGGGTTTTGGAAGTGATCAGTGTGTGTTTTCGGATGATCAATTAAAAGAGATTGCAAAGGGGCTCGAAATGAGTGGGCAGAGGTTTTTGCGGGTAATCTGGAGCCAGCCAACGATTGAAAAAGAAGAATTGTTTGATCCACCTCCAGTGCTCGATTTAAATATGTTGCTCCCGGATGGATTCTTGGAACGGACCAGGAATAGGGGGCTTGTGGTAAATAAATAGGCCCCAAAAGTTGCTGTATTGAACCACAAGTAAGTTGGTGGGTTTGTGTCACGTTGTGGGTGGAACTCCATGTTGGAAGCTACGCATGCCAGTGTCCCAATGGTCGTATGGCCAATGTATGCAGAACAAAAGATGAATAGGAACGTGATGTTGAGGAAATGAAATAGACTTTACCAATGGATGACATAGAGGGTGGGAAAGTGGCAGCGGCAGAGATTGAGAAGCAAGGAAGGAGGATGTCGCAAGGGTGATGAGTGAGGGTGGGTCATCGCATATGGCACTAGCTATGTTGGTCGAGTGTTGGGATGCAATGAGGCGTCTATAGTCCTCATGACACGCATTCGATGTACTTGGGGTTGTATTTGCACACTAATTATATGATTATTATGTTCTTAAAACATAAATAATTTCATCTAAATGATCTAGACGATGTAATGAAATAATATGTAAAAGACACTCGATGCGACATGCTAGTATACCAAAACCATCTGTCTTGTACATATAAGGAAATACAGAAAAGTACGAACTAAAAACAGTATAATAGATATGGAAAGTAAACGCCTACGGGCGATAAGAAACAGGGCAACACTACCCTCTAACCCCAACAAAGATTCAACCGACAAGATAACTCCAAATAAAAAGCTTTCTAACCAAACCCACCCACAAGCAGACTAGTAAGCCACCTTCTGTCCACAGCAGCAAAGTCTTTTTAGTCCTAAACAACAACTCCATTTGAACCTCTGTGAAGGTTTCAGTTCCATTTCCCATGGTGAAACTTTGTCAGGGAGTATTGTCGATGGCTTATCCCATTGAACCTGAAATTGTTTGAGACACGGTTACACACCAAGTCAAATACTTGAATCTTGGTGGATTATCTCCTATAATAGCAACATGCAAGCTCAGGGGAGGAAAAAAAAGATCAATTTGAAATTATGGATAACTTATCAACTAAAATTGCTAAAATACAAGTTACAATGAAAACAAGCCATTTGACTGTATATCTAATCATTCATTGGAACACATGGAGCACTAGGGGTAGGTACTTGAAAGCACCATACCGCGCCAAGCCCCAATCATCAGAGCCACTCTGGAACAGCCGTGAAAAAATGTCAGGAAATAATATATTTGGTTTTTATTTTTCTAAACAGCAACTATCTCACATATCCTAAGCACAACTTGAACCCGCAACCATTTAGTTTTGGAGCTTCTCACACAACATGGGGTACCATTGGGACACAAGCCCTTTGGTTCACGATTTAATAAATTAGGTAATATGTATTTATATATAGTGCCTAAAACATAAGTGGGCTGATATTAGGCCCAGGAACGAGGTAGGAGTGAAGTTAGTGACAGGTTACGATACGGATACTGGTGTGATAGACTGTGGACGCTCTAACAAGCTATGTGACCTCAAGAAAAAATGTGAATGCCTCTAGTTTAATTCCTGTCAGAGGTTCTTGCATGTACAGTTCTTCAGGAACGTAAAACAGGTACGGAGATGAATCTACAAACTATGAAGTTAAAAAACAGGGCTAAAATGGGAGGCAGCAAGGTAAAGTAAAAGAAGAATGAGGCTAGCTTAAGCATGTACTAATTATCATAATAGATTCATGAATTACGTAGAATATTCTAGGAATAACTCTAGCCCAAAGTGAGCTATAGAGGGAAGGAATCACCTTTACAGATTTCCATTCGGACTCTGGCCACATTGAAGATGCATCATCTCCAACAGCAACAATCTTCCCACGAAACCTGCATCAACAAGTTACGTAACCTATATATGACATTTCTTACGCACAACTTTATTAATAATGTGACATCAACAGTAGGTACCTTTCTTCAGGAACCTTTTTACTCTCAAATCCCATCGTGAACTTCATTCCTACACAAGGTCTGGGATTTTGGGCTTTGAGGTATCTATTGACACTGATGATGAACGCAGATTGGGTTGCCCTGTTTAAAAAGTATGCCAGATTCAGTGATGTAAAAAAAACGCGATTGTGATCTCACTCTTCCCCCGGGTTAAGAACCCAATTATTAAGCTCGTGCAAATTTAAAAATAAAAAGAATAAGAGCTTGACATGTAAATATCAGTTTTTGACTATTATTAAAGCCGCATTAACAAATTAGATAAGGCTAATGAATACCTTGGTCTGTAGATAACATTGAAAGGAGATTTTGCAGTGACAGCATGGTGTGTTGTGGCAAGAACGGAAAGATAAGTATGCTCCCTTAATCCACCAGGTGCACATGCATCACAGGCAGTAGTAGTCTTGCAAAAGGAACAGACATTGCAACAAGGAGGCTCCGGCACAGGAAGATCAGGGATCACTACACTTTGCTGATTAATAAAAGAATATAAACATAAGAGACCAAAGACTGGGGAGGGTGTATTATTTAAAGGTCAAATATGTTTTCTATGAATTAAAATATCTCAACGTGCTCACATCTTGATGGGGCACTAAATTAATGTGAGCATAAACTTGACCATTTTCAACCTGAAAAAATATATCCAGATTCATTAGTCAGTCTTAACAGGTAAGAGTATGTAAGATATACAGTTACAAACAATGATAACTAAAGATATCTTCAATATAGACAAGACGTGAAACTTACCCACAGTCGAACATTTGACACCTTGCAAAGGATTTTTGGTGGTAATAAAATAGCTGGGACTTGCTGGTTGGAGGCCTCTATCTATAAGAAAAAAGAAAATTCAGTGTCATTTCAGATTCTATTAAACGCATAATCAGGGCATAGCAAGAATATTATATTAACTGATACTATTAGACTAGCAATTACCATTGGGAGGGGAAACACTTTTTCATTTCTGTAAAAAATTTATTTCAGAAAGCAACACATAAGCTAAATAACAAACCTGCTCTAAGTGACCCTGCGGGAAGTAGAAAACGTTTTCCCCTTCACGGGGGACATACACATGAGGGCCGCCACATTCATGCAAGAATTGTTTATATGGTGCTTTAATTGAGAATTCTGAAAAACATAAAATCTTATAATCAACATAGGTGAAAACATGGAGAACAAAAATGAAACTAACAACTAATATTATTCAATTTATTGACACCGGGAATCAAACTAAAACACCATTCAAACAGGTTTTCTAAATTATCAACTAGCCTATGTAGATAAACTCCAGTTTCCATACAAACCTAGAGATGGAAAACTAGGCCATATTTTCTTCAGGTAAACAGGCCCTAAGCATACTGAACTGCACTAGAAGTCTAGAAGGATGTATTTAAAATCGGTAGCATTTATAACTAATGAAAATTGTCAAAATAAAGGTAGCAGATGATACCAAAAGTATCCACTACTTTCTCACTCCTAAAGAGGATTTAGATATCCAGCTTAGACTACTCACTATGGTTACCAACCCACCACTTCCACATCAGCGCTACATCACCATTAAAGACACCACCTTTTACTCTCTATGGTCACCACCAAACCATAAATATAAAAATACACCACTTTATAAAAACATACCCCACACACAATCACAAAGGGCCCATAATTTTGGACCTGGTTGTGTTTTTTCTTGGTTTTTGCTCTGTAGTGTTCGCCACCAAATACGTGCCAAAAACCCCACCACCGCGTGTGGTGGTGGGTGCCTAATATGGTGTTCCGCGCGCCAAGGGTGAGGTGGTGGAGGTGCACCGCCCACCATAAAAACCAGTCTTATAACAAGAAAATAATTTGGGTCAAAACTAAATAATTTTGAAAAGAATAAAAAAAACATGTCCTTTTTATTTGCCAAAAATATAACTTTCACTCCTTTAACTGTCAAAAATTAAACATCCACTGTTGGTAATATAATGAGCTTATGTTATGTTTTAATGAGCTAGAAATGGAAAATTGGGTATTTTATGTTTTGCCTTCCTTGGCGAATTTGGTATTTATGTTACTGACTGAATGCACATTCGGATTTCCCAAGACACCTATAGATAGTAAACAAAATCAAATTCATACACAGATCATTGTCTACTTAATGTAACAAAGTATTATTCAATGACATCCAACAAAAATAAATTCTTGATCAAAATATGATTGGGAATACATCACCATACAGGCATGCAGTGAACATAAAACCGCCAGTACTATTAATAAATACCTGATTGGTACTCTTCACGGTAGTGCTCGTTTTTTGAGCCCCGGATGACGTTGACAATTGCTCCAAGTAAGAGCAAAAAACACCCATGAGGGTAGTTATCGGCAGATATTTGACCCATGAGGTTAGAAGTTGAGATACTGAGTAGCTGTAATGAACAAAACACAACAAATGACCAGAATAGTAATCAGTATGCAATCAACAGAACTTCAGAGCACTACCAATAGGATAGTAACAAAATGGGATGGCATATAAGCCAATAGCAGTATGCTTGAATAGTTCAGTCCTTCTGTTACAATTCGCATTCTGGCCTTAAAGTTAGCAAAAGAAAACCGGTTTTTACGGTAGCATCAAAATTATCGAAAAGCATGAGTCACGCAATGAAGCTTATGCTCCAAATCTCTTTATTACAATTTTCCTTCCATTCCGGCTAAAAGTCTCCACAAATGGAAAATGACATTTTTAGCGCTTGAATATTATTCAAATCAAAATTGAACACAGTAAAATCTATACGACAAATAACTCATTTAATAACTTTTTGTTTGGGCATATACACAGACTTCAAAGTGTAACGAATTGTGAATTTGAGCGAATAAATGAACTGGGGAAAATTATATATGACTGTTCACACTTCACACTAATTAGACCTTCAAGTTCGGTCCTCGGTCCAGTCCAGTTCGGTTCGGAAGTACGCACAACCGGCCATTATGATTTGTTGGACCCGACTGGACAGACGAACCAGAGCGAACACATTTCGGTCAGGTGTTTTGGCGAACTTGGTTTTCGGTCCGGTACGGTTTTTGGACCGTGATCAGCCCTACCATGTTTTTCTTGACCATTAAGGAAAAGGGGAAAATGTTATCTTCTCATAGTTCCTTCTTTTTACCCCATTTCCTAAACAAATTAGCAACAAACATATAACACGTCATATATTCGAGTGTAACTTATGCAACGCTAGACAAGTTAACTGGTCAAGCCAATACCGAGTTAACAGGTCGGGAAAATAATAACCGTTTTAGTCCACAAAAAGTACATATAGTGACTAAACAACAACAACAACAACAAACCCAATCCCGCCGGGGCAGGGTATGGGGGAGGTAAAATGTAGACAGATCCTACCCCTACCCCAGGATAAACCCGGGAGTAAAGAGACTGCTTCCAACGAGACCTCCGGCAAGTGCAGACGGTTCCAAAAAAAAGTTTAGTTACTAAAACAGTGTCAAAAATAAATTTCTAATATATGACACTATCTTTTGGGTAAAAGGTTTTTACACCCGGTGAAGAGATTACTTCAAAAAATGTTTAATATATGACAATAACCCACTATTCGCTAAATACTAAAGAATCTCGTTAAAGAATTATCATAAAAGCATGCCTGACGCACACGATTGGTTTTGTACATGGAATCCCCTTATTATAGTACCTTCCATTTAGGCCAAAACTCTCCGCAAATAGAAAATTTGACAAGTTCCTTTGCATTTCACACAAATTCAATTGGTTGAAAATTATCCAAAAGAAACTTAAAACATAAGTATTTAATTTACGTTATCAAATTACAATGTATTTTTGTAAAGTAACTTCACCTAACCAACTAAGTACTACATAGTCTGCATGAGAAACACCACAGAATGTAAACTTACCCATTTGCATATGAAACCGAATTTCATAAACACCAAAAGATTTGAAACAAGAACGAAAAAGCAAACAATGAAGGAACATTTATAAAAGATTATAATATGCAAATTTAAGTAAACATAACTTCAACGGCATTCAAATTAAAAGATAAACGACAAACAAAAAATAAGAATAAATTATGGGCATATAAACAACTTACAACAAATGCACCTAGGATGAAGCAGATGTGACTGGAAATCGAAAGAAACAAAGATTATCAGCAAGAATCAGTTATCATATCAAGAGTTAACACAAGGAGGTAATTTATAGCAACTGATTAAAATTCAATATAAAATAGCAAGGGTGAAGAGGGGAACATTACAGATGATCGTTATTGAAGAAAATAGCCAGGTTGAAGCAAACATGACCCTGCAAAAGCGGTATTTATAAAGAATCAATAAATGATTCCATTAATGTTTTTAAGAAGTAGTTGCGAAAAAACAAATACACATAATATTACATTAACTCGAATGAATTTTCTATGTAATCTCGAATAAAACTTTCTTTCACTTTAAAAAGAAATTGTGAAATCTTGAAAATTACAAATTTTATTTTTCTATGTAATCTCGAATAAAACTTTCTTTCACTTTATACCGAAATTGTGAAATCTTGAAATTTACAAATTTTTACACTACATATGCTACAAATATCTCATGATTGTACCGGACGGAACTTGAACCCACAACCACTCTGTTGGGGAGCATTTCACACCACATGTACACCGCTAGGCTACAAGCCCTTTAGGTTAAAATTTACAATTAATTTTACTAATGACGTATACTTTTATTATTTATTAGAAATAAAAATAGATTTACAACAGGGATATATATATATATATATATATATATATATATATATATATATATATATATATATATATATATATTGTCGTGAACATATATCTAATGTTGTACCTTTTCCCTGTAATTGGCCTCCCTTCATAAAGCATTTACATGGATCTGCTCCTTCAATGAATGGTGCCCCTGGTACAAAGTATTATGATACCAAGTTGAATTCCCTGTAATCTGATGCAGAACTATACAAATAAAAAATGGAAATGAATTAGAAAGTTGTACTAGTAAGAAGTAGAGATACGTCATAACTGATAACAGCTAGCTAAAGTGAAGTGAATCAAGTAACTTAACTGAGAAAACACAACAGATATCTGTTCACCAACAAAGATCAGCAATGGCGAAACATCAACAAGTTGCATAAGTGAAAGAACAATGTACACAACCAATAAAATTTAGTTAACTTGTTTTAACTAAATGAGTATTTCTTTATAAACTAATATATACTATTCTATGCTCCAAACGTTTAAGATCACTACAATTGCTAAGCAAGTTTAGTCTTTTTCCCAAGATGGGTAAGCTTGGTTTATGCTAATATATGGCTTAATTCCCTCCCTATTTTACGCCATTATGTATGCATGAATGATGACTCTTACAAGGAAATAGATAAAGTACAGACGTAATGGCAACTTAAACTATACAATAAAAACTAAACTCGTAAAAGAAAACAAATGTGTTTGTAGAACGTCTTGTAGTCCTAAAGTGTTCAAGCAAAAGCAGAACAATAAGATGGATATACAATTCGAGACCAAGTTTCCCTTCAATTGGATTATATGCATCTCTCGATATATGCTCTTCACATATAACATTTTTTGTGAAGTCAACTACTTTACCGGTGTCTGGATGCAACAGAGAACATCCTCTTAAACCACTCATCAAAAAAACGTATGTATGTGGAAGGCAATGCTGAACTTATGCTCCAGACTAACATGGCGGCCCACTCAACAAAGTGTCCACCATACCTGGAAACGTGACTATATTCGCAACCACCCCCCCCCCCCCCCCCCCCCCTCTCTCTCTCTCTCTCCAAAACAAAACCAACTGAACTACGCGCGCCATGGTTAAGCACACCTACATAAGAACCTAGGACCTAACATATACTGTAAATCCAATATAATCATGGAAATATCATTTATTATTATCGTTTCTTAACAGGAATTTATACGTCAATTTCAATTTCTGCTCAATGCAAACAACACTGATGAGACCATCAAATTCATGTATTAAAATGTAAACAAGATACTTTAACAGGGCTAGTTAGTTACCTTGATCAGCAATCAAATTCATGTCGAATAAGGGATTTGATGAATGATTTGGAGACCTAATTTGGGATATGAGAAATGCGTTGAAATATATAATTTGCTACAATAGGTAATTGCATTACGAAGATTTCACAGGAAACCTAACTTGGGATATGAGAAATGCGTTTCTTTCTTTCTTTCAAATATTTAGGTGGCGTTTGTTTTTAAAAGAAGTAACTGTTTGTTGTTTTCTAGTTCAAAGAGGCGTTTATATACATGCCGTACCCGACAAGATGTGGAGAGCATCCCTTAGAAAGCTTGTAAAAATCGCTGGTCACTAGCCGGCCGGGTATCGCCTTGCGATTCATCGGTTAGGCGGCAATTAATCATATATTAACTTGATTGGATATTTTTGTATAAAATTGAATGTTTTTGAAATTATATACAAGGCTAATGACACGATAATGTATCAGAGTTGTCATGATCTTTTTTTATATGTATCGAACAAATTTTTTTGCTATTTCATTTACTAAACTTTATTTTTTAATATTCTTGTGTACATTACAACCATTTGCCTCTCTAGGGTTAATAAAATGAGGAGCAAAATGGTCATAAAATAAACAAAAAATATCAAAAAATCAAGTTTAGTATATGCAATAGCAAAAAAAATTGTTCGATACATATAGAAGAAAATCATGACAACTATGATACATTTAGAGGCGTTTGAATGGTTGTATCGACTATTTTTTTTTTTTTTTAAAATGGGAGATATATTGAAATAAAAACTTCGATTTTAATTTTTGAAAAAAATTGACCCACGCTAACCGATTTAACCGATTATTGTCCGATTTGACCAATATATTTATCCGATTAATCAGTACGTTGACCGATTTTTTACCAATCTAATTAATAATACCGATTATTCTAAATCCGGACGGTTAATCCTCGCCTAGCGCCAATTAATCGGCCGCTCAGTCTCTTAGTACCTCTTAATATTTTTCAACTTTTTTTCTTTTTTCTTTTTTTTACTCTTTGACGGTTTTTTTTTTTTTTTTTTTTTTTTTTTTTTTTTTTTTTTATTTGTCATTTTGTATTATACTATAACGGTACCCGCGCAATGCGGTGGTGGGTACCCTTTAACTAAATTTTGTGGGAAGCAAATGTTTTTCACGATTCATCGATGAAAACTGCACCATGTCCATATGAACAGATGAATATCACTTCTGCTTCTGCTGCAGTTACAACACTTGCCACCAACAATTAGGACTATTCTATAATTAACAAGTTTAAAGTCTGAATTTTAAGCTTTTCTAATTATGGAATAGTTCCAAATGCATTATGATGTAATATAGATATTTGACTTTTCTTTCGGTATTAATAACACGTTTAAAGAGAATTATTATTATTATTATTATTATTATTATTATTATTATTATTATTATTATTTTGCTAAACAAAAAAGGTTAAAAGATGATAATATGATCATGACGGAAATGCTCAAACATAAGAGTCTTTTAAAAAGATAATAATATTTATTACTAACACAATGTTTTAAAACAAAGAAAGAAAATTAATAAGGTTATTTGGACGTGACGTAGGCCAATTAGGTCAGGTAGAGAAGAATGTGAATTTAATGATCTTCAACATGAAATTTCAAGTATTATTCTTTCTTCGAATCAAGATTCTTGGCGTTGATCACTTGATCCATTAGGTGAGTTTTCCGTTTCTGCTTTACGAGCAATTATTGATTCCAAGTTGTTGAGGAAATAGATACAAAACTTCGTTCGAACTATTATTCCTGATAAAATAAATATTTTGGCATGGAGGATTCGAAATTATAGGCTACCAACGAGTGCCAGTATTGACAAAAGAAGAATCGACATTCACTTTGTTTTATGAGGAAAAAATTGAAGATGAAGATCACCGTTTTACACTTTGTACCTTTTCTTAGAATAGTTATGATTTGATTCGTAAATGATGGAGGTTGGATGTTGATAAGGAGAAATTTGTTACGCTTTTAGGGGGTCATTTAAGCCCTAAATCGCATTTTTATGATCAAATACTGCCTTAAATCGTTTTTTTTTCTTTTTTTCTTTTTTTTTTTTTTTTTTGTCATTTTAAGTACTTGGGACATGAATTCTGAAAATGGGGCATTTTGGACGTTTTTATTCTCAAGTATGAAGAAAACAAGAAAGCCAAGAAAAGTCAGGAAATCACACCTGACGGCGTCAGGCTTTACATGCTGACGTCGTCACCTTATACTGGAATGAAGGTGGATTATTGCAAGAGACGCCCTAGGAACCAACGTCAGGTTAACACCTGACGGCATCAGGTGTTACAGAACCAAGGCCGCCCCTCTTTAGCCCTACAAGAGACGGCCCAGAACTCCTATAACGGGACGGCGTCAGAAGTGGATCTAGGTGATCCGAGAACCCTAAACACGGGGATCTGACGACGTCAGAGGCCAAAACCTGACGCCGTCAGAGTTGTATGTACATATATATTTTTCGATTTTTCATTCATTAAGGGTGTGACTTTTGGGAGATAAAACCCTAGACGAATTTTACTGTAACTTTAGGGTTTTCAAACCCTCTTTCCCTTCATGTTCAATTGAAGATAAGTTTTCTTTTTAATCATTCAATATGTTTATGTGTTGTTTGATTAATTGTTTATCTTGTCTTTTCATTAACATGTTAGTGTAATTCTCTTTGTGTTTACTTAGATCTAATGAAACCTAGTTGTTGATTATTGGTTGTTGGTCTGTTATTAGTTGATTTGGTTGATTGATTTTCGCGTTAGGCTTAAGAAAACTGGCCATACTACTATATGGTAATAGGCTTGAACGTCTTAAGAAACGTAATCAGATGTGTACTATGATGTTATTGGTTGTATTTAATGCATAAGTAACTGTTTACGAGGCCTGGATAGGAAGAGATAGAAGCTTATAGATTGGGGAAGGACGTACACAACCCCATGACTGGTATTAAGGAATACAACCCTTCATCCAAACAACTATAACAAATCAATTAACCTGTAAAAGATAACTAGATAGTAGTGAAGTCTAAGTAAATACAGTTTTCCCATTATAAGAGTGCACCAATTTACTTTTCTGTTATTTTATTTGTTTTGCATTTGTAGTAATTTTAGGTTAGTTGACTAGCAACTAATTCCATCCACTCTTTCAAAACCGAGATTTTTACTTGTTTTCCTAAAAAATTATAAAAATACAAAGAGAATCATCCCTCACCTCTAGACCTAATTTAAGTAGTTTTTAATCCTAACGATACTATTCCCCTAGAGAACGATCAATCCCCCGGTACTTGTCACTCACTGTACTACATTGGTCTGGTACACTGCCTGGTGGGGATTGCAAGCTTCTCAAGATCCCTTGAGAAGTAAAACCTTTTGCAAGGTTGCAAAACAACGCATTAAGTTTTTAGTGCCGCTGACCGGGGAATAGTTATTGTTTAGGTTAAATTTTATTTTTATTAGGTATACTCATTAGATTCCTTTCTAGTGAGATTTTTATTTTCTTTTTATTAGGATTTCTTTAGTCTATATTTTTCTTCGTTTCTTTGTTCATGACCATTACCATCCGCCATCATGGAAGGTGGTAATATCTTTGATCCAGCCAACCCGCCACAACAAACCCACCAAAACCCACCCGAACCACCTAGAGCCCGCAATTTAGGAGAATACTCCCGACCTAGCCACCAAGGCTATCGGAACACCATTGAGCTCACCCAAGGAGTCAATGTCTCCCTTGTGATCCGACACCATCCGGTTGGTACAAAGCGGATGTGCATTCCATGGACTTCGTTCCAAAGATCCAAACCAACATCTCAAGGATTTCCTTAAAATTGTAGATTCCATAGACCTTATGTTGCCACTCGAGAGACGACCGAATTGCGTCTCTTTCAATTCTCTCTACATGACCAAGCTAGTCAATGGCTTGAGCGTTTGCCCGCGGGTTCCATCACCTCTTGGGATGATCTCACCTCTCGTTTCCTTGCCCAATTTTTCCCACAGGGAAGAAACACCAATTTGAGGAATGATATCTTAATGTTCCAACAACGTCAAGGTGAAACCCCTTATGAAGCTTGGACTCATTTCAAGGATTTACTCCAAAAAGTCCCCCATCACGGCCTCGATCTTTGGTTTCAAATCCAAACCTTTTATGACGGTATTAATCATCAAACTAAAAAAGCCATAGATTACGCCGCCAATGGGAGACTAAGCAAACTCAGTGTCGATAAGTGCTGGGAAGTCATTGACGACTTGGCTTGATACGAAGAAGAAGAATGGGAAGATCTGATGTTCTTGGAGGAAGGGAGTTTAGATTACATGAATGCAACACAAGAACAGCTATTTGAGAACATCATGGGAAAAGTTGAAGAACTGATGAGGGCCGAGATGCCTGTGGCTAATGTTGAAATAAATCCCCATGGGCCTGTGAATGCAATTAGTAAGCATACGCTTCCTAAATTTTCACGACAAGAGGAGTTCGAAGGGATAATGCTGACTTTTGTAACCAACAAAGAAAGAAGATCCAGCAATTAGAAACCCGCATGGAAAATGTCCGAAATGTTTTCATGGATTTGGCTAGTAAGTTTATATCAAGGATTAAGAAGGGGATTAGGGAAGAGGTTGTACCCAATAAGATTGAAAAGATCTTCGAACTCTCAATCCCTCGTGAAACAAACAACGAGGAGAGTAATAAACTACACTTCCCCGAAGATTCATTTCCGAATTATTCCCATGGGCCTCCTTTCGAGAATAAGGGTTCTCAAGTTCATAGCATCATCGTCGGAAGCTTGCGAGTCACACTTCCCAACTTCCACGAACTTAGGAGATGATCTTTTGGCTTCAAACCTTTAGTGCAAAAATCTCTACCCAAGCACCCTCTCACTCCAGAAAACCTTTGGAAAGAATCTTACGGTTCACTAATTACTTACCACGTTAAAAAAAAGAAGGTGAATGGATAATTGACCGACACCTCAAGAAAACAAACCACACCAAACGATAGCAATAAAACGTTTGACCCTGGTAGAATTTGTATAACTAAATTGACTTATACCATCATTGGTATAGACTATTCTCAAAAGTACAAGGACCTATTTGAAATTTTGAACAAATCACCAAAACGTGGGTGTCTGACGGCGTTAGGATTGAAACCTGACGGCGTCAGCCCATTTTCACAGCAAAAATAAACAAAAAACCATCACTTTCATCATAAACCCCACATATCATCCACCCCACACCACCCCACCGAATCTTCCAAGTCTAAATCGTGCCATTTGATTGTCGATCTCCACGTGGTAAGTGATTTCTACTCATCCTTGTTGATTCAGTTATTCATTTAATCCATCGATTTAGGAATCCCCTAAAATTTGAAACACTAGGATTAGTTTGAGATTAAAACTCATTAATGCCATGTAATTGATGTTATTTAAATAATGATTGAGGTATTAGTTAGTAAAATATTCGATTGGGTTTAGTGTTATGACGAGAAATCATGGATTTAACCAAAACCCCTTGGCTTTTTGGCCATCTTGCTATAAAAAGGGGCATTTGGGTTAAGGATCTATAAGTTTGAAACTAAATTTTTCCCTCGTAATGTCGGATTCAAAATTCCCAGACCCTGACGGCGTTAGCCGGCAAGGCCTAACGGCGTCAGGACTATCTGATGGCCAAATTACTCTCTCTCCTAATCAATCTCGCGCTTTTTTGTTTTGTTCCAGGAAATGAGTAAACGATCTAGGGGTCACAGAGTTGGGTCATCAAGACAAAAACAAGAAAACAATGGTGATACGGTCTTGAGTTGGGGGATCTTTGATGGCAAGGACGCCACCTTCAAGTACAACCAACTTCGCAACCATGAGATCGACCATGGTGCCATCATTGATTATGACTTTCTAACCAATAACCAGCTCGAAGATGCATTCTTAGATAGCTTCCAGACCAATGAATTCACAGGCCCACAATGGGCAAGGTTGTTTAGGTTACAGGAGACTGTGTATGATGAATTGGTACGTGAGTTTATGGCCACTTTCTACTTTGATATCGGGACTGGTAGGAGTAATGTTGGAGCCACCTCAATCTTCTTTAGGTTGGAGGGTGAGGACAAGTCTTGTTCTGTGTTGGAGTTGGGGTGGAGGTTAAGGCTTTATGCCTAGTATGAGGACACTCAGGGCCCGTTCATGGCTAGGATGAGGGTTGGTGTGATTGTTAGGAATGATATGAGAAGCATGGAGTTTTGGCCCACTATCGGGGATGGTATTTATGCTAGTGGGGTTACTAGGGCATCTGCTATTAGGGATCCTAGAGTTCGGTTGACCTACTAATGTATCTCCTATACTTTATCTGGCCGCCAAAGCTCCACCTATAGGATCACCTACCCGGATCTCTTCTTCCTATACACGATCTACGCTCCAGATGTTTACTGTAACATCCCGTTTTGGGTTGCTAGTTATCTGTCAGGGGGAGCTAGAGAGAGGAGCAGTGACATAATCTATGGGGGGATGTTTATCACCAAGCTCGCTCGCTCGTATGGGATTCTGAGACCGGAGATTTTGGATTACTTGAGTATTGGAGGTACTTGCAAGGTAGTCATGTAACACCCCCATTTTCATAGATCGCAGCAGAATTTGGATCTGGGGTATTACTTCATGGATCACAGATACAGTAACAGAAAATGACTCGAAAAAAGACATTTTATGAAAATGAGTTATCATTCATTAAAATTATCAGAGTTTTATAAAAGGAGGTCCCCAAAATCTTTGTGTGTTATGAAGCCTGAAGGATGACCAAATGGAAAGTCCTTTAAGTCTCGTGCCACTCCATGCCATAATTTCCACATAGCTCCGTTACCTAGGATACATGCTTCAATAGTCAACATTAGGTGTTGAGTGAGAGTCATAAGGTTAAGTGATAGTGAATACAAGTTCCACAGGGTTCAGTTGTTACACCCTTCAAGGAAAATGTAGTGTGTGTGATAATTGTAATGCATGTACAATTATCAAGAGTTGGTATATTGCACTAATCTCATGAATCACACATTAACGGTCCAGATCATGGAGTCTGCAGACCATACCATGATGGGACAGAGAGAAAGGATAACTTGCCAAAGTTAATCCTTTAGAGGGTTCAAATATAATACTTATTGGTACCCTCCATAGAGAGGTAGTACCAACGGGAGTTGTCAAACTTCAATAGATCTATCAATTATATTTGCGTTCACTTGTGTAAAATATCACAAGCGATTAGATTCATGAATTTTGTTATGTAGGGGTGGCAGATAGTTTACTCGTGCAACGGCCAAAGAAAAAGACCGTTATTCGATTTAAAGTGTAAAGTAAGCATGTAAACCCCTCACAGGGTTTGTAAAGCATTTAAAGAGAGTGAGGCTATGAACTCACCTGGGCTTAGGGAAATCTGATTGATGTAAAAAGTGACTCGGAGACTAGACTGCCTACTCACGTATCCTGGTGGTATTGTGGGTGTGGATGTATGTCAAGCTTTATTTATCTTGTTTAAGTTTCTTAAGTAATCATTCTTAGGGTTTTTAGTGTTTTAGATATAACATAACACTGTTCGGGCCATCACAATCCAGAAGTATAAGACTCCTCACATGACGCTCCCTATTATTGTATTATGTTATCAGCATAATACCATTCAGGCCATCATAATTCAAAAGTTAATACTCCTATGAAGCTCCCTACTATTGAGTTATGTTGTTTTAGAGTTTAGTTATAACATAACACCATTCGGAGTATCATAATTCAGAGGTCATGCAATAATCGTTTGTAGAACCTGGGCACTTTAAGTCGTAACCCAGCAAACTCGTCAAAATGAAATATCCACATGATGCCTTTCACATGAAGCTCCCTAGCATTGTATTTTCTTCTAACTTAAAATAGGTTTTTATATTTATATGAAAATACTTTCACTTTATACCCTTATAATTTATATATTTACAAAATCTACCCTAGATTTATAATACTTATATTATTTAAACTTATAACTATCTAGGCTTTGCACAATTAGTCCCTATACTTATATATTTTAGGAAAATGACAGAAATGACCCTCGGACTTATAAGTTTTCAAAATTTACCATGTATACCCTTTACTTTATAACTATTGCAAAACTAGTCCTTATAAGTTTATAACTATTTATCTTTTTATCCTAAGGTTATATAATTTTGCAAAAAGGGTCCTTATAATTCTAAATTCTAAGAAATGTCAAAAATAGTCCCTATACTAGAAAGTTACCATATATACCCCTATGCATGGAAAACTTTGCAAAACTAGTCCTAATTCCATGCAAATCATAATTTTATGAAACAAAAAGGTTTCCTAGCTTATGGTTAACTAATATTAGCTTAACTAAGTTGCCTAAACTAGATTATAGCTTATGAAAAGGTCTTATAGCATAAAATTAGCATTTAGTCTAAAATTAGGGTTTTAAAATGAGAAGTCCTAAAGGAAAATGATCAAGGCTTAGACAAGGGTTCTAAGGCATCCTAATATTATCCTAGTACTGTAATATAACTATTAGAATCAAGATTATAAGCTTACTTGACCAGAATTAGGTTAACGTGGGAGTTAGGTAGGGTTAGAGTTTTCTCGATGGCAAAACGACTCAACAAGGGTGCAAGGCTTATCTTGATCGACTCCTAGGTCTTCTAAGGCTCAAGTACAACTAATAACAACAGAATTTTGAAGGTAGAAAGAAATGATGGTGTGAGTTTGAAATGGAAAAGGGTACGAGCCCTTTTATAGGGCGTTTGGCCTTGTTGTCCAAGAAATTGAAGGAGGATGTGGTAAGGGGGGGAGATGACTAGCTACTACTACTAGGTGACTAAACTAAGCTATTATGGTGACTAGGAAGAGCTATAGGGCGGTTTTGGGTGTTTGTGGTGGAAATGGAACCGCGGGGTGAAGGAGGTGACAAGGTGGTGATGCACCACCTTGTGTGCTAGCTTGTGTTCTTAGGGTGACCAAGGTGCTAGGCTAGGTGCTTGAGGTGCTTATGTTTAGGTTTTAACTAGTTTAGGTTTAGTTTAGACCTAATCTTGTTTAGTGGCATATTAGGGTTTAACGTAAGGTGTAGTTCCTAGATTAGGTTCCTATGGGTGCTTAGTGACTAATCTTAAGTCTTAGGAGGCTTATACTAAGTGATGGTTGCTTATGGTGAAGTTTTGGGAAGGTTTAACCTAGTTTTGTGTAAGACCTATTTAGGGTTTTGTGCTTAAGGGACTTGTACCTTAGTTTCTAAAGGGTTGTACTAGGGTCTAAGGGTGCTAAGGTATCCTATTGTTCCTAAGGTAACTCATACATAAGCCTTGAAAACTTTCAAACTAGTTTAGATAAGCAATTAGGGTTTTGTAAACACATAGGCCTAATTATGGCTTAATTAGGGTTTATTAGGGTTTTGTGATGAGTTTAGTGTGTTAGGTTGATAGATTAGTTATTGTGGAGTTGTTGTGATCTTATGCTTGACATACCAGGAGTAAGTGTGAAGATATGTGGCTTGAGTGGATAGGTGAGCAAGTCTAGAGAGTCATGCAAGTCATGAAATGCATATAAAGGCAAAATTTTACCTGTGAAATACCTGACATAGGTATTTGTAGTGGAAATGATAGTGATGAGATTTTGTAGGTTGTTATAAGTCAGGGTCAGGTCCCTGAAACAGATGGGTATTGTAACTGAGCTTAAGAGAGGGGATTTTGCATGGTGGGCACCTAGGCCAGCTGTGGTGGGTAGAGGCGATGATGATGATGATGATGATGATGATGATGATGAAGACACACCACAGCAGTAGCAGCATGGGGGTTATGGTGTCGGGTCTGCTGACTACTACCGACACATGAGCCAGGGAGATTGGCATGCCCACCAAGGGGCTTTGGATGGGTCAGGTGGACGCATGGCGGACCACTACTGACCAGAGGTTCAATTGGATGTATGATCACACAGTACGACAGATGTAGCACTTATCTACTTGTGATCAGTTGGACTCGCATCTCCAGATTGACCCTTTCCCCCGCCGTGAGCAGGACTACCCACCATACGGGTACTTTGGGCACCTCCCTCCTGGCTATGATTACCGCTATGGTCCACTGCCTCAGTGATGTTTTATTTGATGCTTCTTGGAACAATTTCTTATGGTTGTATGTTTTAAGACAATTTGGTTTGTAATAATTTACGATTTGGCCTTTATTGGCATTTGAATACTTGTGATCTCATCGTTTGTTTATCTATGCATTTAGGAATTTTCTTTGTTTGCTAAGCCTTTTATTTTGTTTGAGTGTTTGTTTATTTGTTTTTATTTGTTTCCGTATGTATTTTTTCATTCTCATTGTTTATTGTTCATTTCTCATAACAACTTGTAAAAATGCTTTATTTTGTTTTTAACTTCGACTTGATCACATATAAAGGTATTTTACAAAAGATAAGTGTAAGGGAAATCTAAATTTCTTTCAAAGAACGAAGTGGAACGTGAATGATAATAATGAGATATGAATATACATATATTAGTATTTGTTTGAGTCAAATGCTTGTATCGAGTCACAATGGATGTTTTTCAAGAATTCTAGGTCTTAAAACACAGGTTCTTATAGAAATTTTCCGGAAACAAAAGATAGAAATTCTGTCAGGTACATCCTGACGGCGTCAGAAGTCACAACCTGATGGCATCAGGCTCTGTTTCCTAAAATTTTTTCCAAGTGTTGTTTGGCTAACGGAATTGTAAAGTTTCGTGAAATCTCAACTTTTTGAACTCCAGGAATCTGCAAACATTTGCAAGCATTATATCTTTAATTTCTTTCTAGGATTTAGTTTTTATATATAGTATACCGCTGATTTTACGCGAGGTTTCGTGCTTTGTTTTCTTTATTATTCACAAGTTATATTGGACAAGAAGATAATCTTAATTCAGGAGTGAAGCTTTACATGTACATTTTCTTGGAGGAAGATTTAACCATGTTACCATATTTTCCATACCGAGCAAATCAGGGGAGTACTAGTTTCTTTCATTCTCATTTATTTTTACTTCTAAATCCTTTAAATGAACATTGGGGACAATGTTCGACTTAAGTGTAAGGGGGTAAAATTTGGATACCTTAAAAACTACAACTTCACTTGATTTTTGTTTTGTTTAATAGTAGATGTGTAATAAAACTAAAAGAAATACTTGTTAGGGTAATTTTGTCACCAAATTTAAAAATTTTTGCAACATTTAGGAGAGAAACTCTAGTCTTAATAAGCGTCTCATTGATAGGAGTTATATGACTAGCACAAAAACCGTACCACTCAAAAATTTCTACCCTAAATATGTGAGGTTCACCCCTAGATTTGTTAGGATAAGCATTCATTATTAGTGCATGTGAGTGTATTGGTAGTATTTAGATTCTAGAACTTGCGTTAGTGATGCATCCCGAGACCGCTTGTGAGACTACATTCGTGTAGTTAGGATTTACTACATGATAAGAGGCATTAGGATAGCCCATGTTTTAAGCCTGTAATATAATTACATTGACTTCATTAGTCAAGTAATTTTTCCACACCTTTGCGATGTACTCATTTTTAGTACACGGTACCCCTAATGCAACCCCAGAGCCTATCTTTTTCATTTCTAGCTTTAAGCATCTTACTTAAAGGAAGAATTTGTTTACAATCCACCCTTAATTGTACACCCAAATCGCCTTAGCCTTCCTTGTATGTGCTCATCTTTAGTGCATTATTGTTAATTGCTTAAACCCTTGGTTAGTTGTCTAATTAGTTACATGGTTGCTAAGTCGAGTCATATCTTGTACATATTGTTTTGGGACGATTGGGACTTATGGGTAAAGTACTAGTGTAATGGAGTAATGGGGAAGAACATCATTTATTACCCCCATATATACGTTATTGTTTCAAAGTACTCCAAACGTTTCGATTATAGTGATTCGAGTCTTTACTTTGATTTATGTAAAAATTCAAGTGTAAGGGGAAAATAAGCTCCTTTGATGTATTATTTTGGATGGTAGGGCAAGAGTTCATGATAAAAAAAAAAGAAAAAATATATCGAAAAAACAATCAAAAAAAATAAATAAATAAAAAAAAATAAAAAAAAAGTAGAAAAAAGTAGAAAAAACATACGGACTACCATCCCGTTCCTTTTATTTTATTTACGTTTATGTTTATTTGTTATTAGCTTAAGTTGAGTCGAGTCTTGGCTTAGCAACGCCACATTGTACATGTAATTAACTAAGACAATTGACTTGCCTCCAGTAAAATATCCCTTTATGCAACAAACCGTGTTTTCCATATCCCTACACCTAACGTTATAACCCTTTAAAAGACCTCTTTGATAGTTTATCCTTGGTGCTTACGCCAAAGTGTGGAGGCTTGATCATTTCTCAAGCCTATGATAATCTATTTGCTATGACAGGTAGTGAGAGATATTTCTTCCATTTCCATTTATGATATATATACTTATAACACCCGAGAGACGAGAGTATCCAAACACTATTTGTGAGGTGCTATTATGTAATTTCCGTGCTTGGTTTGACTAGGGTAGATCAATCATTTGTTGTAATTACTTTTATATCAATCATTTTCCTAGGCTTCGAAGTCCATAATGCGCTCCGTTTCCACGCTTATCTCTGATGGGATGACAGCTTATGTGCCATAAGTGAGGCTGAAAGGTGTTTCCCCGTGACTCGACTTAGGATGTGTCCTATGAGCCCAGAGAACTTGGGGTAATTCGTCCACCCATCCTTGGTGACTTCGTCCTAGCCTTCTTTTGATTCCATTGATAATGTCTCTATTGGTAACTTCTACTTGACCGTTACTTTGAGGATGGTATACGGATGTGAATGATTGCTTGATTTTTAAACCATTGCAAAAAGTAGGAAATACCCCTTCGGCAAATTGCTTCCCATTGTCAGAGATGATGATGTGAGGGACTCTGAAGCGACAAACGATGTGTTCCCATACGAATTTCTCCATGTGTCTACCTGTCACAGATGCCAAAGGCTTGGCTTCAACCCATTTGGTGAAGTAGTCGATAGCTACAACCAAAAACTTCACTCCTCCTGGTGCTACTGGTAGAGGTCCTACTATGTCAATTCCTCACTGGGAAAAGGGCCACGCAGATGTGACAGAGGTCATATCTTGTATAGGTAGTCTTGGGACCTTCAAGTGGATCTGACATGCTTCGCATTTATGTATTATTTCCATTGCATCCCTGTGCATTGATGGCCAGTAGTACCCCCATTTCATAATTTTAGAGACAACGGAGCGGGGTCCTGCGTGTAGGCTGTACGATCCTTCATGATTATGTTGGTAGCCTGTGTAGGTCCGACACAACGAAGCCATGGGGATAGGAAGGATCGTCTGTAGAGGTGGTCTCCTATTATCCTGTATTGAGGAGCTTTAACTCTGACTTTTCTTGCTAGCTTTGGATCTTCCAGCAGAATGCTGCTTATTAAGTACTCCCTTATCGGAGTCATCCAATTAGTTTCTTCCTCGGATATTATATCGGATACTTCCTTCCTTTGGATAGATCTTTCAGCTAACACCTCAACCAAGACTTCTTTTGTTAAGTGAGCGAAGGCCATTGAGGCTAACTTGCTTAACGCATCTGCCTTCTTGTTTTGGTTCCTTCGGACGTGCTCAATGGTGTAGTTTTCAAATCCCTGTAGGATTTCTTTTGCTTTATCCAGGTACTATTTAATTGTAGACTACCTTGCCTCATAGGAACCTTTGATTTGATTGGCGACCAGCTGTGAGTCAACAAAAATCGAAAGATTGCGTACCTCCATGTCTTTAGCTAGACGTAGGCCTGCTAACAAAGCTTCGTATTCTGCTTCGTTATTGGTCACCTCAAATTCGAATCGTAGTGCATAAGTGTATTCTTTTCCTTCTGGATTGACTAACATCAACCCTGCCCCTGAACCGTCGGAGCTTGAGGCTCCATCTGTGAATAACTTCCAGTTGTCCTTTTCTTTCGAAGGTCTCTTTTTGGGAGTTTCCTTATCATTTCCTGGCTCGGAAGGAGTTTCAGCGAGGAAGTCTGCGAGTATTTGACCTTTTATGGAGTTTCGTCCCTTGTATTCTATTTCATGCTCCCCCAATTCGATGGCCCATTTAGATACCCTCCCTGTTTTCTCGGGCTTCGATAATATTTTTTTGATGGGCTTATCAGTTAATACCGTGATGGGGTGAGCTTGAAAGTACCTTCGGAGGCGCCTTGCGGCGTGGACTAGAGCGAGAATTAGCCTTTCCAATCCTGGGTAGCTTAATTCAACTCCCTGCAAAACCCGACTGACAAAGTAGATCGGAACTTGCCTCTTTTCTCTTTCTGCCAAGAGTACTGCGCTAATGCTTTCATGTGATGCTACGATATACATATACAATACTTCTCCATTAATTGGGGCTGTGAGTTTTGGTAGGATTTCCATGAACTCCTTCAACTTTTGAAAAGCAGCTTGATGAATGCTCAAACACTCATCATTTTTGATCAAATCTAAACTGCAAAACATACAAAAACAATCAAAAAGTCATCAAAATACTGAAATTATTCCAGGGATTGTGTTTTATATGTTTTAAATGCAAAATAAGCAAAAACAAATGAAAAATGATCAAAGTTTGCAATATTGGCAGTTTCAGTCCCCCAAGTTTCAAAACTTGTCAAAAATAGTCCCTATGCATTTAATTTTGAAAGAAAAGTCAACCAAGTCTTTTGAAAGTCAATAATCACAAAATAGAATACTTGGGTCAAAAGTTTCAAAAGTTGACATGTTTGGTCCTTCAAATTTCAAACTTGGCAAAAATGGTCCCTGGGAATTTTGAAAAATGGAAAAAGTGAAATTTGGTTCTTGGAATAGTAAGTTTGGCAATATTGGTCCTTGGTAACACTTTGGGAGACTTACAACTTCAGCCCCTCACCTTTTGCAAAATTACAAAATTGGTCCTTGTGTTTTGCTATCTAACCAAATGGATCCCTTTTTGTTATTATTACCCAATCCACAAATCCAAACCAATACCAAGCCCAACACCTAACCCTTTGGCCCATCATCACCCCAGACCCAATTCTCTTTTGATATTACCCCCGGTCAAACAGTCCACCAGGGTCAAACGATGGTCAACACCATTTTCCCCACCACTTTTCCCCCAAAACCAGGGAATCAGTCTCCCCCCCCCCCCTCCACCTTTTCACCAAACAAACCCCCTACAATAAATGCTACCCAACTACCAAACCAACCTACCCATCTACAATTAATGCCCTCAACAATCTTGAAGGATTGATGTCCAAGTTTAAGACATCTCAAGAAGCTCGCATAGTTAAGTTTGAAACCGAATTCAACCAACAACAAACGGAGATGACCAATAAGATTGACAACTTGTTGAAAGCCCTCAACAACCAAGCGTTAACTGCACCTAGGAAGGACACTAGGGACGCCAATAGCGGAATCCAAACTAAGGACCCCTCATCATCCAAACACGTCCACTTTGTCAATGTTGTCACCATTAAGCCAATTGATAAGGAGATAGAAGAAAGTGACAAGGATGAAGGTGGAGTAGAAACCGAGACTAGGGATGAAATTAATGAAGTTTAGGTTAATAAGGGAGAAAAGTTAGAGGAAGTAGAAAATGTAGAAGAGTACTTTGATAAGTTGCCCACCAAGGAAGAACGGGAATATGACAAGGATTTATTCAATGATCTCGAGACACCATATATCCTTGGTTCACCCCTTATTAAAGTGGGAGATCCCTCTAACATCAACATACCATGCAACATTGGGCATATGCATGTATGGAAAGCTTATATCGATCCTAGGTCTCCTATAAACATCATGACTAGGACTTATTATAATTGGGTAATGAAGAAGCAACTTGGTTATAGGATGATGCCCAACAAGAACTTGCTAAGTAATTTTGTAGGTAGAGTGAAAGGATTGCATGTGATTGTCGGAAATTTCACTTATGAGACCGATTTTATGATAGTGGAGGATACTCGTCCAGTGATAGATGATTGCCTAAGTCAAGTAGTGTTCGGAAAACCGTTCGTTGAGGCCTCTAAGATGAGTTATGATCCGACTTTACGGATAGTTAGGTTTAAGGGTGAGAATGATGAGATTGCCTACCAAATGCCCTATAAGATTGAGCAATACTGCCTCCTATCAAACATAGAAAAGGAACACAAACAAGCGGTTTACTATAGGAATGATGAGGATAGACGTTGAGGAGTAGAGTATGTGATGAATAGGATACTTGGTTTCTACAAAGAATGCTTGCAACTAGGTCCAGAATACAAAACTAATATAAGAGATGACTTAGAGAGTGAAACCAACGATGAGGTCACGTAATAACCCATGACCTTGAGTCTAGCTACAAGACTCGTAAATAAAGAAAAGCGCTTCTTGGGAGGCAACCCATGCTTTGTGTGATTTT
This sequence comes from Artemisia argyi, assembly GCA_030686995.1. NCBI lineage: Eukaryota > Viridiplantae > Streptophyta > Magnoliopsida > Asterales > Asteraceae > Artemisia > Artemisia argyi. The sequence continues at coordinate 84,699,381 of CM060676.1, forward strand.
TAATTTGTTTGATTGTTATTTGTCTCCGTATGCATGCTTTATTTTTATTGTTGGTAGATCATGTTTCAAAACTAAAATGTTGAAAATACTTTATTTTGTTGTTTGGCTTAGTCTTAACTTCATCCAAAGGTATTTCGCAAAAGATAAGTGAAAGGGGAAACCCCAAATATGTTTTTAAGAAACAAAATCGATCATGATTCTCTACAATATTAAATGAACATGTATATTAGTATTTGTTAGAGTCAAATGCTTGTATCGAGTCATAATGATGTTTTGCAGGATTTTCCAGGAAGTAGGACATAAGTTTTCCAGAAATTTTCCGGAAACTTAACGTAAAGATTTCTGCAAATCACTTCTGACGGCGTCAGGAAGAAATTCCTGACGGCGTCATGTGTAAAATTCTGAAAATTTTGCTAGTTTTGTTTTTCTAATGGAGTCTTAAAGTTTTTGTTAAATCTTTAGTTTTATAAACTCCAAGAAATCTGCAAACATTCATTCCACAAGCATTATATCTTACTTTGCTTTCTAGGATTTGTTATCATATATAGATTGCCGCCGATTTTTCGCGAGGTTGCCTTGTTTATTTTCTCAGGTTTAACAGGTTATGTGTGACAAGAAGATGATTATATTCTGGAAGGGAAGCTTTGATTGTTCATTTTATTGGAGGAAGATCTAACCTTGTTACCACACTATCCATACCGAACGAATTAGGGGAGTATTTGATTTCATTCTTTTACCTATTTCACTTTTACATTCTTTAATTGAACATTGGGGACAATGTTCATCCTAAGTATAAGGGGAAGGTAAAATGATGATACCTTATAGGATACACTTTCACTTGAGTTTGTTTGTTTGATGGTAAGTGTGTAATAAAACTATGAGAAATACTTGTTAGTGTAATTTTAGCGCCAAATTTAAAATTTTTTACAACATTTAGGAGTGAAACTTTAGCCGTAGCAAGTGTCTCATGGATAGGAGTTGTATGACTAGCACAAAACCGTATCATTCAGAAAAATTTTCCACCCAAATATGTGAGGTTCGCCTTTAGATTTGATAGGAAAAGCATTTACTATTAGTGCTTATGAGTGTACCGGTAGCATTTAGATTCTAGAACTTGCGTTAGTGATGCATTCCGAGACAGCTAGTGAGACTACATTCGTGTAGTAGGATTTACTACATGATAAGATGCATTAGGATCACCCTTGTGTTAAACCCGTATCATAATTACTTGACCATTTAAGTCATATTACTTGGCTAGTTAAGTCAATTAATTTTTCCCACACCCTTAGCGTTGTACTCATTTTTAGTACACGAAACCCCTAGTACACCCCTCCGAGCCTATCTTTTCGTTTCGAACTTTAAGCATCTTACTTAAAGGAAGAATTTGTTACACCTCACTTAAATGTACAACCAAATCGCCTTAGCCTTCCATGTATGCACTCATCTTTAGTGCATTATTGTTATATGTTTAAACCCTTAGTTAATTATCTAATTGATTACATGGTTGCTAAGTCGAGTCATTTCCTTGTACATATTATTTTGGTACGATTGGGACTCATGGGTAAAGTACTTATTTTATGGAGTAATGGGGAAGAACATCATATTATTACCCCATATGTGCGTGAATCTTAAAAGTGCTCCAAGTGTTTTGATTATCTTAATTCGAGTCATTAGACTAGTTTATTGTAAAGTATGTAAAAATTCAAGTGTAAGGGGAATGTTCATTCCCTGTGATGTATTATTTTGGATGGTAGGGTAAGAGTGTATGAAAAAAAAATAAAAAAAAGAAAAGAAAAAGAAAAAAAAAGAAAAAAAGAAAAAAAAAAAAGAAAAAAAACATACGGACTACCATCCCGTTTCATTCTATGTTTGTTTTATGATTTTGTTATTTTTCATTTATTAGCTTAAGTCGAGTCTAGTCTTGGCTTAGCAACGCCATATTGTACATGTAATTGACTAAGATGATTAACTCGCGACCAGTAAAGATTGCCTATATACAACAAAACCGTGTATTCCATATCCCTACACCGAACGTTATAACCCTTTAAAAGACCTCTTTGATAGTTTATCCTAGGTGCTTACGTCATGTGGTGGAGGTTTGATCCTTTCCCAAGCCTATGGTAATCTATTTTGCTATGACAGGTAGTGAGAGATGTTTTCCATTTCCATATTGTGATATATACTTTATTACACCCGAGAGATGTGAGTATCTAAACACTATTTGTGAGGTGCTAGTGTATGACCTCCGTGCTTGTCTTTGGTCTTTAGTGGAACGATTATTTGTTGTAATTACTTTTATATTAGTTTTTAGGGGGTCATTTAAGCCCGGAATTGAATTTATTTGATCAAATATTGCCCTAAATCGTTTCTTTTGTGATTTTAGGTACTTTTGGAGTGAATTCTAGAAAAGGAAGCATTTTGGACGTTTTTGGAGCATAAAAGTGAAGAAAACGGCAAAGTCTTAATTTTCCTTGCTGGGAACAGTACCTGACGGCGTCAAGAGCATTTTGATGACGGCGTCAACAGCAAAAGTGGTGACGGTCCAGTAGAAATGTGACGGTGTCAAAGCATGGTCGTCAAGAGCAAAAGTGGTGACGGCCCAGAACAACATTACACATGACGGCGTCAGATCTGGATCTAGGCAATTCGATTTTATTTTTGGCGGCGGGTTGACGGCGTCAGAAGTTTCTTCTTGACGCCGTCACCTTAGGAAATCTATATATAGTCTTTGTAATTTTCATTCTAAAGAGAGGACAATTTTAGGGACGAGTTGAATAAACCCTAGCTCGACTTTTACAGTATTTTCAAGGGTTTTCACCCCTTGAAACCTTTCATGTTCAATTAAGATAAGTATCCTTTCAATTCATTCAATATGTCTATGTGTTGTTTAAATATATCTTACGCTTGTCTTGATTTTAACATGCTAGGCTAGATCTCTTGTGTGTTTGCATAGATGTAATGAAACCTAGATGTTGATTATAGGTTGATTGCTTGTTTATAGTTGTAATGGATGAATGATTTCGATGTTAGGCTTAAGAAAACTAGCAGACTTCCATAGTGTAACTTGCTTGAACATCTTAAGAAACATGAACCAATGCGTACTAGGTTTTTATGGTTGTATTTAATGCATGAGCGAATTCTAGTGATCCCATGTTAGGAGCTTCTTGTAGGCTCGACATAGGAGTGAAGTAGGAGCTTATAGAGATGGGGAAGTACGTATGCCACCCCACGATTGGTATTAAGGAATATAACCCGTCATCCACGCAACTGTAACAAACTATCAACCTATAAAAGATATCTAGTTAGTAATGAAATCTAAGTAAACACAATTTTCCCATTTATTGTTCACACCACTAGTTAATTAGCTTTACTTTCATTTTTGTTATTTTATTTTGATTGCATCTTAGTTATTGTATTAGTTGATTAGCAACTAATTCCGTCCACTCTTCCAAAACCCGAGATTTTTAATTGCTTTTCATAAGATATAAAAAATACAAAAAGAATCATCCCTCACCTCTAGACCTAGTTTTTAGGCTTTCTAATCCTAGCGACACTATTCCTGAGTTGAAAGATCAATCCCCTGGTACTTGTCACTATACTATACTTCAATGATCAGGTACACTACCTGGTGGGGTTTATAAGCTTCTTGAGATCCCTCGAGAGGTAAAGCCTGGTGCAATTCCCATGCATCACTTTATGGACCCCATAGGGCTAACCAGTGGGCCCCATACCCTGATTGTTGGCTTATTAGAAAGCCAATAAGCCAGGCTTTTAGGCTTTGAGCTTATTTTGTGGATTAAAGTTGTTTAGCTAGGGCTGCAAGTGCCCTAAAGGTTGACCATTTCCTGACTTAAGCTGAGTTCTCAGCTTTTACACCATAGTTCCAAGCCCCCCCCCCCCCCCCCGACCTCATCTGTGGGACCCAGGATCCATACCTTGACTTTTTACAAAGCCAATAAGCTCAGCTTATTGGCTCAGCTTTTTGTTTGGCCTTCCAAAGTCCCTAGTGGACCCCACAGGGCTTCAAAGGTGCCCATTGTGACCTGTTTTGGACTGTTTGGTGTTTAGACTGCTTATTGCTTATTTTATGCTTATTCCCTGTGTTTTTTGTCTTCATTTCGTTTGATTTAAGTTGTTGTTCATCTGTTTGTGGCTTATTTGTGCTTAAGATATCATTTGGTAGCTTTTCTAATTCCATCAAAGTTCTAATAAGCTAAAAAGCTTAACTGTCAACACAATAAGCTCACATTTTGCTTATTTCTGTGTTTCAAGCAATTCATCTTCACAAAAGTTGCTCATAATCAGTCAATATATAGTTGTGAAAAAGAAAAATCCCAAAAAGCGCAACTTATTAGAAGTGATAGCTTCTATTTAAGCCAATTGGCTTATTTCATCAGCTTATTTATAAGCTTTTCTCATTTTTAAATTTTTCCTAGGTTTCTGATAGTTAAAAATAATTTTAGTAATTTTCTCAAATTTTTCTTACATCATTTGGTATTTTTCTTAATTTAAGTTAGTTTTTACTAATTAATAAATAGTTAATAATTAGTAATAATTAATTAAAAAGTCTTAAAAATTTATTTTCATTTATAAAATTAGTTTCATATTATTTTAGATTTTTCTAAGTTTAAATTTAATTTTTCTAGGTTAATTTCATAATTATTTATATTTTAGGTTAATTTAAATAATTAAAAATAATTAGGAAATTAGTATTTAATTAATAATAATTATATAAGTAGTGTAAAAATTAATTTTAATTTTCCAAAAATTTTCTTTAATCATTAGGTTTGTAAAAATATCATTTCTATAGCCGTAGCCTTTTTAGTTAATCAATTTCACTTTTTATCACGTACATCAGTTCCCGTTTTTTTTAAAACTTACGTTTTTAGGTTTTAGCTCGTTTTCTCTTAATCTTAATTCACGTAATCAATCATATAGCTTTCCTAAGCTATCTTGTTTAATAATTCTCATCAAAACCCTTTCCTGTGAAATTCACCCGATCACAAAGCATGCTAAGGCACAATTCACACCTCGTCGGGACTTAACGACCTGGTGATACCCTATATTACCTAGAGATTGACTCTAGGCTATTTGACTTTGTTGACCATTCCTTGGTCAATATAAGTTTACTGTTTAGGGCCAATCACAGCTTCAGTTTCGACACTCCATTGGAATGTCTTCTTATCCATACATCCTTTAAGAGTCTTAAAGAACGGTAGTGATCGATCTGCACCTTTTGACAAAAATCTACTCCACGCTGCTAGCTTTCCATTAAGGCTTTGTACCTCCTTTAGTGTCTTTGGGGCTTGCAAATCAGTGATGGCTTTCACTTTTGAAGGGTTTGCTTTGATTCCTTGCTTTGTGATCAAGTGTCCCAGGAATTGCCCCTCTTCGACACCGAACGAACATTTCTTCGGATTGAGCTTCATATTTATGGCTCTTAGCTGGTTGAAGGTTTCTTGAATATCGGAGAGTAGGTCTTCCTCTGTCCTACTCTTTATGACCATGCCGTCGACATATGCCTCCAAATTCCTTCCTATCTGCTTATTGAAGGCCTTGTCCACCAAACGCTGGTAGGTTGCCCCTGCATTTTTCAAACCAAAGGGCATCTTCTTATAGCAATAGACGCCCTTTCCCATGTAGAAGGCCGTTTTCTCCTCGTCTTTGACTACCATTTGTATCTGATGGTAGCCTTTGTAAGCGTCTAAAAAGCATTTTAGGCGAAACCCCGATAAGGACTCTACCTTCCAATCTATTTCTAGGAGGGGGTAACAATCCTTTGGGCATGCTTTGTTGATGTCAGTAAAATCAACGCACATACGCCATCCTCCGTCACTTTTCTTTACCATTACTGGATTGGCCACCCACGTTTGGTATTTGACCTCTCGGAGTATACCTACCTGTACTAATTCATCTACCTCTTTGCAGGTTGCGGCATTTCTCTCCGGTGCGAGGCTCCATCGCTTTTATTTATGTTCCATTCCGAAAGGCTTACCATCGATCATGAGACTTCTCGGAACCCCCGTCATATCGGAGTATGTCCATGCGAAGATATCTCTGTTGTCCTTCAAGAGTTGTTTTAGGCTTGCCTTGAAGGTGGCTGGGAGTTGCCTTCCAATTACTACCATTTGCTCCGGATGGAGCTCGTTTATCACAATACGCTCTTCGGCGTCCCCGCAGCTCAAGATAGCCTTCGGAGGCTCATGTGGATTTTCTTTAATCTTCTTTCCTGCTTCTGGTGTCCCTTTCTTGCTGTAATTGGATAGTATAGTCCCTATCCCATTGGCTGTTTGGAACTTAATTGCTGTGTGTATTGTGGTTACCACGATGCCCATCTTTTGCATGGCGGTTCTCCCTATCAACAGATTATAAGGAGAATCTGACCTTACAATTGCGAATGTAAGGGTTTCCGTCCTTGCCAGTCGGCCCTCACCTATGGTTATGTCTAAAGGGATTTCACCTAGAGGCCATGAGTGTTCTCCCGAGAAGCCTACTAAAGGTATCTTCGAATCTACCCTTTGTGACCTTATGGAAGGTTTGAGCTTCAGGAAACAGTGCTCGTATATGATCTCACAAGAACTTCCGCAGTCCATATAGGCCCTATTCACTTCTCGATTGAAAATGAGGACCTTTATGACTACAGGGTCATCTGAGGGAGGTTGACCTCTTAAGGGCGGAAACGTTACCTCCCCTACATTGGGTGCTCCTTCCTCCATTTCTTTTCTTTTCTGGCTCGGGCCTCCCCTGCGAACCATAAGGATTGGAGCCTCATGGACGTGGTCTTTAGTGTCAGTGACCTTTTCTTTTCCCTTTCTTATACCTTTTATTAGATGTGTCAACTGCCCTGATTTAACAGCTTCTTCTATTTGCTTCTTCAGTTTTCTGCAGCTGTTTGTTTCATGACCAAAATCTTCATGAAAGTGGTAGTACTTGGTCATATCTCGGTTCCTCCCGTTGCTTGTCATGCGAGGAGGGAGTTCGAAGGTCTTGGCTGCCTTCTCCGTAGCCAGAATTTCCTTTGGGGACTTCGTCAGGCTTTCCCATAAACTAGAGTTAGGACTCTTGTTGTATGCGGTAAACCTGTTATGGCCTTTGTGTTTGTTCTTCGTTCCTTCCCACGAAGACGGCTTTGCTCCCTTATCGTTTTCCATCGGAGCCCCATTGGTGGATACTTCTTTGGCTTCTATCCATGTGTATGTTTTTTCCATCAGGCCTTTGTATGTTGCTGGAAGGTCTGTGGATAAGAATTCCACAAGTGTCTGGTTGCGTAGGCCATGGACGAAGCTGGAAATGCGTTGTTCTTCGTGTAATCCTAGAATCTGCAGAGTTTCGTCAGTGTACCTAGTAACGAAGTTTCTTGTACTTTCGTTCTCCTTCTGCTTAATGTTGTGCACTGTGAGGTGTGTCCTTGTAAACTTCTTCTGTTGGCTAAAGTGAGATCGAAACTTAGCCTTCAAATCATCAAGGTTGATAATGCTTCCCGGTTTCTGCCCATTCCACCAAATACGTGCGGAATCCTGAAGGGTATACGTAAACATGTGACAGGCTACGGGCATGACCCATTTCTTCATCCTAATGGCTCCTTCGAACAAATGCAAGAAATTGTCTGGATCCCCCTTTCTATCGTAGGTGCCTATATGTGAAGGCATCTTTAGACCATCTGGAAAGGGATAGTCTTCGATCCATCTTACAAAGGGTGTCGTAGGACCTGCTCTGCGTATGAGTGGGTGTAAGGTGGTATGTTCATGGGAATGCCATGGTATGGATTATAAGTAGGGGAACCCCTGAAGAAGGTTGACTAGTGTATAAAGGATGAGGCGTACTCGTGTTTGGAGGGTAACCATTATATATGGTATACGGAGGGTATATCATGGGATGATTGTAGGGTACGGCGGTTTGTGAGGGATACTGATTGCCAGGTTGCCCATTCATGGGAGGATAAGGGTTTGTAGGGTAACTCTGAACCGGAAACTGGGAATACAGGCCAACGAGAGGGAGACTTCCACCTGTGTTGATTGAACCCGGGTTACCTCCTACACCAAATGTGTGGGAGGGTTGTGATGGAATTCCTCCTTCGGTCCTCCCTAGAGGGGCCGTTGGTAATGGAGGTAGGTTTACCTCTGTGTCCTCCCTCTGCTGGCTTCTCCCATTAGAGCCTTCAACAATATTCCCTTCTCTCCCCGTGGGAGTTCTTTCGGGAATTCCCTCGAAGCCTACATTCCTTCCTCTAGCCCTTCTACCCGTAGGAGACCCAATACGCAGGATGGGGTGTTGAGCCCTAGTGACCAAAGGTCTCGGCTCCATCTCAATCTCTTCATCATACTCATCGCTGGAATATTCTAACTCCCTTCGCATCTTCGTGTTTCTGATTTGCCTCCTTCGAGCCCTTAACAAGGACTCTAGCTCATCAAAATTAGCATCGACAAAGGCAGGGCTAATGATGAGCTCTGGATTAGCTGACGTGGATGCGTGATGGTTGGGCGTTATTTCAGGGTGAGATCGTGTGGTAAAGGTGGAGGCCGTGATTGGCGGAAGGTTGTTGGTGTCCGATTGGCTCCAAACGGTCAACTTAAATTGACCAGGTAATGGTCAACCAAGTCAAACAGCCTAAAGTCAATCTCCGTGGAATATAGGGGTTTCCCCGGGTCGTTATGTCCCGACGAGGTGTGGATTGTATTCAAACGGGTTTGTGATCGGGTGAATTTGGACAGAAAGGGGTTTGTGATTGATTATTCTAAGGAATCTACCAGGAAATAGCTCAAATAAGCTATATGAACAAGACTGGAAATTTGGAAAAACCAGAAACGTTTTTAACCTATAAACGCGTACGTTCAATTTAAATTTACGTGAAAGTACGAAATAAAAAGTGAAATCTGCAATCTGAAAACCCACAGGGGGTGAAAGTGACTTTTTTACAAACTAAAGGATAAAAGAAAATTTTTAGAAAAAGAAAATAAATTTTTACACCAATCAATTATTTAATATTACTTAAATACTGTTTAATATTAATTATTAATATTTAAATAACCTAAATACAATACAATATTATTTTAACACTAGAAAAATGAAAATTAAATTTCTAAAAATATAAAATAACTAAAAACAAATTTTAAAACTAAAAATATGTCTTTTTGTCTTTTTGTGATTTTTATATTAATTAATTACTAATTAAATACTAATTACCTAATTAAACTAATTAAAATTATTAAAAATACTAAAAAGACTTAGATAATTATGAAAATTTTTATAAATCTAACTAACCATTACAGGATTGCTAAAAAATTATAAAAAGTTTGTTTTACATATTTTTACACTATTTTACTAATTAATATTCTAAATACTAAATAATTACTAATTAAACTATTTAAATTATAAAAACTAGAAGATGAATAGTAGAAATTATGAAAAAAATTCCTAAAATTATTTTATAACATATAAAAGCTAGGAAAAATATAAAAACTAGGGTTTACTTTATAAAAACTAATTTTGCTATTTAATACTTAATTATTAATAAACCTAATATTAAATCTAATAATTACCAAATGATAATATAAAAATCTGATAAAATTACCAAAATTACTTTAAGATAAAAGGAAATTAATAAAAATATAAAAATGCAATTTACTTAATAAAAAAAAAGGAAAATTAAAAAGATAAATGATGTTAAATAGAAGTTATCACTTGAATTAATTTTGTCTTTTCTTGAATTTTCTTTTACAAAACCATTTTACTACTGTAAATGATGAACTTTTATAAAAACAAACTTGTTGGAAATAAGGAATAAGCCCTATGTGAGCTTATTGGCTTAACAGTTCAAGCCTCTAAACTCACAAGGAAGCTAAAACCTTGGATAAGCTAACAATAAGCTACCAAGCAGGAACCTAGAGCAACTAAGGATGAAAACAAATGAGATGTACTGAAATTAAGCTAGAACACAAAGGAAACCTACTGAATAAGCCTAGGAATTCAAATAAGCCACACTAAATCATCACAGACCAACCAGGCCTATGAGGACACTTGCAGGCTTGTACAAGCTTATCAAATAAGCTTGTAAAGCCAAGGAAAGCTTGTAGTAATAAATCTAGCTAAGTGGGATTCTCATAAAACCAAAAATCTCAAACTAATGACCACAGGGAAGCTCACAAGGAGCTTATGAAAGTGGTGTGACTACACTGATGAGTCAGTGTGTGGAGTGAAAATGAGCAACATCAAGGACCAAAATAAGCATTCATAATAAGCAATAAATGGGAAAGTAAAATCATTCAGACCAAGCTAGCCAGAAGGGCTACTCAAAACATCAAGAAACTAAGGCTAGAGCTCACTAGTAAACTCCTAATGAGCTTATGAAGTAAGCATTGTGAAACAGTTCCCTGGTGCAGGGCAGGTTCATGTCCAAACAGTCAACTTGGTGGCCAACTTTTAGTGAGTAAATGAGATTTAAAATCCAAATTTTCTTTTGATTCAAAATAACAAGCTGCCAAATTACTAAGAAATGCAATCTTTACCTATTTCCAATGCTATTTGAATCCTACCTTTAGCCCAGAAATCTGTCTCATTTTAATAAGCAAGAATGTTTTGACTTTTTGAGATTGAATAAGACTTTGACTAAATCCAAATTCAGATGATCAAAACTACTTAGAATAGTGATAATAAGCTGGATTTCAATTGAATTAAGCTAGTTTGAACTAATATGCAACTACTTATATGATTATGCAACCTATTTAACTTAACTATTATGCAAAAATTTATGAAACAAGGATGATTTTGACTTTTAATAGATAGCAACTGAATTTTATGATTTAATTAGCCTAAATGCAACTAATATTAGATACCTCAACTAAAATTATACTCTGTCACACACTTAACACTACCAAGCAACTCTTATCCAAACAGCCCTATACCTACTGTAAATGCAAACACCATGAATAAACTTAAACGTTGAACTAATTGTGAATCAAAAACCACACTCTAATAGGCTTATATGGGCTCCTACTATTAGCTTCTAAAGAGGCTGTAGGGACAAAATGGTACTGATGCACAGGCCAATATGGGTGAGTATGAGTGATGTTTGACCACACAAAGTCAAAGACAGAGAGTATGAATTAAGTTAAATCAATTTTGAACCAATATGAAACATGGCTAGCAACAATAAGGCACCTAAAGCTAAACCTAATGCGTTTACTGATGTGGGACTGTGATCAAAAGGAACAGCCTGGAAATCCTACTCCATTACTAATGAACTATTATAAAGCCACATGTTATGTTCCAAAGTAAATCTAAACACCAAGCTGAAGGTAATTTGAACAAAAGACTTGAACTCTTGGGCAAGAACACATGTTACCCCAAACACTCCCTTAAAATTGAAACTGCCATGGTTTTTCATATGAAAACAAGTTCAAGCAAATATAAGAACATAAAAGCTATCAATGAGGTTGTAAGAACTTACAAAACAGTAAACGAAAAGAATTGAGACAGTCAATAAGCTTAAAGAGAAAAGATGAAACAGATAAGTAAAATTAAAAATTTTAAATTAAAACTGAGTTACAAGTGTCTGATAATCAAAAGCTGAATACAATCCAAAGCTTAAACTAATCTTAAAACTATACTAGATTAAATTATACTCCTAATTACTACCTACTTAACTACTAAAATCTACTACTTTTCAAATGGAATACAAATAGTTTCATTTATACTAAAGCTTAAGCTAGGGTTTTTGTCTTGTGTGCTTCCTCTCAGTGTAAAAAACTGCCTTGGATGCTCTTGTGCTTTCTTGAATAATCCCCCATCATTGGATCAATTTTAGAGTCATCTGAGCCCTTAATTCATATTGGCGCCCAATTGGAGGTCGTGGATTTGGGGACAAGTGTGTTAGGGATGTAAGGGTTGACTTGTTGATGTAGTGGAGTAGGGTGGTTAGGTAGGTGTGTTAGAGCATGGAGGGGGGGACATGGATATTGGAGATGGCAGAGAGTAGGGGCAGGGTGTGGTGTTTTGGCGGGGGGAGAAGGAAAGGGTTGGGGTTGACCTGGTGTTTAACCAGGTTATTATTAAAAGGGTTGTTTTTGGTGGGCTTGGGAAGGATTGGGCCTAATGGAGTGATAAGCGTGGTTGTTTGGACTGGATTGGATTATAAAGGGTGGGGGTTTTTATAGTTTAAGTTTATTAGTGAAAAGGGATGTTTGTTTGTAGCATATATTAGCCCAAGGACCAAATGTGTCAAAACTGAAAATTCATGGACCATTCCTGCCATTTTCCAAAACTTGCCAATAAGGACCATTCTTGCCATGCTTCATTTATATAAGGACCTTTATTGATATTTCCCAAAATTAAACCACCGGGGACCAAAATTGCCAAAACTCAAAGTGCAGGGACCAAACTTGCATTTTCCACAAACTTTTCATCAAAAATCTATTTATGATAACCTTTGAATTTCCAAGGACCAAAAATAACTTTTCAACCAAAAATATACGCTCAGGGACCAATTCTGTTAATTTTTGAAAGTTCGGGGACTGAAACTGTCAATTATGCAAACTTTGTACGTTTTTCATCTGTTTTTACTCATTTTGCATCTGAAACATATAAAACAAAATTTTGGAATATTTTCTGTATTTTGATGCATTTCTGAGTGTTTTTGTATGTTTTGCAGTTCAGATTTGACCAAAAATGATGAGTGTTTGAGCACTCATCAATCCCCCACACTAAAATATTGCTAGTCCCTAGCAATATTTTGAGAAAACATAATGGATTTTAATCTCTTTACCAAAAGCCATCACTTCTGGAGTAGCCAAATGTTTCGGTTCAAGTAAGAACTATGGTCCACCTGATAACCATTTGATTTTGAGCAAACCACCAGCTGTCAACGGATTTGATTTGTCTTTACCAGAAGCCGTTTGCTTCTGGACTAGCCAACTCTTGATGGACAAAGTCAACATCTTGGTGAGTTGATTACCAATTATGGTTTTTCCACTGCCTTTACCACAAGCCATAATCTTGCGGGCTAGCCAACTCTTTCACTTTTTAGGATATGGGGAGTTGAGATACCATACAATTTTGGGCAAATTACAACCCGTCAACGGATTTGAGTTATCTTTACCAAGAGTCGTTTGCTCCTGGATTAGCCAATCCTTTTGTCGTTTAGACATGGCGGACTGATAACCACAAAAATTTTGAAACACAAGTGAAATTTTTTTTTTTAATTTTTGCCAAAAACGGGGGTATTAGATAGTAAAATGTGATAAAATTCGCTAGAATAGCGAAATACCCCCCACACTTAGAATGAATATTGTCCTAAATATTCAAAGTCCCGGCTATTATGCCGACTTTTTGAACGTAAAAGGGCAACATTACAAGCTAAATGTGAAAACACCATTTTTCACTATATTGGTAACCACAGTAGGGGTAACTCCCCCACACTTAGGGTGAAGACCCTAAGTACATGCTACTATTTTTGTTTACCGAGTCGCTAGCTTGACTCGACCCCGAATTCATTGGTTCTTGGGGAAGCATGATGTGGAAGAAACAATCTCCATCGGACTTTCATTCAAGATGTTTGGACAAACATTTGAAGCACGTGAAAGTTCCACACCGATGAGATATAATCCCGGCTTAAGATAGTAAAAACTATAAGCGGTGATGCCGGGGTCAAAGATAATGTCTTCATTCCCGAAGGAGTGAAGAACAGGAGAAGTCACCCGGTAGGTGAAGAAAGGTAGAAAGATCTTGATGACAATCAAGATGAAGTCATCATCATCAGAAAGAGAATCCATAATTGGTGTATCATGAATCTCATCATTTAAGCTCGTATGATCTAGACATATTATGGGTGGGAGGGTTGGGATTTTGATATCAATCAAATTCTCAAGGTTGAGAATATTTCCCTCCGGAACACAAAGATTATCTTTGTCTAGATTAAAGTGAAAGTTATCATACTCCGGTGGAGATATGATGTGAGTAAGTTCACAGGAGAACTCCTCAAAGGTGAATGAATCATATTCGGGGAGAGAAATTTAAGAATGAGAAGTGGTACTGCCACTAATCTTCTCTCCCATATGATCAAAAGTAAAGGCTTCAAACTCCGGAATAGGATCATCGGAGAAATGTCACTATCCTTGATCGGGATAGGAGATGAAATAGGTTTCATATTGAAAGCCTCGATTTTAGAAATGAGGAGATCGACATTCAATAATGTTGCACGAAGTGCTTCATCCTTGATTTCAGTGTCAATCTCATCATTCTCTTCTTCTAAGCTAACCAGCTTATAAGGTAATTCTTCCATAAAAACGATGTCTCCACAAGATAACGAATCGTCATCAGTAGAATCGGAGAACATCTCATCATTATTAGTCGAGAAGACAAGAGGAGTAGGGATATCACACAAATGATCAAGAATTCCCTGTGACTCTCTTGGGATTGAGACAAGGTTCTCAACACTAGACTTTATGAATTCGTCCGATTCCCTTTCAGGAACAGTGTCAAGATGCTCGTCCCCCATGCTCAAAGAGTGAGTGGGAACCTCGGGTGTGATAAGAGTGGGTTGAGATGAAATCTCAACTGATGGTGTCTCATCTGATGAATCTTTATAAAATTGAAGAATATCAAGTATATCTTCATCATCACTGTCATCAGGAATGAAACGGAATCGAGAGCTAGATCGGGCTGCTTTTTCCTTTTCAATTGATTCCCTAATAGATCTTTCATAAGCATCTTGGGAATTTATTTTAGCAGCCTGTTCTTCAGCTAATAATTCTTCCATCGATTTTTGGTTTGGATTATCTGGGGTATGTGTAATTCCTTTCAAATATTTCACTAAATCTAAAAGATCAAGGAGAAGACTTTGAGGAATTGGCTGAAGTGGAGGTTCGTCATAATACGATGTGTCAAAATTGTTATAAGGAAATGGATTCCTTGTTTGAAAATCAGAACTGAAGTGTGGACCTCCACAGTAATCACAACAGTAAAACTGATGTGGCTGTGGGTTGGATGTGTTGTAGTCATAATTGTTATCAAGAAACTGCTCATAGACAAGCGTGTTTCCCGATTGACAATCAGAACTATAGTGTGAACCACCACAGTACTCACAACAGTAAAACTGCTGAGTCTCATAGTGTGGTAGCTGATGGAATGAATCAGTGGTGTCATGGTAGGAACAGGGATTCTGGTTATTGACAGACCCGTTTCCTGACTCTACATGCCACAGTTGGGGCAATTACCACCATTATGAGAACTACCACACCATTGGCAAATAAGAAGGTGTGGTTGAGACATAGAAAGAAGCAAAATGTTTGGGAGGGTAAGGAATGAAGAATCAAAAGGGTAGGAGGGTAAAGATGAATATTTTTGGGTTTTTGGAAATACATTTTATATACAAATAAGAAGGAAAAAAATTTTGGGTTTTTTGTGTTCGTTGAAAACTGATTTTAAAATGTTTTCGTGAACCGTTTTGTTTTTATATGATGAGAAAATATGAACAAGGATGGTAAATATACAAAGGATTGAATTCCAAAAGCAATAATCAGCAAACCGTTTTAGAATAACGCGCACAACCTCCCCGGTAGCGGCGCCAAAATTTGATTGGCTCCAAACGGTCAACTTAAATTGACCAGGTAATGGTCAACCAAGTCAAACAACCTAAAGTCAATCTCCGTGGAATATAAGGGTTTCCCCGGGTCCATATGTCCCGACGAGGTGAGGATTGTATTCAAACGGGTTTGTGATCGAGTGAATTTGGACATAAAGGGGTTTGTGATTGATTATACTAAGGAATCTACCAGGAAATAGCTTAAATAAGCTATATGAACAAGACCGGAAATTTGGAAAAACCAGAAACGTTTAAAACCTAAAACCGCGTACGTTCAATTTAAATTTACGTAAACGTACGAAATAAAAAGTGAAATCTGCAATCTGAAAACCCACAGGGGGTGAAAGTGACTTTTTTACAAACTAAAGGATAAAAGAAAATTTTTAGAAAAGGAAAATAAATTTTTACACAAATTAATTATTTAATATTATTTAAATACTGTTTAATATTAATTATTAATATTTAAATAACCTAAATACAAGATAATATTATTTTAACACTAGAAAAATGAAAATTAAATTTCTAAAATTATAAAATAACTAAAAACAAATTTTAAAACTAAAAATATGTCTTTTTGTCTTTTTGTGATTTTTATATTAATTAATTACTAATTAAATACTAATTACCTAATTAAATTAATTAAAATTATTAAAAATACTAAAAAGACTTAGATAATTATGAAAATTTTTATAAATCTAATTAACCATTACAGGAATCCTAAAAAATTATAAAAAGTTTATTTTACATACTTTTACACTATTTTACTAATTAATATTCTAAATACTAAATAATTACTAATTAAACTATTTAAATTATAAAAACTAGAAGATGAATAGTAGAAATTATGCAAAAAATTCCTAAAATTATTTTATAACATATAAAAGCTAGGAAAAATATAAAAACTAGGGTTTACTTTATAAAAACTAATTTTGCTATTTAATACTTAATTATTAATTAATTATTAATAAACCTAATATTAAATCTAATAATTACCAAATGATAATATAAAAATCTGATAAAATTACCAAAATTACTTTAAGATAAAAGGAAATTAATAAAAATATAAAAATGCAATTTACTTAATAAAAAAACAAAAAAGGAAAATTAAAAAGATAAATGATTGAGCCCGAACTGTCAACCTAAACTGACCAGGGAATGGTCAGCAAGGTCAGACAGCCTAGATCAATGCTCCGCGGAAGTATAAGGTTTCCCCGGGTCGTATGTCCCGACGAGGTGTGAATTGTAAACAAAACGGTTTCGTGATCGGGTGAAATTGGACAGGAAAAGGTTTTGAGTGATTAGAACTAAGGAATATACTAGAAAATAGCTTAAACAAGCTATTTGAATAAGACAAGAAAGTGGGAAAAACCAGAAACGATTAAAACCTAAAAACGCGTACGTTACGTTTAAATAAACGTAGACGTACAAAATAAAACGCGAGTTTTGGTAAAATAAAATACTTACAAAAGTGAAAATCACATTTTTACAATCCTAATAATAAAAGAAACTTTTTAGAAAATTAAAATTAATTTTTACACTATTTAATTATTTAATATTAATTAAAAACTATTTAATACTTATTATTAATATTTAAAATACTTAAATACAATATAATATTAATTAAACACTAGAAAAATGAAAATAAAATTTCTAAAATTATAAAATAACTAAAAATAAGTTTTAAAAATAAAAATAAGTGTTTTTGTCTTTTTGTGCTTTTTATATTAATTAATTACTTATTAATTACTAATTATCTAATTAACTATTTTAAATTAAGAAAATTACTAAATGAACAGTGAAAATTCTAATAAAATTTCTAAAATTATTTTACAACATGTAAAAGCTATAAAAAATATAAAAACTTGATTTTACTTAATAAAAACTAATAATGCTATTTTAAACTTAATATTAATTAATTTCTAATAAAACTAATATTAAATCTAATAAATACTAAATGAATAGATAAAAATCTGAATAAATTATTATAACTACTTTAATATATGAGGAATTTAATAAAAATATAAAAAAGCTAAGTGCTTAATAAAAATTTTAAAATGAAAATTAAAATTAAATTACATTAAATAGAAACTATCACTTAAATTTAAATTAACTTTTTTGGATTTTTCTTTTACAAACTTATTAAATACCTAAAAACAAACAACTTTTATGAAAACAACTTTTTTATAAACTTAAAGTAAGCTGAATATAAGCTAAAATGGTCAACAGTTGACCACAGTTGACCAAAATGGAAAATGAGCTTAAACTAGCATGTGTGGGACCCACTCTGGTTGAAACTGGTCTCAATAAGCTAATAGGACAAGAATAAGCTGGAAAAGGTGCAAGGAGACCACAGAATAAGCTAAAAGCTAATCAATAAGCACTTTGAAATTTATGTAAGGACTGAAAATGGGACAGAAACTTAGGCTTGATTCAAGTGGGGCCCAGGAGGTTTTAGGTCAAACCAAGAGGCAAACCATGGTGCTTACCAGGAGAGGGGTTGAAATGAACCAAGGATGGGCAAGTAGGCCCACTGGGTTGATCAGAAACCACCACCAAAGTGGTGGTGGTGGTGATGAACTGCTGATGCAGCAGGGGTGGTGTGCCCTGCAAGTCACTTTGTGGCTTTGTGGGGCCCACAAGAAAAATAACAAAATTCTAAAAACTATGGGACATGAAAGATGAGATGGTATACTTTGAGTAGCAACTTGATTCAACTCCTAAATCAATACACACAATTCTAATTAAATCCTTGAAGTTTTGCAAAAAACTGAAAACATGACTTTGACTTTTTGCTAGAAACTACTTAAGTTGACTTTTTTGAACTTTGGTTGGATCTTACTAACTTAAAACATGTTTATATGTTAAAGCAAGACCAAAATAAGTTAAAACACCAATTTTTATTATGAAATGATGGGGGGTTTGAGGTCTCAACTGTCCAACAGTGGTTAGTTGGGAGGGAATCCTTGGTATTATTGACTTCTGGGCTAATGAGGTACCAGTTTAAATGCTTACTAAACCTATTTAAACCTAATGTGATTAGATACAACTAAAAACAACACCATTTCTGCCTTAGTGAGACCTGAACTAGCATAAGCCAAACACCCCTTCCAAATCTGTTTTGAAGTTTTTGTGAGACAAAATCACAACCTAAACCTTAACTATGAAATCAAAGTTTCTATTAATACAAAATTAGCATAAATGAACTGAACTGAGTGCTAAATTACCTAAGCTACAGTAATTTATAAAGAATTATGAAATTGCTTACAATGGATTATGTGAACTTAGAATCAAGAACAATTACTCAAACCAAACCAACAGCCTCCCTGAGGCTTCTATTACCCTTTGAACCATATATCTACCCTGCTTCCATTCTGAATCAACTCATTCACCATTTTTTTTTTCTTTGTTTTTCTTAGATTTTTGAGTATTTTTCTGATTTTTAATTTAACTACTTCAAACTCCTTGAAAACTTTAAAGACTTAGACTTGAACTGAATCAAACTCAAACCAACAACAAGCAATAATTTTTAAACACTGGAAAATTAAAATAGAGATTTTCAAGAAATTAAAGCATAAACTGAATTTTTACTTAGAACTGAAATTAAAGGCTGAAACAGGTTTGAAATATACTAACAACACCTAATACAACATTTGTGAGCTACATATTACACTGAAATTGGAAAGTTAAAGAAATTCGACTTTGCTAAAAATAAAACTAAACTACTCTACACTACTACTACACTCACTACTCTATCTCTTCTTTTCTTTTTCTTTTTATAAGCCCTGGAGTCCACAAGGATTTTCCCACCAACTTCTGAGCCGTAGGATTGCTTCCATTAATCTAGGCCGTTTAATTTTCTTTGGCGGGAAAACTAGTTTTTGGCAGCTAGGGGATTGCTTGGAGGGATTTGGGGAAATTAAATGGCTTTGGAGTTATTGGTGAGCTGGAGGGGGACAAAGTATGGGATTGGTAGCAGAGGAGGGGGAGGTGACTTGTAGAAGTGGTGTTTGCAGGTAACTAGCCAAGTGGGGGGAAGAAGGTCTTGTTTGACCTGGCGTTGACTGGGGGTGGATAATACGGGGTGTTTGTTTGTTTTTGATTTGGTGGGCTTGGGTAGTAAAATGGGCTTGGGGGCTGTTGGATCAGGTTTAGGGTTTTTGGGTTAAAGAAATAAAAAGGGTGCATTGGTTTATAATTTTAATTCACAAGGACCAATTTTGTAATTACCAAAAACTGAGGGGCTAATCCTGCCAAGTCTCCAAAATATCACCAAGGTTCTCATTTGCCAAGTCATCAATTCCCAAGGACCATAATCGAATAATTTCCAAATTTGAATATCCCGGGGACCAAAACTGTCAAAATCCAAAGTTGAGGGGTCAAACATGTAAATTTCTCAAATCTTTTACCCAAGGGCCATATTTGTTAACTTTTGATTTTTCAAAGACTTTTGTTGACTTTTCAATTCAAAAATATTTCCCAGGGACCAAATCTGACAATTTCTGAAACTTCAGGGACCAAATTGTACTTTTTGAAACTGTAGGGACTAGAGGTGTAATTTTCTCAAACTTTTTACCCAAGGATCAAATTTGATAACTTTTGACTTTATAAAACCTTGGGTTGACTTTTCTTTCATTTAAAACCTTCAGGGACTAGTTTTGCCAAATTTTGAAACTTGAGGGACTGAAACTGCCAATTGTGCAAACTTTGTTCGTTTTTCATTTGGTTTTGCTCATTTTGCATCTAAAACATATAAAACACAATTTTGAAATATTTTCAGTATTTTGATGCATTTCTGAGTGTTTTTGTATGTTTTGCAGTTCAGATTAGACCAAAAATGATGAGTGTTTGAGCACTCATCAATCCCCCACACTAAACTATTGCTAGTCCCTAGCAATACTGTTTTGAAAACTTGATGGATTTGAAAAACTCTTTACCAAAAGCCATCACTTCTGGAGTAGCCAGGTGTAAGAACTGTGGCACACCTGATAACCGTGTGATTTTGAGCAAACCACCAGCTGTCAACGGATTTGAGTAGTCTTTACCAAAAGCCGTTTGCTTCTGGACTAGCCAGCTCTTGATGGAATAGTCAACATCTTGGTGAGCTGATTACCAATTATGGATTTTCCACGGCCTTTACCACAAGCCATAATCTTGCGGGCTAGCCAACTCATTTGTTTTCGGGGAGTTGATGAACCATACAATTTTGGGCAAATTGCCAGCCGTCAACGGATTTGATATGTCTTTACCAAGAGCCGTTTGCTCCTGGACTAGCCAATCCCTTTTGTCGCTTAGACAAGGCGGACTGATTACCACAAAAATTTTGGAGCACCAGTGAAAAAATTTTTGAAATTTTTTTTGAATTTTGGCTAAAAATGGGGGTATTATATAGTAAAATGTGATAAAATTCGCTAGAATAGCGAATACCCCCCCACACTTAGCATGAATATTGTCCTCAATATTCGAAATCCCGGCTATTATGCCGACATTTTGAACGTAAAAGGGCAACATTACAAGCTAAGCGTGGAAAACACCATTTTGTATTTTCACTCTATTTGTAACCAGAGCATGGGGGACTCCCCCACACTTAGGGTGAAAACCCTATAAGCGTGCTACTATTTTTGTTTACCGAGTCGCTAGCTTGACTCGACCCCGAATTCATTTGTCCTTGGGGAAGCATGATGTGGAAGAGACAATCTCAATCGGGCTTTCATTCAAAATGTTTGGACAAACATATGAAGCACGTGAAAGTTCCACACCGATGAGATAAGTATCCGGCTCAAGATAATGATACATGAAAATGCCGGGATCAAATATAGTGTCCTCACTCCCGAAGGAGTGAAGAAGGGAAGAAGTCACCCTGTAGGTGAAGAAAAGGAAGAAAACCATGACGAACATGATTTGATCTTCTTCCTCGAGAGGAGGCTCAATAGCCTGAGTTTGGATTACAAAGGGTAAGCTCGTAAACAACCCGGGAGGGTGGGTGGGAATTTGCAAGTTCTCATAATTGAGAGCATCTCCCCCCGGGATATCAAACTGATGAGCGAGTTCACCGGAGAACTCCTCATGAAGAGAATCATTCACGAGATGTGAATCGGGGAACTCATGTTCCATTGAGGACTCATCACAATCCTCGTCAAAGATTGGATTGTTAGAAATCATAGTGAATTCAGAATCGAATTCAAATAGAGGATTGGTGAGAGTCGTATCGAATGTTTCGGGAACAAAGTGAATATTATTCTCTATTGGACTATTGGGATAAGAAATGAGTGACGGATCATGATATAGGAGACTTTGAATTTCTCCCAGATCGGCTTGGAAATCAAGGAGACCATCATCACTTTCCAATGAAAGTGGAACGATGTGAGCAAGTTCATCAGCGAACTCCTCAAGAAGATGATCAGCATTAGTTTGTGGAACTGATGCCTCAACATACTCGATGTCTCCATAAGATGTGCAATCATCGCTAAAATCTGAGAAAGTCTCAAATTGATCTTTAGGACACTCAATGGGTGAAGGAATATCACACATATCATCCGAAGTTCCCTGTGACTCTCTTGGGATTGGAACAAGGATCTCAACACTAGACTTTATGAATTCATCCGATTCCCTTTCAGGAACAGTGTCAAGATGCTCGTCCCCCATGTTTAGAGAGTGAGTGTGAACCTCGGGTGTGATAACAGTTGTTTGAGATGGAATCTCAACTGCTGGGGTATCAACTGATGAACTTGAAGTTTTATAAAATTCAAGGATGTCAAGTGTATCCTCATCATCACTGTCATCAGGAATGAAACGGAACAAAGAGCTAGATTTGGCTGCTTTTTCTCTTGCAATGGATTCCCTCACAGATTTTTCATATGTATCTTGGGAATTTATTCTAGCAGCCTGCTCTTCAGCAAGCAGTTCTTCCATGGATTTTTGATGAGTATGTCTTTGGGCAAAGTCGTCAACTAAACCCTTAAGCTCATCAACGATTGTCATCAGATTTTGCATTTCTGGAAGAAGTGCTTGATTCATATCGTACTGTGGAGGTTGGTCGTAATAGGGTGTGTCAAAGTTGTCACAAGTGTATGGATTCCCCGTTTGACAATCTGAACTGAAGTGTGGACCTCCACAGAAATCACAACAGTAAAACTGTTGAGGTTGTGGGTTGTACGTGCTAGAGTCATAATCGTTATCAGGAAACTGCTCATAGACAAGCGTGTTTCCCGATTGATAATCAGAACTGTAGTGTGAACCACCACAGTACTCACAACAGTAAAACTGCTGAGTATCATGGTGTGGTAACTGATGGAATGAATCAGTCGTGTCATGGTAGGAATAGGGATCTGGGTTATAGACTGACCTGTTTCCGGATTCTACCATGCCACAGCTGGGGCAATTGCCACCATTATGAGGATTACCACACCAATGGCAAACCAGAAAGTGTGGATGAGACATAGAAAGAATCAAATGTGTATAGAGGGTGAGGAAATGAGAATCAAAGGGGTAAGAGGGTAAAGGTGAGTATTTTTGGGTTTTTGGATAAACATTTTGTACATATGAGAAAGAAAATCTTTTTGGGTTTTTTTGTGTTCGTTGAAAACTTGATTTAAAAAGTTTTCGTGAATGGTTTTGTTTTGATAATGGGAAAATATGAACAAAGGATGGATAAATGTACAATGGAACGAATTCCAAAGACACTAATCAGAAAAACCGTTTAGATACGCACACAACCTCCCCGGCAGCGGCGCCAAAAGTTGATTGAGCCCGAACCGTCAACCTAAACTGACCAGGGAATGGTCAGCAAGGTCAAACAGCCTAGATCAATGCTCCGCGGAAGTATAAGGTTTCCCCGGGTCGTATGTCCCGACGAGGTGTGAATTGTAAACAAAACGGTTTCGTGATCGGGTGAAATTGGACAGGAAAAGGTTTTGAGTGATTAGAACTAAGGAATATACTAGAAAATAGCTTAAACAAGCTATTTGAATAAGACAAGAAAGTGGGAAAAACCAGAAACGATTAAAACCTAAAAACGCGTACGTTACGTTTAAATAAACGTAGACGTACAAAATAAAACGCGAGTTTTGGTAAAATAAAATACTTACAAAAGTGAAAATCACATTTTTACAATCCTAATAATAAAAGAAACTTTTTAGAAAATTAAAATTAATTTTTACACTATTTAATTATTTAATATTAATTAAAAACTATTTAATACTTATTATTAATATTTAAAATACTTAAATACAATATAATATTAATTAAACACTAGAAAAATGAAAATAAAATTTCTAAAATTATAAAATAACTAAAAATAAGTTTTAAAAATAAAAATAAGTGTTTTTGTCTTTTTGTGCTTTTTATATTAATTAATTACTTATTAATTACTAATTATCTAATTAACTATTTTAAATTAAGAAAATTACTAAATGAACAGTGAAAATTCTAATAAAATTTCTAAAATTATTTTACAACATGTAAAAGCTATAAAAAATATAAAAACTTGATTTTACTTAATAAAAACTAATAATGCTATTTTAAACTTAATATTAATTAATTTCTAATAAAACTAATATTAAATCTAATAAATACTAAATGAAAAGATAAAAATCTGAATAAATTATTATAACTACTTTAATATATGAGGAATTTAATAAAAATATAAAAAAGCTAAGTGCTTAATAAAAATTTAAAAATGAAAATTAAAATTAAATTACATTAAATAGAAACTATCACTTAAATTTAAATTAACTTTTTTGGATTTTTCTTTTACAAACTTATTAAATACCTAAAAACAAACAACTTTTATGAAAACAACTTTTTTATAAACTTAAAATAAGCTGAATATAAGCTAAAATGGTCAACAGTTGACCACAGTTGACCAAAATGGAAAATGAGCTTAAACTAGCATGTGTGGGACCCACTCTGGTTGAAACTGGTCTCAATAAGCTAATAAGACAAGAATAAGCTGGAAAAGGTGCAAGGAGACCGCAGAATAAGCTAAAAGCTAATCAATAAGCACTTTGAAATTTATGTAAGGACTGAAAATGGGACAGAAACTTAGGCTTGATTCAAGTGGGGCCCAGGAGGTTTTAGGTCAAACCAAGAGGCAAACCATGGTGCTTACCAGGAGGGGGGTTGAAATGAACCAAGGATGGGCAAATAGGCCTACTGGGTTGATCAGAAACCACCACCAAAGTGGTGGTGGTGGTGATGAACTGCTGATGCAGCAGGGGTGGTGTGCCCTGCAAGTCACTTTGTGGCTTTGTGGGGCCCACAAGAAAAATAACAAAATTCTAAAAACTATGGGACATGAAAGATGAGATGGTATACTTTGAGTAGCAACTTGATTCAACTCCTAAATCAATACACACAATTCTAATTAAATCCTTGAAGTTTTGCAAAAAACTGAAAACATGACTTTGACTTTTTGCTAGAAACTACTTAAGTTGACTTTTTTGAACTTTGGTTGGATCTTACTAACTTAAAACATGTTTATATGTTAAAGCAAGACCAAAATAAGTTAAAACACCAATTTTTATTATGAAATGATGGGGGGTTTGAGGTCTCAACTGTCCAACAGTGGTCAGTTGGGAGGGAATCCTTGGTATTATTGACTTCTGGGCTAAGGAGGTACCAGTTTAAATGCTTACTAAACCTATTTAAACCTAATGTGATTAGATACAACTAAAAACAACACCATTTCTGCCTTAGTGAGACCTGAACTAGCATAAGCCAAACACCCCTTCCAGATCTGTTTTGAAGTTTTTGTGAGACAAAATCACAACCTAAACCTTAACTATGAAATCAAAGTTTCTATTAATACAAAATTAGCATAAATGAACTGAACTGAGTGCTAAATTACCTAAGCTACAGTAATTTATAAAGAATTATGAAATTGCTTACAGTGGATTATGTGAACTTAGAATCAAGAACAATTACTCAAACCAAACCAACAGCCTCCCTGAGGCTTCTATTACCCTTTGAACCATATATCTACCCTGCTTCCATTCTGAATCAACTCATTCACCATTTTTTTATTTTTTTCTTTGTTTTTCTTAGATTTTTGAGTATTTTTCTGATTTTTAATTTAACTACTTCAAACTCCTTGAAAACTTTAAAGACTTAGACTTGAACTGAATCAAACTCAAACCAACAACATGCAATAATTTTTAAACACTGGAAAATTAAAATAGAGATTTTCAAGAAATTAAAGCATAAACTGAATTTTTACTTAGAACTGAAATTAAAGGCTGAAACAGGTTTGAAATATACTAACAACACCTAATACAACATTTGTGAGCTACATATTACACTGAAATTGGAAAGTTAAAGAAATTCGACTTTGCTAAAAATAAAACTAAACTACTCTACACTACTACTACACTCACTACTCTATCTCTTCTTTTCTTTTTCTTTTTATAAGCCCTGGAGTCCACAAGGATTTTCCCACCAACTTCTGAGCCGTAGGATTGCTTCCATTAATCTAGGCCGTTTAATTTTCTTTGGCGGGAAAACTAGTTTTTGGCAGCTAGGGGATTGCTTGGAGGGATTTGGGGAAATTAAATGGCTTTGGAGTTATTGGTGAGCTGGAGGGGGACAAAGTATGGGATTGGTAGCAGAGGAGGGGGGAGGTGACTTGTGGAAGTGGTGTTTGCAGGTAACTAGCCAAGTGGGGGGAAGAAGGTCTTGTTTGACCTGGCGTTGACTGGGGGTGGATAATACGGGGTGTTTGTTTGTTTTTGATTTGGTGGGCTTGGGTAGTAAAATGGGCTTGGGGGCTGTTGGATCAGGTTTAGGGTTTTTGGGTTAAAGAAATAAAAAGGGTGCATTGGTTTATAATTTTAATTCACAAGGACCAATTTTGTAATTACCAAAAACTGAGGGGCTGATCCTGCCAAGTCTCCAAAATATCACCAAGGTTCTCATTTGCCAAGTCATCAATTCCCAAGGACCATAATCGAATAATTTCCAAATTTGAATATCCCGGGGACCAAAACTGTCAAAATCCAAAGTTGAGGGGCCAAACATGTAAATTTCTCAAATCTTTTACCCAAGGGCCATATTTGTTAACTTTTGATTTTTCAAAGACTTTTGTTGACTTTTCAATTCAAAAATATTTCCCAGGGACCAAATCTGACAATTTCTGAAACTCCAGGGACCAAATTGTACTTTTTGAAACTGCAGGGAATAGAGGTGTAATTTTCTCAAAATTTTTACCCAAGGATCAAATTTGATAACTTTTGACTTTATAAAACCTTGGGTTGACTTTTCTTTCATTTAAAACCTTCAAGGACTAGTTTTGCCAAATTTTGAAACTTGAAGGACTGAAACTGCCAATTGTGCAAACTTTGTTCGTTTTTCATTTGTTTTTGCTCATTTTGCATCTAAAACATATAAAACACAATTTTGAAATATTTTCAGTATTTTGATGCATTTCTGAGTGTTTTTGTATGTTTTGCAGTTCAGATTAGACCAAAAATGATGAGTGTTTGAGCACTCATCAATAAATAATGTTAAATAGAAGCTATCACTTGAATTAATTTTGTCTTTTCTTGAATTTTCTTTTACAAAACCATTTTACTACAGTAAATGATGAACTTTTATAAAAACAAACTTGTTGGAAATAAGGAATAAGCCCTATGTGAGCTTATTGGCTTAACAGTTCAAGCCTCTAAACTCAAAAGGAAGCTAAAACCTTGGATAAGCTTACAATAAGCTACCAAGCAGGAACCTAGAGCAACTAAGTATGAAAACAAATGAGATGTACTGAAATTAAGCTAGAGCACAAAGGAAACCTACTGAATAAGCCTAGGAATTCAAATAAGCCACTCCAAATCATCATATACCAACTAGGCCTATGAGGACACTTGCAGGCTTGTACAAGCTTATCGAATAAGCTTGTAAAGCCAAGGAAAGCTTGGAGCAATAAATCTAGCAAACTGGGATTCTCATAAAACCAAAAAGCTCAAACTAATGACCACAGGGAAGCTCACAAGGAGCTTATGAAAGTGGTGTGACTACACTGATGAGTCAGTGTATGGAGTGAAAATGAGCAACATCAAGGACCAAAATAAGCATTCATAATAAGCAATAAATGGGAAAGTAAAATCATTCAGACCAAGCTAGCCAGAAGGGCTACTCAAAACATCAAGAAACTAAGGCTAGAGCTCACTAGAAAACTCCTAATGAGCTTATGAAGTAAGCATTGTGAAACAGTTCCTGGTGCAGGGCAGGTTCATGTCCAAACAGTCAACTTGGTGGCCAACTTTTAATGAATAAATGAGATTTAAAATCCAAATTTTCTTTTGATTCAAAATAACAAGCTACCAAATTACTAAGAAATGCAATCTTTACCTATTTCCAATGCTATTTGAATACTACCTTTAGCCCAGAAATCCGTCTCATTTTAATAAGCAAGAATGTTTTGACTTTTTGAGATTGAATGAGACTTTGAGTAAATCCAAATTCAGATGATCAAAACTACTTAGAATAGTGATAATAAGCTGGATTTCAATTGAATTAAGCTAGTTTGAACTAATATGCAACTACTTATATGATTATGCAACCTATTTAACTTAACTGTTATGCAAAAAATTATGAAACAAGGATGATTTTGACTTTTAATAGATAGCAACTGAATTTTATGATTTAATTAGCCTAAATGCAACTAATATTAGATACCTCAACTAAAATTATACTCTGTCACACACTTAACACTACCAAGCAACTC
This sequence comes from Artemisia argyi, assembly GCA_030686995.1. Taxonomy (NCBI): domain Eukaryota; kingdom Viridiplantae; phylum Streptophyta; class Magnoliopsida; order Asterales; family Asteraceae; genus Artemisia; species Artemisia argyi. The sequence continues at coordinate 84,727,670 of CM060676.1, forward strand.
TTATCCAAACAGCCCTATACCTACTGTAAATGCAAACACCATGAATAAACTTAAACGTTGAACTAATTGTGAATCAAAAACCACACTCTAATAGGCTTATATGGGCTCCTACTATTAGCTTCTAAAGAGGCTGTAGGGACAAAATGGTACTGATGCACAGGCCAATATGGGTGAGTATGAGTGAAGTTTGACCACACAAAGTCAAAGACAGAGAGTATGAATTAAGTGAAATCAATTTTGAACCAATATGAAACAAGGATAGCAACAATAAGGCACCTAAAGCTAAACCTAATGCGTTTACTGATGTGGGATTGTGATCAAAAGGAACAGCCTGGAAATCCTACTCCATTACTAATGAACTATTATAAAGCCACATGTTATGTTCCAAAGTAAATCTAAACACCAAGCTGAAGGTAATTTGAACAAAAGACTTGAACTCTTGGGCAAGAACACATGTTACCCCAAACACTCCCTTAAAATTGAAACTGCCATGGTTTTTCATATGAAAACAAGTTCAAACAAATATAAGCACATAAAAGCTATCAATGAGGTTGTAAGAACTTACAAAACAGTAAACGAAAAGAATTGAGACAGTCAATAAGCTTAAAGAGAAAAGATGAAACAGATAAGTAAAACTAAAAATTTTAAATTAAAACTGAGTTACAAGTGTCTGATAATCAAAAGCTGAATACAATCCAAAGCTTAAACTAATCTTAAAACTATACTAGATTAAATTATACTCCTAATTACTACCTACTTAACTACTAAAATCTACTACTTTTCAAATGGCATACAAATAGTTTCATTTATACTAAAGCTTAAGCTAGGGTTTTTGTCTTGTGTGCTTCCTCTGAGTGTAAAAACTGCCTTGGATGCTCTTGTGCTTTCTTGAATAATCCCCCATCATTAGATCAATTTTAGAGTCATCTCAGCCCTTAATTCATATTGGTGCCCAACTGGAGGTCGTGGATTTGGGGACAATTGTGTTGTGGATGTAAGGGTTGACTTGTTGATGTAGTGGAGTAGGGAGGTTGGGTAGGTGTATTGGAGAGTGGAGGGGGGGACATGGATGTTGGAGATGGCAGAGAGTAGGGGTAGGGTGTGGTGTTTTGGTGGGGGAGAAGGAAAGGGTTAGGGGTTGACCTGGTGTTTGACCAGGTTATTATTAAAAGGGTTGTTTTTGGTGGGCTTGGGAAGGATTGGGCCTAATGGAGTGATAAGGGTGGTTGTTTGGACTGGATTGGATTATAAAGGGTGGGAGTTTTTATGGGTTAAGTTTATTAGTGAAAAGGGATGTTTGTTTGTAGCTTATATTAGCCCAAGGACCAAATGTGTCAAAACTGAAAATTCATGGACCATTCCTGCCATTTTCCAAAACTTGCCAATAAGGACCATTCTTGCCATGCTTCATTTATATAAGGACCTTTATTGATATTTCCCAAAATTAAACCACCGGGGACCAAAATTGCCAAAACTCAAAGTGCAGGGACCAAACTTGCATTTTCCACAAACTTTTCATCAAAAATCTATTTATGATAACCTTTGAATTTCCAAGGACCAAAAATAACTTTTCAACCAAAAATATATGCTCAGGGACCAATTCTGTTAATTTTTGAAAGTTCGGGGACTGAAACTGCCAATTATGCAAACTTTGTATGTTTTTCATCTGTTTTTACTCATTTTGCATCTGAAACATATAAAACACAATTTTGGAATATTCTCTGTGTTTTGATGCATTTCTGAGTGTTTTTGTATGTTTTGCAGTTCAGATTTGACCAAAAATGATGAGTGTTTGAGCACTCATCAGTGTCAGTTACGGGCAAAGGGGTTAAAGACGAGAAACTCGGTGGGGGTGTAATCTCTCTTTCTGAATTCATGCTGAAATAATAGTGAGTGTATTTGACTTGGTTATTTTACTTGGAAATAACGGGACTAATTGTAGCGGGTCCCACGGATGGCGCCACTGATTGTCCAATAATTTGCACTACCAGGCCTTCGATGGTGATCAAAGGAAATGAGGGGTGTTGTGAATACACCAAGCTTGGATATAACCTAAAATAAGAAATACTAAAACACTACGTTAAGTGAGTGCGCAGGGGTTGAGCCTGCGAACCACCTCCGGCGTGTGAATAAGTGATCGATATGAGAGTTTAAGTGTAATTGTAGTAAAGTAAGGTGAGAGAGATTGCATACCAGATTTGTCATCATCCAGGACTATTTATAGGTGAAGAAAACGGTCCTGGAGAGTGGTCACACGTTTGAGAGAGATCATGGGGGCGTCCCATGATTTGTTGTAACCGCTAGGGGTTAGTGTCCCACTCCTCCTGATTTAGCGGGGGAGCTAAAGAGAAAGAGGAGACGTGGGTAAGACTTGGTCTCAACAATGTTTGGACTTGGCATTGTTCCGTCCTTAAAACTTATCGAGAGATACCCCAAAGGGCTTAATCCTTCGATTGGCGAATTCCCACTTGGTAACTAGATCATTGATGATTAGTTTTACGCCAAAGAAAGTTTTAGGAGGCTAGCTAGAGCCTTCGATTATGTAGGTTACGATCAGACTCGAAGGGGTGTCATTCGAGCTAATAAGAGGGTACATCATCAGTTTCCAAACTGGAAAATGATAAAAATGAACTCAAACAACAAGTTGCACAACTTCAAATGGAACTTTCAAAAACACAAACAGAGTTGTCAAATTGCAAACAGGAATTTTATGAACACAAAGTGCGAAAACGGTAAAAAGAAAATTCTTTAATTGAAGAAAATCTCACTCTCGAACGTCAAATAAAAGAATTTCAAAATATCGTTTACAAACATGGAGAATCTGTTACAATGATTCAAAATTTTAATTTAAAACCAAGACCCGATAAAGGTTTTTCCATTGGCGATTACAGATTGATGAGGCGAAAAATGAACCACTTTTAGGGGGTCATTTAAGCCCGGAATTGAATTTATTTGATCAAATATTGCCCAAAATCGTTCCTTTTGTGATTTTAGGTACTTTGGGAGTGAATTCTGGAAAAGGAAGCAATTCGAACGTTTTTAAAGCATAAAAGTGAAGAAAACGGCAAAGACTTAATTTTCCATGCTGAGAACAGTACCTGACGGCGTCAAGAAGAAAAATGTGACGGCGTCAAGAGTAAAATCCGTGATGACCCAGTGAAAACCTGAAGGCGTCACAAGAAGGGCGTCAAGAGTTAATATGGTGACGGCTTGCTATTGGAGTACACATGATGGCGTCAGACCCAGATCTAGGCAGCACGAGAAACTATTTGGCGGTGAGATGACGGCGTCAGAAATTTGGTCTTGACGCCGTCACCTATCAGAATCTATATATACTTTTCTATTTTTCATTCATAAAGAGAGGAACTTGTGTGGAGAAAACTAGGGTTGAACTTTGTAAACCCTAGGTCGTATTTTACAGTATTTTCAAGGGTTTTCACCCCTTGAATCCTTTCATGTTCAATTGAGATAAGTCTTCTTTCAATTCAATCAATATGTCTATGTGTTGTTTGAATATATCTTATGCTTGTCTTGATTTCAACATGCTAGGCTAGATCTATCATGTGTTTGCTTAGATGTAATGAAACCTAGATGTTAATTATATGTTGATTACTTGTTTATGGTTGTAATGGATGAATGATTTCAATGTTAGGCTTAAGAAAACTGGCAGATCTCCATTGTGTAACATGCTTGAACGTCTTAGGAAACATGAACCGATGTGTACTAGGTTTTATTGGTTGTATTTAATGCATGAGCAAATTCTAGTGATCCCATGTTAGGAGATTCTTAGCCGGCTCGACATAGGAGTGAAGTAGGCGCTTATAGGATTGGGGAAGTAAGTACGCCACCCCATGAATGGTATTAAGGAATACAACCCGTCATCCACGCAACTATAACAAGTAATTAACCTGTAAAAGATATCTAGGGAGTAGTGAAATCTAGGTAAACACAATTCTCCCATATATTGCTCACACCTCTAGTATAATTTAGTTTATTTTCATTTTTAGTATTTTATTTTGATTGCATCTTTAGTATTGGGTTAGTTGACTAGCAACTAATTCCGCCCAACTCCTTCAAACCCGAGATTTTTATTTGCTTTTATAAAAACTAAAAAATACAAAAAGAATCATCCCTCATCTCTAGACCTAGTCTTTAGGTTTTTTAATCCTAGCGACACTATTCCTAGCTGAACGATCAATCCCCCGGAACTTGTCATTATACTATACTACATCGATCAGGTACACTGCCTGGTGGGGGTTGTAAGCTTCTCGAGATCCCTTGAGAGGTAAAGCCTGGTGCAATCCCTACACATCAAGTTTTTGGCGCCGCAGCCCGGGGAATAGTTATTGTTTAGGTTGGAATTTATTTTGATTAGGTCTACTCATTAGATTCCTTTTTAGTGAGATTTTTATTTTCTTTTTATTAGCTTTCTTGTAGTCTATGTTTTTCTTTGTGCCCTTTGTTTGTGAAACCATTTTCATTTGTCTCCATGGGAGATGAAATTCCATTTAGATCAGTAACTATAGAGAAACAATTAGTTTACTCGGATCGATTTGCCTCCTGTTGTTCCAATGAATTTTTAAGTGATCTTAGATATATACAAGAGGAGATGGGTGTAAAGTTAGATGGGTTTGATGAATTTTATAAATGTGTGTTTTCTATTAGACGATCATTATCAGGATCAATTCCTTTTAGTGAGACCCTTTGGATGAATTTTGAGAAAAGCTTCCTAACCATAACCCATAAGTTCAACGAATTGGTGGATTCGTATGAGCGAGATGACCTAGTTTCTAAGAACATGAACTTAGAATCAAACCAAGATTATGATATGGTTAGTGTTGAACTACCTAGTTGCATGAGCGGGATAGATTTCACCAAAACATACGACACACATGAGGTTAGAGTTGAGCCACCTAGTTGCATGTCATGGTTAGGAACTACCATAATACAAGATGAACACATAGGTGATATTGATGTGATGGAAGAGATATGATGCGTGGGAATCGCAACAGGCTTTACCTCTCGAGGGATCTCGAGAAGCTTACAACCCCCACCAGGCAGTGTACCTGATCGTTGTAGTATAGTATAGTGACAAGTACCGGGGGATTGATCGTTCAGCTTAGGAATAGTGTCGCTAGGATTAGAAAGCCTAATTACTAGTTCTAAAGGTGAGGGATGATTATTTTTGTATTTTTATATTTTATGGAAAGCAAGTAAAATCTCGGGTTTTGGAAGAGTGGGCGGAATTACTTGCTATTCAACTAACTGACTCCTCCCGAACTAACCAGTCAACCGGGTGCGGTCAATAGGTCAACCCAGGAGAAAGTGCAAGATAACCGGTGAAGAATAGGGTTTCCCCGGGTCGTTATGTCCCAGCGAGGCGTGAATGATATTTAAAACGGATTTATGATCGCGTGATTCTGAACAGTGAAGAGATATTATTATATTTATAACTACGAAAAGTAAATTTACACTAGACAGCAATAATAAAGCATATAAAACAATAACGGAAGGCACAAATAACACAAAACACAATCTAAACTTAAAGCGGGCCAAAAACTAAATGTTTAAAGCAAAAATAATAACAACACTAGCAGTAAATAAATAATATAAAGTTAACGATAAAAGCTAAAAAGACCTACTATTTATTTATTTATTAATTTTTTATTTAGAACTAACTAACGCAACCTAATAGTGAGCTAAGGGAAAGGCAAGACTAATATTAAACTAGGGAAATATCTAACGAATTCGATTTAAAAATTAACAACCAACTTTTAAATTTACCACAACAATCTAACAACGGATTTCTAAACTACATAAAGTAAAACTACCTAACATGGCAAAAACACAAACAATAGCAACAACAATAAGTAAGCTAGACATAATAGCGATATAAACATACTAAAAATAAAGAGAAAAAAAAGGGTTAGAGATAACCAAATGAGGTGAAAAGTATAAAGACGGCGAGATGAGACCCACTCCATAAGTTCCACCATTAACCCAAATATTATAAATTAATCTCCTTTAATCACCTACTAATAAATAGATGAAAAATAAATAATAATAATTTTATGCAACAAATTAATAAAAAAAAGAAAAAAAAAAGGAAAAAAAAGCTTGGCAATATAAAAATGAGTTTTAATATGAGATTTAACAAAGTGCAGTTTGAATTAAAAGGTGCTATACGAGAGACAAGTTTAGGAAGAATAAGAAATATAAAGTAGACCTAAGTGGTTTAATGAAATTCTTCATACGGACTAGAAAGAAAGCAGAAAGACATATGCTAAATTAATGAAAACAAAAACAACAATGCAAAGAAAATGATTATGAAATCCTTAATATAAGTATTAAAAAACTACATAAATAAAGAAAAATAAATGATGCTTATTGATGGTTTTAATTTTTGGAGAGTTATATTCTTGGTCGAAGACCAAGATTCGTCTGCGGCTCCTTCTCATCTTTTTGATTAAATAGGCAACTCCGTTCTTAAACCTAGACAGCTGGCATCATGTCTTTTTCTTTCTTCTTCTTTTTTTTTTCAAGTTTGATCTTGGTCTCTAAGTTTGGTTATGTTGGGCTTCTATCTCGGATTAGGATCAGATGCAATATGTTTGGGATTCTTCACTCTTTGTATTGAATTGGGCTTTTTTTCCGGGCTTCGCGACTTTTTGCTGCTTCAAAATTTATTTGGCTTAATTCTTTTAATAGCATATTTAATTTAGGCTTCGTTCGAACCTCGATTAATCTTTCAAACTTCCGTCTCATGCCTCAATGCTCCAAACAAAATAACCGTTGATCCCGTAGTTTCGTACTCTTTCTAATCTCGTGCTCATTTTGTCAACTTTTGCCTCATTTTCAATCCTTTTGTACCTAAAACACATAAAAACACAATCCAAGGATATTTGTAGTATAATTGGGCATATTTGGGTGTTTTTGGTCATTTTGGTGGGTTTTTCGGGCCTAAAATGATGAGTAAACGACCACTCATCAATCCCCCACACTAAACTATTGCTAGTCCCTAGCAATCCAATCATATAAAGTAATGAAAGAATATCAAGTATACCCCGTTTCAACTTTTTATTCAATGCGAGACTTTTAAACTGGAACATAAGTAAACAAAATGCTTGATTTTCCAAAAGCGGTATTGTGGAACGGGATTCACACAAACTGGGTGTCTCCAAGGAATTGTAATCGTCATCCTCTTTTTATACTCCCAACTAAGTTCAAAAACCCTTGCACAAATGTTTTTGTAAAAATGCTAACACTACTTATATTAATAATTTGTGTAAGACAAGTCTTAACTTTTTACTCCCGCAATTTATAAAGTTTAGGTGTGTGTGCTTATTTTCAAAAGTTTGACCACCAAAAATCAAAGTTCATTATGGTTGTCATTTATTTAAGCCCAATCTTAACTCACCGGAAACCTCAAAAATTTAAGAACCGAAAATGGCCTTTTCCATGTAGCGGCTTTCTTCTCGGCACATCCCAAACCAGTTGGTTTTAGGTGACCAGGCTTTTGACACCTCACAGAGAATAGTACCGGAATTGGCGGGATTTCGATTCAAAGATTTTTGATATCCCCGACACATTAAAATAAAAACTTAAATAGATAACAACAAACGATTATTTAGAGATTAAAGATTCGAAGGTGAGATCACTCCATGTTGCGACTTTCTTCTCAGCTTGTCCTTTTAACCGAGGCTTAGGAGGCTAGGTTTTTACACCCTCGAGAATAGTATCGGAGCTTTCGGGGTCTTTGACTTCGACAATCTCTAAATTCCCGCTTAGTCGTTACACAAAATCAACGAATACTAGCTCAACTTTCTATTTAAATTTGAGAACAAGCAACTTTTACTTATTTATTCTAATTCTATTCAACACATATTTTTTTTTCATTTTCTCATTTTTCAATTTTTTTCTTTTCTTTTCATTCTTTTTTTTTCCTCATCATTTTTTTTTCTTTTTCATTTTTTTCTTTTTCTCTTTTTTTTTCCTTTTCACTTTTCATATCATACTCAAAATTTTGCATCATTCAGCAATTTTACATTACTTCACTTTGCAATCTTATTCATTTTTAAGGAAGTTGCTTGTTCCAAAATTTAAATAAAAATCTGAACTAGTACTCTATATTAACCTTGCATAAAAACTTGTTTACATAACGAAAACTTTTAATGGTCAAAAGTTTGAAAACAGAACGTATTTAGATCCAATTAGGAGCTACTGGGAGAAAAAGCCACAGATTACTTATATAAGCTCTAATGAGAACCAACTACTCTACGCTTAGCATTTTCATTTGCACAATTCGTTAAGAATTTAGTCTAAAAAAGTTAAGGAAGCAGCCAGATCAACACTCTGGCAAAGTCAGGATTCCCCTTGTTCTAACCTAATCAAGACTAAACAACTTCTTTTATTTTATTTTTGTGTGCAAAGCACTTTTCTTTTTATCAAAAAATTTTAAAATTTTGCCAAAAAGGGGGGTACTAGGGCACTAACAGGTACAATATATGTGACAAATTCGACAGAATTCCCCCCCCCCCCCCCACACTTAGAATTGAATATTGTCCTCAATATTCAAAGTCCCGGCTATTATGCTGACTCTTTGAACAGAAAAAGGCAATACTAATGTCTAAGTGTGAAACGGAAATCTGTTTTTTCACAAAAAAGGATTAAAAAGATATCCCTAGATAATTGTTAGCAAAAGGATAGGATATTGACCGGCTGGATTGAAAAAGGCGCGTCAATCATCACGATCCAAAGGGTACCTGCAAACATGAGCAAACAAAACATGGCAAACAACAGTAGAGGAAACTCCCCCACACTTTGTGTTAGAAAATAGAAAGAAGTCAGAGAGCATGGGTGAAAACCCATGTGCATGCTACTATTTTTTTTTACCGAGTCGCTAGCTTGACTCGACCCCGAATTCATTGGTTCATGGGGAAGCATGATGTGGAAGAAGGAATCTCCATCGGACTTTCTTTCAAGATGTTTGGACAACCATTTGAAGCACGTAAAAGTTTCACACCGATGAGATAAGTATCCGGCTCAAGATAATGATACATGAAAATGCCGGGATCAAATATAGTGTCTTCATTCCCGAAGGAATGAAGAACAGGAGATGTCACCCGATAGGTGAAGAAAGGTAGAAAGATCTTGATGACAATCAAGATTGATTCATCATCATCAGAAAGAGAATTCATGATTGGTGTATCATGAATCTCATCATTTAGGCTCGTATGATCTAGACAAATTATGGGTGGGAGGGTTGGGATTTTGATATCAATCAAATTCTCAAGGTTGAGAATATTTCCCTCCGGAAAACAAAGATCAACTTTGTCTAGATCAAAGTAAAAGTTATCATACTCCGGTGGAGATATGATATGAGTGAGTTCACGGGAGAACTCCTCAAAGGTGAACGAATCATACTCGGGGAGAGAAATTTGAGAATGATAAGTGGTACTGCCACTAATTTTCTCTCCCATATGATCAAAAGTAAAGGCTTCAAACTCCGGAATAGGATCATCGGAGAAAATGTCACTATCCTTAATGGGGATAGGAGATGAAATAGGTTTCTCTTTGAAAGCCTCGATTTTAGAAATGAGGAGATCGACATTCAATAATGTTGCACGAAGTGCTTCATCCTTGATTTCAGTGTCAATCTCGTCATTCTCTTCTTCTAAGCTGACTAGCTCAGAAGGTAATTCTTCCATATAAACGATGTCCTCACAAGATAACGAATTGTCATCAGTAGAATCGGAGAACATCTCATCATGATTAGATGGGAAGAATAGAGGAGGAGGAATATCACACATATGGTCAGAAGTCCCCTGTGACTCTCTCGGGATTGGGACAAGGATCTCAACACTAGACTTTATTAATTCGTCCGATTCCTTATTAGGAATAGTGCTAAGATGCTCATCCCCCATGATCAGAGAGTGAGTGTGAACTTCTGGTGTGATAACAGCAGACTGAGGGAGATACAAAAGACTAGCACACATAGATTCTATATTTTTCATGTGTTCTTCTGCTAGCAATTCTTGCATAGTCTTATCTCCCTGTGCTTCCACGGAAGGAATCTTAACTGATGAACTGGATGAAGCTTTGTAATATTCTTTCATTTGAATAGAATCCTCATCATCATCGTCATCATGAATAAAACGGAACAAAGAGCTAGATTTGGCTGCTTTTTCTTTTGCATAAGCTTCTGTAACAGCTTTTTCAAAATCATCTATGGTTTCAATTTTAGCAACCTGCTCTTCCGTCAATATTTTAGCCATGCATTTCTCATGTGAATTTAGAGTAAATGAAAATTGCGGGGGTGGGGACTTGTCAAAACTAGAAGGTTGACATTGGTAATCATCATGAGGACCCCCACAATTCACACAAGAAACACTGGGTGTATTATGAAGTTTTGTGGTACCCAACTCCTTAAGTTCTTTCAATATCTCAAGAACCTCTACTATAATGTCAGTAGCAGAAGGAGTTGTGTGAATCATTTGGTGCTGTGGAGGTGGGTCTGAAAACGAATAGTCGTAATTGTTACAAGGAATTGGATTCCTTGTTTGACAATCCGAGCTAAAGTGAGGACCTCCACAGTACTCACAACAGTAAAACTGTTGAATTTAGCTTGGTGTATCTTGATACGAAGCATTATTGAAATTTGGGCAATATGATTCTTGCTCGTATGAATGTGATGGGTAATCGAAAAAATTTGAAGAGTCGTTGAATGAGTTTTGAGTAGGATCATAAGTAAATGAATTACTCGACCCACAAAACAAACAACTCCCGTTTTGGATATCATTACCACATTGCACACATGTACACCAATGACATGGAAAACCGAAAAGTGGCTCACCACAACCGACACAAGGAACAAAATCTGGAGGTGGGACAAGTGGTGTGCTCTTAGAGCTAGCAATTTCCACCACTTTCGTTATGGTCTCGGGTTTTGGTTCTTGATAGACGTGAAGGTTAGGTAAGTCGTTCTTTTCAGTTTCTGCCCTAAGCTCAGCACGTATGCTTGACAAACTTTTGACCGTAAACCGTGAAAGGTTAGGATCAATTCTTGAAGGTTTAGGAGCAATTGTGAGCTTAGATTCTTGGACAACCGTAGGTTGGACGTATTTAGCACTTCCATCGTTAGAGGGAAGTACAGGGTCCTTTGTCACCTCGGTTTCTTGATTCATTTCCCTCACCGGAGAGGGAATAGGAATCGAAGGTCCATCATAATCACTACGACATCTCGATATTTTTGATAAGGCCATAAATTTTTCAATTTTGCTCTGAAAGGCCCATTGTTCAAAGAAATCGTCATCGAGAGATGTCATATAGAATTATACATGTAAGGGGTATAAGAAGGTAGAATCAAATAGATAGAGGGTAAGGAAAAATATTTTTGGGTTTTTATGGAAAAATATGAACAAAGATGGATAAATGTACAATGGAATGAATTCCAAAAACACTAATCAGAAAACCGTTTAGATAAACGCGCACAACCTCCCCGGCAGCGGCGCCAAAAGTTGACTCCTCCCGAACTAACCAGTCAACCGGGTGCGGTCAATAGGTCAACCTAGGAGAAAGTGCAAGATAACCGGTGAAGAATAGGGTTTCCCCGGGTCGTTATGTCCCAGCGAGGCGTGAATGGTATTTAAAACGGATTTATGATCGCGTGATTCTGAACAGTGAAGAGATATTATTATATTTATAACTACGAAAAGTAAATTTACACTAGACAGCAACAATAAAGCATATAAAACAATAACGGAAGACACAAATAATACAAAACACAATCTAAACTTAAAGCGGGCCTAAAACTAAATGTTTAAAGCAAAAATAATAATAACACTAGCAGTAAATAAATAATATAAAGTTAACAATAAAAGCTAAAAAGACCTACTATTTATTTATTTATTAAATTTTTATTTAGAACTAACTAACGCAACCTAATAGTGAGCTAAGGGAAAGGCAAGACTAATATTAAACTAGGGAAATATCTAACGAATTTGATTTAAAAATTAACAACCAACTTTTAAATTTACCACAACAATCTAACAACGGATTTCTAAACTACATAAAGTAAAACTACCTAACATGGCAAAAACACAAACAATAGCAACAACAATAAGTAAGCTAGACATAATAGCGATATAAACATACTAAAAATAAAGAGAAAAAAAAGGGTTAGAGATAACCAAATGAGGTGAAAAGTATAAAGACGGCGAGATGAGACCCACTCCATAAGTTCCACCATTAACCCAAATATTATAAATTAATCTCCTTTAATCACCTACTAATAAATAGATGAAAAATAAATAATAATAATTTTATGCAACAAATTAATGAAAAAAAGAAAAAAAAAGGAAAAAAAAGCTTGGCAATATAAAAATGAGTTTTAATATGAGATTTAACAAAGTGCAGTTTGAATTAAAAGGTGCTATACGAGAGACAAATTTAGGAAGAATAAGAAATATAAAGTAGACCTAAGTGGTTTAATGAAATTCTTCATACGGACTAGAAAGAAAGCAGAAAGACATATGCTAAATTAATGAAAACAAAAACAACAATGCAAAGAAAATGATTAAGAAATCCTTAATATAAGTATTAAAAAACTACATAAATAAAGAAAAATAAATGATGCTTATTGATGGTTTTAATTTTTGGAGAGTTATATTCTTGGTCGAAGACCAAGATTCGTCTGCGGCTCCTTCTCATCTTTTTGATTAAATAGGCAACTCCGTTCTTAAACCTAGACAGCTGGCATCATGTCTTTTTTTTTCTTCTTTCTTTTTTTTTCAAGTTTGATCTTGGTCTCTAAGTTTGGTTATGTTGGGCTTCTATCTCGGATTAGGATCAGATGCAATATGTTTGGGATTCTTCACTCTTTGTATTGAGTTGGGCTTTTTTTCCGGGCTTCGCGACTTTTTGCTGCTTCAAAATTTATTTGGCTTAATTCTTTTAATAACATATTTAATTTAGGCTTCGTTCGAACCTCGATTAATCTTTCAAACTTCCGTCTCATGCCTCAATGCTCCAAACAAAATTACCGTTGATCCTGTAATTTCGTACTCTTTCTAATCTCGTGCTCATTTTGTCCACTTTTGCCTCATTTTCAATCCTTTTGTACCTAAAACACATAAAAACACAATCCAAGGATATTTGTAGTATAATTGGGCATATTTAGGTGTTTTTGGTCATTTTGGTGGGTTTTTCGGGCCTAAAATGATGAGTAAACGACCACTCATCACTAACCCAAAACTAAGATGCAATCAAAATAAAATACTAAAATGAAAATTAAACTAAGGTTGTGAGCAGTAATTGGAGAAATTGTGTTTACTTAGATTTCACTACTCCCTAGATATCTTTTACACGTTAATTACTTGTTATAATTGTATGGATGACGGATTGTATTCCTTAATACCATTCATGGGGTGGCATACATAACTCCCCAATTCTATGAGCTCTTATCTCCTCCTACACCATGACCCAGCACAACTATAGGGATTGTAAACAGTGGCTCATGCATTAAATACAACCAATAAAGACCTAGTACGCATCGGTTCATGTTTCTTAAGACGTTCAAGCATGTTACCATTTGGAGATCTGCCAGTTTTCTTAAGCCTAACATATAAAATCATTCATCCAAGACAAGAATAAACAAGTAATCAACACATAATCAATATCTAGGTTTCATTAGATCTAAGCAAACACAAAAGAGATCTAGCCTAGCATGATAGAATTAAGATAAGAACATGATATAGACAACCAACACATAGACATATTGATTGAATTAGAAGAACACTTATCTCAATTACAATGCAAGGTATCAAGGGTTTGGAACCCTTGAAAAACCTGTAAAAGTTGCACCAAAATCGTCTTTAGGGTTTCTCCAAAACTTCTTTTTTCTAAATGTTAAAAACTAGAAAACTATATATAGGAAAATAGGGATGACGGCGTCAAGAACAAAGGTGTGACGCCATCATCTCGCCGCCAAATACTTCCTCGGACGGCCTTGATCTACTTCTGACGCCGTCAAGGCCTAGGCCGTCACACAAATTACTCTTGACGCCCTGTGTGTGACGCCGTCATCAACTACGGATTTTAATTCTTGGGGTTTGACGCTGTCAGGAAAACTCTTGACGCCTTCATGAACTCTCGGATTTTATTATTGAGGTTTAACGCCGTCAGGAAATTACTCTTGACGCCGTCACCTACTGTTCCCAGCATGGAAAATTGAGACTTTGCCGTTTTCTTCACTTTTATGCTCCAAAATGGCTTCTTTTCCAGAATTCACTCTCCAAGTACCTAAAATCACAAAAGGAAACGATTTAGGGCAATATTTGATCAAATAAATTCGGATTCGGGCTTAAATGACCCCCTAAAAGTGGTTCATTTTTCGCCTTATCATATACCCTTACACTTGAGATTTGCTTTTCCTCAAGCAAATGCGCTTTTATTCTAGTCAAAAGACAAGTTAAGGGTCATTTAACACTAATATAAAAGTAATTACAACAAATAATCGTTCTACTAAAGACGAATAGACAAGCACGGAGGTCATACACTAGCACCTCACAAATAGTGTTTAGATACTCACATCTCTCGGGTGTAATAAAGTAATATAACATTATGGAAATGGAAGATATCTCTCACTACCTGTCATAGCAAAATAGATTACCATAGGCTTGGGAAAGGATCAAACCTCCACCACATGGCGTAAGCACCTAGGATAAACTATCAAAGAGGTCTTTTAAAGGGTTGTAACGTTAGGTATAGGGATATGAATTACACGGTTTTGTTGGATAAAGGAAGTTTTACTGGTGGCGAGTTAACAATCTTGGTTAATTACATGTACAATATGGCGTTGCTAAGCCAAGACTAGACTCGACTTAAGCTAATAAATGAGAAATAACAAAAACATAAAATGAACATAGAATGAAACGGGATGGTAGTCCGTATGTTTTTTTCTCTTTTCCTTTTTTTTTTTTTTTTTTTTTTTTTATTTTTTTTTTGCATACACTCTTACCCTACCATCCAAAATAATACATCATAGGGAATGAACGTTCCCCTTACACTTGAATCTTTACATACTTTACATTAAACTAATCTAATGACTCGAATTAAGAAAATCAAAACACTTGGAGCACTTTTAAGATTAACGTACGTATAGGGGTAATATATGATGTTCTTCCCCATTACTCCATAAAATAAGTACTTACCCAAGAGTCCCAATCGTCCCAAAACAATATGTACAAGGATATGACTCGACTTAGCAACCATGTAATCAATTAGAAAGTTAACTTAGGGTTTAACAAATAACAATAATGCACTAAAAATGAGCGCATACACGGAAGGCTAAGGCGATTTGGTTGTACATTTAAGTGGGGTGTAACAAATTCTTCCTTTAAGTAAGATGCTTAAAGTTAGAAACGAAAAGATAGGCTCGGAGGGGTGTACTAGGGGTATCGTGTACTAAAAATGAGTACAACGCTAAGGGTGTGGGAAAAATTAGTTGACTTAACTAGTCAAGTAATATGACTTAAATGGTCAAGTAATTATGATACGGGTTTAATACAAGGGTGATCCTAATGCCTCTTATCATGTAGTAAATCCTACCACACGAATGTAGTCTCACTAGCGGTCTCGGGATGCATCACTAACGCAAGTTCTAGAATCTAAATGCTACCGGTACACTCATAAGCACTAATAATGAATGCTTTTCCTATCAAATCTAAAGGCGAACCTCACATATTTGGGTGGAAAATTTTTCTGAATATACGGTTATGTGCTAGTCATACAATCTCCTATCCATGAGATGCTTGCTATGGCTAAAGTTTCACTCCTAAATGTTGTAAAAAATTTTAAATTTGGCGCTAAAATTGCACTAACAAGTATTTCTCATAGTTTTATTACACATCTACCATTAAACAAAACAAATTCAAGCGAAAGTGCATATGTAAGGTATCATCTTTTTACCCTCCCCTTACACTTAAGATGAACATTGTCCCCAATGTTCAAGTAAAGAATGTAAAAGTGAAAAAGTAAAGAGAATGAAATCAAATACTCCCCTGATTCGCTCGGTATGGATTATAGGTTGGCCAGGTTAAATCTTCCTCCAAGAAAATGAACAATCAAAGCTTCACTTCCAGAATATAAATCATCTCCTTGTCGAACATAACCTGTAAATCCTGATAAAATAGACAAGACAACCTCGCGTAAAATTGGCGGCATCCTATATAAGTTACTAAATCCTAGAAAACAAAGTAAGATATAATGCTTGTGGAATGAAGTTTGCAGATCTCCTGGAGATTATAAAACTTAATAATTCACAAAAACCATAAGACTCCGTTAGAAAAACAAAACCGGTAAAATTTCCAGATTTTAACTCCTGACGCCGTCAAGAGTAAAACTCTGACGCCGTCAGAATGGACTTGCAAAATTCTTATGTTAAGTTTCCAGAAAATTCTTGGAAAAACTTGGTCTTACTTCCTGGAAAATCCTGCAAAACTTCATTATGACTCAATACAAGCATTTGACTCTAACAAATACGAATATACATGCTCATTTAATATCGTGGAGAATCATGATCGGTTTGTTTCTTAAAAACATATTTGGGGTTTCCCCTTACACTTATCTTTTGCAAAAATACTTCTAGGTGGAGTTAAGACTAGGCCAAACAACATAGTAAAGTATTTCCACATTTTAATTTAGAGACATGATCAACCAACAATAAAAATAAAGCATGTATACGGAAGCAAATAACAATCAAACAAATAAAATCAGACAAAACATGGGTTGCCTCCCAAGAAGCGCTTGTTTTTGTTCGAGTCACGAGCCTGACTCTACCCTTATTTAACGAAAATAGGAAAGGTTTTCCCTACACTTAGGATTAAGTGCGGGTGGAAGTAGCGATACACACCCTTAGGGTGTAAATATGCCTCGTGAGGAAAGAGTGGTGGATGAATTATATGCTCAACGGGGTGTGCTCCTATCATCATAACTTTACCAAATTCAATTGGGTTAATTGGTGGATTAAAATTTTCTCCTAGAAAGGGATCATTTTCTATCAACTTCCAGAGACTACTAGTTGGGGACCCATCTTGACCTAATAAACCCGGTTTAAACCCATAATGTTTCTTGTGATCAATCAAAAATGGGTGATGGAAGCATGTAAGGTCATTTTCCACTCCTACGTCAGCTTCCTCTCTACAAGGCTTAGAGTCTACTACCTTTATCCCAAGACTACCTGGACTATATGGTTTGATGGGTGGATCGGGACCTTTTTCAATTCCTAAATTCACATCTAAGGATAGAAGATTAGGTAACGACATTGGTTGAGGCTCCGGTTCATCAAAACTAGGAACTTCCCTAGAACTAAGAATAAGGTTATCATTATAAGTATTCAAACCTATATCCTCTAGTTGTGTTTGGTTCAAAGGTTCTACCTCAATTGGGATTCCTAAAGTCTCATCTACTTCATCCGAATAAGTCACGGGCGGTGTGTGTGCCTCAAATGATGGTTGAGTATTTTGTGGGCTTATGTTGTTCACCTCATCATTCCATGTGTCAGGATCTAGCCCTAACATTCTCCCAAGTATCTCACGTGCTTCTCTAGGCATCTCAACTTCTATGTCCGAATCATAAGGATCATCTTCAATATTCTGACTGCTATATACAATTTGCCCAAGAGATTCATCATCTGTTTCTTGAGATTCATCATCATCGATCATAAAACCTAGGTCTTTTTGATCAATGTGATCATGTTCGGCTACATCCTCCATCACATCAAGGTCACCTATGTGTTCATCCTGTATTCTGGTAGGGCCTAACCAAGACATGCAGCTAGGTGGCTCATACGAAACTATCCTAGGTGAAAGCTCATATGGTGCATAGGTTTCACTAAGTGAGGCATTTTGAGGGGTTGATGGAGCTCTTAAGGTGAATTCTCTAAAAGCATTATGCACTTGGCTTCTTTTCTCAAGGTACTCAATAAAATCAATATAAGATCCTGTCCTCCTCATTTCGTTCCTCCATCTTGTAATATCCAAACTAGTGTAATTATATTTTTTCTGGTAAAACTCTAGTGTCGGACTTAGTGGATTCGCGTTCTCCATAATGGCAAACGGAATAGTCAATGGAAAGGTTTTTACAAACAAAGACACAAAGAAATAAGATAGACTAAAGAAAACCTAAAAATAAAAATAAAATCTTACTAGAAAGGAATCTAGCAAGTAGACCTAATAAAAAGAAATTCTAACCTAGACAATAACTATTCCCCGGGTTGCGGCGCCAAAAACTTGATGCGTGGGAATCACAACAGGCTTTACCTCTCGAGGGATCTCGAGAAGCTTACAAGCCCTACCAGGCAGTGTACCTGATCGTTGTAGTATAGTATAGTGACAAGTACCGGGGGATTGATCGTTCAGCTTAGGAATAGTGTCGCTAGGATTAGAAAGCCTAATTACTAGTTCTAAAGGTGAGGGATGATTATTTTTGTATTTTTATATTTTATGGAAAGCAAGTAAAATCTCGGGTTTTGGAAGAGTGGGCGGAATTAGTTGCTATTCAACTAACCCAAAACTAAGATGCAATCAAAATAAAATACTAAAATGAAAATTAAACTAATTAAACTAAGGTTGTGAGCAGTAATTGGAGAAATTGTGTTTACTTAGATTTCACTACTCCCTAGATATCTTTTTTCACGTTAATTACTTGTTATAATTGTATGGATGACGGATTGTATTCCTTAATACCATTCATGGGGTGGCATACATAACTCCCCAATTCTATGAGCTCTTATCTCCTCCTACACCATGACCCAGCACAACTATAGGGATTGTAAACAGTGGCTCATGCATTAAATACAACCAATAAAGACCTAGTACGCCTCGGTTCATGTTTCTTAAGACGTTCAAGCATGTTACCATTTGGAGATCTGCCAATTTTCTTAAGCCTAACATATAAAAGCATTCATCCAAGACAAGAATAAACAAGTAATCAACACATAATCAATATCTAGGTTTCATTAGATCTAAGCAAACACAAAAGAGATCTAGCCTAGCATGATAGAATTAAGATAAGAACATGATATAGACAACCAACACATAGACATATTGATTGAATTAGAAGAACACTTATCTCAATTACAATGCAAGGTATCAAGGGTTTGGAACCCTTGAAAAACCTGTAAAAGTTGCACCAAAATCGTCTTTAGGGTTTCTCCAAAACTTCTTTTTTCTAAATGTGAAAAACTAGAAAACTATATATAGGAAAATAGGGATGACGGCGTCAAGAACAAAGGTGTGACGCCGTCATCTCGCCGCCAAATACTTCCTCGGATGGCCTTGATCTACTTCTGACGCCGTCAAGGCCTAGGCCGTCACACAAATTACTCTTGACGCCCTGTGTGTGACGCCGTCATCAACTACGGATTTTAATTCTTGGGGTTTGACGCCGTCAGGAAAACTCTTGACGCCTTCATGAACTCTCGGATTTTATTATTGAGGTTTGACGCCGTCAGGAAATTACTCTTGACGCCATCACCTATTGTTCCCAGCATGGAAAATTGAGACTTTGCCGTTTTCTTCACTTTTATGCTCCAAAAACGTCCAAAATGGCTTCTTTTCCAGAATTCACTCTCCAATTACCTAAAATCACAAAAGGAACGATTTAGGGCAATATTTGATCAAATAAATTCGGATTCGGGCTTAAATGACCCCCTAAAAGTGGTTCATTTTTCGCCTTATCAAGATAGTAGAAAACCCAAGCCCATTAAGTACCCCACAAGTCCTACCATCATTTGAGGCACACACACCGCCCGTGACTTACTCGGAAGAAGTAGAAGAAACTTTAGGAATTCCGATGGAGGTAGAACCCTTGGACCGGGCACCACTAGAGGATATAGGTTTGAATACTTGTAGTGATAACCTTACTCCTAGTTCTAGGGAATTTCCTAATGTTGACGAACTGAAACCTCAACCTTTACACAACTTTCAATCCTTAGATATACATCTAGGAGACAAAAGAGGAACCGACCCACCCATCAACCAATATTATCCGGGTAGTTTTAGGATGAAGGAAGCCATTCACTCATCCCCTTCACCTCACGTGGCATATTTCCACCCTAAGGGTGCGTATCGCTACTTCCACCCGCACTTAATTCAAAGTGTAGTGAAAACCTCCCCTATTTCCGTTAAATAAGGGTAGAGTCAGGCTCGTGACTCGAACAAAAACAAGCGCTTATTGGGAGGCAACCCAAGCTTTATTTGTTTGTTTGTTTGTTTGTTTGATTTTATTTGTTTTTGTATGCATGTTTTATTTTTGTTGCTTTTGGCTCATGTTTCAAAGTAAATTGTGAAAATGCTTTATTTTGTTTTTAACTTCGTCTTAATTGCATATAAAGGTATTTTGCAAAAGCTAAGTGTAAGGGGAGACCCAAATTTGTTTATAAGAACGAAATTGAGCATGATCCACAACAATATTAAATGAACATGTATATTAGTATTTGTTAGAGTCAAATGCTTGTATCGAGTCATAATGATGTTTTGCAGGATTTTCCAGGAAGTAGGACATAAGTTTTTCCAGAAATTTTCCGGAAACTTAACATAAAGATTTCTGCAGGTCACTTCTGACGACGTCAGGAATTAATTCCTGACGGCGTCACGTGTTAAATTCTGGAAATTTTATCAGTTTTGTTTTTCTAACGGAGTCTTAAAGTTTTTGTTGAATCATTAGTTTTATAATCTCCAAGAAATCTGCAAACATCATTCCACAAGCATTATATCTTATTTTGTTTTCTAGGATTTGTTAGCATACGTAGATTGCCGCCAATTTTATGCGAGGTTGTCTTGTCTGTTTTCTCAGGTTTTACAGGTTATGTATGACAAGAAGATGATTTATATTCTGGAAGGGAAGCTTTGATTGTTCATTTTCTTGGAGGAAGATCTAACCTGGCCACCTTATTATCCATACCGAGCGAATCAGGGGAGTATTTGATTTCATTTGTTTTACTTATTTCACTTTTACATTCTTTACTTGAACATTGGGGACAATGTTCATCCTAAGTGTAAGGAGAGGGTAAAATGATGATACCTTACAAATACACTTTCGCTTGAGTTTGTTTGTTTGATAGTAGATGTGTAATAAAACTATGAGAAATACTTGTTAGTGCAATTTTAGCGCCAAATTTAAAATTTTTTACAACATTTAGGAGTGAAACTTTAGCCATAGCAAGCGTCTCATGGATAGGAGATTGTATGGTTCAGAAAAATTGTCCACCCAAATATGTGAGGTTCGCCTTTAGATTTGATAGGAAAAGCATTTACTATTAGTGCTTATGAGTGTATCGGTAGCATTTAGATTCTAGAACTTGCGTTAGTGATGCATCCTGAGACCTCTAGTGAGACTACATTCGTGTACTAGGATTTACTACATGATAAGAGGCATTAGGATCACCCTTGTGTTAAACCCGTATCATAATTACTTGACCATTTAAGTCATATTACTTGGCTAGTTAAGTCAACTAATTTTTCCCACACCCTTAGCATTGTACTCATTTCTAGTACACGAAACCCCTAGTACACTCCTCCGAGCCTATCTTTTCGTTTCTAACTTTAAGCATCTTACTTAAAGGAAGAATTTGTTACACCCCACTTAAATGTACAACCAAATCACCTTAGCCTTCCGTGTATGCACTCATCTTTAGTGCATTATTGCTATTTGTTTAAACCCTTAGTTAATTATCTAATTGATTACATGGTTGCTAAGTCGAGTCATATCCTCGTACATATTGTTTTGGGACGATTGGGACTCATGGGTAAAGTACTTATTTTATGGAGTAATGGGGAAGAACATCATATTATTACCCCCATATGTACGTTAATCTTAAAAGTACTCCAAGTGTTTTGATTTTCTTAATTCGAGTCATTAGATTAGTTTATTGTAAAGTATGTAAAGATTCAAGTGTAAGGGGAATTTACATTCCCTATGATGTATTATTTTGGATGGTAGGGTAAGAGTGTATGATAGATAAAAAAAAAAAAAAAAAAAAAAAAAAAAAAAAAAAAAAATCGAAAAAATCAAGAAAAAGAAAAAAAAAAGTAGAAAAAGAAAAGAAAAAAAATACGGACTACCATCCCTTTTCATTCTATGTTCATTTTATGTTTTTGTTATTTTTCATTTATTAGCTTAAGTCGAGTCTAGTCTTGGCTTAGCAACGCCATATTGTACATGTAATTAACCAAGATTGTTAACTCGCCACCAGAAAAGACTGCCTATATCCAACAAAACCGTGTATTCCATATTCCTACACCTAACGTTATAACCCTTTAAAAGACCTCTTTGATAGTTTATCCTAGGTGCTTACGCCATGTTGTGGAGGTTTGATCCTTTCCTAAGCCTATGGTAATCTATTTTGCTATGACAGGTAGTGAGAGATGTTTTCCATTTCCATAATGTGATGTATACTTTATTGAACCCGAGAGATGTGAGTATCTAAACACTATTTGTCAGGTGCTATTATATGACCTCCGTGCTTGTCTTTGGTCTTTAGTGGAACTGATTGATGCCAAACCACCTGACTTAAATTAACCAAAGAATGGTCAACTAAGCCAAATAGCCTAGATCAATGCTCCGGGTAATATAATGTATCACCGGGTCGTTAAATCCCGTTGAGGTGTGAAATGTAACTTTAGCGTGTTCGTAATCGGGTGTTATTCACAGAAAAGGGTTTGTTGTGAACATCATTTGGAAATTATTAACAAATATAGCTTAGGAAAGCTATGTGGTTGATTACGGGAATTTGGAGTACGAAGATTTGAGCTAAACCTAAAAACGTACGTTTTAATTAAAAAACGTATTCAGACGAATAAAACAAAAAGTACAACTGATAGACTGGGAGGGTTAAAAGTGTAAAATTGGTATTTTTACACTCCTATTAATTAAGGAAAATTTTAAGAAAATTAAAAACTATTTTTATATTATTTAATTATTTATTATTAATTAATTACTACTTATGTATTTATTACTAATTAAATTAATTAGAATTATTAAAAATACTAAAAAGGCTTAGAAAATTAAGAAAAATTTTACAAATCTAATTAACCATTACAGGAATCCTAAAAAATTATAAAAAGTTAATTCTAAGTATTTTTAAGCTATTTAATTAATTATTATTCTAATTACTTATTAATTACTAATTAAACTAGTTATATTATAAAAAATAGAAAATGAACAGTAAAAATTCTAGAAAAATTTATAAAAATGTTTTAACTAAATTAAAAGCTAGAAAAATTATAAAAACTAGGCTATACTATATAAAATCTAATTATGCTATTTAATTGATTAATATTAATTAAAACTAGATTAAACTAAAATTAATTAGAAAAACCACTAAAAGACAAAATAAAAATCTGGAAAAATTTATAAAATTATTTTAACCTAAAATAGAATTTCTAAAAATATAAAAGTGATATATTACTTAGAAATAAATTAAAAAGAAAAATAAATTGATAAATCCTATTAAATAGAAGCTATCACTATTTTTAAAATTGGTTTTTTGGTTTTTTTTCTTTTTCTAAACTAATTATAAACTAAAAAAAACTATTTTTAACAAAGACACTTTTGTTTTAACCCAAGGAATAAGCACTTGAAATGCTTATTACACCCACAGTTGACTTTTATTGACTGTGGAGTGTTTTTAGCTCAAATGGTGAGATGTGGGGTCCACAATGATATTTGTTGGTTTCACTAAGTCCAGTGAACAATAATAAGCAAATATCAAACAACAAGATGGCCTGAATAAGCCAAAAAGCTCAAATAAGCACTTTGCTTATTGGTTTACTGATGCAGTTATGGGACAAAGTTTAGGGCCAAAAACAGGTGGGGTCCACTATCCTAGGGGTCAAACAAAGAGTCAACCCTTGTTCCTGGGTAGGAGGGGGGTTGAATGATGCAAATTAGGGGCAGTGGGACCCACTGGGTCAGTCACAAAAGGCCACCAAAGTTGGGTGGATGGTTTAGGTCTGCTGAGACAGGGCAAGAGCTTGCCCTGCAGCTCACTTTTAGCTTATGCACAAGCTGTGAGAAAAATCACAAAAATAACACAACCATAGGATCTTAAACTTCTACTGACAAGCTATTACCACAACAAATTTCACAGGTTAATATCAAACACAAAATTCTAGAAAATTCATTGCATATTTGGTTTTTCTGAGGTAATGAACTTTTGACTTTTAACAAAACTTGAGCTTTGACTTATATGAACTTATACAGCTGATTTAATGACCTGAAATGATATATTAAGCAGTATGAAAGATAAATTAAGTAACAAATACAACTTGTGAAATGGTTTTGTGGATTTTTCAATTCAAAACTCACCATAGTTGACTGTGGTGAGTGATTGCTTGAATTTTGACTTGTGGGTGAGTTTATGACCAAAAGAAAAGTTCCCTGAGCCTAAATACACCCACCAAACTAGATGAAACACAGATGAGTACTAATGCACTGCTAGAACTGATTAAATAACCTAGAACCAAACACCCCTTATCTTACAGATTGTTACTAAACTAGATTCAAATAAGATAAAACTACAAACTACTAATTACTACTAATCTAATAAGTGATAAATAAGCAATTTAAACAGTAATAAGCAACAAGTTCCACTATTACACTTAAAAGAGTAAAGATAAAAATTGAAGCTTACAAAAGCTATCCTGCCAAAGCAATGTGAACTATGCACCAACGATCATTCCTATTGGTTCCCATGAACCACTAACCCACAGCCATCCATAATGTACTGTGCTCCATGCTTCTTCAACCTTTAATCAACAATTTTTTTATTTATTTTTATTTTTCTTATTTTTTTTTAGTTTTTATTGAAAACTGAGTTGAAAGTGTTCACACAAGCTTATGATGCTTGTAATATCTTGTTTCTGAGCCTGTAAGAGCTTCTGAGTAGCTTAAACACACATTAAATCCCTTAATTAGAACTTGGTAATTTGAGATGAGACTTTGAAAAGTGAAAATGAGAATTAAACTTCAAACTGAACTTTCATTGATAAAAAGAGTTACATTACATTAAAAATAAACTGAAACTACAATAAAACTAAGAAAATTACACACTACAAGCTTCTATGAGCTTTTTCTATATATAACGACCTAAAATAATTCCCTAAGTCTTCCACATGGCCTCAATTTGAAAACTGAGAGTCCCAATGTCTTTGCCTTGACCCTCTGACCAAATCCTCATCGTTCAATTATGCTAAGATGATCTGAGCCCTAGATTGCCATTTTGGCGCCAAAACTATGTCGGGGCAATTCTGAGTGGTGTTGGTGAGGGGTTTGGTGATGCATTTATGGTGGTGGGTTAGTTTGGTGAGGTTATTAATTGTGGGGGGAAAGGTTGGTGAAAAGGTGAGGAGGGGGGGAAGTATCTCCCTGGTTTCACGCATGCTTGTTGGGGGAGAAGATGGGTCAACGCAAGTTTGACCGGGGGAATTATTTAAAACGGTTTTAGGATTTTGGGCTAAGTGGTGGGCTTGGGTTGTGTCGCTGGATCAGACCAAGGCTTAGGTTAGGATTGGGTTTGGTTTGGGTTTAATATTAAAAGGGTCCGGATGGTGTAATGTTATCAAGGACCAAATTTGTAATTTTTGCAATCTTGAGGGCTGATGTTGCCATACTCCCAAAGTAACCATGAAGACCAAAGTTTCCAAATGCCAATAATTCAAGGACCAATTTTGCACTTTTCCACTTTTTTCAAATTTCAAAAATTCCCAGGGACCATTTATGCCATTTTTGGATTTTTCAAGGACTAAATACGTGACTTTGGAAAACTTGCAACCCAAATGTAATATTTTGTGAAATTAACTTTCAAAACCTTGGGTTGACTTTTTCTTTCAAAATAAATGCATAGGGACTAAAATTGACAAGTTTTGAAACTTGGGGGACTGAAACTGCCAATACTGCAAACTTTGTACGTTTTTTCTTTGTTTTTGCACATTTTGCTTATAAAACACATAAAACACAATCCCTGGGATAATTTAAGTATTTTGATATCTTTTTGATTGTTTTTGTGCGTTTTGGCAGTTTAAATATATCAAAAACGATGAGTGTTTGAGCACTCATCAGGAACGATTATTTGTTGTAATTACTTTTATATTAGTGTTAAATGACCCCTAACTTGTATTTTGATTAGAATAAAAGTGCATTTACTTGAGGACAAGCAAATCTCAAGTGTAAGGGTATATGATGAGGCGAAAAATGAACCACTTTTAGGTGGTCATTTAAGCCCGGAATTGAATTTATTTGATCAAATATTGCCCTAAATCGTTCCTTTTGTGATTTTAGGTACTTTGGGAGTGAATTCTGGAAAAAGGAAGCAATTCGGACATTTTTAGAGCATAAAAGTGAAGAAAACGGCAAAGACTTAATTTTCCATGCTGAGAACAGTATCTAACGGCGTCAAGAAGAAAAATGTGGTGGCGTCAAGAGTAAAATCCGTGACGACCCAGTGAAAACCTGAAGGCGTCACAAGAAGGGCGTCAAGAGTTAATATGGTGACGACCTGCTATTGGAGTACACATGACGGCGTCAGACCCAGATCTAGGCAGTCCGAGAAACTATTTGACGGCGAGATGATGGCGTCAGAAATTTGTTCTTGACACCGTCACCTATCAGAATCTATATATACTTTTCTATTTTTCATTCATAAAGAGAGGAACTTGTGTAGAGAAAACTAGGGTCGAACTTTGTAAACCCTAGGTCGTATTTTACAGTATTTTCAAGGGTTTTCACCCCTTGAATCCTTTCATGTTCAATTGAGATAAGTATTCTTTCAATTCAATCAATATGTCTAAGTGTTGTTTGAATATATCTTATGCTTGTCTTAATTTCAACATGCTAGGCTAGATCTATCATGTGTTTGCCTAGATGTAATGAAACCTAGATGTTAATTATATGTTGATTACTTGTTTATGGTTGTAATGGATGAATGATTTCAATGTTAGGCTTAAAAAAACTGGCAGATCTCCATTGTGTAACATGCTTGAACGTCTTAGGAAACATGAACCGATGTGTACTAGGTTTTATTGGTTTTATTTAATGCATGAGCAAATTCTAGTGATCCCATGTTAGGAGCTTCTTAGCCGGCTCGACATAGGAGTGAAGTAGGCGCTTATAGGATTGGGGAAGTAAGTACGCCACCCCATGAATGCTATTAAGGAATACAACCCGTCATCCACGCAACTATAACAAGTAATTAACCTGTAAAAGATATCTAGGGAGTAGTGAAATCTAAGTAAACACAATTCTCCCATATATTGCTCACACCTCTATTATAATTTAGTTTATTTTCATTTTTAGTATTTTATTTTGATTGCATCTTTAGTATTGGGTTAGTTGACTAGCAACTAATTCCGCCCAACTCCTTCAAACCCGAGATTTTTATTTGTTTTTATAAAAACTAAAAAATACAAAAAGAATCATCCCTCATCTCTAGACCTAGTCTTTAGGTTTTCTAATCCTAGCGACACTATTCCTAGATGAACGATCAATCCCCCGGTACTTGTCATTATACTATACTACATCGATCAGGTACACTGCCTGGTGGGGGTTGTAAGCTTCTCGAGATCCCTTGATAGGTAAAGCCTCATGCAATCCCTACGCATCACAGATCAACTTTTCTTCACACTGCGTTCAAAACAATTCCTAAGCTTTACAGTATGGACCAATTGCTTGATAATAATATTGTGCGTGTTGTTGTATATAATACTGAGGAAGAAAAAGAACTTAAAGAAAAGAGTCGATCAAAAATGAGTCAAATTGAATATTGCAAACCATATGATTATTCAAAATTTCCTCATATTTCAAAATCTTTTGTTCCATCAAAAGAAATACCTAAGAAATCATGGTATGTAACTGAGTCATATGTCTCATCTTCCAATGGGGCTTCTGTCAAACCTATGGCACAAGTAAATGGACCATTACCATCTTCTGGTACTGTAACACCTTTACCAACACATTGTCGAGTCTTAGAATATTTTAAAACTTTCATGAAAGACACGTAAATTTGGAAGACGTAATTGAACGTAATTCGGAAATAAAAATTGCTACTTTTCAATCAGCTTACGAGCGCGAAAAGAGAGAAATTTTTCAAAAACAATTTATGCCATTAGTTCAACATTTGCGTCATTGTGCTACTCGTTGGGAACAGGAACTTCAAAAAGAAGTCAAACCAATGATAAACATTTTCACCTTAAATGAAAACACAATTTTGGTTCAACAACAAAGAAACAAAATTTTGAAAACAGATTCTGATCGACTCTTGGAAAAAGTTCTCGAAGCTGATATTTTGTCTATTATTATGAATGATCTTTACAAATCTGGCAATGCTATGATGTTTGAAAATTACTGTGCTGACAATGATTTGCTGAACCAGGAAATTGAGACATTAAAACATAAATATGATACGTTGAGAAAAAACAGTGATGATGTGCAAAACAAACTTTCAAAAGAAAATTGTCAACTCAAACAAAGGCTTGAATGGTGTCAAGCTCAAAGTCTTGAAACGGAATTGAAACTTCAAAGTCAACATGTTTCAAAAAGTTGTCAAATTTGCAAAGACAATGCGTTTCTTAAAAATAAATGTCTTTAATATGAAAAGGAAATTGCGGAGTTAAAAATTGAAAACTTCGAATGACAACAAAACCGCGATCACATTCATTATTGCAATGGTTTACTTGAGTCTGATATTCAGGATAAAAATCACATCATCATTGATTTGAAAGAGAAAATTAAACTACTTCAAAATGGAAAGTTTGTTGACACCACAGTAATAGCACCAAGAATGTTTAACATAGACAAAATAGACAAGGGTAATAATGCTTAGAATTCTAATGTTAGCTCTTCCACTTCTACAGGAATAGTTTCCCCTAAAAGCATTTGTAGACCAAAGATGAAAAGCATTAAGAAGACTAGGAAGAATAGGATCTGGCAACGTAAAAGAGGAATACTAGAAGTGAAAGAAGTAGAAGCTCAACTTAGGAATTTGAATAAAACTCATGTTGCATCTGATTTAGATTCTAATCAGGCAAATTGTAATCAAAATCTAAATGTAACGAATGATGAACCTTTGAATGTTTTGAATATTAATGCATCTTGTGTGTTTTGTTGTCAAAGTGTGTTATCTGGTGATCATACAAAATGTGTAGCTAATACTCTCTTAAATCGTCATAAGAAACGTAGATCAGGCATTCCTTCTAGGCCCACTACTGCCTCTAAGACTACCTTAGGAAAACAGCCAACTACTGTTTCGAATGATGTTGTAGTTACCCCCATAGCAGAAAACAATAAATCTAGGAACAAGCCAAAAACTAGTGAATTTACCAAAAATAAAGCAAAAACTAGTTAGAACTGGCAACGTTGGTTACAATACAAACCAAATTTTAAATGGATTCCTAAACTGTTGAATATTTGTGCTTCTAACCAACAGAAACCCACCATTCCTTCGGGTTCCATCCTTGTCGTCTCCTTGTGATGCAAGTGGTTCAGATTGTTCTCTGGATTGTTGATAGCGGTTGCACCCGACACATGACAGGCAATCTCAAACTGTTAGTCAACTTTGTTTCAAAGTTTATCGGAACTGTCAGATTCGGGAATGATCAATACGCTTTAATCATGGGTTACGGTGACTACGTGAATGGGAATATTAAAATTAGCAGAGTCTACTATGTTGAAGGCTTGGGTCACAACCTCTTTTCAGTTGGTCAATTTTGTGATGGGGATTTAGAAGTATCATTTCGAGAGAAAACTTGTTTTGTTCGTGATCTACAAGGAAATGATCTAATGTCAGGCAAGCGTGGCACTAACCTCTAAACAATTTCAAATTTTCAATGTCTGACATGATTGCTTCATCTCCGATTTGTCTTCTATCCAAAGCTGAAACGACTAAATCATGGTTATGGCACAAACGCCTTTCTCACTTGAATTTCAAAACAATGACTAAACTCGCTCGTCACAAATTGGTTGATGGCTTTCCAAGATTCCGGTATGCCAAAGATCACTTATGTCTAGCCTGTGAACAAGGAAAAAGTACTTGTGCTCATTTTCCTTCAAAAACTGAACACAGTACTAATCATGTCTTACACCTGCTTCATATGGATTTGTGTGGTCCGATGCGTGTTTAAAGTATCAACGGTAAACGCTACATTTTCGTAATTGTTGATGATTACTCCCGTTGGACTTGGGTTTATTTTCTTCGAAGTAAAGATCAAGCTCCTCAAATGATCATCACCTTTCTCACCAAAATACAAGTTCAGCTATGCAACACAGTCAAAATTGTTAGGACTGACAATGGCACAGAATTTAAGAATCAGACTCTGAGGTCGTATTTTGAGAAAGTGTGAATTGAACATCAAACATCCATTCCAAGAACACCCGAGCAGAATGGAGTAGTCAAAAGACGCAACAGAATGTTAATAGAAGCTGCACGAACGATGTTAATCAATGCTCAATTACCGGATTACTTATTGGCGGAAGCTGTTTCAACCGCATGTTACACTCAAAACCGTTGTAAGATCACAAAACGCCATCACAAAACCCCTTATCAGATTCTTCACAAAAGGAAACCGAACATCAATTACTTTCATGTATTTGGAGCTCTATGTTATCCAGTTAATGATCGTGATGATCTAGGTAAACTTAAAGCAAAGGCTGACATTGGAATATTTGTTGGATACTGTGAAAATTCAAAAGGCTTTCGGATATGGAATCGTCGTACAAGAGAAATTCAATAGACTATTCATGCTAATTTCGATGACCTCACTCAAATGGCTTCTAAGCAAAACAGCTTAGGACCCGCATCCAACCGTCTAAACTTTCTGGAATCTTCGGCTGAACCATTGTCACTCTCACGTAAAGAAGCGGAAACCTTGTTTGCTCCATTGTTTGATGATACGATTGATAACCGTCCATCTGAGGTCTCACCAATTTCCGCTACACATCTTAATCACCATCAAGTACCTGATTCACCTCAACAAAAAACAACAACTGTTGGAAGAGATGGTCCTCCAATTGTATCCCCAACAACTACAGAACAAACCGGTTCTAACTCACAACAATCAGCTGGAGACTCCATACCTATATCAGTTCCTCAAAGCACAGAGCATGACCCAGAACCGTTCTTTAACCCATTTGCACCGGCTCCACTTGTCCCTGACAATGCTGAGTCATCTACACGCAATTTGGATCCTGCTCACTTGCGAGATACTTATCAACTTCACCCTTCGACACACAAATGGACTAGAGATCACCCCGTAGTTCAAATTATTGGCCATCCAGATGCACCAATTATGACAAGACAACAACTTCACACAGACGGTGAAACTTGCATATACGCACTCACAGTATGTGAAACCGTGCCAAAGAACGTCAAAGAAGCTATAACTTACAACAACTGGATTGAATCTATGCAAGAGGAATTTGAATCATTTCAAAGCTTGGAAGTCTGGGAAATGGTTGAAAAACCTGAAGGAGTCATTGTCATTGGCTTGAAATGCATCTGGAAAAACAAACTGGATGCAGAAGGAACTGTCATACGTAACAAATCATGCTTGGTAGCAAAAGGATATTCTCAAGAAGAAGGAATTGATTTTGAAGAATCATTTGCTCCTGTAGCTAGACTTGAAGCTGTACGGATTTTTCTAGCATACGCTGCTCACCGGAATATGGTTGTTTATCAAATGGACATGAAAATGGAATTTCTGAATGGTCAACTCCGTGAAGTGGTTTATGTCAGTCAACCTGAAGGCTTTGTTGATCCAGACCGTCCTAATCATGTCTGCAAGCTAAAAAAGTCTCTACGGTCTCAAGCAAGCCCCAAGTGCGTGGTATGACAAGTTATCTACATTCTTGTTGGCTAATAACTTTACTTTAGGCTCGGTGGACCCAACACTATTTACAAAAACATACGAGGTGGACTTATTAATTGTTCAAATTTATGTCGATGACATTATTTTTGCATCAACTAACAAACGTTACTCACTTGATTTTGCAAAATTAATGACAGATAATTTCGAAATGTCCATGATGGGTGAACTCACGTTCTTTCTAAGACTACAAGTTCATCAATCACCCCGTGGAATTTTTCTAAACCAGTCTAAATACGCTCTTGAGATTTTAAAGAAACATGGAATGTGATGAGTGCTCAAACACTCATCATTTTTTTCGTATTTAAACTGGCAAAACATCCAAAAACGCTCAGAAATGCATCAAAATACTTAAAATATCCCAGGGATTGTATTTTAGATGTTTCTAATGCAAAATGAGCAAAAACAATGAAAAACGAACAAAGTTTACACAATTGGCGGTTTTAGTCCCCCAACTTTCAAAATTTTACAAAACTAGTCCCTACGCATTTGTTTTGAAAGAAAAGTCAACCTAAGGTGTTTAAAAGTCAAATATTATCAAAATTTATCCTTAGGTAAAAACTTTGGAAAATTTACACTTTCGGTCCCTGCAGTTTGGAATTTGGCGAAATCCGTCCCTAGGAATTTTAAATGTGAAAAATATCTTTTGAAGTCCTTGGATTATTGCAATATGACAAAAGTGAACCTTGGAATACTTTGGATGATTGGCGACTTTGGTCCTCATAAAAATCACTAAACTACAAATTTGGTCCTTGTGATTGAAACTAAACAAAACAAACGAACCCTTTTGTATTTCTACCTAAACCCAATCCAAATCCCAGCCCAACCATTCCCCTAGCCCATTATAAGCCCACCCTTTTTTGTTATAATAAAACCTACGGGGTCAACACAGTCAACCCATCCCCCATTTCCTTCTTCCCTGCCTAAATCACCAACACTCAGCCCCCAATCAACCTGTACCCTCCAACAATCTTGTCCCCCCCCCCCTCTTCTCCTACCCAGCCAACCTACATCCCACTCACTTCCCAAAGTCAAACCCAACAATATCATTACCCCACCCCCTCAGCAGCAATTAGGGTATAAAAAGGGGCATCAATGGTCAAGATAAGGGAAGCTGAGAATCAATGGTGTGGGATCATCCCAAGTGGACAAAAGTAACAAGAAGCAGGGGACAAAGGGTACAAAAGTGCAAAAGAAGACAAGGCCTGGTTGAAGTATTTTATTTTTATTTCATTAGTATAAGTATTTCTCATTTGTAAGCCATGAAGGCAGTTAGTGAAGTAGAAAAATAGTTAGTCAAGTAGTTAAGTAGTGTTTGAGAATATCTTTTCAAGTCAGTTCATTAGTGTAATTTGTAATCTCTTTTATTTTAATGAAAATGCTTCAGTTCTTAACTGTGTTCTCAATTTCAAAATTCTCTTTAGTATAAGTTTGTTCAAGCTTATTAGTGAATCATTAATCTTTCAAAAAGGCACATAAGCTCTAAAAAAAACAGAAAAGAGAACATAAAAAAAAGGAGAAAGTTAGACAGGTTCACATTATACCTTTGCATTAGACCTGGAAAGCAAATGGAAGTTGCCAGTTGTGGAATGGCAAGATGGACATTACCAGCTTATTCTCTGAATAAGCTGGAGCTTGAAGCTGATTCAAGAAGACTTGGTTAAGCCTTGGTGCAAGGTTTCTATCTTTAGTTCTCAAAATTTTAAGTTTCTTAGAATAAATTTGCATAACTTAGTAATTTGTAGTTATATCTGTTTATCTGTGTTTGTGGTGGTTTAGTTTAGATTACTGATTCAGTTTTATAGCTCAAACTCTTGATTGCTTGGAAAAATATCACAAATCTGTTTTTAAGGGGTGTTTGGTGTGGCTAAAATCTGTGAGCCCTAGTAAGTTTTTGGAATTAGTTTCTGATTAAAACCATAACAGTAAACCAAAAGAAGACATTCAAGTTTAAAAGTTAGGTTTTATTTGCAAAAAAAAGTCAAATACCCTCTCAAAGTAATCTCACGGTTGACTGTCGGGTTATTTGGTTCTTAATTTCATCTCACAGTTGCATAAGTGTTTAGTTTAACTTCAAGTAACTTCATATCAGCTTAATATATTCACATTAGTAATCTGTGATCATCTAAAATTCATAAAAGTCAGAATTGCATCACAAAAGAAAAATTCAATTCTTGCATTCTCTCAAGTTTTCCAAAAATTACAAGAATTTTGTGGAATTTTGTAAGGGGTATTAGGCTTTGAAATTTTTTGGGTAAGAAGTATACCAGGTGAACTTTGAAATCCCATGGTTACTTGATTTTTGTGAATTTTATTGTGGGTCCCACAGAACCTCAAAGAGAGGTGCAGGGGAAGATCATCCCCTGCCTTAGCATTTACCAAACTGACCCATTTACTTTGGTGGATTGCTTGCTCATTTGTTGACCTATTTTTCTGAGCATTGCTGTTTTGGGAAGCTCCCTAGGGTGTATTGTTAAGAGTGACCTCATTTGGCCCTTAAGTGCTTAATTGCTTACTTATTGTGTCTCCTAAAATCACCATGGACCCTAACTGTTTCTGAATCCAAACTCAGTTATCAAGTTTATGAAGTGCATGCCCTTTTGATTTTTTCATTGTCAGTATTGTTGATATAAAGTTGTTTGCTTGCATCTTAGACTGTGATTACTTGCTTGTATCTTTGTTTAGAGCTTATTGAGTGACTTAAGCTTCTGGCCATTCACTAAGTGATCATATCACTTAGTAAATGCACCCCATCTCACAACCTCACACAGAGCTCAATTGTGGGGTTTAAGCTTTGCTCTTTGGTCCTTTGGATAGACCTACCATCTGCCTAGTAGAATCTAAGCTTGTTCTGAGCTTGAGCACTTCTACCCCTAGCTTAATCTTGCCTCAAAAAGCCTTACAGGCCTGTTTGGCTGCAGTGGGTTTTAGAATTGCTTATTCTTCCTTTATTGCTTATTCAGTGATCTTTTTCAGTACTTCTAACTTATTTTAGTTGCTTATCACTTGCTTGAGTATTGCTTTACCTCTGGTTCTCTTTGTCTAGCTTGTCAATAGCTTTTGCATCTTCAAAAAAAGCTCCAAAGCTCACTGTTGAGCTTATTTGTGTATACTGAGCTCATTTCTAACTTCCATCAAAAGTCCCTTTACAAAAGTTGGTTAATATCAGTTGTAATATAGATTGGAAAAAGAAAAATTTGAAAAAGACAAAAAAATTAGAAGTGATAGCTTCTATTTAAGCTATCTTGGCTTATTTTCTGCTTATTTATAAGCAGCAATTGTTCTTAAATTTTTCTTAGGGTCCTGGTATCAAAATAGATTTTTAGGAATTTTTTCAGATTTTTCTGTAATCATTTAGTATTTTTTATAATTTTGTTTAATTTAAATTAATTAATTAAATAGTTTTTAATTAGCAATAATTAATTAAAAGTTAGGAAAAATAGTTTTTCTGTTTTAAAATTAGTTTTATATTATTTTAGATTTTTCTAAATTTTATTTTCATTTTTCTAGTTAATTTTCATAATTATTTGTAATTTAGGATATTTTAGTTAATTAAAAAGTAATTAATAAATAGTAATTAATTAATAGTAATTAATTAAATAGTGTAAAAATTATTTTTCTTTTTCTAAAAATTTTCTTAAGTCATTAGGATTGTAAAAATATAAATTTCACGTTCGTAGGACTTTGTTTACTCCCGTTTCACTTTTTTATTTGCGCGTTCGCGTTTATTTGTAATTAGAACGCGCGTTTTTAGGTTAAATTGCGTTTTTAGGTCATCTGATCATCAGTAATTGTTAATTAAGTGTTTATAAGTCATTTTCCATCATTATCTTGTAGTATAACCATAATAATCAAATTCCTGACCTTTCTGATTAATCACCCGATCCTTTAAAACGTTCACAAATACAATTGCACGCCTCGTCGGGACTTAACGACCCGGGGATTCCCTAAACTCCTTGGTTAGTTGGTTTTTGAAGTTTGACTTGGTTGACCATTACCTGGTGAACTTAGTTGACCGTTCGGAACCAATCAAAATTTGGCGCCGCTGCCGGGGAGGCTGCTGCGTATCTGCACACGTTCTTTAAGATTAGTGGTTTTTCACACATCACTGTATAAACTCACCCACTTTTTGTAAATCTCAATCATAAAACAAAAACGTCATTAACACTTTTCTTAAAGTGTTAACAACACCAAAAAAATAAAAAACAAACAAAACAGATCGTTACGTTTTCTATATCGGGTTTCTTTTAAGGTGATTCTTAAAGAAATACGATTTTGGTAAACGAAACGATACCAAAAATATTGTCCAAAAGTTTTTTCACCCATTCACAAAAAACCCAAAAACATTCGTCTTTTCTTGTGAATAATTCTACATAAAAATAAACCGTCGCAAAACAAGACAGAACACCTACTAACTGGGGGTGTGAACATAATAAGTTCCCATACGAAAGATTAAAACTTGCCTTTGTATCCATGTAGGTGGTGTACCTTTCTTAAAGAAGCCACTTACTTGCGATTATTGGTTTAAGTTCACTGTGGTTTTGCCTCGACTTTGTTTTGATTGATTTTTGGTTACTAGTGCATGCGCACTCGCTCTTCTAGGTCTACTAGCCCATTACGTGAGCTTGTACGAAAACCTAGAAGACCTCGTAGACGTTCCGCACCAACAGTCGGATCTGAGATCCGTACTGTTTCCACTCCAGCTGTCACCATGGCGGAAGACCGCCCTATGTGTGAGCTTCTCCAAGCACCCATCGAGGGTTACGGAGACGCTATTGTTGTCCCAGCCATCGTGGCTGATAGTTTTGAGCTCAAAACCGGGTTACTTAATCTTGTAACCTCAAGTCAGTTTTACGGTTTTGAGAGGGACGATCCTCATGCTCATATTCGATGGTTCAATAAAATCACATCGACCATCAAGTACAAAAATGTCCCGTGTGAAGCAATTAAGCTTCTTCTCTTCCCATTCTCCCTCGAGGGTCAAGCTCGGATTTGGCTTGAGAAACAACCCCCTCAATCTATTGAGACATGGGAGGATCTGGTAAAAAAGTTTGTGAATGAATTCTTCCCACCTTCTAAGACCACGAGTCTTAAAAACGAGATCACCAAGTTCACTCAGAAATATGATGAATCATTTGGTGAAGCGTGGGACCGTTTCAAAGAATTACTTCGCAAGTGTCCACATCATGGTTTCTCCGAGTTGATGCAACTCGATACTTTCTACCATGGCGTGAGCCAAGTTGATCAGGATTCTCTCAATGCCTCCGCGGGAGGTAACTTTTTGAGTAGAACCACCAAAGAAGCCTTAGCAATCATCGAGAACAAGTCTAAGGTCCGCTCTACACGAAGCAAGCCGGTTGTTTCACAAATTAGTGCGGGTCCTTCCACTTCATCTCCTTCGAGTCAGTCTAGCACCGATGCTAAGATTGACAAGCTCACTGAGGCTATTCAAGCTTTGGTTCTCGCCCAGACTAAGAAAGTTTCATTTCCACAACATCCTCCACCTGCTGAGGTTAAGAAAGTGGAAGTCTGTGTAACTTGTGGTGGGCCGCATGCCTACTACAATTGCACAGCTACTGATGGTTCTCCGTTTGAAGCTCATGCTGTAGTCGGGTCATCTAATCAAGGAGGCAATCAATACCGCCCTCCTATGGACCCGAACTACCGTCCTAATCATTATCCTGGACCTCCTGGTTTTCATCAAAACCAAAATGTCCAAAACCGTGGCCAAAATCAAAACAGAGGAAACCAAGGTTTTCAAAACCAAGGTAACTTCAATCAAGGTCATGGTTTTCAGAATCAAAACCAAGGTTTCCAAAATCAGGGTTTCCAACATCAAAATCAAGGAAACTTTAATAGAAACCAAGGTCAGGGTAATTTCAATCCCGGGTATTTTCATGGAAACAACAACCCTAATCAGGGTAATTTTCAAAATCAAGGCCCCAATCAGAACAATCGTGCTCAAAATTTTAACAACCAAAATCAAGCCATTGTTCCAACTGGGCTTCATCCGACGAGTTGTTAAAATGATAAGGTGAAAAATGAACCACTTTTAGGGGGTCATTTAAGCCCGAATCCGAATTTATTTGATCAAATATTGCCCTAAATCGTTCCTTTTGTGATTTTAGGTACTTGGAGAGTGAATTCTGGAAAAGAAGCCATTTTGAACGTTTTTTGAGCATAAAAGTGAAGAAAACGGCAAAGTCTCAATTTTCCATGCTGGGAACAGTAGGCGACGGCGTCAAGAGTAATTTCCTGACGGCGTCAAACCTCAATAATAAAATCCGAGAGTTCATGAAGGCGTCAAGAGTTTTCCTGATGGCGTCAAACCCCAAGAATTAAAATCCGTAGTTGATGACGGCGTCACACACAGGGCGTCAAGAGTAATTTGTGTGACGGCCTAGGCCTTGACGGCGTCAGAAGTAGATCATGGCCGTCCGAGGAAGTATTTGGCGGCGAGATGACGGCGTCACACCTTTGTTCTTGACGCCGTCATCCCTATTTTCCTATATATAGTTTTCTAGTTTTTCACATTTAGAAAAAAGAAGTTTTGGAGAAACCCTAAAGACGATTTTGGTGCAACTTTTACAGGTTTTTCAAGGGTTCCAAACCCTTGATACCTTGCATTGTAATTGAGATAAGTTTTCTTCTAATTCAATCAATATGTCTATGTGTTGGTTGTCTATATCATGTTCTTATCTTAATTCTATCATGCTAGGCTAGATCTCTTTTGTGTTTGCTTAGATCTAATGAAACCTAGATATTGATTATGTGTTGATTACTTGTTTATTCTTGTCTTGGTTGAATGATTTTATATGTTAGGCTTAAGAAAACTGGCAGATCTCCAAATGGTAACATGCTTGAACGTCTTAAGAAACATGAACCGAGGCGTACTAGGTCTTTATTGGTTGTATTTAATGCGTGAGCCACTGTTTACAATCCCTATAGTTGTGCTGGGTCATGGTGTAGGAGGAGATAAGAGCTCATAGAATTGGGGAGTTATGTATGCCACCCCATGAATGGTATTAAGGAATACAATCCGTCATCCATACAATTATAACAAGTAATTAACGTGTAAAAGATATCTAGGGAGTAGTGAAATCTAAGTAAACACAATTTCTCCAATTACTGCTCACAACCTTAGTTTAATTAGTTTAATTTTCATTTTAGTATTTTATTTTGATTGCATCTTAGTTTTGGGTTAGTTGAATAGCAACTAATTCCGCCCACTCTTCCAAAACCCGAGATTTTACTTGCTTTCCATAAAATATAAAAATACAAAAATAATCATCCCTCACCTTTAGAACTAGTAATTAGGCTTTCTAATCCTAGCGACACTATTCCTAAGCTGAACGATCAATCCCCCGGTACTTGTCACTATACTATACTACAACGATCAGGTACACTGCCTGGTGGGGGTTGTAAGCTTCTCGAGATCCCTCGAGAGATAAAGCCTGTTGCGATTCCCACGCATCAAGTTTTTGGCGCCGTTGCCGGGGAATAGTTATTGTCTAGGTTAGGACATCTTTTTATTAGGTCTACTTGCTAGATTCCTTTCTAGTAAGATTTTATTTTTTATTTTTTAGGTCTTCTTTAGTCTATCTTATTTCTTTGTGCCTTTGTTCGTAACTCTTTACCATCCGACATCATGGAAGGTGGTAACATCTTTGAACCCATCATCCCACCACAACAAAACCCACCATTAGAACCCCTTAGGCCCCGAACCTTAGGAGAGTATTCCCGACCTAGCCACCAAGGCTACCGAAACACTATTGAGCTCACCGGAGCCAATGTGACCCCCTTGTGATCCGACACCATCCGGTTGGTGCAAAGCGGATGTGCATTCCATGGACTTCGTTCCGAAGATCCAAACCAACATCTTAAGGACTTTCTCAAAATCGTAGATTCCATAGACCTAGGTGTTGAAACTAGAGAGACTACTTGTTTACGCCTATTCCAATTCTCTCTACGGGATCAAGCTAGTCAATGGCTTGAGCGTTTACCCGCGGGATCCATCACCACATGGGATGATCTCACCACTCGTTTCCTTGCTCAATTTTTCCCACCGGGGAGAACTACTAAGCTTAGAAATGACATCTTGATGTTCCAACAACGTCAAAATGAATCTCTTTATGAAGCATGGACTCGTTTCAAGGACTTACTCCAAAAAGTCCCTCATCATGGCATAGATCTTTGGCTCCAAGTCCAAATTTTTTATGACCATATCGACATCCCCACAAGGCGAACCATTGACCAATCGGCCGGTGGTAAGCTACGTGATCTTAGTGCGGAACAATCATGAGAACTCATAGAAGATCTTGCTCTCTATGACAACGAAAGTTGGAATGATCCCCGTGACTTGAACAAAACGGTCAAGGCAATATCTTTGCCTTCGAACAACTCTAGCACTCCCGACCGTAGGATCATGGAACTTGAGGACCAAGTCAAGTTTCTCATGAAATCTTACGATGCTCCTAAGCCTTCAAGCCAAGTGAACAAAATCACTTCTTCATGTGAATTATGTAGTGGTCCCCATGACACTCGTGATTGTGTGGAACTCCCCGGAACAGCTTTTGCGGACTACGCATCCACGCGTACCGACGAAGCGGGAGATAAGTGGTACACTTTCAAGCCCGAGCCAAACCCTTACGGTGATTCATACAACCCCTCATGGAAAAATCACCCAAACCTTAGGTGGAAACAAAATCAACCCAATTCTTCCAATCCGCCTAATCGTTACCAACCAAACGGTCCACCATCCAACCGTACTTTCAACAACAATCCTTCTAAAAACTATGGTAGTACCAACAATCTTGAAGGATTGATGTCAAAGTTCATGGCATCTCAAGAAGCTCGCATATCTAAGTTTGAATCCGATTTCAAACAAAAGCAAAGCGAGATGACCACTAGAATTGATGCATTGTTGAAAGTTCTCAATGACCGAGAAATGGGAGCACTCCCAAGCGACACGGTCAAGAATCCGAAACTAACCGTTAATTCCATATCCTCAGTTTCATCACCCACTTCGTGTCCACAATACTACTCGGTTAAATCAACGAGCAGGTGTTTCAAACAAAACCAAGTTCCCCAAAAGGACCAATCAAATAAAACACCCACTATAGAGCCGGTCAAAAGCATAGTTGAAACACCTCCTACGCAAGACCTTGACGATGAATTCAAAGAGCTTCACCTTGAACGCCCCGTCATTGATGTCTTAGCGCGTGCTCCTTACTATAGTGCCCTCCTAGAAAAATATGAGAAGTGTAAGCTAGGTAAAAACGAGACCGCCGTCGTTCAAAACAAGTTGCCTAAAAAGCTTGATGATCCGGGTATATTTGTTTTGCCTTGTAAGATAGGAAGATCCGAAGCTTTCGACACACTAGCCGATTTAGGGTCAAGCCTCAACTTGATTCCCCTATCCTTATTCACCACTCTTAAGCTAGGAAAGTTAGAGGAAACGGAGGTATTGATAGGGCTAGCGGATGGGAGTATCGCCCACCCGGTTGGAATGATTAAGGATGTAGTTGTTCACGTAGGAAAGTTAACTATATTAGCGGATTTTCACGTCCTAGACATGGTTAGTGACACTACATGCCCATTATTGGTAGGAAGAGGATTTTTAGCAACCGCTAGCGCCATGATAGATTGTAAGGAGTCTAAGATAGCGGTAGGTGAAGGTGATACTTGGTCGGTGTACGATGTAAAGAA
Organism: Artemisia argyi; assembly: GCA_030686995.1. Taxonomy (NCBI): domain Eukaryota; kingdom Viridiplantae; phylum Streptophyta; class Magnoliopsida; order Asterales; family Asteraceae; genus Artemisia; species Artemisia argyi. Next base: position 84,769,291 of record CM060676.1, read on the forward strand.
GCATAGTTATGATTGTGATGATGAACCGACACCGCATTGGGTAGAGATGAATAGGAGACCGTCTAGATATGGACCTTGGATAGAAAGGAACTTTATAGGACCTCAATGCCCATTCAATCTAGAAAAAGACTTTGTTGAAAAGACACATTCGGTAGAACAACTCATAGCTTGAGATGAGGAGCTAGATCCCTTTGAGGACCCCTTAGTCTTTAGAAAGATGATTGAGTTCTTGAGCGTAATGCCTATTAATATAGAGTTGAATAAATGGAAAAGAGATGGAGATAAGTATAAATGGAGGTGGGACAAGCCACCTAAAGAAGGTGACGGGTCATGGCATATTAGAATGACTTTGCATGATCCGAATGGAGAAAAGTTTGAAAGGTCATACCACACTAAGGAAACCGATAGGAAGTTGAAACCTAAGTTTGATCCCAAAGATGTCCTCAATGAGGAACTCACCCGAATCACGTAGTAACCCATGACCTTGAGTCTAGCTACAAGACTCGTAAATAAAGAAAAGCGCTTCTTGGGAGGCAACCCATGTTTTGTGTGATTTTATTTGTTTGTTTGTTATTTGCTTCCGTATGCATGTTTTATTTTTATTGTTGGTTGATCATGTTTCTCAATTAAAATGTGGAAATACTTTACTATGTTGTTTGGCCTAGTCTTAACTCCAACCTAAAAGTATTTTTGCAAAAGATAAGTGTAAGGGGAAACCCCAAATATGTTTTTAAGAAACAAACCGATCATGATTCTCCACGATATTAAATGAGCATGTATATTCGTATTTGTTAGAGTCAAATGCTTGTATTGAGTCATAATGAAGTTTTGCAGGATTTTCCAGGAAGTAGAACCAAGTTTTTCCAGAAATTTTCCGGAAACTTAACATAAGAATTTCTGCAGGTCCATTCTGACGGCGTCATGAGTTTACTCTTGACGGCGTCAGGAGTTAAAAATCTGGAAATTTTACCGGTTTTGTTTTTCTAACTGAATCTTATGGTTTTTGTGAATTATTAAGTTTTATAATCTCCAGGAGATCTGCAAACTTCATTCCACAAGCATTATATCTTACTTTGTTTTCTAGGATTTAGTAACTTATATAGGATGTCGCCGATTTTACGCGAGGTTGTCTTGTCTATTTTCTCAGGTTTTACAGGTTATGTATGACAAGAAGATGATTTATATTCTGGAAGGGAAGCTTTGATTGTTCATTTTCTTGGAGGAAGATTTAACCTGGCGAACCTATAATCCATACTGAGCAAATCAGGGGAGTATTTGATTTCATTCTCTTTACTTTTTCACTTTTACATTCTTTACTTGAACATTGGGGACAATGTTCATCTTAAGTGTAAGGGGAGGGTAAAAAGATGATACCTTACATATGCACTTTCGCTTGAGTTTGTTTTGTTTAATGGTAGATGTGTAATAAAACTATGAGAAATACTTGTTAGTGCAATTTTAGCGCCAAATTTAAAATTTTTTACAACATTTAGGAGTGAAACTTTAGCCATAGCAAGCGTCTCATGGATAGGAGATTGTATGACTAGCACATAACCGTATATTCAGAAAAATTTTCCACCCAAATATGTGAGGTTCGCCTTTAGATTTGATAGGAAAAGCATTCATTATTAGTGCTTATGAGTGTACCGGTAGCATTTAGATTCTAGAACTTGCGTTAGTGATGCATCCCGAGACCGCTAGTGAGACTACATTCGTGTGGTAGGATTTACTACATGATAAGAGGCATTAGGATCACCCTTGTGTTAAACCCGTATCATAATTACTTGACCATTTAAGTCATATTACTTGACTAGTTAAGTCAACTAATTTTTCCCACACCCTTAGCGTTGTACTCATTTTTAGTACACGATACCCCTAGTACACCCCTCCGAGCCTATCTTTTCGTTTCTAACTTTAAGCATCTTACTTAAAGGAAGAATTTGTTACACCCCACTTAAATGTACAACCAAATCGCCTTAGCCTTCCGTGTATTCGCTCATTTTTAGTGCATTATTGTTATTTGTTAAACCCTAAGTTAACTTTCTAATTGATTACATGGTTGCTAAGTCGAGTCATATCCTTGTACATATTGTTTTGGGACGATTGGGACTCATGGGTAAGTACTTATTTTATGGAGTAATGGGGAAGAACATCATATATTACCCCCATACGTACGTTAATCTTGAAAGTGCTCCAAGTGTTTTGATTTTCTTAATTCGAGTCATTAGATTAGTTTAATGTAAAGTATGTAAAGATTCAAGTGTAAGGGGAACGTTCATTCCCTATGATGAATTATTTTGGATGGTAGGGTAAGAGTGTATGCAAAAAAAAAAAAAAAAAAAAAAAACAAAAAAAAAAAAAAAAAAAAAAAAAAAGGAAAAGAGAAAAAAACATACGGACTACCATCCCGTTTCATTCTATGTTCATTTTATGTTTTTGTTATTTCTCATTTATTAGCTTAAGTCGAGTCTAGTCTTGGCTTAGCAACGCCATATTGTACATGTAATTAACCAAGATTGTTAACTCGCCACCAGTAAAACTTCCTTTATCCAACAAAACCGTGTAATTCATATCCCTATACCTAACGTTACAACCCTTTAAAAGACCTCTTTGATAGTTTATCCTAGGTGCTTACGCCATGTGGTGGAGGTTTGATCCTTTCCCAAGCCTATGGTAATCTATTTTGCTATGACAGGTAGTGAGAGATATCTTCCATTTCCATAATGTTATATTACTTTATTACACCCGAGAGATGTGAGTATCTAAACACTATTTGTGAGGTGCTAGTGTATGACCTCCGTGCTTGTCTATTGGTCTTTAGTGGAACGATTATTTGTTGTAATTACTTTTATATTAGTGTTAAATGACCCCTAACTTGTCTTTTGACTAGAATAAAAGCGCATTTGCTTGAGGACAAGCAAATCTCAAGTGTAAGGGTATATGATAAGGCAAAAAATGAACCACTTTTAGGGGGTCATTTAAGCCCGAATCCGAATTTATTTGATCAAATATTGCCCTAAATCGTTCCTTTTGTGATTTTAGGTACTTGGAGAGTGAATTCTGGAAAAGAAGCCATTTTGGACGTTTTTGGAGCATAAAAGTGAAGAAAACGGCAAAGTCTCAATTTTCCATGCTGGGAACAGTAGGTGACGGCGTCAAGAGTAATTTCCTAACGGCGTCAAACCTCAATAATAAAATCCGAGAGTTCATGAAGGCGTCAAGAGTTTTCCTGACGGCGTCAAACCCCAAGAATTAAAATCCGTAGTTGATGACGGCGTCACACACAGGGCGTCAAGAGTAATTTGTGTGACGGCCTAGGCCTTGACGGCGTCAGAAGTAGATCAAGGCCGTCCGAGGAAGTATTTGGCGGCGAGATGACGGTGTCACACCTTTGTTCTTTACGCCGTCATCCCTATTTTCCTATATATAGTTTTCTAGTTTTTCACATTTAGAAAAAAGAAGTTTTGGAGAAACCCTAAAGACGATTTTGGTGCAACTTTTACAGGTTTTTCAAGGGTTCCAAACCCTTGATACCTTGCATTGTAATTGAGATAAGTGTTCTTCTAATTCAATCAATATGTCTATGTGTTGGTTGTCTATATCATGTTCTTATCTTAATTCTATCATGCTAGGCTATATCTCTTTTGTGTTTGCTTAGATCTAATGAAACCTAGATATTGATTATGTGTTGATTACTTGTTTATTCTTGTCTTGGATGAATGATTTTATATGTTAGGCTTAAGAAAACTGGCAGATCTCCAAATGGTAACATGCTTGAACGTCTTAAGAAACATGAACCGAGGCGTACTAGGTCTTTATTGGTTGTATTTAATGCATGAGCCACTGTTTACAATCCCTATAGTTGTGCTGGGTCATGGTGTAGGAGGAGATAAGAGCTCATAGAATTGGGGAGTTATGTATGCCACCCCATGAATGGTATTAAGGAATACAATCCGTCATCCATACAATTATAACAAGTAATTAACGTGTAAAAGATATCTAGGGAGTAGTGAAATCTAAGTAAACACAATTTCTCCAATTACTGCTCAAAACCTTAGTTTAATTACTTTAATTTTCATTTTAGTATTTTATTTTGATTGCATCTTAGTTTTGGGTTAGTTGAATAGCAACTAATTCCGCCCACTCTTCCAAAACCCGAGATTTTACTTGCTTTCCATAAAATATAAAAATACAAAAATAATCATCCCTCACCTTTAGAACTAGTAATTAGGCTTTCTAATCCTAGCGACACTATTCCTAAGCTGAACGATCAATCCCCCGGTACTTGTCACTATACTATACTACAACGATCAGGTACACTGCCTGGTGGGGGTTGTAAGCTTCTCGAGATCCCTCGAGAGGCAAAGCCTGTTGCGATTCCCACGCATCATAAAAGAATTCATGAAGTCCCAAGAAGAAATGAACAAGTTGTTGGTCAGCGAGATTTCTGAAATTAAGAAGTCTTTAAATGAACGACCCTCGGGCTCAGGTACTACTTTATCGAGCAACACGATCGCTAACCCGAGGGGCGATGCTAAGGCGATCACAACCAGAAGTGGTGCTTCTTATGATGAACCCGCGATTCCTACTACCTCTTCTTCCTCTCCTCCAAAGGTAGTGAATCGTGAACCTGAGGTGACAAAGGACAAGGTGCAAACTCCTAGCCCACGAAGTACCGCACACGTCCAACCTCAGGTTATTCCAGAAACCAGACGTAAACCTGGAGTAGTCTTTGAACCACCTGAGACTCCAGTGGACAACCCTAAATCCAAAACTTCTATCCCTTACCCATCACGTCTCAATGAACAGAAGCTCCGCGAAAAAGCTGGAATGATCCCCGTGACTTGAACAAAACGGTCAAGGCAATATCTTTGCCTTCGAACAACTCTAGCACTCCCGACCGTAGGATCATGGAACTTGAGGACCAAGTCAAGTTTCTCATGAAATCTTACGATGCTCCTAAGCCTTCAAGCCAAGTGAACAAAATCACTTCTTCATGTGAATTATGTAGTGGTCCCCATGACACTCGTGATTGTGTGGAACTCCCCGGAACAGCTTTTGCGGACTACGCATCCACACGTACCGACGAAGCGAGAGATAAGTGGTACACTTTCAAGCCCGAGCCAAACCCTTACGGTGATTCATACAACCCCTCATGGAAAAATCACCCAAACCTTAGGTGGAAACAAAATCAACCCAATTCTTCCAATCCGCCTAATCGTTACCAACCAAACGGTCCACCATCCAACCGTACTTTCAACAACAATCCTTCTAACAACTATGGTAGTACCAACAATCTTGAAGGATTGATGTCAAAGTTCATGGCATCTCAAGAAGCTCGCATATCTAAGTTTGAAGCTGATTTCAAACAAAAGCAAAGCGAGATGACCACTAGAATTGATGCATTGTTGAAAGTTCTCAATGACCGAGAAATGGGAGCACTCCCAAGCGACTCGGTCAAGAATCCGAAACTAACCGTTAATTCCATATCCTCAGTTTCATCACCCACTTCGTGTCCACAATACTACTCGGTTAAATCAACGAGCAGGTGTTTCAAACAAAACCAAGTTCCCCAAAAGGACCAATCAAATAAAACACCCACTATAGAGCCGGTCAAAAGCATAGTTGAAACACCTCCTACGCAAGACCTTAACGATGAATTCAAAGAGCTTCACCTTGAACGCCCCGTCATTGATGTCTTAGCGCGTGCTCCTTACTATAGTACCCTCCTAGAAAAATATGAGAAGTGTAAGCTAGGTAAAAACGGGACCGCCTTCGTTCAAAACAAGTTGCCTAAAAAGCTTGATGATCCGGGTATATTTGTTTTGCCTTGTAAGATAGGAAGATCCGAAGCTTTCGACACACTAGCCGATTTAGGGTCAAGCCTCAACTTGATTCCCCTATCCTTATTCACCACTCTTAAGCTAGGAAAGTTAGAGGAAACGGAGGTATTGATAAGGCTAGCAGATGGGAGTATCGCCCACCCGGTTGGAATGATTAAGGATGTAGTTGTTCACGTAGGAAAGTTAACTATATTAGCGGATTTTCACGTCCTAGACATGGTTAGTGACACTACATGCCCATTATTGGTAGGAAGAGGATTTTTAGCAACCGCTAGCACCATGATAGATTGTAAGGAGTCTAAGATAGCGGTAGGTGAAGGTGATACTTGGTCGGTGTACGATGTAAAGAGGCATAGTTATGATTGTGATGATGAACCGACACCGCATTGGGTAGAGATGAATAGGAGACCGTCTAGATATGGACCTTGGATAGAAAGAAACTTTATAGGACCTCAATGCCCATTCAATCTAGAAAAAGACTTTGTTGAAAAGACACATTCGGTAGAACAACTCATAGCTAGAGATGAGGAGCTAGATCCCTTTGAGGACCCCTTAGTCTTTAGAAAGATGATTGAGTTCTTGAGCGTAATGCCTATTAATATAGAGTTGAATAAATGGAAAAGAGATGGAGATACGTATAAATGGAGGTGGGACAAGCCACCTAAAGAAGGTGACGGGTCATGGCATATTAGAATGACTTTGCATGATCCGGATGGAGAAAAGTTTGAAAGGTCATACCACACTAAGGAAACCGATAGGAAGTTGAAACCTAAGTTTGATCCCAAAGATGTCCTCAATGAGGAACTCACCCGAATCACGTAGTAACCCATGACCTTGAGTCTAGCTACAAGACTCGTAAATAAAGAAAAGCGCTTCTTGGGAGACAACCCATGTTTTGTGTGATTTTATTTGTTTGTTTGTTATTTGCTTCCGTATGCATGTTTTATTTTTATTGTTGGTTGATCATGTTTCTCAATTAAAATGTGGAAATACTTTACTATGTTGTTTGGCCTAGTCTTAACTCCAACCTAAAAGTATTTTTGCAAAAGATAAGTGTAAGGGGAAACCCCAAATATGTTTTTAAGAAACAAACCGATCATGATTCTCCACGATATTAAATGAGCATGTATATTCGTATTTGTTAGAGTCAAATGCTTGTATTGAGTCATAATGAAGTTTTGCAGGATTTTCCAGGAAGTAGAACCAAGTTTTTCTAGAAATTTTCCGGAAACTTAACATAACAATTTCTGCAGGTCCATTCTGACGGCGTCATGAGTTTACTCTTGACGGCGTCAGGAGTTAAAAATCTGGAAATTTTACCGGTTTTGTTTTTCTAACGGAATCTTATGGTTTTTGTGAATTATTAAGTTTTATAATCTCCAGGAGATCTGCAAACTTCATTCCACAAGCATTATATCTTACTTTGTTTTCTAGGATTTAGTAACTTATATAGGATGCCGCCGATTTTACGCGAGGTTGTCTTGTCTATTTTCTCAGGTTTTACAGGTTATGTATGACAAGAAGATGATTTATATTCTGGAAGGGAAGCTTTGATTGTTCATTTTCTTGGAGGAAGATTTAACCTGGCCAACCTATAATCCATACTGAGCAAATCAGGGGAGTATTTGATTTCATTCTCTTTACTTTTTCACTTTTACATTCTTTACTTGAACATTGGGGACAATGTTCATCTTAAGTGTAAGGGGAGGGTAAAACGATTACCTTACATATGCACCTTCGCTTGAGTTTGTTTTGTTTAATGGTAGATGTGTAATAAAACTAGGAGAAATACTTGTTAGTGCAATTTTAGCGCCAAATTTAAAATTTTTTACAACATTTAGGAGTGAAACTTTATCCATAGCAAGCGTCTCATGGATAGGAGATTGTATGACTAGCACATAACCGTATATTCAGAAAAATTTTCCACCCAAATATGTGAGGTTCGCCTTTAGATTTGATAGGAAAAGCATTCATTATTAGTGCTTATGAGTGTACCGGTAGCATTTAGATTCTAGAACTTGCGTTAGTGATGCATCCCGAGACCGCTAGTGAGACTACATTCGTGTGGTAGGATTTACTACATGATAAGAGGCATTAGGATCACCCTTGTGTTAAACCCGTATCATAATTACTTGACCATTTAAGTCATATTACTTGACTAGTTAAGTCAACTAATTTTTCCCACACCCTTAGCGTTGTACTCATTTTTAGTACACGATACCCCTAGTACACCCCTCCGAGCCTATCTTTTCGTTTCTAACTTTAAGCATCTTACTTAAAGGAAGAATTTGTTACACCCCACTTAAATGTACAACCAAATCGTCTTAGCCTTCCGTGTATTCGCTCATTTTTAGTGCATTATTGTTATTTGTTAAACCCTAAGTTAACTTTCTAATTGATTACATGGTTGCTAAGTCGAGTCATATCCTTGTACATATTGTTTTGGGACGATTGGGACTCATGGGTAAGTACTTATTTTATGGAGTAATGGGGAAGAACATCATATATTACCCCCATACGTACGTTAATCTTAAAAGTGCTCCAAGTGTTTTGATTTTCTTAATTCGAGTCATTAGATTAGTTTAATGTAAAGTATGTAAAGATTCAAGTGTAAGGGGAACGTTCATTCCCTATGATGTATTATTTTGGATGGTAGGGTAAGAGTATATGCAAAAAAAAAAAAAAAAAAAAAAAAAAAAAAAAAAAAAAAAAAAGGAAAAGAGAAAAAAACATACGGACTACCATCCCATTTCATTCTATGTTCATTTTATGTTTTTGTTATTTCTCATTTATTAGCTTAAGTCGAGTCTAATCTTGGCTTAGCAACGCCATATTGTACATGTAATTAACCAAGATTGTTAACTCGCCACCAGTAAAACTTCCTTTATCCAACAAAACCGTGTAATTCATATCCCTATACCTAACGTTACAACCCTTTAAAAGACCTCTTTGATAGTTTATCCTAGGTACTTACGCCATGTGGTGGAGGTTTGATCCTTTCCCAAGCCTATGGTAATCTATTTTGCTATGACAGGTAGTGAGAGATATCTTCCATTTCCATAATGTTATATTACTTTATTACACCCGAGAGATGTGAGTATCTAAACACTATTTGTGAGGTGCTAGTGTATGACCTCCGTGCTTGTCTATTGGTCTTTAGTGGAACGATTATTTGTTGTAATTACTTTTATATTAGTGTTAAATGACCCCTAACTTGTCTTTTGACTAGAATAAAAGCGCATTTGCTTGAGGACTAGCAAATCTCAAGTGTAAGGGTATATGATAAGGCGAAAAATGAACCACTTTTAGGGGGTCATTTAAGCCCGAATCCGAATTTATTTGATCAAATATTGCCCTAAATCGTTCCTTTTGTGATTTTAGGTACTTGGAGAGTGAATTCTGGAAAAGAAGCCATTTTGGACGTTTTTGGAGCATAAAAGTGAAGAAAACGGCAAAGTCTCAATTTTCCATGCTGGGAACAGTAGGTGACGGCGTCAAGAGTAATTTCCTGACGGCGTCAAACCTCAATAATAAAATCCGAGAGTTCATGAAGGCGTCAAGAGTTTTCCTGATGGCGTCAAACCCCAAGAATTAAAATCCGTAGTTGATGACGGCGTCACACACAGGGCGTCAAGAGTAATTTGTGTGACGGCCTAGGCCTTGACGGCGTCAGAAGTAGATCAAGGCCGTCCGAGGAAGTATTTGGCGGCGAGATGACAGCGTCACACCTTTGTTCTTGACGCCATCATCCCTATTTTCCTATATATAGTTTTCTAGTTTTTCAATTTAGAAAAAAGAAGTTTTGGAGAAACCCTAAAGACGATTTTGGTGCAACTTTTACAGGTTTTTCAAGGGTTCCAAACCCTTGATACCTTGCATTGTAATTGAGATAAGTGTTCTTCTAATTCAATCAATATGTCTATGTGTTGGTTGTCTATATCATGTTCTTATCTTAATTCTATCATGCTAGGCTATATCTCTTTTGTGTTTGCTTAGATCTAATGAAACCTAGATATTGATTATGTGTTGATTACTTGTTTATTCTTGTCTTGGATGAATGATTTTATATGTTAGGCTTAAGAAAACTGGCAGATCTCCAAATGGTAACATGCTTGAACGTCTTAAGAAACATGAACCGAGGCGTACTAGGTCTTTATTGGTTGTATTTAATGCATGAGCCACTGTTTACAATCCCTATAGTTGTGCTGGGTCATGGTGTAGGAGGAGATAAGAGCTCATAGAATTGGGGAGTTATGTATGCCACCCCATGAATGGTATTAAGGAATACAATCCGTCATCCATACAATTATAACAAGTAATTAACGTGTAAAAGATATCTAGGGAGTAGTGAAATCTAAGTAAACACAATTTCTCCAATTACTGCTCAAAACCTTAGTTTAATTACTTTAATTTTCATTTTAGTATTTTATTTTGATTGCATCTTAGTTTTGGGTTAGTTGAATAGCAACTAATTCCGCCCACTCTTCCAAAACCCGAGATTTTACTTGCTTTCCATAAAATATAAAAATACAAAAATAATCATCCCTCACCTTTAGAACTAGTAATTAGGCTTTCTAATCCTAGCGACACTATTCCTAAGCTGAACGATCAATCCCCCGGTACTTGTCACTATACTATACTACAACGATCAGGTACACTGCCTGGTGGGGGTTGTAAGCTTCTCGAGATCCCTCGAGAGGTAAAGCCTGTTGCGATTCCCACGCATCATAAAAGAATTCATGAAGTCCCAAGAAGAAATGAACAAGTTGTTGGTCAGCGAGATTTCTGAAATTAAGAAGTCTTTAAATGAACGACCCTCGGGCTCAGGTACTACTTTATCGAGCAACACGATCGCTAACCCGAGGGGCGATGCTAAGGCGATCACAACCAGAAGTGGTGCTTCTTATGATGAACCCGCGATTCCTACTACCTCTTCTTCCTCTCCTCCAAAGGTGGTGAATCGTGAACCTGAGGTGACAAAGGACAAGGTGCAAACTCCTAGCCCACGAAGTACCGCACACGTCCAACCTCAGGTTATTCCAGAAACCAGACGTAAACCTGGAGTAGTCTTTGAACCACCTGAGACTCCAGTGGACAACCCTAAATCCAAAACTTCTATCCCTTACCCATCACGTCTCAATGAACAGAAGCTCCGCGAAAAAGCTAGTCACCAAATGGATAAATTTTTCCAAATCTTTCAAGATTTGCATTTTGACATCAGCTTCGCGGATGCTATTCTCTTGATGCCCAAGTTTGCATCGACAATCAAAAATCTGTTGAGTAATAAAGAAAAATTATTTGAGATGGCAAGAACTCCTCTGAATGAGAACTGCTCTGCGGTTCTTTTGAAAAAGCTTCCTGAAAAGCTTGGAGATCCCGGGAAATTTCTCATTCCTTGTACTTTCCCGGGTATGGTTGATTGCTTCGCCTTGGCCGATCAAGGTGCTAGCATTAACCTGATGCCATATTTTGTGTGGAAGAAACTTTCTCTTCCCGAACTTACCCCCACGTGCATGACTTTAGAGCTTGCCGATCGTTCGATTTCTCGTCCCATTGGCATTGCCGAGGACGTATTCGTTAAAGTGGGGAAGTTCCATTTTCCGGCAGATTTTGTGATTGTTGACTTTGATGCTGATTCTAGGGTCCCTCTCATTCTTGGGCGGGGATTTCTTAGAACTGGGTGAGCTCTTATCGAAGTATTTGAGCATGAGATCACATTACGTGTTGGGACGGAAGCTATTACCTTCAACCTAAATCAAACATCGAGATACTCCTCCAATTATGATTGTGAGTCGGTGAATCAAATTGATGTCATCGATGTTGCTGCTGAGGAGTATGCTCAAGAGATTTTAGGTTTCATTGATGATTCTTCGAGTGAAAACCCCACTCAATCTTCTTATCCCATCATAGCCAATTCTTCTCCTTCCCTCACTCCGTTTGAGGGAAGTGACTTCATCTTAGAAGAAATGGAGGTGTTTCTCAAAAGTGATTCGATTCCCGATGGAGTCGATAACCAAGAGATCGACCTCGAGAGGGATATTCTTCTCCTTGAAAAATTGTTAAATGAAGATCCCTCTCCTCTTCCCGTTCTACCACAACAACTTCATAAACAGGAAATCAAATATGTTGAGGAAACTGATGATTTTCCTGAGGTCGAGCTTAAGGACTTGCCGCCTCATCTTGAATACGCATTTCTGGAGGGTGATGATAAATTGCCCGTCATAATTGCTAAGGATTTAAGTGATGAGGAAAAGGCTGCTCTTATAAAGGTTTTGAAGTCACATAAGCAAGCAATTGCTTGGCGACTCTCCGACATCAAGGGCATTGACCCTGAATTTTGTACACACAAGATTTTAATGGAGGATGACTTCAAACCGGCAGTCCAACAACAAAGAAGGGTGAATCCAAAAATTCATGAGGTGATCAAACAAGAAGTTTTAAAACTCCTTGATGCCGGATTGATTTACCCTATCTCGGACAGTCCTTGGGTAAGCCCAATTCACTGCGTTCCAAAAACGGGTGGCATTACTGTTGTCACAAATGAGGAAAATGAGTTGATTCCAACTCGTTTGGTTACGGGGTGGCATGTCTGTATTGATTATCGTAAGTTAAATGACGCCACCCGTAAGGATCATTTTCCTCTGCCCTTTATGGATCAGATGCTCGAGAGATTAGCAGGGAATGAGTATTATTGCTTCCTCGATGGTTTCTCGGGTTACTTTCAGATTCCCATTGATCCGCAAGATCAAGAAAAGACCACGTTCACGTGCCCCTATGGAACTTTTGCGTATAAACGTATGCCATTTGGCTTATGTAATGCTCCGGGCACGTTTCAACGATGTATGATGGCCATATTTTCCGACATGATCGGGAAAACTATGGAGGTCTTCATGGACGATTTTTCGGTCATTGGGGATTCGTTTCAAACATGTCTCTCCCATTTAGACAACATGCTTAAACATTGTGAAGACACAAGGTTATGTCTAAATTGGGAGAAAAATCACTTTATGGTTAAAGAGGGCATTGTCCTCGGCCATAAAATTTCAAAGAGTGGGATTGAGGTCGACAAAGCCAAAGTTGATGTCATAGCAAAATTACCTCATCCCACTACTGTTAAAGGTGTTAGGAGCTTTTTGGGTCATGCCGGTTTTTACCGAAGGTTCATTCAAGATTTTTCTAAAATCGCCCGGCCTATGACCCATCTCCTCGAGAAGGATGCTCCTTTTATCTTCTCTCCCGAGTGCATCAAAGCCTTTGAAACATTAAAGAAAAGGCTTACCGAGGCACCGATTCTTGTTGCCCCCGATTGGGATTTGCCCTTTGAGCTCATGTGTGATGCGAGTGATTATGCTATTGGGGCAGTCTTGGGGCAACGTAAAACAAAACACTTTCAGCCTATACACTATGCGAGCAAAACAATGACTGAGGCTCAAATTCATTACACTACCACTGAAAAAGAATTATTAGCTGTGGTGTATACCTTTGAGAAATTTCGGCCATACTTGATATTGACCAAAAGCATAGTGTATACGGATCACTCGGCTTTGAAGTACCTTTTTGCAAAACAAGATGCAAAGCCGAGACTTCTTCGTTGGGTTCTCCTCCTACAGGAATTTGATATCATTATTCGTGATAAAAAAGGAGCTGAGAACCTAGCTGCTGATCATCTCTCCCGATTGGAAAACCCACACCAAGATGTTTTCGAGAGGAAAGAAATTAATGAAACATTCCCTCTCGAGACACTCAATGCGGTTTCCTTTCGTGGAGATTCTGTTACCCCATGGTTTGCCGATTTTGCAAACTACCTTGCGGGTAACTTTATTGTGAAAGGGATGTCGTCCCAACAGAAAAATAAATTCTTTAAGGATGTGAAACATTATTTCTGGGACGACCCCTACCTTTTCAAAATCTGTGCGGATCAAGTCATCCGGCGGTGTGTATATGGTCAAGAAGCCACTGAAATTCTTAAGGCTTGCCATGCTGGTCCCACGGGGGGCCACTACAATCCAAATTACACCGCCAAAAAGGTGTTTGATTCCGGTTTCTTTTGGCCCACAATTTACAAGGATGCCCAGGAATTAGTCAAATCCTGTGACGCTTGTCAACGTCACGGGAATATTTCACAAAAGAATGAAATGCCACAAAATGCAATCCAAGTTTGTGAAATCTTTGACGTATGGGGCATCGACTTTATGGGGCCATTTCCATCATCTCATGGAAATAAGTACATACTCGTGGCTGTTGACTATTTGTCAAAATGGGTTGAAGCCAAAGCTTTACCCACTAATGATGCCCGAGTTGTCGTGAAATTTTTGAAAGCTCTTTTTGCTCGATTTGGAACTCCACGTGCTATAATTAGCGATCGTGGTACGCATTTCGGCAATGACAAATTTGACAAAGTCATGCAAAAGTATGGTGTAACTCACCGTCTTTCTACTGCGTACCACCCTCAAACAAGTGGACAAGTAGAAGTTTCCAATCGGGGCATAGAGAGAATATTGGAAAGAACTGTAGGTGAGAATCGTGCATCGTGGTCGGACAAATTAGATGATGCACTCTGGGCTTTCCGTACGGCATATAAAACACGCATTGGGTGCACGCCATACAAGCTTGTGTACGGGAAAGCGTGCCATCTACCGATCGAGCTTGAGCATAAAGCCTATTGGGCCCTCAAGCATGCCAATTTTGACCTAAAAACGGCGGGTGATCACAGGAAAGTTCAACTGAATGAATTAAATGAACTTCATGATCAAGCTTACGAGAACCCTTTGATCTATAAGGAAAAGACAAAGAAGATTCATGACTCAAAAATCAAGAACCGCGTTTTCAACGTTGGTGATCGAGTCCTTCTTTTCAATTCTAGACTCAAGATCTTCTCGGGAAAGCTCAAAACCCGATGGACTGGTCCATTCACTATCACAAAAGTTTACCCTTATGGCACCGTCGAATTATCTCAAAATGACGGTCCTAATTTCAAAGTGAATGGACATCGGTTGAAACACTACTTTGGAGAGGACATACCATCCATGGTTGTCCCAGATCTCCAAACGTTCCCCAAGGACAATTAAATTCGGGGATCGAGTCAAGCTAGCGACTCGGTGAACAAAAATTAGCAACATATATGGGTTTTCACCCGTATTTCTGACTTCTTTCTACTTTCTACCACCCTAGTGTGGGGGAATGGCCAACCCCCCGCTATTTGAAAATGTATATATGTATATAAGGTTTCATCCAAAAAAAAATGTGTGATTGTATGTACAGATAAATAAAGTGAAAAATACAAAACGATTTCCCACAATTAGTTTTTAATATTATCTTTTTACGTTCAAGGATTCGGCATAATAGCCGGGACTTTGAATATTGAGGACAATATTCAATTCTAAGTGTGGGGGAGGGGAAAATTCTAACGAATTTTATCACATTATATCCTAGAATCCCTGTTTTTGGCCTAAAATTCTAAAATTTTTTCACTTTATTTCAAATTTTTTGTGGTAATCAGTCTACCGTATCTAAACGACAAAAGGGATTGGCTAATCCAGGAGCAAACGGCTCTTGGTAAAGATATCTCAAATCCGTTGACGGCTTGCAATTTGCCCAAAATTGTATGGTTCCTCAACTCCCCAAAAACAAATGAGTTGGCTAGCCCGCAAGATTATGGCTTGTGGTAAAGGCCGTGGAAAAACCATAATTGGTAATCAGCTCACCAAGATGTTGACTATTCCATCAAGAGCTGGCTAGTCCAGGAGCAAACGGCTCCTGGTAAAGACAAATCAAATCCGTTGAAAGCTGGTGGTTTGCTTAAAATCACACGGTTATCAGGTGTGCCACAGTTCTTACACCTGGCTACTCCATAAGTGATGGCTTTTGGTAAAGAGTTTAAAATCCATCAAGTTTTCCAAAAATATTGCTAGGGACTAGCAATAGTTTAGTGTGGGGGATTGATGAGTGCTCAAACACTCATCATTTTTATCGTATTTAAACTGCCAAAACATCCAAAAACGCTCAGAAATGCATCAAAATACTTAAAATATCCCAGGGATTGTATCTTGGACGTTTCTAATGCAAAATGAGCAAAAACAATGAAAAACGAACAAAGTTTACACAATTGGCGGTTTTAGTCCCCCGACTTTCAAAAATTTACAAAACTAGTCCCTACGCATTTGTTTTGAAAGAAAAGTCAACCTAAGGTGTTTAAAAGTCAAATATTATCAAAATTTATCCTTAGGTAAAAACTTTGGAAAATTTACACTTTTGGTCCCTGCAGTTTGGAATTTGGCGAAATCAGTCCCTGGGAATTTTAAATGTGAAAAATATCTTTTGAAGTCCTTAGATTATTGCAATATGACAAAAGTGAACATTGGAATACTTTGGATGATTGGCGACTTTGGTCCTCATAAAAATCACAAAACTACAAATTTGGTCCTTGTGATTGAAACTAAACAAAACAAACGAACCCTTTTGTATTTCTACCTAAACCCAATCCAAATCCCAGCCCAACCATTCCCCCTAGCCCATTATAAGCCCACCCCTTTTTGTTATAATAAAACCTACGGGGTCAACCAACACTCAGCCCCCAATCAACCTGTACCCTCCAAAAATCTTGTCCCCCCCCCCTCTTCTCCTACCCAGCCAACCTACATCCCACTCACTTCCCAAAGTCAAACCCAACAATATCATTACCCCACCCCCTCAGCAGCAATTAGGGTATAAAAAGGGGCATCAATGGTCAAGATAAGGGAAGCTGAGAATCAATGGTGTGGGATCATCCCAAGTGGACAAAAGTAACAAGAAGCAGGGGACAAAGGGTACAAAAGTGCAAAATAAGACAAGGCCTGGTTGAAGTATTTTATTTTTATTTCATTAGTATAAGTATTTCTCATTTGTAAGCCATGAAGGCAATTAGTGAAGTAGAAAAATAGTTAGTCAAGTAGTTAAGTAGTGTTTGAGAATATCTTTTCAAGTCAGTTCATTAGTGTAATTTGTAATCTCTTTTATTTTAATGAAAATGCTTCAGTTCTTAACTGTGTTCTCAATTTCAAAATTCTCTTTAGTATAAGTTTGTTCAAGCTTATTAGTGAATCATTAATCTTTCAAAAAGGCACATAAGCTCTAAAAAAACAGAAAAGAAAACATAAAAAAAGGAGAAAGTTAGACAGGTTCACATTATACCTTTGCATTAGACCTGGAAAGCAAATGGAAGATGCCAGTTGTGGAATGGCAAGATGGACATTACCAGCTTATTCTCTGAATAAGCTGGAGCTTGAAGCTGATTCAAGAAGCCTTGGTTAAGCCTTGGTGCAAGGTTTCTATCTTTAGTTCTCAAAATTTTAAGTTTCCTAGAATAAATTTGCATAACTTAGTAATTTGTAGTTATATCTGTTTATCTGTGTTTGTGGTGGTTTAGTTTAGATTACTGATTCAGTTTTATAGCTCAACTCTTGATTGCTTGGTAAAATATCACAAATCTGTTTTTAAGGGGTGTTTGGTTTAGCTAAAATCTGTGAGCCCTAGTAAGTTTTTGTAATTAGTTTCTGATTAAAACCATCACAGTAAACCAAAAGAAGACATTCAAGTTTAAAAGTTAGGTTTTATTTGCAAAAAAAAGTCAAATACCCTCTCAAAGTAATCTCACAGTTGACTGTCGGGTTATTTGGTTCTTAATTTCATCTCACAGTTGCATAAGTGTTTAGTTTAACTTAAAGTAACTTCATATCAGCTTAATATATTCACATTAGTAATCTGTGATCATCTAAAATTCATAAAAGTCAGAATTGCATCACAAAAGAAAAAGTCAATTCTTGCATTCTCTCAAGTTTTCCAAAAATTACAAGAATTTTGTGGAATTTTGTAAGGGGTATTAGGCTTTGAAATTTTTTGGGTAAGAAGTATACCAGGTGAACTTTGAAATCCCATGGTTACTTGATTTTTGTGAATTTTATTGTGGGTCCCACAGAACCTCAAAGAGAGGTGCAGGGGAAGATCATCCCCTGCCTTAGCATTTACCAAACTGACCCATTTACTTTGGTGGATTGCTTGCTCATTTGTTGACCTATTTTTTTGAGCATTGATGTTTTGGGAAGCTCCCTAGGGTGTATTGTTAGGAGTGACCTCATTTGGCCCTTAAGTGCTTAATTGCTTACTTATTGTGTCTCCTAAAATCACCATGGACCCTAACTGTTTCTGAATCCAAACTCAGTTATCAAGTTTATGAATTGCATGCCCTTTTGATTTTTTCATTGTCAGTATTGTTGATATAAAGTTGTTTGCTTGCATCTTAGACTGTGATTACTTGCTTGTATCTTTGTTTAGAGCTTATTGAGTGACTTAAGCTTCTGGCCATTCACTAAGTGATCATATCACTTAGTAAATGCACCCCATCTCACAACCTCACACAGAGCTCAATTGTGGGGTTTAAGCTTTGCTCTTTGGTTCTTTGGATAGCCCTACCATCTGCCTAGTAGAATCTAAGCTTGTTCTGAGCTTGAGCACTTCTACCCCTAGCTTAATCTTGCCTCAAAAAGCCTTACAGGCCTGTTTGGCTGCAGTGGGTTTTAGAATTGCTTATTCTTCCTTTATTGCTTATTCAGTGATCTTTTTCAGTACTTCTAACTTATTTTAGTTGCTTATCACTTGCTTGAGTATTGCTTTACCTCTGGTTCTCTTTGTCTAGCTTGTCAATAGCTTTTGCATCTTCAAAAAAAGCTCAAAAGCTCACTGTTGAGCTTATTTGTGTATACTGAGCTCATTTCTAACTTCCATCAAAAGTCCCTTTACAAAAGTTGGATAATATCAGTTGTAATATAGATTGGAAAAAGAAAAATTTGAAAAAGACAAAAAAAATTAGAAGTGATAGCTTCTATTTAAGCTATCTTGGCTTATTTTCTGCTTATTTATAAGCAGCAATTGTTCTTACATTTTTCTTAGGGTCCTGGTATCAAAATAGATTTTTAGGAATTTTTTCAGATTTTTCTGTAATCATTTAGTATTTTTTATAATTTAGTTTAATTTAAATTAATTAATTAAATAGTTTTTAATTAGCAATAATTAATTAAAAGTTAGGAAAAATAGTTTTTCTGTTTTAAAATTAGTTTTATATTATTTTAGATTTTTCTAAATTTTATTTTCATTTTTCTAGTTAATTTTCATAATTATTTGTAATTTAGGATATTTTAGTTAATTAAAAAGTAATTAATAAATAGTAATTAATTAATAGTAATTAATTAAATAGTGTAAAAATTATTTTTCTTTTTCTAAAAATTTTCTTAAGTCATTAGGATTGTAAAAATATAAATTTCACGTTCGTAGGACTTTGTTTACTCCCATTTCACTTTTTTATTTGCGCGTTCGCGTTTATTTGTAATTAAAACGCGCGTTTTTAGGTTAAATTGCGTTTTTAGGTCATCTGATCATCAGTAATTGTTAATTAAGTGTTTATAAGTCATTTTCCATCATTATCTTGTAGTATAACCATAATAATCAAATTCCTTACCTTTCTGATTAATCACCCGATCCTTTAAAACGTTCACAAATACAATTGCACGCCTCGTCGGGACTTAACGACCTGGGGATTCCCTAAACTCCTTGGTTAGTTGGTTTTTGAAGTTTGACTTGGTTGACCATTACCTGGTAAACTTAGTTGACCGTTCAGAACCAATCAAAATTTGGCGCCGCTGCCGGGGAGGCTGCTGCGTATCTGCACACGTTCTTTAAGATTAGTGGTTTTTCACACATCACTGTATAAACTCACCCACTTTTTGTAAATCTCAATCATAAAACAAAAACGTCATTAACACTTTTCCTAAAGTGTTAACAACACCAAAAAAATAAAAAACAAACAAAACAGATCGTTACGTTTTCTATATCGGGTTTCTTTTAAGGTGATTCTTAAAGAAATACGATTTTGGTAAACGAAACGATACCAAAAATATTGTCCAAAAGTTTTTTCACCCATTCACAAAAAACCCAAAAACATTCGTCTTTTCTTGTGAATAATTCTACATAAAAATAAACCGTCGCAAAACAAGACAGAACACCTACTAACTGGGGGTGTGAACATAATAAGTTCCCAAACGAAAGATTAAAACTTGCCTTTGTATCCATGTAGGTGGTGTACCTTTCTTAAAGAAGCCACTTACTTGCGATTATTGGTTTAAGTTCACTGTGGTTTTGCCTCGACTTTGTTTTGATTGATTTTTGGTTACTAGTGCATGCGCACTCGCTCTTCTAGGTCTACTAGCCCATCACGTGAGCTTGTACGAAAACCTAGAAGACCTCGTAGACGTTCCGCACCAACAGTCGGATCTGAGATCCGTACTGTTTCCACTCCAGCTGTCACCATGGTGGAAGACCGCCCTATGTGTGAGCTTCTCCAAGCACCCATCGAGGGTTACGGAGACGCTATTGTTGTCCCAGCCATCGTGGCTGATAGTTTTGAGCTCAAAACCGGGTTACTTAATCTTGTAACCTCAAGTCAGTTTTACGGTTTTGAGAGGGACGATCCTCATGCTCATATTCGATGGTTCAATAAAATCACATCGACCATCAAGTACAAAAATGTCCCGTGTGAAGCAATTAAGCTTCTTCTCTTCCCATTCTCCCTCGAGGGTCAAGCTCGGATTTGGCTTGAGAAACAACCCCCTCGATCTATTGAGACATGGGAGGATCTGGTAAAAAAGTTTGTGAATGAATTCTTCCCACCTTCTAAGACCACGAGTCTTAAAAACGAGATCACCAAGTTCACTCAGAAATATGATGAATCATTTGGTGAAGCGTGGGACCGTTTCAAAGAATTACTTCGCAAGTGTCCACATCATGGTTTCTCCGAGTTGATGCAACTCGATACTTTCTACAATGGCGTGAGCCAAGTTGATCAGGATTCTCTCAATGCCTCCGCGGGAGGTAACTTTTTGAGTAGAACCACCAAAGAAGCCTTAGCAATCATCGAGAACAAGTCTAAGGTCCGCTATACACGAAGCAAGCCGGTTGTTTCACAAATTAGTGCGGGTCCTTCCACTTCATCTCCTTCGAGTCAGTCTAGCACCGATGCTAAGATTGACAAGCTCACTGAGGCTATTCAAGCTTTGGTTCTCGCCCAGACTAAGAAAGTTTCATTTCCACAACATCCTCCACCTGCTGAGGTTAAGAAAGTGGAAGTCTGTGTAACTTGTGGTGGGCCGCATGCCTACTACAATTGCACAGCTACTGATGGTTCTCCGTTTGAAGCTCATGCTGTAGTCGGGTCATCTAATCAAGGAGGCAATCAATACCGCCCTCCTATGGACCCGAACTACCGTCCTAATCATTATCCTGGACCTCCTGGTTTTCATCAAAACCAAAATGTCCAAAACCGTGGCCAGAATCAAAACAGAGGAAACCAAGGTTTTCAAAACCAAGGTAACTTCAATCAAGGTCATGGTTTTCAGAATCAAAACCAAGGTTTCCAAAATCAGGGTTTCCAACATCAAAATCAAGGAAACTTTAATAGAAACCAAGGTCAGGGTAATTTCAATCCTGGGTATTTTCATGGAAACAACAACCCTAATCAGGGTAATTTTCAAAATCAAGGCCCCAATCAGAACAATCGTGCTCAAAATTTTAACAACCAAAATCAAGCCATTGTTCCTACTGGGCCTTCATCCGACGAGTTGTTAAAATGATAAGGCGAAAAATGAACCACTTTTAGGGGGTCATTTAAGCCCGAATCCGAATTTATTTGATCAAATATTGCCCTAAATCGTTCCTTTTGTGATTTTAGGTACTTGGAGAGTGAATTCTGGAAAAGAAGCCATTTTGGACGTTTTTTGAGCATAAAAGTGAAGAAAACGGCAAAGTCTCAATTTTCCATGCTGGGAACAGTAGGTGACGGCGTCAAACCTCAATAATAAAATCCGAGAGTTCATGAAGGCGTCAAGAGTTTTCCTGACGGCGTCAAACCCCAAGAATTAAAATCCGTAGTTGATGACGGCGTCACACACAAGGCGTCAAGAGTAATTTGTGTGACGGCCTAGGCCTTGACGGCGTCAGAAGTAGATCATGGCCGTCCGAGGAAGTATTTGGCGGCGAGATGACGGCGTCACACCTTTGTTCTTGACGCCGTCATCCCTATTTTCCTATATATAGTTTTCTAGTTTTTCACATTTAGAAAAAAGAAGTTTTGGAGAAACCCTAAAGACGATTTTGGTGCAACTTTTACAGGTTTTTCAAGGGTTCCAAACCCTTGATACCTTGCATTGTAATTGAGATAAGTTTTCTTCTAATTCAATCAATATGTCTATGTGTTGGTTGTCTATATCATGTTCTTATCTTAATTCTATCATGCTAGGCTAGATCTCTTTTGTGTTTGCTTAGATCTAATGAAACCTAGATACTGATTATGTGTTGATTACTTGTTTATTCTTGTCTTGGATTAATGATTTTATATGTTAGGCTTAAGAAAACTGGCAGATCTCCAAATGGTAACATGCTTGAACGTCTTAAGAAACATGAACCGAGGCGTACTAGGTCTTTATTGGTTGTATTTAATGCATGAGCCACTGTTTACAATCCCTATAGTTGTGTTGGGTCATGGTGTAGGAGGAGATAAGAGCTCATAAAATTGGGGAGTTATGTATTCCACCCCATGAATGGTATTAAGGAATACAATCCGTCATCCATACAATTATAACAAGTAATTAACGTGTAAAAGATATCTAGGGAGTAGTGAAATCTAAGTAAACACAATTTCTCCAATTACTGCTCACAACCTTTGTTTAATTAGTTTAATTTTCATTTTAGTATTTTATTTTGATTGCATCTTAGTTTTGGGTTAGTTGAATAGCAACTAATTCCGCCCACTCTTCCAAAACCCGAGATTTTACTTGCTTTCCATAAAATATAAAAATACAAAAATAGTCATCCCTCACCTTTAGAACTAGTAATTAGGCTTTCTAATCCTAGCGACACTATTCCTAAGCTGAACGATCAATCCCCCGGTACTTGTCACTATACTATACTACAACGATCAGGTACACTGCCTGGTGGGGGTTGTAAGCTTCTCGAGATCCCTCGAGAGATAAAGCCTGTTGCGATTCCCACGCATCAAGTTTTTGGCGCCGTTGCCGGGGAATAGTTATTGTCTAGGTTAGGATATCTTTTTATTAGGTCTACTTGCTAGATTCCTTTCTAGTAAGATTTTATTTTTTATTTTTTAGGTCTTCTTTAGTCTATCTTATTTCTTTGTGCCTTTGTTCGTAACTCTTTACCATCCGACATCATGGAAGGTGGTAACATCTTTGAACCCATCATCCCACCACAACAAAACCCACCATTAGAACCCCTTAGGCCCCGAACCTTAGGAGAGTATTCCCGACCTAGCCACCAAGGCTACCGAAACACTATTGAGCTCACCGGAGCCAATGTGACCCCCTTGCGATCCGACACCATCCGGTTGGTGCAAAGCGGATGTGCATTCCATGGACTTCGTTCCGAAGATCCAAACCAACATCTTAAGGACTTTCTCAAAATCGTAGATTCCATAGACCTAGGTGTTGAAACTAGAGAGACTACTCGTTTACGCCTATTCCAATTCTCTCTACGGGATCAAGCTAGTCAATGGCTTGAGCGTTTACCCACGGGATCCATCACCACATGGGATGATCTCACTACTCGTTTCCTTGCTCAATTTTTCCCACCGGGGAGAACTACTAAGCTTAGAAATGACATCTTGATGTTCCAACAACGTCAAAATGAATCTCTTTATGAAGCATGGACTCGTTTCAAGGACTTACTCCAAAAAGTCCCTCATCATGGCATAGATCTTTGGCTCCAAATCCAAATTTTTTATGACCATATCGACATCCCCACAAGGCGAACCATTGACCAATCGGCCGGTGGTAAGCTACGTGATCTTAGTGCGGAACAATCATGGGAACTCATAGAAGATCTTGCTCTCTATGACAACGAAAGTTGGAATGATCCCCGTGACTTGAACAAAACGGTCAAGGCAATATCTTTGCCTTCGAACAACTCTAGCACTCCCGACCGTAGGATCATGGAACTTGAGGACCAAGTCAAGTTTCTCATGAAATCTTACGATGCTCCTAAGCCTTCAAGCCAAGTGAACAAAATCACTTCTTCATGTGAATTATGTAGTGGTCCCCATGACACTCGTGATTGTGTGGAACTCCCCGGAACAGCTTTTGCGGACTACGCATCCACGCGTACCGACGAAGCGGGAGATAAGTGGTACACTTTCAAGCCCGAGCCAAACCCTTACGGTGATTCATACAACCCCTCATGGAAAAATCACCCAAACCTTAGGTGGAAACAAAATCAACCCAATTCTTCCAATCCGCCTAATCGTTACCAACCAAACGGTCCACCATCCAACCGTACTTTCAACAACAATCCTTCTAAAAACTATGGTAGTACCAACAATCTTGAAGGATTGATGTCAAAGTTCATGGCATCTCAAGAAGCTCGCATATCTAAGTTTGAATCCGATTTCAAACAAAAGCAAAGCGAGATGACCACTAGAATTGATGCATTGTTGAAAGTTCTCAATGACCGAGAAATGGGAGCACTCCCAAGCGACACGGTCAAGAATCCGAAACTAACCGTTAATTCCATATCCTCAGTTTCATCACCCACTTCGTGTCCACAATACTACTCGGTTAAATCAACGAGCAGGTGTTTCAAACAAAACCAAGTTCCCCAAAAGGACCAATCAAATAAAACACCCACTATAGAGCCGGTCAAAAGCATAGTTGAAACACCTCCTACGCAAGACCTTGACGATGAATTCAAAGAGCTTCACCTTGAACGCCCCGTCATTGATGTCTTAGCGCGTGCTCCTTACTATAGTGCCCTCCTAGAAAAATATGAGAAGTGTAAGCTAGGTAAAAACGAGACCGCCGTCGTTCAAAACAAGTTGCCTAAAAAGCTTGATGATCCGGGTATATTTGTTTTGCCTTGTAAGATAGGAAGATCCGAAGCTTTCGACACACTAGCCGATTTAGGGTCAAGCCTCAACTTGATTCCCCTATCCTTATTCACCACTCTTAAGCTAGGAAAGTTAGAGGAAACGGAGGTATTGATAGGGCTAGCGGATGGGAGTATCGCCCACCCGGTTGGAATGATTAAGGATGTAGTTGTTCACGTAGGAAAGTTAACTATATTAGCGGATTTTCACGTCCTAGACATGGTTAGTGACACTACATGCCCATTATTGGTAGGAAGAGGATTTTTAGCAACCGCTAGCGCCATGATAGATTGTAAGGAGTCTAAGATAGCGGTAGGTGAAGGTGATACTTGGTCGGTGTACGATGTAAAGAAGCATAGTTATGATTGTGATGATGAACCGACACCGCATTGGGTAGAGATGAATAGGAGACCGTCTAGATATGGACCTTGGATAGAAAGGAACTTTATAGGACCTCAATGCCCATTCAATCTAGAAAAAGACTTTGTTGAAAAGACACATTCGGTAGAACAACTCATAGCTTGAGATGAGGAGCTAGATCCCTTTGAGGACCCCTTAGTCTTTAGAAAGATGATTGAGTTCTTGAGCGTAATGCCTATTAATATAGAGTTGAATAAATGGAAAAGAGATGGAGATAAGTATAAATGGAGGTGGGACAAGCCACCTAAAGAAGGTGACGGGTCATGGCATATTAGAATGACTTTGCATGATCCGAATGGAGAAAAGTTTGAAAGGTCATACCACACTAAGGAAACCGATAGGAAGTTGAAACCTAAGTTTGATCCCAAAGATGTCCTCAATGAGGAACTCACCCGAATCACGTAGTAACCCATGACCTTGAGTCTAGCTACAAGACTCGTAAATAAAGAAAAGCGCTTCTTGGGAGGCAACCCATGTTTTGTG
Organism: Artemisia argyi; assembly: GCA_030686995.1. NCBI lineage: Eukaryota > Viridiplantae > Streptophyta > Magnoliopsida > Asterales > Asteraceae > Artemisia > Artemisia argyi. Next base: position 84,794,995 of record CM060676.1, read on the forward strand.
TGATTTTATTTGTTTGTTTGTTATTTGCTTCCGTATGCATGTTTTATTTTTATTGTTGGTTGATCATGTTTCTCAATTAAAATGTGGAAATACTTTACTATGTTGTTTGGCCTAGTCTTAACTCCAACCTAAAAGTATTTTTGCAAAAGATAAGTGTAAGGGGAAACCCCAAATATGTTTTTAAGAAACAAACCGATCATGATTCTCCACGATATTAAATGAGCATGTATATTCGTATTTGTTAGAGTCAAATGCTTGTATTGAGTCATAATGAAGTTTTGCAGGATTTTCCAGGAAGTAGAACCAAGTTTTTCCAGAAATTTTCCGGAAACTTAACATAAGAATTTCTGCAGGTCCATTCTGACGGCGTCATGAGTTTACTCTTGACGGCGTCAGGAGTTAAAAATCTGGAAATTTTACCGGTTTTGTTTTTCTAACTGAATCTTATGGTTTTTGTGAATTATTAAGTTTTATAATCTCCAGGAGATCTGCAAACTTCATTCCACAAGCATTATATCTTACTTTGTTTTCTAGGATTTAGTAACTTATATAGGATGTCGCCGATTTTACGCGAGGTTGTCTTGTCTATTTTCTCAGGTTTTACAGGTTATGTATGACAAGAAGATGATTTATATTCTGGAAGGGAAGCTTTGATTGTTCATTTTCTTGGAGGAAGATTTAACCTGGCGAACCTATAATCCATACTGAGCAAATCAGGGGAGTATTTGATTTCATTCTCTTTACTTTTTCACTTTTACATTCTTTACTTGAACATTGGGGACAATGTTCATCTTAAGTGTAAGGGGAGGGTAAAAAGATGATACCTTACATATGCACTTTCGCTTGAGTTTGTTTTGTTTAATGGTAGATGTGTAATAAAACTATGAGAAATACTTGTTAGTGCAATTTTAGCGCCAAATTTAAAATTTTTTACAACATTTAGGAGTGAAACTTTAGCCATAGCAAGCGTCTCATGGATAGGAGATTGTATGACTAGCACATAACCGTATATTCAGAAAAATTTTCCACCCAAATATGTGAGGTTCGCCTTTAGATTTGATAGGAAAAGCATTCATTATTAGTGCTTATGAGTGTACCGGTAGCATTTAGATTCTAGAACTTGCGTTAGTGATGCATCCCGAGACCGCTAGTGAGACTACATTCGTGTGGTAGGATTTACTACATGATAAGAGGCATTAGGATCACCCTTGTGTTAAACCCGTATCATAATTACTTGACCATTTAAGTCATATTACTTGACTAGTTAAGTCAACTAATTTTTCCCACACCCTTAGCGTTGTACTCATTTTTAGTACACGATACCCCTAGTACACCCCTCCGAGCCTATCTTTTCGTTTCTAACTTTAAGCATCTTACTTAAAGGAAGAATTTGTTACACCCCACTTAAATGTACAACCAAATCGCCTTAGCCTTCCGTGTATTCGCTCATTTTTAGTGCATTATTGTTATTTGTTAAACCCTAAGTTAACTTTCTAATTGATTACATGGTTGCTAAGTCGAGTCATATCCTTGTACATATTGTTTTGGGACGATTGGGACTCATGGGTAAGTACTTATTTTATGGAGTAATGGGGAAGAACATCATATATTACCCCCATACGTACGTTAATCTTGAAAGTGCTCCAAGTGTTTTGATTTTCTTAATTCGAGTCATTAGATTAGTTTAATGTAAAGTATGTAAAGATTCAAGTGTAAGGGGAACGTTCATTCCCTATGATGAATTATTTTGGATGGTAGGGTAAGAGTGTATGCAAAAAAAAAAAAAAAAAAAAAAAACAAAAAAAAAAAAAAAAAAAAAAGGAAAAGAGAAAAAAACATACGGACTACCATCCCGTTTCATTCTATGTTCATTTTATGTTTTTGTTATTTCTCATTTATTAGCTTAAGTCGAGTCTAGTCTTGGCTTAGCAACGCCATATTGTACATGTAATTAACCAAGATTGTTAACTCGCCACCAGTAAAACTTCCTTTATCCAACAAAACCGTGTAATTCATATCCCTATACCTAACGTTACAACCCTTTAAAAGACCTCTTTGATAGTTTATCCTAGGTGCTTACGCCATGTGGTGGAGGTTTGATCCTTTCCCAAGCCTATGGTAATCTATTTTGCTATGACAGGTAGTGAGAGATATCTTCCATTTCCATAATGTTATATTACTTTATTACACCCGAGAGATGTGAGTATCTAAACACTATTTGTGAGGTGCTAGTGTATGACCTCCGTGCTTGTCTATTGGTCTTTAGTGGAACGATTATTTGTTGTAATTACTTTTATATTAGTGTTAAATGACCCCTAACTTGTCTTTTGACTAGAATAAAAGCGCATTTGCTTGAGGACAAGCAAATCTCAAGTGTAAGGGTATATGATAAGGCAAAAAATGAACCACTTTTAGGGGGTCATTTAAGCCCGAATCCGAATTTATTTGATCAAATATTGCCCTAAATCGTTCCTTTTGTGATTTTAGGTACTTGGAGAGTGAATTCTGGAAAAGAAGCCATTTTGGACGTTTTTGGAGCATAAAAGTGAAGAAAACGGCAAAGTCTCAATTTTCCATGCTGGGAACAGTAGGTGACGGCGTCAAGAGTAATTTCCTAACGGCGTCAAACCTCAATAATAAAATCCGAGAGTTCATGAAGGCGTCAAGAGTTTTCCTGACGGCGTCAAACCCCAAGAATTAAAATCCGTAGTTGATGACGGCGTCACACACAGGGCGTCAAGAGTAATTTGTGTGACGGCCTAGGCCTTGACGGCGTCAGAAGTAGATCAAGGCCGTCCGAGGAAGTATTTGGCGGCGAGATGACGGTGTCACACCTTTGTTCTTGACGCCGTCATCCCTATTTTCCTATATATAGTTTTCTAGTTTTTCACATTTAGAAAAAAGAAGTTTTGGAGAAACCCTAAAGACGATTTTGGTGCAACTTTTACAGGTTTTTCAAGGGTTCCAAACCCTTGATACCTTGCATTGTAATTGAGATAAGTGTTCTTCTAATTCAATCAATATGTCTATGTGTTGGTTGTCTATATCATGTTCTTATCTTAATTCTATCATGCTAGGCTATATCTCTTTTGTGTTTGCTTAGATCTAATGAAACCTAGATATTGATTATGTGTTGATTACTTGTTTATTCTTGTCTTGGATGAATGATTTTATATGTTAGGCTTAAGAAAACTGGCAGATCTCCAAATGGTAACATGCTTGAACGTCTTAAGAAACATGAACCGAGGCGTACTAGGTCTTTATTGGTTGTATTTAATGCATGAGCCACTGTTTACAATCCCTATAGTTGTGCTGGGTCATGGTGTAGGAGGAGATAAGAGCTCATAGAATTGGGGAGTTATGTATGCCACCCCATGAATGGTATTAAGGAATACAATCCGTCATCCATACAATTATAACAAGTAATTAACGTGTAAAAGATATCTAGGGAGTAGTGAAATCTAAGTAAACACAATTTCTCCAATTACTGCTCAAAACCTTAGTTTAATTACTTTAATTTTCATTTTAGTATTTTATTTTGATTGCATCTTAGTTTTGGGTTAGTTGAATAGCAACTAATTCCGCCCACTCTTCCAAAACCCGAGATTTTACTTGCTTTCCATAAAATATAAAAATACAAAAATAATCATCCCTCACCTTTAGAACTAGTAATTAGGCTTTCTAATCCTAGCGACACTATTCCTAAGCTGAACGATCAATCCCCCGGTACTTGTCACTATACTATACTACAACGATCAGGTACACTGCCTGGTGGGGGTTGTAAGCTTCTCGAGATCCCTCGAGAGGCAAAGCCTGTTGCGATTCCCACGCATCATAAAAGAATTCATGAAGTCCCAAGAAGAAATGAACAAGTTGTTGGTCAGCGAGATTTCTGAAATTAAGAAGTCTTTAAATGAACGACCCTTGGGCTCAGGTACTACTTTATCGAGCAACACGATCGCTAACCCGAGGGGCGATGCTAAGGCGATCACAACCAGAAGTGGTGCTTCTTATGATGAACCCGCGATTCCTACTACCTCTTCTTCCTCTCCTCCAAAGGTAGTGAATCGTGAACCTGAGGTGACAAAGGACAAGGTGCAAACTCCTAGCCCACGAAGTACCGCACACGTCCAACCTCAGGTTATTCCAGAAACCAGACGTAAACCTGGAGTAGTCTTTGAACCACCTGAGACTCCAGTGGACAACCCTAAATCCAAAACTTCTATCCCTTACCCATCACGTCTCAATGAACAGAAGCTCCGCGAAAAAGCTAGTCACCAAATGGATAAATTTTTCCAAATCTTTCAAGATTTTCATTTTGACATCAGCTTTGCGGATGCTATTCTCTTGATGCCCAAGTTTGCATCGACAATCAAAAATCTGTTGAGTAATAAAGAAAAATTATTTGAGATGGCAAGAACTCCTCTGAATGAGAACTGCTCTGCGGTTCTTTTGAAAAAGCTTCCTGAAAAGCTTGGAGATCCCGGGAAATTTCTCATTCCTTGTACTTTCCCGGGTATGGTTGATTGCTTCGCCTTGGCCGATCTAGGTGCTAGCATTAACCTGATGCCATATTCTGTGTGGAAGAAACTTTCTCTTCCCGAACTTACCCCCACGTGCATGACTTTAGAGCTTGCCGATCGTTCGATTTCTCGTCCCATTGGCATTGCCGAGGACGTATTCGTTAAAGTGGGGAAGTTCCATTTTCCGGCAGATTTTGTGATTGTTGACTTTGATGCCGATTCTAGGGTCCCTCTCATTCTTGGGCGGGGATTTCTTAGAACTGGGCGAGCTCTTATCGAAGTATTTGAGCATGAGATCACATTACGTGTTGGGACGGAAGCTATTACCTTCAACCTAAATCAAACATCGAGATACTCCTCCAATTATGATTGTGAGTCGGTGAATCAAATTGATGTCATCGATGTTGCTGCTGAGGAGTATGCTCAAGAGATTTTAGGTTTCATTGATGATTCTTCGAGTGAAAACCTCACTCAATCTTCTTATCCCATCATAGCCAATTCTTCTCCTTCCCTCACTCCGTTTGAGGGAAGTGACTTCATCTTAGAAGAAATGGAGGCGTTTCTCAAAAGTGATTCGATTCCCGATGGAGTCGATAACCAAGAGATCGACCTCGAGAGGGATATTCTTCTCCTTGAAAAATTGTTAAATGAAGATCCCTCTCCTCTTCCCGTTCTACCACAACAAATTCATAAACAGGAAATCAAATATGTTGAGGAAACTGATGATTTTCCTGAGGTCGAGCTTAAGGACTTGCCGCCTCATCTTGAATACGCATTTCTGGAGGGTGATGATAAATTGCCCGTCATAATTGCTAAGGATTTAAGTGATGAGGAAAAGGCTGCTCTTATAAAGGTTTTGAAGTCACATAAGCAAGCAATTGCTTGGCGACTCTTCGACATCAAGGGCATTGACCCTGAATTTTGTACACACAAGATTTTAATGGAGGATGACTTCAAACCGGCAGTCCAACAACAAAGAAGGGTGAATCCAAAAATTCATGAGGTGATCAAACAAGAAGTTTTAAAATTCCTTGATGCCGGATTGATTTACCCTATCTCGGACAGTCCTTGGGTAAGCCCAATTCACTGCGTTCCAAAAACGGGTGGCATTACTGTTGTCACAAATGAGGAAAATGAGTTGATTCCAACTCGTTTGGTTACGGGGTGGCATGTCTGTATTGATTATCGTAAGTTAAATTACGCCACCCGTAAGGATCATTTTCCTCTGCCCTTTATGGATCAGATGCTCGAGAGATTAGCGGGGAATGAGTACTATTGCTTCCTCAATGGTTTCTCGGGTTACTTTCAGATTCCCATTGATCCGCAAGATCAAGAAAAGACCACGTTCACGTGCCCCTATGGAACTTTTGCGTATAAACGTATGCCATTTGGCTTATGTAATGCTCCGGGCACGTTTCAACGATGTATGATGGCCATATTTTCCGACATGATCGGGAAAACTATGGAGGTCTTCATGGACGATTTTTCGGTCATTGGGGATTCGTTTCAAACATGTCTCTCCCATTTAGACAACACGCTTAAACATTGTGAAGACACAAGGTTATGTCTAAATTGGGAGAAAAGTCACTTTATGGTCAAAGAGGGCATTGTCCTCGGCCATAAAATTTCAAAGAGTGGGATTGAGGTCGACAAAGCCAAAGTTGATGTCATAGCAAAATTACCTCATCCCACTACTGTTAAAGGTGTTAGGAGCTTTTTGGGTCATGCCGGTTTTTACCGAAGGTTCATTCAAGATTTTTCTAAAATCGCCCGGCCTATGACCCATCTCCTCGAGAAGGATGCTCCTTTTATCTTCTCTCCCGAGTGCATCAAAGCCTTTGAAACATTAAAGAAAAGGCTTACCGAGGCACCGATTCTTGTTGCCCCCGATTGGGATTTGCCCTTTGAGCTCATGTGTGATGCGAGTGATTATGCTATTGGGGCAGTCTTGGGGCAACGTAAAACAAAACACTTTCAGCCTATACACTATGCGAGCAAAACAATGACTGAGGCTCAAATTCATTACACTACCACTGAAAAAGAATTATTAGCTGTGGTGTATGCCTTTGAGAAATTTCGGCCATACTTGATATTGACCAAAAGCATAGTGTATACGGATCACTCGGCTTTGAAGTACCTTTTTGCAAAACAAGATGCAAAGCCGAGACTTCTTCGTTGGGTTCTCCTCCTACAGGAATTTGATATCATTATTCGTGATAAAAAAGGAGCTGAGAACCTAGCTGCTGATCATCTCTCCCGATTGGAAAACCCACACCAAGATGTTTTCGAGAGGAAAGAAATTAATGAAACATTCCCTCTCGAGACACTCAATGCGGTTTCCTTTCATGGAGATTCTGTTACCCCATGGTTTGCCGATTTTGCAAACTACCTTGCGGGTAACTTTATTGTGAAAGGGATGTCGTCCCAACAGAAAAATAAATTCTTTAAGGATGTGAAACATTATTTCTGGGACGACCCCTACCTTTTCAAAATCTGTGCGGATCAAGTCATCCGGCGGTGTGTATATGGTCAAGAAGCCACTGAAATTCTTAAGGCTTGCTATGCTGGTCCCACGGGGGGCCACCACAATCCAAATTACACCGCCAAAAAGGTGTTTGATTCCGGTTTCTTTTGGCCCACAATTTACAAGGATTCCCAGGAATTAGTCAAATCCTGTGATGCTTGTCAACGTCACGGGAATATTTCACAAAAGTATGAAATGCCACAAAATGCAATCCAAGTTTGTGAAATCTTTGACGTATGGGGCATCGACTTTATGGGGCCATTTCCATCATCTCATGGACATAAGTACATACTCGTGGCTGTTGACTATTTGTCAAAATGGGTTGAAGCCAAAGCTTTACCCACTAATGATGCCCGAGTTGTCGTGAAATTTTTGAAAGCTCTTTTTGCTCGATTTGGAACTCCACGTGCTATAATTAGCGATCGTGGTACGCATTTCTGCAATGACAAATTTGACAAAGTCATGCAAAAGTATGGTGTAACTCACCGTCTTTCTACTGCGTACCACCCTCAAACAAGTGGACAAGTAGAAGTTTCCAATCGGGGCATAGAGAGAATATTGGAAAGAACTGTAGGTGAGAATCGTGCATCGTGGTCGGACAAATTAGATGATGCACTCTGGGCTTTCCGTACGGCGTATAAAACACCCATTGGGTGCACGCCATACAAGCTTGTGTACGGGAAAGCGTGCCATCTACCGATCGAGCTTGAGCATAAAGCCTATTGGGCCCTCAAGCATGCCAATTTTGACCTAAAAACGGCGGGTGATCACAGGAAAGTTCAACTGAATGAATTAAATGAACTTCATGATCAAGCTTACGAGAACTCTTTGATCTATAAGGAAAAGACAAAGAAGATTCATGACTCAAAAATCAAGAACCGCGTTTTCAACGTTGGTGATCGAGTCCTTCTTTTCAATTCTAGACTCAAGATCTTCTCGGGAAAGCTCAAAACCCGATGGACTGGTCCATTCACTATCACAAAAGTTTACCTTTATGGCACCGTCGAATTATCTCAAAATGACGGTCCTAATTTCAAAGTGAATGGACATCGGTTGAAACACTACTTTGGAGAGGACATACCATCCATGGTTGTCCCGGATCTCCAAACGTTCCCCAAGGATAATTAAATTCGGGGATCGAGTCAAGGTAGCGACTCGGTGAACAAAAATTAGCAACATATATGGGTTTTCACCCGTATTTCTGACTTCTTTCTACTTTCTACCACCCTAGTGTGGGGGAATGGCCAACCCCCCGCTATTTGAAAATGTATATATGTATATAAGGTTTCATCCAAAAAAAAAACTGTGTGATTGTATGTACAGATAAATAAAGTGAAAAATACAAAACGATTTCCCACAGTTAGTTTTTAATATTATCTTTTTACGTTCAAGGATTCGGCATAATAGCCAGGACTTTGAATATTGAGGACAATATTCAATTCTAAGTGTGGGGGAGGGGAAAATTCTAACGAATTTTATCACATTATATCCTAGAATCCCCGTTTTTGGCCTAATATTTAAAAAAATTCACTTTATTTCAAAATTTTTGTGGTAATCAGTCCGCCGTATCTAAACGACAAAAGGGATTGGCTAATCCAGGAGCAAACGGCTCTTGGTAAAGATATCTCAAATCCGTTGACGGCTTGCAATTTGCCCAAAATTGTATGGTTCCTCAACTCCCCAAAAACAAATGAGTTGGCTAGCCCGCAAGATTATGGCTTGTGGTAAAGGCCGTGGAAAAACCATAATTGGTAATCAGCTCACCAAGATGTTGACTATTCCATCAAGAGCTGGCTAGTCCAGGAGCAAACGGCTCCTGGTAAAGACAAATCAAATCCGTTGAAAGCTGGTGGTTTGCTTAAAATCACACGGTTATCAGGTGTGCCACAGTTCTTACACCTGGCTACTCCAGAAGTGATGGCTTTTGGTAAAGAGTTTAAAATCCATCAAGTTTTCCAAAAATATTGCTAGGGACTAGCAATAGTTTAGTGTGGGGGATTGATGAGTGCTCAAACACTCATCATTTTTATCGTATTTAAACTGCCAAAACATCCAAAAACGCTCAGAAATGCATCAAAATACTTAAAATATCCCAGGGATTGTATTTTAGACGTTTCTAATGCAAAATGAGCAAAACAATGAAAAACGAACAAAGTTTACACAATTGGCGGTTTTAGTCCCCCGACTTTCAAAAATTTACAAAACTAGTCCCTACGCATTTGTTTTGAAAGAAAAGTCAACCTAAGGTGTTTAAAAGTCAAATATTATCAAAATTTATCCTTAGGTAAAAACTTTGGAAAATTTACACTTTTGGTCCCTGCAGTTTGGAATTTGGCGAAATCAGTCCCTGGGAATTTTAAATGTGAAAAATATCTTTTGAAGTCCTTGGATTATTGCAATATGACAAAAGTGAACCTTGGAATACTTTGGATGATTGGCGACTTTGGTCCTCATAAAAATCACAAAACTACAAATTTGGTCCTTGTGATTGAAACTAAACAAAACAAACGAACCCTTTTGTATTTCTACCTAAACCCAATCCAAATCCCAGCCCAACCATTCCCCCTAGCCCATTATAAGCCCACCCCTTTTTGTTATAATAAAACCTACGGGGTCAACACAGTCAACCCATCCCCCATTTCCTTCTTCCCCGCCTAAATCACCAACACTCAGCCCCCAATCAACCTGTACCCTCCAAAAATCTTGTCCCCCCCCCCCTCTTCTCCTACCCAGCCAACCTACATCCCACTCACTTCCCAAAGTCAAACCCAACAATATCATTACCCCCTCCCCCTCAGCAGCAATTAGGGTATAAAAAGGGGCATCAATGGTCAAGATAAGGGAAGCTGAGAATCAATGGTGTGGGATCATCCCAAGTGGACAAAAGTAACAAGAAGCAGGGGACAAAGGGTACAAAAGTGCAAAAGAAGACAAGGCCTGGTTGAAGTATTTTATTTTTATTTCATTAGTATAAGTATTTCTCATTTGTAAGCCATGAAGGCAGTTAGTGAAGTAGAAAAATAGTTAGACAAGTAGTTAATAGTGTTTGAGAATATCTTTTCAAGTCAGTTCATTAGTGTAATTTGTAATCTCTTTTATTTTAATGAAAATGCTTCAGTTCTTAACTGTGTTCTCAATTTCAAAATTCTCTTTAGTATAAGTTTGCTCAAGCTTATTAGTGAATCATTAATCTTTCAAAAAAGCACATAAGCTCTAAAAAAAACAGAAAAGAAAACATTAAAAAAGGAGAAAGTTAGACAGGTTCACATTATACCTTTGCATTAGACCTGGAAAGCAAATAGAAGATGCCGGTTGTGGAATGGCAAGATGGACATTACCAGCTTATTCTCTGAATAAGCTGGAGCTTGAAGCTGATTCAAGAAGCCTTGGTTAAGCCTTGGTGCAAGGTTTCTATCTTTAGTTCTCAAAATTTTAAGTTTCTTAGAATAAATTTGCATAACTTAGTAGTTTGTAGTTATATCTGTTTATCTGTGTTTGTGGTGGTTTAGTTTAGATTACTGATTCAGTTTTATAGCTCAACTCTTGATTGCTTGGAAAAATATCACAAATCTGTTTTTAAGGGGTGTTTGGTTTGGCTAAAATCTGTGAGCCCTAGTAAGTTTTTGTAATTAGTTTCTGATTAAAACCATCACAGTAAACCAAAAGAAGACATTCAAGTTTAAAAGTTAGGTTTTATTTGCAAAAAAAAGTCAAATACCCTCTCAAAGTAATCTCACAGTTGACTGTCGGGTTATTTGGTTCTTAATTTCATCTCACAGTTGCATAAGTGTTTAGTTTAACTTAAAGTAACTTCATATCAGCTTAATATATTCACATTAGTAATCTGTGCTCATCTAAAATTCATAAAAGTCAGAATTGCATCACAAAAGAAAAAGTCAATTCTTGCATTCTCTCAAGTTTTCCAAAAATTACAAGAATTTTGTGGAATTTTGTAAGGGGTATTAGGCTTTGAAATTTTTTGGGTAAGAAGTATACCAGGTGAACTTTGAAATCCCATAGTTACTTGATTTTTTTGAATTTTATTGTGGGTCCCACAGAACCTCAAAGAGAGGTGCAGGGGAAGATCATCCCCTGCCTTAGCATTTACCAAACTGACCCATTTACTTTGGTGGATTGCTTGCTCATTTGTTGACCTATTTTTTTGAGCATTGATGTTTTGGGAAGCTCCCTAGGGTGTATTGTTAGGAGTGACCTCATTTGGCCCTTAAGTGCTTAATTGCTTACTTATTGTGTCTCCTAAAATCACCATGGACCCTAACTGTTTCTGAATCCAAACTCAGTTATCAAGTTTATGAATTGCATGCCCTTTTGATTTTTTCATTGTCAGTATTGTTGATATAAAGTTGTTTGCTTGCATCTTAGACTGTGATTACTTGCTTGTATCTTTGTTTAGAGCTTATTGAGTGACTTAAGCTTCTGGCCATTCACTAAGTGATCATATCACTTAGTAAATGCACCCCATCTCACAACCTCACACAGAGCTCAATTGTGGGGTTTAAGCTTTGCTCTTTGGTTCTTTGGATAGCCCTACCATCTGCCTAGTAGAATCTAAGCTTGTTCTGAGCTTGACCACTTCTACCCCTAGCTTAATCTTGCCTCAAAAAGCCTTACAGGCCTGTTTGGCTGCAGTGGGTTTTAGAATTGCTTATTCTTCCTTTATTGCTTATTCAGTGATCTTTTTCAGTACTTCTAACTTATTTTAGTTGCTTATCACTTGCTTGAGTATTGCTTTACCTCTGGTTCTCTTTGTCTAGCTTGTCAATAGCTTTTGCATCTTCAAAAAAAGCTCAAAAGCTCACTGTTGAGCTTATTTGTGTATACAGAGCTCATTTCTAACTTCCATCAAAAGTCCCTTTACAAAAGTTGGTTAATATCAGTTGTAATATAGATTGGAAAAGGAAAAATTTGAAAAAGACAAAAAAATTAGAAGTGATAGCTTCTATTTAAGCTATCTTGGCTTATTTTCTGCTTATTTATAAGCAGCAATTGTTCTTAAATTTTTCTTAGGGTCCTGGTATCAAAATAGATTTTTAGGAATTTTTTCAGATTTTTCTGTAATCATTTAGTATTTTTTATAATTTAGTTTAATTTAAATTAATTAATTAAATAGTTTTTAATTAGCAATAATTAATTAAAAGTTAGGAAAAATAGTTTTTCTGTTTTAAAATTAGTTTTATATTATTTTAGATTTTTCTAAATTTTATTTTCATTTTTCTAGTTAATTTTCATAATTATTTGTAATTTAGGATATTTTAGTTAATTAAAAAGTAATTAATAAATAGTAATTAATTAATAGTAATTAATTAAATAGTGTAAAAATTATTTTTCTTTTTCTAAAAATTTTCTTAAGTCATTAGGATTGTAAAAATATAAATTTCACGTTCGTAGGACTTTGTTTACTCCCGTTTCACTTTTTTATTTGCGCGTTCGCGTTTATTTGTAATTAAAACGCGCGTTTTTAGGTTAAATTGCGTTTTTAGGTCATCTGATCATCAGTAATTGTTAATTAAGTGTTTATAAGTCATTTTCCATCATTATCTTGTAGTATAACCATAATAATCAAATTCCTAACCTTTCTGATTAATCACCCGATCCTTTAAAACGTTCACAAATACAATTGCACGCCTCGTCGGGACTTAACGACCCGGGGATTCCCTAAACTCCTTGGTTAGTTGGTTTTTGAAGTTTGACTTGGTTGACCATTACCTGGTGAACTTAGCTGACCGTTCAGAACCAATCAGAATGCAAAGTTGTGACACAATGAATACACCTATGGCCAATTCCACAAAACTAGATGCTGATATACATGGGACTCCTGTTGACCCTACTAAATACCGAAGTATTATTGGGTCTCTCATGTATCTCACATCTAGCAGACCTGATATTGTATTTGTTGTCTATATGTGTTCGCGGTATCAGTCTAAACCAACTGAAAAACACCTCAATGAGGCAAAAAGAATCCTTCGATACATAAAGGGAACCATCCATTTGGGAATCTGGTATCCGAAGGATTCTGGTTTTGAACTAATAGCTTTTTCTGACGCTGACCATGCAGGATGTTTAGACACGCGAAAAAGTACATCAGGAGGATTACAGTTTCTTGGAGATAAGCTTGTGTCTTGGCAATCAAAGAAGCAGGACTGTACTTCACTGTCATCAACAGAATCTGAATACGTAGCTATGTCTGCTTGTTGTGCTCAAGTCATTTGGATGCGATCACAACTTAAAGACTATGGCTACCTATTCAATAAGATTCCGATCTACTGCGACTCCAAAAGTGCCTTCGCAATATCCTGCAACACATTCCAACACTGCAAGTCCAAACATATTGATCGCCGTTATCATTTCATCAAGGAGCATGTTGAAAAGGGTACAGTTGAACTATATTTTGAGGGAACTGAATACCAATTGGCAGACTTACTTACAAAAGCATTACCTCCAACAAGGTTTGCTAATTTAGTTCACCAAATTGGTTTGAGATGTTTGACTCCAGAGGATCTGGAAAAGTTTTTAAAACATAAGTAAAAGTCAAACATCAAAACTATCTTTGTACATATTATTTCAAAAACAAAATACAAAATTATAAAATCATCAAAAACACAAAAAGATTTTCCTCTCATTAATTAAAAAAAAAAAAAAAAAAAAAAAAAAAAAAAAAACGTAAGTATATCGCTTCCTGTCAACACTTTGTTAGTTCTTAATCCTTTACAAGTGTTGAGAGGGAGACACGCTCAAAATTTACAATTTTTCAAAAAATCGGTATACTTGCATATTTTCATAAGATGCGTTGTTTCGGAAATAATGAAAGTCTCATGACCTTTCTTTAGTCTCATCCCGTTAAAAGTTTCATAAACAATATCATAGGGAGTATATCTAAGATAATTGCCTTTGGTCATTAACTTGTATCAAATTTAAGGACTCATGATGCAAAGCAAGAAGTTAAGGGACCAAATATGTCAAGAATCTAAAAGTTCAAAATATAAAACACAATCAAACACCCCACGTTTCATAAACTTTCAAAACAAACAAATACCCATTTTGACATCTACGGCTAGAATTCAACAAGAAAATCAGTGCTTCTAATATTCAATCCGTAAGTTCCTATATGATCTTAAGGCAAATGCAAGTAATGGTTTTCGTTTAATCGTAATTCTAATGGTTAAATTTCAAGTAATCGCGATTTAAAGTTCTAGGGTTTCAAAATTTCAGGATTAATCAAAACGTGTTTGGGTGTGTAATCTTTCATAGGGCTTTTGTTCAAAATCATGTTCTAAACGTTCCTATAATAGTTTATCACTATATTAAACATGTTTGAATGATTTTTGAAAAGTAGGGTTTTAGTCTGATTTGGGTTTTGTTGATTTGTGGTATGTTTTGTTGATATTCTTGGTGGGATATGTTGTTTAGTGTGCTTGAATCATAATGTTGCACCTTAATTGCTTCCTAATCCATGATTGATTCATTTTCGATAACTAGGGTTCATGTTCAATTGGGTTTTTCTTGTGCGTTGTTCATATGGACAATTAAACGTGCCTAACTTGTTCCAATACATAATAATAGAAACATGACACATAGATATAATGAGTAATTACATATACTTGTGGTTCTCGATAACTTGTTCATGCCCATGTTTCGAAAATAATGTGTATGTGGTATTTTTGTGAATCTAATTGATGTTTCTCAATCTATACAACAGGTCACACTCTTTGGAAAATCATAATTGCAAATGAAACGTACGTTGACACAATTTCGAAATTCTTGTTGAAGAAAATCTTTCGAGAACACCTTTTTGAAAACACCTGAATTGGTGGAATTCTTTCGAGAACACACCTAACATGTGTTTGCGAAAAGTTTTCAAAGTCCTGTATTTTTTCGAAAATTCAATCTTTTTTTTTCTTCGATAATACACTTTGTAATCCTTTCGAGAACAATTGTTTAATGTGTTTGCGAAAAATTTTCATCACTGGTCTATTTTCGAGAACACATGTTGATAAAACTTTCGAAGAATACTCAATTTATAGTGTTTGCGGAATTTTTGCAAATTTGTATTTTCGATAAATTATTTATCGAGAACACATTTTGTGGATCCTTTCGAAAACACTTACAATTGGCATTTGCGAAACTTTTACATTGTTTCTGTTTTTTCGAGATCACACTTAAGATATTTTCGAAATCAAGGATTTTTCATGATTGCGAAAATTGTCCTTAATGTAAAGTTTCGAGATCATGGCATGTTGTATTTGATGTAATGTGTGTTGTAATCATGTAACTTGGATAATATTTGTGCTCATGTGAATGTCTTAGTACTCTATGCTTGATTTCATGATTCAATAAGATCAATTTTATCTAAGATTACTTCATACGTCACCTCACATATAATAATTCTACCATCCATGCTTAAATGTTCTAGGTGTTTATCTGTAATCAAACTTGTGATTGTGCTAACGTGTAACAATTCTGGATGTTTGGTTTATGATGATGCCTTTTCAGAATACCATGGCTGAACACAACGAGAATGTCCCCGAACAAAATCTTCCATTGCTCACACTGAACGACATCATTCCTGCTGACTACAGTGTCACCATCAGCAAAAACAATCCTTGAGTTGACTTCGACAAATTAAGAATTCCTAAGAACTCGTGTAAGATTGTCAAAGATATTCTCCTAGCTCATCCATGCAAGCATCTGCTCGACAAATCAACTTCAGTTCCAGTATTCTACCTTCATCAGTTCTGGCTTACAGCAAAGGTTAACTTGGATGATGAGTCTTTCACTGTCACGCTGGATCGACAAGTCTACACTGTAGATCACAAAGTCCTTCGTACAGTTTTCCTTCTACCTCAACCTGAGAATGAATTTGTTCCAATGTTGCCTGAACTGGATCTCCTAGATTATTTCATTGATCTAGGATACGATGTTCAAGATGACTTACCTCTGCTTAAGCATTCTAGATTCAATGCTAAGAACATGCCTCAACCTTGGAGAACCTTCTATATGTTGGTCATACGTTCAATATCAGGAAGGAAAAGTGGTCACGAACATCCCAGACTTGAGCATTTACAAGTGTTTTGGGGAATGGTCAGTATGCTACCGATTGACTTTGCAATTCCCATAATGAATGACCTAGTCTACAACATTCAAACCGAACATGAAAAGACTATGATCCCGTTCGTAAGGTTCACAAAGCTAATCATTGAGCATTTCTGCAAAGATAAAACTGAATTCATCAAAAGAATGGAAGATCCAAATGAGCCTAAGAACCTCTTCGAGGACGACTTCACCATTGCTTTTGTCAAAATGACCACGTCTTCAACAAAGCAACAAGGAAAGAGGCTTCCCGATTATTTTCTTGATGACAATATCAGGAAAAGCTCAAGCTATGAATTCTATGATAAAGCTTATCAAGGAATTAAGGAAGAGACTACCATACAGACTCGGAGTAAAAGAGGTGGGAAATCAGGGAGTACTAGTAGCACTACTTGTTCACTACAATCAAAATCAAAAGCTACTCCCAAAACTAAACCTGCTACCAAACCGAAACCTACACCCAAACTGAAGCCTGCAACTAAGCCAAGAAAGAAGGTTACACCAAAGCCCATTCTTCAAGATGAACCTACACCGCCACCCTCAGAAAGCGATTCTGAATTTGACACAGAAACTGATGAAGAAGAAGAAGACTACGAATGAAGAGATAGAGTAACTAAAGAAGAATTTTCAGAAATGGAAATTGCTAAACAACAAATTTTGGAAACTTTTGAAGCAGATAAAAGAAAAAGGCGAGGGATTACCATCAATGAAGCAAATGATGATGAAGAAGATGAGCCAATAGTTGAGCAGTTGGTCGACAAAAGAAAATCAAAAAGTATTGTTGTCGACACACGGGCCGAAGAGAAGAAATTCCTCAAAGATCTGAAGGAAGCATCACTCCTCAACCGACTTCATCCTCAACCTTCATCACCACCTGTCGATCAACCTGAACATGAAGGCACTACTAGCAGCATAGTTCCTCCCATCGTGTCTACCACTTTAGAACCAGTTATTCAACCCGGTGACAAAGTAGAAGACAAAGATGCAGAAGGTAACATCACTATGACGGAAACTGCAAACATTAAGGAGAATGTTGATGAACAGGAGAACATTACCACTGATCAGGGATTTGATTCTTTCACCACTCCAGAGTATCTAGCTCAGGAAGAAGAGGAACGTAGAAGAAAAGAAAGTGAAGAAAAAGAAGCCAATGAACAAGCATTCGACACCAACATATTCCTTCAATCATCTTCACACTCAAAGAAGACATCTTCAGAGCAACCTCCACTTCCTAAAGACTCTCCTCCAAAGGATCCGACTCCTCCAGCTTCGTCTTCGAACTCCCACAACGAGTCTTCTTTAGAATCATCACAAGAACATTCATCTTCTTCACCATCTGAAACCGCATCTAAACAACAATCAATCAATGAACCCACAAAACCAATTGATCTTCAGGAGCAAGTTAAAAGTCTCACAACCTTGGTTACTAATCTTGCTAAACAAGTTGAAGACTTTCAGGAGGCAAAGCAGCAAATTGATAAGTTCATGAAAGCAGACTTGGAAGGAATCATCAGGACTTTCACCTTCGATTACCTTACAAATAATCTTGTTGATATAGTCACTCCTCAAGTAGCAAGTCTTGTTGAACCAATTAAGGACAACTTGGAGCACAGGATCAGAAGTGTCGTAAGGAAAATGTTGTCAACAACACCATTCACTCTTCACCCTGCAAAAGCTTCAACATCAACTCCATCCATTTCTGAATCATCGGTCGAAGACCTGCTTGCTCAGCTCTACGACAAAGTTGCATACAAAACTAACTTAACACTTGAAGAAACTGCACTTATCGACGCCATTGCAGCTAATTTGTCAAAAGAGTCATGCAAAGAAGCTGCTGGATCTTTGAAAAGGTCAAGGAAAGATGAAGACTCGGACCCGAACTCAAAAGGAAAGAAACACAAGTCTGCAACCGGTCCATCATCTTCACAACAACCACAAAAAGATTCAACTCCTCCTGGAAATCAGCAACATACTTCAGCTTCTGGTCTAGGTCCGATAGACCAGGAAGAAACATTCATGCAACCGATTGATGACTATCAAGGACAACCCGATACCGACTATCGTGCATCTCCAATCCCCGATTCTCAACCTGGACCATCATCAACCTCCAAAGCTCAAGACAAGGATACTACATCCAAGTCAAAGAAATCAAGAAAAGTCAAAGAAAGCAAAGAACACCCACTCTCTAAAAGAAGACGTCACTCATGGATCGACAATGATGACACACCTCAAGATGATTGGTTGACTGATTTGGTCAAGGCTCAACCTCCTCTCGAAGATGAAGAACCACTTCCGGGTAATACACTACAAAACACTCAGAGTATCATGGCGGGTCTTCAAATTGAGAAACTTACGAAGGCTGAGTTAAGAAGAATCAATCGGGATGCACATGAATTCCTCAAGTCTAGATTTGGAAACAAGATGGAACTCGAATTTCACATGCAGAATATAGCTAGTGCAATGTCAGGAAAGTTTGCCTAGCTAAACTGAAGCAAATTTCGACATCCATTCAGGAAAACCCGACAAGCCTTACTTCACCGATTGGACTAAACCATTACCTTTGCAAGGATTTCCAGAAAAACCGAAGATACCTTACCGCTTCTTCTTCAACAAAGATCTTCGTAACCTCCAACTCACTCAAGAGAATTCCAAACAAAAATATGCCTCATCTCTGACTATTTCAGTGCCAACCGCAAGGTATGATGTTCCTGCAATTGAAGAGTCAACTCCGGTATTTAGCAACTCCATTGTCGCCTACAACAGAGATGCTTTACACGGGATTCAGCACTGGCCCGAACGTCGTCGACTCGGTTACACTCACAGGTTAGAAATCAAGTCAATCGAGAACGTGAAGCACAAATCAAGAATCATTGCTATCTTGGAAATTCAGGAGTTGAAAAAGTTCAACTACACTTTCATGAACGAGATTGTCGTCAAAAGAAAAGATGAAAAGAAGTACAAGTTCTCAAAAGCAGACTTTCCCGACCTTTATCTAAATGACATTGAAGACATGTACATAGAAAAGGTTCAAGGAAGAATGCGTGGTTTCAACACTGACACACAATACAACTTCATTTCATCACTACTTCTCTTCATCAGACGACTGATAGTTCAAGAAAGAGTGGAAGACCTTTAGCTTGGAGTCGAAAGTTACCAACAGAAGATCAATTTGACTAAGCCACAATTCTCATTTGCTGGAATAGATCAGATGTCACAGTATACGCTCATCCAAAAACCGTCATTTGGTTTCACCTACCTCAACAGCAAAAAGCAACTAAGTTTTATAAGGCTCGATAAGTTACACAAGTTCTGTGATACTATGCTCAAAACTGTTCACGATGGGTTAGTCAAAAGATTGAATGATGATAGGAGAAAGATATCTAAAGGTGAAACTGCTAGGTGGAAATCCAGTTCCAAAAGACAAGTTTGAAACTTTGTCGTGAAAATAGAAGAAAGGTTATTTCGTCGGGAGTAGATCAGACGATTGGAGAGTTATATTGGTGTCAGACCTTCATTTCCCGTCAGACTCTTCCAAAGACCGGATCCTCAGTTCACAGACTTTGATACTCCGATCATCGATGAATCATAAGCTGGTATACAAGGGTATTAACATTTCAATTACAACTTTTTCACTTGATTGATTTGTAACCATTATGGCTTGTGCACACATAACAGTGTACAACCCATTCTTGTAAAGAAATGACCCTGAGGTACGCATCAGTGCCTTAATCCTGATATAAGGAGCGAAGGCTTCTTACTTTTGAGTAAAGTTACTCAAACATTTTCTGATTTTCATAACTCTGCTCAAAAGACAAGTATTTCACCTCAATAAGAATTCACTTGTTGAGGGGGAGCACTTGAAACTAAATCATCGTTCTTGAAATCAAAAGTTCTTGTTGAATTCTCCCCATAAGACTCAAAAGGCATATTTTAATCAAAAGATTGTCAAAAATATCATCTTCTATGCTATTTTTGAGGGGGAGAAAAAGTGAATGTGATTAAAATATGAAAGTTCAAAGTTTCTTAAAAGTCAAATCTCATGCGAGCTAGACTCAGATTCACCCAAGTATTGACGAAACATAAAAGTTAATAATCGAAAGGACTTATCCTCGACGGGTAATAACATCAAGTTAGTTACTAGAGCTAGTTGTCACTCAATAGCTGACAATGGAACTCTTTAACTAGCCACGTAAGCGTGTCTCAAAAAGGATTTGTCTTAGTAGAAATGTACCATCTCGAGAAACTTTCTGTGGACTTGACCAGGCCGGGTAATAACTTCAAGCTAGTCTAACTCGTGATGTAAGCGTGTCTCGAATCGGTCTTGTTCACTGAAAGTGGATCAATTCAAAAATTGTTTGCTCCTCCCGCATGTGCAAATTAATTAAAAACTTATGTGCACATGTGAAGGGGGAGCCCTTCAAAAGTTAACACAAAACTCTCAAAGTGTTAAACAAATGTTTGATAATCACAAACACTTTGAGAGATTTTCAATCAAAGGTTTCCTGGCAATTGTAGGATAATCATGGAGTTATAAGGTGATTAAGATAGGAAAAACCATCCTATGATCCGCCAGAGCCGGAGGGATTTACCCAAGGACATCACCAATAGTTAGAAATAGAAGTCCTTAGGTATTATACGAAAAAAGGAGAAAATAATGAAAGGGGAAAGAAGGAGTTGAAGAATTAAAAAGAAAAGAAAAGGGTGAAAAGAAATAGCCCTCCTTATGTTCAACCTTAGGGCAGACACCGAGTTCAATTCGTATGCTACTGGTTGTTGCTATGGCAACACCGGTATTGAAGATAAAGTCATCATGGACCCAGTGACGCAATGCACTAAACCTTCTTAACCACTCAAGTTCTCTTAAAAGAGCTTGTTTCATTCTCACGGGGAACCAGTGTAATCTATCGATTTATCTTTTAGAGATGATTGATATTGAAGCAGGAGACCCCTCCCTAGTCTCCGCATAGGAAACCTAAGTGTGCACTTTTTGAGTCTAGAGCCATGAGATACATCAAAGATCTCTTAGGAACACTTAGTATTTCTACAACTGGTGTTCTACATCAATGGACACCAGCTGTAAATTATTGAATCCTTCGTAGATCTCAGCAATCTGCCGAGAACGTTTATGAGAGAATTTACATAAGTATTTCTCAATGATTGAACGGAAATCCTGTCAGGGTCAACATCAAACAGCCCTGACAGCAAGTCACTTCGGTAACTCCTTGTGGGTTACCCTTAGTGTTTGAGGTGGTTTCTTAGCGGTCTACGGTCGTGGAGTGATCCCCAGCGACTCACCCAGTCATTGAGCTACTTAGTATGTCTTGTAAGCTCCTTCGGGGGTATCTGACATGGGAACGGCCTTGATAAGGGTTAGAAGGAGTCTTCACACTATGTTGTTGACGATCTCTAATTCCTTATCTGTAAGCACCGGATGTTTTGTTGCTAACTGTCTACCTGCAGGTACACATCATCTCCATGGCGACGGATTCCACATGCACATACATGCATCTTGAAGTCATCAAAAGCTCCCTCAAAGATCAAAGCAACACAAAGTTCAAAGAAAGATTCTACACCAAAAAGAAGAATCTACAGAGTATAAAGACTAACGATCAAAAGTGTAAGAAAGGGAACTACGTGCATGTGTAAGTCAAAGTTCAAAGATGTATAAGCATGTTGGAATGGCGGACTACCACCACAGACGCAGAAGTGACGAAAGGCAGATAACTTCATAACTTGATCACTATCACAACAACAATGAACAAAGAACAAAGAACGATGAATGATTTTATTTCATGATTTTTGAAAGATGTCTAAAGCTATGAAAGTCAAAGATGAAATGACAAAGACGTCAAGCAACCGTGATGACTGACCCTTAGGGGGAGATTGTTGGGAACGAAGTTTTAGTATTTATCAAGTCTCGGTCATTTGTAATAAATATTAGGTTGCTTATTTATTGTTTACTCTCATTTACTTATGTTTAATATGTAAAAGGCTTATGAAAAAGCCCAAAAGGCCTCAAAGCCCACGCCTAGATGAAAGGTGGGAGCTAGGGGTGTTGCCCTAGCATCCTCTCCTATAAATAGGACCTTATGTAAACATTTTTACTTGGTTGGTTATTTGAATATCTTAAGGAAACTCTTGCTTTTACATTTCTCTCATTCTCATAATCATCCCATCCTTATATCTATCTCATTCTTGCTTGTGTCAAATCAATATGGGTACCTAACACAAGTTCCCCTATTTTTAACTTTAAAGTCGAAAGCAAATTAATCGTAAATCCTTCTGGTTCACCAACCTGAATATCAATATCAATATATATAATATCACTAAACAAAACAATGTTACAATATTTAACGGAAAACATACAAAATACCTTTTCTTGAAGATGACACGGTTGTAATCCTAACATCATCTTCAATATTGTTGTCTTTATATCATTGTACAATAATTAAATTCCAAAGGGTAAATAAAATGTGTGTACTGTAATATTATATGCCTAAATTGTAAAATAAGTAGAAGATACCTCTTTTCCTCGATATCCTGTAAGTAACTCTATTACTGCTAGATTTAGATCCAATAGATTTGTATATTCTTCATCCAGTTTCTTATTAACCTGATTCATTATTACCAATGACATATATATTATTTAGTAAAATACGTTAATGATATTTTGCAACAAATATAGAATACCTTTTTTTCAAGATCATCTCCTTTTAATGCTAACATCAATTCGAATGTTTGTAGTTTTAATTCGCATAATGGACAACTCAAGCCCATTGGCACTGTTCTGAAACAGTATCTATAAGCATTAAATAAAAATTTAAAACAAATCTTTAAACATGCACCACTAATTAATAAATGGTTCTATTGTATTAAACATATATCAAAAAAGTAAAGTATGTATGTAAACATTAACAGAAAAATAACATACAGCAAACAAACCTTAGACACATAAAATTACATGATGCATCCATTTATGAATGAGTTAGGGTTTATTATTATGCGTGTTTATATAGCTCAAATTAACAAGCCAGATTATGTATTTATGATCTCAATTAGGCCCACCCAAATATTTGTTTCGAATAAACTTTGAACATTCTGTAAGGATTTGATTCCAAATTACGTTTCTGATAACGGGGGTCATATGTTTCGGGATATATATTTTTAAAATTCAAATCTGGGCCGACTTATTCTCAATTGAATATTTAGTTAATGATAAATATCATTTTTAGAACCTTAAATGAAAGATGGTCTTACTTTTACATTTTTTCCCCAACTAAAGACGTATAGCACGACAAATTTCAAACCAAACCAACTTTGCATATCAATTACAATTAAATATTAAAACCTTATAACAACAAATATGTTGACAAAAATAATGCCTAAAAACATTATTAACATATTATCAATATCTCTATGTTTTGATAATTACAAAACATAAACCCACTGAACTAAAATTTATGACATAAACAAGTATTTAGTGATTAATATTCTATTTACATCCAAATCACTTAAGGTATGAATAAACAAAGTGTTTATTGCAATCTATGATCAAAGGAAAATTTTTCTAAAACACTAGAACTTTTATAAAATGTCATAAACACTTAATATCTTTTATAAAACATTTTTGGAATTAAAAGAATATGTTTAAATCAATATAAATATCTGATTTCAAATTTCCAACCAAAAATGGAAAACTTTATTCAGAAAAACCTTCCCCACAAAAGGACAAGAGATTCCAATGTTCTGAAGGGGCGGCCCCCTTAATTATTAAGGGGACCGACCCCTAATTAAGGGGATCGGCCACGCTCCAGAACAGTATTTTTGCTCCCTATAAATACTAGTTCATTCCACAGATTTTTCTCACCTTTTTCACTCCTAAACTTTCTGTTCTAGATCTCCATTTCTATTCTCTTAATCCTTTGATCATACATTTATAAATCTTTGTTTCAAAGTGATCCAAACATCATCCTCTTAAGTGCAAGAGAAGAATACTTCTATCCTTCAAGACAAGAAGTATTACAACTTGTTGTGATCTCCACATCCAAGTTGTTAGAGCATCATCAATAGTATTTATCTCTTTATGTAATTAGTTGTGAATATTTGATAGTAGATAGTTTAGCTAGGTATATGGATAGTGTGATTGGTGTGAAGTAGATAGGTGTGAAGTAGAAAGTTATGAAGAAGATTGGTGTGAAGTAGATAGGTGTGTGAAGTAGAAAGTTGTGAAGTAGATTGGTGTGAAGATTGATTGGTGTGAAAAGGTTGTGTAGAAGTTGTGATTAAGTTGTGACGAAGTTGTGGTGTGTACATTGGTGTGTAAGGTTTTCTCCGCCATAAGGGAGCTTGTTGACTTAGTGAAGAAAACTCTCGAGTTAGGTGCTCGGGGAGTGGAGTAGGGCAAGGAAGGTGTCCTTGTAGCTGAACCACTATAAATCTCTTGTCTCGAGGTTCGATCTTTCCATCTCTCATTTATTTCTTTACTTACATAATTATTGCTATATCGTACATATTTATTGTTGTTTATATTGTGCAAGACTTGAGATCACATATTATCGAATTTAAATTTTTGGAAGTAAAGAAAACACTCAAACAATCTTTTGTAACAAATTAAAAAGACGTAAAACTATTCAAACCCCCCCCCCCTTCTAGTTTTCCACAATTGGTATCAAGAGCCACGTCAAGCAAGATTTTTAAAATATATTGTATTTTAAAACTTGTGACGATCTATGGAATCTGAAAAATATTTAGAAGGGCAATCTATGCAAAGACCACCACTATTTGAAAGTGATGGATTTTTATATTGGAAAAATAGATTTGAAACTTATGTGAAATCAAAAGATCTTGATCTTTGGCATGTTATTACCTTTGGTGATTTTCCTCCCACTCAACAAAATCCGGAAACTAAAAATGATGAAATTGTACCTTTTGAAAAACAAAATGATGATTTGAAAAAGAAACTAGCTAAAAATAATGAAGCTAAAATGGTAATTTATAATGCGTTACCACGTAAAGAATATGAAAGAATTTTTATGTGTAAAACCGCCAAAGAAATTTGGGAATCATTACTTATTACTCACCAAGGTAATAGTCAAGTCAAAGATAATAAAATAGATCTTCTTATACAACAATATGAACAATTTACGATTCCGGAAGAGGAATCAATTGATAATGCTTTTGCTAAGTTTAACACTATTATCACAAGTTTAAAAGCACTTGATGAGACCTTTTCTAGTAAAAATTGTGTTAGGAAATTTCTTAGGGTATTGCATCCAAAATGGCGAACTAAGGTCACGGCAATTGAAGAATCAAAGAATTTGATGACGTTATCACTTGATGAACTTATTGGCAACTTGAAGGTCCATGAAGAAATTATAAGAAGAGATTCGGAAACGGTCAAAGTCAAGAAAGAACAAACCAAATCCATTGCTCTAAAAGCCAAAAAGGAACCTAGTGACGATGATGACTCAAGTGACGAGAGTGAAGACGAAGAATATGCAATGGCCGTAAGAGAATTCAAGAAATTCTTCAAAAGACGAGGAAGATTCACTAGATCACCACGAGACGAAAGAAAACCGTTCCAAAGAAATAGAAGTGATAACTACGGGAAAAGAAAGTGCTTTAGATGTGGAAGTCCAAATCATCTCATTGGTGAATGTCTAAAGCCGTCGGGGTATGAAAATCAAGGCGCCTTTGTTAGTGGAACATGGAGTGATAGTGACAAAGAAGAAGTGGAAAAACCAAGAGACGAAAAGTGCTTTGTGGCAAAAGCAACCGACGAAATATGTTTAGGAATTGACTTGGAGCCTGACGAATGGATCAAGGATAGCGGATGTTCGAGGCACATGACGGGGAACCGCAAGCTATTTTCTACGTATAAGGCATATAATGGAGGTAATGTTATTTTCGGTAGTGACTTGTGTGGAAAAATCATTGGCAAAGGTACAATTTCTCAAGACTCACTTACTATTGAAAATGTTGAGCATGTAGATAATTTAACATATAACTTTCTTAGTATAGGACAAATATGCGATAATAAATGTAGAGTTACCTTTACCGAAGAGGATAGCGAAATAGTTAAGAATGGAAAGATTATAGGTATAGGAATTAGGAAAGGAGGCATATATGTTATGAAACTAGGAAACAAACCTGAAGATAGGATATGCCTAACGACCCTAGACGAAAACTCCACATTGTGGCATAGGAGATTAGGACATGCAAACATGCAACAAATACAATCTTTGGCCTCTAAAGAACTAGTTAGAAACTTGCCTAACTTAAATATGACAATCATTTTTGTGATGCATGTAAAATAGGAAAACAAGTTCATGCTAGTCACAAAGCTAAGAATATAGTATCCACTACTAGGTGCCTAGAATTATTACATATGGATCTTTTTGGTCCATCCGCTGTGCCGAGCTATGGAGGAAACAAATATACCTTAGTAATAGTAGATGACTATTCACGATACACGTGGACTAGGTTTTTAAGTGACAAAACCCAAGCCTTTGAAAAATTTGAAATATTTAGTAAAATGATTCAAAATAAATTAGGATGCACAATAGTAGCCATTAGGACGGACCATGGTAGGGAATTTGACAACGAGGTACAATTCGGAAAATATTGTGATTTAAATGGAATATCTCACAATTTCTCCGCTCCTCGTACTCCTCAATCAAATGGCGTAGTAGAAAGAAAAAATAGGTCACTACAAGAAATGAGTAGAACAATGTTAAATGAACAATCCATCCCACAAAAATTTTGGTGTCACGCTGTAGATACATCAACATATATTATTAATATGGTATCAATTAGGAGAACTCTAGGAAAAACTCCTTATGAGTTACTAAGAGGTAGAAAACCAAACTTGAGCTACTTTAGGGTATTTGGAAGTAAATGTTATATTTTAAACACTAAAGATTACCTCACTAAGTTTGATCCAAAATCATATGAAGGAATATTTTTAGGGTACTCACAAAATAGTAAAGCATATATAATACTTAACAAACACTCTATGAAAGTAGAAGAATCACTAAATGTAACATTCGATGAAACACCACCACCTCCTAAAACATTACCTTTAGAAGATGATGACTTAGTCGAAGATGAAGCTATTGAGGTTAGTAAAACAAAACACATAGGAAATGATAATGAAGACATTGACTTAGGAAATAACGAAATTGTAAATATTAAAGAATCTAGATCACATCCATTAGATAATATAATAGGACATCTTAACCAAAGAACCCTGAGGTCACAAGCCCAAGATAAAAATAACTTCTTTTGTTTCCTCTCAGCAATAGAACCTAAGAATATTAATGAGGCATTAAAAGATGAAAGTTGGGTTATAGCTATGCAAGAAGAATTAAATCAATTCAAGGCAAATGATGTTTGTGAATTAGTCCCAAATCCAATGAATATGACCATCATAGGAACTAAATGGGTATATAGGAATAAGTTAGATGAAAATGGAATAGTAACTAGGAATAAAGCTAGGTTAGTTTCCCAAGGATACAATCAACAAGAAGGAATTGATTATGACGAAACTTATGCCCCCGTAGCTAGACTAGAATCTATTAGAATATTACTTGCCTATGCATACGCCCTAGACTTTATGTTATTCCAAATGGACATGAAAAGTGCATTCCTTAACGGTTTTATCAATGAGGAGGTTTATGTGGCACAACCTCCAGGATTCATTGACATCGCAAAACCTGATTATGTTTATAAGTTAAAGAAAGCTTTGTATAGACTCAAACAAGCTCCCAAAGCTTGGTATGATCGATTGAAAGCTTTCCTTATTAAACATAATTATTCCATGGGAATGGTAGATAACACTCTTTTCACTAAAAAGAAAGACCCAAATCTCATCATTGTTCAAATATATGTTGACGACATTATATTTGGATCGACTTGTCAAGAAATGTGTGATGAATTTGCCAAAATCATGCATGATGAGTTTGAAATGAGTATGATGGGTGAACTAAACTTCTTCCTAGGATTACAAATAAAACAATTAGATGATGGAATATTCTTTAACCAATCTAAGTACATTAAGGAAATGCTTAAGAAATTTGGCCTAGAAGACTCTAAACCCATGAAAACCCCTATGTCTACGGAAGTAAAGCTCACAAAAGATGATGAAGGTGAGTCCGTGGATAATACTAAGTATAGAGGAATGATAGGTAGTTTACTATACTTAACGGCAAGTAGACCCGATATCATGTTTAGTGTTTGCCTTTGTGCTCGCTTTCAAGAGGATCCCAAAACCTCTCACCTAGAAGCGGTTAAGCGTATCTTCCGATACATTAAAGGCACTATACACTTAGGATTATGGTATCCTAAGGGATCCGGCATAGAAACCATTGTCTATGCGGATTCGGATCATGCGGGAGACTACGTAGGTAGAAAAAGCACTATCGGTATTTGTACGTTTATGGGATGTTGTCTAACATCTTGGTTTTCGAAGAAGCAAACCACTCTTGCTATTTCTACCACCGAAGCCGAATATGTAAGCGCTGGAAAGGCATGTCAACAAGCACTATGGATGAAACAAGCTCTCATAGACTATGGCATTAGGTTAGAAAATGTTCCCATTATGTGCGATAACAAAGGTGCGATAGATTTAAGTAAAAATCCGGTGCAACACTCTAGGACTAAACATATAGAAATACGCCACCACTTCCTTAGGGATAATGTACAAAAAGGAAACATATCTATAGAAAAAGTTGCATCGGAAGATAACATTGCAGATATATTCACTAAACCCCTTAAGCGTGAATTATTCAATCACTTGCGTTTAGGATTAGGAATGATGGAACAAGTTGACTAAATTCTATTGCATTTAGACAAAAAAAATTTCTCTTGCATAAAATTTGCATAAAATTTACTTTTCTTCCACTTCTCTATTTCTGAGTCTAGGAATCTATTTCGCACAAAATTAAAGATTGGGAAACCTCATTTTCTTTGCATATACTCTCTTGTAAAACCCAATCAAAGTCTCTTGAAAACTATTCGCACATCTAGGAATTACATGAACATCATTTTCCTTGCATTGTTGACAAATGCTAAAAACATTTTTCCGAAATCATGCATAAACTCTCACATAAATTGTCAAGGTATATAATCTAATATATATCATTGACATTCATGAATCGAGCAAAAATTGAATCAAGGAGATTTTGGATTGTTTCTTAGGAAACTTATTTTTCTTTGCATTTAGGAGTCGAAACAATCACAACTCCACATTTTGTTGCATATAGGCACACACTAGGACAAAATCACTCATAATGTTGTCATCTTGTTTCATCACTAGTTTTTGACTCACTAGTTACCTTTGCCTTTGATCTAAGATAGTTGCCCTAGGAAGATTGAGTGCCCTTGCCTTTGTTTGTCTCCTCTAGCTTATTATTAATTGCTTGGTTGTTCTTTTACTTAAGTGTTTTGCATGCATGCTATATTATGATTAGATTAGATGCTATATTGCCTCAAGGAATTGAACTGGCTTGAATCCAAATCTTAAAACACAAACTTTCTGTAAATTTTCTGCCAAAAACCCAATTCTGGCAATCTGGAAATCACCATATAGGCGGCCCCCTTAATTATGTAAGGCGGCCCCCTTAATCATTAAGGGGACCGCCCCATAATTAAAGGGACCGGCCATCAGATGGTCGGGTTTACAGAATCTTTTCTGCTTTTTAGCCAATTTCAACCTATATTTCCCAATTTTCACCAACATATTTTGTCCTAATCTCCCAAACAAACTTTATCCATCCATAAACACACAAATCTTACACTATAAATATCCCCAATCTTCAAAACTCTCCATTCATCCCATCATGACTTCTCCAAACAAACCAAAACCAAAAGCCTCAAGGCTAGCAAGGATGACGGAAAAACCCGTTTGGCGAAGAAAAAACACCTCCAACCACTTACTTCCCAAACTTTACACCAAACCCACAAGGACATTCATTTGATCCTCTTTACAAACCATACAACATTGGCCAAACATCTTCTTTCATGCCAAACTACACATCTCATCCTCCAACCACTTATAATGATCCATACAAGTTTGATCAACCATCAAACTACAATTTCAACTACATAAACCCAATTCATCCATACCAACACAATGATTCTCTCCACATTACCATGGAAAAGCAAAAGTTCCGTGATGAAATAAACCAAATCCATGATCTTAGTGATCTCCTTGCTATGCATCGTGCACAATGCAACAAAGGGCAACCTCCATCATCACCCTATGCAAATTTCCTACCCTACTCTCTCAACTTGGATCAAGTTACAAACCACACTCACTTTTGCCCTTGTTGCATCTTCCTTCAAAAACAAATTCTCTACTTGAGTGAAGATATTTCTTGGATTGAATATCTTCTCACTCGTCCTCATCCAATACCACCCTTAACTTGATATAACATCGTAAGATCCACCTCTTCCGCTCCATACCCCACTCCATATATATCCCTCTCCATCTAACAACTAAGCTCTATGCTTATGTTCCCCTCAAGCAAATAAAACACTCAACCATGGGTTGCAAGCAAGTCCAAGTGCTCTCTTCGGCAATATAGGACTATGTTGTTTCTTTTGTTTTATTGTAATCAATATGCTTCAAGGATATTAAATGTTGTAATGATGATCATTTCTATGATTATCTCATATATGCTTGAATGAATCTATTTTTATTTGAATAATTG
Source organism: Artemisia argyi (assembly GCA_030686995.1). Taxonomy (NCBI): domain Eukaryota; kingdom Viridiplantae; phylum Streptophyta; class Magnoliopsida; order Asterales; family Asteraceae; genus Artemisia; species Artemisia argyi. The sequence continues at coordinate 84,825,861 of CM060676.1, forward strand.
TTGCTTTGCATATATATGTCTTGTTCTCCTCACATATTTTTTGTAGCCAAGTTTTCCATAGCTCGTTTCCTTGGTGCTCTCAAATGAGGGGGAGCATACATCAAGGGGGAGCTTTCTACCCGCTTAACTTCTACTATGAATCTTACTCGGTTTAACCTTTTTGATTTTACAAAAAGGGGGAGAAGAGAATATTAAACTCTAAAATACTTGTCTAAAAATAAATTTTAGACCAAATGAGTTTAAGGTTTTGTAATAATCAAAAAGGGGGAGATTGTTGACATAAATAATGCCTAAAAACATTATTAACATATTCTCAATATCTCTATATTTTGATAATTACAAAACATAAACCCATTGAACTAAAATTTATGACATAAACAAGTATTTAGTGATTAATATTCTCTTTACATCCAAATCACTTAAGGTATGAATAAACAAAGTGTTTATTGCAATCTATGATCAAAGGAAAAATTTTCTAAAACACTAGAACTTTTATAAAATGTCATAAACACTTAATATCTTTTATAAAACATTTTTGGAATTAAAAGAATATGTTTAAATCACTATAACTATATGATTTCAAATTTCCAACCAAAAATGGAAAACTTTATCCAGAAAAACCTTCCCCACAAAAGGACAAGAGATTCCAACGTTCTGAAGGGGCGGCCCCCTTAATTATTAAGGGGACCGGCCCCTAATTAAGGGGACTGGCCACGCTCCAGAACAGTATTTTTGCTCCCTATAAATACTAGTTCATTCCATAGATTTTTCTCACCTTTTGCACTCCTAAACTTTCTGTTCTAGATCTCCATTTCTATTCTCTTAATCCTTTGATCATACATTTATAAATCTTTGTTTCAAAGTGATCCAAACATCATCCTCTCAAGTGCAAGAGAAGAATACTTCTATCCTTCAAGACAAGAAGTATTACAACTTGTTGTGATCTCCACATCCAAGTTGTTAGAACATCATCAATAGTATTTATCTCTTTGTGTAATTAGTTGTGAATATTTGATAGTAGATAGTTTAGCTAGGTATATAGATAGTGTGATTGGTGTGAAGTAGATAGGTGTGAAGTAGAAAGTTGTGAAGAAGATTGGTGTGAAGTAGATAGGTGTGAAGTAGAAAGTTGTGAAGTAGATTGGTGTGAAGATTGATTGGTGTGAAAAGGTTGTGTAGAAGTTGTGATTAAGTTGTAGCGAAGTTGTGGTGTGTACATTGGTGTGTAAGGTTTTCTCCGCCATGAGGGAGCTTGTTGACTTAGTGAAGAAAACTCTCGAGTTAGGTGCTCGGGGAGTGGAGTAGGGCAAGGAAGGTGTCCTTGTAGCCGAACCACTATAAATCTCTTATCTCGCGGTTCGATCTTTTCATCTCTCATTTATTTCTTTACTTACATAATTATTGCTATATCGTACATATTTATTGTTGTTTATATTGTGCAAGACTTGAGATCACATATTATCGAATCTAAATTTTTGAAAGTAAAGAAAACACTCAAACAATCTTTTGTAACAAATTAAAAAGACGTAAAACTATTCAACCCCCCCCCCCCCCTTCTAGTTTTCCACAAAATAGATTTAGAAATGTATTGACTCGAAAGGACAAAATATACAAATAATAGTTAAATGTTAAATTTATTATTGAATCTAACCAAAGATTGCAAAAAGTGATACACAGGAACTTGAGTATACTACTAACATAAAATTAAATTAACTTAGTGACAAAAAGATTATGACTATCACATCATAATTATAGCTATATATTTTTTACATGACTTGTGTAGATATGGGGTTATTCTTGATATTATCATCACAACCAACAAAGATTTTCAAGATTTATCATATCATTAATAAGGTAAACACATAACACAAAAACCGAAGACAAACATAAAACCAATAATCTACGCAATCATTCATAATATTTTCTTATTTTTTCAATCAATGCTTCTTTCCTATTAACAGACTTCATCAGTTCTTTCATTTGCTTTTGAAGTTCTCTAGCCATGTTGCAGTCTTTAACAATTTCATCCATTAATGAATTTATGAACTCATATGCTTCACGTTTTTCTGCATAATAATAACAAAACATACAAAAACATTACAACCATAAACCAATATATATAACACCTTTAATTACAAAATAGAAAATATAAAGTACATCGATATCAGTTACTTATTCAATTTAATAAGTTTTCAAGAGATTTATTTTTCGTATCAATTGACTTGATCAATTCAGCAACTTGAAACTGAAGAGCACTCACGATATCACAATCATGCTGAATATCTTCTAAGATACAATTCATTGTCTCACCTTGAAGATCAACATGCTTTTTGGATGAATCTTGATTTTCAAATGGTAGTTGCTCTTTGTCCTTTCTGTTAGATGATAAGGGACTCCTCAGACGTTTTCCTGCAATTTTTTTTTTCATAAATCTTAAAATGCATAACAATTTTTAAATAAATCTTTAGATGTATACCTGATGAGGACATATTATTATCAAAGTTTTAAAGATGAGGACGGAATAAGTTTAGATATGGTTAAAATTACATTTGACTAACTATATTTATAGCCTTAAATTCTCTCACGTCTCGATGTGAACTTTTAAAAATTTTAAATAGAGTGATAAATGTAATAATTTTATTTAAATAAAAATAGCTATCGCTTTAGAAACATTATAAAATATACATTTTATATTTGAGGACATAGCATTTTCTTTATCTTCAAAATCATATACATTTAGTCATCCGAAGTGCAACGGTTGTTATTCACATTGAATGTCAAATAATGTTACTGTTACTATTAGTAAATACGATTCTCATAGTATGAGTTGCATTTTCATACTATTTATATGTTTCTGATACATAAAATATTGGTCTTCAATATATGTTTCCGATTAATAAAAAACGTATTTGATATAATATTTACGTGATCACCATTTTTGAACTATATCGTTTACAAACATAGGATGCATGTTATACAATTTGTTAAAAATCGTAATAATCCTCATCGATATCTTTTATATATTTAAATTATGTTAAGTGATAAATTCTAAAATGCATGGTCATATTAGTTACACATATCAACACAAATATAAACACAAAGTTTATAACCCTCATATTCTTGTTGAAAAGAATATTACAAAGGCAAGAAGGCAATAAAACTAACTTTCGCGAGAATGGATTTATACAATGTATTTTTAGATATTTTTATAATTTTGCATTATTACTTAATTCTATAGTCAAATAACATAGAGAGCATTTTTTTTTTTTTTTTTTTTTTTTTTGAGATTCTTCGTTATTCATATTACTCCATGGGAAATATAACCCAAATTACTGTTACAGTTTGGTTCCATTAAATTTACATTTTAAATCAAAAACCATTATTAATTCACTAAAGTCAATAATGCCATTTACTTTACACCAACTCATCTATTCATCTATTACTAATTTAAATACCACGATTGTTTCATATTACAATGCATCCAAAAAAAATAAAAATAAAAATAAAAAATAAAAAAAATACACAATTATAAACTCTCAAAACTATCGTTGCAGACAATGACTACTTGCAAAAAAGTAGCAACACCACACAAAGAAGGTCCTAAAAAAAATAAGAAATCTTGTGATCAATGGATTGTCAGATACTTGAAGATTCGTTTTGCATATTACTACAGGAACGGTCCGTTTGAGTTTATGAAAGGGTTTGAAGTTTTTGAAAATGCGTTTTCAGATTTCTTCCTAACGATTCTGACTTCTTGATGAATTTTTTATATTTTATTTAGACTTTTTCCAATGAATTTTTTAAACATTCAGCAAAAAGTATTTTTAAAATATGTTCAAAAACGGTTCAATCATTGTAGGAGTGAAAATGATGATAGGCAAAAAATGGTGTTAAAACTCCTTTTGATTTTGTTTATCCGCCTATTGATTTCAAATAGATGTTTTGAATTGGTGGTTAAATAAAATCAAATGCAGATTTAACACCATTTTTTCTCTATCATCATTTTCGTTCTTCCAATGTTTGTTCAGCTTTTGGACTTATTTTAAAACAATTGCTGTTATTTTTCATTGTTTCAATCTAAATAAAAAACAAAAAAATTTGATTGAAAGTACATATTCATATTAAGGAGCTTTTAAAAGCCATTTTCAAAACTCCGGTCCTTTTCATGAACTTGAACCAACCGTTCATGAAATAATATGCACTCCTTATCTTTTGTAACTTGACCACCCATTTATCACCAATTTCCAATTTTTAAATGTCCTTTTGTGTCGTTTTTCTACCTTTTCGAAAGTAGTTATTTGAAAAATTACATCAAAAAACATTTTTTTTAATTCGCATGTACAACTTGTAGTATTAACATTTATTTATGTTGTGCAGCATATTTATAATCATGAGTTGTAATGCTCAAAAATGTTGATTTGATAGTCTATAGTACATTTCCAGTCTACAGTGACGGCTTTTCACTGCCCAAGGCATTTAATAATTACTTAATGGCATATTATTAATCATTCCTATATAAGAAATTTACTTTTCTCGATTCATTGTTTGTGTTTATTTACCAATAAACTAAGTTTAAAAAATGGTTGGGCAATCAATTTTACTTGAAGAACTTGCTTTCGCTGCAAATTCTCACTTTATAAATGATCACTTGTATGTTTTATTTAACAGAGAGGTGTTGGAGGCTGAGCATGGGGTGACTGAACTGGAAAGACGTTGTGCACAACAGGTAGAACGCATCCATCAGAGAAATGACTATATCCGTGACCTGAGGAAAGTAAGGGGCTTTCGAGCAGCTAACGGTGTTTTCTATATGAGACAGATAGTTGATGAGGAAGAGGATAAATTAGACCGCTTGAATATGATGTTGGCTGATGCTCGTCGTGCTCTACAACGAAGGCGTCATTATATGACAACTATTTAGCTACAGTAAATGATGTATCGTTGGGAAGTTTGTGTTGCTTACTAATTTGTAATTTTAGTCTAACATGGTCAAAGTGTATGTACAATTTTTAAATTTAATCAATGGGAAAAACCTACAACCACATATTATGTGATAAACATAAACAAACATATAACTATATCTGAAACTATGAGGTTGAATATAAGAAATTTAAAAAAGGACAAACAAACTCTTGGGAAAGAACTATTAACATTTGTATTTTATCAACACTTTTTAAAAAATAGTAAATTATTAACCAGCCACGTATGTGATAAGTAAATACTTCGTGAAAAATTATTATTCAACTACAAATCGGATAAGTATAAACTAAACACCAGGTAATGATGGCTATGAGACCATTATCACTGACAAACATCAATCAAATAGTAGCCGCCTGGAAAGAGTATAGACTGAAACATACAGTGCCGAGTGTCATTATTAGATTCTTGCAGGATTTGTGATAAATATAAATAATATAAATAATACGTGAAAAAGCATTAATAAATAACACACGTCGTATATATAATATACGTAACTAAACTTTATTAAAACAAACATAACAATGTCATAAATTGATTGTTTGTGCTTTAATTTATGAGTTCTGAAATTTCCAAATTGACCATTTAATCGTCGTCAATGTCATGACCAGAAGCACGCATCTGATTAACTAACATTAACGCGTGGTCCAATTTAGCCGACAATTTTTTGATATCACGAACACTCAGCACTTTGCATCCATACGTTTTAATTAACCAATCAAACATCGTCTCAAAATCTTCATCGTCTGTAAAAAAAAAAAATTGAAATAAAATAAACGAAATTTTTTATTGTAAATACACTTAATTATAAAAAATAATTGTTACCTGGATGGTTTTTGTTTGTATCAGAATGAATCTCGATTTGTGGATTTTTGCCACCAAGACTTTCGTTTGGTGAAAGTTCATTGGTCTTGGCTTGGTTTTTTTAATTAGGGTTTATGTCAGACATTCTCTCACAAATTTTGAAAATATATCTCTTATTAGACGAATATAAATAGATTCATATTAGGGTTTCGTATTCACATTCCAATGGATAGCATAATCTAGATATATTTTTAAGACAACCGAACAAAATGATCGTTTTTAAAAGAATAACAAACTTACCCCGAACTTCACGAGATTTAAATTAAGACTTAATAACAAATTAAGCAACTATATCAATCACGACATTAGAATCAAGATATTCTAACTACATAAAATATACATACAATAAAATATTTTTCTACTTCATTGATATTAGATGGTCAATTTCTTAAAAAAAATCATCCATTAAACTTTAATAACGAAGTTTTTGAAATTTTGCATTATCTTGGTAGCAACTTAAAGTTTTTAAACTAATTCGTGCATGTTTTTCTCCCTTTGTAGAACATCTAAAATATAAACAAATAATATAAAATGACCGTGTTATACATCTGTAGCAAATGCATTACGATTATATAATCTAAATATACAGTAACCATAATATGAACATGTTTCTGATACATACGACACAATAAAGTAGGACCAACAAATGACAAAAAAAAAAAAAAAAAAAAAAAAAAAAAAAAAAAAAAAAAAAAAAAAAACTCTTAAATAAAATTAATTGTCAAAACATAAATACACGAACAATTTATCATTAAAAAAATACGTTTACATAAGAAACTACTAAACCACATTTAATCTAAACATTTTTTCGATAACATACTTTTGCTATATACCATATCTTTCACGATACCAATTATCATAAGAAAAATTTTGTTCAATGTCATCATTTTCTTCTTCTGATGAGTTGTCTCCAACAGTGTTCCAGTCAAAATCCAACAGTTGTTGATTATTTTCAACATCATGTTCAGAAGTCAATCCCCCCGACTCTGAGTTATTGTCATCATCAGTATTCTCAATATAAGACTGCTCAGGTTCTATCCTTGGAATATGCTCATGCCATGTACGCAGATCACGCATCCATTCCCTATCGAACCAAGTATACGGACTGTAAAAAATTGGACCATAAAAACTATGACTTACGTATAGATCGATCTCATGTTCATTATTTTCGGCACTTATCAAAACCTGAAGATCAGTTTCTTTTTCAATAGGCATAAGACCACCATCTACCGAAAACATTGCTTGCTTGCCAGGAACTCTATAATACAACTTCTCAAGTATATTGTATTCATTGAGGTTTGTTGAAATCCAATCTTCAATAAAACTCAGGTTTATGTACTTTACTTCTATTGATGGTAGTTTTACTTAATCACCACCCTAATAAAAAATGTTGATCATATCGGTTATAATCCTTCCACCATAATGAATGCAAATATTTAACATTCTTGATCCAAGCCCGACATGAACACTATATTTCAAAAAATACGTCAAGGTTAGGGTATCTGACACACACAATTAAAAAATATAGATTACAACTTACTTGTTTGGATGATGATTGTGGCTGCCGTCAATTAAAGCCGGAAATTCGGAGCAAATTGTGCAATAAACATAGTTACACATGTTTTCGTTTTTGAGATTTGGATTAAAGCCTATCCAATTTAATGTGTTTTGAAATTCGAAAAGTACTTTTTTAATATCTTTTGCCCTAAATGGTAGTAAAGTCGGTTAAGTATACCTATAAGCGTTAAATAGTAAATACTACGGGTATTCCAATAAAACTATTGCCAAAAATAAAACATCCAGCAATGTCTTCCCAAACAAGAACTTTACGTCTAATGCGAAAAAGATACATATAATAAATAATTATAATGTGAAATGTTTTTTTAGACATATGACGTCGTTGTATTAACATCATATAAACCAAGAAATATAACATATTTAGGTTTCTGATGCATATAATTCTGATACTATAACGTTACGTGAACAAAATATAACATACCACATTCAATTCTTACACAATCAACTAAGTCCCCCCAGATCAGTTAGGAATCAGAAACATCTTTATAAATTAGTTATATACCTGAGAGACACACACAACAAAAAAAAATATAATGTAAACATTAAATGGTACAACTGGTTTTTTAAATAACAACCTCCACATATCGACTGAAATAAAAGATTCTAAATATTAAGTTAATATAGCAGAAACATATAATAACATAAAATAATCATAAACATTGGATAATGAAACAGAAACATATAAAAGCCATGTTGTACCATGATAAAAGCCAGGTCACACATATATGTGCATGGGATTGTGACATATCTATACAAATCAACAACAAAAAAATCAACATAATAGTATTTTAAATAAATTTATAATTAGCTTGTTACCTTAAATCTTGTAGCATAAACCCTAAACATAATTTAGGATCATTTTCTGGATCTAAAACCCTGATAATAAACTCTGCGGAAACAAAACAAAAGTTATACATAAACTAATAATCGAGCCAAATATAACTCAAACGTTTGCACTCACCAGATACGCCAGCAGAATTAGAAACCGAAATCATGAACATGCTTCCGCCTGCAATAAAAGAATGAACGCAAAACGATCAGAAGACCAATGAACAATGAACACCCATATTGGGCGACTATATATAGGCTCGGGATTAGGGTTTCGCAACCATGGGCCAGAAGATAACGCGTAATTCAAATATAGAAAAGATATCGGAGATGATAACAATCGTTTTTAAAACATTCTACAAGGTGCCTCTCATACTGCCAGAGACCCCGCAACACCAAAGTTTCAAAAAACACACCCGGTTCCAAAAGGTTTTTTTATTCCCATTTTCGACACGTCTATGTTTGGTAAGGCCCCCAAAAAAACACTTTTGGCGCTCCGACATTCTCGATTGCAAAACCAATTAACCAATGAGAGGCCTCGATTTCAAAATGGAGCCCTCCCATTGGTTAATCGAATCCCTCGATTTGGCAAAAAGTGAGTTCTCATATCATATAAAAGATAATGTAATTTTAAATTATTTGAAAGTGAAATAAGGAAAACGTTATTCAAGGTAGACCGAAAGTTAAAGAGTAAAAGGGGATATGTGATAGGCTAAGGTGTCGTTTATTTTTCAAAGCTTTTACCATTTCATCTACAAACCATGTATACAGAAGAAGAGTTAACTCTAAAGCCTTTATCTGCATGAAAGAAAACCGTTTATTTTTTGTGCTATTGAAATACATTTTTTATACGTTTTTATGTGTTTTTATGTTTTTGTGCGTTTTTATACGTTTTCATTCGTTTTGTACGTTTTTATATGTTTTCTTCTGTTTTTATACGTTTTCATCCGTTTAATACGTTTTCATTCGTTTTGAGTATTTTCAACGATTTTTACACGTTTTCGTCCGTTTATATACGTTTCGCCCGTTTTCTTACGTTTTTGTCCCTTTTATACATTTTCATGCGTATTTATACGTTTTTCTCCATTTTTATCTGTTTTTATACGTTTTCGTCCGTTTTTATACGCTTTCATCCGTTTTTATACGTTTTCGTCTGTTTTTCTTACGTTTTATCCGTTTTATCCGTTTAATCCATTCTACGTTTTTATCCATTCTTATACATTTTCATCCGTTTTTTATACGTTTCACATATTTTCATCCGTTTTTATACGTTTTCGTCAGTTTTTATACGTTTTCATACGTTTTATCTATTTTTATACATTTTCATCTGTTTTTATACTTTTCATCCATTTCTATACGTTTTTGTCCATTTTTCTTACATTTTCATATGTTTTGTCCGTTTTTAATCAATCTTATACGTTTTGTCCCATTTTTTATACATTTTCACCTGTTTTTATACGTTTTCTTACGTTTTCATAGGTTTTATCCGTTTTTATACGTTTTTGTCCGTTTTTGTACGTTTTCTAACATTTCTATACGTTTTTGTACCTATGAAAACAGAATAACGGATAAAAACATATGAAAACGTACACAACGTATAAAATTGCATAAATGTAGAAAAATGTATTAAAGGTACTAAAACGTACAAAAAAAAATGTATAATAATGTACAAAAACGGATAAAAACGTATGAAAAAGTAAGAAAAACAGACGAAAACGGATAAAAACGTATAGAAACAGATAAAACCATATGCAAACATGTAAAAATGGACGAAAACGTATAAAACATACGAAAACGAATAACAGCATAAGAAAACGTATAAAAAAGGACGAAAACATATAACAACGGCTGAAAACGTATTAAAATGGATGAAAACGTATAAAAACAGATGAAATAAAGGCGAATGTCTAGATAAGACGAAAAGAATATATAAGAGTATTTTTTGAGTTCTGAAATTTAGAAGACGAAAACGTTTTGTGATGTGTCAATTGATGAATTGGTTAGGCATGAAATTAGGCTTATATTTTAAGTCTCTATATCATTGCTCATTCATGTCAGGAAAATGATACTCACGCCTAAAATTTATGCCTAAAAATATGACTAAGAACAAGATCAAAACAAGTGTCGGAATCAAAAGTGGAGATTAAGAATGAGAAGACATGCATGTGATATGTCAATTGATGCATTGGTTAGACATGAAATTATGCTTATATTTTATGTCTCTATATCATTGCTTATTCTTGTAATTAGAATTTATTCATGTAATTAGAATTTTGTCAAAGATATTGATGTAATTTGTTAGTTTAGCAAGCATAGATAAAATTCTCCCTTTACGGATTATAGATAATAGTTGTTTTAGTTAATGTTTTATATAATATTAAAGCAAAACACTTGAATATACCAGCACAAACTACTCTAAAAACTAATCCAAGCAAGTTTGCGGTAAAAACATTATTTTAAGAAAAATTGTTCAGAGTAGGAAGATAACACTTTCATAGATGTCATAAAATTGATTCTCTTAACTTCACGATTGAAATAACAATTTTAAAGTTTTAATGTTACTATAGAAATTAAAGCATACACAGTATTTAAGAAAAATCATAAGGACTTCTAGACTTCTAAGCTTGATAAGAGGTTACATATTGTTAACTTAATATGATCATACACTAAAAGTAGCAAACCTTCCAAATAAACCAACTCTACCACTAAACGCAACATTGCAATTCTACGCAGATGCAGCAATCCAACTAATTAATCTACGAAACATAACGATATGGAATTCAAGGCAAACTTATACTTATATACATAAAACCGAACGTCTGGTGTACCTTACAAGAAAGGTAAAAAAATAAGGACGGAAACGTTAAAACTAGTCACACTACTTCCTATCTCTAATTGTAGGATAGATACAGGCAACTAAACGAGTTATTATACCCCGTCTGAAACCTAAAACAAGCAGTGCAAACACATACCCATGACCTCAAAACAATAACAATACGACTTATCAGAAATTAAATCAAGCACTCGTAAGCAGGCCCAGCCGTAGCAAGCAGACTTTATAGAGCTGCCTGTCAGTCCCAAAAAAGAAGTTTTTTTACTCGTCCAAAATAGAAACAACTCTGGTTACCTTATATTAATCAGCAACCTGATCCCTAATTCCCTTCATTTGATGATGACTGCTCTTCAGTGCTAAGATGAGCATTAAAAACCGGCATCCCTTGGATTACTTCATCATTCTCTGGAAGTTTTATCTTTGGGGAAAGCCTCTTGGCTTCTTCAGTAGTGTATATGAAGATCTTTCGCACCATGCTACAAAACTCACTGCGCATACAACAAAAAATATATAGTTTACAGCCTTACATACCAGAAAGTAGATTGGCAAAATGGGTAAATTGGGCGAAGTGATAATTTACCAAAATGGGTATGGCTTTAAACGGACTACTAACTGGTATTGGTCAAGTGCGATCGGGTTGAGTTGTTGGGATGACCCGGAAACACTTTTCAATTCTCCATTAAAACTAATAAAAATAATTAATCTGATACATAATAATATAATATTACTATAGTGATCTAACTGTTTACAGAGGTGATCTACAAGGTTCTAGAATTTTAGTTTTAGATGAGCATCACTCCATTAGACTTGGCTCCACCCATTTGAACCTGCTTTTTTAGTTAAATCTTTTAGTTTAATCACTTTACAACATTAGACATAACACATACCCCAAATTAACCCATTTTTATATAATGGGTCAAATTGCCACCATAGTGTCCACTTAAAGTTCTCTGTTTTAGCAAAAACAAGGTTACATAATTACATAGCAAAATCTCTTATAGCACATTAATTTAATTCTCTTTTTTTGAATTAGTTTGTCCTCTTTTTTTTTTTTTTTTTTTTTTTTTTTTTTTTGGGGGGGGGGGGGGGGGTAGCGGGAAAATCAAATGTGGTGACATGCACTTACTGCCATGGATCATCCCCGACCATCATAATGTCATCCTCAGCATCAGTGTATACAACCTGCCATTTCTTTGGGACCACACGGAGTTGGCCTTCAATTTCAAACATATTTTCCAACTTCTCCAGTAAATCCTCATAACAATTGAATTGTATTAAATCGACAGCCCTCCCAACAGCCATCCCTTGCATATGCACCTGCAGGAGTTGATAGATACTGCCTTAAAACAATATCGAAAACAATATGACACGATCATGGACACGCACACTAGCTACGCAGAAAATAAATACAAAATCAAATAAACAATGATAAGAGACATTAAAGCGCATAATAATGCCTCCTATTCACAACAAAGATACCCAATCCCGCCGGATAGCAGTATGGGGAGGTAGGATGTAGACAATCATACCCCTATTCGAGGGTAGGGAGGCGCCTCCTATTCTAAAGATACATAAACTTTACGTATTAGTTATTACAGTATACTTACGAGGAGTAACCCAACTCTTCCCGATGATACTCAATTAACTATACTCGATCAACTGCTGAATTAATATATCAAATCAAGAATTTTAGCTCACCAAATCCGTAATACAAGTCCATAACTATGAATTCTAACTTGATAAAAGATACAATACTGATCTAATAATAATTATACTAAAACTTATCAGCTATAGCAATTATTTATCCAGAATTAAATACTGACATTTATCAGCCCTAACAAATCATTATTATCACAAACAATGCAGCTCCTGGCATACGATTTTTTCAGGCTGATTATCTAATAATATTAAACATTCAATCATTTTTGCAAGGTATTAGGTAACTCACATTTTTCAATCTCAGCAAAATCAAGATTTTAATAACTAAAAAAACATACTTTAGTGCAGCTACGGATTTGTCTGGCATGCAATTCTGGAGATCTAATGCTGGACTTTTCAGGTATCTAATAATATTAAACATTCAATCATTTTTGCAAGGTATTAGGTAACTCACATTTTTCAATCTCAGCAAAATCAAGATTTTAATAACTAAAAAAACATACTTTAGTGCAGCTACGGATTTGTCTGGCATGCAATTCTGGAGATCTAATGCTGGACTTTTCAGGGTCACAACTTGCTGTAGGTATATCAGAACGGTACATATTTGATGGCTCAGAACGCCATTCAGATTCTGTATCAAGAGGGCAGATTGGTCTTTCATCCGCCACTGCTCTAGACAAAATCATTGGTGAAGTTTCCTCCACAGCTGAGGGATCGAGTAACTCGATTCCAAATAGCCTGTAGCCATTAGTCTGTCGTTTTCCACCCCCTTCTTTATCAATAAGGGGTTCAAATGATTCTGTAACCGCTTCTCTCAAATTAGACCAATGAATAGAAGTCGTGGAAGCTGGAGGCAAAGAACCGTTCTCACTGTAGCCGTGAGAGACACCGTTGATAGCAGAGCCATTATTTGATGGATAGCTATCACGTGCACGTTGAGGATCACCATACTGGAATGCTGCGGGACGGTCAACAGGTGATTTCCACATACCTGTGAACAAAGGGAATGACAGAGAAACATATTAAGATTCAAATGGTCTTAGGAAGAATCAAAAAATATTATTCACTGTTAAGGACTAAGCTACCAACCAAGTGCAGAAAGATCTGGTACAGAAGAAGGTAAAACATGAGGCCGGGCCCGCTTACTCCTCTGTGAAGGTTGTGGGTTTGGTGGGTTGGATGCCACAAGTGGTTCTAGGTCCCAAGGTGAAACTTTATCCGGGCGTAATATCGATGATGGTTCATCCCATTGAACCTGCAGTAGATGACAACATTGTTAGCTTATATATGCTTAATTAATATAAAATTTATGCATAGTAGAGAACTGCTTATGCACCTTCAGGGATCTCCATTCAGAATCGATCCACTTAGATGATGCAGAATCTCCGACGCCAACTATGGTCCCACTAAACCTGCAGCAGGACAGTTAAACAATTGAGTTACGGAATCAAGTAATCAGCTGTGTTAATCATGAGCCATCTGCAGTAGGTACCTTCTTTCAGGAACCTCTTCACCCTCAAATCTCATTTTGAACCTCATACCAACAGAAAGCTTATGATTTCTAGCTTCAAGGTACTTGTTAAGGCTGACAATAAACTCTGATCGACTGGTTCTGTTCACAAATGATGCCAAATTCAGCAAACATGTTTTCGGTCACACAAATTGAAAAGGTAAATAACCAAAATCAAGAGTTTGTGTGGACAAATAATTGAGTTTATGCAAAATCATATTATAAAAATATAAGTAAAATACATCTCCTGTTTTGATTTTTCATATAATTATATAGCCACACATAGATTTATCAGCCACAGTCTTCTATTGGCTGTTCCTTGCCCGAAGGGCCTGCAAATTATGGCAAACTGCTTCAGTTTTTCCTTAAAACGAACTCAGAACACATTAAGCTCATGCAAAATGCGATAAGCATCTTTATGATATGGAAAGGAAAGATTGCAGACACTTCCCTCCCTGATTTAGACGCTCAGACTAGTTAAACTCATAATACAATTAACAACCTATACTGTTGAGCGCTAATTAGATCTGGTTGGCTCATATACGAGCAACATAACTAAAGTTCATTTTGCACTCGATGATAAAAAAGCGAACACAAACTAGAGGGACCCCACTCAAAGTAAAGTAAGGATAGTGAATAGTTAAATACCTTGGTTTATAAAAGACTGAAAATAGGGTTCCAGTATTAATTGCATGGGAGGCAGTAGCAAGCACACCAAGATGCATACTATGACTTGATATCACAGATGATGGCATATTGTTTAAAAGTCTCATAAGCCTCCTTACTCCAACACGAAGCTCTCCATTTTCCCCTCTAGGAAAAGATAAACAAGGATCGTCATTCTATTAAACTCTTGATGTTACATATTAGTACTTTTATCATCAGGTCGGTAGTTCTTTATACCACTTACCTTAAAAATATAAAAGCATCACCAGCAACCAACTTTTTTGCACTAACAAAGACACTCCATCCAGTCGTAAGCAAGTGACGTCGAGGTTGTCCTGGAATATATATATCCAAACCAATCAGAGTTGTCCAACCCAATAGGCAGGAAACTGCTTGTGACTTTCAACATCAAGCACAACTAGACTAAGAATAATGGTTGTTTTCCGAAAAACCATTGAACAATCACACAACACTATTTGCTAACCACTGCAATTATGTTAACCAATTTGAGTTTCAAAAAGACGTGTAACAGCGAGTCGAGTACAGGAGACGCAGGGTATATTTGCTATTGATGCAGGTTACACAACGACCATTAGGGCATCTGATTTGTGGTTTTAACTTTAAAATGAAACTCGCGCGTCTCACGTACAGGGGCATATATGCGATGTATTAATCAGATCTAGTCAGAAAAAGTATAACCTCGAAATATATGACGAAAATGCCATTCATTGCCATGAAGATCACTGGCAATCAGTTCTTGCCAGGGTGGCTGCTGGGACATATCCTGGCCATGAAAATCATAGTTAGTAGCATTCTGCAAAGAAAGACCAAAGGGCAAAGAAGCCTATGAACAACATAAAAACAAAGGGCAGGGAGATAGCTAAAACTTACCAGTGGAGGCAAACAGTCATCTGCGTGCCTACGAAGAACAGAAAATCCACCATGAGTGCTTGTGTCAGATGCAGTAAGTGTCTTGCAGAAAGAGTGGACAGTGCAACTAGGAGGTTCAGGGAGTGGAGGATCTGGACTTATTACCTCACTTTGCTGATTCATCGAAAAACATAAGCATAAGAGACCAAAATACGATGAGTGTGCACTCTAACAAAGAAAAATTATTGTTCATATGAGAAATCATATATGCTCACATCTCTGTCAGGCAACAAAGTTATTTGTGCATATACTTCATCAGATTCAGGTTCAGCCTGAAAATAAGTTCATAAACATTAGTCAATCTTACAGTTAGATGATGTGAAAATGCATTTTCATCTATGTACGCAAAATCTTAAAAATACAGCCAAAGAAAACTTGAGGAGATAGCCAGACCCATTTTGGAGAACAAATAACAAAGTTCCAAAGAACATACAACGATGCACTAGACTTATGGTCCTCGGTAAAAACCACTAACTTACCCGAAGCTGAACATTCATCACTTTGCACAGTATTTTGGCGGGTAAGTCAAATGATGGAAGTTGCTGGTCTAGTCCTTGATGCATGGATGCCTCAAGCTGTAAGAACAACCACAATTCATTGTCATAACATATAAAATTATGGGGCAATTACATCTATATCCTTACTAACGTTCTATATTACATCAATGTCCTTCTCACCTTTGTAATTACGTCAATATCCTTCTCAAACCTTTGTAATTACGTCAATATCCTTCTCAAACTTTTAAATTCTCGAATATCCCAAGATCAACACGTTTTTTCATCACTCAAGGCAAAAAAGTATATATGAACAAATAAATAAATATGAACAATACGTTCATATATATATATATATATATATATATATATATATATATATATATATATATATATAGGGTGAGGATCCAGTGAGAAGAAAACTTATAATGAGAAGGATGAGAAATAACTATAACTACATATTTGAGATGCATCGACATGAATTAGATGCATCTCTATTCATTTAGATGCATCCCAATTAGTTTCGAAAGTAATTTTGAAGTGAAAACGTTGAAAAGTAGTACTTGCAAAAAATTTGACCCACAGAGGACGAAAAATACATAGGATTTTCCTAACTTGCTAAAATGCATATAATATTATGTATATGCATCTAATTTTTAGCTAAAAAATATATTATGGTGCATCTAAAAGATTAGGGATACATCTAATTCAAGTCGATGCATCTCTAATATGTGGTTATAGTTATTTCTCATCCTTCTTATTTTAAGAGTTCTTCTCATTTGATCCTAAGTCTATATATATATATATATATATATATATATATATATATATATATATATATAGTGAGACTTTCTTGCGAGAACCATCTTATCAGCGAGAACTGAGAGAACCACCAGAAACATACATGCACAACTTCAATAATTGTATTTTTGCACTTATGTTCTAAAAACAACATACATGTTTTAAGAAAACATAGTTGTTCTAAAGAATTTGATAAGAAATTGGAAATACAAAAATTTTCTTCGAAGGTGTGGAGTTCTTATAAGGCGTGCAACGACAATATTGCGGCCATGTATAAGGTTTTTGTGAAAAAAGAGGATAAGTTCGTGATGATATTGAAGAACATTGGTGGATACTTAAGATTATTTTTAATGATTTGCATGTATTTTTATTTTATTTTAAAAGGCGTGCATGTATGTTTTTGGTGGTTCTCTCAGTTCTCGCAGATAAAATGGTTCTCGTAAGAAAGTCCCCCTATATATGTGTGTGTGTGTATATATATATATATATATATATATATATATATATATATATATATATAAACTTTTGTAATTACGTCATCATGTTCTTTCATCAATCGAGGACCAAAAATATATGTGAACAAAATAATTATGATGAATATCAGAGATAAATAAGAGAAAAATAATAGTTTTTGAATTTAAAATCAATATAATTATAATTTAACTGATTATATATATATATATATATATATATATATATATATATATATAGACGTACGTATGTATGTGTATACACGTACGTATGTATGTGTATACACATACATACGTATGTATGTGTGTATACATAGACATATATATCTATACATACACACATACACATATGTATGTATGCATACGTACACACACACACACACACACACATATATATACATATATATACATATATATATATATATATATATATATATATATATATATATATATAAAAATCAGTTAAATTATAATTATATTGATTTTAAATTCAAAAACCACGCACACACGCACGCGCACACACACACCCCTACATACATTCATATACATAATACACCTACATATGTACATATATACATGTACATGTACATGTACATGTACATGTACATATATATATATATATATATAAGAATTTAAAAGTTTGGGAAAGATATTGATGTAATTACAAAAGTTTGAGAAGGACATTGATGTAACTATAAAAGTGAGAAGGATATTTATGTAAATGAGAAGGATATTACATAACATTGAACATTAAGAAGGATATACATGTAATTCTTCCTAAAATTAAATGCTTAAATGAGGAATATCAAGGATATCATCTGGCTGAACTCTATTTTAGAAAGCACCACACTACCACAGTTCAAGACTAAAATAATCTGATAGAGTACATTTATTCTTGCATTAAAAAGAGAGATCCACACGAGCAGTACAAAACTATATACTTTTAAAATAACAAGTAAACAAACCTGTTCCATGTGCCCTTGAGGGAAGTAATAAACCCGTTCGCCTTCACGGGGTACATTGACAAGTGGCCCAGCACAGGCATGCCAAAGTTCTTTGTACAGAGCGTCAGCTGGGGATCATAAAAAAACATTGAGATTTCAATAGCCAGCAAAGGTGAAAACTGGAGAACAACAATGAAACATCAATTATTGTAGTTGTACTCACTAAACAAACATGAAACTTTGCGTATATGACACATATTATAAGGAAGAGGTCACTACTCATTAGAACAAATGCTACTCCCATAGCAAAGGTTACAACAAGTTAAGCATTCAGACCTCAAAAGTGCACTTTAAAAACAGTAATTAAGCAAAACTATAGATAATCACAATCCCGTAAACAATAATTAAGCATTCAGATAAGCATGGTCGATAACATTCCCAAGACAGCATTAACTAATTGCGAACTATGATTGCCAAGACACCTAAAAGACTGCATACGGAATAAATCCATGCTTATGAAAAAGGTCATTAGCTGTGAACAGCAAAATAATGGGACTGCTGTTATAGGACTACATCAACATAAGCATATGTAAAAACTCATAAGAGTCAAAGGCGTACACTTAAAATGAAACTAGCAATATTATTGAAAGATCTTTTTAGCAATATCTGGAATGTCAATTACAAGAAAGCCTCTAGCCGATACCAGCTTTAACAAGTTAAACAGATAATAACCTGATTGAGGACCACCAGGGTAATGATTAGCAGCACTATGCGCCATGAAAGAAACAGTTCGATCCGCAGAGCACTACTAGATAAAACCCAACTTCACTTAAAAAGCACTGTCTTGCACCGACAACCTGTTACAAACACAATGAATAACCAGAACCCCAATCAGTATTTAAATCAATAAAACCGCAAAGCATTAATCAACGACCTAATTATTGAACCCGGTAGCTTCTAAGCCACTGGTATAATGCCTAAACAGTTCAACATTTCCATTACAATCCACTTTTTCGCCTTTCGAAGGCTTAAACACGCCCAAAGAAAAAGAAGCCAATATTACCGTATCCAACCACCAAAAAAAATCATCAAAACATGACAAGACACACTTGATGGACCCTATGTTCTGAAAATCAAAAAACTCACAACTAGTTTACAGTTCAAATAGCTCAACCAACAAACACGCTTTCATTAATCAATGCACTATATATAAAAATTGCCTTAAGGGGGTGTTTGTTTAAGCTTATTTGTAGGCTTATGAGCTTATTCGATTTCAGCTTATTTTTCATAAGCTCAAGTTTCCCGGTTTATTTTGTGACTTATTGGCTTATAAGCTTATTATGGGGGTGTTTGTTTAAGCTTATATGTGGCTTATGAGCTTATTTGTGTTTCATATAAGCCCCAATTTTTCGGCTTATCTTGAGACTTGCGGGCTTATATAAGTTTATTATAATATGATAAACTTATATAAGCCCAAAAAAAAGTCTTGAAATAAGCCGGAAAATTGTGGCTTATGAAATATAAGCCGAAATCAAATAATCTCACAGCCCACATATAAGCTTAAACAAACACCCCCTATGATTATGACACCGGTATTTACCGTATCCAACCCGAAAGATAAATAATAAAAAAATGACTAGACACACTGACTTGATATCATAACTATCTAAACGAAAACACACAGAGTAAAAACTAAAAACTAAAAACAATTTAACTACATTCTAAACTAACTTCACCTAACTAAATCTCAACAGATCAAACAAATTAAACTAATATCCAAAGATCAAGTCAGAACTATTTCAACTAACTAAAAAGTAATTAATATTAAAAAGTGAAATGAAATGTACATACAGATCAAAGGTGAATGATGATCATAGCTTTAGGGATCAAATAAAAATGAAATATTGGATTAATTTAGGGTTTGTTTGTTTGTTTGGTTTTAGAAGAAGGGAGAAAGAGTAAAGGTGAGAGAGGATGGATGGATTGGATTATTAATGATTTGTTTTTAGTTTGCCTGGTTCAAGCCGACACGACCCCTGCACACACACTTTATTAAACATCTGTTATTTTAAATTTTTAATCTTGTTTCCTTAATCACATGACTAATCTTATTTTATTATCATTATCAAATCATATGAAATGTTTGTTGCGAAAATTGTTTACCAAAAATCACGTCTACCGTATTTATTTGATTTTAATTACATTATTGATATTTGAGGTGAGATCACCTTGGTCGTAGGTCATCGCAAGGTCACGGAACCTTGGACGTAAGTCATCGCAAGATCATGAAACCTTGGCCGTAAGTTATCGGAGGGTCACGGAACCTTGGTCGTAGGTCCTCCTCTTTAAAAAAACAAATAAGTCAATCTCAATCATCCATCCACCTGGCTAAGATCAAACAAAAATAACAAAGGATGGCAAAATTGTCATTTTAGCTCACTTAATATAAAAACCTACTTTCCACCTTTTTGAAAAATAACATATCTTGCAAACGATAAATCTTCGAGCTACGAAAAATACACCATCGCGACGAGAATTAAATCATCTTTCTATAGATATGCGTTGTTATATACTTTCGACGAACTTTTTTTTCAAAATTTCCGTCCAGAAAAATTCCACGGGATTCGTAAAAAATCCCATGGGATTCGTAAAAATACTATTTTTTTTTTCAAAATTTCCGTCAAGAAAAATCTGTAACCACCCATAATTTCCCAAACATTATTTTAATAATAGAATTCTATTTATTATTACTTATCTAATTAGCTGAGCATATTCGAGCTCACTTGACTAAATCACGGGAAGCTATCCCACGTACTGTGATACACATTTACATTTGTAGACAATTTATTTTTACAAGAAAATGTGAAATATTAATTTTCTGATATTACTGATTAAAAACTCAAAAACGAGAAGTTATCTCGTTTTTTCTGAAAATTGAGCCCGTACGCGTACCGATACCCAGTTAACTATGGCAAAAGTCAAATAAATATTTTTATGAATCCAAAATAATATTTGTATATCACTTTTGTAAAAACACACTCAAAACTGTATATTATACGTTTTACTAAAAACATCAAAACGAGACACCACGGCACACCTTTAAGCTCAAACGGGACACGAAATACATTCAAAAAAATTCAAACTATTTGGTTCTCCAAAAAATTCGGATATGCCGCCTCCTATACAACTCGTAATATCACATGCTTCTCTTAATATTTGTAATAAAGCTACTTTACATATTGTTATTTGGTTAAATGAACTTAAAGCACACAACATACTATTAACCAATGTCTTTTTGGGCCATGCAAGATCTCATATTTCTACTTATAACCGAATGTCACCAAAGCACACATTCATTTTACAAATTTACCTCAAAAACTACTACTTCACATTTGTTAAGTTGGTGCTTGGAAATCTTGGAAAAGGTTGGTTAAAGAACTTGGGTAAACGATTTAGTATATTTGGAGTTTGAGTTAAAAGAAGCCTTGCAATTTGGTCTTGGTCTCTTCTCTATTTCTCGACACAAACAAACCCCCACTGTAAGGATCCAACTATTTTCTCTACTTATATTTTCATTGGTTACTTAACTTATATATATCAAACTAAATGCTACATATTATTATGTAACTATAATCAAGAGTAAAAAAACTAGAAAAATGTGTCTTATGTGTATATATATATATATATATATATATATATATATATATATATATATATATATATATATATATATATATATATATATATATATATATATATACCATTCGAACATACATACACATATGGGTAAGATTTGTGTTTAGTGCTTGTGTGGTTGATTTGAACTCATTAGACACTAATAAGCACAAAACAATGAAGCTAGTGCTATTCATTTACAATTTCGACATATTATTTTTATGAACTTATGATACAATTTTTGGTTTTAAATAAAGGAATTATAGATCTAAAGTAAAAACATAAGTGTTGGCTCAAAGAAATGGAAAGTGCTTTTTGATCAAAGCTTATAAACTTATTTTGCACCAACTTATCTTAATAAATTACTTGGAAAAGAAATCATGTATGAGTGTGTCGAGACTCGAGAGTATATATGGTAGCAGTAGGCTACTCATTTTCTTTCCAACTAAACTAAGTTCAAATGCAAATAAACCCTTAAATGTCACTGTTAAGTATCTTGATAAGTACCAAAGGTTTTGCTAATAATACACAAAAGTCGAGTTGGTTTGATGGTTGGTCGCTTGCCTTCTATACGGGAGGTACCGGGTTCGGAACCTGTGGTTGTCACTTTATTTTTAGTTAAATTTTGATTAGTTGCTTATCTAATATTTTTGGTTATTAAGAGTTGTCATTCTTATTCAACTAAATTAATACAAAACACATTTCATTGGTTATGCTATGATGTAAATTATATATTGACCATGATTAAGGGTATTTTTGAAACACTTGATTAATAAAGTGAAAACTAATATTTACGAACGGGTCATGTCCGATTTTGTCAAATTTCTAATTAGTATATTATCATATTCTCGACTAAAATACGAAAACTAGATAAAATAATATCGTTTATAGCAAACATAATATAGATTTTTTCCTAACTTATCATCCACTAATTTAGTGAAATTACAAATATATATACATATGTATGTACGTACCGCATCACATAAACACTATATTATAAATGCTTATCATAAATAGTTATTATTTACCGACGACGTACAATTATCACGACCACATTACTCACGAATACTTTCACATACTTTTACACTTTTCAAGAGTCAATACTTACAATACTTAGAAAACTGTTTTAAACTTAAATGCTACCACACAAGCAACAACAACACAAACCCTTTAAATCTTTTAAGTTTATTTAAGCTTCATCGAGTCTTAAACCTAGAACTATAAACTAAATTTTCCATACTAATCTAGGTCGCGTGTCGGTGCCGCATACTTATACTATTTGACTTTACTCTATTCAAGCTGCTTTACTAAGGTGAGTTCATAGCCCCTACTTTTACTTGTTTTATAACTGTTTTGGGGGAGAATACATGCTCATTTTTATCTAAATGCAATACTTGTATATGCCACTTCTTTAGTCAAATCATTACATGCTATACTTAAATGTTTGTTGTTTACTCGAATGCGTTATGTGGTTACATGTTACATACTTGATTTCTTACTCATGGACACAAGTGCTTAAAACATTTATGCCTACATAACCGAATGAACTGGCCCAACTGCTATGTACATACATGACCGAATGAACTGGTCACATAACCGAATGAACTGGTAACATGACCGAATGGACTGGTCACATGACCGAATGGACTGGTCACATGACTGAATGAATTGGTCACATAACTGAATGAACCGGTCAGACAAACTTTAACTCTTGTGGTCCACATGCAAACTCTTCTTAACGATAAACATTTATTTTCATGACATTGTGAGCGACACAATGGTCATATAACTTTCTGTTGAACTCACATTACTCTTACTCTTCATTCAAATTTATGCAAACCTATGAACTCACCAACCTCGTGTTGACACTTTTTAGCATGTATTTTCAGGTTTGAGGCGATAGCTAACTGTTGAAGGCTTTTGGCATGGCATGGCATGGTCATAGATTACTTTGATGTATCTGGGACCACATAAATTCTTTTATGGGCTTGTACTTCCGCACTATTTTCAAATGATGTAAATATAATACTTTTGATTTATGAAGTTTCTTACGACAAACCTGTTATTCTATACTTTGTGTTGTGATACCAATTGAGTAGCACCCCAGTGACCTTATCTTCCGCTGGAACCTAGTTTTGGGAGTGTTACAGATTGGTATCAAAGCCTTGGTTATAGAAAACTGGGTATTTTGAAAACCTAGACTATAACTACTTTTATAAAAACTTAACTCTATGACCGACACGTGCCTGCCTGCCAAGCTGTTGCCACACTTGTGATTTTTGTTGCTGTTATATTTGATAAGATATGTGTTTTATGACTGGATGACTTATATCCACTTAATTTCACTATATGCTATAAATATTTTCCCTATACGTATGTTTACGTACCGTATTCGTCAATGCATGCTCCTTTTTCCTCCCATGTAATTTGAATATTTGTCTTAGTCTTTCAAGGTAACTTTTAAAAGCATTGGGACACATTATTGGCATAACTGAGCTGAGCATTTCAAAATTCATTGAACCTCAGTTGAATATAGAATGATCACCTATATTCGACCAGGGACAGTGGGACATAGCCTGATCACCTATGTCTGACTCAGAGGTGAATTTTGCGATACTGAGAGTAGTTATAATGGAATTATGTCCAGATTTATTTTCTACTTGATTTCTGAGAGTTTCAAAAATTTCTGTGTACGTACACAATCATTTCATAACATGAACATTCACATTTACACACAACACACTGGCGTCACAATACTTTTTCTCTTCGCTGGAATACTCTTTTATCACAATCTGGTTATGTTACAGTCACCTCCACCTCAAACCCTACACTCAACCGATGTTGTACCTTCTGCGTTAATTACTAAGTACACTACTAAGACAGCCAACTGATTGCTAGTAGCAATCAACACCCTCCTTCAGGGTCGTACTCTGAACTT
Source organism: Artemisia argyi (assembly GCA_030686995.1). Lineage (NCBI taxonomy): Eukaryota > Viridiplantae > Streptophyta > Magnoliopsida > Asterales > Asteraceae > Artemisia > Artemisia argyi. The sequence continues at coordinate 84,851,028 of CM060676.1, forward strand.
ACCAAACTTCCCATTCAGCAGAGATGGTATGCCCAACAAAAACCTTAAGACCTTAAGGAGCAACCTGGATCACTATATTCGGAACAAGCACCTAATCCTTTATGTACCGCTCGAGAAAAGTTGTCTAGCTTGCTACCCTCTTATAAAATAATAAACTGTGTCGCTTTTAGCATACAAACTATTTTCGATTACTCTACAGCCCATTTTGTGGGCATCCTACAAAATGTTTTACTGCTATTTCATGAAATCAAGATTTTAACCCTGTTACTATTTTATAAACAATGAATTGTTTTTCTATTGTCCTATAAACCATGTTACGAATCATTTTTACAACTATTTTACCATGATGTAATAAACCGACTCATTACCTTACTGCCACTCTATAAAACAACAAACATTTTCTCTAGCATTTTGATGAACAATATTACAATTACCCTACAAGTCTTACTACACCGTTCAAAATATTTTACTCCTCTATGAACTGCTTTTCTACTAAATCACAAGACTAAACTATAATTTGGCTAAGATTTTATAAATAATAAATTGTTTTCCTATTACTTTATAAAAAAAATTACAGGTCATTTTATAAACTATTCTACAATCACTTGGTGAACTATTTACTCATTTGAAAAGTACTTTATGTTACTATCTCATAAAAAGAATAATCAATATTCTCCTTTGTAAACAAACTAAACCTTAGAAGTGAATCTCATGCCTCTACCTGAAACTATAGATAACAATCTACCAAGTCTTGACACTATTACATCACTGTGCGAGTTACCCCGTTTGTTCATTACGACAAGGTTCCAATATTGGTAGTGAATGCGTTAAACTAGGCTACCGAAAAACCATCACCCTCATGACATTTTGCCCTCTTGGAGTTCTAAACAACTCAACCTCAAAGATTCATTTTTATATGACCTCACTCCTGCACTGAGATAACATCGGGAAGTTAAGACTAAAACCGCCACCCTATTAAACTTACTACAGAAATCATTGTACCTCATCAAATCATCAAATGGATGACTTGCTAATGACAGACAACCTAAATACCCTCCCACAAACGGAGAGAAACCCTTAAACAACCTAATGAGGCCTAGATCTGTTATAGGTATCTCGCCTCTTATGAGACAACACACTATCAGATAGCACGAACTGAATCGCGGGACGCGATTCAATTTAAGGAGGGTAGACTGTAACCACCCATAATTTCCCAAACATTATTTTAATAATAGAATTCTATTTATTATTACTTATCTAATTAGCTGAGCATATTCGAGCTCACTTGACTAAATCACGGGAAGCTATCACACGTACTGTGATACACATTAACATTTGTAGACAATTTATTTTTACAAGAAAATGTGAAATATTAATTTTCTGATATCACTGATGATTAAAAACTCAAAAACGATAAGTTATCTCGTTTTTTCTGAAAATTGAGCCCGCACGCGTACCGATACCCAGTTAACTATGGCAAAAGTCAAATAAATATTTTTATGAATCCAAAATAATATTTGTATATCACTTTTATAAAAAGACACTCAAAACTGTATATTATACGTTTTACTAAAAACATCAAAACGAGACACCGCGGCACACCTTTAAGCTCAAACGGGACACGAAATACATTCAAAAAAATTCAAACTATTTGGTTCTCCCAAAAATTCGGATATGACGCCTCCTATACAACTCATAATATCACATGCTTCTCTTAATATTTGTAATAAAGCTACTTTACATATTGTTATTTGGTTAAATGAACTTAAAGCACACAACATACTATTAACCAATGTCTTTTTGGGCCATGCAAGATCTCATATTTTTGGTTATAACCGAATGTCACCAAAGCACACATTCATTTTACAAATTTACCTCAAAAACTACTACTTCACATTTGTTAAGTTGGTGCTTGGAAATCTTGGAAAAGGTTGGTTAAAGAACTTGGGTAAACGATTTAGTATTTGGAGTTTGAGTTAAAAGAAGCCTTGCAATTTGGTCTTGGTCTCTTATCTATGTCTCGACACAAACAAACCCCCACTGTAAGGATCCAACTATTTTCTCTACTTATATTTTCATTGGTTACTTAACTTATATATGTCAAACTAAATGCTACATATTATTATGTAACTATAATCAAGAATAAAAAAAACTAGGAAAATGTGTCTTATGTATATATATATATATATATATATATATATATATATATATATATATATATATATATATATATATATATATATATATATATACATATACCATTCGAACATACATACACATATGGGTAAGATTTGTGTTTAGTGCTTGTGTGGTTGATTTGAACTCATTAGACACTAATAAGCACGAAACAATGAAGCTAGTGCTATTCATTTACAATTTCGACATATTATTCTTATGAACTTATGATACAATTTTTGGTTTAAAATAAAGGAATTATATATCTAAAGTAAAAACATAAGTGTTGGCTCAAAGAAATGGAAAGTGCTTTTTGATCAAAGCTTATAAACTTATTTTGCACCAACTTATCTTAATAAATTACTTGGAAAAGAAATCATGTATGAGTGTGTCGAGACTCGAGAGTATATATGGTAGCAGTAGGCTACTCATTTTCTTTCCAACTAAACTAAGTTCAAATGCAAATAAACCCTTAAATGTCACTGTTAAGTATCTTGATAAGTACCAAAGGTTTTGCTAATAATACATAAAAGTCGAGTTGGTTTGATGGTTGGTCGCTTGCCTTCTATACGGGAGGTACCGGGTTCAGAACCTGTGGCTGTCACTTTATTTTTAGTTAAATTTTGATTAGTTGCTTATCTAATATTTTTGGTTATTAAGAGTTGTCATTTTTATTCAACTAAATTAATACAAAACACATTTCATTGGTTATGCTATGATGTAAATTATATATTGACCATGATTAAGGGTATTTTTGAAACACTTGATTAATAAAGTGAAAACTAATATTTACGAACGGGTCATGTCCGATTTTGTCAAATTTTTATAATTAGTATATTATCATATTCTCGACTAAAATACGAAAACTAGATAAAATAATATCGTTTATAGCAAACATAATATAGACTTTTTCCTAACTTATCATCCACTAATTTAGTGAAATTACAAATATATATACATATGTATGTACGTACCGCATCACATAAACACTTATATTATAAATGCTTATCATAAATAGTTATTATTTACCGACGACGTTGATGAGTGCTCAAACACTCATCATTTTTATCGTATCTGGACTGCCAAAACATCCAAAAACACCCAAAAACGCATCAAAATACACAATTTATCACAAAAGTGTGTTTTATATGTTTTAGATGCAAAATGTTTAAAAACAAATGAAAAACGAACAAAGTTTGCACAATTGGCAGTTTTAGTCCCTCAAGTTTCAAAATTTGGCAAAACTAGTCCCTGAAAGTTTAAAATGAAAGAAAAGTCAACCCAAGGCAAAGAAAAGTAAAAAATTATCAAAATAAGTCCTTGGGTGAAAAAGTTTGAGAAAATTACACTTTTACCCCTCAAAATCCAAAATTGCAATAAAAGGTCCCTCGAGTTTCAGCATTTGGCAGATTTGGTCCCTGGTGGGATAATTTTGAAAGAAAAAATCATTTTTATCCTTGGAAAATCAAAATGTGTCAAAAATGGTCCTTGGGTAAAATGTTTGTGGAAATTACATGTTTGGTCCCCGAAGTTTGGCAACTTGTCAATTTTAGTCCCCGGGAAATTGAAAAAATGGAAAAATGCAATATTGATCCTTGGGATATGTTAACTTGGCATAATTGATCCTTGATACAAACTTTGGGAATGTTCCAAATCAGGCCCCTCAAGTTTTTGTTATTAGCATTTTTGGTCCTTGTAATTCAACAAACCAACCGGACCCCTTAGTTTTATTAAACCCAAAACAAAACCCAACACAACCTTATTACTCTAGCCCATCCTTCACCCCAGCCCACCAAAGAAACCAGCCCACTCACCCCGTTTCAAATAAATAATACCACTCCCCAACTTTGACCTCGGTCAACCCTCTCCATCTCCACATCACCACTCACTTACAGCTACCAGCCAAGCTTACCATCATCACCCCTACTCTTATCACCCCTGCAACACTCAACCCCCCTCCTCCCCTTGCCTAATCAAACAAACACAACACTCCAAAATTACCTCTCTGGCTTCAACTATCCAAAGAATACGCCAAGTTGATTTTGGCGCCAAAACCAAAAGAAGGGTCAAGATCAAATTCTGCTCATCCTATGGCTTAAAATGTAGTGGGAAATGACCAGAGGGTTCCCAAAAACCTTAGTTGAAGGCTATAAAAAGGAAAACATGGAGCATTGAAGAGGAGTTAGATAATTTAGAAAATTTTCATGTCGTTTTTTTAGTTCTAGTGTAATCAAGAAGCTTTTAAGCATTGTAGTATTTCTTTGAATGTAATTGAATCCATTTTCAAGTAATCAAATTCAGTTCACTTTGTTATCTCAGTCTGTGCAAATTCTTATTATTCAACAAAGTTCAAATGTATGATTAAGCTAATTCTTGGACTTATTTAGGATCATTTAAGTTCCCATAAGCTTGTTACAGCTTCTAGAGACCTTAAAATCCAGAATAGAACAAGAGTGTATCAATTGCTAACAAGTCAATGCAGGTCAAAGGAGGGGCTTTCATGGAGTATTGGATGAGCTGAGATAGCCATGGGAAGATCTCTGCCTATCCTAAAGATAGGCAAGCCTAGTGAGTCACTCCTGTTCATGCTGGAGTGAAAAAAAACTTGGTAAACTTGGTTCATTTTTTTTATAAAATTTCATACCTTTGATTTTGAGTTAGTATAGTTCTGTGTGCATTAGGTAGTCAGTTAAGCTTCAATTTTAGTTGTTATAACTAGTTTAATCATTAACTTATTGATTTGTATTAAAATGCATCTTATCCTAGTGAATCTGTAAACTTAAGGGGTGTTTGGATTGGAGTAATTGGCTTAGTTGTTGTTGTTAATCTGTGTCAAACTTGGTCTCTATTGCTTGCACTCATATAACTTAACTCAGAACAACAATTTTCTGGTGGTTTGTTTAACAAAAAGTCAAAGTTACTTGTTGATTTGATTATCTGATGTGTTCTGCTGTTATTTGAGTTCTGAATTTGTTTAATTCTTAGATATAGTGCTTAGGTTTGTTAGTTTATCACCTACAAAGCTTAAACTCATCTAGTTTAATAGAATTTAGTGACTGAAATCCACTTTGGTCAACTTTTAATAGCAACTAATTAGTCAAACTAGTGTTGTACTCAGAATATACTGATAGTAAGTTGCTGTGTTCATACTTACATTTGATTGGTCAATTGTGCTTGGAATTGCTTGAGTTTGTGTTTCTGAATAATACACCTAGCATACTTTTAGAGTTTTCAATTTCAAGTAATTTTATTAACATCTAGTTGCTCAAATTTGATCTCAAAAATATGTTCAAAGTCTGTTTATAACTGAGTGTTCATCTTTATGATTTGATCAGCTGAACTTGTTCATAAATTGAGTTAGAAATTGAGTGTTTGGTATACGGCTTTTGGTATTTTTATAATCTGTGGTTGCTCAGCTTTTCAAAACTTCTTTTGGTTTCAAATTTGGTTAAGTATTAAGTTAGAAATAAGCCATGGAGTAGAACTGTCTGAGACTGAGAGGTTTGTCAAGCTGTTTGATCCTAGTTGTGCTAATATGCTTAATTCCTTGTTCAAATCTGCTTATTTGAGTTCCAATGTGCTTAATTGCTGCTAGTTAATGTTTCCTGAAGTTTTGGTACTACTTGGAGCTTATTTGCTTAAAAAGTCAAACTTCTAGTTCCACTCATAAAAGTCAAAAGCTCAAAACTGCAAACTGAGATAGATTTTTGGATCACGCACAGGGCTAAATATGGGATGGAAGTAGTTAATTCTTGTTAATTTGTGTTCTATGATTGCTGGTGTGTTTTAATCAACAAGAAATTTGGTCTTTAAATCTCATTAGCTAGCTTAAAAATAAGCTCTAAACAGGCTGATTGATCCTGTACCTCCCCTGCACTCAGCAGCCTCAGCTCACCACCCCACTTTGGTGGTCCATTGTGGTTAACCCAGTGGGTCCCACACCCCATAAGTTGGTCCTTACAACCCCCCTCCTACCATAGTTAACCTGTTGACCCTTTGTTTGACCCCTAGGCTTGTGGACCCCACTTAATTTTGTGCCAAAAGATTGTCCCTAAACCTGTCTCAGAAATCCATAAGCCAATTGCTTATTTGGGTTAAGTGGCTTATTCAAGCCACTTATTTGGTTGATACTTGCTTATTCTAGTTCTGCCATCTCAGAGAAACCATATTTCATCATTGTGGACCCCACATCTTCCCATTTGAGCTAAATACCTTCCACAGTCAACAAAAGTCAACTGTGGCATCAATAAGCACTCCAAGTGCTTATTTCTTGGGTTACAGTAAAAGTGTTTTTATTAAAAGTTTTTGTTTTTAGTATTTAATCAGTTTGGAAAAAGAAAAAACCAAAAAAATCAACTTTAATTATAGTGATAGCTTCTATTTAATAGGATTTATCATTTTATTTTTCTTTTTAGCTTATTTATAAGTAATATATCATTTTTATATTTTTAGAAATTCTATTTTAGGTTAAAGTAATTTTATAAATTTTTCCAGATTTTTATTTTGTCTTTTAGTGGTTTTTATAATTAATTTTAGTTTAATTTAGTTTTAATTAATATTAAGTAATTAAATAGCATAATTAGATTTTATAAAGTATAACCTAGTTTTTATAATTTTTCTAGCTTTTATTTAAGTTAAAACATTTTTACAAATTTTTCCAGAATTTATATTACTCATTTTCTATTTTTTATAATATCATTAGTTTAATTAGAAATTAATAAGTAATTAGATTAATAATTAGTTAATTAGCTTAAAAATACATAAGATACACTTTTTATAATTTTTTAGGATTCCAGTAATGGTTAATTAGATTTGTAAAATTTTTTCTTAATTTTCTAAGTCTTTTTAGTATTTTTAATAATTCTAGTTAGTTTAATTAGTAATAAATAGATAATTAGTAATTAATTAATAATAAATAATTAAATAGTGTAAAAATAGTTTTTTTTTTCTTAAAACTTTCTTTATTTATTAGGATTGTAAAAATATTAATTTTACACTTGTAACCCTTTCCGTCCTTCAGTTGTACTTTTCGTTTCGTTCGTCTGAGTACGTTTTTAATTAAAACGTACGTTTTTAGGTTTTAGCTCAAATCTTTGTAATCTTAATTCCCGTAATCAATCACGTAGCTTTCCTAAGCTATATTTGTTAATAATTTCCAAATAATTCTGATCATAACCCTTTTCTGTGAATAATTACCCGATCACGAATACGCTAAAGTTACAATTCACACTTCAACGGGACTTAACGACCTGGTGATACCTTATATTACCCGGAGTATTGATCTAGGCTATTTGACTTTGTTGACCATTCCTTGGTCAATATAAGTTGGTGGTTTAGCGTCAATCAATTTTTGGCGCCGCTGCCGGGGAAGTGTGCGCGTTTCTATAGCGTTATTTGAGATTAGTGTTATCTCACCTCATTCATTGTACAAATACCACCACTTTTGTAAATTTTAATTCAAAATACAAAAAAAATCATTAACACTTTTCCTAAAGTGTTAAAACACAAAAAAAATTAAAAACAACAAAACAGATCGTAACGTTTTCTGATTCGGTTTTCTTTTAAGGTGATTCTTAAAGAGAAACGATTTTGGTAAACGAAACGATACCAAAAATATTTTCCAAAAAGTTTTTAAACCCATACACAAAACACAAAAACATCCGTCTTTTCTTGTGAATAATAATAATTACATAAAAACCAACCGTCGCAAATCAAGGCAGAACACCTACCAACTGGGGGTGTGAACATAAAAAGTTCCCAAACAAAAGATAAAAACTTGCCTTTGTATCCTTGTGAGTGGTGTACCTTTCTTAAAGAAGCCATTCACTCGTGATTATTGGTTTAAGTTCACTGTTGATTTGCCTCGATTTTGTTTTGATTGGTTTTTGTTCCTAGTGCATGCGCACTCGTTCTTCTAGGTCTACTAGCCCATTACGTGAGCTTGTACGAAAACCTAGAAGACCTCGTAGAAGTTCAGCACCAACAGTCGGATCTGAGATCCGTACTGTTGCCACACCCACTGTCACCATGGCGGAAGACCGCCCCATGTGTGAGCTTCTCCAAGCACCCATCGAGGGTTATGGAGATGCCATTATTGTCCTAGCCATCGTGGCTGATAGTTTTGAGCTCAAAACCGGGTTACTCAATCTTGTAACCTCAAGTCAATTCTACGGTTTTGAGAGGGACGATCCTCATGCTCATATTCGATGGTTCAATAAAATCACATCGACCATCAAGTACAAAAATGTCCCGTGTGAAGCAATAAAACTTCTTCTCTTCCCATTCTCCTTGGAGGGACAAGCCCGGATTTGGCTTGAAAAACAACCTCCACGATCTATTGAGACTTGGGAAGATCTTGTCAAAAAGTTTGTGAATGAATTCTTCCCACCTTCCAAGACCACGAGTCTTAAGAACGAAATCACCAAGTTCACTCAAAAATACGATGAATCTTTTGGTGAAGCGTTGGATCGTTTCAAAGAATTACTTCGCAAGTGTCCACATCATGGTTTCTCTGAGTTGATGCAACTCGATACTTTTTACAATGGCGCGAGCCAAGCTGATCAGGATTCTCTCAATGCCTCCGCGGGAGGTAACTTTTTGAGTAGAACCACAAAAGAAGCTTTGCAAATCATAGAAAACAAGTCCAAGGTCCGCTCTACACGAAGCAAACCGATTGCTTCTCAAATTAATGCGGGTCCTTCTACTTCATCTTCTGTGGGTCAATCTAGCACGGATGCTAAGATTGACAAGCTCACTGAAGCGATCCAAGCTTTGGTTCTCACCCAAACAAAGAAAGTTTCATTTCCACAACATCCTCCACCTGCTGAGGTTAAAAAAGTGGAAGTCTGTGTAACTTGTGGTGGGCCGCATGCCTACTACAATTGCACAGCTACTGATGGTACTCCATACGAAGCTCATGCTGTAGCCGGGTCCCAAAATCAAGGAGGCAATCAATATCGCCCTCCTATGGACCCTAGCTATCGTCCTCAACATCATTATCCTGGACCTCCTGGTTTTAATCAAAACCAAAATGTCCAAAACCGTGGCCAAAATCAAAATAGAGCGAACCAAGGTTATCAAAACCAAGGTAACTTCAATCAGGGTCACGGTTTTCACAATCAAAACCAAGGGTTCCAAAATCAAGGTTTCCAACAACAAAATCAAGGAAACTTTAATCGGAACCAAGGTCAGGGTAATTTCAATCAGGGATATTTTCATGGAAACAACAACCCTAATCAGGGTAATTTTCAAAATCAAGGTCCCAATCCGAACAATCGAGCTCCAAATATTCCTAATCCGAATCAAGCCATTGTTCCAACCGGGCCTTCATCTGACGAGTTGTTGAAACAATTCATGAAGTCCCAAGAAGAGTTGAACAAGTTGCTGGTCAGCCAGATTTCTGACATCAAGAAGTCTTTAAATGATCGACCCTCGGGCTCAGGTACTACTTTACCGAGCAACACGATCGCTAACCCGAGGGGCGATGCTAAGGCGATCACAACACGAAGTGGTGCTTCATATGATGAACCCGCGATTCCTACTACCTCTTCTTCCTCTCCTCCAAAGGTAGTGAATCGTGAACCTGAGGTGACACAAGACAAGGTGCAAACTCCTAGCCCACGAAGTACAGCACACGTCCAACCTCAGGTTATTCCTGAAACCAGATGTAAGCCTGGAGTTGTCTTTGAACCACCAGAAACTCCAGTGGACAACCCTAAATCCAAAACTTCTATCCCCTATCCATCACGTCTCAGTGAACAAAAGCTCCGCGAAAAAGCTAATCACCAAATGGATAAATTTTTCCAAATCTTCCAAGATTTGCATTTTGATATCAGCTTCGCGGATGCTATTCTCTTGATGCCCAAGTTTGCATCGACAATCAAAAATCTGTTGTGTAATAAAGAAAAATTATTTGAGATGGCAAGGACTCCTCTGAATGAGAACTGCTCTGCGGTTCTTTTGAAAAAGCTTCCTGAAAAGCTTGGAGATCCCGGTAAATTTCTCATTCCTTGTACTTACCCGGGTATGGTTGATTGCTTCGCCTTGGCCGATCTAGGTGCTAGCATTAACCTAATGCCATATTCTGTGTGGAAGAAACTCTCTCTTCCCGAACTTACCCCCACGTGCATGACTTTAGAGCTTGCCGATCGTTCGATTTCTTGTCCCATTGGCATTGCCGAGGACGTATTCGTTAAAGTGGGGAAGTTCCATTTTCCGGCAGATTTTGTGATTGTTGACTTTGATGCCGATTCAAGGGTCCCTCTCATTCTTGGGCGGGGATTCCTTAGAACTAGGCGAGCTCTTATCGGTGTATTTGAGCATGAGATCACATTACGTGTTGGAACGGAAGCCATAACCTTCAACCTAAATCAAACTTCGAGATACTCCTCCAATTATGATTGTGAGTCGGTGAATCAAATTGATGTCATCGATGTTGCTGCTGAGGAGTATGCTCAAGAGATTTTGGGTTTCATTGATGATTCTTCGAGTGAAAACCTCACTCAATCTTCTCATCCCATCATAGCCAATTCTTCTCCTTCCCTCACTCCGTTTGAGGGAAGTGACTTCATCTTAGAAGAAATGGAGGCGTTTCTCAAAAGTGATTCGATTCCCGATGGAGTCGATAACCAAGAGATCGACCTCGAGAGGGATATTCTCATACTTGAAAAATTGTTAAATGAAGATCCCTCTCCTCTTCCTGTTCTACCACAACAACTTCATAAAGAGGAGGTAAAAAATGTTGAGAAAACTGATGACTTTCCCGAGGTTGAACTTAAGGACTTGCCGCCTCATCTTGAATATGCATTTCTGGAGGGTGATGATAAATTACCCGTCATAATTGCCAAAGACTTAAGTGATGAGGAAAAGGCTGCTCTCATAAAGGTTTTGAAGTCTCATAAACAAGCAATTGCTTGACGTCTCTCCGACATCAAGGGCATTGACCCTGAATTCTGTACTCATTAAATTTTAATGGAGGACGACTTCAAACCTGCAGTCCAACAACAAAGAAGGGTGAATCCAAAAATTCACGAGGTTATCAAACAAGAGGTTTTAAAACTTCTTGATGCCGGATTGATTTACCCTATCTCGGACAGTCCTTGGGTCAGCCCAATCCATTGTGTTCCAAAAAAGGGTGGCATTACTGTTGTCACAAATGAGGAGAATGAGTTGATTCCAACTCGTTTGGTTACGGGTTGGCGCGTCTGCATTGATTATCGTAAATTAAATGACGCCACCCGTAAGGATCATTTTCCTCTGCCCTTTATGGATCAGATGCTCGAGAGATTAGCGGGGAATGAGTACTATTGCTTCCTCGATGGTTTCTCGGGTTACTTTCAGATTCCCATTGATCCGAAAGATCAAGAAAAGACCACGTTCACGTGCCCCTATGGAACTTTCACATATAAACGTATGTCATTTGGCTTATGTAATGCTCCGGGCACATTTCAAAGATGTATGATGGCCATTTTTTCCGACATGATCGGAAAAACTATGGAGGTCTTTATGGACGATTTTTCGGTCATTGGGGATTCGTTCCAATCATGTCTCTCCCATTTAGACGATATGCTAAAACGTTGTGAAGACACAAAGTTATGTCTAAATTGGGAGAAGAGTCACTTTATGGTCAAAGAGGGCATTGTCCTCGGCCATAAAATTTCAAAGAGTGGGATTGAGGTCGACAAAGCCAAAGTTGATGTCATAGCTAAATTACCTCATCCCACTACTGTCAAAGGTGTTAGGAGCTTTTTGGGTCATGCCGGTTTTTACCGTAGGTTCATTCAAGATTTTTCTAAAATCGCCCGGCCTATGACCCATCTCCTCGAGAAGGATGCTCCTTTTATCTTCTCCCCCGAGTGCATCGAAGCCTTTGAAACATTAAAGAAAAGGCTTACCGAGGCACCGATTCTTGTTGCCCCCGATTGGGACTTGCCCTTTGAGCTCATGTGTGATGCTAGCGATTATGCTATAGGGGCAGTCTTGGGGCAACACAAAACAAAACATTTTCAGCCTATACACTATGCCAGCAAGACTATGACCGAGGCTCAAAGCCATTACACCACCACCGAAAAAGAATTATTAGCTGTGGTGTATGCTTTTGAAAAATTCCGGCCATACTTGATACTGACTAAAAGCATAGTGTATACGGATCACTCGGCTTTGAAGTACCTTTTTGCAAAACAAGATGCAAAGCCGAGACTTCTTCGTTGGGTTCTCCTCCTACAGGAATTTGTTATCATAATTCGTGATAAAAAAGGAGCTGAGAACCTAGCTGCTGACCATCTCTCCCGTTTGGAAAACCCCCATCAAGATGTTTTCGAGAGGAAAGAAATTAATGAAACATTCCCTCTCGAGACACTCAATGCGGTTTCCTTCCGTTGAGATTCTGTTACCCCTTGGTTTGCCCATTTTGCAAATTACCTTGCGGGTAACTTCATTGTGAAAGGGATGTCGTCCCAACAAAAGAACAAGTTCTTTAAGGATGTCAAACATTATTTCTGGGATGACCCCTACTTGTTCAAAATATGTGCGGATCAAGTCATCCGGCGGTGTGTTTATGGTCAAGAAGCCGCTGAAATTCTTAAGGCTTGCCATGCTGGTCCCACGGGGGGCCACCACAATCCAAATTACACTGCCAAAAAGGTGTTTGATTCCGGTTTCTTTTGGCCTACGATTTACAAGGATGCCCAAGAATTGGTCAAATCCTGTGACGCTTGTCAACGTCACGGGAATATTTCACAAAAGAATGAAATGCCACAAAACGCAATACAAGTTTGTGAAATATTTGACGTATGGGGCATTGACTTTATGGGGCCATTCCCGTCATCTCATGGAAATAAGTACATACTCGTGGCTATTGACTATTTGTCAAAATGGGTTGAAGCGAAAGCTTTACACACTAATGATGCCCGAGTTGTTGTGAAGTTTTTGAAAGCTCTTTTTGCTCGATTTGGAACTCCACGTGCTATAATTAGTGATCGTGGTACGCATTTTTGCAATGACAAATTTGATAAAGTCATGCAAAAGTATGGTGTAACTCACCGACTTTCTACTACGTACCACCCTCAAACAAGTGGACAAGTAGAAGTTTCCAATCGAGGCATCAAGAGAATATTGGAAAGAACCGTTGGGGAAAATCGTGCATCTTGGTCGGATAAATTAGATGATGCACTTTGGGCTTTCCGTACGGCTTACAAAACACCCATTAGGTGTACGCCTTATAAACTTGTGTACGGGAAAGCGTGCCATCTTCCGATCGAGCTTGAGCATAAAGCCTATTGGGCTCTCAAGCATGCCAATTTCGACCTCAAAACTGCGGGTGATCATAGGAAAGTTCAACTCAATGAATTAAATGAACTCCGTGATCAAGCTTACGAGAACTCTTTGATCTATAAGGAAAAGACAAAGAAGATTCATGACTCAAAAATCAAAATCCGCGTTTTCAACGTTGGTGATCGAGTCCTTCTTTTCAACTCTAGACTCAAGATCTTCTCGGGAAAGCTCAAAACCCGATGGACTGGTCCATTCACTATCGTTAAGGTTTATCCTTACGGCACCGTCGAGTTATCACAAAATGACGGACCTAATTTCAAAGTGAATGGACATCGTCTAAAGCACTACTTTGGAGAGGACATACCATCCATGGTTGTCCCGGATCTCCAAACTTTCCCCAAGGACAATTGAATTCAGGGATCGAGTCAAGCTAGCGACTCGATGAACAAAAATTAGCAACATATATGGGTTTTCACCGGTATTTCTGACTTCTTTCTACTTTCTACCACCCTAGTATGGGGGAACGGCCAACCCCCCACTAATTTGAAAATGTATATATGTATATAAGTTCAAAAAAAAAAAAAAAGTGTGATTGTATGTACAGATAAATAAAGTGAAAAATACAAAACAAAAAAATTCCACAGTTAGCTTCGAATATTATATTTTTACGTTCATAGATTCGGCATAATAGCCGGGACTTTGAATATTGAGGACAATATTCATTTCTAAGTGTGGGGGGGAAATTCTAGCGAATTTTATCGCAAAATACTTTCAAGTACCCCCATTTTAGCCCAAATTTTTCACTTTATTTCAAAATTTTTGTGGTAATCAGTCCGCCTTGTCTAAGCGACAAAAGGGATTGGCTAGTCCAGGAGCAAACGGCTCTTGGTAAAGACATCTCAAATCCGTTGACGGCTTGCAATTTGCCCAAAATTGTATGGTTCCTCAACTCCCTAAAAACAAATGAGTTGGCTAGCCCGCAAGATCATGGCTTGTGGTAAAGGCCGTGGAAAAACCATAATTGGTAATCAGCTCACCAAGATGTTGACTATTCCATCAAGAGCTGGCTAGTCCAGAAGCAAACAGCTCTTGGTAAAGACAAATCAAATCCGTTGACAGCTGGTGGTTTGCTCAATATCACACGGTTATCAGGTGTGCCACAGTTCTTACACCTGGCTACTCCAGAGGTGATGGCTTTTGGTAAAGAGTTTCAAATCCATCAAGTTTTTCTCAAAAGATTGCTAGGGACTAGCAATAGCTTAGTGTGGGGGATTGATGAGTGCTCAAACACTCACTATTTTTATCGTATCTGGACTGCCAAAACATCCAAAAATACCCAAAAACGCATCAAAATACACAATTTATCCCAAAAGTGTGTTTTATATGTTTTAGATGCAAAATGTTTAAAAACAAATGAAAAACGAACAAAGTTTGCACAATTGGCAGTTTCAGTCCCTCAAGTTTCAAAATTTGGCAAAACTAGTCCCTGAAAGTTTAAAATGAAAGAAAAGTCAACCCAAGGCAAAGAAAAGTCAAAAATTATCAAAATAAGTCCTTGGGTGAAAAAGTTTGAGAAAATTACACTTTTACCCCTCAAAATCCAAAATTGCAATAAAAGGTCCCTCGAGTTTCAGCATTTGACAGATTTGGTCCCTGGTGGGATAATTTTGAAAGAAAAAATCATTTTTATCCTTGGAAAATCAAAATGTGTCAAAAATGGTCCTTGGGTAAAATGTTTGTGGAAATTACATGTTTGGTCCCCGAAGTTTGGCAACTTGTCAATTTTAGTCCCCGGGAAATTGAAAAAATGGAAAAATGCAATATTGATCCTTGGGATATGTTAACTTGGCATAATTGATCCTTGATACAAACTTTGGGAATGTTCCAAATCAGGCCCCTCAAGTTTTTGTTATTAGCATTTTTGGTCCTTGTAATTCAACAAACCAACCGGACCCGTTAATTTTATTAAACCCAAAACAAAACCCAACACAACCTTATTACTCCAGCCCATCCTTCACCCCAGCCCACCAAAGAAACCAGCTCACTCACCCCGTTTCAAATAAATAATACCACTCCCCAACTTTGACGTCGGTCAACCCTCTCCATCTCCACATCACCACTCACTTATAGCTACCAGCCAAGCTTACCATCATCACCCCTACTCTTATCACCCCTGCAACACTCAACCCCCCCTCCTCCCCTTGCCTAATCAAACAAACACAACACTCCAAAATTACCTCTCTGGCTTCAACTATCCAAAGAATACGCCAAGTTGATTTTGGCGCCAAAACCAAAAGAAGGGTCAAGATCAAATTCTGCTCATCCTATGGCTTAAAATGTAGTGGGAAATGACCAGAGGGTTCCCAAAAACCTTAGTTGAAGGCTATAAAAAGGAAAACATGGAGCATTGAAGAGGAGTTAGATAATTTAGAAAATTTTCATGTCGTTTTTTTAGTTCTAGTGTAATCAAGAAGCTTTTAAGCATTGTAGTATTTCTTTGAATGTAATTGAATCCATTTTCAAGTAATCAAATTCAGTTCACTTTGTTATCTCAGTCTGTGCAAATTCTTATTATTCAACAAAGTTCAAATGTATGATTAAGCTAATTCTTGGACTTATTTAGGATCATTTAAGTTCCCATAAGCTTGTTACAGCTTCTAGAGACCTTAAAATCCAGAATAGAACAAGAGTGTATCAATTGCTAACAAGTCAATGCAGGTCAAAGGAGGGGCTTTCATGGAGTATTGGATGAGCTGAGATAGCCAAGGGAAGATCTCTGCCTATCCTAAAGATAGGCAAGCCTAGTGAGTCACTCCTGTTCATGCTGGAGTGAAAAAAAACTTGGTAAACTTGGTTCATTTTTTTTATAAAATTTCATACCTTTGATTTTGAGTTAGTATAGTTCTGTGTGCATTAGGTAGTCAGTTAAGCTTCAATTTTAGTTGTTATAACTAGTTTAATCATTAACTTATTGATTTGTAGTAAATTGCATCTTATCCTAGTGAATCTGTAAACTTAAGGGGTGTCTGGATTGGAGTAATTGGCTTAGTTTTTGTTGTTAATCTGTGTCAAACTTGGTCTCTATTGCTTGCACTCATATAACTTAACTCAGAACAACAATTTTCTGGTGGTTTGTTTAACAAAAAGTCAAAGTTACTTGTTGATTTGATTATCTGATGTGTTCTGCTGTTATTTGAGTTCTGAATTTGTTTAATTCTTAGATATAGTGCTTAGGTTTGTTAGTTTATCACCTACAAAGCTTAAACTCATCTAGTTTAATAGAATTTAGTGACTGAAATCCACTTTGGTCAACTTTTAATAGCAACTAATTAGTCAAACTAGTGTTGTACTCAGAATATACTGATAGTAAGTTGCTGTGTTCATACTTACATTTGATTGGTCAATTGTGATTGGAATTGCTTGAGTTTGTGTTTCTGAATAATACACCTAGCATACTTTTAGAGTTTTCAATTTCAAGTAATTTTATTAACATCTAGTTGCTCAAATTTGATCTCAAAAATATGTTCAAAGTCTGTTTATAACTGAGTGTTCATCTTTGTGATTTGATCAGCTGAACTTGTTCAAAAATTGAGTGTTTGGTATAGGGCTTTTGGTATTTTTATAATCTGTGGTTGCTCAGCTTTTCAAAACTTCTTTTGGTTTCAAATTTGGTTAAGTATTAAGTTAGAAATAAGCCATTGAGTAGAACTGTCTGAGACTGAGAGGTTTGTCAAGCTGTTTGATCCTAGTTGTGCTAATATGCTTAATTCCTTGTTCAAATCTGCTTATTTGAGTTCCAATGTGCTTAATTGTTGCTAGTTAATGTTTCCTGAACTTTTGGTACTATTTGGAGCTTATTTGCTTAAAAAGTCAAACTTCTAGTTCCACTCATAAAAGTCAAAAGCTCAAAACTGCAAACTGGGATAGATTTTTGGATCATGCACAGGGCTAAATATGGGATGGAAGTAGTTAATTCTTGTTAATTTGTGTTCTATGATTGCTGGTGTGTTTTAATCAACAAGAAATTTGGTCTTTAAATCTCATTAGCTAGCTTAAAAATAAGCTCTAAACAGGCTGATTGATCCTGTACCTCCCCTGCACTCAGCAGCCTCAGCTCACCACCCCACTTTGGTGGTCCATTGTGGTTAACCCAGTGGGTCCCACACCCCATAAGTTGGTCCTTACAACCCCCCTCCTACCATAGTTAACCTGTTGACCCTTTGTTTGACCCCTAGGCTTGTGGACCCCACTTAATTTTGTGCCAAAAGATTGTCCCTAAACCTGTCTCAGAAATCCATAAGCCAATTGCTTATTTGGGTTAAGTGGCTTATTCAAGCCACTTATTTGGTTGATACTTGCTTATTCTAGTTCTGCCATCTCAGAAAAACCATATTTCATCATTGTGGACCCCACATCTTCCCATTTGAGCTAAATACCTTCCACAGTCAACAAAAGTCAACTGTGGCATCAATAAGCACTCCAAGTGCTTATTTCTTGGGTTACAGTAAAAGTGTTTTTATTAAAAGTTTTTGTTTTTAGTATTTAATCAGTTTGGAAAAAGAAAAAACCAAAAAAATCAACTTTAATTATAGTGATAGCTTCTATTTAATAGGATTTATCATTTTATTTTTCTTTTTAGCTTATTTATAAGTAATATATCATTTTTATATTTTTAGAATTCTATTTTAGGTTAAAGTAATTTTATAAATTTTCCCAGATTTTTATTTTGTCTTTTAGTGGTTTTTATAATTAATTTTAGTTTAATTTAGTTTTAATTAATATTAAGTAATTAAATAGCATAATTAGATTTTATAAAGTATAACCTAGTTTTTATAATTTTTCTAGCTTTTATTTAAGTTAAAACATTTTTACAAATTTTTCCAGAATTTATATTACTCATTTTCTATTTTTTATAATATCATTAGTTTAATTAGAAATTAATAAGTAATTAGATTAATAATTAGTTAATTTGCTTAAAAATACATAAGATACACTTTTTATAATTTTTTAGGATTCCAGTAATGGTTAATTAGACTTGTAAATTTTTTTCTTAATTTTCTAAGTCATTTTAGTATTTTTAATAATTCTAATTAGTTTAATTAGTAATAAATAGATAATTAGTAATTAATTCATAATAAATAATTAAATAGTGTAAAAATAGTTTTTATTTTTCTTAAAACTTTCTTTATTTATTAGGATTGTAAAAATATTAATTTTACACTTGTAACCCTTTCCGTCCTTCAGTTGTACTTTTCGTTTCGTTTGTCTGAGTACGTTTTTAATTAAAACGTACGTTTTTAGGTTTTAGCTCAAATCTTTGTAATCTTAATTCCCGTAATCAATCACGTAGCTTTCCTAAGCTATATTTGTTAATAATTTCCAAATAATTCTGATCATAACCCTTTTCTGTGAATAATTACCCGATCACGAATACGCTAAAGCTACAATTCACACTTCAACGGGACTTAACGACCTGGTGATACCTTATATTACCCAGAGTATTGATCTAGGCTATTTGACTTTGTTGACCATTCCTTGGTCAATATAAGTTGGTGGTTTAGCGTCAATCAGACGTATAATTATCACGACCACATTACTCACGAACACTTTCACATACTTTTACACTTTTCAAGAGTCAATACTTACAATACTTAGAAAACTGTTTTAAACTTAAATGCTACCATACAAGCAACAACAACACAAACCCTTTATATCTTTTAAGTTTATTTAAGCTTCATCGAGTCTTAAACCTAGAACTATAAACTAAATTTTCTATACTAATCTAGGTCGCGTGTCGGTGCCGCATACTTATACTATTTGACTTTACTCTATTCAAGCTGCTTTACTAAGGTGAGTTCATAGCCCCCTACTTTTACTTGTTTTATAACTGTTTTGGGGGAGAATACATGCTCGTTTTTATCTAAATGCAATATGTTGAGCTATAGACCTTGATAGATCTTCTTGAGCACTCTAGAATCGTTAGTAATGTCACTGTAATCAATAACACACTAATAGATAATCTCTGCAACTTGTATTTATAAAGCGGAAACAAAACACAAGCTTGATACTAAGAACTCTTGATCCTCTATGGATCTTTTAATTATAATAAGAATTTTCTAAAAGTTATTCAATACATAAACCGTGTGTTCCTTTTATACTCAAGGAACCCTAAACCGTTTCTCAAGAAACGTATACTCTAAAACTTCTAAAAGATATGCATTATCACTTCCTAAATAAACTCATGCATATCCAAACTACATTACATAAAACACGGAAATACTATATCCACAGAAACTAATAAAGCTGAACTATGTCTTCAGCAGATACACTGCTTCAGCAGAAACCACCTCTTCAGCAGGATCCTTTCAGCAGAAACAGCAGCAGAATTCTTACTTCACAGAATTCCCAACAATCCTCCCCTAATCTTGAATTTGACCTAGTTAAGTTCAAGATTCTTGATAGATCTTTAAAGGAACATACCATGAGGATTGTAACATAGCACCAACAAAGAATCATCTTCAGCAGAATCTCTATGATCAGCATATACTTGAAATCTCCATTCTTTGCAGCAACAAATGACTAGATGTACATCAAAACAAATTAGTTTCATACTATTCTCATCACTTCCAGGTGTGTTAACTCCTGTGAGAGGTGAATCAGTTAAAATAATGGATTTGATGTCTCTTTACCAATAGCCATCACTACTAGAGTAGCCAAGTGTTCTAAGGTACACTGATAACCACATGATTTTTAGCAAATCATCAGCTAAAAACGGATTTGAGATGTCTTTACCTGTAGCCGTTTACTCAGGACTAGCCAATTATTTTGATGAAAATCATCTTGGTTAACTGATTACCAAATATGGTTTTCCACTGCCTTTACCACAAGCCATATACATGTGGGCTAGCCAATTATTCAGAATCCATAAAGGAAAAATCCATGGTCAATTGACAACCATTTCAACTACTCAGCAACAAAGCATAGGTGAGTTGAAAACCCTATGGTTTTGAGCAAACCATTACAGCTATCAACAGATTTGATGTGTCTTTACCAAAGCTGTACCCTTTGGACTAGCCAACTTTATGATGGAATAGTCAATCATCAGGTAAGTTGATAACCAAACCTGCAGACAAACATTATACAACAACATGTTAGTTTTTTTTTTTTTTTTTTTTTTTTTTTTTTTTAAATAAAATAAATATACAACATAATATCTCTACTCAGATGCTGTTCTGGAAGTCTTAATCCTTTGTTTGAAAACCTTCACCAAAGATTCAGCAAACAATCTTGTATTACCAGCTGGATTAGGAGGAATTTCCAACTTCTGTTGTAACATTTTCTCCATCAAAGATACCTTCAGAGGATACTTATTGGTAATATCCATGATAATCCTCAGACCAGTGATAGTTTCCAGCACATGCACATAAGACATAGGATAGAACTTCCAACTCTGAACTTTCCATTTCTGATTGTTCTTCCAGATATCATAACTTGCACCAGTAGGAGTAGAAGAATCAAACAACACTTGAAGATCACCCAACAAATACAATCCAGAACCTTCAGGAGTATGAGTGGCATAATACTTAGTAACCAACTCATATAGAGTGACCAAATCTTGATAATTTACAAGATGAAGAATCTGCTGAAGAAAAGCAAAGGAGATGGATGTCTTATCCAATCTATAAATAGTATTGATTTGACCATCTTTACTTAACTCCCAACTCACCAGAACAACTCTAGTTCCTTCTGGCCAATCATCAGATGATCCTTCCCTTATAAATGAAGCATCAGAATCATTCACATTAATTAGACTTTGTTTAGAATGTGATGATCCTACTTTAGCCATTCTCTTTCCTCTTCTTCCAGGAACATAAATAGCATCATGAACTGCTACTTCAGCAGAATCACCTTCTGCAGCTCCAGTATCCACTGATGGAGTATCCAATTGGTCATCAGCAGAATCTTCAGAAGATTCAAGTGCAGCAGAGGCATATTGTTCATCCATAGCCTTCCTGATTTGTTTGTTTCTAGCAGCTTGAATTTCAACTTCTCTTGTCTTCAGTTCATGAAATCTAGCAAGCTCAGCCTTTTGTGCAGCTTCTTGTTCCTCAACCAACCTCCTAGCAGTCTCTTCACCCATTTGTTCTTGCTCCAATTGTCTTCTAGTTCTCTTTCTAGTTGGAGGATCTGCTGTCATCACTTTTGCTTTACCTTTATCCACAATCTTCCTTGTTGGAGGATCTGAAGCAGTAACATGAGATACATCAGCAGAAGTATCAGGTAAAGATACTTTCTCAGTAGCACTAGTATCAACATTGAGGAGAGGAATATTCTTAGAAGCACCCATTCCATCTTTATCATTCCTAGCCTTGATTATGTTATAAATCTCAACTAGTTTTTCAAATGTAAGTCCCCATACTTGTTTCTTAGACCAAGCAGAATTAAATAATGAGCTGCTCTGATTTTTCACATATGTTCTCATATACTCTGTTTGCTGTGCTTGAGTCATTGGTTTTTCCCTTTTTGCTTTAGCTTTTAATTCATCAGCTGCCTTCTTCCTCATCTTTAACATTTTCACAATCTCAGATTCATAATCTTGTTCCCCTACTCTCTTTCCAATAAGATCAGCAGTTACAGTAGGATTAGCAAGCATCTGTTTTCCAATCATCTGCCAGTCTGACTCATCAAACTCTAGAACTGCTGCATCCAATTCCCTTTGTCTTGCAATGGGTAAGGTAGAAACATATCTTTGAGTCTCAGAATCTAATTTAGCATCAAACTGAGCTTGTACTTCTTCATCTGGATTAGTATTTTGCTTAAAATTTTCCCATTGTTGTAGCAGTTCTTCTTGTCCAACTCTTTCTTCAGCTATAACAAGCTCATCCAAATCATCATCTGTTCCTTCAACAAGATCATTAATAGGAACATTATCTGCAGCAACATCATCATTAGGCACATGCACATCTGCCATAGGTTCATCATGTACATCTTGAACCTCTTTATCAGTAGAAACTTGTATATTCTCAGATGAAGGATGAACAGGAGAATTCAAGTATTCTTTCCCAGCTACAAAATATATTTCTTCTGATATATTTCCTATGTCAGCAGATTTATCAGCAGTAACCCTTCTTAATGATTGTTTCTCCTGAAGTATATCCACAGCTTCAGTCATCAGCACATAATTATCACCACCAGATACTTTTGAAGCTTCAGCAGCTTGTCTTGCCAAATACTGTCTTTCACTTCTTCTTTGAACTAGTATTATAGGTTTAGATTGAGGTGCTGCAGCAGCTTTAGGAGGAACAACATGAGATTGTCTAGCAACTTCAGCTAGAATCTCAAGAGAATCCAAATTTGCCTCCTGTGCCACTTCAGTAGAGTCCAATCCATCTTTGCTTTGCTTCTGCTGACTCAGCTGTGTCTCCAAATCTTTGACTTTGCTTTTCAGAACTTGAATTTCATTACCAAGAGTAGTCTTGGTCTCAGCAAGTTCTTTCTGGAGATCTTCAGTCATTTTCACGTACCTATTAAGAGAATCATATACAAATGTGAGAGTAATAGGGTCCTCTGCTCTACCACCAGATTGCTCAGTGGTATGAGGAGCTTCATTGAACCCAGCAGGAGAAACAGACTCATGTACAACATTAGGAGAACCTACATTAATTTGCTCTCCCAAAGGACTAGGTGAAGGTAGTCTAGTAAGATCAGGTTCAAAAGTCTGTAAATCATCTTCAAACTCATGAAGTTGCTCAGTTGGAGCATCCTGAACTGGTGAGATGGTAGGGCTAGGTGACATTTGTACAGGGGTAGGTGGTGGTAAGTCAGTAGAATCAGGTAAAGGTTCAGCAGTTGTAGCTGGCGCTTCCTCCATTACCACTGAAGGATTACCATCAGTAGCAACACCAGAAGATGATGGATTACCATCATCAGCAGCATTAGAAGCAGGCACATTACCAGCATCATCACCCTCAACTACATTAGCATTGCCTTGTGGCAACATTGCTTCCAACAAAGGGTAATGTTCCCCAGTATAATTAGTTTTCATTGAGGCAAACAACTTAGAACCTAGAATTTTAATGGGTATATGGGTCACATCTTCAGTGGTTATGTCTAAAATTTTCTGTAAGAATCTAGGGTACATTAAAAACTTATGCTGTTCCTTATCTATATTTTCTAGCATATTTTCAAAAATAAACTTAGAAAAATTATAAGTTTCACCCTTAGAAAGACAGACAATACCACAACCCAATTGCAGAGAGAACTGGTTCCATCCGCCACACTTGTTGCTCATACATTGAAGCAGCAGATGCACCAAATACCTCCACTTAGGACGAAATCGATTCTTGTGCCACTTGGATGTATCAGTACTTTGATATCTAGCTTCTCTTAACCCAGCAAGAATCTCTGCAGTGTTGGAATGATACACACCATTTTCATCATCCAACTGAAGCTTTGCCCTTATCAACCCTTCTGTCACCACATATTCTACACCATCTATTTCAGCTACAATCTTTGTAGCAGATCTCTTAGTAGCAGATGCCCAAAATTGTTTCACCAAGGATTCACACACCAAATTGGGACAATAAGTCAAAGCATAATGAATCTTCGACCTTTGTAGAAATTCCACCATCAAATCGAATTCTTCATGTCCCTTCTTTGTTTTCAGAATAGCATATTTGTTATGATCGCTCTTCAAGTCAAGTTGAGCTATTTGACTAAATGTGTGTGAGATGGTTATGAATTACTCCAGAGAATAATGGGTTTAGTTGAAGTGATAAGCGAATAATTTTGATTCGAAAAGATATGCAGAGTGAGTTAAATTTGGAAGTTCCCCAATCGTGGTCAAAATTATCGGAACAACTTATTGACCAAGGCTGACAAAACTTCTAATTTGAACATTAACCCTTCAGCAGCAATGAAAGTCAAACCTGCTGAAGCATAGTCAATCCTCAGCAGAATCAACCAAAGGTAAAAATATCTTCGGTCAATATCTTGATTTTACTGTGCCACCCAACTCACATTAAATATCGTAACTCCTAAAATTAGCTTATTTAATCACCTCAGATAACACATCTCATTCATCAAATTTCCCAAATTATCTTTCAAACCCTAATTTCTATTAACCCCAATTCTCCATCCAAATTATGTCATCACACCCAAAAACCTCAGATTCAAATTCCTCTTCTCCATCATCAGACGAAGATATATCACCATATCCATGGGGTCTTGAAGGTTCTGACTTTGCAAGAGCATTGGAGAATCGATGGGATGCACAAGAAAGACAATGGAATGCTCACTTGAAGGGTGAACCAAGCAATGCACCCAATCCTTCTGAGAGAGAGCTTGTCTCTCCCTTCAACTATACCTCTGATGAAGACTCTTCAGAGGAAGAACATGAAGATCCATCCTTTCTTCCTCCTTCCACACCAGAGAGATCCCAACCAAGATCAAGTACTAGGGATCTATCTCTTCCAACATCACAAAATTTGGTGTTGGATCTTCCTGCTCCAGGACCTGGTCTTCCACATCAAGAACATATTGGACAGAGCAAGAGTTCTGAGATCATACGTAAGGGAAAGGAGAAGCAGAAGTGAATGATTGAGGAATGTAACCATGGAACAAAGTTCTTGAGTATTCTCTTGACTTTAATTCATGAGCATCTTCCCATTCTTCCTTCTCTTCTTTTTCCATTTTCATCTTCAGCTTCTTCATTGTACTTGTCATAGCCTCAAGTATTTTGTAATAAGTGATAGAAGCTAGTAGTACTGAATTAGTCAATAGTTTAGGAATGGTCATTGTATCTCAGTTGCAACATTGAATGTAAGCTGTAACTTGTTTCTATGAATGAATGAAAAGATCTTAGTTGAATTTCTTCATTGTGTAAGACCTTCAGCATGTTTCAATTGATCAGTAGAAACCATGTTCAGCATATCGACCACATTCCTTTGACTTTAGCTCTTGGTGACATTAATCATGGAACTTTCATTCTTAGAACATCTGCAAAACAACCATCAAACAAGCAAATACACCAAACAACTTGCACAACTGTTAGAGGGTTAGTGTTAAAACTTGTTAAAAACTCAGAAAGTATACAACATATACAAATAGTACAAAGTTTACAGTCATCATCCTCCCCTGAGGCATATGCCTCCCCTTAAACGTTGCAGTTAAGGGTTTAACATTCCAATATGGACCACCAAATATTGAAACCTTGGTCCATCAAATGCCTTGGTTAATAAATCTGCCACATTTTCATCTGTGTGAATTTTGACCACTTTAACCAAATGTTTCTCATAAGCATCCCTTATAAAGTGATGTCGGATTTCAATATGTTTGGTTCTATTATGAAAAACTGGATTTTTAACAATGCAAATGGTACTTTGATTGTCAATGAAAATGGTAGTATTCATGAAGTTATACCCATAATCCAGTAATTGATTCTGAATCCATAGAACCTGTCCACAACAATTGGCAGCAGCAACATACTCTGCTTCAGTAGTAGAGGTAGCAACTATGGTCTGTTTCTTGCATTGCCAAGAAATCAGTCTTCTTCCTAGAAATTGGCAACCTCCAGTTGTGGATCTTCTATCCAAATTGGCACCAGCATAGTCACTATCACTATAAGCTGCTAGCTGAAATGGAGACTCTTTGGGATACCAAAGACCTAATTGTGGTTGGCCTTTAAGATACTTAAAAATCTTCTTGACAGCATTCATATGAGAAGTAAGTGGAGTGACTTGGTGTCTGGAACATGCACTCACAGCAAATGTAATATCAGGTCTTGAGGCAGTCAAGTACATCAAAGAACCAATCATAGACTTGTATAAATGAACATTCATAGGAAGATCAGGAGTAAGATTGTTCTTTGGTTTGGGAGCCTCATAAGGAGTTGTGGCAGTCCTGACATTTTCCATAGCAAACTTGGACAACACATCTTTTACATATTTCTCCTGATGTATAAATATACTATCAGGTTTCTGCTGAACTTGCAAACCCAGAAAGAAAGTGAGTTCTCCCATGGCACTCATATGAAATTCTCCCTTCATCAAATCCTCAAACTCTCTACACCAGGCTTCTTTGGTAGAACCAAAGATAATATCATCCACATACACCTGCACAAGAATAATATCCCTAGAATCTTTCTTGAGAAATAAAGTCTTGTCAATGGCACCTCTTCTGTAGCCATTCTTCAGTAGAAATGTGGAGAGTCTAGCATACCAAGCTCTGGGAGCTTGATGCAGTCCATAGGGAGCTTTGACAACTTTGTACACATACTCAGGATGATCAGGGTCTTCAAATCCCTTGGGTTGAGTCACATAAACCTCCTCTTCAATCTCTCCATACAAGAAAGCACCTTTGACATCCATCTGATAAAGCATAAAGCCCATATAAGAGGCATAGGCCAAAAATATCCTTATAGCTTCAACTCTGGCCACTGGTGCAAAGACCTCATCATAGTCAATGCCTTCCTCTTGTCTAAAAGCTTGAGCCACTAGTCTTGCTTTGTTCTTCACCACAATACCCCTGGCATCTCTTTTATTCTTCAGAATCCATTTTGTCCCAATGGCATATTTCCCATCAGGAAGAGGAACTAAAATCCCAACCTGCTGATTCTTAAATTGCAGCATCTCCTCTTGCATTGCCTCAAGCCAGCTTGAATCAGCCAGTGCTTGAGGAACACTAGTTGGTTCAATCTGAGAAAGAAAACATGCAAACAGACAATGTTTGAAGTCTGTGTGATTGTTCCTCTTTTGATTGTAGACATAAGAGATAAAAGCAACTTCTCCATATTTTGTATTCTTGACAGTGCTTCTAGTTCGAACAGGGTCTTTAGGATCACCAATAATCTTGGATAGGAGATGAGCATTGTGAATCCTTTTGGTAGCTGTAGGTGGAACATCAATGTTGGCATCAATGTTGGTGAGTGTAGGCTCAAGCTCAGTGTCATAAGAAGCTGAGTTAAACAAGCCAGGCTTTGGTTGATAATTTCCAAGGTCAGAAGGACTAGGAAATCTGGTAAAGGGCTTATCAAAATCTGCAGAGACTTCAGTAGAAATGGGAGAGTGAACATCAGCAGAATCAACATCTTTGACATTAGCAGTGGGAAGAGGTATGCCTTCAGCAGTATCCTTGTTTTCACTGACTGCGTGTGCTGACTGATGTAGGATTGCCTCAGTCTCTTGGGAAACCTTATCATTGAGTTTCTGAGCTTCCTTAGTAGCAGCATGTTCCTGCTTCTGCAATCTTGCAAGATCTTCTGCATAATGTGACTCATCATCTTGTTCAGCAGCAGAATGATTACCTACAAAATGGTTAGGTGGAAAAGATGGTACAACAAAAGTATTCTCTTCCGGCTCAGACTCACAATCTGAGTCATCATCCATGGAACCTGCAGGATTAGAACTTGAATCTTTTGTACCTGCATCAGGATTAGAAGCATGCCTAGTATAACCCAAATAGTCAGTCAAATAGTCTAGGTCAAAATACCAAGAATGGCCTTGTCCCTGAATATTAGGCTGATCTTCAAGAAATCTCAGATTAAAGGTCTCTTCAATCTTTTTAGCATGCAGATTATAAACCCTATAGGCCTTGCTATGAGCTAAATACCCAACTATATATCCCGCATCAGCTTTCCCATCAAATTTACCCAGTATATCAGCAGTATTCAGAATAGTCACCTTGCATCCAAAAGGCTTAGAATTGCAGTCTTCATTGTCGGGTCTAGCCTTCAACTGATTAAGTTGACTCAGTATTCGATGAAACCTGTCATAACCCTTATGAATTCCCTCTTCTTCAGATATCTGAAATTCTTGAAACTTTTGCTTCAGTAGGGACTTCTGCAGCCTTCTTGATTCCTCATTCCCACCAAATCTTGCTTTTATAGCCATCCAAATATCCTTGGCATCCTCCATAAAATGGAAGTCACCCATATGGTCATCTGGTATAGCTTGGAGCAAAATAGTTCTGACTTTACTCTCCCTCTGCACAGCCAGAATCTCTTCAGCAGTTTTGGGTCCAACAATAGTAACAACTCCATCAGCATCTGTAACATGCTTCTTCAGACTATTCCCTTTCTTAACAACCTCCCACAGATTCCAATCATTGTTTGTGATCCAGTTCTGCATCTTCATGGACCACAGATGATAATCTTCTGCATTCTTCAAGTATGGAAACTTAGCATTACTGTTGGAGAGATTGAGTTGTTGAAGAGAAGTGGTGTTAATGTTCTGGGTTGTATCTACATCATCATCTGATCCAGGCATGTTTGTTGATTTGTTTGGATTGTAAAGGTGTAAGATTTGTGATTCTTAGTATGGCAGAGACTCTCTCGAGGCTCTGATACCACTTGTTGAGCTATAGACCTTGATAGATCTTCTTGAGCACTCTAGAATCGTTAGTAATGTCACTGTAATCAATAACACACTAATAGATAATCTCTGCAACTTGTATTTATAAAGCGGAAACAAAACACAAGCTTGATACTAAGAACTCTTGATCCTCTATGGATCTTTTAATTATAATAAGAATTTTCTAAAAGTTATTCAATACATAAACCGTGTGTTCCTTTTATACTCAAGGAACCCTAAACCGTTTCTCAAGAAACGTATACTCTAAAACTTCTAAAAGATATGCATTATCACTTCCTAAATAAACTCATGCATATCCAAACTACATTACATAAAACACGGAAATACTATATCCGCAGAAACTAATAAAGCTGAACTATGTCTTTAGCAGATACACTGCTTCAGTAGAAACCAACTCTTCAGCAGGATCCTTTCAGCAGAAACAGCAGCAGAATTCTTACTTCACAGAATTCCCAACACAATACTTGTATATGCCACTTCTTTAGTCAAATCATTACATGCTATACTTAAATGTTTGTTGTTTACTCGAATGCGTTATGTGGTACATGTTACATACTTGATTTCTTACTCATGGACACAAGTGCTTAAAACATTTATGCCTACATAACCGAATGAACTGGCCCAACTGCTATGTACATACATGACCGAATGAACTGGTCACATAACCGAATGAACTGGTAACATGACCGAATGGACTGGTCACATGACCGAATGGACTGGTCACATGACCGAATGAATTGGTCACATAACTGAATGAACCGGTCAGACAAACTTTAACTCTTGTGGTCCACATGCAAACTCTTCTTAACGATAAACATTTATTTTCATGACATTGTGAGCGACACAATGGTCACATAACTTTCTGTTGAACTCACATTACTCTTACTCTTCATTCAAATTTATGCAAACCTATGAACTCACCAACCTCGTGTTGACACTTTTTAGCATGTATTTTCAGGTTTGAGGCGATAGCTAACTGTTGAAGGCTTTTGGCATGGCATGACATGGTCATAGATTACTTTGATGTATCTGGGACCACATAAATTCTTTTATGGGCTTGTACTTCCGCACTATTTTCAAATGATGTAAACATAATACTTTTGATTTATGAAGTTTCTTACGACAAACCTGTTATTCTATACTTTGTGTTGTGATACCAATTGAGTAGCACCCCAGTGACCTTATTGTAATACACCGTAAAATCCCAGGTCATTTATTAATGCTAATTATCGACATTATTCTCAACTAAGCCATTTTTGCGGGCTAATTTAAAATTTTTACATAAGACACTGTTTGTTTGAGCACCCGATTGTTATGATCATTGTTTATTTGACACCCGATTGTTTTGAACACCATTTGTTTAACACCCGAACATGTTTTGTCACCCGAATGTCACTCTTGGATATCACCCAATGAGGTTAAACACCGGTAACTCCACTTGCGACCCGACACCCAAATTGAACACCGAGATTTTATTAATATATATATTTATATTAGATTATATATATATATATATATATATATATATATATATATATATATATATATATATATATATATATATATATATATATATTAACTTTCACCAAATTTGTTATTACTATATACATATAAGTATATATGTATAAATGACGACACTGTTTAAATATTTAAGGTTTTCACAAACCGACACCGATACCGAAATATATATCACAATTTTACGAACACCGACACCCCTCTATTTTTGGGCCGATTACACCCCAAGTCCACACGGCATTTCTTCTTTCTTTTCTTGGGCCAAACATGTCACAAGCCCATTTAATTTATGTCCCTATTGGATCGAATATGTGAGCCCACATGGTTGCTATTTTTGTTTCTCCTTTTCGTTTTCTCCTTGGTGTTACACGAAGCCAACAAAACTCAGCTCCTACACACACCTTTGAAACTACTCTTGGTTTCTTTCCTTGGTTCCCTATCATCTCGACAACATACTTACAACTCCATTGACTTTGCACCTTGGAAAACCTCAAGCCACCCTATGAAGCCGTCAAACCACCGGATAAACTTAATAACCACCTAGTCGAGTTTACCTTATGGATCATGTGCTCCTTTACCTCCAACACACTAATACCACGTGAGCCTAATTGTATTGTTTATTGCCGACAACTCCTAAATTAATCCAAAGTAAACTCTAGTTGCTCCCTCCACCCCCAACTCGACTTGACAAGGACTCAAGACAAGAGACAAAGTTGTCTACCTTCGAATGACACTTGAGTAACATGTTTCACCATGCCAAATATACAACCACCCTCACTATCCTATATAAACCACATTTAATGCATTTTCTCAGACTTGCAAGAGTTCATCAAATCTCATATCACCAAAACTCTTTTTCTTTCTTTCTTGGCTGCTAACGAGAAGAAGCAAGGAGGACACAAGCAAGGAGTGGGTTGGAACGAGTTGGATAACTAAGTTTTGGGTACAAGATCACTTCACGAAGAGGGTGTCATTTGGTTGCTCTCGTTGCTCATACACTCGAACTCATCACCACCATCTCTTGGTGTTGTAAGTTTTCCATTTCCTATTTCATTTCCTACTCTAAAATCATGCATATCACCTAAGATTCACACACGACACGCTTAATTTTTGAAATTGTATTTTGTTACACTTATAGCTTACCACATGACTCGACACCATTTGAAATGCTCTCGCCATTTTATTTCTACACGTACAACCCACTTACATTTTTCGATAACCTACATACACGACTCACCCACAATCGAATTAACCTAACATGCATGACTCACACGACCTTTTGACACGAAAACTAGACCCAAACCAAGTGCTAGTCGAACATGTTTTAAAACAAAGAAAACACCCACTTGGGCCTTACCGGGCTAACAAGCCCAAACGAGTTTTCTTATAAGATTTTCGATCTAATATTTTCGAATGGAAACCGATTTATAAACACCAAGTTTTACAAATAATAAAGGATAAAAATGGTAACTTTTATAAAGATAAAAGTTAACTTTTCGAAAACTAGAGTTTGGACTAATTTTGCAAAGAGTCCCACGTTGAAGGACTAAATGTGACAAAACATAAACTTTCGAACCAAAATTGCAAATACCGAATTCTTTTGGAGATCAAGGGTAGATATTGTCATTTGGCCAAAAATAAGGAACAAAATGTAAAAAGGTTCAAAAAGGACCATATTGAGATTATTATTAACCAAAGGGTAAAAAGTGTAATTTTGGTAAAGTTAAGGGTTAAATTATGACAAGGTATATTTATAACTAATTATTTCATATAATTTTATAAATACATATATTTTTCTTTAGCTTGAATATATATATATATATATATATATATATATATATATATATATATGTGTGTGTGTGTGTGTGTGTGTGTATAACTTTATTAAAAATATTTAATCATAAATATTTTTAAACGATATTATTTTCACAACAAGTTAATATTTATCGAACACCGATTCGTAACAACACTAACAATAACTACGTAAAGTTATTTGAAATACATTTAAGACACCCGAAACGGATATCACCTTACACGTGATATATCACACGTCATTTACGACACGAATCTAAAACACCGATTACAATATATTTATAGGTCGCAAGTCAGAGGAATTTCATTGCTAGTCATAGCAATACACCATCACTTTTGAGCACCTTGTGATTACGCACCTTTCAGGTGAGTTCATGGTCCCACATTTTTAATTGTTTTTAAACCCCGTGGGGAGATACATGCTATAAATCGAACACAAGTATTTTTCTGTATGCTGTTATCACCTGATATTGCCTAAGTTGACACCTGTGCTACAAGTCCCTCATATCACGAACCTTAATCACTTGCGAGTGAGCGCGAATATAGTTGATAGATCTATTGGAATGGCAGCCCGCCTCTGTCAAGGTCATCACTTGGCAGGAGGTGTGCTATATTCGAGGTATTATGGAAATTTGGCACATTTCCTGTCACCGAGGGCCCCTTGTCATTTACATCCGCTGTGGTGTAGATGATTATTATTATATTTATGATATGTCAAATCAATGTTAAGGCTTGCGTTTCGTGAGGCTTAGGAGCAATATTACACTCGATTTAGTCAAGACCTGTCTATCTTGGCTTGTTTATTTCAAATGCTTGACTTGTGTTCACATTATTACAATTTAAACTACTATGGATTCACTCAACCTTTGTGTTGACTTTTTAAGCATGTTTATCTCAGGAAATTAGCAAGCATGGCGGCACGGAGCTGGCAAAGGGCACAGGACCTCCATTTTGATTTCAATAATTATATCATTCTTTACAAACTCATCACCCCCCTTTTGTGAAACAATTAACATTTTGGAAAAATGTTTGTAACTCTGAATATTTGAGTTTTCATGGAATGATATTGACAATCTTTTGAATTGTTTTCTGTGAGTATGACTGTGTACTAAATTGTAATGTCCTCGATTAGACTTCCGCTGCTTAATCAAATTTCGGGGTGTTACACTTATCTTCCGCTGGAACCTAGTTTTGGGAGTGTTACAAAATCCCACATAATTCGTAAAGAAATCCCACGGGATTCGTAAAAAGACAATTTTTTTTCTCAAAATTTCTGTCCAAAAATCCCACGGGATTCGTAAAAAGACGAACTTTTTTTTTTCAAAATTTTCGTCCAGAAAAATCCCACGGAATTCGTAAAAAAATCCCACAGGATTCGTAAAAAATTCACTTGTGATTTGTCATTTTTAAAAAATCACAAGTGATTTGTAAAAATGAGTAAATCACTGTTTTTGAGTTTTGTACTTTTATGTCACAACTTTTTAAGGATAGATGTTTTTTATATAATTGTTGAAATGAGCTCTTGGAATTTCTTTATTAAAAAGTTGTATGTTGTTATACAGAATCTCATGCGATTCTCTCTGATCCCTTAGGATTCATACAGAATCCCATGGGATTTGTATGAATCACATTGATAATCTTTATGAATTACAGGTGATTCATCAAAGAATCTCATGGGATTCTGTATGAATCCCATGGGATTCTATATGAATCACAAGGGATCAGAAAGAATCACATGGGATTCTGTATAAATCCCATGGGATTTTCATTTTGCTTTATAGAAACTGCAAGTACAAAATCACATGAGATTTTGTTTGAATCTCAAAGGATTCCGTATGAAATCACATGGCATTCTGTATGATTTATCTTGTCGATAAATCACAAAGGATTCTGTATGAAATCAGATGAGATTCAGTATGAATCCCATGGGATTCTTTTGTGCATCCCTTGAGATTCATTGTGAATCCCATGGGATTCTGTATGAAATCACAAGGATTCATTGTGAATTCCATGAGATTCAGTATGAATCTCAAGGGATTCATTGTGAATCCCATGAGATTCTTTGGTGCATCACATAAGATTTTTTTTAGTATTTTAATATATGACAAATTGTTCAAAAAAATATACACAACATTAGAAAAAACTAAACAAATATTTCTAGTTATCACAAAAGGGAAAAAAATATACACAACATTAAAATAATAATAATAATAATAATAAAATAAAATATTTCTAGTTATCACAAGGGAAAATCCCTGTATGCTTTCCTCAAATCCATAACAAGAAGATTTTTATATTTGTGTTAGGTTGGTTAATTAAAAATCACTTTTATCTCTTCTTTTTAAAGTTCACTTTTATATATTTACAACTTATAAAACATGTATTTACTTGATTAGCTTTATAAATCAATAAAGAAAAAAATAATCATACTCATACATGAAACACTACTAGAAAAAGGTCTATCCTTGACTCGCATTTTATGACGCACACAATATAATGACGTGCAAAATTGTAAGTCATAAAAAAACTGTCATAAATTGTAAAATCTGAAGGCTAGACGATAGGCATTTTTATGTGTCATAAAATTCGTGTCATATCTCAAATTTTTTAAAAAACACGGACCACAAAACTATATCTCTCTCACCTCTCCATCCCTTATCTTCATTTGTTTTTTTTACCCTAAACCTAAAACTATATCTCTCTCACCTCTCCAAGATCCGGTAGCCGCCGCCGCTGCTGCTCCGGTCACCACCTCCGTCACTATATCTCTCTCACCTCTCCATCCCTTATCTTCATTTGTTTTCTTTACGCTAAACCTAAAAATATATCATTGTTTTTGTGTGGTTGTTCATATTTAATTTATTTTCTTGATCCCGGGTCCGATTGGAAACCCGTATGGGTGTCGTTTTTGGTTAAGAAGTCACTTGGTCATATATATTCTGATGATACAAGCTATTTGTGGTGACTTTGACTTGGTACAAAGTATAATTAAAGGTAATTGGTGATACAAGGGTTCAATTCTAGTGGTTTTTAACAAGATTTGGTGAAGTAAAAATCGAATTCGGGCTTTTGTTTTGTGTTGAGTGGTCACGGCAGCAAGAACAACCCAATTAGGGTTCTTGCTTGATCTTTTGTCTCCAATTATTGTGTTGTAAGTGATACCTCTAAACTCCTCTTTAATTATTTTCTCTTAACTTCAATGCATGTGTATAATCTAGTACTTAGAATCCATGTGGTGATGTGTGAAATATTATTATTAAGGTTGGATTAATAGTTGGGATGATTAGTGAATGGGTTTGTTTAATTGATTTGGTCTCGGGCTTATTGTGCTTCGACTGGAAAAGTATCACCCAAGAGGGTGTTTGTTTGTCTTCGGTCGCAACCACAGCCACACCAAAATTGGTGTTGGACTGTTTGGTTTGGTTCTGAGATCAATAAACAAAAACGACCTAAGGAGTTGTTTGTTGTGCTCTCGGGTCACAGCCACACCACAGGTGGTGTTTGGCTTATTCTGTTTTGCTTATGTGTTGGATTGGATATGCTTATTTATTTGAGTTTGGTTACAAGTATCTTTTTCTGTTAGTTTATATTTAATGTTGGGATAATTCTGATAATAAACATATTGATGTTTGTTAGGTGGATAATAAATCATATTTAGTATGCAAGAAGAAAATGGCCACATCTCCGGAGATGCTGTGCTGTTTCTGCCCTGCTCCTTTTAAGCAATTTCTTGAGATAGTTGTGAACATGAAGTTTGATGAAGAGCCTAATTATTCCAAGCTAATATCTTTGTTTGAGGGACTTTTAGGACCTAACCCTGCCATAAGGCCGATCAATACTGATGGAGCTCAAAAGGTGCTTCATATTGTCAAAGTATGTTTTTTTTCCATTTTTTGTGGAATAGCTACTTACTGTTTCTGTCTTTCTTAGATTATATCTCAAGTTGGCCAAAATCAGGGCAGATTGAATCTTGATGAGGATGACGATGGGCAGCCCAGAAAGAAGGTCCGAATGGGTGTTCCGGCTACACAGTGGATTTCGGTTTACAATTCCAGCATAGTAACATTATAGCCAACATAGTAACATTACTCATTTTCTCTTTTTTATCATAAGGTACCATTATAATGTTGCTGATGCAAGACTGGCACAACATATTGTGAGAGGAAATGCTGATGGTTTACTCATTAGTTCTGTGGCCTCGTGTTCAAACCTGTGGACTTTTATAATGGATACTGGAACTGGCTTCACAAGCCAAGTTTATGAGCTGTCTCCTTTCTTCTTACACAAGGTAGACCCCACTTGTTTGTTTTGAAAATTCTTTATTGCAATCACATGCAAATGTTCTGGAGTAACTAGATTGGTTTATTTTATACCATTTATGTTGTAGGAATGGATTATGGAACAATGGGAGAAGAACTATTGCATCAGTTCGATTGCTGGTGCTAACAATGGGAGCTCTCTTGTGGTGATGTCGAAAGGTTTGTAAACTATTTAAACTGATTCAGTGTTTATATTGAGTTTACATATGTTAATGTAACGTGCCTAAATGTCACCATTTTTAACATTTGTAGGGACCCAATACACTCAACAGTCGTACAAAGTAAGTGACTATTTCCCTTTTAAGTGGATAAACAAGAAATGGAGAGAAGGGTTCCATGTGACTTCCATGGGTACCGCGGGTACATGATGGGGCGTTGTCGTGTCTCAGAATGCTGGATTTAGTGATCAGGTCTAGCTTCTAAGCTTGAACATTCTCATCACCATTCCTGTGTTTAAGACCATCTCATATATATACACCAATTTTCATGTAACACTATATGCATCATCCCAAATCATCACAATTTCACACTTTCTATATAAATTAGCTAATATAAATGGTATTAATAGGAAGGTTTTTATTGAGATCCTTAAATGATCACCAAATTGATCATGTGTTTTAAAACATATTCATCTTATCCATTACTATACAAGTTGATTAATCTTTTTTAACTTTAGTAAACACATGTATTATGATTTGTTTGTTAAGTTTGTATAATAATCAACAGTTTAATTGAAACTCGTTAATGTGGAAGTATAAATTAGCTAGTTGAAAAAGATATGATATGTGAATTTGATGTAAATATTTGGTGCATACACATGGAGTTGAAATACGCTCAGCGTAAGCATATTCCAAAAAGATGCTCTTCTGCACCCAAGTAATGTGTTTGTTTGGTGCATACAGGTGGTGTTTGGCTTATCCTGTTTTGCTACTTTTTTCTTTTAAATTTAGGATGGGCAACGAGGAAACACGTGTGATGATGAATATTCGGCTTCTGAATCAACAAACATTAGGTTATCGGGTACCAGTCTCCACCAAGAAGAGTCAAATGACATCTGCAAAGTAGTCCGATGTGTTGAGACAGATTTGATCTATATAAAAACTAGGCATATCGATATGTAATTTTTATCGTTAATTAACTTGTAACTTATCATGAATTAATTAACCTCATTGTTTTGATATATATATATATATATATATATATATATATATATATATATATATATATATATATATATATATATATATATATATATATATATATATATATATATATGAAATGCGTTATTTTGATATTTCTGTTTTTAATTTTGTATTATCAGGTTTTTAATTGTCATTTAATAGAAAATTAGGAACTGAAAAAAATTAATTTTTAAATAAAAAAAAATTAGGTTATGACTCGCAAAAAAGAGTCATAAAACGTGGTTCATAAGTGCGCGTCATAGAGGGATGACGCACAAATGCGAGTCATGAAGATTTATGACTGGTCCTTCCTTGACTCGCATTTGCGCGTCATAAGACCTCTTCTTGACTCGCATTTGGAGTCAAGGATAGCCCTTTTTCTAGTAGTGAAACCTGGGAAACAAAACCCAAAAAGTATTTTCATCATCTTCCCAAGTATAAAACTTCTCTTTGTAACTTTACAATCCCCATGTTCAAATATTTTAGATGACTTATAAAACTGATAGCGGGGTCTTTATTTCTTTTCAAATCAGGTAAATGATATTATCAACTAGCAAGGACTCTATCCTTCCATTAATTCTTCTAATTCCATCAATTACGCCAACACACTTTGCCTGAACGAGCTTTTCATTCGCTTAAAAGGTTTTTCAACACAAAAAACTTTGATCTTTCAAGTTTGTTAGAGCTTGATTATTTTTCTGAACAGGAGGAAGCTAGTGAAGAGGAAGTATACCAGAAACAATGACGGATCTTATAGAAGAGTACATGAACAAAATTCGAGCTGACTATGTTTCGGGTATTGAGAAGCCAAAATTTGACAATGATACAAAATTCGAGCTTAACAGCCAATTTCTCAAGGAACTGAGAGAAAATGCTTTCAGTGGATCTGAAAATGAAGATGCTAATAAACACGTTGAAAAGATCCTTGAAATTGCTGATCTATTTACTACGGAGAAATTGACGATTGATCAACTTATGCTTCGAGTTTTTCCTATTTCCCTCACAGGAGCTACTAACAGGTGGCTGAAGAACGAGCCAATTGGTTCGATAAAAGAATGGAAAGATTTGAAGGCTAAGTTTCTCAAAAGATATTGTCCACCTGCTAAAACCGCAAAGAAGATGGAGGCTATCAATAACTTTAAGCAAGTGTCCGATGAAACTCTTTATCAGGCTTGGGAGCGTTTCAAGGATTTATTATTGAAATGTCCTCAACATTACCTAACAGCTATGCAGGAGATAATATTGTTTTATCAAGGAGTGGACGTGCCTACAAGACAGATCTTGGACTCTAAGGGAGCTGTACCTCATATGAGTGCAGTAAATGCTAGGAAAGCCATCCAAGAAGCTACTGATCATTCTCAAAAGTGGCACGATGGAGCCTCTACTAGGTCCAAGAGTAGTACTAATTTTGATGGATTCGCTGCTATTCAAGTTGGTTGTGAAATATGCCAAGGACCTCACTACACCAAAGATTGCCCTTCCAAGAATGAAGGAGAAACATTTAAAGAGGCATACCACACACAATTTGGTCAACCATTCTAACCTTCAGAAAGATTTAGGGAAGCTACTCCAGGTTACTATCAAAGGAACAACGCTAAGCCTTCATATCAAGAGAGGAGGCAGACTCTAGATGATACTTTAAAGCAGATTATGTCCAAAGACTAAACAAACGAAAATCACGAAAAACGAGACAAGACTCAAGAGTACTCACGCCAAGAGACGAATAATAGACGACATCGATAAGAAACGAGACGAGACTTAACACGAGACGGCTGGGTCAAACTACGCACACCACACAGAACAATCATGCCTAAATAACTACTAAGTCAACCCTAAGGTCAAAATCAATCTGTAATCTTGACGTATAACTAATACGAACCTAATTACTTACTTGAATAGGTATATCTCTGTGGAAAACTAGAAGGGGGGGGGGGCTTGAATAGTTTACCGGTTTTTAACTTGATTTACTTTGAAACCTTTACGTGTAATCAATAATCTAAACTGTTAATACAAATATCGCCTAAAAACGTTATTTATATTTTACGATCTTCGCTAAGTTTTGTTAACGACAAAATGTAAACTTTAGTTTCTAAGTAAAACATAATCTTAGTTTTAAAGACTTGCATAAACTAGACTTTTGCTACATTTTACATTTCATAAAACACAACACTTTTTATTTCTTAAAATAGAATTGTCACATCACATTTATGGCAAGTTTTGTCAATATACATTTATGGAAAGAAAATGTGTTTGACTTACTATGTGGTTGCTTGCAAGTTTGGTGTTTGACTAGATGTAATGAGATGTGACATTGTTTGGTTTGCAAGGTGTAATGAGATGTGACTTTGTTTGGTTTGCAAGATTTATTGCAAAACCAACTGCAAGCCCGGCGGAACCCTGGGGGTACACGGGCGGAACCAATCTGAGGGTTCCGCCGTATCCGCCAGGCCTGCAGAAGGCTTTCCTATAAATACCAAGCCACAAGTTGATTTTTGGCTTATCACTCTACATCATATTTTACACACACACATTCATTCTTTCATCTAACCCTTTAACATTTCATATGTGAAGTTTCTTTTTGTAGCAAAGAGATTCAAGAGCTCATTAAAAGTAACAAGTATTCAACACAACATTGCAAGACTTGTTAGCTTAGCATTGTGTAGACTTGTGTAGTTTACACTTCATTTGATTGTGTATTTTCAGTAGTGATCGGTTAGTATTTTAGTCCTCAAAATACAAAGTGTATCGGGAGTAGTTGTACCCTTGTAAAATAACTAACGGGAGTGGTTGTACCCTTGGTAAAGAACTCGACATCTAGCTTAGTGTCGGTAAAAGTATAAGCGACGTGCAAGGTTTTCTCCGCCGGTGAAAAGAGCTTGTTGACTAGTGAAAGAAACTCTCGAGTTGGATACTCGGGGCGTGGACGTAGGGCAAGGAAAAAGAGTCCTTGTAGCCGAACCACGATAAATACTCGTGTTGTGGTTTGATCGTTTCTTTCATTTACTTGCATATTATACATTGTGTTTGTGTATATATCTTTGATCAAACGGAAAGTTTCAAAGCTAACTAAACAAGTCAAAAAGATTTTAAACGGTAAACTATTCAACCCCCTTCTAGTTTTCTACAATTGGCATCAAGAGCTACGTTACTCAAGCTTTTAAAATATATTGTGTTTTAAAACTTGAAACGATCCATGGATTTTGAAAATTACAAAGAAGGGCAATCTATGCAAAGACCACCACTCTTTGAAGCAAATGGTTTTATATATTGGAAAAACCGTTTTGAAACTTACGTGAAATCTAAAGATATAGATTTATGGTATATAATCATTGATGGTCATAACGTAGTTACTAACATTAAAGATGATGATCAAAAGAAATTAATTGGTAAAAATAATGAAGCTAAAATGATGCTTTACAACGCTTTGCCTAAGAAAGAATATGAAAGAGTCTTTTTGTGTAAAACCGCCAAAGATATTTGGCAATCTTTAATTGTCACTCATCAAGGAAACTCACAAGTTAAAGATAACAAAATTGATCTTCTTGTTCAACAATATGAACAATTTGTTATTTCCGAAGATGAGATTATTGATAATGCTTTTGCTAGGTTTAACACCATTATTACTTCACTTAAAGCACTTGATGAATCTTTTTATAGTAAGAACTTTGTCAGGAAATTTCTTAGAGCACTCCATCCGAAGTGGAGAGCAAAAGTGACGGCAATTGAAGAATGCAAAGATCTTTCAAGCATGTCACTTGATGAGCTAATTGGAAACCTCAAAGTTCATGAAATGGTAATGGAAAAAGATTCGGAACTAGTTAGAGGCAAGAAAGAAAAAGTTAAGTCCATTGCCTTGAAAGCTAGAGTCCAATCAAGTGATGATGAAGAATCTACTTCGGATAGTGATGATGAGGAATATGCTATGGCCGTTAGAGACTTCAAGAAGTTCTTTCGAAGAAGAGGAAAGTTTGTAAGGCAACCTAAAGATGACAAGAAAACTTTCCGAAAAGATCGTGATGATAGGAAAGGAAAGGTTGAAAGAAAATGATATAGGTGTGGAGACACAAGTCATATTATAGGAGAATGTCCAAAACCACCCAAGAGCAAACCTCAACAAGCTTTTGTGGGTGGTGCTTGGAGTTACTATGAAGGAGATGACGATGAGCCAAAGAATGATGATATGGCTCTCATGGCTCACAACTCAAATGAGGTATTCTCCGACTCATCTTACTCCTCTATTGGTGATGACACTTTACAAAAATAATATAACAAACTTTGTGAATTAAGCTTAAAAATCATAAACAAAAATAAATTTTTGAAAACTAAAAAGGAGTTTTTAGAAAATGAAGTTTATGAGTTAAAAGAAAAAGCTAAGAGATTAGAAAAGAGTAAAGGTAGTGACACATATTGCAAATCATGTGAAGAGCTTAAACTAGAAGTTGAGAAACTCAAAATACTCAAAATGATCTAATAAAACAAACCACAAAGTTTAAGAAGTTCGATAAGAGCATTTCTTGTGCGGATGAAATTATGAAACTTCAAAAGGCACCCTTTGATGAAACAGGACCAGGATTAACGAAAATCGAAACTTCAAAGGGTCAAACGAAAAAAGAAAAGAATGCACAAGAAACTAACAAAATTGCTACAGCAGCCTGCAGATCAAACGAAATCCAATCCAGGGTTCTGCCCGTTGGACCCGAAGGTTCCGCCAGGTCTGCTGCAGCAGTAACTCCATCCACATCGGATCGTTCAAAATTTGTTAAAGTTACGTATAAAAATGGAACAAAACCTGTGTTTAAAAATGGAGTAGGACTTAGTAAAAATGAATTTAGAGCTAAAACTACTCAACCAAGACCTAAGACTCCAATTCCCAAACGCCCCTTTCCAAAGAGCAACTTCAACGCTCGACCAAACTACCAACATGTTTGGAAAGAAAACACTCCTGGACATTACCAAACTCCAAAGTACATGTCATGGAACCCTTATGTTCTATTTTCATATTTGGAACAAGTTAATGGTATGCTTAACCAAAATGGACCCATGAGAAATTGGGGACCAAATGTTTGAGTGTTTTTCATAAAATAGGTATGCCTCAAAGTTTGTTTGGAACCGGATGAATGGATTAAAGATAGCGGTTGTTCAAGGCACATGACGGGTAACAAAAGTCTCTTCACTACTTATCACAAATATGACGGAGGTAATATTACGTTTGGTAGTAAAGCTAAGAGCAAAATCATCGGAAAAGGTACAATCTCTCATGACTCCCTTTTTATAGATGATGTAGCTCATGTTGATAACTTAGGTTTTAATCTCCTTAGTATTAGTCAACTTTTTCGTAATAAGTATAATGTCCTTTTTAGTGAAAACGGAAGTAAAATACTTAAAGATGGTATAACCATAGCTAAAGGTGTCCTTAAGAACAACGTATACGTCATGAAGATGGATCCAACATCTAGAGACAAACTTTGTCTTACCTCATTAGATGAATCTTCAACTTTATGGCATAGACGTTTAGGACACGCTAACATGAGACTAATCCAAAACCTCTCCTCCAAAGACTTAGTTCGAAACCTACCTAAGTTGAAATATGACCAACACTTTTGTGATGCTTGCAAAGTCGGTAAACAAGTCCATAGTAGCCATAAGGCTAAAAACTTGGTTTCTACATCTAGGTGTCTAGAACTTTTGCATATGGATTTATTTGGTCCATCCGCTATACAAAGTTATGGAGGTAACTTCTACACTTTGGTCATAGTTGATGATTACTCAAGATATACTTGGACAAAATTTTTGAAAAGTAAAAATGAAGCTTTTGATAAATTTGAGATTCTAAGTAAGAAAATTCAAAATCAAGTAGGGTCTAATATTGTGTCTATTAGAACGGATCACGGTCGTGAATTTGATAATGAATTTCAATTTGGAAACTTTTGTGATATTAATGGTATAACTCATAACTTTTCGGCTCCACGTACTCCTCAATCTAATGGTGTAGTAGAACGTAAAAACCGGACATTGCAAGAGATGAGTAGAACAATGCTTAATGAACAAAACATTCCACAGAAGTTTTGGTGTACTGCCGTTGACACATCAACGTACATTTTAAATCGAGTCTTAATTAGACCATTTTTGAATAAAACTCCTTATGAACTATATAAAGGTAAAAAGCCTACATTAGGATACTTTAGAGTGTTTGGGAGTAAATGTTTCATTCTTAACACCAAGGATTATCTCACCAAATTTGACCCAAAGTCTTATGAAGGTGTATTTCTTGGATATTCATAAAATAGTAAAGCGTACATTGTTTTGAACAAAGAAACCTTAAGAGTCGAGGAATCGTTGAACGTAACATTTGACGAGAGTCCACCTCCCTATAAGACATCACCTTTGGTAGATGATGACTTAGTTGAAAGCCAAGCAATAGAAAGTCAAGAAATTTTAAGTGATGACAAGGAAGATGAACAATTAAACAAAGAACTTGTCAATGTCAAAGAATCTAAAAGTCATCCATTAGATGGTGTCATTGGCAACATTGACGAAAGAACACTAAGGTCAAAAGTTCAAAATGAAAGCAACTACTTTTGTTTCGTGTCAAC
The DNA here is from genome assembly GCA_030686995.1 of Artemisia argyi. Taxonomy (NCBI): domain Eukaryota; kingdom Viridiplantae; phylum Streptophyta; class Magnoliopsida; order Asterales; family Asteraceae; genus Artemisia; species Artemisia argyi. Next base: position 84,895,262 of record CM060676.1, read on the forward strand.
CATTGAACCTAAAAATATTAATGAAGCCATTAAAGATGAGTCTTAGGTAATTGCAATGCAAGAAGAGTTAAACCAATTTGTTAGGAATGATGTATGGACATTAGTTCCTCAACCAAAGAGTCAAACTATAATTGGAACAAAATGGGTATTTCATAATAAAATGGATGAAAATGGAATTGTGTCTAGAAACAAAGCTAGGCTAGTTGCACAAGGATATAACCAACAAGAAGGTATTGACTACGATGAAACTTTTGCTCCGGTTGCTAGGCTCGAGTCAATTAGAATCTTACTTGCATATGCATGTGCACATAATTTCAAACTATTTCAAATGGACGTCAAAAGTGCATTTCTAAACGGAGTCATAAATGAAGAAGTGTATGTTGCTCAACCACCAGGCTTCATCGATTTTGAAAAACCAAATCATGTTTACAAACTTAAAAAGGCTCTTTACGGACTTAAGCAAGCTCCAAAAGCATGGTATGATCGACTTAAAACCTTCCTAGTTGACCATAAGTATACCATGGGCTTAGTTGATAATACTCTCTTCACTAAGAAGAAAGATTCACATATTATCATAGTCCAAATCTATGTTGATGACATTATATTTGGATCAACTTGTCAAGAATTATGTGTGGATTTCTCAAAAATCATGCATGACGAGTTTGAAATGAGTATGATGGGAGAACTCAACTTTTTCCTAGGACTCCAAATTAAACAACTAGAAGATGGTATCTTCTTTAACCAATCTAAATATATTAAGGACATGCTTAAGAAATTTGGATTAGAAGATTCGAAACCAATCAAAACTCCCATGTCCACGGAAACTAAACTCACCAAGGATGAGGAAAGTGAATCCGTAGATAGCACTAAATATAGAGGTATGATTGGTAGTCTACTTTACCTAACGGCTAGTAGACCCGACATTATGTTTAGTGTTTATCTATGTGCTCGTTTTCAAGAAGATCCTAAGACTACTCATCTCGAAGCCATTAAAAGAATTTTTAGGTATATTAAGGGCACTACACATTTAGGTTTATGGTATCCCAAAGGAACGGGAATAGACACCATAGTGTATGCCGACTCGGATCATGCCGGTGACTATGTCGATAGAAAAAGTACAAGTGGTATTTGTACTTTTGTTGGAAATTGTCTCACCTCATGGTTCTCTAAGAAGCAAACGGCTCTTGCTATCTCAACAACGGAAGCCGAGTACGTTTCGGCCGGAAAGGCATGTCAACAAGCTCTTTGGATGAAGCAAGCTCTTGTCGACTACGGAATTCAACTTAACGACATCACAATTCTTTGTGACAACAAAGGTGCCATTGATCTTAGCAAAGACCCGGTTCAACATGCTCGTACCAAACATATTGAAATCCGTCATCATTTCCTTCATGACAACGTTCAAAAAGGAAATATCTCAGTTGAGAAAGTTTCTTCCAAAGACAACATAGCCGACACTCTCACAAAACCTCTTAAACGTGAACCTTTTAACCTTCTTAGGCTAGGCTTAGGACTCATGAAACCTACATTATAGTTCTGGACATTAGACAAAAATTACAAAAATCAAAACAAATCCATAACTAATTTTCTCAGCAGGGTCGGTGGAACCCTCAAACATAACGGACGGAACCCATTTCAGGGGTCCGCCTTATCCGCCGACCTGCAGAATCAATATTTTTGTTTATATTAAACCAAACACCCATTATCTCATACCACCACTTCCAAACTATTACTATTCACTTTACCATCCATCCATACCTACGAATTCTTGGTCTTCCTTTCACTTACATTGCAAATCAATCATCATTGTAAGTATTCTAAACTTGATTACAATCCTGATCTGAGTCTAGGAATTCTATTTTTGCACAAAAACAAAAACTTGGGGTTATGCATTAACTTGAGAAACTCATGCATAAAATTAGGTGTTTAACAAAACTAATCATGTTTCCCATAGTTAGGAATTGCATTCTCACTTAGTATAAACATGTTTGCTAAAACACCCCATGTCAAATCTTTCCAAAAATTTCTCACAAATAGGACAAATATTTTTTCGTCTCACATTGAGAATACAAAATCAAAACGTGATGTTTGAAACATCACTTGCATAATGTCTCTTGAATGCTAAAGGGAATACATAACCATTATGTATTTTCGGGTACATTCAAACGAAGCTACATTGAACTAGGAGCGTTTGGGTTATCTTTTGTTTTATAACAAAACTTGCATTATAAAACATTTTTGAAGCATCAAAATGAGTCAAGATAACCGCACCTCCACATTGTTTTCATATAGGCACACACTAGAACATCCACATTATAATAGTAGTTTACTTAAACTAAAATGTGAAATTTTGTTGTTCTAGGAATCATCATGCCTCCTCTAACCCACTACGACCACAAGGACACCATTAAGTACCTACCAAAACACCACAAAACCAAAGGCCTTACCCCAAACCAAGTCAACATTTCAAAGCCTTAGAAAAACACTATGTCCATGAGGGTAGAACCATTGACCCGTCTTTCCTAGAAGGCACAAACCTTTACGCCGAATTTGCCACAATCAACTTTGAGTGTCTTTTGAATATCGACGAGCCTATTTGTCCTAGATTCATTCTAGAGTTCTATGCATCCGCCGTCCTCTCCACAGATGATTATGGTCAAATGTCTATCAACTTTAGGGTTAGTGGTCATCAATACTCCTTCACTCTTGAGGAGTTTGCTCAAATCCTAGGTGTCCCAAACTGTGGTACTTGCATCTATTTCGACTTGCACTCCCTCTCAACTCTTGACAACCTCCAAGACCGTATCCATCCTTATGACACACCTCTTGTGTCAAAAGATGTACTTCATGACCACCTCTTTGTTAGGACCACCAACACTAGGAGAACCCGTTCGGGAAATGAGGTCGATAAGGACCCATATGGAATGGAAATGAATGAACTTAAGCCCCAATTCAAGAAATGGGAGGAAGTCCTTAGAGCCAATGTCATTAGCACAATAGGAAACCGAGATCATATCAACCTTTGCCTTTGCTACATGCTCTACTCCTTGTCCGTTAGGCAACCTTTCAACCTTGCCTACTACATGGCCAAGAGAATGGCCGACATTCCCGTGCATGGCACAACGGCTATGCCGTATGGAATGCTCTTAACCCGTCTCTTTAGGTTCATCTCACCCATTCCACCAACTCCAAACGGTCTTCGTCTTGACTACTCTCTCATTCCACACACCTTTGTCCCACTTACTGATAAGAGAGTGTACAAAGCCCAAGGAAAACGTCCTCATCCTCCTACCTCATCATCATCTTCCTCAATGAGTGAAGATGACAATTTGCCAAACTCTAGGCTCCCACCTCTAGAATACTTATCCCAACTTCCGGATATTCCTAATGAGTCGGCGGAAATCAAGCAAACAAAGGAGATGTTTAAGAATCTTGGAAGATTCCTTGGAAAGCTTAAGAATAAGATTGATCGTCAATGAGTGCGGGTGTGTAGGAGTGTTTGGCACTAGGTGCTATTTGACCAAATTTGGTTGTTTAAACAATATTTGTAATGTACTTGTGGGTTGGTACAATGTTTGATACTATTTGGAACATGTATTATCTAACTTTGATGCAGGAAGACAACTTTTGGCAAGTTGTCAAATTTTCATGTTTATGTTATTTTCACTAAGTATAGTGAAATTCTCGACCTCAAGGTCAAAGTCATATGATATGTGTGTTTACGTGTCTATTTTTTGCGTTGCCTAACCAGAAATGCATTATCTTTTTGATTTTAGGAGTTTTCGAAAATTTTGAAAATTGTCTCGCGGGTCAAAAACGCGGACTGCCAATTTTTTCAGCCCTGGCGGATCTGGCGGTACCCAAAATTGGGTTCCACCAGTGTATTTTATGGGAAACCCAGAATTGGCCCAACGGACCAGACGGTACCCTCAAATGGGTTCTGCCTGTGTATCCTGAAGGTTCCGCCAGTTGCCTGCAGAAATTTTGTTTTTGTTTTCAACATTTCAACATCCAAACACCAAAATCCAATCCTTTTAGATAGAAACCCATTTCCTGCAATGTGTTTAGCATAAGAGGGTACTTCTCTTTCCTTATAACTCAACCAAAACCATTTCCCGCCAAATTTCAAAAATAGCCATAACAACCCCAAGGACCCTTCACACATAAAGGAAGGAACCCTTCTAATGGTTCCTTGAAATCCCTGAGATTTATACTTCAACAAATCTGCCAAAACCACTAAGCATTTAGTGCAAAACTTGTCTTCTCACTTCACTATTTTCATTGGATTGACTTCCATGATATGACAACCCACAATTAGTTTTCCAAATCATTAGGAACCTCCATTTTTGTATGGACTAACATCAAATCCAAACACTCCTTTCCACAATCCTTCATCACTATAAATTAAACCATCCTAAACACTATCAAATCACACCTTCTTCATCACAATTTCTGAACTTTAAACCATTTTTAACCATGACCAAGTCAACAATCACCTCTCAACCATCACGACCCATCCGGAGAACCGCCCGGATAAGTGTAAAACCACTATGGTCTAACCAATCCATCAACCTAAGCTCCTCATCCTCGGATGAATTCACCTCACCTATAAAAAATGAACACTTTTTGAACCTTGCATCTCCATCTCCATCACCCAATGAACCAAATGAGCTCACTCCACCACCTACTAAATCACCCATTGACCCAACTCCACCAAGTGCTCCAACCCAACCATCCAAAACTCCATCACCATCAGAATTACCCAAAATTGAACCTATGGAGTTATTTGGGTCTCCTCCCACATCACTACACCCTTTTGTCCAAGATCTAAATGATCTTCCACTGAGACCTTCACAACCACCACCTTTTTCACCAAGGTCAATTCTTGACAAAAATGAGCTTGTTAACCACACCCAACCACCACAACAAGTGTACCATCAACCCAAACCATTGTTGTTTCACCCCATCTACCATGACATCCATGGTCCTCTTTATGGAGAACCAAACTTTGAAAACCATGATCACCCAACTCCACCACACTCTCAAGCCCAAACCTTTGAGTCTTTCTTTCCTTCATATGAGGATATACAAAGCATGGTTGAGAACCACCTCCATCAAGCAATGGAATTTCAAACCACCTTACTTGACTCAATACCAAACCCATCATCTACCCAAGAACCAAAAACCAACCAACCCTCAAACCAAGAAACCAAAACCAACCCATTTTCACCCACTCATCCCCATGTTTGCTCAAATTGTGAGCAAATGGGTGAAAGCATCAAAACGTTGCTTCACCAATTCCAAGACGAAACCCGTTTTGCATTCCAACACGTCATAGAACGTTTGGATGCTCTTTCCCACCCAAACAAATCCTAGACAACCTTTGGAGGCCTTTTGCCCCATTTAGGAAAGTAGGATTTTATTTTATTATTATTTTTTCTTGGTTATTTTTTAAGTTTTTAGAAGTAGAAGAATATTTCCCATTTCTTGTCTTTTGACTTTTAAAAGTCAAAATTTTACTTGGAATGATATATCTTTCTACTTACTTTTGTGCATTGTTGGTTGATCATTTTTGTGTTGTCATTGTGGTTGCAATGTGTGTGGTAACTACAAGCTTGACTATATATATCACCAACTAACCATTTTTTTTGTAGGATCAAAATCCATGTTTCCCATCTTGGCACTCCTTTTAGGGGGAGTAACAACCAAGGGGGAGCAAGTGCATAATTCCGCTTCGCTACTCTACTTTTTGTTTCGTCAAAAAGGGGGAGAAATATATTAAACCTTCAAAACTTAATATGATTTTCATCACTTGAGTAAAACAAGTTTAATATTAATTTTTTTAAGTCTTAAACACCAAGATTTTGTGAGTTACTTAAAAACAAAGTTTATGTTTTGTCATCAACAAAAAGGGGGAGATTGTTAATACAAATATCGCCTAAAAACGTTATTTATATTTTACGATCTTTGCTAAGTTTTGTTAACGACAAAATGTAAACTTTAGTTTCTAAGTAAAACATAATCTTAGTTTTAAAGACTTGCATAAACTAGACTTTTGCTACATTTTACATTTCATAAAACACAACACTTTTTATTTCTTAAAATAGAATTGTCACATCACATTTATGGCAAGTTTTGTCAATATACATTTATGGAAAGAAAATGTGTTTGACTTACTATGTGGTTGCTTGCAAGTTTGGTGTTTGACTAGATGTAAAGAGATGTGACATTGTTTGGTTTGCAAGGTGTAATGAGATGTGACTTTGTTTGGTTTGCAAGATTTATTGCAAAACCAACTGCAAGCCCGGCGGAACCCTGGGGGTACACGGGCGGAACCCATCTGAGGGTTCCGCCGTATCCGCCAGGCCTGCAGAAGGCTTTGCTATAAATACCAAGCCACAAGTTGATTTTTGGCTTATCACTCTACATCATATTTTACACACACACATTCATTCTTTCATCTAACCCTTTAACATTTCATATGTGAAGTTTCTTTTTGTAGCAAAGAGATTCACGAGCTCATTAAAAGTAACAAGTATTCAATACAACATTGCAAGACTTGTTAGCTTAGCATTGTGTAGACTTGTGTAGTTTACACTTCATTTGATTGTGTATTTTCAGTAGTGATCGGTTAGTATTTTAGTCCTCAAAATACAAAGTGTACCGGGAGTAGTTGTACCCTTGTAAAAGAACTAACGGGAGTGGTTGTACCCTTGGTAAAGAACTCGACATCTAGCTTAGTGTCGGTAAAGTATAAGGGACGTGTAAGGTTTTCTCCGCCGGTGAAAGGAGCTTGTTGACTAGTGAAAGAAACTCTCGAGTTGGATACTCGGGGCGTGGACGTAGGGCAAGGAAAAAGAGTCCTTGTAGCCGAACCACGATAAATACTCGTGTTATGGTTTGATCGTTTCTTTCATTTACTTGCATGTTATATATTGTGTTTGTGTATATATCTTTGATCAAACGGAAAGTTTCAAAGCTAACTAAACAAGTTAAAAAGATTTTAAATGGTAAACTATTCAACCCCCCTTCTAGTTTTCCACATAAACTAATAAACTATAAGTAATATGCAAGAGTAAAGTAAGAAACAATCAAACCACAACACGAATATTTATCGTGGTTCGGCTACAAGGACTCTTTTTCCTTGCCCTACTACACGCCTCGAGTATCTAACTTGAGAGTTTCTTTCACTAGTCAAAAACCTCCTTTCACCGGCGGAGAAAACCTTACATGTCGCTTACACAAGATTACTGACACAAAGCTAGATGTCGAGTTCTTTAACAAGGGTGCAACCACTCCCGTCACACTATGTATTTTAAGGACTAAAATACTAACTGATCACTACTGAAATTACACTATCAAATGAAGTGTAAACTATACAAGTTTACACAATGCTTAAGCTAACAAGACTTGTAACGCTATATTAAGCCTTGTAACTTTCGGATGAACTTGTGATCTTCTTTGCTAAAAAGGATATCACACAAATGGAATGTTACTGAGTTAGATGAATGAAAATGAGAATGTATGTGTAAATTATAAAGGTAAGTGATGAAGAATTTCTTGAGTGTGGTTTGCTATTTATAGCCAACCAAGACAACAGACTGGCGGAACCAGCGAAACCAAAACAAGGGTTCCGCCAGCTCTGACAGTCAAATGCTAAAGAAATCTTTCCATATCTATCCAAGTCTAATCAAGATCTTTTAAGTCAACTACAAGATATGTTAAGTAAAAATCTTTCCAAATATGCATGAGATCTTTCCAAAAGTCAACTTAGAGATTTTAGAAATCTTTCTAAGTTACACATGATGCATGCCATGATGTCATACAACATTTTCTATTTTTAGAAATATGAAAATGTTATGTTTTATATGAAATGTAAATGTAGCAAATGTAATGTCTATATGAAATAAAGTCTAGATAAGAAAGATGATGAGGCAAAAAATGAACCGTTTTTAGGGGGTCATTTAAGCCCGAAATTGAATTTATTTGATCAAATATTGCCCTAAATCGTTCCTTTTGTGATTTTAGATACTTTGGGAATGAATTCTGGAAAAGGAAGCATTTTGGACGTTTTTGGAGCATAAAAGCGAAGAAAACGACAAAGACTTAATTTTCCATGCTGGGAACTGTACCTGACGGCGTCAAGAAGGAAAATATGACGGCGTCAAGAGCAAAATGCATGACGACCCAGAGAAAACCTGAAGGCATCAGAAGTAGGGCGTCAAGAGTTATTTTAGTGACGGCCTGAAGAAGGATTACACATGACGGCGTCAAACCCAGATCTAGGCAGTCCGAGAATTTTATTGGTGGCGAGATGACGGCGTCAGAAATTTACTCTTGGTGCCGTCACCTCACAAAATCTATATATACTTTTCTATTTTTCATTCATTAAGAGAGCAACTTGTGTGGAGAATACTAGGGCCGAACCTAATAAACCCTAGGTCATTTGTAACAGTATTTTCAAGGGTTTTCACCCCTTGAAACCTTTCATGTTCAATTAAGATAAGTCTTCTTTCAATTCATTCAATATGTCTATGTGTTGTTTGAATATATCTTATGCTTGTCTTGATTTTAACATGCTAGGCTAGATCTTTCATGTGTTTGCTTAGATGTAATGAAACCTAGTTGTTAATTATAGGTTGATTGCTTGTTTATAGTTGTAATGGATGAATGATTTCAATGTTAGGCTTAAGAAAACTGGCAGATCTCCATTGTGTAACTTGCTTGAACGTCTTAAGAAACATGAACCGATGTGTACTAGGTTTTTATGATTGTATTTAATGCATGAGCGAATTCTAGTGATCCCATGTTAGGAGATTCTTAGCCGGCTCGACATAGGAGTGAAGTAGGAGCTTATAGGATTGGGGAAGTAAGTACGCCACCCCATGAATGGTAATAAGGAATACAATCCATCATCCATGCAACTGTAACAAGTAATTAACCTGTAAAAGATATCTAGGGAGTAGTGAAATCTAAGTAAACACAATTCTCTCATATATTGCTCACACCACTATCTTAATATAGTTTATTTTCATTTTTTTTATTTTATTTTGATTGCATCTTAGTAATTGGGTTAGTTGACTAGCAACTAATTCCGCCCACTCTTCCAATACCCGAGATTTTTATTTGCTTTTATAAAACATAAAAATACAAAAAGAATCATCTCTCATCTCTAGACCTAGTCTTTAGGCTTTCTAATCCTAGCGACACTATTCCTAAGTTGAACGATCAATCCCCCGGTACTTGTCACTATACTACAACGATCAGGTACACTGCCTGGTGGGGGTTGTAAGCTTCTCGAGATCCCTCGAGTGGTAAAGCCTGGTGCAATTCCCACGCATCAAGTTTTTGGCGCCGCAGCCCCGGGAATAGTTATTGTCTAGGTTAGGATTTCTTTTTATTAGGTCTACTTGCTAGATTCCTTTCTAGTAAGGTTTTATTTTTATTTTTAGGTTCTCTTTAGTCTATCTCATTTCTTCGTGTTTTTGTTCGTAATCTTTACCATCCGACATCATGGAAGGTGGTAACATCTTTGAACCCATAAACCCACCACAACAAGACCACCCACAAAACCCACCACTAGCTAACCAACCTCTTAGGCCCCGAACCCTAGGAGAGTACTCCCGACCGAGCCACCAAGGCTACCGAAACACCATTGAGCTCACCCAAGGAGCCAATGTGTCTCCTTTGCGATCCGATACCATCCGGTTGGTGCAAAGCGGATGTGCATTCCATGGACTTCGTTCCGAAGATCCAAATCAACATCTCAAGGACTTCCTTAAAATCGTAGATTCTATAGACCTTGATGCTACAACTAGAGAGTCAACCCGATTACGCCTATTCCAATTCTCTCTACGTGATCAAGTTAGTCAATGGCTTGAGAGTTTACCCGCGGGATCCATCACCTCATGGGATGATCTCACCACTCGTTTCCTTGCTCAATTTTTCCCACCGGGGAGAACTACCAAGCTTAGAAATGATATCTTGATGTTCCAACAACGTCAAGGTGAAACTCTATATGAAGCATGGACTCGTTTCAAGGACTTACTCCAAAAAGTCCCTCATCATGGCATAGATCTTTGGCTCCAAGTCCAAATCTTCTATGACCATATCGATCTCTCTACAAGGCGAACCATTGACTAATCGGCCGGTGGCAAGCTACGTGATCTAAGTGCGGAAGAATCATGGGAACTCATAGAAGATCTTGCTCTCTATGACAACGAAAGTTGGAATGATCCCCGTGATTTGAACAAAATGGTCAAGGCAATATCTTTGCCTCGAATAATTCTAGCACTCCCGACCGTAGGATCATGGAACTTGAAGGTCGAGTCAAGTTTCTCATGAAATCTTACGAAACTCCTAAGCCTTCAAGCCAAGTGAACAAAATCACTTCTTCATGCGAATTATGTAGTGGGCCCCATGACACTCGTGATTGTGTGGAACACCCCGGAACAGCTTTTGCGGACTACGCATCCTCGCATACCGACGAAGCGGGAGATAAGTGGTACACTTTCAAACCCGAGCCAAACCCTTATGGTGATTCCTACAACCCTGCTTGGAAAAATCACCCAAACCTTAGGTGGAAACAAAACCAAACCAATTCTTCCAATCCGCCTAATCGTTACCAACCAAACGGTCCACCCTCCAACCGTACTTTCAACAACAATCCTTCTAACAACTATGGTAGTACCAACAATCTTGAGGGATTGATGTCCAAATTTATGGCATCTCAAGAAGCTCGCATAGCTAGGTTTGAAACCGAATTCAACCAACAACAAACAGAGATGACCAATAAGATTGACAACTTATTGAAAGCCCTCCACAACCAAGCGTTAACTACACCTAGGAAGGACACTAGGGACGCCAATAGCGGAATCCAAACTAAGGACCCCTCGTCTTCCAAACACGTCCACTTTGTCAATGTTGTCACCATTAAACCAATTGATAAGAATATAGAAGAAAGTGACAAGGATGAAGTTGGAGTAGAAATCGAGACTAGGGATGAAATTAGGGAAGTTAAGGTTAATAAGGGAGAAGAGTTAGAGGAAGTAGAGACTGTAGAAGAGTACTTTGATAAATTGCCCACCAAGGAAGAACGGGAATATCATAAGGATTTATTCGATGATCCCGAGACACCATATATCCTTGGCTCACCCCTTATCAAAATGGGAGACCCCTCTAATATCAACATACCATGCAACATTGGGCATATGCATATATGGAAAGCTTATATCGATCCTAGATCTCCTATAAACATCATGACTAGGACTTATTATAATTGGGTAATGAAGAAGCAACTTGGTTATAGGATGATGCCCAATAAGAATTTGATCAGTAATTTTGTAGGTAGAGTGAAGGGATTACATGTGATTGTCAGAAATTTCACTTATGAGATCGATTTTATGATAGTAGAGGATACTCGTCCGGTGATAGATGCTTGCCTAAGTCAAGTAGTGTTCGGAAAACCATTCGTTGAGGCCACTAAGATGAGGTATGATCCGAATCTAGTGATAGTTAGGTTCAAGGAAGAGAATAATGAGATTGCCTACCAAATTCCCTATAAGATTGAGCAGTACTGCCTCTTGTCAAACATAGAAAAGGAACACAAACAAGCGGCTTATTATAGGAATGATGAGGATAGACGTAGAGGAGTAGAGTATGTGATGAATAGGATGCTTGGTTTCTATAAAGAATGCTTGCAACTAGGTCCGGAATATAAACCTGGTAAAGGAGATGACCTAGAGAATGAAACCAACAATGAGGTCACGTAGTAACCCATGACCTTGAGTCTAGCTACAAGACTCGTAAACAAAGAAAAGCGCTTCTTGGGAGGCAACCCATGTTTTGTGTGATTTTTATTTTGTTTGATTGTTATTTGCTTCCGTATGCATGCTTTATTTTTATTGTTGGTAGATCATGTTTCAAAACTAAAATGGTGAAAATACTTTACTTTGTTGTTTGGCTTAGTCTTAACTTCATCCAAAGGTATTTCGCAAAAGATAAGTGTAAGGGGAAACCCCAAATATGTTTTTAAGAAACAAAACCGATCATGATTCTCCACAATATTAAATGGACATGTATATTCGTATATGTTAGAGTCAAATGCTTGTATCGAGTCATAATGATGTTTTGCAGGATTTTCCAGGAAGTAGGACAAAGTTTTTCCAGAAATTTTCCGGAAACTTAACATAAGAATTTCTGCAAGTCACTTCTGATGGCGTCAGGAAGAAATTCCTGACGGCGTCACGTGTAAAATTCTGGAAATTTTACCAGTTTTGTTTTTCTAACGGAGTCTTAAAGTTTTTGTTGAATCTTTAGTTTTATAATCTCCAGGAGATCTGCAAACATCATTCCTCAAGCATTATATCTTATTTTGTTTTCTAGGATTTTTTAGCATATATAGATTGCCGCCGATTTTACGCGAGGTTGCCTTGTTTGTTTTCTCAGGTTTAATAGGTTATATATGACAAGAAGATGATTTATATTCTGGAAGGGAAGCTTTGATTGTTCATTTTCTTGGAGGAAGATCTAACCTGGTTACCATATTATCCATACCGAGCGAATCAGGGGAGGATTTGATTTCATTCTTTTACCTGTTTTACTTTTACATTCTTTACTTAAACATTGGGGACAATGTTCATCCTAAGTGTAAGGGGAGGATAAAATGATGATACCTTACAGATACACTTTCACTTGAGTTTGCTTGTTTGATGGTAGGTGTGTAATAAAACTATGAGAAATACTTGTTAGTGTAATTTTAGCGCCAAATTTAAATTTTTTTACAACATTTAGGAGTGAAACTTTAGCCATAGCAAGCGTCTCATGGATAGGAGATTGTATGACTAGCACAAAACCGTACCATTCAGAAAAATTTTCCACCCAAATATGTGAGGGTCGCCTTTAGATTTGATAGGAAAATCATTCACTATTAGTGCTTGTGAGTGTACCGGTAGCATTTAGATTCTAGAACTTGCGTTAATGATGCATCCCGAGACCGCTAGTTAGACTACATTCGTGTAGTAGGATTTACTACATGATAAGAGGCATTAGGATCACCCTTGTGTTAAACCCGTATCATAATTACTTGACCATTTAAGTCATATTACTTGGCTAGTTAAGTCAACTAATTTTTCCCACACCTTAGCGTTGTACTCATTTTTAGTACACGAAACCCCTAGTACACCCCTCCGAGCCTATCTTTTCATTTCTAACTTTAAGCATCTTACTTAAAGGAAGAATTTGTTGCACCCCACTTAAATGTACAACCAAATCGCCTTAGCCTTCCGTGTATGTACTCATCTTTAGTGCATTATTGTTATTTGTTTAAACCCTTAGTTAATTATCTAATTGATTACATGGTTGGTAAGTCGAGTCATACCCTTGTACATATTGTTTTGGGACGATTGGGACTCATGGGTAAAGTACTAATGTTATGGAGTAATGGGGAAGAACATCATATTATTACCCCCATATGTGCATTAATCTTAAAAAGAACTCCAAGTGTTTTGATTTTCTTAATTCGAGTCATTAGATTAGTTTATTATAAAGTATGTAAAAATTCAAGTGTAAGGGGAATTTTCTTTCCCTATGATGTATTATTTTGGATGGTAGGGTAAGAGTGTATGCAAAAAAAAAAAAAAAAAAAAAAAAAAAAAAAGAGAAAAAAAAACATACGGACTACCATCCCATTTCATTCTATGTTTATTTTATATTTTTGTTAATTTTCATTTATTAGCTTAAGTCGAGTCTAGTCTTGGCTTAGCAACGCTATATTGTACATGTAATTAACCAAGATTATTAACTCGCCACCAGTAAAGATTGCCTATATCCAACAAAACCGTGTATTTCATATCCCTACACCAAATGTTACAACCCTTTAAAAAGACCTCTTTGATAGTTTATCCTAGGTGCTTACGCCATGTGGTGGAGGTTTGACCCTTTCCCAAGCCTATGGTAATCTATTTTGCTATGACAGGTAGTGAGAGATGTTTTCCATTTCCATATTGTGATATTACTTTATTACACCCGAGAGATGTGAGTATCTAAACACTATTTGTGAGGTGCTAGTGTATGACCTCCGTGCTTGTCTTTGGTCTTTAGTGGAACGATTATTTGTTGTAATTACTTTTATATTAGTGTTAAATGACCCCTAACTTGTATTTTGATTAGAATAAAAGCGCATTTGCTTGAGGACAAGCAAATCTCAAGTGTAAGGGTATATGATGAGGCGAAAAATGAACCGTTTTTAGGGGGTCATTTAAGCCCGAAATTGAATTTATTTGATCAAATATTGCCCTAAATCGTTCCTTTTGTGATTTTAGGTACTTTGGGAGTGAATTCGGGAAAAGGAAGCATTTTGGACGTTTTTGGAGCATAAAAGTGAAGAAAACGACAAAGACTTAATTTTCCATGCTGGGAAAAGTACCTGACGGCGTCAAGAAGGAAAATATAATGGTGTCAAGAGCAGAATGCATGACGACCCAGAGAAAACCTGAAGGCGTCATAAGCATGGTGTCAAGAGTTATTTTAGTGACGGCCTGAAGAAGGATTACACATGACGGCGTCAAACCCAGATCTAGGCAGTCCGAGAACTTTATTGGTGGCGAGATGACGGCGTCAGAAATTTACTCTTGACGCCGTCACCTCACAAAATCTATATATACTTTTCTATTTTTCATTCATTAAGAGAGGAACTTGTGTGGAGAATACTAGGGCCGAACCTAATAAACCCTAGGTCGTTTGTAACAGTATTTTCAAGGGTTTTCACCCCTTGAAACCTTTCATGTTCAATTAAGATAAGTCTTCTTTCAATTCATTCAATATGTCTATGTGTTGTTTGAATATATCTTATTCTTGTCTTGATTTTAACATGCTAGGCTAGATCTTTCATGTGTTTGCTTAGATGTAATGAAACCTAGATGTTAATTATAGGTTGATTGCTTGTTTATAGTTGTAATGGATGAATGATTTCAATGTTAGGCTTAAGAAAACTGGCAGATCTCCATTTTGTAACTTGCTTGAACGTCTTAAGAAACATGAACCGATGTGTACTAGGTTTTTATGATTGTATTTAATGCATGAGCGAATTCTAGTGATCCCATGTTAGGAGCTTCTTAGCCGGCTCGACATAGGAGTGAAGTAGGAGCTTATAGGATTGGGGAAGTAAGTACGCCACCCCATGAATGGTATTAAGGAATACAATCCGTCATCCATGCAACTGTAACAAGTAATTAACCTGTAAAAGATATCTAGGGAGTAGTGAAATCTAAGTAAACACAATTCTCCCATATATTGCTCACACCACTATCTTAATTTAGTTCATTTTTATTTTTATTATTTTATTTTGATTGCGTCTTAGTTATTGGGTTAGTTGACTAGCAACTAATTCCGCCCACTCTTCCAATACCCGAGATTTTTATTTGCTTTTATAAAACATAAAAATGCAAAAAGAATCATCCCTCATCTCTAGACCTAGTCTTTAGGCTTTCTAATCCTAGCGACACTATTCCTAAGTTGAACGATCAATCCCCCGGTACTTGTCACTATACTATACTACAACGATCAGGTACACTGCCTGGTGGGGGTTGTAAGATTCTCGCATCAAAAGACTTAAGCTATATTAATGTTTTGCTAAAAATTAAAGTTTACATTTTGTCGTTAACAAAACTTAGCAAAGATCGTAAAATATAAATAACGTTTTTAGGCGATATTTGTATTAAGAATCTCCCCTTTTTTGTTGAGGATAAAACATAAACTTTATTTTAAAGTAAATCACTAATTATAGTGTTAAGTCTTTAAAAATTTATATTTAAACTTGTTTTACTGGAAAGATGAGAAATAATTTAAGTTTAAATATGTTTTTCTCCCCCTTTTTGTCGAAACAAAAAGAAAAGTTGCGTAGCGGAAATGATGCAAGCCAATGCTCCCCCTTGGACAATACTCCCCCTAATTGGGGTTCCAAGTTGGGAAACATGGATTTTGAACCTACAAGAAAGATTTAGTTGTCGAAAAAGACAAGTGAGAAATAAGTCAACCACAAAAAGTTATGAGAAGATAAGCAACCATATCACAATCACATCAACTAAATGGTTAACCAACAATGCACACAATATAGTAGAACCGATTTCATTTCAAGTAAAATTTGACTTTTATAAAAGTCAAAAACAAGAAATGGAAAAGTCAACATCCTACTTCTAAAAGAAATAAAATTGCAAAAATGAAAAAGAAAATAAAATCCTACATCTATAAGAGGAAACCACCCAACATAGTCTTAATTGGGGCAAAGCCTCCAAATTCATGCTCTAGGATTGGTTTGGATGAGAAAGAGCATCTAGACGCTCAAGAATGTGTGGGTTTCATCTTAGACTTTGTAAAGCTTGATCTTAATGCTTTCACTTATTTTTGCCGCCCGCTCATATTGTCAGCACCTATGGCGAGGATTGGGTAGGATGGGGTCATTAGTTGATGGTGGTAATGATGGAATATTGGCGGTTTGTTTAGATGAGGTGGGGTTGGCAATGGAAGGGAGCAAGGTGGTTTGAAACTCCATTGTTTGATGGATGTGTGTGTCCACTATGCTCTTGAAAGCATACAAGTTGTCGAGGCGATCATTGATCTCCTCGTGAGTATTGGGAGGTTTGTTCCACAACAAAGCCTC
Organism: Artemisia argyi; assembly: GCA_030686995.1. Taxonomy (NCBI): domain Eukaryota; kingdom Viridiplantae; phylum Streptophyta; class Magnoliopsida; order Asterales; family Asteraceae; genus Artemisia; species Artemisia argyi. The sequence goes on from CM060676.1 coordinate 84,911,919, forward strand.
TATTTCCTCATAGGAGGGAAAGAAAGACTCAAAGTGCTGGGATTGGGAATGTGGTTGAGGTGCTTGAGATGATGGTGAATCATGGTGTTCAAAGCTGGCTTCTCCATAGAGAGGGCCATGGATATCCTTAAAGATGGGGTGAAACAACAATGGTTTTTGTTGGGATTGATTTTGTTGTGGTGGTGGTTCTTGTTCAAATGTCTCATTAGGCTCAAAGAATGCCCTTGGTGGATGGTTTGCCATTCGCTCAATGGAGCCGAACGAAGGCAATGGTGGTGGATTGGTTGATCTAGGTGGAAGATCATCTAGGTCTTGCAAGAAAGGATGTGGTGATGTTGGTAGAGTAACAAAAAGCTCCATTGGTTTAAGCTTTGGTGATTTGGGTGGTGATGGAGATTTGGATGGTTGAGTTGGAGCTTGTGGTGGAGTTGGATCACTAGGTGTTATTGTTGGTGGTAGAGTGATGATCATATTTTGAAGCCTTGGTGATGATGTAATAGTGGCAAGGTTGAGAAAGTTTTCATCTTTGATGGGTAAAGATATGATGAGTGGTGATTCATCCGAAGATGAGGAGCTTAAGTTTATAGTGGTGTTGAAACACATGGTTTGACACTAATCCTAGCAGTTCTTCTAATAGGTCTTGATGGTGGAGATGAGTTTGTTGACTTTGTCATGGTCAAAGTGATGGTTTAGAAGCTTAAGATCAGAGATTGTGATGGTCATGGTGTGATTTGGAAGTGTTCTAAGATGGTCAAATTTATAGAGTAAAGGATTGTTGAAAGGAGTGTTTGGATTTGATGTTCTACCATACAAATTTTGAGGTTTCAAATGATTTAGATGGTTTATGAAGGGTGTCATATCACTGGAAGTCAATCCAATGGAAATTGGTGGAGTAAGAAGACCAAGATATACACTAAATGCTATGTGGTCATGTCAAATGATTTGGATCAGGTGTACCATGGATTCCAAGGAACCTTTTGGAGGGTTCCTTGCTTTATGTAGAAGAGTTCCTTGAGTTAGTTATGGTTAAATTTGATTTTTGGCGGGAAATGGTTTCCTATTGGTTCTAGTGACTAAAAATGGTCCTAATGCACTTAACAACTAATAAAAAAAATGTGTTTCTAACTAAAAAGGATGGTTTGATGTTGTGTAGAAGTTGAAATCTTGAAAAATTGAAAAAATTTCTGAAGGTGATGGCAGAACCAAACGAATACATAGGCGGAACCTTGTTTTTGGTTCCGCCAGGTCCGTTGGGCCAAACCTGGGTTTACCCAAAAATTGCACTGGCAGAACCCTATATTTGGTTTCGCCAGATCCGCCATGTCTGAAATTGAGACAAAACAGTTTACCGAGGGTCGAGACGATTTTCAAATTTTCCAAAAATTCCTAAAACATAAACTTAGTGCTATATCTGATTAGGAAATGACAAAAATGAATATAGAAATACTCTTACCGATAGATTTTGACCAGGGGCTAGCGAATTTCAATATACTTAGTGAAATTTTCATAAACTTGAAAATTTGACAATATTCTAATTGTTGTCCACCTACATAATTGTTAGTTCATACATAGTCTAAACATAACATAGTATCCCTACGAGTACATAAATCCATAGAACAAAATGTAATACAACCAAATTGTTCAAAAGGCACCTTGTGCCAAACACCCCCTAAACCCGCACTCATTGACGATCTATCTTCCTGTTGAGCTTGCCAAGGAACCTCCCTAAGCACTTGAACATCCCCTTCGTTTGCTTAAACTCCTCGGACTCATTTGGAATACTTGGAAGTTGTGAGAGGTATTCTAGAGGAGGAAGCCTAGAGTTGGGTAAATTATCATCTTCACTCATTGATGATGATGATGATGAGGAAGTAGGAGGATGAGGACGTTTCCCTTGGGCTTTGAAGACTCTCTTATCACTAAGTGGAACAAAGGTATGTGGGATGAGAGAGTAATCAAGACGAAGACTACTTGGAGTTGGAGGAATTGGAGCAAATTCTCTAAAAAGATGAGTCAAGAGCATTCCATATGGCATAACGGTGGTGCATTGAGTCAGCCATCCTTTTGGCTATGTAGTAAGCCAAGTTGAAGGGTTGGCACACGGATACGGAGTAGAGCATATAGCAAATGAAAAGATTGATGTGATCCCTATTCCCTATGGTGCTAATGACGTTGGCTCTAATAACTTCCTCCCACCTCTTAAATTGAGGGTTAAGCTCGTTGAGTTCCATTCCATACGGGTCCTTATCAACCTCATTTCCCGACCTAGTTCTTCTAGTGTTGGAGGTCCTAATAAAGAGATGATTACGAATGACATCCTTAGATACAAGAGGTGTATCATAAGGATGGATGCGATAAATGACCGAGTCAATAATTGAGAGAGAGAGTGTTTGTCCGAATAGAGATAAGTAACATAATTCGGAAAACCTAGGACTCGAGCAAAGTCATTGAAAGAGATGTTATAAGAGTGACCACTAACCATGAAAGACAAGCCCATAAGACCATCGTTATTGGTGTGGAGAGTGATGGAAGCATAGAACTCAAGAATAAATCTAGGACAAATGGGCTCATCGATGTCTTTGAGGCAATCAAAGTTGATTTCGGCTAGTTCTCTACGAAGATTTGTTTCTTCTAAGAAGGAAGTGTCGAAGGTCCTACCCTCGTGGACATAGTGTTTCTCTACAGACTTAAAGATTTTGACTTGAGTGGGGGTAAGTCCTTTGGTTTTGTGGTGTTTTGGTAGGTAGTTAAGAGTATCCTTGTGGTCATAGTGAGTTGTAGGAGGCATGATGATTCCTAAAAACACAAATATCACATTTTTAGACTAAGATGACGAGAATTTTAATGTTGAAGTTTTAGTGTGTGTCTATATGCAAACAATGTGGAGGTGCAGTTATCTCGGCTCATTTAAATGCTTAAAACGTTTTAATATGCAAATTTTGTACTTAAAACTAGAGATAACCCAAACTCTCCTAATTCAATGTAGCTTTGTTTGAATGTACCCGAAAATACATATTAGTTATGTATTCCCTTTAGCATTCAAGAGACATTATGCAAGTGATGTTTTAAACATAACGTTTTTATTTTGTATCAACAATGTAAGACGAAAAAATACTTGTCCTATTTGTGATAAGTCATTTTTGCAAGAATTTAACATGGGGTGTTTTGGTAAACATGCTAATATCCTCTAAGAATGCAATTCCTAACTATGGGAAACATGATTAGTTTAGTTTTACAACTAATGTTCTACATGAATTTCTCAAGTTGATGCATAACCCCAAGTTTTAGTTTTTGTACAAAAATAGAATTCCTAGACGCAGATCAGGAGTGTAGCTATGTTAAGAGTACTTACAATGACGATTAGAGAGCAAAGTGGATGAAGGAGAGACCAAAATTTCATGTGTGGAGGAGTTGTGAAGTGAATAGTAACTATTTTAGAGTGGTGGTGTAGGATAAGGAGTGTTTGGTTTACTATATAAAAAGAAAAAGTTTCAACAGGTTGACGGATTCGGCGGAACCAAATATAGGTTATGTCGAAGGGTTTCACCGGTTCAGCAGAAGAAGAAATTAAAAGGGTTTGTTTTGATTTTTGTGATTTTATTCTAACGTTCGAAACTACAATGTAGGTTCCATAAGTCCTAGTCCGAGTCTAAGAAGGTTAAATGGTTCTCGTTTAACAGGTTTTTTGAGAATATTGGCAATGTTGTCTTCGGAGGATACTTTCTCGATTGAGATGTTTCCTTTTTGAACATTGTCACGAAGGAAATGATGACGGATTTCAATATGTTTAGTACGAGCATGTTGGACATGATTCTTACTAAGGTCAATGGCTTCTTTGTTTTCGCAAAGAATGGAGATGTCGTGAAGTTGAATTCCGTAGTCGACAAGAGCTTGCTTCCTCCAAAGAGCTTGTTGACATGCTTTTTCGGCCGATACGTATTTGGCTTCGGTTGTTGAGATAGCGAGAGCCGTTTGCTTCTTAGAGAACCATGAAGTGAGACAATGTCCAACAAAAGTACAAATACCACTTGTGCTTTTTCTATCAACATAGTCACCGACATGGTTTGAGTCGGTAGACACTATGGTTTCTACTCCCGTTCCTTTGGGATACTGGTGAGTACTTATTTACTCACCTTTTCTTAGCCAAAATAAGACTAAATAATCCAAAATCTAACCCAAAATGCCAAAGAATGTGTGTTTTTGTGATTGTTAATGTGCAGGTACGAATATCTCATAAAAAGACGAAAAACAAACGAAAACCGGCAAAAACGAGCACGAGAGTGGAATGAGTGCAAATAGTCAAAGAAAGTCAAAGCTGAGCCTACAAAATTCAAAGAAGACCTCAGAGATTTGAGAAATGTCAAAATTGATCCTTGGTTGAAGTTTCAAGATATTACAAGTTTAGTCCTCCAAGTTTCAGAAATGGCCAACTTTAGTCCTTTGAAGACATCTTTCAAGAAATAGCAAGTTTGGTCCTCTATGAATCAGAATTTTACATGAAAAGCCCTTGGATCACAAGTTTCAATTTTATCAGATTTGGTCCTTCATTTTGCATATACTACATAATTGGTCCTTATTATTAAATCTGAAATATACAAAACCAATTCCAAAGGCCTGATCCAAAAATACTGGTTCAATATTAAATCAAAAGTCCACAAGCAAATACCTAAGCCCATCATCTAACCCGAGCCCAATCCCCTTTATCCGGATCCAACTCTTACCCATACCCATCGGTCAACACCAATACTCAAAAGTCAAACATAATATAAAAATAATAACTTTTACCCGCCCCCCTTTTCACCCCTATTACTAGAACTCATGAATCCTAATAACCCATCCCATCAAATTAACCGTAATTAAGGGTAAATTGGTCAAATCAAAGTGTTTCTAGAAGGTTAGAGACGTGTCAGATGGTGTCAGAAGCAAAGAAGCACACGGAGGGGTGACTTGGCAACTCATGATTGATGCATACACGTCATAAGGAGTGATCAAAGGGTTGAAATTCAAGGGCAATGATTGGGATCATGATCTAAGGGCTCTAAGATGATATGAAGAAGCACATCACACAGATTGCCAAGCTGGCAATCCGTGACTACCTATCCTCTAGAATCTTCTCACATTTGCTATAAATAGAGGCTTGGTTAGCTTGTTTCAGTGTGTAGAGTTTAGGAGTAGTGTAACTCTGCCAAAATTTCATTCTAAATTTATTAGTGTATTTCTTTTTCAGTTTTACTCTTTTATTGTTTAATGAAATTCAGTTTTTCTTTTATAACTTTAGCCTATTATTCACTTCTGATTGTTTAGCTATTATCTCTTCATTTTCAGCTTATCTCAGTTTATATTCATCTTATTCAAGTTTACTTTCACTTCAGTTTCATTTTATACAAAAGTTTAAAAAAAAATCAGAAAATAAAAAAAAAATCACAAAAATAGTTTTAGTTTAAACTCAGCTTATCAAATAAGCTTGTTTGAAGTTGAAATATCTCATCTAAGCTTTGTAGCTTATGTGATATTTATTATAGTTCTATATAAATCATTATATTCATAAGTCCAAAACAGTCAACAAAAGTCAACTGTTTATGTGAATTCATGGTCCAGTGATGTAATTGATAGTTCAAGGGAGTTTTGGAAGCTCTTGAGCCTATCTAAAGATAGGCTAGCATAGTGAATCACCTATGTTTATGCTGAGGTGAATTTCTTTGTAAGTTCTGTTCTAAATTCCAAGTTTCTGAGTTCATTCAATAGATTCTGTGTAGATCTGTTTTAGTTTGCATGATTGCTGTTTATTCTATTGTATTTGATCATAATTGAGTGAAATTGAATGAGCTTTATCTTTTGTGTAGTAGAAGTGATCATTGTTCTATTTGATAATTTCAAGTCTGTCATAATATGCATACTCTGAATCTGTGTTTATGGTTGTTGTTCATTGTGGAAATTTAGAGGTTTAATGACTCAATATTTGAAATTGGATTTGAGTAGTAATGGTGGTATTTGAGGTTTAGAACAATCAGTTGTAGTGTTAATTGACAGATAAAGGGGTGTTTGGATATACTTAGAATTAAGTTGAAGTGTTGTTGTTTTACTGATATAGATCCATAATTAGATCACAATAGATTATAGATAGTTAAATATAGCTTTAAGATGGTAGAATAGTTCAATAAAAGTCAAAGTTAGCTTAGGTTCTTATTAACTATTAAGATAATTGGCATTAGTTAGTTAAATTGTAGTGGTAGTTGTAATTTAGAATTAGTGAGCTTAATCTAGGATAATATTAGCTTATTTCATCCTTTAGGAATAGATTTAGTGGTTAGAAATTGGAATTAGTCAATAGGTTTAATCAATTAAAAAGTCAACTGTTGCATTGGTAATACTCTACAGGCTGCTGAACTTGATCCAAATTAGAATAGTAATTGATCATTTCTCATAGGGCTTTTGGTGATTTTGGAGTCTCATTAGTACTAGCTAACATTTGTCCCACTCAATTTCTGGTTTGGAGCTTATTTGGACTGCTTATAAGCTTCTGCAAGATAGGTGTTCAAAATAAGATTGCTGATACAATACTAGGCCTGCAAATTGTGTAATTTTTGTTGTAACTTGAGCTTGTTTGAGTTTTCTGATTTTTTATGAAGTTGTTGAGGTGCTTTACTTGATATCCTACTTTCTGGCTTTTTCTGAGTCATTTGCTTATTCATTTGAGCTTATTGAGACTGCTTATTGTACTTTCTGTTGCAATCTGAGCTTATTATGTCCATTTATGAGTTTAATTGAGCTTATTAGATTGTAATACATCTGTGTTATCAGCTTCACATAGTTTTGTTCAATGTTGCAAAAATCGTGAATCGGTACTGAGGCGGTCGGAGGCCTTGTAGTGTTTTTTAGCCGATTAATCGGCCCAAAACCTTGTAATCGCCAATTAATCGGCCGATTACCTTGTAAAACTCTCCAAGTTCCAGGGCCTTGTAGCTTGTAATCGCCGATTAATCGGCCTTGTAGGCCTTGTTTTGCAACATTGGTTTTGTTACAAGTGCTTAATAATAAGCACTTGTAATAAGCTGATTTTAAGCCAATAAGCACTTCTACAGCTTATTTTCACTTCTTAATTTTTCCTCAAGATTCTTTTAATATTTTAGATTTTCTGTGAATTTTTCATATTTTTCTGAATAATTTTACTATTTTTCTCAATTTATCTTAGTTTTTAATCATTTTTTAAATACTTTTAATAAAGAAAAATCAAATAAAAATTAGAAAAAGCCTTAAAAATTTGAAAAATATTTTAGATAATTCTTTTCTATTATTTTAGATTTTTCAAAGTTAATTTTATATTTTTCCCATTAATTTTTACATTTTCTCTTATTTTTAATTACTTTTTATATTCCAAAAATAGAAATTAATTAATAGAAAATAAATAAAAAGTCAAAAAAAATATTTTTCTTTTTCTCAAAATTATTTTATTTTGTTTAGAAAATTATTTCACATTTTTAGGATAAATTTTAATTCAAAGTTACGTTTAAATTCGTTCGTTACGTTTCAAATTCGCATTTGAATTTCCGTTTTAAGTTTTAAACATTTGTGCATATATATATAGCTTGTATTTTCTACTTATTATATCATTTCTCATCACTTTTCTAATTTCACAATCACTATTTTCACTTTTCCACTTTTCACGACACGATTTCACGAATCGAATTTCACGATTCCATTCACTCCTTCACGGGATACGACTCGGGTAATCCGTATTTCTTGCGGATTTCCTTGGACTTTATAAATATATAATATAAGTTGATTTTCACACAATCAATTTTTGGCGCCGCTTCCGGGGAAGGTTTGAAATGAGTTTTGAATTTCGTTTTTAAAAATCGTGTTTTTAAGAACCTTCCTTTTATTTTGTGAATATTTTCTATAAAAATATAAAAAGTAAAAAAATCAAAAACACTTTTCCTAAAGTGTTTTCAAAAATACAAAAATAAAATAACATCCTCACTCTCGCGGGAGTGTTGTAAACCATTCTGAAAAAAACAACAAAAGAAACCGAGAAATTATACGTTATTGGACTACTCTTTTACTACAACCAACTAAACGGAGAATAAGGAGGTCTTGACATTAAATTGCAGACCGAAGAGAGATCCACTCTTCTCTCCCGCTCCGCTACGAGTAGTGATTGAGGAAACGGTTACGAATAACGTACCGGTTGAAAAAAGAGAATAAAAGTTTTTGTGATTTGTTTTTCAATAAATTAAAAAAAAAAGCCAAAAATAATTCCCAATAAAAAATACAAAAAGATTTTTCTTTCTCTTTTTCTTTTTGATTTTATTTTTGGTGTATGAACACCCGATCAACTTCTGAAAGTCTTATTTCTCCATTCTCGAATCCCGAAAGGGTATTACGCCATAACCACCGGGTTCATTTCCCAACCGATGAGGAAATGAACCAGAACGAACAAAACATGGGACCCCCGCCGATGGGTGGTCCTCAACACAATGGGATCCCTCCGATGGGACCCCAACCGGCTTTTGATCCACGTCCGATGGAGGAACAACTCCAATCACCATTCAATGGTGTGAGGAGAGCCATCGTGATTCCCGATATCACTTGTTAGGTCACCATATTGATTTCACACAAACAAGAATGAGATAGATATAAGGATTTGGGTGATTATATGAATAAGAGAAATAAAAGTGCAAGAGTTTCCTTAAGATAACAAATAACCAACCAAGTATTACATGAGACCTAAGGCTTCTATTTATAGGGAAGGAGCTAGGGCAACACTCCCTCTCCTTCCACTTACATTTTGTGTGGGCTTACAAGCCCATAGACCTAATACCTTAAGTCTAGTAAACTTGTAACATAACATTAATGTAAGTAAATAATAACTTAAGCAACCTATTATTACAAATGACCGAGACTTGACAAAATAGTAAAACTTTGATCCCAACAATCTCCCCCTAAGGGTCGGTCATCACGGTTGCTTGACGTCTTTGTCATTTCTTCATCTTTGACTTTCATAGCTTTAGACGTCTTTCAATAATCATGAGATAATAATCATTCATCGTTCTTTGTGCTTGGTTCATAGTTGTTGTGATAGTGATCAAATAATGAAGTTGTCTGCCTTTCGTCACTTCCGTGTCTGTGGTGGTAGTCCGCCATTCCAACATGCTCATACATCTTTGAATTCTGACTTATACATGCACGTAGTCCCTTTCTTTCACTTAAGATCTTTAGTCTTTATACTTTGTAGATTCTTCTTTTTGGCGTAGAATCTTTCTTTGAACTTTGTGTTGCTTTGATCTTTGAGGGAGCTTTTGATGACTTCAAGATGCATGTATGAGCATGTGGAATCTGTCGTCATGGTGATGATGTAACCCTGCATGTAAACAGTTAGCAATAAAACATCCGGTACTTACAGATAAGGAATTAGAGATCGTCAACAGCATATTGTGAAGACTCCTTCTAACCCTTATCAAGGCCGTTCCCATATCAGATACTACCGAGGGAGCTTACAAGACCTACTAAGTAGCTCAATGACTGGGTGAGTCGCTGGGGATCACTCCACGACTGTAGACCGCTAAGAGACCACCGCAAACACTAAGCGTAACCCACAAGGAGTTACCGAAGTGACCTGCTGTTAGGGCTGTTTGATGTTGACCCTGGCAGGATTTCCGTTCAATCATTGAGAAATACTCATGTAAATTCTCTCATAAATGTTCTCGGTAGATTGCTAAGATCTGCGAAGGACTCGATAATTTACAGCTGGTGTCCATTGATGTAGAACACCAGTTGCAGAAATACTAAGTGTTTCCTAAGAGATCTTTGATGTATCTCATGGCTCTAGACTCGAAAAGTGCGCACTTAGGTTTCCTATGGGGAGACTAGGGAGGGGTCTCCTGCTTCAATATCAACCATCTCTAAGAGATAGGTCGATAGATTACACCGGTTCCCCGTGAGAATGAAACAAGCTCTTTTAAGAGAACTTGAGTGGCTAGAAGGTTTAGTGCATTGCGTCACTGGGTCCATGACGGCTTTATCTTCAATACCGGCGTCACCAGTTGCAAATGAATTGAACACGGTGTCTGCCCTAAGGTTGAACATATGGAGGGCTATTTCTTTTCACCCTTTTCTTTACTTTTCTTTTTAATTCTTCAACTCCTTCTTTCCCCTTTCATTCTTTTCTCCTTTTATCGTATCATACCTAAGGACTTCTAATTCTAACTAATGGTGATGTCCTTGGGTAGATCCCTCCGGCTCTGGCGGATCATAGGACTGTATTTCCTATCTTAATCACCTTATAGCTCCAAGATTATCCGACAATAGCCAAGAAACCTTTGATTGAAAAATCTCTCAAAGTGTTTGTGATTATCAAATATTTTGTTTAACACTTTTGAGAGTTTTGTGGTTACTTTAGAAGGGCTCCCCCTTCACATGTGCTCATAAGTATTTAAATAAATTTGCACATGCGGGAGGAACAAACACTTTTTGAATTGATCCACTTTCAGTGAACCCGACCGATTCGAGACACGCTTACATCACTAGTTAGACTAGCTTGAAGTTATTACCCGGCCTGGTCAAATCCACAGAAAGTTTCTCGAAACGGTACATGATGAGTGCTCAAACACTCATCATTTTTGGTCTAATCTGAACTGCAAAACATACAAAAACACTCAGAAATGCATCAAAATACTGAAAATATTTCAAAATTGTGTTTTATATGTTTTAGATGCAAAATGAGCAAAAACAGATGCAAAACGTACAAAGTTTGCAAAACTGGCAGTTTCAGTCCCCTAACTTTCATAAAATTACAAAACTAGTCCCTGGTCATTCAAAATATGAAAAATTATCACCAAAGGTCCTTTTACAATCATAAGTTGTCAAATTTTGTCCTTTGGTGAAAAATTGGAAAAGTTTTGGAAAATTACAAAATTAGTCCCTGAAGTTTCAAACTTTGGCAGAATTGGTCCCTGGTGGGATATTTTTGAAAGAAAAATCATTTTTGATCCTTGGGAAGTCACAAAAGTCAATTTTAGTCCTTGGGTGTGAAGTTTGGAAAAATGTCAGTTTTGGTCCCTCAACTTTTCAAATTTGGCAAAACTGGTCCCTAGGAATTTCAAAAGTAGAAAAATGACATTTATGATACTTGGATTATTCAACTTGGCAAGATATATCCTTGGATTGAGTTTGGAAAAGTGGCAAAACACACCCCCTAAAAATCAGATTTACAATATTGGTCCTTGTGCTTTTGTTACTTAACCAAGTGGCCCTTTTGATATTAAATAAACAAACAACCATGGCCTGATCCACAAATACAACTCCAACCCAACACCACCCCTTAGCCCAAACACAATCCGACCCAAACCCTTTTAATACTTCCCCTCGTTGACCTAGTCAACACCCACACCCAGACCACTATTCACTCACCCCTACCTCCAGCTTTCACGCTTCCATGTTCCCCCCTCCTCTCTATATTTTCACCAAATACACCTTCTCATTAATATCATACACCAACCCATCCAATCCCCCTCCTCATTTAATAACTTACCAAACCCCACTCAAATTTACCCACTGCCGTTTTCCCGCCAAATTGGTTTTGAAGGGTTGAGATCATTTGAAGCTCATCCAACGGCTCAGAGGTGTGGGAAAAGTCAGAGACATCTTCCAGGAGCTATTTAAGGAAAGAAAAAAGAGAAGTATCAGTAGATAGCAGTAGTATAATTTAGTTTAGTGTAGTTTATAATTTAAGCTTAATTTTCAATCTTTAATGTAATTTGTAATTTACAAGCTCTGTATTAATCATAATTTATGTATTAGAAACTCTTTTAAATTATCAATTTCAAGATTTCAGCCTTTAATGTCAAATTTGCATACTTAAAGAGAAAAAAATTCCAAATTCATGTTTAAGTGATAAAAACTATTGCTCTCTGTTTGTTTAAGCTTGTTTAAGCTTAACCTCAAGTTTTCTTACGTTTTCAATCCTTATACCTCAGTTTAGATAAGAAAAGCAAAAATACCAAAAATTCCAAGAAATTAGAGAAAAATCAAAAAGAAGAAAAGCAGTGGAAAAATGGTTATGGTTTAGAGTCTTAGGGAGACCTTAGGTCAAGAATGTATGTTCTGTTCTTGGTTTTTGAGCACAAGGTTTAATGTAAGTTCCATTTCAGATTTGAGTTTAAATTTTCATATGTTGTTATTTTCAGTTGAAGTTGTTGTTTCCTGTCAAATTGTGCTCATTTGTGTTCATTCTGAATTAGTATCAAATCAATTGTGGATGTCATGGTTTAGATAAGCAAATTGCTTCTTAAAACTTCATTTTCAGTTTCATAAGGGGTATTTGGTTCTAGCCTTTCTGCTGTGTCCTTGTTGTTTATTAGTGTAGCAAGTTCATACCATTAAGTCAATTAGGTTCGTATAGGCTCAAGTTAACCAGCATCTTAGTCTTTACCAAAGCGAAAGTCAAAATAATAGTTTAAGCACCCTCACAGTTAACTGTGAGGGATTTGAGACCTACAAACCTTCATTTTATCTTAAAAATGATAGTTTTAGCTTAATATAGGTTAATTGTAACTTATTGCATCATATATAATCAGTAGATTAAGCCCAAACTTCATAAAAGTCAAATAAGCAAGTTTTCTTCAAAAGTCAAATATGCATGTCTCAGTTTTTTTCAATATTTGCAAGATTTAATCTGATTTTTGTGTGATGATTTAGGATCTCAAACTTGTTCCTACTCATTGTCTATCAGCTTATCTTTGTTATCCCACTTAGTTTGCATTTTTATGATTTTTGTACTGGGCCCCATTTAGCTCCAAAGTAGGCTGCAGGGCAATGTTATGCCCTGCTACACAGATACCCAGTCCACACCCCAACTTCCTAGGTCTCTCCAGGGTTCATAAGTGGGTCCCACAAGCTAAACTTGGGCTTTTTGGAAAGCCCTGGTGCCACACTTGTTGATTCTAGGATCCATTTGCCTTATAGCTTATTGAATAAGCTTGAAATCAAGCTTGAATAAGCTTGCAGACCTGCTTGTTGAACCAAACCTTGGAATTGCTTATTACTTGTTAATAGCTTATTCTGAGTTCTTTTCATTGTTATTCTAGCTTATTTCAATCATTCTCATCATCTTGTACCTAAATCTACCCTTGGTTTCAGGTTCAAGCTTATTTCACAGCTTATAGCTTGGACAGTTGACCAAAGTCAACTGTCAAGCTCATAAGCTCTTGTTGTGCTTATTTTTAAGCTCCATAAAACTTGTTTTTACAAAAGTTACTTGTTTTTAGGTGTTAAATAAGTTTCCAAAAGAAAAATCCAAAAAAAATCAATTTAATTCTAAGTGATAGTTTCTATTTAATGTAGTTTAATTTTAATTTTCATTTTTAAATTTTTTTTAAGCACTTAGCTTTTTTATATTTTTATTAATTACCTTTTATATTAAAGTATTTTTAGTAATTTTCTCAGATTTTTATTTTGTCATTTAGTATTTATTAGAATTAATCTTAGTTTTATTAGTATTTAATTAAATATTAAGTTTTAAATAGCATAATTAGTTTTTATTAAGTAAAACCTAGTTTTTATATTTTCCTAGCTTTTATATAATGTAAAATAATTTTAGAAATTTTCTTGTAATTTTTACTATTCATTTACTCTTTTTCTTAATTTAAAATAGTTTAATTAGGTAATTAATAATTAATTAGTAATTAATTAATAGAAAAAGCACAAAAAGACAAAAATACTTATTTTTAATTTTAAAACTTATTTTTAGTTGTTTTATAATTTTAGAAATTTTATTTTCACCTTTTCTAGTATTTAAATAATATTATATTGTATTTAAGTGTTTTAAATATTAATAATTAGTATTAATTAGTATTTAATTAATAATAAATAATTAATTAGTGTAAAAATTTATTTTCTTTTTCTAAAAATTTTCTTTCATCTTTAGGTTTGTAAAAAAGTCATTTTCACCCCCTGGGTGTTTTCAGATTTCACTTTTCACGTTTTATTTCGTACGTCTACGTTTTATATTAAACGTGAATGTACGCGTTTTAAGTTTTAAACGTTTCTGGGTTTTTCCTACTTTCCTGTCTTATTCATATAGCTTGTTTAAGCTATTTCATTGTATAAATCAGTAGTTTAATCACTCACAAACCCCTTTTCATCCAAATTCACCCGATCACGAAACCGTTTTAACCATCACACCTCGTCGGGACATAACGATCCGGGGAAACCACTATACTTCCACGGAGATTGACTCTGAGCTTTTTGACTTTGTTGACCATTATTTGGTCAATTAGGTTGACCGTTTGGAGCCAATCAAATTTTGGCGCCGCTGCCGGGGAGGTGTGCGCGCTATTCTAAAACGGTTTTTCTGATTAGTGATTTTGGAATTCATTCCATTGTACATTTATCCATCCTTTGTTCATATTTTCTTATTTTCAAAACAAAACTGTTCCCGAAAATATTTTAAATCAGTTTTCAACGAACACAAAAACACAAAAACATTTTTCTTTATCATTTGTACAAAATGATTTTCAAAAACACCAAAAATATCCTTCTTCACCCTCCTACCCTTTTGATTCTCATTTCCTCACCCTCTATACACATTTGATTCTTTCTATGTCTCATCCACACTTTCTGGTTTGCCAATGGTGTGGTAATCCTCATAATGGTGGCAATTGCCCCAGTTGTGGCATGATAGAGTCAGGAAACGGGTCTGTCTATAACCAAGATCCCTATTCCTACCATGACACGACTAATTCATTCCATCAGTTACCACAACATGATACTCAGCAGTTTTACTGTTGTGAGTACTGTGGTGGTTCACACTACAGTTCTGATTGTCAATCGGGAAACACGCTTGTCTATGAGCAGTTTCCTGATAACGATTATAACTTTAGCACATAGGACTCACAGTCACATCAGTTTTATTGTTGTGAGTATTGTGGAGGTCTACACACTAGCTCTGATTGTCAAACAAGGAATCCATTTCCTTGTAACAATTACGACTATTCGTTTTCAGACCCACCTCCACAGTACCAAATGATTCAAGCAACTCCTCTTGATATTGGGCAAGACCTTTTAATAGAGGCTCTTGAGATATTGAAAGAACTTAAGGAGGAGTTGGCTACTTCATCGTTTCAAAGCTATCGTGAGAAATCTATGGCAGAATTACTTGCCGAAGAACGAGCGGCTAGAAACGAATTAAGCAAGGAAGAATTGCTAGTCTTAGAACAAGCAGCTAAAACACGTGCCATATTTTGTCGTGCTGCTCTTCTCGACGATGATGATGATGATGAAGTTACCCTTGATATTTCTAAATTTTGTACGGGTTCATCAAATTCATCATTTGTGATTCCTTCTATGGAAAATCAGGGATAAAATAATGAGACGGAGAAATCACTAGCAGAAGATCAAATGGAACTCGTACAATCCATGAATGCTAGCTCCTCTCCACTCCCTCAGTCTGTTGTTATCACACCCGAGGTTCCCACTCACTCTTTGAGCATGGGGTATGAGCATCTTGACATTGTTCCTAATAAGGAATCAGACGAATTAATAAAGTCTAGTGTTGAGATCCTTGTCCCAATCCCAGGAGAGTCACAGGGAACTCTTGATCATGAGTGTGATTTACCTTCCCCCATTGAGTGTCCTAAAGATCAATTTGAGACTTTCTCCGAATGTAGCGATTGTATATCTTATGGAGACATCGAGTATATTGAGGCGTCAGTTCCACATTCTGATGCTGATCATCTTCTTGAGGAGTTCGCTGATGAACTTGCTTACATTAATCCACTTTCATTGGAAAGTGATGATGGTCTCCTTGACTTCAAAGCCGATCTGGGAGAAATTGAAAGTCTCCTTTATCATGATTAGTCACTCACTTCTCATCCCAACAGTCCAATAGAGAATGATAATCTCTTTGTTCCCGAAACATTCAATACTACTCTCACCAATCCTCTATTTGAATTCAAATATGAATTCACTTTGATTTATGATAATCCACTCTTTGATATTCAGAATGAGGATTGTGATGAGTCTATTCCGGAACATGAGTTCACATATTCACATCTTGTGAATAATTCTCTTCATGAGGAGTTCTCCGGTGAACTCACTCATCATATCATGACTCCTCCGGAGTTTGATATCCCGGGGGGAGATGCACTCAATAATGAGGATTTGCAAATTCCCACCCACCCTCCCGGGATGTTTATGAGCTTAACCTTTGAAATCCAAATTCAGGCTACTGAGCCTGCTCTCGAGGAAGAATATCAAATCATGATTTACATCATGGTTTTCTTCCTTTTCTTCACCTATAAGGTGACTTCTTCTCTTCTTCACTCCTTCGGGAATGAAGATACCATCTTTGATCCCGGCATTTTCATATCATTATCTTGAGCCGGGATTATATCTCATCGGTGTGGAACTTTCACGTGCTTCAAATGTTTGTCCAAACATCTTGAATGAAAATCCGATGGAGATTCCTTCTTCCACATCATGCTTCCCCAAGGATAAATGAATTCGGGGTCGAGTCAAGCTAGCGACTCGGTAAACAAAAACAGTAGCATGCTTATAGGGTTTTCACCCTAAGTGTGGGGGAGTCCCCCATGCTATGGTTACAAATGAAGTGAAAAACAAAATGGTGTTTTCCACGCTTAGCTTGTAATGTTGCCCTTTTACGTTCAAAATGTCGGCATAATAGCCGGGACTTTGAATATTGAGGACAATATTCATTCTAAGTGTGTGGGGGGGGGGGGGGTATTCTCTATTCTAGCGAATTTTATCACATTTTACTATATAATACCCCCGTTTTTAGCCAAAATTTCAAAAAAATTTTCAAAAATTTTTCACTGGTGCTTCAAAATTTTTGTGGTAATCAGTCCGCCATGTCTAACCGACAAAGGGATTGGCTAATCTAGGAGCAAACGGCTCTTGGTAAAGATACATCAAATCCGTTTATGGCTTGCAATTTGCCCAAAATTGTATGGTACCTCAACTCGCCATATCCTAAAACGCGAATGAGTTGGCTAGCCCGCAAGATTATGGCTTGTGGTAAAGGCAGTGGAAAATCCATAATTGGTAATCAGCTCACCAAGATGTTGACTATTCCATCAAGAGTTAGCTAGTCCAGAAGCAAACGGCTTTTGGTAAAGACTAATCAAATCCGTTGACAGCTGGTGGTTTGCTCAAAATCACACGGTTATCAGGTGTGCCACAGTTCTTACACCTGGCTACTCCAGAAGTGATGGCTTTTGGTAAAGAGTTTAAAATCCAATAAGTTTTCAAAACAATTATTGCTAGGGACTAGCAATAGTTTAGTGTGGGGGATTGATGAGTGCTCAAACACTCATCATTTTTGGTCTAATCTGAACTGCAAAACATACAAAAACACTCAGAAATGCATCAAAATACTGAATATATTTCAAAATTGTGTTTTATATGTTTTAGATGCAAAATGAGCAAAAACAGATGAAAAACGTACAAAGTTTGCAAAACTGGCAGTTTCAGTCCCCTAACTTTTATAAAATTACAAAACTAGTCCCTGGTCATTCAAAATATGAAAAATTATCACCAAAGGTCCTTTTACAATCATAAGTTGTCATATTTTGTCCTTTGGTGAAAAATTGGAAAAGTTTTGGAAAATTACAAAATTAGTCCCTGGAGTTTCAAACTTTGGCAGAATTGGTCCCTGGTGGGATATTTTTGAAAGAAAAATCATTTTTGATCCTTGGGAAGTCACAAAAGTCAATTTTAGTCCTTGGGTGTGAAGTTTGGAAAAATGTCAGTTTTGGTCCCTCAACTTTTCAAATTTGGCAAAACTGGTCCCCAGGAATTTCAAAAGTAGAAAAATGACATTTATAATACTTGGATTATTCAACTTGGCAAGATATATCATTGGATTGAGTTTGGAAAAGTGGCAAAACACACCCCCTAAAAATCAGATTTACAATATTGGTCCTTGTGCTTTTGTTACTTAACCAAATGGCCCTTTTGATATTAAATAAACAAACAACCATGGCCTGATCCACAAATACAACTCCAACCCAACACCACCCCTTAGCCCAAACACAATCCGACCCAAACCCTTTTAATACTTCCCCTCGTTGACCCAGTCAACACCCACACCCAGACCACTATTCACTCACCCCTACCTCCAGCTTTCACGCTTCCATGTTCCCCCCTCCTCTCCATATTTTCTCACCAAACACACCTTCTCATTAATATCATACACCAACCCATCCAATCCCCCCTCCTCATTTAATAACTTACCTAACCCCACTCAAATTTACCCACTCCCGTTTTCCCGCCAAATTGGTTTTGAAGGGTTGAGATCATTTGAAGCTCATCCAACGGCTCAGAGGTGTGGGAAAAGTCAGAGACATCTTCCAGGAGCTATTTAAGGAAAGAAAAAAGAGAAGAAGTATAAGTAGATAGCAGTAGTATAATTTAGTTTAGTGTAGTTTATAATTTAAGCTTAATTTTCAATCTTTAATGTAATTTGTAATTTACAAGCTCTGTATTAATCATAATTTATGTATTAGAAACTCTTTTAAATTATCAATTTCAAGATTTCAGCCTTTAATGTCAAATTTGCATACTTAAAGAGAAAAAATTCCAAATTCATGTTTAAGTGATAAAAAATATTGCTCTCTGTTTGTTTAAGCTTGTTTAAGCTTAACCTCAAGTTTTCTTACATTTTCAATCCTTATACCTCAGTTTAGATAAGAAAAGCAAAAATACCAAAAATTCCAAGAAATTAGAGAAAAATCAAAAAGAAGAAAAGCAGTGGAAAAATGGTTATGGTTTAGAGTCTCAGGGAGACCTTAGGTCAAGAATGTATGTTCTGTTCTTGGTTTTTGAGCACAAGGTTTAATGTAAGTTCCATTTCAGATTTGAGTTTAAATTTTCATATGTTGTTATTTTCAGTTGAAGTTGTTGTTTGCTGTCAAATTGTGCTCATTTGTGTTCATTATGAATTAGTATCAGATCAATTGTGGATGTCATGGTTTAGATAAGCAAATTGCTTCTTAAAACTTCATTTTCAGTTTCATAAGGGGTGTTTGGTTCTAGCCTTTCTGCTGTGTCCTTGTTGTTTATTAGTGTAGCAGTTGATACCATTAAGTCAATTAGGTTCATATAGGCTCAAGTTAACCAGCATCTTAGTCTTTACCAAAGCAAAAGTCAAAATAATAGTTTAAGCACCCTCACAGTTAACTGTGAGGGATTTGAGACCTACAAACCTTCATTTTATCTTAAAAATGATAGTTTTAGCTTAATATAGGTTAATTGTAACTTATTGCATCATATATAATCAGTAGATTAAGCCCAAACTTCATAAAAGTCAAATAAGCAAGTTTTCTTCAAAAGTCAAATATGCATGTCTCAGTTTTTTTCAATATTTGCAAGATTTAATCTGATTTTTGTGTGATGATTTAGGATCTCAAACTTGTTCCTACTCATTTTCTATCAGCTTATGTTTGTTATCCCACTTAGTTTGCATTTTTATGATTTTTGTATCGGGCCCCATTTAGCTCCAAAGTAGGCTGCAGGGCAATGTTATGCCCTGCTACACAGATACCCTGTCCACACCCCAACTTCCTAGGTCTCTCCAGGGTTCATAAGTGGGTCCCACAAGCTAAACTTGGGCTTTTTGGAAAGCCCTGGTGCCACACTTGTTGATTCTAGGATCCATTTGCCTTATAGCTTATTGAATAAGCTTGAAATCAAGCTTGAATAAGCCTGCAGACCTGCTTGTTGAACCAAACCTTGGAATTGCTTATTACTTGTTAATAGCTTATTCTGAGTTCTTTTCATTTTTATTCTAGCTTATTTCAATCATTCTCATCATCTTGTACCTAAATCTACCCTTGGTTTCAGGTTCAAGCTTATTTCACAGCTTATAGCTTGAACAGTTGACCAAAGTCAACTGTCAAGCTCATAAGCTCTTGTTGTGCTTATTTTTAAGCTCCATAAAACTTGTTTTTACAAAAGTTACTTGTTTCTAGGTGTAAAATAAGTTTCCAAAAGAAAAATCCAAAAAAAAATCAATTTAATTCTAATTGATAGTTTCTATTTAATGTAGTTTAATTTTAATTTTCATTTTTAAATTTTTTGTTAAGCACTTAGCTTTTTTATATTTTTATTAATTACCTTTTATATTAAAGTATTTTTAGTAATTTTCTCAGATTTTTATTTTGTCATTTAGTATTTATTAGAATTAATCTTAGTTTTATTTGTATTCAATTAAATATTAAGTTTTAAATAGCATAATTAGTTTTTATTAAGTAAAACCTAGTTTTTATATTTTTCCTAGCTTTTATTCAATGTAAAATAATTTTAGAAATTTTCTTGTAATTTTTACTGTTCATTTACTCTTTTTCTTAATTTAAAATAGTTTAATTAGGTAATTAATAATTAATTAGTAATTAATTAATAGAAAAAGCACAAAAAGACAAAAATACTTATTTTTAATTTTAAAACTTATTTTTAGTTGTTTTATAATTTTAGGAATTTTATTTTCACCTTTTCTAGTATTTAAATAATATTATATTGTATTTAAGTGTTTTAAATATTAATAATTAGTATTAATTAGTATTTAATTAATAATAAATAATTAATTAGTGTAAAAATTTATTTTCTTTTTCTAAAAATTTTCCTTCATCTTTAGGTTTGTAAAAAAGTCATTTTCACCCCCTGGGTGTTTTCCGATTTCACTTTTCACGTTTTATTTCGTACGTCTACGTTTTATATTAAACGTTAATGTACGCGTTTTAAGTTTTAAACGTTTCTGGTTTTTCCTACTTTCCTGTCTTATTCATATAGCTTTTTTAAGCTATTTCATTGTATAAATCAGTAGTTTAATCACTCTTTTCATCCAAATTCACCCGATCACGAAACCGTTTTATAACCATCACACCTCGTCGGGACATAACGACCCGGGGAAACCACTATACTTCCACGGAGATTGACTCTGAGCTGTTTGACTTTGTTGACCATTATTTGGTCAATTAGGTTGACCGTTTGGAGCCAATCAGTACATTTCTACTCAGACAAATCCTTTTCGAGACACGCTTACGTGGCTAGTTAAAGAGTTCGATTGTCAGCTTATAGGTGACAACTAGCTCTAGTAACTAACTTGATGTTATTACCCATCGAGGATAAGTCTTTTCGATATTACTAAATTTTATGTTTCGTCAATTCCTGGGTCAATTCTGAGTCTAGCTCGCATGAGATTTGACTTAGAGAAACTTAGAACTTTCATATTTTAATCACATTCACTTTTTCTCCCCCTCAAAAATAGCATATGAGATGTTGTTTTTGATAAAATTTTGATTAAAATATGCTTTTTGAGTCTTATGGGGAGAATTCAACAAGAAATTTTGATTTCAAGAACGATGATTTTGTTTCAAGTGCTCCCCCTCAACAAGTGAATTCTTGTTGAGGTGAAATACTTGTCTTTTGAGCAGAGTTATGAAAATCAGAAAATGTTTGATTAACTTTACTCAAAAGTAAGAAGCCTTTGCTCCTTATATCAGGATTGAGGCACTGATGCGTACCTCAGGGTCCTTTCTTTACAAGAACAGGTTGTACACTGTTATGTGTGCACAAGCCATAATGATAACAATTCAATCAAATGAAACAATTAAAATTGAAGAGTTAATACCCATGTGTACCAGTTTAAACTTCATCAGTGAGTGAAGCATCAAAGTCAGTGAACTTTGGTTCGGGTCTTTTGAAGAGGCTGATGGGAAATGATGGTCTGACACCGATATAGCTTTCCAATCGTCTGATTTGTTCCCGTCGAAATAACCTTTCTTCAATCTTCAGGACAAAGTTACAAATTTGTCTTCTGGAGCTGGATTTCCGTCTTGGTGGTTCACCTTTAGCTATTTTTCTGCGATCATCATTCAACCTTTTGACTAGCCCATCACGAATGGTTTTAAGCGTAACATCACAGAACTTGTGTATCTCATCGAACCGCATGAAGCTTTGTAGATTTTTGCTGTTGATGTAGGTGAAACCAAATGAAGGTTCTTGGATGAGAGTATACTGTGACGTTTGATAGATTCCATTAAATGTGAATTGTGGCTTTGTCAAATTGATCTTCTGTTGGTAACTTTCCACTCCAAGCTGAAGATCTTCCACTCTTTCTTGAACTATCAATCGTCGGATGAATAGAAGTAGTGATGCCATGAAGTTGTACTGAGTTTCTCTTTCGAATCCACGCATTCTTCCTTGAACCTTTTCGAGATACATGTCTTCTATGTCATTGAGATAAAGGTCCGGAAAGTCTGCTTCGGAAAATTTGTACTTCTTTTCATCTTATCGTTTAACCACAATCTCACGCATGAACATGTAGTTAAACCGTTTCGACTCTTGAATTTCCAAGATAGCAATGATCTTAGATTTATGCTTCTCATTATCCAATGATTTTTCTTCTAACCTGGAAGTATAACCGAGACGACGACGTTCTGGCCAGTGCTGAATCCTGTGTAGAGCATCTCCGTCGTAAGCTACGATGGAGTTGTTGAATACTGGAGTAGACTCTTCAATTGCAGGAACTTCGTATCGTGCGGCTGGTACTGAGATTGTAAGTGAGGAAGCATATTT
Source organism: Artemisia argyi (assembly GCA_030686995.1). Lineage (NCBI taxonomy): Eukaryota > Viridiplantae > Streptophyta > Magnoliopsida > Asterales > Asteraceae > Artemisia > Artemisia argyi. The sequence goes on from CM060676.1 coordinate 84,934,509, forward strand.
CTTCTTGGATTTCTCTTGGGTGAGTTGGAGGTTACGAAGATCTTTGTTGAAGAAGAAGCTGTAAGGTAACTTGGGTTTAAATCCTTTCAAAGGTAATGGTTTAGTCCAATCAGTAAAGTAAGGCTTTTCGTGGTTTTTGGAACTGAGGTCGATATTCACTTCAGGGTTTAGCCAGTCAAACTTGCCAGACATTGCACTAGCTATATTCTGCATGTGATATTCGTATTCCATCTTATTTCCAGATCTGGACTTAAGGAATTCCTGTGCATCCCTATTGATTCATCTGAGCTCCGCCTTCGTAAGTTTCTCAATCTGAAGATCCTTCATAATGACTTGAGTGAATTGTAGTGTATTGCCTGGAAGGGGTTCTTCATCTTTGAGAGGAGGTTGAGCTTGTACCAATTCTGTTAACCAGTCATTCTCAGGTGTGTCATCATTGTCGAGCCATGAATGACGTCTTCTTATCTTTGATTTCTTAGACTTAGATGTAGCATCCTTGTCTTTAGCCTTTGATGGTGACGATGGTCCAGCTTGAGAATCAGGAATAGGGGAGGCACGGTAATCGGTATCAGGTTGACCTTGGTAGTCATCAGTTGGTTGCATGAAAGTTTCTTCCTCTTCTGTTGGACCTTGACCGGTAGCTGAGGTGTGTTGTTGATTTCCAGGAGGAGTAGAATCCTTTCGTGGTTGTTGAGAAGATGATGGACCGGTTCCAGACTTATGCTTCTTACCTTTTGAATTCGGGTCCGGGTCGTCATCTTTCCTTGACCTCTTTAAGGTTCCAGCAGCATCTTTGCACGACTCTTTGGACAAGTTAGCAGATATAGCATCAACAAGTGCTTTTTCTTCAGTAGTCTGTGTGGTTTTGTAGGCAACTTTGTCGTAGAGTTGAGCAAGCAGTTCATCGAAAGATGGTTCAGGGATGGTTGGAGTTGCAGTAGAAGCTTTTGCAGTGTGAAGTGTGAATGGTGTGGTTGACAACATTTTCTTTACCACACTTCTAATTCTATGATCCAAGTTGTCCCTGATAGGTTCAATGAGGTTTATAACTTCAGGAGTGACAATTTCAACTAGATTTTCAGTAAGATAATCTAGTGTGACAGTCTTGATAAATCCTGAGAAATCAACGTTCAAGAACTTATCGATCTGCTGCTTTGACTCCTGAAAGTCTTCAACTTGTTTGGCAAGACCGGTAACCATGGTTGTGAGTGTGTTGACTTGCTCCTGAAGATTAACGGGTTTAGTCGGTTCATTGATTGATTGTTGCTTTGATGCGGTTTCAGAAGGTGTAGGAGATGAATGCTCAGGTGATGATTCAGATGACGACTCGTTGTGAGAGCTTGAAGAAGAAGCTGGAGGATTCGGATCCTTTGGTGGAGAGTCTTGAGGAGGTGGAGGTTGCACTGAAGAAGTCTGCTTTGATTGCGAAGATGATTGAAGAAATATGTTGGTGTCGAAAGCGTTCTTTTATTCATTTTCTTTTCTTCTGCGTTCCTCTGCTTCCTCTGCTTCCCGTGCAAGAAACTCTGGAGTAATGAAGTGGTCAAATTCCAGATCCGTAGCAATGTTCTCCTGTCCACCAACATTCTCCTCTACATTTGCAGTCTGAGTCATAGTGATGTCTCATGTATTATCTGTGTCTTTAACTATGTCATCAGGTTGTGAAGCTGGTTCTAAAGTTGTGGACACATTGGGAGGAATCATGCTTCTTGTAGCTCCTTCATGTTCTGATTGATCGACAGGTGGTGGTGGTGAAGGTTGAGACTGAAGTCGGCTTTGGAGTGCTGCTTCCCTTTGTTCTTTGCGAAATTGCTTTTCTTCGGCTGGTGTGTCGACAATTATACTTTTCAATTTTCATTTGTCGACCAATTGTTCAACAATTGGTTCGTCTTCTTCATCATCATTTGGCTCATTAATCGTGATCCCTTTTCTCTTTCTAGACTCTGCTTCAAAAGTTTCAAGACTTTGTTGTATAGCGATCTTCGTTGCAGGAAATGCTTCTTCTGTTACTCTAACTCTTCGTTCAAAGTCTTGCTCTTCTTCTTCAGATTCTGTGTCGAACTCAGAGTCGCTTTCAGAGGGTGGTGGTATAGGTTCATCTTGAAGAGTGAACTTTGGTGTTACCTTCTTCTTTGGCTTGGTTGCAGGCTTAGTTTTGGGTGCAGGTTTAGGTTTGGTGGAAGTTTTGGTTTTGGCAGATGGTATGGTCTTGGGAGTAGGCTTAGAATTAGTCTGAGGTGAGCCAGTGGTGCTTGTAGTACTCCCAGATTTCACACTTCCTTTGCTGCGAGTCTGTATTGTAGCTTCTTCCTGTATCCCGTTGTAAGCATCATCGTAGAATTTATAGTTCAAACTTTTCTTGATGTTGTCATCAAGAAGGTATTCGGGAAGCCTCATTCCTTTAATTTTGGTAGAGGAAGTGGTCGTCTTGATAAAAGAGGTGGTGAAGTCGTCCTCGAAGAGGTGCTTAGGCTCATTAGGGTCAGCCATCTTTTTGATAAATTCTGGAGTGTCTTTGCAGAAATATTCAATGGGAAGCTTGGTGAATCTTGTGAACGGGATCATAGCCTTTTCACGTCCGGTTTGGATACTGTAGACTATTTCGTTCATGATTGGAACTGCAAAGTCAATAGGTGTCATAGTCACCATTCCCCAAAATGTCTGTATGTGTTCAAGTCTGGGATGTTCGTGACCACTTATTCTTCCTGATATAGATCTTACAACTAACAGACAAAATGTTCTCCAAGGCTGAGGTATATTCTTTGCATTGAATCTGGAATGTTTAATCAGAGGTAAGTCATCATCAACATCGTATCCTAATTCAATGAAGAAATCAAGGAGATCCAGTTCAGGCAATATTGGTGCAAATTCATTGTCAGTTTGAGGCAGGTGGAAGACTGTACAAAGGACATCATGATCTACAGTGTAGACTTGTCGATCCAGCGTAACATTGAAAGACTCATCATCTAAATTAGCCTTAGCCGCAAGCCAGAACTGATGAATGTAAAACACAGGCACTGAAGTAGATATGTTGAGCAGGTGTTTGTATGGATATGCAAGTAGAATATATTTGACAATCCTGCATGAGTTCTCAGGGATCCTCAATTTTTTGAAGTCAACTCGAGGATTGTTGTTGCCAATATTAACATTGTAGTCAGCGGGAGTGATGTCATCCATGGTGAGTAGTGGAAGAGTTTGTTCAGGGACATTCTCGTTGTGTTCAGCCATGTTGATCTGAAAAACATTACCATAAACTGAGAGGATCACTTGATTTGATCACACACTATGAGGTGTTGGACCTTTGTAATGTGTAAATATGATACTTTGAATGAATATGATTAAGTATGCGGAATCTACTTAACCACACTTAGAATGTTTGTTGGAAATGGAATTGTGACGCTTGTGTTTATTGAACAAAGAACAATGAAATTATTTCACCAAACGATTCAATATTATTTAGAATAATACGAGTGATCTTCACTATCACTAGGGTTACAAAGACATTGAATCTTGTGTTTTGTTCTAATGTTTTTCTCTATGTATATGTCTATGTCTACGACACTTTTATCACACACATTCACGTATAAGTCATATCTAAGATCTTCCTTTTATAGTCCAAGGAAAGATCTTTTACAAACTATATGACTCATCTTAAATACTAGCTTATGACTAATCTTCATTCTAGCTAGTTGATGACTTATCATGTCAGTCATTAAGATACAACATGTATCTAGGATTACAACTCACTTGGAGTGTTCAATTTGATGACTACAACAAATATATTATCTTGTATATGAATCAGTAGAATAAGTCGTACTTATCTACACAGCTGTTATATGAGTCATAGTAGCATCAGCAGAATCCATCAGCAGAAACACTATCAGTAGAAAACGTTCTTCAGCAGAATCCATCAGTGGAAACTTGCTTTGTGCTTTATCAGCAGAAACATACTTGATGTATTTCCTTAAACCTTTATGCTGATTCTTCTGATTATTTAATTCCCAACAATCCTCCCCTAAACATGTGAATTACATTCAAACATGTTTTTCTGAATTAAATGAGGACTTTGTGAAGATCTTTCAAACACTTCATTGTCAGACTGTGATCTGAACTTTCTTCTCTTTTGAGTGATTGAATGTCATTCTCTATAACTCATCAGCTTTCTGTTCTTTGCTCCATTCTTGGACTAAAAGATGGTGCAATATTCAACTTGAAGAATTTTAAGAGTCAATGATGCTGTGTATCTTGGATGCTTATTCCATGAAGTAGAAATTATCTTTCAGCATGTCTTTGGAAGTGATGAACAAACGTAGTGAACTGAACTTGAAACCTTTCATCTTTTGATCTAGATAGAACTTTCTCCTATCAGCTTTGTTCTTGTTCTTTATCAGTAGAAACCATGTCATCATCTTGTATGCTCTTATCTTTTCCTTCTTTTTCTTTGGTTAATCTTCCTTTTAAAGGGTTTTTGTAACCTCCCCTAAGATTTATTTCTCTCCTGAGCAATTTCCTCCCCTGTTTGGAAGATCTCTCACAATCATATTATCTGATCTAGCAATTTCCATGTTTTCAGACAATTTGTACATGAAGCCATCAATTCCTTAAGAGTTTAAGATTCTGCCCTCATCACTTCTAGGTGTGTTAACTCCTATGAGAGGTGATTCAATGGACGTTTTTGACTCATGGTCCATCTGATGATGGTTTTTAAAGTCATCTTTTGAAAATCCTTTTAAGAAACTTTTGCCTTAGCAGTATGTATATGATTTTATGATGAAAAATCATACTGCTTACAACCATTTTGAAGGGATTAAGTGTGGTAACTAACACTTAATCAAAATTTCGGTTTAAAGCAACCTCTGGTTGTGTGAGAACCAATGTTTTCAGTTATAAATAACTGCCTGTGTACAGATAAACCTATTCAAAAGGCTTTCTTTACAGGGTTTCCAGCTCGTGGCATTTGTTACCTCTAACACAAGTGTTAGATTCACTTTTCCTCGCTGTTCTTTCTATCAGATATCCATAGATTAGTCACATTATACTTGAGAGTATAAAATGATAGAAAGTGAGTTGTATCAGTTAATAACTTATCAACTAATTTATCAATTCAAAGTGAAACATCATAATCAGATTTCAAGAAAGAAGTTTTAAGGAGTTTTGAAGTCCCAAACTTTTTCTATCATGAACCTATTATATCAGTAGAAATGATCAGCAGCAATGATCAGATTTCAGCAGTAATGATCAGCAGCTTTGATCAGCAGATTTCACTTGAAATAGCCTTTCAGCTCAAACATTCATACCTGAAACTGTTAGTCTAAAACCAAATAAACAAAGTACAAAGTGCTTGTCTTGAATTAGAATAATCATAGAACTAACTGTATGAATAACTTTAAATTGGTAATAGTAGTTTTTAAATGACAAAGTTAGATGCATTAACAAAATCTATATACAAGAACACATTATTTTGAAAAATTTAAAGATTAAGCATTCCAATACCTGCTACCAAGTACTGAAATCTACCAACATCAAAAGCTTTTGTAAGAAGATCTGCAAAGTTTTGTTCTGAAGCAATTTTCATTACTTGAATTAACCTCTTTTCATTGCAATCTCTAATAAAATGATGTCTTATTTCAATGTGTTTTGTTTTAGAATGTTGCACTGGATTTTTAATAATGCAAATTGTACTACTATTATCAATATGAATAATGGTATGTAAGAAATTGTACCCATAGTCAAGAAGTTGGTTTTGAAGCCATAGGACTTGACCACAACAATTTGTAGCAGCTACATATTCAGCTTCAGTTGTTGAAGTAGCCACCATTGTCTGCTTCTTACACTGCCATGAGATAAGTCTACACCCAAGGAATTGACATCCTCCAGTTGTTGACTTTCTGTCCAAGCTAGCACCAGCATAATCACTATCTGAGTATGCTACCAAGTCAAAAGATGACTCCTTAGAATACCACAGACCCAACCTAGGTTGACCCTTGAGATATCTAAAAATTCTCTTGACTGCTGTTAAATGAGAAACCTTAGGAGTTACTTGATATCTTGCACAAGCACAAACAGAGAACATGATATCAGATCTTGATGATGTAAGATACATCAAAGAACCTATCATAGATCTGTATGTGTGTACACCCACATTAGTTCCTTCTACATCTTTAAGCAGTGGCTTCTCAGGATCAATTGGTGTGCTTGTTGTTTTGGAATCAGCAAATTGAAACTTTCTAAGAATCTCTGCAATATATTTGTCTTGACTAATAAAGATTCCTTCGCTTGATTGTTTAACCTGCAGACCCAAAAAGAATGTAAGTTCCCCCATGGAACTCATCTGAAACTTATTGTGCATAAGCTTCTCAAACTCCAAACACATCTCCTTCCTTGTAGATCCAAAGATGATATCATCCACATACACTTGAACTAGCAAAAGATCCTTCTTATGCTTCTTGGTGAAAAGTATCTAATCTATCTTGCCTCTTTGAAATCCATTTGAAATTAAGTAGGAAGCCAGTGTTTCATACCAAGCTCTTGGTTCCTGATGTAGGCCATATAGAGCTTTAAAAACCTTGTACACCTTATCTGGATGGTCAGGATCAACAAAACCAGGAGGTTGTGAGACATACACCTCCTCTTCAATAGTACCATATAAGAAAGCACTCTTGACATCCATTTGATAAACTGTGAATCCCATAAATGAAGCATAAGCCAAAAAGAGTCTAATGGCTTCAATCCTTGCTACTGGAGCAAAAACTTCTTCATAGTCTATCCCTTCTTCTTGTGTGTACCCTTGAGCTACTAATCTAGCTTTATTTCTTATCACTATGCCCCTTTCATCCCTTTTATTCCTAAAAACCCATCTAGTGCCAATTACCCTTACACCACTTGGTAAATCAACTAGCACCCAAACCTTTCGAATCTTAAACTGAAGAAGCTCCTCTTGCATAGCCTCCAACCAGCTTGAATATTCTAGGGCTTATGAATATTCTTTGGTTCATCTTGTGAGCGAAAACATACAAATAAGCAAGAGTTTGAAAACTCATGCTGCTTTGAAGCATAAAGGGCATCAAGAAGCCCTTGTTGATCTGAAGACATCAATTGTTGTCTTGTCTTCACTCCTGATTGTACATCTCCAATTACATTGTCCAGGGAGTGGACTTTGTGAATCCTTGAGTGTGGAGTAGAAAGAACTTGATAATCAGGTGGAAGATTGTTGAAATCCACCTCATTGTCTGAGAAATTTGCTTGTGTTTCTTCTGATGGTTTATCAGCAGAAACATTTTGCTCATCAGCGGGAACGATTTGCTTATCAGCAGAAACAGCAGTGTTACTTCTGATTTGAAACTCTTGTTCCTTAGCTCTTTCTTCCTTGTATTCATCTTCAACATCTTCTTTAGAATTTCCAGAAGAAGATTCACCATTTATTGAAGTTGAATCCACACTTGTATTTGTCCATATTGGCATTATCACATAATCTTGATTTGCCTCATTCTCTAATCCTTCTCCATTTGTTGCATCAGCAGTTTGTGAACCTGAAAATTCATTAGTTTCTGCAACAAAAGGCACATAATTCATTAATTTGGATAGAGATTCAAGATCAAATAGCCATTTGGGACCTTGACCTTCTACATTGGTTTTATTTTCCAAAAACTTCACATGTAGATTTTCCTCTACTCTTCTAGTTCTCATGTTGTATACTCTGAATGCTTTACTATTGATAGAATATCCAACTAAGAATCCTTCATCTGCTTTTCCATCAAACTTTCCAAGATGGTCTAAGTTATTTAGAATTGTCACATGACATCTAAAAGGTCTAAGAAATCCTATTTCAGGAGTTCTACCTCTAAAAAGTTCATATGATGTCTTATTGTGAGGTTTTACAACTAAAACTCTATTTTGAACATAGCAAACAGTATTGACTGCTTCTGCCCAAAAAGTTATAGGCAACTTAGAGTCAGCTAACATAGTTCTAGCAGCTTCTATTAGTGTTCTATTTTTCCTTTCAGCAACTCCATTCTGTTGTGGAGTTCTTGCAACACTAAATTCTCTTTTAATACCTTTTTCTTTGCAGAAATCATCCATAACTCTATTTTTAAATTTTGTCCCATTATCACATCTAATGACTTTTACTCTTTTGCTTACTAGGTTTTCTATCTCTGTAATGAAGGTCTTAAGGATGCTAGAAGTCTCATCCTTAGTTCCTAAAAAGAATACCCATGTAAATCTACTAAAGTCATCAGTAATAACTAGACAATATCTCTTATGCAACAAACTTCTAACATTTGTAGGACCAAATAAGTCCATATGCAGCATAAACAATGATTGATTGATAGAGTTAAAAATTTTGGGCTTACAAGTGGCTTTATGTTGTTTGCCTTTAACACAAGCAATGCATGTTTGATCATTTTCAAATCGTTTTTTAGGTAAACCTCTTACCAAACCATCTTTGACAATCTTATTTATGGTTTTGAAGTTAATATGACCAAGCCTCCTATGCCATTTCATAGATTCATCCAATGTGGCCTTAGCAATAAGACAAGTAATAGAATCTTTTGGAACAATTTTCTTCATATCAACACTGTACATGTTGCCTTTTCTTGGAATTCTAAGAAGTGCTTGACTTTCATCAGGCATCTTAAAATCAGAAGAAAATACAAGACATTCAGTGTCAGTAAAGAGAACTTTGTTCTTTTTGTCACACATTTGTGAGACACTAAAAGATTATACTTAAGCTCTTGCACATAGTACACATCTTCAAAATCTAATTTACCGGTTTTAATAGTACCTTTACCAGTAATTTTTCCTCCAATTCCTCCTCCAAAGGTAACATAGCCTCCATCTACTGATTGAAAATTTGAGAGATAAAACTTGTTGCCTGTCATGTGCCTTGAACATCCACTATCTGAGAATCCTTGATCTTCAGTATCTGCTGATGAATGTCCCTGCACATAAATAAAGGAATTAGTTTTGTTTTGGGATCCAAACCATTTCTGACTTGGATCCGCCTCTTGCATCAATGAAATGTAATCTTTTGAGAATTGTTGATGCAACATTGGATTTAAGAATCCAACATGCTGAGGCCTTAATAGCATTTGCCCTATTTCCCGTAGCAGTAATATGAACTGTTTGGCTATCAGCAGAAACTGATGGCTTTGCAGTTGTATCTTTTGGTCTCCAAACTTGTTTTTGGACCACTGCTTTTGTTTGAATGGGCCTTTGAACAATATTAGATGCATGTTTGAAAGTTGTTTTTGCACCCTTAATTTTTGATTTTGGGTAAACAGTCATATATGGTTTTTCAGTAGAAACCATTTTCCTTTTAGCAGGAACAGTTTTTGCTCTATCAGCAGGAACTGTTTTGGGTTTTGATTTTTTAGAATTTGAGTGAAAATGAGATTTAGGTGTTTGCCTTTTGTAGTTCACTCTATTATTTGTATACCCATATAACCATTGATTACAGAAAGCTGCAAGATGGTCAACACTACCACATGTGTAACAAACTTTATTATCTCTGTGTTGGAGAGACTTGAGGCTATACCAATTCCTTTGGTTACCTCTAGGCTTGTTTATGGTTCTATATTGTTCACAATATCTTACTGGTTGCCTAACATGTTTTTCATTGGTCTTAGGCCTATCAGTATTGTGTTTGACTATCTTAAGAACTCTTGTTCTTGCTTTCTTAACCACTTTAGGTTTAGACATAACCTGTTTATCCTTTTTATTATCAGATGTTGAGTCCTCAATGATTGGACCATCTGACTTTCTACAAGAACACACCTTGTCCTTAGGAAGTGAAGTTTTACTTAAACTTTCACTTTCTTTCAAAGGTTCATTAACAACTACATTAGATTTTGGTTGAACACCATAATTTAATTCAGGTAGTTGAAATTCAGGTAATCCTGTGTGTTCTAGGTCAATTCCTACCTCTATATGGTGGAGGAACAGATTTGTATCCAACACCAGACTTAGCTTTATTAATTACTTGACATTCAATTAAGTTAGTCACACCCTTAGATGCATAATCTAGTGTTTCTACACTCATTTAAATATTCTCTTTAGCCTTACTAAGCCTATCTACTTCAGCTTTCAAGTTACTAATGTCACTATCTTTAAACATTATTTCTCTTTCAAGAAGAATTTTGACATCAGTAAAGGTAGATTCATTTGTTCGAAAATGTATGACTTGTTCCTCTAGAGTAGCTATACCTCTTTTATGATTTGTTAAACTATGAGCTGTATTAATTAATTCTTTCCTTTGATTCTCATAACGTTTGGTTAAGGTTTCTAAACTTTTAAGAGCAGAACAATTATTTGAACAAACTTTATCAGGTTGTACCTCTGTGGTGAAAGCCACAAGAGCTGTCTGAGGAGAAGTTTCTTCTTCATCATCAGCTGTAAAGCTCCAATCAAATCCTAATCCATCAATGGCTACCATAGCCTTTGGATTAATTCCCCTGTCTTGGACTTGCTTCCAAAACCTCTATTCTTGCTATCTTGCTGCCTTGGCCTTCTACATTCTCTTGAGAAGTGCCCCAACATATGACAGTTATAGCATTCTATCTTTGACTTGTCAAAACCAGCAGCATCATTACTGCTGATGGTGAGTTTCTTCCCCGTCCTCTGATAGAATTTCTTAGCCCTCATGCTAAGAAGAGAAATTTGCCATTTTAGGTCCATCTCTTCTAAATCATCATCATTAATTTCTAGAAGATCTTCATGAGTAAGCATGGACCCATTATTTTGGCTTGTGAAAAAGGCACAACAAGCCTTTTAATTCAATATACCAAAGGTACTGCTTGATGAACTAGCAGCACCAGCTCCACTATCAACCTTTTCATCTTTAACTGGGTTTAAGATACTAGGAGATGACATAAAAGCCATGTTCTCAGTATATGAACTAGAGACAACAGTTTTCTTTACTTCTTGTTCTACAATTTTAAAGTTGCTATACAAATCCATAAGATCCATAGTGTCTATGTCTGGTTTATTCTTCCAAACAACAACATGCATAGCCCACTCTTCTGGTAAGCTTCTCAGAAATTTTGAGTTTAAATCTTCTTGAGGTATGTCAACCCCAAGAACAGCAAGTTGTCTCACAATTTTCTGTAGCCTTGTAAACATGTGGTCAAGAGATTCATTCATGGTTGATGAGAAATTTTCAAACAGCTGCTTGAGAAGGGTTTTCTGGGTCTTCTTGGTGGCTTCATTCCCTCCATACCTTGCAACAATTGCCTCAAATAATGACTTGGCATCTTAGAATTTGCTGAAGTTTATAAGTTGATCATTTGGAATGGTCATCATCAGCATGCTTCTGGCCTTGAGGTCATTCTTCTTCTTTATTCTTTCATCAACAGTTGTAGGGATAGTTTGAACAACTGTAATTTCCATACCTTCAACTGTTGATAAAGTGGTTGTGGGTTTGAAAGAGTTTCCATCTTCAATGATTTCCCAGAGAGTGTAATCCTGCACCTGGAAAAACTGTTCTATTCTTAACCTCCACAATTCAAACTCATTCTGTTTGAGAACTGGCAACTTTGCAGCAACATTTGTTTGAATAGATTCTGTATCCATTTCTTCTTCTTCTAAATCAAAAGTATTAACTTGGAAGCTCTGATACCAACTGAGAGGATCACTTGATTTGATCACACACTATGAGGTGTTGGACCTTTGTAATGTGTAAATATGATACTTTGAATGAATATGATTAAGTATGCAGAATCTACTTAACCACACTTAGAATGTTTATTGGAAATGGAACTGTGACGCTTGTGTTTATTGAACAAAGAACAATGAAATTATTTCACCAAACGATTCAATATTATTTAGAATAATACGAGTGATCTTCACTATCACTAGGGTTACAAAGACATTGAATCTTGTGTTTTGTTCTAATGTTTTTCTCTATGTATATGTCTATGTCTATGACACTTTTATCACACACGTTCACGTATAAGTCATATCTAAGATCTTCCTTTTATAGTCCAAGGAAAGATCTTTTACAAACTATATGACTCATCTTAAATACTAGCTTATGACTAATCTTCATTCTAGCTAGTTGATGACTTATCATGTCAGTCATTAAGATACAACATGTATCTAGGATTACAACTCACTTGGAGTGTTCAATTTGATGACTACAACAAATATATTATCTTGTATATGAATCAGTAGAATAAGTCGTACTTATCTACACAACTGTTATATGAGTCATAGTAGCATCAGCAGAATCCATCAGCAGAAACACTATCAGTAGAAAACGTTCTTCAGCAGAATCCATCAGTGGAAACTTGCTTTGTGCTTTATCAGCAGAAACACACTTGATGTATTTCCTTAAACCTTTATGCTGATTCTTCTGATTATTTAATTCCCAACATAAACCAAACATCTAGATTTGTTACTTGTTAGCACGGTTGCAATGTTGATTATAGATAAGCTTTTAGAATCATGTAAGCACGGATGGTTTGATTATAGCATGTATAATGATAGGTGACGTATTCTTAGATAGTCTATTGGAATTATGAAGCACTTATGTGATTATACATGCACAAAGATCATCCAAGATACACAAATAACAATACATTATACATAAACTAGAAATCATAATCATCATGTACATGTTTTCGAAATTACAAAGTCACAATGTTCTTGAAATGGTAGATAGAGCCAAATAAATCACAAACACATAAGTACATAACATGTTTTCGAAATCAAGTCACAAGTACCAATATTTTCGAAAACCAAGTCACAAATTTATCGCAAACATGCATATTGAGTGTTTTCGAAAAAAATTTCAAGTGTGTTTTCGATAAAATTTTATCGAGAACAGGCTGATTGAAGAATTTTTCGAGAATACTCATTATGAGTGAATGCGAAAACATTGACTTAGATGGTGATCTCGAAAATATGACCAAGGATGAGAAAAATTTCGCAAACATATTAAACAAACATTTTCAAAAAGATAACAAAGTGAATATTTTCGAGAAAATACAATACTTTAAAATTTTTCGAAAATACTTGTTGTAACAGTGTTTTCGAAAATTTTCACCATGGCTGGTGTTTGCAAAAAACGTGTTTTCGAAAAAATTCTTATACAAGAATTTCGAAATATGGCCAACGTACGTTTCCTTGTGAAATAATGAGAACCAAATATTGTAACCTGTTGTCAAGGATAATATACGACAATTAGAATCATGGTATACTCACGTATTCAATAATCTCGAAATGAGGCAAGAACATGTTTTCAATAAAATTCTAAATCACGAGTCTTCAAAAGATAACAGATTCAAGTGTTTCAAAAACATGAAAATGAAGCATTTAAGCACGACTAACAGCTCACTTAAACACAATACGAGAGAAACCCATAATGAACGAAAAACCCTAGCAATCGAGAATCGAGCATACATGGATATAAGTCAAATTAATAAGCACAACATAGATTCTTATACTCATGGCAACATATCCCACCAACAAAAACACTCAAACAAACAACAAAACCATAAAACCCAAATCGACCTAAACCCTAGGTTTTGAATTTAATAAGAACATGAAGGAAAGAAAAATAAAATGATATAGGAAGGTTAGAAACATTCAATGTAACAAAACACCTATCAAAATTTAACCCCCCAAACATGTTTTGATGAATTACGAAATTTTGAAACCCTGGATATTAAAAGTTCGATTACTAGAAATCAAACCGTTAATTATACGATTCAACAAAAACCTATGCTTGAAATATACTTTTGATTAATAAAGAACTTACAAAACAAAGATTAGAAGCACGAATTTGTTGTTTGATTTGTAGCCGTGGATATCAAAAAGGGTTTAAGGTTTGAAAAGGTTTTGTGAGGTTAAGTAAAAACGGGGTGTTTGTTTATGTTATTTTGAAATTTTTGAACAATGTCACTTATGGTCCCTTAACTATAAGTATTGAAAATGAGTCCTTAGGTTAGAAGCAAGTTGAAATATCAAAGATATACTATCTTGCGACACCATTTTGAGAAAAGGAAACGTGATATGAAATATCTTATAAAATCCCGAAACAACGCATCCAAAGGTAATATGCAAGTAAAAGAGTCATGACGGCCTGGAAGTGTATAAGTCTTGACGGCGTCAGAAGTAGATCTAGGCAGTCCGAGAAGAGTTTTGGCGGCGAGGTGATGGCGTCACAAGTTTATTCTTGACGCTGTCAAACCTATTTTTCTATATATAGTTTTATAATTTTCACACATTAAAGAGAGAAGTTTTGGGAAAAACCCTAAGTACGATTTTGGTGTAACTTTACAGGTTTTTCAAGGGTTCCAACCCCTTGATACCTTGCATGTTTAATCAAGATAAGTGTTCTTCTAATTCAATCAATATGTCTATGTGTTGGTTGTCTATATCTTGTTCTTGTCTTAATTCTATCATGCTAGGCTAGATCTATCTTGTGTTTGCTTAGATCTAATGAAACCTAGAGGTTAATTATGTGTTGATTACTTGTTTATTCTTGTCTTGGATGAATGATTTATATGTTAGGCTTAAGAAAACTGGCAGATCTCCACTTGGTAACATTTTTGAACGTCTTAAGAAACATGAACCGAGGCGCACTAGGTCTTTATTGGTTGTATTTAATGCATGAGCCACTGTTTACAATCCCTATAGTTGTGTTGGGCATGGTGTAGGAGGAGATAAGAGCTCATAGAATTGGGGAGTTATGTGTGCCACCCCATGAATGGTATTAAGGAATACGATCCGTCATCCATGCAATTATAACAAGTAATTAACGTGTAAAAGATATCTAGGGAGTAGTGAAATCTAAGTAAACACATTTTCTCCAATTACTGCTCACAACCTTAGTATAATTAGTTTATTTTCATTTTTAGTATTTTATTTTGATTGCATCTTAGTATTGGGTTAGTTGATTAGCAACTAATTCCGCCCAAATCCTTCAAACCCCGAGATTTTACTTGCTTTCATAAAAATATAAAAATACAAAAATAATCATCCCTCACCTTTAGAACTAGTATTTAGGCTTTCTAATCCTAGCGACACTATTCCTAAGCTGAACGATCAATCCCCCGGTACTTGTCACTATACTATACTACAACGATCAGGTACACTGCCTGATGGGGGTTGTAAGCTTCTCGAGATCCCTCGAGAGGTAAAGCCTATTGCGATTCCCACGCATCACAAGACACAAGTTTATCTCCAAGAAACTATAAGCCACCTGATGTACTTTTTTGCGAGTCAAAGCATCCTGCATGGTCAGCGTCTGAAAAAGCTATTAGTTCAAAACCAGAATCTTTCGGATACCAGATCCCCAAGTGGATGGTTCCCTTTATGTATCGAAGGATTCTTTTTGCCTCATTGAGATGTTTTTCAGTTGGGTTAGACTGATAGCGAGAACACATAAAGACAACAAATACAATGTCAGGTCTGCTAGATGTGAGATACATGAGGGACCCAATAATACTTCGGTATTTGGTAGGGTCAATAGGAGTCCCATGTATATCAGCATCTAGTTTAGTGGAATTGGCCATCGGTGTATTCATAGTATCACAACTTTGCATTCCATGTTTCTTTAAAATCTCAAGAGCATATTTGGACTGATTTAGAAAAATTCCACAGGGTGATTGATGAACTTGTAGTCCTAGAAAGAACATAAGTTCACCCATCATGGACATTTCAAAATTATCTGTCATTAATTTTGCAAAATCCATTGAGTAATTTTTGTTGGTTGAAGCAAAAATAATGTCATCGACATAAATTTGAACGATTAATAAGTCCATCCCGTATGTTTTTGTAAACAGTGTTGGATCCACCGAGCCTAGAGTAAAATCATTAGCCAACAGGAATTTAGAAAGCTTATCATACCACGCCCTGGGGGCTTGCTTGAGACCGTAGAGAGACTTCTTAAGCTTGTAGACATGATTGGGACGTTCTAGATCAACGAATCCTTCAGGTTGACTGACATAAACCACTTCTCGGAGTTGACCATTTAGAAAAGCCGTTTTCACGTCCATTTGGTAAACAATCATATTCTGATGAGCAGCAAATGCTAAGAATATCCGTACAGCTTCAAGTCTAGCTACTGGAACAAATGATTCTTCAAAATCGATTCCTTCTTCTTGAGAGTATCCTTTTGCTACCAAGCGTGACTTGTTGCGTTTGACAGTACCTTCTGCATCCAGTTTGTTTTTCCAGATCCATTTTAAACCAATGACAATGATTCCTTCTGGGTGGCCAATAATTTGAACCAAGGGGTGATCTCTAGTCCATTTGTGTGTCGAGGGATGAAGTTGATAAGTATCTCGCAAGTGAGCAGGACCCAAATTGTGTGTAGATGACTCAGCAATGTCGGGGACAGGTTGAGCATTTGCAAATGGGTTAATGAATGGTTCTGGGTCATGCTCTGCGGGTTTTGGAACTGATAAAGGTATGGAATCTCCAGCTGATTGTCGTAAGTTGGACCCGGTTTGTTCTGTTGTTGTAGGTGATATGACTGGAGGACCGTCTCTTCCAACAGTAGTTGTTGTTTGTTGAGGTGTATCAGGTACTTGATGTTGATCAAGATGTGCAGCGGAATTTGATGTGGCCTCAGATGGACGGTTAACAGGCGTATCATCAAACAATGGAGAAAACAAGGTTTCCACTTCTTTACGAGAAAGTGACAATGGTTCAGCCGAAGATACCGGAAAGTTAAGACGGTTGGTTGCGGGTCCTAAGCCGTTTTGCTCAGAAGCCATATGAGTGAGTTCATCGAAATTAGCATGAATAGTTTCTTGAATTTCTCGAGTACGACGATTCCATATCCGAAAGCCTTTTGAATTTTCACAGTATCCTATAAATATTCCAATGTAAGCCTTTGCTTTAAGTTTACCTAGATCATCACGATCATTGACTGGGTAACATAAAGCTCCAAATACATGAAAGTGACTGATGTTTGGTTTCCTTTTGTGAACAATCTGATATGGGGTTTTGTGATGGTGTTTTGTGATCATGCAACGGTTTTGAGTGTAACAAGCGGTTGAAACAGCTTCTGCCCATAAGTAATCTGGTAATTGAGCATTGATTAACATCGTTCGAGCAGCTTCCACTAACTTTCTGTTGCGTCTTTCGACAACTCCATTCTGTTCGGGTGTTCGTGGAATAAATGTTTGATGTTCAATTCCCACTTCCTCAAAATACGACCTTAGAGTCTGATTCTTAAATTCTGTGCCATTGTCAGTTCTTACAATTCTGTCTGTGTTGCGTAGCTGAACTTTTATTTTGGTGAGAAAGGTGATGATCATTTGAGGAGCTTGATCTTTACTTCGAAGAAAATAAACCCAAGTCCAGTGAGAAATCATCAACAATTACTAAGATGTAGCGTTTACTGTTGATCATTTGAACACGCATCGGACCACACAAATCCATATGAAGCATTTGTAAAACATGATTAGTACTGTGTTCAGGTTTTGAGGGAAAATGGGCATGAGTACTTTTTCCTTGTTCACAGGCTGGACATAGATGATCTTTGGCATAACGGAATCTTGGAAAGCCTTCAACTAATTTGTGATGAGCGAGATCAGTCATCGTTTTGAAATTCAAATGAGAAAGGCGTTTGTGCCATAACCAGGATTTAGTCATTTCAGCTTTGGATAGAAGACAGATAGGAGATGAAGCGATCATGTCAGACATTGAAATTGTGTAAAGGTTAGTGCCACGTTTGCCTGACATCAAGTCATTGTCTTGTAGATCACGAACAAAACAGGTTTTCTCTCGAAATGCTACTTCTAAATCTCCATCACAAAATTGACCGACTGAAAAGAGGTTGTGACCCAAGCCTTCAACATAATACACTCTGCTAATTTCAATATTCCCATTCATGTAGTCTCCGTAACCCATGATTAAAGCGTATTGATCATTCCCGAATCTGACAGTTCCAATAAACTTTGAGACAAAGTTATTTAACAGTTTGAGATTGCCTGTCATATGTCGGGTGCAACCGCTATCAACAATCCAGAGAACGATCTGAACCACCTGCATCAAAAGAAGACGACATAGATGGAATAGAAGTAAGGGTGGAACCCGAGGAAATTGTAGGTTCCTGTTGGTTAGAAACACAAATATTTAACAATTTAGGAATCCATTTAAAATTTGGTTTGTATTGTAACCAACGTTGCCAGTTCCAACTAGTTTTTGCTTTGTTTTTAGTGAATGCACTAGCTTTTGGCGTGTTCCTAGATTTGTTGATTGCAGCTCTTGGGTTGACTACAACATCATTTGAAACTGTAGTAGGCGTTTTTCCTAAGGTAGACTTAGAGGCATTAGTGGACCTAGAAGGAAAGCCGGATCTACATTTCTTTTTACGATGTAAGAGATTATTAGCTACACATTTGGTATGATCACCAGATAACACACTTTGATGACAAATAACACAAGATGCATTAATATTCAAAACATTAGAAGGTTCAGCATTCGTTACATTAAGATTTGGATTACAATTTGCCGGATTAGAATCTAAATCAGATGCAACATGAGTTTTATTCGAGTTCCTAAGGTGAGCTTCTACTTCTTGCACTTCTAGTGTTCCTCTTCTACGTTGCGAGAGCCTAGTCTTTTTAGTCTTCTTAACGCTTTTTGGCTTTGGGCTGCTAACGCTCTTAGGGGAAACTAGTCCTGTGGAAGTGGAAGAACTAACATTAGAACTCTTAGGATGCTTACCCTTATCTGTTCTGTCTATTTGAAACATTCCTGGTGCTATCACAGTGGTGTCAATAAACTTTCCTTTTTGAAGTAGCTTAATTTTCTCTTTCAAATCAATGATGATGTGATTTTTGTCCTGAATATCAGACTCAAGTAAACCATTGCAATAACGAATGTCATCGCGGTTTTGTTGCCATTCGGCGTTTTCAATTTTTAACTCCGCAATTTTATTTTCATATTGAAGACGTTTGTCTTTGAGAAAAGCATTTTTATTTCGTAGTTGCAATTCAGTTTCAATACTTTGAGCTTGACACCAATCAAGCTTTTGTTTGAGTTGACAAATTTCGTTTGAAAGTTCGTTTATCACATCATCACTGTTTTGACGCAACGTTTCATATTGATGTTTCAATGTTTCATTTTGTGACTTCAACAAAACAAGATCGGCACAGTAATCTGCAAATACCGCAGCATTGCTGGAATAATAGAGATCATTCATGAGGAGAGTATAAATATCAGCATGGAGAAGTTTTTCCAAGAGTCGATCAGAATCTGATTTCAAAAATCGGTTTTTGCGTTGTTGAACCAAAATTGCATTTTCATTAAGAGCGAAAATATCTTTCATATCATTAACTTCTTTTTGGAGTTCCTGTTCCCAACGAGTAGCACAATAACGCAAATTTTGAACTAAAGGCAGAATTTGTTTTTGAAAAATGTCTCGCTTTTCCCGCTCGTAGGCTGATTGAAAAGTAACAATTTTAATTTGCGAATGATGTTCAATGACGTTTTCCAAATTATCGATGCCTTTCATGAATGTTTGAAAATAATCTAAAACTTTACAGCGTGTAGGTAATGGTGTCACATTACCAGAATATGGTAATGGACCATTTACTTGTGCCACGGGTTTGACAGGAGCTCCATCGGAAGATGAAACATAATACTCAGTAACATACCATGATTTCTCAGGTATTTCTCTTGACGGAACAAAAGATTTTGAAATGTGAGGAGCTTTTGAGAATTCATATGGTTTGCAATATTCAACTTGACTCATTTTTGATCGACTCTTTTCTTCAAGTTCGTATTCTTCCTCAGTATTATGTACAATAACACGCACAATATTATTATCCATCAATTGGTCCATACTGTACAGCTTAGGAATTGTTTTGAATGCAGTGCGAAGAAAAGTGGATCTGTAATCGCCGAGGGCAAAACCTTTATCTTGTCTTGGTTTTAAAGTAAACTTTTGAATTGTCGTTACAGATTCCCCATGTTTATAAACGATATTTTGAAAAGCTTTAATTTGACATTCGAGAACGAGATTTTCTTCAATTAAAGTATTTTCTTTTTCTCGTTTTTGCACTTTATGTTTCGTCAATTCCTGGGTCAATTCTGAGTCTAGCTCGCATGAGATTTTTCTCGTTTTACGATTTCGAAACTTGGTGTGTAGAAGATTGCGATAATAGGACAGTTTGTTGTTTTAAAAGAAAGCTTGCCAAAAACGCGTTTTTATTAAAAGATTCTTGTACTTTTAGGTATAAAATGATGATTTCTTGAAGAAATTTGAAAACTTGATAAACTTTTTCAAAATTTTGAACAATTTCGAAAACAAGTACAAGAAACCCCAAGACGATTTTTGTGATAAAAATTTGAAACTTTTTGTTTGTTTTGATGTATAGAACAAGTTTGTAAGCAAAGATGTGCTAAAAACCAAGAAACAAACAAGAAAGTACAAAAAATGTAACAAAAAAATCGATTTGTAAAAACGAGTTTTAGATGAAATTTAATGAAAACAACAAAACTACACCTTCATTTGGCGAATGATACCACTTGTTAGGTCACCATATTGATTTCACACAAACAAGAATGAGATAGATATAAGGATTTGGGTGATTATATGAATAAGAGAAATAAAAGTGCAAGAGTTTCCTTAAGATATCAAATAACCAACCAAGTATTACATGAGACCTAAGGCTTCTATTTATAGGGAAAGAGCTAGGGCAACACTCCCTCTCCTTCCACTTACATTTCGTGTGGGCTTACAAGCCCATGGACCTAATACCTTAAGTCTAGTAAACTTGTAACATAACATTAATGTAAGTAAATAATAACTTAAGCAACCTATTATTACAAATGAGCGAGACTTTACAAAATAGTAAAACTTTGATCCCAACATCACTGCAAATCAATTTGAGATTAATCACGGGTTACTCAACATCATCACGAGTATCTCCTTTCATGGGTTTGAACACAAAGACCCATATGTTCACATACGAAATTTCACCGACATCGCTGAGACTATTAAGATCAATCAAGTCCCTTACGATGTGGTGAAATTGAAATAGTTTCCTTTAACCCTTAAAGGGGCAGCCCGGACTTGGCTGGAAAAGGAACCACCGAATTCGATTCACACTTGGAATGATCTAGCTTCCAAGTTCGTGAATTATTTCCATCCTCCTTCTAAAACTTCTAATCTTCAATCTCAAATCTTTCGATTCCACCAAGCTTTCGATGAGTCGTTCAGCGAAGCTTGGGATCGATATAAAGATTTGTTGGAAAAATGTCCGAATCACGGGTTTACACTCCTACAGCAGATTGATACTTTTTACAATGGGTTGTGTCATGCTGATCAAGACTCACTCAATTCTACTGCGGGTGGGAACTTGTTGACTCATAACATGCAAGAAGCCTTCATGATTATTGAGAATAAGGCTCGAGTGAGGATGGCTAGAAGCAAACTTCAAGCTTCAACAAGAAAGTTGATGCTATTTCTATTGCAAAACCTAATCATCAAGTGAATGTAGTAAACTAGAGTTGTGAAACTTGTGGTGGTCCACATCCATATTACGAGTGTCCGGCAACCGGTGCCTATGCTCAAGAGAATGTGTATGCTGCAAACATGGGTGGTAACGGTTACCCACCTCAAGGAGATCGAAATCTTCTCAGCTACCGTTCGAACAATTTTCTTGGACCACCCGGTTTCCAAAATCAGAGTCATAATAATAATGTGCAAAAACGTACTCATCAATCAAAATCAAAATCGAACAAATCGAGGTTTTCAAAATCAAAACCAAGGGGTTAATCACAATCGGAATTTTCAAGGGAATCAAAATCAAGTCCCGAAACAAGGGAATTTTCAAGGAAATTTTCAAAATGTTAATCATGGTGTAACACCCCCAATTCATGGATGCAGCGGAATTCGAACTGGGTGTTACTTGACGGCACAATAGTCACAATAATAGAAAACGAACTCCAATTGAGTTGTTTTAAAAGATTTATCATTCAAATTGTATAAATATCAGAGATTTCAAAATGAGGTCCCAGATGGTTCCTTGTTTACAAATTACATTAATTGAGTTTTGAATGATAATAAAATTTATAGCCCTCTTGAGAATCCGTGCGCTTCCGTGCCATCCTTGATCGTCATGAACCTGAAATACATGCTTGAGAGGTCAACACAAAGGTTGAGTGGAATTCGTAGAGTTTAGTTAAATCGTTTGAACACAATAATCGTAATGTGAGGTAATTAATCACACATTCATAGTTAGAAAACAAAAATCGTTATTTATTGCACTAAGCTCATACAACCAAAGCATTAACATCGAACCACAAATTGGCATTATAGAAGCCCTATCCAGGTACTTTTGCCATTATACCTCTAAATCTCAAATATAGTGCATTTGTGTGAACTCGTAGATGTTCAACACAAATGGGATCCGTCAATTCCAATAGATCTATTCACAATATTCGCGCTCACTATAGGTAGTGACTAATGGTTTATGATATAGGGACTTCGAACATGGCAATCGTTACTTAGTGACAATAAAACATCGTCGGGTAGCATACGGTAGAAAGCATTGTGTTCGAGTAGAAAAATAATAGCATGTATTCCCCCCATGGGTTTGTAAAATAGTTAAACAATAGAAAGTGGGGCTACGAACTCACCTTAAGTTATGTAGTGAGTATTGAATGTGATGGTCGAATCGTGAAGGTTTCTACAAGCAACCTATAATAGAATGTCGCGACTTAGGATCGGAGTAAAGAATATGAATAAGTGCCAATATATATATCTTGCATCTAGTCCATGATGTGGTATGATGTATAGTATAAGTCTTTGAAAGAAAGATTCATGAAACATGTATGTTTTGGTATATCGTTTACTACCGTTCGGGCCGACATAATTCAGAAGTCATGTTAGTAAGCGTTCGAGGAGCCAGGACACTTTAACTCGTAAATCCACAACTCAACTCGACGGCTTACATAATGAACTCCTCACATGAGGCTCCCTACTATTGTAGTAGTTGATGAAATATATAGATATAAGTTTTGATCCGAAAAGTTACATGTCCGATATTTGAGTAAACTTAGGAAAGTTTAGTATCACATGAAGATTGTTATTAGGGTAAGTCTCATAAGTCTTGTATGACTATTTTTCTTTGTAATATCTCATGGTTCCTTTTTAAGTGAAGTAGATCCAAATTGCTTGTTCAAATTATCGCCAATTCCTTGTTTCATGTTTTCGCCTAAGTAAGTTGGTATGGTCATTTCGTCATGGCCTAGCCATGACCTTTGGTCCTTGTTCCAAGGTCATGAGACACAACCTTGGCTCTAGCCATGGTTGTGGTCTTGATTATAGGTCATAAGACCTCTTGTTCCTTTCAAAGTATAACCATAATCTAGTGACTTTCGCCTAAAAATGGGCTGTTTAGAATTTAAAGAATTTTATCACTCGGAAAGCGTTTTTAGGTCTCAAGCTTCTTAATTCCTAAACGAAAACGTCGTTCCGGACAACTTTCGTGTTTTAACTTTTTGATGAATCGGACCAGAAGTGGGACTTTCAAAACCCAAATTTGATCAGAATGGTATTTGGCAGTTTGCCGCAAAGTTTTGGTAACTTCAAATGGGCGTAACTTTTGACTCGTATACTCGTTTTAGGTGGTTCAAATTGCTATGGTTTCCTTGTTAAGTCCTCTACTGTAATATGTAATGATCCAATATCATAATTTTACCATTTTGGTCGTGGTTTTCCAAGAAAGTCACTAGTTTACTTGTTTGAATAACATAAGTTACATATATGTATCAATACTTGTTTTACTCACTTTTATACATCATGGACATGAATACAAGACATAATATAGCATGAATAATATGTAAATAACATGAACATGATTATTCAACAAGAAGCATGTTAGGGTTTGGATTACAACTTTTGGCTTTCAAAGATGAAAGGAAGTTAACATGTAAGGATAGGACATTGATAGACTTGCTTCAACCCTTTTTCACTTCATGCAATCTTTCTACCCTTGGTATTCTTGAAAGAGATGTAATGAAAGTTGAGGTGAATTGAGTGGATTTAAACTCAAGAGAAATCACCAAGTATTCTAGGGTTTGGAAGATTTTTGGTAACTTATGATCAACTAGGGTTTCTTCTTGAATAAGCACTTGAACCTTGCAAGAACTTTGAAGAAAATAAGCTAAGTGTGGAGTGGTTTTGGGGTTGGGGATGCACGGCACAAAGAAGGGGAGGAAGGGAGTATTTATAGTCCATTAAGGAGGTTAGGAAGTTAACTAGGAAGTTTCCTAAACTTGGTGACCAAGTTGTAATTAACTAATGATCTAAGGGTAGTTTCATGAGATGAAGCCACATGGGTGTGACTCCCCCCTCCTAGGGCGGTTTGGTAACCTTGGGGAACAAGGTTGGACTTTTGGTGATCTTATCCAAGATATCTAGTGTGTTTTGACTCCGTAAAATGCAAACCGTAAGTTGTTACGTCACAAAACGTAAAACCGGGTATCGTAAAAATACGAAACTTGGAGGAATGATTAAACTTGTCAAAATACTCCATAATAAAATATAAAATGAGTGGTAGGTTCTATCGGGTGCTAAAACCCTGCTAAAAACTGGAAACACGGGTCTAAAACGCGTAATACGTAAAACGTACGAATATTGCGTAAAATTGAGAAAAGTAAAATGTTACTTTTCTAATGTGATAAAAATGATTTAAAATGACTTATAATGTCTAGACTGGGCTCAGTCTAGTGTCGGTTGGTATTAAATGTCTTGTAGACATCAAACCGTAAGCCTAAAAATCACGAAATGACTTATAACATCAAGGGATGATTTTTGGTCAATCGAGGAGGGAAAAATATGTTGACTTTTCTAATAAGTTGAAAACTCAAATCGTCTTAGAAATGCGTTTTGTGGTCTAACGGTTAATCGCCCATACGGTTAAGCGTGCTCATGCGAGAGTAGTACTGGCTTGGGTGACCTGCCGGGAAGTCTTTGGTCATGTTTTTCTCAGTCACGATTAATTCTCAAATAAATCATGAGTGTGTGAAACATTTTTCCGATGTGGGGTCACCTGACGGGATCGAATTTCGTTGTGCGTAGAATTTCTGAATGACGTTTTACCCTAAAATGTGTGTTCCTTAATAACTTTCACGAAAATGATCTGACGAATGTCAAACATTTAATTTGCCATGGAAATGATTTATCACTCGAGAATATCAAATAAAAATCAATTTTCGGGAAAATTTCAGAAAGAAATGAATAGTAAAAATGAATAGTAACATAAATAGTAAAAGTGAATAGTGAATTTTCCGGGAATAGTAATTATCCTGAAATTGCGAATTGTTACAGTCTCCACCCCATATGAGAGCTCCGTCCCGGAGATCAATTTTCGTTGAGAGTAGAAACTTCGTTGGTAAAAAGATGTGGGTATTTCTTACGTATCTGGTCCAGTGAGTTGAATTTCTCCCACTTCAGCTCAACAAGCAGGTGAACGACATTTTCGACCGCAATGTACTTCAAATGAAGCTGCTTTAATACTTGTATGATAGCTGTTATTGTAGGAATATTCGACTAATGGTAGATGAGTATCCCATCCTTTTCCAAAGTCTATTATACAAGCTCGAAGCATGTCTTCAAGTGTTTGAATGTTTCGTTTACTCTGACCATTGGTCTGAGAATAATACGCTGTACTCATGTCTAGATTTGTTCCAAAGGTGTCCTGGAGTGACTGCCAGAAATTGGAAGTAAATCTACTATCTCGGTCCGATATGATGGATATCGGTGTACCATGTCTTGAGACTATTTCTTTGACGTACAGTCGAGTAAGTTGTTCCATTTTGTAAGTCTCTTTGATTGGTATAAAGTGTGCGGATTTTGTGAGACGATCAACTATGACCCAGATGGAATCATAACCGCTTGATGTCTTTGGGAGCTTGGTAATGAAGTCCATAGTAACTCTTTCCCAATTCCACATAGAATCTTTGGTTGTTGCAATGGACCGGATGGTTTTTGATGTTCGGCTTTTACATTGGAGCATGTAATACATTTGCTAACGTATGTTGCAATATCGGCTTTCATGTTTGGCCACCAATAGAGTAGTTTAAGATCATGATACATCTTATCAGATCTTGGATGTATGGAGTATTTGGACCTGTGAGGTTCATGCATGATCAAGTCTCGTAGGCCACCATAAAGTGGTAACCAACTTCGACCTTGGAAGCATAGAGTTCTATCTGAACGGGTTTCGAATTTCTTCTGTATTATGCCATCCAACTTTTCCTTTTGGATGTCTTCTTTCACTGCCTCAGCTTGAACGTGAAGGATTTGAGCAGGAAAGTTTGAATTTATGGTTTAAAACTAAGGCTCGGACTCGTAGTGGTTTAACCCGTTCCTTTCGGCTCAGGGTATGGCGTAGGATGAGGTTTACTTTTAGGTGGGAAAGGTAGAGTAAGAGTGATTAATTGTCGTACTCTATTGGATGAATACTTCATGAATTTCACACGAAATTTGTCTTAGGATTATAAGTGAGAAGTTCGTTTCTAAGAAAACATACGAGTGACTGCTCCCAGCATAACATGATCCCTCCTGAATTAGACATAGGTGATCAGGCTATGTATAATTTAGGACCGATAATGTGATGTTCGGTTTAGTCACGTATGGTATTCAATCTTGTAAGGGTGATGAGGTTGCTTGTGGTGTAACTAAGGATGATTTGAGCTTTAAAAGTGCATCAAGATCAGAAAGTGAGCTTGTGGGATTAAGTGTTGTGAAGATGATGATGGTGAGAAGGTTAAGAAGGTTTGTGTTCTTCATTTTGGTATGTTGAGATTTAGTGGTTTGTGATGAAAGTTGGAAATGAAGGCATGATATTGATTTATAGGGTGGTATCAACGAAGTGATTTCTAGGATGGTGGTAGAATAATTCCAGAGACCATTGCACAAATCACAATGTCTCGAAAGTAGATTAGACCATTGTGCAATTCACAATGTCTGGGAAGTAGGTTAGACCATTGTGTGACTCAAAACATTTGAGAAATGATTAAGACCATTGTATCATACAATGTCCGGAAAATAGAAAAGACCATCGTAATTCGTTACAATATCTTGGATATAAAATGTTGGAGTAGGAACATGGTTGGGAGAATGTGGTTGTGTCGAAATGCCATAAAATAGGCATGTGTAGATATGTTAAAATAAAATGATTGAAAATAACTCGAATGTATATATAAATATACTAGTATTTGTTCGTGTAGTGGAAAATGCCTAGTGTGTTTATATGAATATACTTATGTTATTTCGGATACAAATAAGCCCACTTGTTTATAATTCTTTATTTACATAAAGAGGCATCCCAAACAATGTAAATAGGGAAATATAAACTTATGGTTCGGTGATTTACAATGTCTTTATTTAAATGAAAAGGCATCCCAATCCATTCAAATAATTATAAATCATCCTACTTAAGAATTCCCAACACAACATTCATAATTAGCCGGTGAGTTACAAGGTAGTGTATTACGAGATGATACTGGTGTTTCAAAACAACTTCTTGGTTTAGTGTGTCATAAAGGTACTAGTCGATGAAGTTTGAGAAGATGTAGTTTTCATGTTGACTTTCTTGTTGGATCAATGGTGGTCGAGGTACGATCCATAATGAGTGATCCAATTCATCACATGTAGGGATATCGAAGGGAGGTGATAGTGGTGGTGGTAATGGCTCTAGTACATATTCGTATTCATTATCCTCCTCGGAGTCTGCCTCAACATAATTTTGTTCAAAATAATTAGAAATATTCATCGCAAAATTAGTTGGCATTGGTTCATCCTCTTCTTCGTCGGTTGAATCTTCGAAAGGTTCTTCTTCGTCATCAGAAGCGAAGGCATTTACGAAGTCAAATCCGAACTCGGGTGAGGGTGGTAAGACTTGGAAGTTATTAGGTAGAGTGGGCACATAATCGGGAGAAGTGGGTATGCACATGATTTCTATAAGAAGAATTACAATGTTAATATAATTCTATCGTTTTATGGGGAGTGCTCGAAATATGGCAAGCATATATATAGCAGTATACTCATATGTTTATGTAGCCTAACTTGAATAATTAGTCCATAATCGTCTGGAGGATGGAAGGCACGAAGAGCGGAAGGCTATAAAATGTTTTTGCTTGTAATTGTGGCTATAGTTTAGGTCTCAATTAGACCCGTTTCTCTATAACCATGTCTCTGATACCAATCTGTAACACCCCCAATTCATGGATGCAGCGGAATTCGAACTGGGTGTTACTTGACGGCACAATAGTCACAATAATAGAAAACGAACTCCAATTGAGTCGTTTTAAAAGATTTATCATTCAAATTGTATAAATATCAGAGATTTCAAAATGAGGTCCCAGATGGTTCCATGTTTACAAATTACATTAATTGAGTTTTGAATGATAATAAAATTTATAGCCCTCTTGAGAATCCGTGCGCTTCCGTGCCATCCTTGATCGTCATGAACCTGAAATACATGCTTGAGAGGTCAACACAAAGGTTGAGTGGAATTCGTAGAGTTTAGTTAAATCGTTTGAACACAATAATCGTAATGTGAGGTAATTAATCACACATTCATAGTTAGAAAACAAAAATCGTTATTTATTGCACTAAGCTCATACAACCAAAGTATTAACATCGAACCACAAATTGGCATTATAGAAGCCCTATCCAGGTACTTTTGCCATTATACCTCTAAATCTCAAATATAGTGCATTTGTGTGAACTCGTAGATGTTCAACACAAATGGGATCCGTCAATCCCAATAGATCTATTCACAATATTCGCGCTCACTATAGGTAGTGACTAATGGTTTATGATATAGGGACTTCGAACATGGCAATCGTTACTTAGTGACAATAAAACATCGTCGGGTAGCATACAGTAGAAAGCATTGTGTTCGAGTAGAAAAATAATAGCATGTATTCCCCCCATGGGTTTGTAAAATAGTTAAACAATAGAAAGTGGGGCTACGAACTCACCTTAAGTTATGTAGTGAGTATTGAATGTGATGGTCGAATCGTGAAGGTTTCTACAAGCAACCTATAATAGAATGTCGTGACTTAGGATCGGAGTAAAGAATATGAATAAGTGCCAATATATATATCTTGCATCTAGTCCATGATGTGGTATGATGTATAGTATAAGTCTTTGAAAGAAAGATTCATGAAACATGTATGTTTTGGTATATCGTTTACTACCGTTCGGGCCGACATAATTCAGAAGTCATGTTAGTAAGCGTTCGAGGAGCCAGGACACTTTAACTCGTAAATCCACAACTCAACTCGACGGCTTACATAATGAACTCCTCACATGAGGCTCCCTACTATTGTAGTAGTTGATGAAATATATAGATATAAGTTTTGATCCGAAAAGTTACATGTCCGATATTTGAGTAAACTTAGGAAAGTTTAGTATCACATGAAGATTGTTATTAGGGTAAGTCTCATAAGTCTTGTATGACTATTTTTCTTTGTAATATCTCATGGTTCCTTTTTAAGTGAAGTAGATCCAAATTGCTTGTTCAAATTATCGCCAATTCCTTGTTTCATGTTTTCGCCTAAGTAAGTTGGTATGGTCATTTCGTCATGGCCTAGCCATGACCTTTGGTCCTTGTTCCAAGGTCATGAGACACAACCTTGGCTCTAGCCATGGTTGTGGTCTTGATTATAGGTCATAAGACCTCTTGTTCCTTTCAAAGTATAACCATAATCTAGTGACTTTCGCCTAAAAATGGGCTGTTTAGAATTTAAAGAATTTTATCACTCGGAAAGCGTTTTTAGGTCTCAAGCTTCTTAATTCCTGAACGAAAACGTCGTTCCGGACAACTTTCGTGTTTTAACTTTTTGATGAATCGGACCAGAAGTGGGACTTTCAAAACCCAAATTTGATCAGAATGGTATTTGGCAGTTTGCCGCAAAGTTTTGGTAACTTCAAATGGGCGTAACTTTTGACTCGTATACTCGTTTTAGGTGGTTCAAATTGCTATGGTTTCCTTGTTAAGTCCTCTACTGTAATATGTAATGATCCAATATCATAATTTTACCATTTTGGTCGTGGTTTTCCAAGAAAGTCACTAGTTTACTTGTTTGAATAACATAAGTTACATATATGTATCAATACTTGTTTTACTCACTTTTATACATCATGGACATGAATACAAGACATAATATAGCATGAATAATATGTAAATAACATGAACATGATTATTCAACAAGAAGCATGTTAGGGTTTGGCTTACAACTTTTGGCTTTCAAAGATGAAAGGAAGTTAACATGTAAGGATAGGACATTGATAGA
Organism: Artemisia argyi; assembly: GCA_030686995.1. Classification (NCBI taxonomy): domain Eukaryota; kingdom Viridiplantae; phylum Streptophyta; class Magnoliopsida; order Asterales; family Asteraceae; genus Artemisia; species Artemisia argyi. The sequence goes on from CM060676.1 coordinate 84,964,785, forward strand.
CTTGCTTCAACCCTTTTTCACTTCATGCAATCTTTCTACCCTTGGTATTCTTGAAAGAGATGTAATGAAAGTTGAGGTGAATTGAGTGGATTTAAACTCAAGAGAAATCACCAAGTATTCTAGGGTTTGGAAGATTTTTGGTAACTTATGATCAACTAGGGTTTCTTCTTGAATAAGCACTTGAACCTTGCAAGAACTTTGAAGAAAATAAGCTAAGTGTGGAGTGGTTTTGGGGTTGGGGATGCACGGCACAAAGAAGGGGAGGAAGGGAGTATTTATAGTCCATTAAGGAGGTTAGGAAGTTAACTAGGAAGTTTCCTAAACTTGGTGACCAAGTTGTAATTAACTAATGATCTAAGGGTAGTTTCATGAGATGAAGCCACATGGGTGTGACTCCCCCCTCCTAGGGCGGTTTGGTAACCTTGGGGAACAAGGTTGGACTTTTGGTGATCTTATCCAAGATATCTAGTGTGTTTTGACTCCGTAAAATGCAAACCGTAAGTTGTTACGTCACAAAACGTAAAACCGGGTATCGTAAAAATACGAAACTTGGAGGAATGATTAAACTTGTCAAAATACTCCATAATAAAATATAAAATGAGTGGTAGGTTCTATCGGGTGCTAAAACCCTGCTAAAAACTGGAAACACGGGTCTAAAACGCGTAATACGTAAAACGTACGAATATTGCGTAAAATTGAGAAAAGTAAAATGTTACTTTTCTAATGTGATAAAAATGATTTAAAATGACTTATAATGTCTAGACTGGGCTCAGTCTAGTGTCGGTTGGTATTAAATGTCTTGTAGACATCAAACCGTAAGCCTAAAAATCACGAAATGACTTATAACATCAAGGGATGATTTTTGGTCAATCGAGGAGGGAAAAATATGTTGACTTTTCTAATAAGTTGAAAACTCAAATCGTCTTAGAAATGCGTTTTGTGGTCTAACGGTTAATCGCCCATACGGTTAAGCGTGCTCATGCGAGAGTAGTACTGGCTTGGGTGACCTGCCGGGAAGTCTTTGGTCATGTTTTTCTCAGTCACGATTAATTCTCAAATAAATCATGAGTGTGTGAAACATTTTTCCGATGTGGGGTCACCTGACGGGATCGAATTTCGTTGTGCGTAGAATTTCTGAATGACGTTTTACCCTAAAATGTGTAATTCCTTAATAACTTTCACGAAAATGATCTGACGAATGTCAAACATTTAATTTGCCATGGAAATGATTTATCACTCGAGAATATCAAATAAAAATCAACTTTCGGGAAAATTTCGGAAAGAAATGAATAGTAAAAATGAATAGTAACATGAATAGTAAAAGTGAATAGTGAATTTTCCGGGAATAGTAATTGTCCTGAAATTGCGAATTGTTACACATGGGAATTTTAATCATGGAAATTTTCAAAACCGTGGGCAAAATTTCAATAATAATCAAAACCAAGGTGTTATTCCAAATCAAACACCCACGGATGATTTGATTAAGCAATTGCTTCAGAACCAACAAGCTTTTATGGCAAAACAAGAAGAAACAACAAGGTTATTTGCTACTAAAATTAATGATATTAACAAGCGTTTAAATGATCGACCCTCGGGCTCGGGAACTCTTCCAAGCAACACGATCGCTAACCCGAGGGGCGATGTCAAAGCGATCATGACTAGGAGTGGTGTTTCATATGATGGACCAACGGCTCCGACTACCTCTTCTTCTCTTCCTCCCAAGGTAGTCGCCCGTGAAACCGAGGTGACAATGGATACGGGAATTCCTATTGATAATGGAAGGGCCGAAAACATCCAACCTCCGGTGGTCAAAATGTCGAAAGGAAAAGAAAAAGTCGTTTATGAAGCTGAGAATGAAATTTCCGTCAAAACAAAATTGCCTTATCCGTCATGCTTAAATGAACAAAAGCACCGTGAGAAAGATAAAAACCATATTGAAAAGTTTTATCAGATTTTTCAAGAATTACATTTTGATATAAGTCTTGCGGATGCTATACTTTTGATGCCAAAATTTGCTTCAATGTTAAAAGGTCTTTTGAATAACAAAGAAAAATTGCTCAGATGAATAAGAATTGCTCAGCGGTTTGATGTGTGCTTATTCACACATCCTTTTTAGCCTTAAATCAGACCAAATATACCAAATACTAACCAAATATGCCAAGAAAATGTGTGTTTTTGTATTTGTGTATGTGCAGGTGATGCGTAGGGATTGCACCATGCTTTACCTCTCGAGGGATCTCGAGAAACTTACAACCCCCACCTGGCAGTGTACCTGATCGATGTAGTATAGTATAATGACAAGTACCGGGGGATTGATCGTTCAGCTAGGAATAATGTCGCTAGGATTAGAAAACCTAAAGTCTAGGTCTAGATATGAGGGATGATTCTTTTTGTATTTTTTAGTTTTAATAAAAGCAAATAAAAATCTCTGGTTTGAAGGAGTTGGGCGGAATTAGTTGCTAGTCAACTAACCCAATACTAAAGATGCAATCAAAATAAAATGCTAAAATGAAAATAAACTAAATTATACTAGAGGTGTGAGCAATATATGGGAGAATTGTGTTTACTTAGATTTCACTACTCCCCAGATATCTTTTACAGGTTAATTACTTGTTATAGTTGCGTGGATGACGAGTTGTATTCCTTAATACCATTCATGGGGTGGCGTACTTACTTCCCCAATCCTATAAGCGCCTACTTCACTCCTATGTCGAGCCGGCTAAGAAGCTCCTAACATGGGATCACTAGAATTTGCTCATGCATTAAATACAACCAATAAAACCTAGTACACATAGGTTTATGTTTCCTAAGACGTTCAAGCATGTTATACAACGGAGATCTGCCAGTTTTCTTAAGCCTAACATTGAAATCATTCATCCATTACAACTATAAACAAGGAATCAACATATAATTAACATCTAGGTTTCATTACATCTAAGCAAACACAAGATAGATCTAGCCTAGCATGTTGAAATCAAGACATGCATAAGATATATTCAAACAACACATAGACATATTGATTGAATTGAAAGAAGACTTATCTCAATTGAACATGAAAGGATCCAAGGGGTGAAAACCCTTGAAAATACTATAAAATACGACCTAGGGTTTACAAAGTTCGGCCCTAGTTTTCTCCACACAAGTTCCTCTTTAATGAATGAAAAAATAGAAAACTATATATAGATTCTGATAGGTGACGGCGTCAAGAACAAATTTCTGAAGCCGTCATCTCGCCGCCAAATAATTTCTCGGACTGCCTAGATCTGGGTCTGACGCCGTCATGTGTACTCCTTATGCAGGCCGTCACCAAAAAATAGTCTTGACGCCCTTGTTGTGACGCCTTCAGGTTTTCACTGGGTTGTCATGGACTTTACTCTTAACGCCGTCATGATTTTCTTCTTGACGTCGTCGTGTACTGTTCTCAGCATGGAAAATTAAGTCTTTGCCATTTTCTTCACTTTTATGCTCCAAAAACGTCCGAATTGCTTCCTTTTCCAGAATTCACTCACAAAGTACCTAAATTCACAAAAGGAACGATTTAGGGCAATATTTGATCAAATAAATTCAATTCCGGGCTTAAATGACCCCTAAAAGTTGTTCATTTTTCACCTCATCATATACCCTTACACTTGACATTTGCTTGTCCTCAAGCAAATGCGCTTTTATTCTAGTCAAAATACAAGTTAGGGGTCATTTAATACTAATATAAAAGTAATTACAACAAATAATCATTCCACTAAAGACCAAAGACAAGCACGGAGGTCATACACTAGCACCTCACAAATAGTGTTTAGATACTCACATCTCTCGGGTGTAATAAAGTAATATCACAATATGGAAATGGAAAACATCTCTCACTACCTGTCATAGCAAAATAGATTACCATAGGCTTGGGAAAGGATCAAACCTCCACCACATGGTGTAAGCACCTAGGATAAACTATCAAAGACGTCTTTTAAAGGCTTGTAACGTTAGGTGTAGGGATATGGAATACACGGTTTTGTTGGATATAGGCAGTCTTTACTGGTGGCGAGTTAACAATCTTAGTTAATTACATGTATAATATGGCGTTGCTAAGCCAAGACTAGACTCGACTTCAGCTAATAAATCAAAAAGAACAAAAAACATAAAATGAACATAGAATGAAAAGGGATGGTAGTCCGTATGTTTTTCACTTTTTCTTTTTCTATTTTTTTTCTTTTCCTTGTTTTTTCGATTTTTTTTTTTTTTTTTTTTTTTTTTTTTTTTTTTTGCGTACACTCTTACCCTACCATCCAAAATAATACATCATAGGGAATGAAAATTCCCCTTACACTTGAATTTTTACATACTTTCCACTAAACTAATCTAATAACTCGAATTAAGATAATCAAAACACTTGGAGTACTTCTAAGATTAACGTACATATGGGGGTAATAATATATGTTCTTCCCCATTACTCCATAAAATAAGTACTTTACCCATGAGTCCCAATCGTCCCAAAACAATATGTACAAGGATATGACTCGACTTAGCAACCACGTAATCAATTAGATAATTAACTTAGGGTTTAACACATAACAATAATGCACTAAAAATGAGTGCATACACGGAAGGCTAAGGCGATTTGGGTGTAAATTTAAGTGGGGTGTAACAAATTCTTCCTTTAAGTAAGATGCTTAAAGTTAGAAACGAAAAGATAGGCTCGGAGGGGTGTACTAGGGGTTTCGTGTACTAAAAATGAGTACAACGCTAAGGGTGTGGGAAAAATTAATTGACTTAACTAGCCAAATAATATGACTTAAATGGTCAAGTAATTTTGATACGGGTTTAACACAAGGGTGATCCTAATGCCTCTTATCATGTCGTAAATCCTACTACACAAATGTAGTCTCACTAGCGGTCTCGGGATGCATCACTAACGCAAGTTCTAGAATTTAAATGCTACCGGTACACTCATAAGCACTAATAATAAATGCTTTTCCTATCAAATCTAAAGGCGAACCTCACATATTTGGGTGGAAAATTTTTCTGAATGGTACGGTTTTGTGTTAGTCATACCATCTCCTATCCATGAGACGCTTGCTATGGCTAAAGTCTCACTCCTAAATGTTGTAAAAAATTTTAAATTTGGCGCTAAAATTGCACTAACAAGTATTTTTCATAGTTTTATTACACATCTACTATCAAACAAACAAACTCAAGCGAAAGTGTATATGTAAGGTATCATCATTTTACCCTCCCCTTACACTTAGGATGAACATTGTCCCCAATGTTCAAGTAAAGAATGTAAAAGTGAACTAAGTAAAACAAATGAAATCAAATACTCCCCTGATTCGCTCGGTATGGATAATAAGGTGGCCAGGTTAGATCTTTCTCCAAGAAAATGAACAATCAAAGCTTCCCTTCCAGAATAATAATCATCTTCTTGTTATACATAACCTGTAAAACCTGAGAAAACAGACAAGGCAACCTCGCATAAAATCGGCGGCAATCTACATATGCTAATAAATCCTAGAAAACAAAATAAGATATAATGCTTGTGGAATGATGTTTGCAGATTTCCTGGAGATTATAAAACTGATAAATCAACAAAAACTTTAAGACTCCGTTAGAAAAACAAAACTGGTAAAATTTCCAGAATTTTACACGTGACGCCGTCAGGAATTAATTCCTGACGCTGTCAGAAGTGACATGCATAAATTCTTATGTTAAGTTTCCGGAAAATTTTGGGAAAAACTTCGTCCTACTTCCTGGAAAATCCTACAAAACATCATTATGACTCGATACAAGCATTTGACTCTAACGAATACAAATATACATGATCACTTAATATTGTGGAGAATCATGATCGGTTTTATTTCTTAAAAATATATTTGGGGTTTCCCCTTACACTTATCTTTTGCAAAAATACCTCTGGATGAAGTTAAGACTAAGCCAAACAACAAAGTAAAGTATTTTCACTATTTTAGTTTTGAAACATGATCTACCAACAATAAAAATAAAGCATGCATACGGAAGCAAATAACAAACAAACAAAATAAAAATCACACAAAACATGGGTTGCCTCCCAAGAAGCGCTTTTCTATATTTACGAGTCTTGTAGCTAAACTCAAGTTCATGGGTTACTACGTGACCTCATTATTGGTTTCACTCTCTAGGTCGTCTCCTATACCAGTTTTGTATTCCGGACCTAATTGCAAGCATTCTTTGTAGAAACCAAGCATCCTATTCATCATATACTCTACTCCTCTACGTCTATCCTCATCATTCCTATAGTAAGTTGCTTGTTTGTGTTCCTTTTCTATATTAGAAAGGAGGCGGTATTGCTCAATCTTGTAGGGCATTTGGTAGGCGATCTCATCATTCTCTTCCTTGAACCTAACTATCCTTAATTCGGATCATAACTCATCTTAGTGGCCTCAACAAATGGTTTTCCGAATACTACTTGGCTTAGGCAATCATCTATCACCGGGCGAGTATCTTCTACTATCATAAAATCGATCTCATAGGTGAAATTACCTATAATCACATGCAATCCCTTCACTTTTCCTACAAAATTACTTATCAAATTCTTAGTGGGCATCATCCTATAACCAAGTTGTTTCTTCATCACCCAATTATAGTAAGTCCTAGTCATGATGTTTATAGGAGATCTAGGATCGATATAAGCTTTCCATATATGCATATGCCCGATGTTGCATGGTATGTTGATGTTAGAGGGGTCTCCCATTTTGATAAGGGGTGTGCCAAGGATATATGGTGTCTCGGGGCCATCGAATAAATCCTTATGGTATTCCCGTTCTTCCTTGGTGGGCAACTTATCAAAGTGCTTTTCTATAGTCTCTACTTCCTCTAACTCCTCTCCCTCATTAACCTCAACTTCCCTAATTTCATCCCTAGTCTCGGTTTCTACTTCAACTTCATCTTTCTCACTTTCTTCTATATCCTTGTCTTTTGGCTTAATGGTGACAACATTGACAAAGTGGACATGTTTGGATGATGAGGGGTCCTTAATTTGGATTCCATTATTGCCCTCCCTAGTGTCCTTCCTAGGTGTAGTTAACGCTTGGTTGTTGATGGCTTTCAACAAGTTGTCTATCTTGTTGGTCATCTCCGTTTGTTGTTGGTTGAATTCGGTTTCAAACCTAGCTATGCAAGCCTCTTGAGATGCCATGAACTTAGACATCAATCCTTCAAGATTGTTGGTACTACCATAGTTGTTAGAAGGATTGTTGTTGAAAGTACGGTTGGAGGGTGGACCATTTGTTTGGTAACGATTAGGCGGATTGGAAGAATTGGCTTGATTTTGTTTCCACAAAAGGTTTGGGTGATTTTTCCAAGAGGGGTTGTAGGAATCACTGTAAGGGTTTGGCTCGGGTTTGAAAGTGTACCACTTATCTCCTGTTTCGTCAGTACGCGAGGATGCGTAGTCCGCAAAAGCTGTTCCGGGGAGTTCCACACAATCACGAGTGTCATGGGGACCACTACATAATTCGCATGAAGAAGTGATTTTGTTCACTTGGCTTGAAGGCTTAGGAGCTTCGTAAGATTTCATGAGAAACTTGACTTGGTCCTCAAGTTCCATGATCCTACGGTCAGGAGTGCTAGAATTGTTCGAAGGCAAAGATATTGCCTTGACCGTTTTGTTTAAATCACGGGGATCATTCCAACTTTCGTTGTCAGAGAGAGCAAGATCTTCTATGAGTTCCCATGATTGTTCCGCACTTAGATCACGTAGCTTACCACCGGCCGATTGGTCAATGGCTCGCCTTGTGGAGAGATCGATATGGTCACAGAAGATTTGGACTTGGAGCCAAAGATCTATGCCATGATGAGGGACTTCTTGGAGTAAGTCCTTGAATCGAGTCCATGCTTCATATAGAGTTTCACCTTGACGTTGTTGGAACATCAAGATATCATTTCTAAGCTTGGTAGTTCTCCCCGGTGGGAAAAATTGAGCAAGGAAACGAGTGGTGAGATCATCCCATGAGGTGATGGATCCCGCGGGTAAACGTTCAAGCCATTGGCTAGCTTGATCACGTAGAGAGAATTGAAATAGGCATAATTGGGTTGACTTTCTAGTTGTAACATCAAGGTCTATAGAATCTACGATTTTAAGGAAGTCCTTGAGATGTTGGTTTGGATCTTCGGAACGAAGTCCATGGAATGCACATCCGCTTTGCACCAACCGGATGGTGTCGGATCGCAAAGGGGTCACATTGGCTCCTTGAGTGAGCTCAATGGTGTTTCGATAGCCTTGGTGGCTAGGTCGGGAATACTCTCCTAGGGTTCGGGGCCTAAGAGGTTGGTTATCTAGTGGTGGGTTTTGTTGTGGTGGGATGATGGGTTCAAAGATGTTACCATCGTCCATGATGTCGGATGGCAAAGAGTTACGAACAAAAACACGAAGAAATAAGATAGACTAAAGAGAACCTAAAAATAAAAATAAAATCTTACTAGAAAGGAATCTAGCAAGTAGACTTAATAAAAGAAGATTCTAACCTAGACAATAACTATTCCCCGGGTTGCGGCGCCAAAAACTTGGAGTGTAGGGATTGCACCAGGCTTTACCTCTCGAGGGATCTCTAGAAGCTTACAACCCCCACCAGGCAGTGTACCTAATCGATGTAGTATAGTGTAGTGACAAGTACCGGGGGATTGATCGTGCAACTAGGAATAATGTCGCTAGGATTAGAAAACCTAAAGACTAGGTCTAGAGATGCGGGATGATTCTTTTTGTATTTTTTAGTTTTTATAAAAGCAAATAAAAATCTCGGGTTTGAAGGAGTTAGGCGGAATTAGTTGCTAGTCAACTAACCCAATACTAAAGATGCAATCAAAATAAAATACTGAAAATGAAAAAAAAAACTAAATTATACTAGAGGTGTGAGCAATATATGGGAGAATTGTGTTTACTTAGATTTCACTACTCCCTAGATATCTTTTACAGGTTAATTACTTGTTATAGTTGCGTGGATGACGGGTTGTATTCCTTAATACCATTCATGGGGTGGCGTACTTACTTCCCCAATCCTATAAGCGCCTACTTCACTCCTATGTCGAGCCGGCTAAGAAGCTCCTAACATGGGATCACTAGAATTTGCTCATGCATTAAATACAACCAATAAAACCTAGTACACATCGGTTCATGTTTCCTAAGACGTTCAAGCATGTTACATAATGGAGATCTGCCAGTTTTCTTAAGCCTAACATTGAAATCATTCATCCATTACAACCATAAACAAGTAATCAACATATAATTAACATCTATGTTTCATTACATCTAAGCAAACACAAGATAGATCTAGCCTAGCATGTTGAAATCAAGACAAGCATAAGATATATTTAAACAACACATAGACATATTGATTGAATTGAAAGAAGACTTATCTCAATTGAACATGAAAGGATTCAAGGGGTGAAAACCCTTGAAAATACTGTAAAATACGACCTAGGGTTTACAAAGTTCGGCCCTAGTTTTCTCCACACAAGTTCCTCTTTAATGAATGAAAAAATAGAAAACTATATATAGATTCTGATAGGTGATGGCGTCAAGAACAAATTTCTGACGCTGTCATCTCGCCGCCAAATAATTTCTCGGACTGCCTAGATCTTGGTCTGACGCCGTCATGTGTACTCCTTATGCAGGCCGTCACCAAAAAATACTCTGGACGCCCTTGTTGTGACACCTTCAGGTTTTCACTGGGTCGTCATGGATTTTACTCTTGACGCTCTCATGATTTTCTTCTTGACGCCGTCAGGTACTGTTCTCAGCATGGAAAATTAAGTCTTTGCCGTTTTCTTCACTTTTATGCTCCAAAAACGTCCGAATTGCTTCCTTTTCCAGAATTCACTCCCAAAGTACATAAAATCACAAAAGGAACGATTTAGGGCAATATTTGATCAAATAAATTCAATTCCAGGCTTAAATGACCCCCTAAAAGTGGTTCATTTTTTGCCTCATCAGCAGGAACGAATATGTGAAAAATGAACGAAAACAAAGCCAAAACCGACAAAAACGAGCACGAGATTGGAAAAAGGTCAAAAGCCGAAGCCGGGGAAGCAAAATAATCAAAGAAAGCTTAAAATGCCAATGGAAGTCCTCAGAGATTCACAAAATTACATAAATGGTCCTTTGTGAAAGATTTGAAGAAATGACACATTCAGTCCCTGCATTTGCTAGAAATTACAAAAATTGTCCTTTAAGTAAATTTTGAAGTAAAAACAAATGAGGTCCTCCAAGAATCAGAGATTGTAAAGAGTAGCCCTTGGAAGAAACTTTGGAAATATGGCAGCTTTGATCCCTGAAATTCTGAGAATTACAAATTTGGTCCTTATATAATACTACTCCTTAACTACACAACCGGATCCAAAGTAACTTAATCCATAAGCAAAGCCAAGCCCAAAACCTAAGAAAGCCCAACCCCCCAATATCATACCCGGTCCACCCTGCTCCATTCCCTGGTCAAACCCACCATACCCAGTCAAACATCCAACAACTAATAAAACCCCTACTTGCATTTACCCGCGCCCCCTTTTTCATATTAACCTATAAGGGAAGAACCCTAGTTACTGTTCACAAGAGTAAAACCAAAATTGATAGAAAGTAAGGGTAGTTTAGTACAATTAAAGGGCTTCTAGAAACACTCTAACATGTCAGGAATGCTAGAGTGGCAATCCGTGTGTGAGTGAGTGCCAAATGATTGGAGCAATCATGATCCTGGGGCTGTAGATTAAAGATTGGAGGCCAAGGCGCATCTAAGGGCTAATATTGCATCAAACAAGCACAAGGGTGGCATGGATCAGTGACGTGGAATACTAGAACCTTCACAAGAGCTCACCCTCTTCAAGTATAAATAGCCCTCCTCATCAGTCATTTAAGTGTGTAGGTTTTTAGTATAATTTTTTGTTTTGTTTTAATTTGTAATCTCAATTCAAGCTTTGTACTCAAATTTTCACTTTAATATAATTCAGCTTTTAATTTCATCTTATTGTCTTATTTCTTATTTAAATTTAGTTTATTATTCATATCTCTAAGCTTAATTTAGTTCTTATTTCTGTTTTAAATTCCCGTTTCACCCTTATATTGAAAATATAAAAAAAAATAGTTTCAATTTTAAATACAAGCTTCATATAGCTATTTACTGTTTAAGCAAAACTCATAAAAGCTTCCTAGTAGCTTTTTGTGAGTTTGTTCTTTTATTTTTATCAAAATCTCAAAAGTCAACATAAAATCAAACATATCAGCTTATTATCAATAAGCTCAGCTTATTTTGGAGTTAAAGGACAGCCATAAGGAGTCACTTGGCTTGTCTAAAAGACATGCAAGCTTAGTGAACCCCATCTGTTCTGCTGAGGGGGATTTGGTTGTAAGTTCTTCATTTATTTTTACTTTTATTGCATCAGTAGATTAACTGTAGTTTAGATCTGCTATTTTTACTTGTTTTTGCTTGATATTAATAGTTGCTTAAGTTTTCAGTCTCATTTTATTATTGCACATCTGTTTTTGGGTTGTTGATAAGTAACTGTTTCATTAATCAATCATACAAGTTGGATCTGAGTTGCTGTTGAGATTTGCTGTCTGAGATCTGTGTTTCATTGATTATTGGAAGTTATTGGATCGATAGTAGCACCTTGGTTGAGTTTGATTAAGATTTGTACTGCTGAGATACAAATTTAAGTAGTGACAGACATTTATAAGGGTGTTTGGATAATTGTTGTTTGCTGGCATTTTCACTGATACAGAGGGTATAGATAGTTTAGACACATCTTTTAAGTTGCATTTAGGCTAGGTAAATCATAAAAAATCAGTAGTTATTAATTAAAAGTCAAAAATCATTTTTAGTTGCATAACACATAGTTTTATAGGTTGCATAATCTCAATACAATTGCATTATTTGGAGTTTCAGCTTATTCAAATCATTCATTAGCTTAATATACAATTCTCAGTAAACTATTAGTAATCAAACTTCATTAGAGTCAAAGTTTTCATAAAAGCAAAAAGAGTCAAAATTAGTTTCAAATCAGTTTTTAGTCAAAACTTTGTGAGAGGCTGAAGGATTCATTACTTGTTGGAAATACTTTTGGATTAATAATTTTACAAGCTTAACAGTTAGAAAAACAAAAGCAAAAAGAAAAAGTTAGTGTGAAATTTGTTTGCTTATTTGAAAATAGCTTTGAAGTTGACTGTGTGGATCTGAGCAACCCCTGTGCATCAGCTTTTGGTTGCACTTCTAGGGTACTTTAGGTTAAGCAAATTAGATCTAGTACCTGTTCTATTGGTTTAATTGTGATCTCAGCTTGTTAGTGAGTGGTTTGCCCCCATAAGTTTGTATCCATGAGATCATTTGATCTAGCTTATTGGCTTATTTAGTTGGGTGGTTCTAACAAGGATCTGTCATTCATTCATAGGGCTGCAATTGTGCTTATTTGATCATCAGCTGAATTTTGTTGCTTTTCTAAGTTCATTTGCACCTATTATAACTATTTGCATTAAGCTTTTGCATATTAGCTTATCTGCTTGGCTTATTGCTTCTTCCTTATAGCTTATTTGTATCTGTTTGATCCTTATCTGAGTTTTCTGAGTGCTTATTGGCTTTATATCCATTCATTTGAGCTTTTTTGAGTCAAAAGTACACTTGGTCAAAGTTAGGGTCATTTTGGTCAACTCTGCTAATTAATAAGCACTTTTCTATTAAGCTGTTTCAAAGCAAGTAGCTGTTCCAGTATTACTTTTCAGATTTTTAAATTTTTCATAGCTTTAGAATATTAAATTAGAATTTTCCTAATTTTTCATATTTTTCTGACTTTATTTGCTATTTTTCTTATTTAATTTTCATTTTTATTCAATTTTTAATACCTTTTAATTACCAAAAGATCCAAAAAAATTAGAAAAAGCCTAGAAAAATCCAAAAATATTTTAGAAATTTATTTTCAGTTATTTTAGATTTTTAGAAATTAATTTTGCAATTTTCCCATTCATTTTGAATTTAATTTGAATTTTTATTACTTTTTAATTAGATTTATTAGTTTTTAATCCACAAAATTTACACAAAAAGCCAAAAAAAAAATAGTTTTTAGTTTTAAAATTACTTTTTAGTTATTTTATAATTTTCAAAATTTAATTTGCATTTTTCTCACCTTATTTGCATTTTCTTTTAATTTTTAATTAGTTAATTAGTTTTTAATTCATAAAAATTAAATAAAAAGTCAAAAAAAAATATTTTTCTTTTTCTCAAAATTTTCTTTTATCATTTTTAACTTTTTAAAATTATTTTCAAGTCCGTAGGAGTAGTGTAGCTCAATGTTCACTTTTTAGTTCGTACGTTTACGTTTAATTTACGTATTAGCTTACGTTTTTAATTCTACGTTACGTTTTTTGTTTAATTAATTGAAATACGTGCTTAAGTGATTATTTGTGCTTCATTTACTGATTCATTAGTGTAATGTCATCTATATAACTTTTTACCACTTTCACGACACGTTTCACAAATCGGGAATTCGAAATTCCATTCACCCTTCACACGGACTACGACCTCGGGTTATCCGTATTTCTTTGCGGATTTCTTGAGTAATACTATACTATATTATATATATATATATATATATATATATATATATATATATATATATATATATATATATATATATATATATATATATATATATATATATATTGATTTTCACAAATCAAAATTTTGGCGCCGCTGCCGGGGAAGGTTGAAGTGAATTTTTCGTTTTCGTTTTTCGAAATTGTGTTTTGAAAACATTCCTTGTATATATTTTCTATAAAACCAAAAAAATTGAAAAATCAAAAACACTTTTTTCTAAAGTGTTTTCAAAAATACCAAAAAGAAAGTTACAGCCTTGACTCTCCCGTGGAAAGGAGGGCGTTGTGAACCAAATAAGCTTCCCAATATAACAACGTGTGAAATTAGTTGCTAATCGGATTACTTTGAATTCTACAACCGAATAAGCGGAAAATACGGTAAGCTTTGACATTAAATTTCAAGCTGAAGAGAGAAACACTCTTCTCTCCCGTTCCATCGTGAGTAGATTTAAAGGAAATGGTTTACAACTAACATAACGTTTGAAAAAGAGAACAAAAGTTTAAGTTTTTAAATTTTGCTTTATAAAATACAAAAAGATTTTCCCTTTCAATTTGATTTTCATTTTATTTTTCAAATTTATGAATTTTGTGGTGCATGAACACCCGTTCAACTTCTAAATGACTTGTTTCTCCACTTTCGAATCCAGAAAGTTTGTTTCGTCACACACACCGAGTTCTTTTCCCAAATACGGAGGAAATGAACCCGAACGAACAACACTTGGGACCCTCGCCGATGGGTGGTGCTCAAAACAATGTGATCCATCCGATGGGACCACAACCGGCTTTCGATCCACATCCGATGGAGGAACAACTCCAATCACCATTCAATGGTGTGAGGAGAGCCATCGTGATTCCAGAAATCAATGCTAATTTTGAGATTAATCACGGATTACTCAACCTGATCACGAGTATATCCTTTCACGGGTTTGAACACGAAGACCCATATGCTCACATAAGAAATTTCGCCGACATCGCTGAGACCATTAGAATGAATCAAGTTCCTCACGATGTGGTGAAATTGAAGTTATTTCCTTTCTCCCTTAAAGGGGCTGCCCGGACTTGGCTGGAAAAGGAACCACCGAATTCGATTCACACTTGGAACGATCTTGCTTCCAAGTTTGTGAATTATTTCTATCCTCCTTCTAAAACGACTAATTTTTGTTCCCAAATCTTTCGATTCCAACAAGCTTTTGATGAGTCGTTCATCGAAGCTTGGGATCGATTCAAAGATTTGATGGAAAAATGTCCGAACCATGGGTTCACATCCCTTCAACAGATTGATACTTTCTACAATGGGTTATGTCTTGCTGACAAAGACTCACTCAATTCTGCTGCGGGTGGGAACTTGTTGGCTCGAAACACGAATGATGCTTTCATGATAATTGAGAATAAGGCTCGTGTGAGAATGTCTAGAAATAAACCTCAAGTTTCTAATACCAGTAATAAACCAAATGATGAAATGATGAGCATGCTAGTGGCTCTTACTAAAAAAGTTGATGCTCTGTCTATTGAAAAACCAAATCATCAAGTTATTGCTGTAAATCAGAGTTGTGTAACTTGTGGTGGTCCACATCCGTATTACTAATGTCCGTCAACCGGTTCTTATGCTCATGAGAACATGTATGGTTCAAACATGGGTGGCAACGGTTACCCACCTCCTCAAGGAGATCGAAATCTTCTCAGCTACCGTTCAAACCATTATGTTGGACCACCCAGTTTCACTCAATCGAATCAAGTCAATCAAGTTAATCAAGTTAATCAAGTGAATCATGGCATGCAAAACTGAAACCATCAATTTAACCAAAATCAAAATCAAAACCGGATGAACAATGGCTTTCAAAATCAAGGTTTTCATCAAAATCGGGGAAATTATAATCAAGGCCCGAATCAAGGGAATTTTCAAGGAAATTATGGGAATTTTCAAAACGCTAATCATGGGAATTACAATCATGGAAATCAAAATTTTCATAATCAAGGTTTCAACAACAATAATCATGGACAAAATTTTCAAAATCTAGTTGTGAATCAGAATCAGTCACTTTCAGATGAATTGATTAAACAATTGATGCTGCAAAATCAGAATTTAATTAAAAATCAGGAATTACTGACTAAGGAAATCACTGAAATCAAGAAGTCTTTAAATGACCGACCCTCGGGCTCGGGTACTCTTCCAAGCAACACGATCGCTAACCCGAGGGGCGATGCAAAAGCGATAACGACTAGGAGCGGTGTTACAATCGATGGACCAATGGCTCCGACTACCTCTTCTTCTTCGTCTTCTAAGGTAGTCGCCCGTGAAACTGAGGTGACAACGGATACGGGAATTCCTACTGATAATGGAAGGACTGAGAACATCCAGCCTACGGTGGTTCCAACGTCCAAAGGAAAAGATAAAGTTGTTCATGAAATTGAGAAAGAAATTCCCGTCAAAACAAATTTGCCTTATCCGTCACGCTTAAACGAACAAAAGCACCATGAGAGAGATAAAAACCAGATGGAAAAGTTTTACCAGATTTTTCAAGAACTACATTTTGACATAACTCTCGCGGATGCTATACTTTTAATGCCTAAATTTGCTTCAATGTTAAAAGGTCTTTTAAGTAACAAGGAAAAATTATTTGAAATGACAAGAACCCAGATGAATGAGAATTGCTCGGCGGTTATCCTCAAAAAGCTTCCCGAAAAGCTTGAAGAGCCCGGTCGATTTCTCATTCCTTGTAATTTTCCTGGGATGGTTCAATGCTTCGCCTAATGCCGTTATCCATTTGAAAAAAGTTGTCTTTATCCAATTTGACTCCGACTTGCATGACCCTCGAGCTTGCTGACCGATCTATGTCCCGACCAATTCGTATAGCCGAGGATATCTTCGTCAATGTGGGAAAATTTCATTTCCCTGCCGATTTTGTCATTGTTGATTTTGATGCTGATCCACGGGTTCCTCTCATTCTCGGAAGAGGATTCCTACGCACTGGCCATGCGTTAATTGATGTATACGACGAGGAGATTACTTTACGTGTTGGAAATGAAGCTGTTACATTAAATCTCAATCAAACCGCAAGATACTCCTCCAATTACGATCATGTTTCCATAAACCGAGTTGATGTTATCGACGAAGTTACGGAGGAATATGCTCAAGAGTTACTTGGTTTTACCGAAAACGCTTCGAGTGGCAATCCCACTCCTTCTTCTGAACTAATCATTTCCGATCCTTCCCCTTCCCTTACTCCGTTTGAGGGAAGTGATTTCATCTTGGAAGAAATCGAGGCCTTTCTTGCTAATGATTCGATTTCACCTGAAATTGATCATTCCATTTGCGACCCGGAGGGAGATGTTCTTTTGATTGAAAAATTATTGAATGAAGACCCAAACCTGTCCCTCCCTCCGATGGACCTTAAAATGGCCGATGTTAAAGAAGTTAAGCCGTCTATTGAGAATCCTCCGGAGCCCGAGCTCAAGGATTTACCTCATCTTGAATACGCATTTTTGGAAGGAACCGATAAACTTCCCGTCATAATTTCGAAAGAACTTAAAGATGAGGAGAAGAACCGACTCTTAGATGTACTGAAGAAGCACAAGAGTGCCATCGCTTGGCAAATTTCCGATATGAAGGGTATCGACCCTCGTTTTTGCACACATAAGATTTTACTTGAAGACAATTACAAAACGTCCGTCCAGCAACAACGACGGGTTAACCCAATAATTCATGAGGTTATCAAAAAGGAAGTTATCAAACTCCTCGATGCCGGAATGATTTATCCAATCTCGGATAGTTCATGGGTTAGCCTGGTCTACTGTGTTCCAAAGAAAGGTGGAATGACCGTAGTAACTAATGAAGATAATGAATTGATTCCGACACGTCTTATTACCGGATGGAGAGTGTGTATTGATTATCGAAAATTGAATGATGCGACTCGTAAGGACCATTTCCCACTTCCATTTATGGATCAAATGCTAGAACGTCTAGCGGGAAATGAGTTATATTGTTTTCTTGATGGATTTCTGGTTATTTTCAAATTCCGATTGACCCTCCGGACCAGGAAAAGACTACTTTCACTTGCCCTTAAGGAACGTTTGCTTACCGACGTATGCCTTTTGGCTTATGCAATGCTCCAGGCACGTTCCAAAGGTGTATGATGTCTATATTCTCGGATATGATTGAGAAAACCATGGAAGTTTTCATGGATGATTTCTCAGTCTACAGAGATTCTTTCACTTCTTGCCTCTCCCATTTAGAAAGAATGCTGAAACGGTGTGAAGACACCAACCTAGTTCTAAATTGAGAGAAGTGCCATTTCATGGTTAAAGAGGGCATTGTCCTCAACCATAAGATCTCGAAATCTGGGATTAAGGTCGATAGAGCTAAAGTCGATGTGATTGCTAAATTATCTTATCCCACAACCGTTAAAGGAATTAGAAGTTTTCTCGGTCATGCCGGCTTTTACCGACGTTTCATCCAAGATTTTTCAAAGATAGCCCGGCCCCTAACCCATTTACTTGAAAAAGATGCTCCGTTTATCTTCTCAAATGAGCGCATTAAAGCATTTAATATTCTTAAAAAGAAGTTAACGGAGGCTCCTATCTTAGTTGCCCCCGATTGGGACTTTCCTTTTGAGCTAATGTGCGATGCTAGCGATTATGCTATTGGTGCAGTTCTGGGGCAACGAAAGTCAAAATATTTTCAGCCGATACATTATGCTAGTAAAACAATGACCGATGCTCAATACCACTATACGACTACCGAAAAAGAAATGTTAGCCGTCATTTACGCTTTTGAAAAGTTTTGACCTTATTTGCTATTGAAGAAGAGCATAGTTTATACGGATCATTCGGCTCTTAAGTACTTAATTGCAAAGCAAGATGCTAAGCCAAGATTGATGCGGTGGGTTCTACTCCTTCAAGAATTCGATGTTGAAATTCGAGACAAAAAGGGAGCTGAGAACCTCGCTACTGATCACCTTTCACGTTTAGAGAATCCCCATCAAAGTGATTTCGAGAAAAAGGAAATTAACGAAACATTTCCTCTCGAGACACTTAGGAGTTTATCACATTGTGATCCGAGTACCCCATGGTTCACCGACTTTGCGAATTACCATGCGGGGAATTTCATTCGTAAAGGGATGTCGTTCCAGCAAAAGAAAAAATTCTTTAAAGATGTTAAGCATTATTTCTGGGACGACCCCTACTTGTTTATGATTTGTGCGGATCAAATGATCCGGCGGTGCATTCACGGCAAAGAAGCCGCTGAAATTCTCATGGCATGCCACAATGGACCCATGGGGGGACATCATGGTGCCAACTTCACCGCTAAGAAAGTTTTTGATTCCGGCTTCTATTGGCCGATGATTTCCTGGGATGCTCATGAGTTGGTTAAATCTTGTGATTCTTGCCAGCGTCAAGGAAAAATTTCTCAGAGAGACAAGATGCCTCAAAATGCTATCCAAGTCTGTGAAATTTTTGACGTCTGGGGTATCGATTTCATGGGTCCATTCCCGTCTTCTCGTGGTAACAAATATATACTCGTGGCCGTCGATTACTTGTCTAAATGGGTTGAAGCAAAGGCACTACCCACCAATGACGCCTGAGTTGTAGTAAAATTTCTTAAAAGTCTCTTCGCCTGATTTGGTGCACCTCGTGCTATTATAAGTGATCGTAGGACCCATTTCTGTAATGACCAATTCGCTAAAGTTATGCTCAA
The DNA here is from genome assembly GCA_030686995.1 of Artemisia argyi. Lineage (NCBI taxonomy): Eukaryota > Viridiplantae > Streptophyta > Magnoliopsida > Asterales > Asteraceae > Artemisia > Artemisia argyi. The sequence goes on from CM060676.1 coordinate 84,984,071, forward strand.
ATATGGTGTCACACATCGTCTTTATACTGTATATCATCCACAGACAAGTGGAAAAGTTGAGGTCTCCAATCGTGGCTTGAAATGTATTTTAGAGAGGGACGTAGGTGAACATCGTGCTTCATGGGCTGATAAGTTAGATGATGCACTATGGGCTTTCCGTACCGCTTACAAAACACCCATTGGGTGAATTCCTTACAAGCTGGTTTACGGGAAGGCCTGCCATTTGCCCTTTGAACTTGAGCACAAGGCTTACTGGGCCTTGAAACATGCTAATTTTGACCTTCAAACCGCGGGTGATCATCGTAAAGTTCAATTGAATGAATTAGTCGAGCTTCGTGATCAAGCCTATGAGAATTCTTTGATCTACAAAGAGAAGACAAAGAGGATTCACGATAATAAGATTAAAGATCGCGTCTTCAACGTTGGTGATCGAGTCCTTCTTTTCAATTCTCGATTGAAGATTTTCTCGGGCAAGTTAAAAACCCGTTGGTCTGGACCATTCACCATTACCCAAGTTTTTCCTTATGGAACCGTTGAGCTACTCAATCTAGTGGTCCCAACTTTAAGGTGAATGGTCATCGTCTCAAACATTACTTCGGAGGGGACATACCACCCATGGTTGTCCCGGATCTCCAAACTTTCCCTAAGGATAATTAAATTCAGGGATCGAGTCAAGCTCATGTGACTCGGTAATAAAAAACAGGCGCTTTGTGGGAGGCACCCCATGCTTATCCATTTTCATTTTCTTTATTTTCTATTTTCTAAAGTAACGTGACGTGACGTGAGGGGGGCGACCCTTTCCAAACTCGTGTTTTCGTGGTTGTTTGTGAATGTTCAGGAACTCCCCGAAGTTTGAGGACTCTCGTGCTCGTGGTTTGTCGTTCGCTCCACTCGAGTCTCATTCTTCGCTGCTCTTTCAGAAATTCAACATATCCAAAATCTTATCGACTAACGTTTATCTCTTGGCATACTTAATAAACGGCCTTAGATATTACGAAAGACTACGCGTACCGTTAAAACATTGAGGACAATGTTTCACTTTAGTCTGAGGGGTGAATCTTCGATTCGATTTAACCTGACACCTTCGTCTGAGCTGTTAACTTACGCAACTCTGTTTTCCACCAAAAATTAAAATTTTTGTCACCTTTTTATTAAGAAAAAAAAAAGGTATTGACGTGTCCTCACGCAATGTCATCACCTCACGCTTAAGAGATAAATAATTTCAAAACCTCTATTTACTGACGTTGTAAAGTAGCAATGATGTTCAAAAGAGATATCAAAATCATTTATTCTCAGAAACGCTTCGTTTTCCAATTTTCATGAATAACAACTACTACTACTCTTTTTGTATATGTGACGGTTTGCCTTAACTTTCATTATCAATTCTTATCTGTTGATAACTTTCAGGGTCTATGAGTAGAAACACTTCTCACAGAGAAGAGACCATACGGATAAAAATCGTTATCCTTGATTTTTCACAAGCCCCCAAACTAAGCGTAAAATCGAAATCATTGTTTATCCACAAGTTAGATGCTAACACTACCCACAAAAGTTACTTGTGTAATTACCTCTTGTTCCCAGTTCCTAAGTTTGGTATCTCAAGATTTTAATTTGTGAGAAATGAATTGCTTCATATTTTCTCGTTTTGATAGTTTTTAGTCCGATAAGAGCACAAAATTTGAACGCTAAGTAGTTTCCAAACTTTCCCTCGAAAACCCCTGCATACAGAAATCGGGTCCACATGAAGGTCTGTGATTTAACACGATTTGTGGGGGGCCCCTTTTTATTTACAGCCGAGACATCCCATGTTTGAGACCTGAAATGGAAGCATTTTATTAGGGAACCCCCCGGAGTCGAAGCTTGGCATTTTTGCATAATTATAAGCACTTTAATAATATTTGGTCCTTAGTCCTTTATTTCTTTTACAATAACGGTTTAAGAGCCACCAAGATGTAAGAGCTTTATTATGACCTTGGATTTATATCCGCTACTTTTTTATAGCTTTGGATTCCTCTGCCTTTTTATTTGGCTTTGGATTATTATTATTGATATTCACAATCATATGCCAAACCCCGAGTCCTACGGCCTTTACTAAGATCACAACATCAGCTGCGAACCGGCAAGATGCAATAGTCTATTTCACCGTAACACTGGCAGTACCCCTATGTGTACCAAAACCCCATATGCAGAGATTTTGTTGGGAACGAGAAAAAACTAAGTATTGCCCAAACCCCATACACTTAATTAATCCTAGAGATCTATTTTTATTGGTGTGCAATCTTGTGGGAACAGGGAGGCTACAAGTACCTTTCATGGGCTCTATCATTCCTCGATCTTCGCAAATTTAAAATCCCAAGTAATGAGATCCGCGGATGTGATGAGTGTGCAAATACTCATCATTTTTATCGTATCTGAACTGCCAAAACATCCAAAAACACTCAGAAATGCATCAAAATACAGAAATTATTCCAGGAATTGTGTTTTATATGTTTTAGATGCAAAATGTTTAAAAACAAATGAAAAATGAACAAAGTTTGCAAAAATGGCAGTTTCAGTCCCTCAAGTTTCAAAAATTGACAAAACTAGTCCCTGGTCAAATTAATCCAAAGAAAAGTCAACTTAAGTCCTTTGGAATTTAAAAAGGTTTAATATTGGTCTTTGGTTAAAAGTTTCACAAAATTTCACTTTTAACCCCTCAACTTTGAATTTTGGCAAGTTTAGTCCCCGGGATTTTCAGAAGTAGAAAATTACATTTATGGTCCTTGGATTATTTACAAACGAAAATAATGGTCCTTGGGATAAGTTTGGAACGTTGGCAAAATTTGTCCCCCAAAATTCAGTAAAGTTCAAGTTTGGTCCTTGCGATTTTATAAGCTACAAACCAAACGGATATCTTTAATACCCAAAACCAAACACAAACCCAAACACCAACACCCATTTATCAGCCCATGTACTCCCAGGCCCAAACCTACACCAATCCAAGCCCAAACATACCAAAACCCACATCCCTGTTTTAATAACTCCTACCAGGTTTTTACCTGGTCAACCTCCACCTCAAAACCACTTCCCCCTTTTACCACCCTTCTGCAAAACCACTCACATGTGACACCCCCATAATCTCCCCTAGTTCTTTCACCCCTGCAGTACTCCAACCCTCCCCCTTGCCATACCAAACAAGCACCCCAGTCCAAAGTCTTAGCCCTGGCACAAGTTATCAGAGAAGAAGCCAAAAAATATTTTGGCGCCAAAAAGAAAGAAGGGCCAAGATTAAATTTCATCATCCAAGGGTTGAAATTCATGATGGGAAAAGACAAATGGGTGCCCAGAAACCCTAATTAGAGAATATAAAAGGAGCAGGGTAGCAGAGAAGAAAAGCAGTAGATTTTTAGTTTAATTTTCAGCCATGTAGGAGTTATTGTAATTTTCTATTTAAGTTTAAATTATAGTTTGTAATTTGTGTTCCTTTGATATTATAAGTTTCCAGTTAAATAAGATTCAAGTTTCTTCAGTTTCTAAGTAATTTCCATTGTTACTCAAGTTTCTTAATTTTTGCAAAGTATTTTTATTTGCTCTCAATTGTGCTCAAAAATAATCTCAGTAGCTTATATAAACTACTTATAAGCTTGTTGAAGCCTGGAATCAAGAAAACTCAGAAATAAGAAAATATAAGATAAAAACTCAAAAAATAAAACTAAAATGGTGGAATTGGGTAATGAAGCTGAGCAAGGATGGATGGCATATGGTCTAGATGCTCAAGGGAGCAGTAGGATGGTGAAAATTGGTCCTGGTTCACATCATCTCTAAATTGGATCCTTTGTAAGATACCTTCTTAATTTTTGCATAATCTGCTATCTTTGAGAATTGTTGTTAGTTATTGTTTACTTGTTCTTAATCATGCTTCTTTACTGTTAATCTAAGTAGGATTAGTGTTTTATAGATTAAATCTTTTAACTAGCTTTGAAAATCCTTGAATTCTCCCCATCAGGGGGTGTTTGGCATTGCTGTTGTTGATGTGTTATGGTTGTTGTGATTAGTTAAACACCATCTAGGCAGCACTCTTAGGTTAATATTAGACCATATACCATATTGCTTTTGTAGTTTTTAAGCTCCATGGTCAAAATCCCTTCCAATTTTCTACACAGCCTAACTGTGTGATAAATAGATTAGCCTAAGTTCTAATTTAGTTCGTAATTTATCTAGTTCACTTAAATTAGTTGTATTTAGGGTTAACATAACACATTTAGTTAGTTTAGATCATTAGAAATCTACAAAAGTCAAATTACAACAAAAGTTTTAAAAGTCAAATTTTCATAACTGTTGAAATAGGCCAGGATTTGAGGTTAATTTTAGAACTCAATACAAATTGGAAATACAGAATTCTTGTTGTTTTGTGTTCTTTGGTAGCATGTGAATCTAAATCAAAAGAAAAATCTATTTTTGAAGCTCATTTGTTTATCTAGATTTGGCCTTAATATAGCCTGTTTGGCCTATGCTTGCCCTGCATCAGGGAACCATCTCACAAGCCCATTTTCATGGGCTCCTTTCTTGTGCAAAAATAAAGCTCATTCTAAGATTTTTGGTTTTTTAGAAACCTCACAGCACTGGCTTGTGAGAATCATCATTAGTTTGCACTTGCTTGTTCAATTGCTAGCTTATTTTTGGCAACCAAGTCGCCCCCTAGGACCTGTGTCTGCTGAGCCATCATTATGCGCTGAGCTTACTATTGATTTAGGAGTTTAATTGGATAGCTAAGCATAGCCTGCTATCCCATTTTGACCCATTCACCCATTGCTACAGCCTTCTGTCCCACAGGTCAATGTAGAACCCAAACTCAGTTAACCTTAAGTTAGATGTAGGGTTGGATTTTGATGATTATTGATAGTTTGTAGTATAACATCATTTAGTTGTACCTTATCTGTTTTTTTAGCTTTTGGTGTCTCATTGTGTTACCTGCTATTGCAAAGATTCACATTCGACCCATTTCACTCGACTGCATAACAGGTCCTAACCCTCAACCTTGATCCAAACTTTGGCCTATTTAGGATTTGGAGGTTGGTTTCGGTTGTATAGGCAGACCTTAAGATAGTCTCATTAGGTTTGGCTTGTTTTGCATCTTAGGAATTTTTAGACAGCTTTTTACATCCCACCTGACCAAAACAGTCCCCTAGCAGCCGCCACATAAGCTTCATAAAAGCCTCTTACTTGATCAAAAATTGCTCTCACTTGTTCCTTGTTAGCTTATGCTCATGTAACCTAGCCTTGTGATACTTGTGCTTATTGATCTCTAGCCTAATTTGTGCTCTAAACTTACCTATCTAGCCTGTTTTCTGTGGCAGTTTTGGGGGTGCTTATTTTCTTATTTATTTTGCCCTTTATTGCTTATTTCAGTTTAGATTATCTATATTTAGGGTAGATTTAATGTAATCGTAGTATAGATAGCTTAGTTGAGTTTGTTCGAGCATTTAAGCAAAAACAGTTAAGCTAATCTTAGCTTAATTAGTTGTGTTTGTTTGATTTTGATCACTGATAAGCCAAAAGCTTATCCCAGCTTATTTTGTGATTTTTAGTGGAAATTATTTTGCAAAAAGTTATTAATTCTCAGTATTCAACAACTTTTCTTTTTATCTTTTTCATAAAAACCAAGAAAAAAAAAGAGTTGCAAAAAGGGTGGAAGCAAGAATCGAACCTGGGCCAATGCACTCACAGACACAACACACCACACATAACCACCCGCCCTTGGGTCTTTTTTCAGTTATACAATGCAAAATCAAATAAAAAACCTTTCATTTTCCATTTTGCTTAAATAAGCCTTAACAGCTTTTAAGTGCTTATTGTTTGCTTCTTCTGTACTGCACCAACCCTTTTTATATTTTTCTTAGGATTATATTAACTTGTAGTATTTTCTCAAAAAGTTTCAGAGTTTTCCAACATAGTTTAATATTTATTATAATTAAAATAGTTTAAATTAGGTTTTAAGTAAAAATAACTAATTAATTATAAAAATAGCTTATTTATTAGAACTTAGGATTTTTTATATTTTTGTTAAGTTTTTGTCACTTTAATGTATTTTTAGAAAAAGTTTTATAATTTTATAAATTATTTTAGTATTTATTATAATTAAATTAGTTTAAATAGTTTAATTAAGTTTTAATAGTTTTTGATTAATAAAAATTAAATAAAAAGTTTAAAAAAAAAATATTTTCTTTTTCTAATAATTTTCTTGTATCATTAGGATCGTAAAAATATTATTTTAATGTCCGTAGGGTTAGCGTAGCATAAAATTCACGTTTTAATTTTGCGCACTCGCGTTTTAATTAATAAACTTTTACGTTTTTTAATTTTAGGTTACGTTAGTAAAAGTAGTTTGTAAAATAAATAAAAACCAAAAATAAAAAAAGTGATAGCTTCTATTTAAGCCCTTTTGGCTTATTTTTCTGCTTATTTATAAGCAAACTCTAATTTTAAATTTAGATTACGTTTTAGGTAAATTAGATTTCACGTTATTGTTAATACAGTTTGTTTAAATCGTTCTCATTCGTATTCCCTTAGTGTAATCATTCAAAATCCTTATATACCCTTTCCTGTCTAAATTCACCCGATCACAAACCCGTTTTGAATACCATCACACCTCGTCGGGACGTAACGACCCGGGGAAACCCCTATACTTCCACGGAGATTGACTTTGAGCAGTTTGACTTGGTTGACCATTCCTTGGTCAATTTAAGTTGACCGTTTGGAGCCAATCAAATTTTGGCGCCGCTGCCGGGGAGGTCGTGCGCGTATTCTAAACGGTTTTACAGATTAGTGAATCTGGATATACACTCATTGTATATTTACCATCCTTTGTTCATATTTTCTTATTATGAAAACAAAACAGTTCCCGAAAACTTTTTAAAATTAGTTTTCAATGCACACAAAAAACCCAAAAAGATTTTCTTTCTTACAAAATGTTTTCCAAAAACTCCAAAAATATTCACCTTTACCCTCTCATATCTTTGATTCTTCATCCCTTTACCCTCTATCCTTTTGATTCTAACTTCTTCTACGTCTCCTGTAATCGATTCTAATGGCATCTCTCGATGACAATTTCTTTGAACAATGGGCCTTTGAAAGCAACATTGAAAAACATATGGCCTTGTCAAAAATGTCGAGATGTCGTGTTGATTATGATGGACCTTCGATTCCTATTCCCTCTCTGGTGAGGGAAATGGAACAAGAAACCGGAGTGACAAAGGACCCTGTACATCCCTCTGACGATGGAAGTGCTAAATACGTCCAACCTACGGTTGTCCAAAAATCTTAGCTCACAATTGCTCCTTAACCATCAAGAATCAATCCTGACCTTTCACGATATAAGGTTATAAGGTCATCAAGCAAACGTACAGAGCTTAGGGCAGTGACTGAAAAGAACGACTTACCTAATCTTCACGTTCATCAAGAACAAAAACCCGAGACCATAACGGAAGTGGTGGAAATTCCTAGCTCTAAGAGCACACCACTTGTCCCACCTCCGGATTTTATTCCTTGTGTTGGTTGTGGTGAGCCACTTTTTGGTTTACCATGTCGTTGCTGTACATGTGAACAATGTGGTAATGATATTCGAGACGAAAGTTGTTTGTTTTGTGGTTCGAGGAATTCATTTGCTTATGATCCTAATCAGAACTCATTCTACGACTCTCCAAATTTTTCCAATTACCCATCACATTCATACGAGCAAGAATCATATTATCCAAATCACAATGGTGCTTCGTATCAAAATACTCCAAACTTTTCGTGTGAATATTGTGGAGGTCCTCACCAAGGTTTTGATTGTCAAAATAATCAAAATTTTGGTTATGACCAATATCAATACAATTCACCAAACCAGACTCAACAGTTTTACTGTTGTGAGCATTGTGGTGGCCCACACTACAGTTCTGATTGTCAATCAGGCAACACGCTTGTCTATGAGTAGTTTCTTGATAACAATTATGACTCTAGCACATACGACTCACAGCCACATCAGTTTTACTGTTGTGAATACTGTGGAGGTCCTCACTGCAGTTCTGATTGTCAAACAAGGAATCCATTTCCTTGTAACAATTATGACTATTCATTTCAAGACCAACCTCCACAGTACCCAATTATTCAAACAACTCCTCATGAAACTCGGCAAGACCTTTGTCTATAAGTTCTTGAAACATTGAAAGAATTTAAGGAGGGGTTGGCTACTACATCGTTTCAAGATTCTCGTGAGAAATCAATGGCAGAATTACTTGCTGAAGAACGAGATGCTAGAAACGAAATGAGCATGGAAGAATTACTTGCTGAGCAAAGAGCAGCTAAAATACGTGCCAATCTTCGCTATGCTGCTCTTTATGATGACGATGATGAAAGTGATGATGATCAAGATAACATTGTTATTATTCAAAAAGATTCATCAGATTCATCAGTTGTAATTCCTTCCATTGAAAATCAGGGAGAAAATAATGTAACGGAGTCACTAGCCGTTGATCAAATGGAACTTGAAAATTCCATAACTGCTAGTACTTCTAAACTCCCTCAGTCTGTTATTATCACGCCCGAGCTTCCCACTCACTCTCTAAGCATGGGGAACGAGCATCTTGACACTATTCCTGAAAAGGAATCGGACGAATTCATAAATTCTAGTGTTGAGAACCTTGTCCCAATCCCAAGAGAGTCACAGGGAATTCTTGATCATATGTGTGATATTCCTCCTCCTATTTTCTTCTCGAGTGATGATGTTGAGATGTTCTCCGATTCTAATGATGACGATTCGTTATCTTGTGGAGACATCAGTTATATGGAAGAATTACCTTCTGAGCTAGTCAGCTTGGAAGAAGAGAATGATGAAACTGACACTGAAATCAAAGATGAAGCACTTCATGCAACATTATTGAATGTCAGTTTCCTCATTTCTAAAATCGAGGCTTTCAAAGAGAAACCTATTTCATCTCCTATCCTTATTAAGGATAGTGACATTTTCTCCGATGATCCTATTCCGGAGTTTGAAGCCTTTACTTTTGATCATATGGGAGAGAAGATTAGTGGCAGTACCACTTCTCATTCTCATAATTCTCTCCCCGATTATGAATCATTTACCTTCGATGAATTCTCCTGTGAACTCATGCACATCAATTCAGAATATGATTCATTCACATTCGATGAGTTCTCCTGTGAACTCACTCATAGCATATCTCCACCGGAGTATGATAACTTCTACTTTGATCTAGACACACCCGGGATATGTCTTGATCACATTTGCTTAAATGATGAGATTCATGATGATGAATCTATGAATTTTCCTGAGGATGATGACGAGTTAGTCATGATGTTTATCATGACTTTCTTTCTCTTCTTCACCTACCGGGTGACCTCTCCTGTTCTTCACTCCTTCGGGAATGAAGACATTATATTTGACCCCGGCATCACCGCTTATAGTTTATAATATTTAAAGCCAGGGTCTGTATATCTCATCGGTGTGGAACTTTCACGTGCTTCAAATGTTTGTCCAAACATCTTGAATGAAAGTCCGATGGAGATTATTTCTTCCACATCATGCTTCCCCAAGAACCAATGAATTCGGGGTCGAGTCAAGCTAGCGACTCGGTAAACAAAAACAGTAGCATGCTTATAGGGTTTTCACCCTAAGTGTGGGGGAGTGCCCCTACTATGGTTACAAATATAGTGAAATACAAAAATGGTGTTTCCACATTTAGCTTGTAATGTTGCCCTTTTACGTTCAAAGAGTGGGCATAATAGCCGGGACTTTGACTATTGAGGACAATATTCATTCTAAGTGTGGGGGGTATTCTTGCGAATTTTATCACATTTTACTATCTAGTACCCTTGTTTTTGGCCAAAATTTCAAAAATTTTAAAATTTTTCACTTGTGCTTCAAAATTTTTGTGGTTATCAGTCCGCCATGTCTAAACGACAAAAGGATTGGCTAATCCAGGAGTAAACGGCTCTTGGTAAAGATATATCAAATCCGTTGACGGCTTGCAATTTGCCCAAAATTGTATGGTATCTCAGCTCGCCATATCCTAAAAAGTGAAAGAGTTGGCTAGCCCACAAGATTATGGCTTGTGGTAAAGGCAGTAGAAAAGCCATAATTGGTAATCAGCTCACCAAGATGTTAACTTTGTCCATCAAGAGTTGGCTAGTCCAGAAGCAAACGGCTTTTGGTAAAGACAAATCAAATCCGTTGACAGCTGGTGGTTTGCTCAAAATCACATGGTTATCAAGTGGACCATAGTTCTTACTTGAACTGATACATTTGGCTACTCTAGAAGTGATGGCTTTTGGTAAAAAGATTCAAATCCATTAAGTTTTCTCAAAAGATTGCTATGGACTAGCAATAGTTTAGTGTGGGGGATTGATGAGTGTGCAAATACTCATCATTTTTATCGTATCTGAACTGCCAAAACATCCAAAAACACTCAGAAATGCATCAAAATATAGAAATTATTCCAGGAATTGTGTTTTATATGTTTTAGATGCAAAATGTTTAAAAACAAATGAAAAACGAACAAAGTTTGCAAAAACGGCAGTTTCAGTCCCTCAAGTTTCAAAAATTGACAAAACTAGTCCCTGGTCAAATTAATCCAAAGAAAAGTCAACTTAAGTCCTTTGGAATTTAAAAAGGTTTAATATTGGTCTTTGGATAAAAGTTTCACAAAATTTCACTTTTAACCCCTCAACTTTAAATTTTGGCAAGTTTAGTCCCCGAGATTTTCAAAAGTAGAAAATTACATTTATGGTCCTTGGATTATTTACAAACGGCAATAATGGTCCTTGGGAGAAGTTTGGAACGTTGGCAACATTGGTCCCCCAAAATTCAGCAAAGTTCAAGTTTGGTCCTTGGGATTTTATAAGCTACAAACCAAACGGATATCTTTAATACCCAAAACCAAACACAAACCCAAACACCAACACCCATTTATCAGCCCATGTACTCCTAGGCCCAAACCTACACCAATCCAAGCCCAAACATACCAAAACCCACATCCCCGTTTTAATAACTCCCACCAGGTTTTGACCTGGTCAACCTCCACCTTAAAACCACTTCCCCCTTTTACCACCCTTCTACAAAACCACTCACATGTGACACCCCCATCATCACCCCTAGTTCTTTCACCCCTACAGTACTCCAACCCTCCCCTTGCCATACCAAACAAGCACCCCAGTCCAAAGTCTTAGCCCTGGCACAAGTTATCAGAGAAGAAGCCAAAAAATATTTTGGCGCCAAAAAGAAATAAGGGCCAAGATTAAATTTCATCATCCAAGGGTCGAAATTCACGATGGGAAAAGACAAATGGGTGCCCAGAAACCCTAATTGGAGAATATAAAAGGAGTAGGGTAGCAGAGAAGAAAAGCAGTAGATTTTTAGTTTAATTTTCAGCCATGTAGGAGTTATTGTAATTTTCTATTTAATTTTAAATTATAGTTTGTAATTTGTGTTCCTTTGATATTATAAGTTTCCAGTTAAATAAGATTCAAGTTTCTTCAGTTTCTAAGTAATTTCCATTGTTACTCAAGTTTCTTAATTTTTGCTAAGTATTGTTATTTGCTCTCAATTGTGCTAAAAAATAATCTCAGTAGCTTATATAAACTACTTATAAGCTTGTTGAAGCCTGGAATCAAGAAAACTCATTAATAAGAAAATATAAGATAAAAACTCAAAAAAATAAAAATAAAATGGTGGAACTGGGTAATGAAGCTGAGCAAGGATGGTTGGCATTTGGTCTAGATGCTCAAGGGAGCAGTAGGATGGTGAAAATTGGTCCTGGTTTACATCAGCTCTAAATTGGATCCTTTGTAAGATACCTTCTTAATTTTTGCATAATCTGCTATCTTTGAGAATTGTTGTTAGTTATTGTTTACTTGTTCTTAATCATGCTTCTTTACTGTTAATCTAAGTAGGATTAGTGTTTTATAGATTAAATCTTTTAACTAGCTTTGAAAATCCTTGAATTCTCCCCATCAGGGGGTGTTTGGCATTGCTGTTGTTGATGTGTTATGGTTGTCGTGATTAGTTAAACACCATCTAGGCAGCACTCTTAGGTTAATATTAGATCATGTACCATATTGCTTTTGTAGTTTTTACTTTTTAAGCTCCATGGTCAAAATCCCTTCCAATTTTCTACACAGCCTAACTGTGTGATAAATAGATTAGCCTAAGTTCTAATTTAGTTCATAATTTATCTAGTTCACATAAATTAGTTGTATTTAGGGTTAACATAACACATTTAGTTAGTTTAGATTATTAGAAATCTACAAAAGTCAAATTACAACAAAAGTTTCAAAAGTCAAATTTTCATAACTGTTGAAATAGGCCAGGATTTGAGGTTAATTTTAGAACTCAATACAAATTGGAAATACAGAATTCTTGTTGTTTTGTGTTCTTTGGTAGCATGTGAATCTAAATCAAAAGAAAAATTTGTTTTTGAAGCTCATTTGTTTATCTAGATTTGGCCTTAATATAGCCTGTTTGGCCTATGCTTGCCCTGCATCAGGGAACCATCTCACAAGCCCATTTTCATGGGCTCCTTTCTCGTTCAAAAATAAAGCTCATTCTAAGATTTTTGGTTTTTTAGAAACCTCACAGCACTGGCTTGCGAGAATCATCATTAGTTTACACTTGCATGTTCAATTGCTAGCTTATTTTTGGCAATCAAGTCGCCCCCTAGGACCTGTGTCTGCTGAGCCATCATTATGCACTGAGCTTACTATTGATTGAGGAGTTTAATTGCATAGCTAAGCATAGCCTGCTATCCCATTTTGACCCATTCACCCATTGCTACAGCCTTCTGTCCCACAGGTCAATGTAGAACCCAAACTCAGTTAAGCTTAAGTTAGATGTAGGGTTGGATTTTGATGATTATTGATAGTTTGTAGTATAGCATCATTTAGTTGTAGCTTATCTGTTTTTTTTAGCTTTTGGTGTCTCATTGTGTTACCGGCTATTGCAAAGATTCACATTCGACCCATATCACTCGACTGCATAACAGGTCCTAACCCTCAACCTTGATCCAAACTTTGGCATGTTTAGGAATTGGAGGTTGGTTTCGGTTGTATAGGTAGACCTTAAGTTAGTCTCATTAGGTTTGCCTTGTTTTGCATCTTAGGAATTTTTAGACAGCTTTTTACATCCCACAAACCACCCCCCCCCCCCCCCCCACATCACTATAGGCCTGCACATACACCTGACCAAAACAGTCCCCTAGCAGCCGCCACATAAGCTTCATAAAAGCTTCTTACTTGATCAAAAATTGCTCTCACTTGTTCCTTGTTAGCTTATGCTCATGTAACCTAGCCTTGTGATACTTGTGCTTATTGATCTCTAGCCTAATTTGTGCTCCAAACTTACCTATCTAGCCTGTTTTCTGTGGCAGTTTTGAGGGTGCTTATTTTCTTATTTATTTTGCCCTTTATTGCTTATTTCAGTTTAGATCATCTGTATTTAGGGTAGATTTAATGTAATCGTAGTATAGATAGCTTAGTTGAGTTTGTTCGAGCATTTAAGCAAAAACAGTTAAGCTAATCTTAGCTTAATTAGTTGTGTTTGTTTGACTTTGATCACTGATAAGCCAAAAGCTTATCCCAGCTTATTTTGTGATTTTTAGTGGAAAGTATTTTGTAAAAAGTTATTAATTCTCAGTATTCAACAACTTTTCTTTTTATCTTTTTCATAAAAACCAAGAAAAAAAAAGAGTTGCAAAAAGGGTGGAAGCAAGAATCGAACCTGGGCCAATGCACTCACAGACACAACACACCACACAAAACCATCCGCCCTTGGGTCTTTTTTTCAGTTATACAATGCAAAATCAAATAAAAAAAACCCTTCCTTTTCCATTTTGCTTAAATAAGCCTTAACAGCTTTTCAGTGCTTATTGTTTGCTTATTCTGTACTGCACCAACCCTTTTTATATTTTTCTTAGGATTATATTAACTTGTAGTATTTTCTCAAAAAGTTTCAGAATTTTCCAACTTAGTTTAATATTTATTATAATTAAAATAGTTTAAATTAGGTTTTAAGTAAAAATAACTAATTAATTATAAAAATAGCTTATTTATTAGAACTTAGGATTTTTTATATTTTTGTTAAGTTTCTGTCACTTTAATGTATTTTTAGAAAAAGTTTTATAATTTTATAAATTATTTTAGTATTTATTATAATTAAATTAGTTTAAATAGTTTAATTAAGTTTTAATAGTTTTTTATTAATAAAAATTAAATAAAAAGTTTAAAAAAATAATTTATTTTTCTAATAATTTTCTTGTATCATTAGGATCGTAAAAATATTATTTTCACGTCCGTAGGGTTAGCGTAGCATAAAATTCACGTTTTAATTTTGCGCACTCGCGTTTTAATTAATAAACTTTTACGTTTTTTAATTTTAGATTACGTTAGCCAAAGTAGTTTGTAAAATAAAGAAAAACCAAAAATAAAAAAAGTGATAGCTTCTATTTAAGCCCTTTTGGCTTATTTTTCTGCTTATTTATAAGCAAACTCTAATTTTAAATTTAGATTACGTTTTAGGTAAATTAGGTTTCACGTTATTGTTAATATAGTTTGTTTAAATCGTTCTCATTCGTATTCCCTTAGTGTAATCATTCAGAATCCTTATATACCCTTTCCTGTCCAAATTCACCCGATCACAAACCCGTTTTGATTACCATCACACCTCGTCGGGACATAACGACCCGGGGAAACCCCTATACTTCCACGGAGATTGACTTTGAGCAATTTGACTTGGTTGACCATTCCTTGGTCAATTTAAGTTGACCGTTTTGAGCCAATCAGGATGCTTAGCCATAATCTTTTGATTATATTGGTTAAGGGAGACGAGCTAGGGCTCAACACGCCCGGTCAAGTCGGAACACTTATTTCTACTCTCGCCGGTAGGAAAGTCAAAACAAGTTGTCAAATCTTCTTATAGGATATACTAATCATGTATATAAAGTATGTTATATAAAGAGATCATATATAACAAGTAATTTCTAATTTGCATGCAACCTATTCATTAAGCAATTAAATCATATAGACTAGGAAACAATAAAACATGCTAACCATATATTTAACTATTTGAATATGAAGATTAATGAGCTAGTTCGAACATCTTGATGAGTGCCTATGAGTAACAAATGGGAAGTTATGATTGCATGGACTTCAAGACTTGTTACAAACAAGATGCATATAGGCAAACCATGATTCTCTTGAAATGACTTGGTTTATTATGAATGTCATGTTCATAAAAGTATATGAAAAATATGAGATTATCATAGATGGCTTAAGAAAACATTTTTAGTTTTATTCAACAATGCTTTGAAGTAGATTCAAGTGTGTATTTGAGTAGAATAGATTGGGTTTTACTTCAAGAGATGTTGACAAAAGAGACAAGAAAATTTTCCCAATCTTGATTTTGATTAAAACAAAGTTGTGATTGCTCATAGTCAAATATGTTGTTTGAAGAAAAATGAGATAATTATTTGAAAGATTATTTTTCAAAATGTGTGGTTTTATGCATGATATTTGATTTTTAATAGCAAGAATCACTAGTTATGGATTTATAAAGCATGTTTAAAGATATTATGTTCAAGAGAATCGGTTAAGCCCGTTGTCAGATATAACCACCTTGTATGCTAACTAAAGACATGGATAAATGATGACATAATCTTATGGGCTTAATGCAATATAATTGAGAGGGATATAACCAATCATCTATGGTTGCAAAATTAACACACATACTTACTTATCTCTTCATTGTATTTAACAATAACTTATTTTAATCCTAGGTTATATTATAACGTATCTATTATTGCTACTAGACTGGTAATTTATCCTAAATGATAAACATTCTACTAGTGGTCATAGATGATTTCCAAATTCAATGATGAATAAGAAAGTGGGCAATAAATCCAAAATCTAGAGGGTCAACTAAACTAATTTCTAGTATATATATTAGTAATTTTAATAATATATGAACAAGGCAACCTAAAAACTTAAGCATATTTATAGACTAATTATAGCATAATTAGATATAGTGTGATATTTATAAGTTTTTGAAAAGAAAACTTACCTCATGTCCAGCTTTTCTTTATGAGTAGGCATGTGAGTGTTGGTTAACATCTTCAATGTTTACCCAAAGCATGATATCGTAGAAAGGTATTACTTCAACACTATTAAAGATCAAGGTAGCTTGATCCGAATCACGTATTAGATCACTTCAAGCATCTTTGATGAGTGCCATTAGAATTTGACTCCTTGATGATAGTGGGTGTAGAATGATGAGATGACAAAAATATCTTCAACGGAGGTATTTCCTTTTTCATGAGTCGTGTTTGTCAAAAACATTTGCGTTTGATTCCTTCATCTTTAGGTAGTTTAGAATATTTCACAAAATCAACACTCCAATAGTGAAGATCTTATCATCAATTCTTTTAATGGTCGCAACTACGTCATTTGCTAATCGTATATGTCACAACTCGTAATTTCCGGTCATTTTCCAAACCTCGACAATTTACTATTCACAAGTTACTATTCATCAATTACTATTTATCAATCACTATTCATCATTTTTTAGGTCAATTTGACATTCCGAGAAACATTCAGAAATTTTACTATTCACTTGACACTATTCATTTCCGGAAGAAAACCACTATTCACGTGCATTACTCATTTCATCGTAAACTTAGTTTACGGGTATTCAAAATTCGCGTAACCGTATTGGTTCAGGAGCGAATTCATGCTTTATCATTTGGGACATCTCATACAGACTAGAAATAGTCTGCATATCATCATTATGGCACTTGCATACTATTCCACTCGTAGGATAATTAAATTAATACTTTTGGTATAATTAACGACTTACGTATGTTTATTTTAAATAAACACTAATACGCGAACTATAAATGTGACTAACACGTCCGACACTCCCGACTATGATCCCAATATATTTTTATATTCATTTTTATAATATAAAAATTATAATATTAATTTACCCGGTATTTTGGAAAGTTATTTTAATTATTATCGTACGGTTACTAAAATTACGACGGTTTTCGTAGAAACTAAACAATAATCACCCGAACACTCAATATTTATACCCAACATATTTTCACAATTTTTATAACTTTATTATGTCCCAATTAACTTCATCATATTTTACTTCAACTCGTCACGGTTTATTTTTAGTTAACTCGGTACCCGAGAACACCCAATGCACCAACTAAACTAGTAATACTTACACTAGGGAGACAAGAACATTAATAGCCATCAACACAACCTATCCCTCCCCCTCACTTCACGTCAGCCCCCCCCCCCCCCCCCTAAAGTCCTAATATTGAATTATTGCAATTGACTAGAAAGATACAAGACTTACTTTAGGATATTTTGCTCATTATTTTTCACATACAACTAGCTTCCACAAAAAGCTTTCTCTCCTCCTTCTCTCTAAGGTAAAACCGGCCTAGGATCACCAAGAAACAAGAAACACCATTTTCCAAGATCAAAGCTCAAATCAAGTTTATATAGTATCCTTGTTAGAGTTTTGAAATAAAAACTCAAGGATTGTTACGTTTTCATCATCCAAACTTCATTAATCTTCCAAGTAAGTTTACAAAACTCATTTCATAATTTTTACAAGTTATTACTATGTTTATATATTTTTCTTACAAGAACTCATGCATATATTGACTTATACCACTTTATTTTTGTAAACTTTTGATCATACAAGCCCTATAAATGATTTTTGGTTAGATCCTTGTTAGATCTACTTGGTTATGATGTTTAGGAACCCATGACACCCTAAGAAGGTGTATGGTAGGATTAGACTAGCTTTGTGGTGTTTGAAAGTGGTTTGGTTGGTTTTTGAACAAGTTAGTAACTAGGAAAACCAAGTTTTGACACTTATAGGAAGTTGCTGTCCATTTTTGCAAAACGTGTAAAGATCAGGGAATTCTGGGTAATTTTGGACCTAAGATTCAGAAAATACTTTCCGATACGGAACTATGGCCGAAAACGGGGATAAAAACGAGTAAATAACGAAGGAGATACGCTAAAAACGAGTTTAACGACGAAAACTATATTTTCCTGAAATGCTTGCTGATGAACAGTACTCACGGGCAAATTCGAGGTGTAAAACTAAATCTAGCCATCCCGACTTATCAAAAATATGTTAGTATTTTGTCCCACGATTCCGGGGATATAAAGAACGAGAAAAATGAACTTAAAACGACCAAGTTATACGCGTTTTAACATCGTCAAAACTATATATATATATAGTCACAACTAGAAAATAATAACTTACGCACTAAATGGTATATTTTCTAGAAATATTACTAAGGACTATATTCTTAACAAATGAAATACGTATGACCCAAAGGAATATTTATACGACTTAACGACGTTATTTTAAGGTTTTCGATACGAGGAATAGAACGCTAATATTTTTATACGATATATTACGACAAGTTTTTATAACTCCATTGGGACTTATTTTTCCTAAGTATGGAAACTATTTTACTTTGACAATAACTAGTGTTTCCAAGTTACGAGTGGTATAGGCATCATGTGCACGTGCATTCATTTCATCACGTCATGATCTAAAGTAGATCGTTATTACTCATATTAGGTTGCGGTTAGAGATCGTGCCTCATTTCAGTGTATCCACTTTGTCATCGTAGCTATCGCTCCAGGTGAGTCATAGCCCCTACTATTTTAATTGCTTTGTAAAATCTTTGGGGGAGAATACATGCTCGTTTTACTTAAAACGCATTACTTGTTTTACCTGGTTGATTTCTCAAATATTCCCAGCTTTATCTAAATATATATTTGATCACCTGCACTTCATTAGTATGCTTGACTACCGGTATTTCTTTGGTATATTTAACCACCTGCATTCATTGGTATGTTTGATTTTCTTGTATTTCATGGGATTGATTATCCTTGTTTACATGACCACATTGTCATAATTGTTTATCTGGCGACATTGTCAGTATTGTTTATCTGACGACATTGTCAGTATTGTTTATCTGGCGACATTGTCAGTATTATTTATCTGGCGACATTGTCAGTATTGTTTAGATAACCTCCTTGACTGAATCATTTTATTTATATAGCCGTTTTGCTATATTTATCTGGGAATTTGGATACCATTATTACTTATGTTCACGTAGACTTTAACACATTTGGCAGTGGGTTGTAAACACACAGGTTACAAGTATCTTATGGCGGGACTTGTAACTGAGTGGATTTACAATGCCTTTGCTGGGCGATCATTTCTCTATAGGCATTATTTGTTAAACAAACTCTATGAACTCACCAACCTAGTGTTGACACTTTAGCATGTATTTTCAGGTATTAAGCAATGGCACGCTACAGGAGGTTTTGGCAGGGCATGGCATGGTCATAGAAGACTCTGATTATTTATATGGGGACCGTTTTAAACTATTTAAGGGCCTACTTCCGCACTACTTTTAACGATGTAAATTCAACATTTTTGATTTAACGATTTTATTCTAAATGATTAAAGTGAAAACCATTTTTGCACTTGTGTTGTGATATCAATTGAGTTACACCCAGCTGCACGTATGCTTCCGCTGGACCCGATTTTGGGGGTGTGACAGATTGGTATCAGAGCTTTGGCTATAGCGAACTAAGTGTTTTTAAAACCTAGACTATAGCTACTTTTACGAAAAACTTAACCCTATGACCGTCACGTGCCTGCCTGCCAAGATGATGCCTCACTTGTGGTTTGTTGCTGACTTAGGTGATGAGATTTGTGTCTCATTATCTGGTATATTATATTCACTTATTCTAGTGATTACTATCATTGTCTTTCATATAAGCATGCTCATGTATCGTATATGTCACCGCATTATGTTTTTCCTTGCATAGTTTCACCAATCGACCTCGAGTTTGGTCACTTGCTTTTGTCTTTCTGAACCTCTTGGTATTTGTGAAGGACATAGTCTTAGTATAACTGAGCTGAGTATTTCAAAATTCATGGAACCTCGGTGGGATATAGACTGGTCATCTATATTCAACCCGGGATAGTGAGATATAGGTTGACCACCTATGTCTGACTCAGAGATGAATTTTGCAACACTGAGAATGGTTATAATAAAATTTTGTCTGGATTAAATTCTCTACCCAATTCCCAAATGTTTCATTCATGTGTGCGTACTTACTTTCATCACAATCTCATTATGTCGCAGCTGTCACAGTCTTTTCCCTTCTCACCATTATTATCATTCCTCTTCCCCACATATATAGATAAGGAATTAGGTGATACTCTATAGATTCCTATGTCACTCATCACTCATTACTCCCAATATTGATAAGTAGGTATTATCAATGACCTCCCTAAGAAAGATTTCCCATACCATATATAAGGAGGATCCCTAGGTACATTATGACCATATAAAACTCAACGGAAATCTCAAGATATCACCAAAACCACTCGAACCATGTCAACTCGTTATATCGCAACATCAACCTTTCATTCTACGATAACCCACTCTCGAACATCTACTACTAGGAAACGTCTTAATTATGTCTCACCCTTCTTTTCTCGTTTTGAAGAGCTATGCCGCCAAGGAAAGTTAAAGCTACTCCAACTATGACACCTGTTGCTATTCGGAAATTGGTTAAGGATAGTATCGCCGAAGCTCTAGAGATCGAGAGAGCTGAGGTAGCTGCAAGGGCTGCTGAGGTCGCTTTACAGACAGGGACAGATGGACAATCCGATAATAAGCGCGAATGTACTTGGAAAAATTTTAAGGTTAGTGATCCCATCAAGTTTAAGGGCACTGAAGGAGCGGTTGCTTTGATTCACTGGTTCGAAAAGACTGAGAACGTGTTTCTCATGTGCAACTGTCCTGATGGCAGCAAGGTAAAATTCGCTACTGGTATGCTTTTGGATGAAGCTATGTCATGGTGGAATTCTTATGCTCAACCGATGGGTATGGAAAATGCCTACAAGCTCACCTGGGAGCAATTCAAGAAATTGATGACTGAGAAGTTTTGCCCTCGTACTGAGGTGCAGAAGTTGGAAACAGAATTCTATGAGCTGGTGACTAAAGGTGATGACATCGAGACCTACTTCAGGAAGTTTCAAGAGTTGGCTGCACTATGCCCAACTATGGTTTCAGATAATGAAAAGCTGCTAGAAAAATTCATCGGTGGACTACCGCGCAACATCAGTGGGAACGTAATTGCTTCTAAATCAGACACGCTGGAGGAAGCTATCAGAATATCTCAAAAGCTTATGGCTCAAGTGATGAAGCAAGAAACTACTGTCAACAACAACAACAAAAACAAGAGGAAAAGGGATAACAACCAAGGAGACGATCAAGTATGGCAGCCAAACCAACAACATGAAGTGGTTAGGGCCTACGTTGCAAAGCCAAGTGAAAAGAAAGGTTACCAGGGTACCCTACCCAAATGCAACAAGTGTCAGAATCATCATAACCACGGACCTTGTCTTAATCCATGTGGCAACTGTAAGAAGGTTGGTCATGCAACTTGGGAATGCAAATTTCCAATCATTACCGGAGATCAGAAGCCCTCAGTGACATGTTTTGGCTGTAGAGAAATAGGGCATTACAGGAATGAATGCCCAAAACAAGGAAACCAAGAGAAAGGGAACCAAGGCGGAAGGGCTCGTGGGAGAGCCTAGGTCATCGGAGGAGAAAATGGTCCACACATCAACAATGCTGAGGACGACAACATTGTTCAAGAACCAAGAACTTCTACCTTAAAAATAAACTAAAGCCTAAACTCTTTTGTGTTGTATTTCTTTTGTGTCTAATTCTACGTTCTATCGTATAAGTTTCATGTACTATTAACGAATTCCGATCTAATGAATATTCTATCTTTTATCACCACAAGCTCCTAGCGATTTCATTAAGATTCCTTTGGAACTACACCACCTATCATCTACAGACCAATGGTCAGAATTAGAGAACGATTCAAACATAGGGAGATATGCTCAGAGCATAAGTGATTGACTTTAGAAATAGTTGGACTAACCAGTTACCATAAATCAAATTCAGTTGCAACCATAGTTATCGCGCGAGCTTAGAGACTACACCACTTGACGCACTCTATGGTCGAAGTGCCAACATCCATTAACGGATCAAAATTTGGAAAAGCCTAACTCACTAGTCCCGTAAGCATTCATGAAATAACCAGGAAATTTCTTACGAGTCAAGAATCAGTTACAAGTTCAATAAGTTGTAAACCCTCAGAACTTCAAGTTAATGGCAGGATTATGTTGAAAGTTCTGCCTAGGAAAGGCATGATACCATTAAGAAAAATTTGGGAAGATAAACCCGAGATACATTGGACCATGCAATATTTCAGACAGTATGGGCCTAGTGGCCTACAAACTTGAACTCCCATTAGAGCTCAGTAGCTTACACGCTAAATATCACCATCTTTTCACCAATACCATTTTAGAGACTTACACAAACTGAACTTCGGGACGAAGTTCCTGTTTGAAGGGAAGACTGTCACAACTCATAATTTCCGGTCATTTTCCAAACCTCGACAATTTACTATTCACAAGTCACTATTCATCAATTACTATTTATCAATCACTATTCATCATTTTTGAGGTCAATTTGACATTCCGAGAAACATTCAGAAATTTTACTATTCACTTAACACTATTCATTTCCGGAAGAAAACCACTATTCATGTGCATTACTCATTTCATCGTAAACTTAGTTTACGGGTATTCAAAATTCGCGTAACCGTATTGGTTCAGGAGCGAATTCATGCTTTATCATTTGGGACATCTCATACAGACTAGAAATAGTCTGCATATCATCATTATGGCACTTGCATACTATTCCACTCGTAGGATAATTAAATTAATACTTTTGGTATAATTAACGATTTACGTATGTTTATTTTAAATAAATACTAATACGCGAACTATAAATGTGACTAACACGTCCGACACTCCCGACTATGATCTCAATATATTTTTATATTCATTTTTATAATATAAAAATTATAATATTAATTTACCCGGTATTTTGGAAAGTTATTTTAATTATTATCGTACGGTTACTAAAATTACGACGGTTTTCGTAGAAACTAAACAATAATCACCCGAACACTCAATATTTATACCCAACATATTTTCACAATTTTTATAACTTTATTATGTCCCAATTAACTTCATCATATTTTACTTCAACTCGTCACGGTTTATTTTTAGTTAACTCGGTACCCGAGAACACCCAATGCACCAACTAAACTAGTAATACTTACACTAGGGAGACAAGAACATTAATAGCCATCAACACAACCTATCCCTCCCCCTCACTTCACGTCAGCCCCCCCCCCCCCCCCTAAAGTCCTAATATTGAATTATTGCAATTGACTAGAAAGATACAAGACTTACTTTAGGATATTTTGCTCATTATTTTTCACATACAACTAGCTTCCACAAAAAGCTTTCTCTCCTCCTTCTCTCTAAGGTAAAACCGGCCTAGGATCACCAAGAAACAAGAAACACCATTTTCCAAGATCAAAGCTCAAATCAAGTTTATATAGTATCCTTGTTAGAGTTTTGAAATAAAAACTCAAGGATTGTTACGTTTTCATCATCCAAACTTCATTAATCTTCCAAGTAAGTTTACAAAACTCATTTCATAATTTTTACAAGTTATTACTATGTTTATATATTTTTCTTACAAGAACTCATGCATATATTGACTTATACCACTTTATTTTTGTAAACTTTTGATCATACAAGCCCTATAAATGATTTTTGGTTAGATCCTTGTTAGATCTACTTGGTTATGATGTTTAGGAACCCATGACACCCTAAGAAGGTGTATGGTAGGATTAGACTAGCTTTGTGGTGTTTGAAAGTGGTTTGGTTGGTTTTTGAACAAGTTAGTAACTAGGAAAACCAAGTTTTGACACTTATAGGAAGTTGCTGTCCATTTTTGCAAAACGTGTAAAGATCAGGGAATTCTGGGTAATTTTGGACCTAAGATTCAGAAAATACTTTCCGATACGGAACTATGGCCGAAAACGGGGATAAAAACGAGTAAATAACGAAGGAGATACGCTAAAAACGAGTTTAACGACGAAAACTATATTTTCCGGAAATGCTTGCTGATGAACAATACTCACAGGCAAATTCGAGGTGTAAAACTAAATCTAGCCATCCCGACTTATCAAAAATATGTTAGTATTTTGTCCCACGATTCCGGGGATATAAAGAACGAGGAAAATGAACTTAAAACGACCAAGTTATACGCGTTTTAACATCGTTAAAACTATATATATATATAGTCACAACTAGAAAATAATAACTTACGCACTAAATGGTATATTTTCTAGAAATATTACTAAGGACTATATTCTTAACAAATGAAATACGTATGACCCAAAGGAATATTTATACGACTTAACGACGTTATTTTAAGGTTTTCGATACGAGGAATAGAACGCTAATATTTTTATACGATATATTACGACAAGTTTTTATAACTCCATTGGGACTTATTTTTCCTAAGTATGGAAACTATTTTACTTTGACAATAACTAGTGTTTCCAAGTTACGAGTGGTATAGGCATCATGTGCACGTGCATTCATTTCATCACGTCATGATCTAAAGTAGATCGTTACTACTCATATTAGGTTGTGGTTAGAGATCGTGCCTCATTTTAGTGTATCCACTTTGTCATCGTAGCTATCGCTCCAGGTGAGTCATAGCCCCTACTATTTTAATTGCTTTGTAAAATCTTTGGGGGAGAATACATGCTCGTTTTACTTAAAACGCATTACTTGTTTTACCTGGTTGATTTCTCAAATATTCCCAGCTTTATCTAAATATATATTTGATCACCTGCACTTCATTAGTATGCTTGACTACCGGTATTTCTTTGGTATATTTAACCACCTGCATTCATTGGTATGTTTGATTTTCTTGTATTTCATGGGATTGATTATCCTTGTTTACATGACCACATTGTCATAATTGTTTATCTGGCGACATTGTCAGTATTGTTTATCTGACGACATTGTCAGTATTGTTTATCTGGCGACATTGTCAGTATTATTTATCTGGCGACATTGTCAGTATTGTTTAGATAACCTCCTTGACTGAATCATTTTATTTATATAGCCGTTTTGCTATATTTATCTGGGAATTTGGATACCATTATTACTTATGTTCACGTAGACTTTAACACATTTGGCAGTGGGTTGTAAACACACAGGTTACAAGTCTCTTATGGCGGGACTTGTAACTGAGTGGATTTACAATGCCTTTGCTGGGCGATCATTTCTCTATAGGCATTATTTGTTAAACAAACTCTATGAACTCACCAACCTAGTGTTGACACTTTAGCATGTATTTTCAGGTATTAAGCAATGGCACGCTACAGGAGGTTTTGGCAGGGCATGGCATGGTCATAGAAGACTCTGATTATTTATATGGGGACCGTTTTAAACTATTTAAGGGCCTACTTCCGCACTACTTTTAACGATGTAAATTCAACATTTTTGATTTAACGATTTTATTCTAAATGATTAAAGTGAAAACCATTTTTGCACTTGTGTTGTGATATCAATTGAGTTACACCCCAGCTGCACGTATGCTTCCGCTGGACCCGATTTTGGGGGTGTGACAGTATATAGAATATGATTCAAGGTAATAAGATTCACTAGTCTTCATATTTATGTTATGAAAGTGAGCGATCCATTGTATAATATAAAAACATCTCTTCGTTCGTTTATTACCTAATCATAAAAAACAACTTGGTACCCAGATTCTCATGGGTCCGAGATGGTTAGTTTAGTACATCCATTGCATTTGAATGCACATGGTGAGGATGTCACCAAGGAGTACAAGAATTCATCAATAGTTTGTCTTAACGAACAAACAATGACTTTCTTAACTTAAATAATTAATAATAGATGCAAATAATATTATTTCTAAATTTCTCTACTAGGTTTTACAAATTTTATTTGCCTTAATTTACTTGTTGAAGGATCATTTGCATTAAATCCTAAGTCGGTTTTATCATTAAATGACTTTTGAATAGTAAGTACATATTTTAAAGATTTGGAACTATTTTCAAATTTAGCTAATATTTTTGCTTTTTCATTTTCCTTTCTAATTTCTTGTTTGTAGTCTTGACATTTTTTACATTCAATATCAATTTCAATATTACTTTCAAGTCTAGACATTTTATCTTCTAAAATTATTTCTTTTTCAAAGTTACTTCCAACGGATGTTGAAGATTCATTTTTAAAAATGATTTTTGGGTCTATGTTGCAAAAATGTTTGAAGTTTTTTTCTAATTTTGAAAACTCTAATATAAATTGTGGAAAACTAGAAGGGGGGTTGAATAGTTTTACGACTTTTTAAATTTGTAAAACTTGGTTTCAAAATATTGATTTGAGTTTATACAATTGTTTGTTTGAAAAACCTTTGATTAGAGTTTAGTATGAAAACAACTATATAATCTATTATATGTGTCCTTTTAGGTTTGTTATAAAAACTTGTTTTTGAAAACTTTGTTTACTTTAAAAAGTTTAGATTCGATATTATGTGAATTCAAGTCTTGCAAAATGTAAACAATTATAACTCAGTACTAAAGCAATAATAAGATAAGTAAATAAGTAAGAGATGGAAAGATCGAAACGCGAGACAAGAGATTTATAGTGGTTCCGCTACAAGGACACCTTCCTTGCCCTACTCCACTCCCCGATCACCTAACTCGAGAGTTTTCTTCACTATGCCAACAAGCTCCCTTATGGCGGAGAAAACCTTACACACCAATTATCACACCATAACTTAGTCACACATTTTTCACAACTTCTACACAACTACTTCACAACTTCTTCACAACCACTTCACAACTTTTTCACACCTAAGCACTACCTAATCACACTACTTCTTTTTCACACCTATACTACTTGCACACCACAATCAATTCACAACTTCTCTACCTACACACCTTACTAGCCTAACTCCTTATGTTTACTTCTATCTAACCAATATTCACAACTAATACACAAATGGATGATTACTATACAATTGATGATGCACAAATAACTTGGATGTGGAGGTCACAACAAGTTGTAATACTTCTTGTCTTGAAGGATTGAAGTATTCTTCTCTTGCACTCTAAAGGTTGAAGCTTGGATCACTTGGAAACAAAAGCTTATGATTATATAATCAAAGGGTTTAAGAGAATGATATAGAAGATTTAGATCATAAAGTTTATAGTGCAAAAGGTGAGGAAATTGTGTGAAATGAACCAGTATTTATAGCACAAAAAAATACTGTTCTGGAGCGTGCCGGTCCCCATAATTAGGGGTCGGTCCCCTTAATTATTAAGGGGGCCGCCTAAGGAATTAAGAGGGCCGCCCCCTCCAGAACGTTGGACGTATTTGTCCTTTTGTGGGGAAGGTTTTTATGGATTATATTTGCCATTTTTTGGTTAAATATTTGAATTCATATATTTATAATGATTTAAACATATTCTTTTAATTCCAAAAATAATTTTGTAAAAGATATAAAATGTTTATGACATTTTATAAAAATTCTAGTGATTGAGAAAATGTTCCTTTGATCATAGAATGCAATACATACTTTATTTATCCATACCTTAAGTGATTTTGGATGTAAAGTGAAATATTTATCTCTAAATACTTGTTTACGACATAATTTTTAGTTCAATGGATTAAGGTTTTGTGATTGTCAAAACATAGAGATGTCGATGAATGTTAACAATCTTTTTAGGCATTATTTATGTCAACATAAATTGATCATAGCAAAAATGTTTGGTTTCGGATTGTACCTTATTTGTAGCTTTATTTGCTTCACAATCTTCATATACCATACGATGATCATTTTCATCGTCCATGTCGCTCCATGTTTCATTTGTAAGTTCACTTAGGTCTTGGCGCATGTAGTCCTCACCATCAATACTTGTAGTTTCCTTTATTTGAATATCTTCACAAGCCATATTTTCATCATCTTCTTCGTCCGTGTCGTTCCATGATTTATTTACAATCTTTCTTCGGATTTGGCTCATATTCTTCGTTATTGATACCTTTAATAACCACATTTAAACTAGTAGCACTTGTGTTTATTTCAACTAAATATTTATCTATCAAATTTTATAGAGTGACTAATTCTTGCGCAACATCAAGTTTATCATATTTGGTTTTACATTTCCCTTGGTGAAAATTTAAAAGACATTTCCAAATATCATTTGCCGTTTTACAAAAGAACACTCTTTCATATTCAACTCTTGGTAGAGTTTTGTAAATCATTAATTTAGCTTTTGTATTTTTATCAATCTTTGTTTGAAGATGATTATATTGATTTTCAAAATCCATTTTAGTTGGTTGAAGATCACCAATTAAAATGATATGCCAAAGATCAAGATCTATTGATTTCACATAATTTTCAAATTTATTTTTCCATTCAAGAAAATGATCACTTTCAAATAATGGTGGTCGTTGCGTAAATTCCCCTTCTAAAATTTTTTCAAATTCCATAGATCGTTACAAGTTTTAAAATACAGTATATTTTAAAAATCTTGCTTGACGTGACTCTTGATACAAATTGTGGAAAACTAGAAGGCGGGGGGGGGGGGGTGTTGAATAGATTTACGTCTTTTTCATTTTATAAAAGTAAGTAAGCAAAGAGTGAGAGATGGAAAGATCAAACCAAGAGACAAAGGATTTATAGTGGTTCAGCTACAAGGACACCTTCCTTGCCCTACTCCACTCCCCGAGCACCGAACTCGAGAGTTTTCTTCACTAAGTCAATACGCTCCCTTATGGCAGAGAAAACCGTACACACCTTAGCTTACACCAATTTAACGACACAAAGCTAAATGTCGAGTTCTAATCGAAGCTAGAATTAATCTCACAACTTCAAACACACCACAACTTCTTCACACCCTTCACTCCTTCTACACTTCTTCACAACACTTGTGTCTTCACACCTTCACAACTTCTATCTTTTCACTACTTTAAATCTTATGCTACTTCACAACTTCTAGGCCTTTATGTCTTCACAACTTCAATACTTCTATGTCACTACTTGAAGGCTTTTATCTATGTACCGCTACAAGGCTTCTTCTACTTTAAAAGCTTCTATGTCTTCACTACTTAAATGCTTTTAAGTATTCACAACTTCTATGATTCTATGTCTTCACAACTTTGAGGCTTCATGTAACACCCCCAATTCATGGATGCAGCGGAATTCAAACTGGGTGTTACTCGACGGCACGACAGTCACAATAATTGAAAACGAACTCTAATTGAGTCGTTTTAAAAGGTTTATCATTCAAATTATATAAATATCAGAGATTACAAAATGAGGTCCCAGATGGTTCCATGTTTACAAATTACATTAAACGAGTTTTTGAATGATAATAAATTTTATAGCCATCTTGAATATCCGTGCCCTTCCGTGCCATCCTTGATCATCATGGACCTGAAATACATGCTTAAGAGGTCAACACAAAGGTTGAGTGATATTCATAGAGTTTGTTTAATGGTTGAACACAATATGTTGGTAGTGTGAGCTAATTAGACTCATACTCATGTTTGGAAAACAAAATGATGAGCTACGTTATTATATGCCCATAATATGTATTATACACTCAGCTTATGACACCAAAACGTTAACGGGTACCAATATCAATCGGCGGAATTATCCCGGTAGGTACTTTGCTAACATACCTAAATCTCAAATATTAGTGCATTTGTTTGAACTTAGTCAATACAAATGGGATTCGTCAATCCCAATAGGCCTATTCACAATATTCGCGCTCACTATTACTAGTGATTAAATGGTTCATAATAAGGGATATTGGTTTTAGCAAGGATAGTACTTAGTGATAATAAAACAATCAAGCAAGCATACAATTGAAAAGCATTGTGTTCGGTTTAAAATAGCATGTATTCCCCCCAAGGGTTTGTAAAACAATTAAGTAATGGAAAGTGGGGCTATGAACTCACCTTTAGTTGGATGATGTGTAAGACCTTATAACTATCAACTTTATCACAAATATAAGCACTAGAAGAAGGAAAGATGGTGACTTGATTATATGTAAGTGTGGCGTTAACTTGTATAAAAGAGAATAAGAGATGAAGAGAACTTTTATTAAAAACACACACAATACACATACAAGCACACTTACAAATGACTAGGTAAGTGCCTTATATAGTTAGAGAGAAAGGCCTCATGGGCTTTCTAATGGACTTGGGCTTTGACCCTGGCAGGAATTTCCATTCAATCATTGAGAATCACAAAAGTGAATCCTCTCATAAATGTTCTGGCAGATTGCTAAGATCTGCGTAGGACTCTTAAGTTTACATCTGGCGTCCTTAATGATGAACAACCAGTGTAGAAATATCATGTGTTCCTATGAGATCTTTTGATGAATCTCGGGGCTCTAGACTCGATAAGTGCACATTTGGTTTCCTATGCGGAGATTAGGGAGAGGTCTCCTGCTTCAATATCAACCATCTCTAACAGACAGGTCGATAGATTACACCGGTTCCCCGTGAGAATGAAACAAGCTCTTTTAAGAGAACTTGAGTGGTTAAGAAGGTTAAGTGCAGTGCGTCACTGGGTCCATGACGTCTTTGTCTTCAATACTGGTGTCACCTTAGTAACAGCTAGTAGCATATGAGTTGAACCCGGTGTCTGCCCTAAGGTTGAACATTTGGAGGGCTATTTCTTTTCACCCTTTTTCATAACTTTTCTTTTTAATTCTTCAACCCCTTCTTTCTCCTTTCTCATTTTCTCCTTTTTCAATCATACCTAAGGACTTCTAATACTAATCTATTGGATTTTTCCTTGGGTAGATCCCTCCGGCTCTGGCGGATCATAGGATGGTTTTTCCTAACCTTAGTCACCTTATAACTCCATGACTATCCTATCATTGATCACATGCCATAAAACCTTTTTGTGAATAAATCTCTCAAAGTGTTTATGATAATAAAACACATTGTTGTTACCACTTTGAGAGTTTTGCAATTTTGAAGGACTCCCCCTTCACATGTGCTCATGAATATTTAAGAAACTTGCTCATGCGAGAGGAGTTTGCACTTTTGAATTGATCCACTTTCAGCGAACATGACCGATTCGAGACACGCTTACATCACTAGTTAGACTAGCTTGAAATTATTATCCGTCCTGGTCAAGTATAAAGAAAGTCTCTCGATATGGTACATTCTACTCAGACAAGTCCTATTCGAGACACGCTTACATCACTAGTTAGACTAGCTTGAAATTATTACCCGTCCAGGACAAGTCTTTTTGATTACTGACATTTTAAGCTTCGTCAATTCATTGGTACAATCTGAGTCGAGCTCTTTTGAGATTCAGCCACAATCTTTAAACATCTTGATCACATTTTAATCATGTCTTCTCCCCCTCAAAAATACCATAACGTGATATTTTTTATATCAACTGATTAAGAAAAAGCTTTTGGAGAGAAAGACAGATTTGTTTATGCTTGAGATCTTTTTCGTTTGTTTAGACTCGAACTTTTTTTTTTTGAAAAAGATTTCGTCATTGAACGTACGAGTCCTTGATTTGAAAATAATCAGAAGTCATCATTTTAGTTCGGGTCTCGTACTGAGGTATACGAAAGCCATTGTGAAGAAAATTTTGAGAAACGACATGTTTTTAGAAAAAGTTTATAAAGAACTCCCGCTCAAGCATCTGTACATGTTCGTATCATTGTTGAATGACATTTCTAGAAACGTACAGAATATTGATTTAGACGAGAGACATGTCGTGAGAAAAATATTTTTGGATTTTTTGATTTTATATTGTTTTTGTATTGTTTGAAATTTTATATTTTTGTATTTTGTTTTTGTTGGTTTTTCAAATTTTGTATTTTGTTTTTCAAACATATTTACAGCGAAGCGATTTTGAAAACTTTTTCAATAAGATTCGAGAAGACGTTCTAGCTCCTCAGGAGTTAGGCTTCGCATGCCAATTCGTCGAACTAAATAGTCAAACCGTTCTTTTGGAAGGGCTTTAGCAAATAGATCGGCGAGTTGATAATCAGTCTTAACGAAAAATAATTCAACAGTACCCTCTTCCACGTGTTCTTTGATGAAATGGTAGTGGACTTAGATATGCTTCGTCTTAGAGTGATGTACGGGATTGCACGAGATGGCTATGGCACTTTTTGAGTCACAATACATAGGTATTCTGTCAAAAGTAAAGCCATAATCTGTGAGCTGTGTCCGCATCCAAAGAACTTGGGCACAACACGCAGATAGAGACACATACTCGGCTTCGGCGGTTGATAGTGCAGTACAATCCTGTTTCTTTGACGACCAACTTACTAGCTTTTCACCCAAAAATTTTGCTCCACCTGATGTACTCTTTGCTGTAACTTGATCACTAGCATGGTCTACATCTGAGAATGATGTTAGATTAAACCCCGAATCCTTCGGATACCAAAGTCCCATGTTAATGGTGCTTCGTAGGTACCGAAAGATTCATTTAACCTCTTTGAGGTGAAGTTCGGTAGGCTTTGCCTGAAACCGTGCTAACAAACAAACAGCAAATTGAATATCGGGTCGACTAGCAGTCAGGTACATGAGAGAACCGATCATGCTCTGATATTTTTTCGGATTGATGGGTTTCCCAAACAAATCAGCACCTATTTTTGGTGAAGTGACCATTGGTGTACCAACAGAATCACAATTTTCCATTCCATGTTTTTTCAAAATCTCTATTGTATATTTAGCTTGATTGATAAAAATGCCATGAGGGGATTGATGTATTTGTAAACCAAGAAAGAATTTTAGTTCCCCCATCATGGACATTTCAAATTTGCTTTTCATGAGATTTTCAAAATGTTTTGAATGGTTAGGATTGGTTGATCCAAAAATTATGTCGTCTACGTAAATTTGAACGATCAAAATGTCATCTTTGAATTTTTTGATAAACAAGGTGTCATCAACCGTTCCTTTTGTGAAATTGTTTTTAAGCAAGAAAGAAGATAGTTCGTCATACCACGCTCTTGGAGCTTATTTTAAACCATAAATTGCTTTCTTAAGCTTGTAGACGTAGTCTGGATGATCTTTGTCGATGAATCCCTCTGGCTGACTCACATACACTTCTTCTTTCAGAGTTCCATTCAAGAAAGCAGTCTTAATATCCATCTGATAGACTGTGATGTTTTTGTGAGCTGCATAGGCTAAGAAAATCCGGACTGCTTCAAGTCTAGCTACAGGCGCGAATGATTCCTCGAAATCTATCCCTTCTTCTTGTGGATAACCTTTAGCCACGAGACGAGCTTTGTTGCGAATAAAAGTCATTTCCTCATCCAGTTTATTCTTCCATAACCACTTGAGATCAAGAACACGTTTATCAAGTGGCCGTTCAACAAGTTCCCAACTGTCATGTAAATCGTATTGAAGAATTTCATCCTGCATCGCTTCTATCTAAGGGTATTCTGCCATTGCTTCCCGAATGTTCTTTGGTTCTTTGAGGCTGATTGAGCAGATGTAAATGCACAATTCGAGATCAGTGGCAAGTTGTCTCCTTGTCTGAACTGGCTTTGAAGGTTCACCAATAACATGTTCTATTGGATGGTCTTTTGTCCATTGAAATGTAGAAGGGTACCTTGGGTAAAACATATGTGTGTTAGGCGGTTCTTGTAACCTTGAAGAAGATTCAGCAGAGTCTGTTGCAAACGGGTTTTCAAATACTTCTTCTTCTTCTTCTAACGTAACATCATTTGAATTATTTGTTGATTCTTCTTGAAAATTAGTGTTTTGATTTTGCTCATCAATTCTTGGTAGAACAGTGTCAAGTACTGGAGTTGCTTGAGTAGATGTAGATGATGTTGATGTAGTTGGTGCTTCAGCTTCGATTGTTGTAGATGCATCCTGTGGTGGTGGTGGCGGTTGATGGTTTTGAGCGGGTGCAGCGGAATGTTGTTGAGATGCATTTGTCGAAGTTCCACCATAATATTCATCAAACATTAACTCGAAGAAATTTTCCAGTTCTTGTTCTGAAGGTTTGTCCATGTTTGTTGACTGAGCTCCTTGAGGCACGAGTCCTGAACTGATGTGTCCAGAAGTCTGCTGGTTTAGTGCGGGTCCTAATCCATTTTGATTAGAAGCCATCGGATTAAGCACGGGTTCTAGAGCGTATCTCTCAGAAGCCATTTGTGAAATCTCGTCAAACTTCACATTCATCGTATCCATTATCTTTTTCGTTATTCTATTATACACCCTGAATGCCCTCGAGTTTTCTGAATATCCAATGAAGATTCCAATATCACCCTTAGCTTTTAACTTTCCTAGATCTTCTCTATCATTCGTCGGATAGCACAAAGCGCCAAACACGTGAAGGTAAGAGATGTCAGGTTTACGGTTGTTTACTAGCTCATATGGGGTTTTATTGAATCTCGGATGGACTAAGGATCGGTTTTGAGTAAAACAAGCAGTGGCTACAGCATCAGCCCATAAGAAAAGTGGGGCACTAGAATAAATCAGCATTGTGCGAGCAGCTTCCACAAGAGTTCGATTTCTTCTTTCAACTACCCCATTCTGCTGTGGAGTTCTAACAACTGATGTTTGATGTGTGATTCCAACATCTTCAAGGTAAGTTCTTAACTCCTGGTTAGTAAATTCTGTGCCATTGTCTGTTCTTATAATTCTTACTGGAGCTTGAAGTAGAACTTGAATGCGCTTTAGAAAGGTGATGATGATGCCTGGTGCTTCGTCTTTTGATCTCAAAAACTTTACCCAAGTATATCTTGAATAATCATCAACAATAACAAGAATATACTTCTTCCCATTAATGCTTTCAACTCTCATTGGGCCACATAAGTCCATGTGCAACATATGTAACCTTGCTTCCGAACTAGGTACGGTTTTGGGTTTATATGATGCTCTTTTACTTTTTCCTTGTTCGCATGATGGACATAGGTGTTCCTTGGTGTATTTGAACTTAGGAAGTCCGGTGACAATGTTGTCTTTGGCTAACTTGTTAATGGTGTCAAAATTGAGATGGGATAATCTTCTATGCCACAGCCAGGACTTAGTTTCGGTTGCCCTTGTCATAAGACAAATTGGTGATGTAGAAGCCATTTGGTTGATGTCGATAGCATACAAGTTTGTACCACGATTACCAGTTAAGAGATCATCACCAACCAAATTTCTTATAAAAACCGTGTTTCTCCTGAATGCAACTTCTAAATCTGCATCACAAAATTGCCCAACTGAAAACAAATTGTGACCCAACCCTTCGATGTAGTAAACTCGAGTGATTAAAAAATTCCCAAATTGAAGATCTCCATAACCCTGAATAGCTGCTACATGATCATTTCCAAAGCGTACAGTTCCCATGAATTTCTAGATGAAATTGATCAGCAGCTTTAAATTCCCGGTCATGTGCTTGGAGCAACCCGAGTCGACGATCCAAAGACATATTTCGATAACCTGCCAAGAACAGAAGAGTTTGTATTTGGAAACCGTTTTGAATTTGGTTCCATGGGGTTAGGAGTAAAAGCAGAATCACACTCATCAAAGATTGCAACATTTTTATTTTGAACAACTTCCAATTTTCCATCCTTAAGAATGAACTCTCTACCCGTCGGAATCCACATACAATACTTAAGATAGTTCCTAGGCATTCGACTAATAGTGGTAGACCTAAAGCGTGCAACTAATCTTTCTATAGATCTAGATCTAGCACTAGGTCTTTTTGGAACATTCTTCTGTTCAGGCGTAACATTCACATTCTTAGAAACACATTCATCATGAACATCATTAATTAAACATTTCTTGCATATTAAACAAACAGAGTCATTACATGCATTAGAACCAGTACTTTCGACATTACATTCAGATGAATCATGTTTCTTATTACAAAGCGATAAATTCCTAGGGTGTTTTTCTACTTCTTCAACTTTATTCTTGCTACTACTCGTAGAAACAGGCGAGACTCTATTGTTCCTTGTATTGCTCCTAGGCTTTAGTCTGCTGCTCCTAGAGGTGCTTTCTAATCCTGTAGAAGGTAAGGCACATGCATTAGAATTTATATTGTTGTCCTTTTTAGCATCACTAGACTCTTTAGAATTATCCTTTTTGCACGCATTTGTCTTAGAAGTGGAGGCAGACGCATTAGTGGGACTAATCCTAAAAAGGCCAGGTGCTATCACTTTTGGTGTTTCGACAACCGCTTTTCCTTTATCAACAATCTTTTCATTTTCACTTTTCTTAGGCAAGGGTGTTGGAGTGACTGGTTTTGTCAAATCCTTTTTCTCATCGACTTTTGGAGCAAACCGTGAAATTGACATTTTTGGTATTTGAACCGTGTTTGAAACATTTGGTTTCTCCGAAGTCAATGGTTTTGCAAACTTGGTTTCCTCACCCTTTCCTTTTTGACTTTCAAGCTGAGCCCTCAAAAGATCATTTTGCTCTTTCATGTTCTTTAAGGCACGCTCATACGACAATTTGTCATACTTGCATTCTTCCTTTTTTCGATCAAGTTGTTTAAAATATGACACATTTTCTTTTTCAAGCTTTATAAGAGCATTTTCATATTTTGAAACAATTGCGGAGGTCTCAGCTCTCAGTCTTTCATCGTCTTGAACATAATATGTTTGTAAAATGATGGACATAATATCAGTGGTCATAACAGCTTCGAAGAGAGAATCATTCAGGTTTTCCAAAACATTTATGTTTTCACGAGTATCATTAGCTTCGTTTACCAGGGATTTGTGGTCCTTGACAAAGTCGGCCATTTCTTTTAAGAAAGCTTGTTTAAAATGGATTACCCTCGCACTGATGTTATTTAGTGGGATGGTAATTTCGTTTTCAAAAACTTTTTTCTGCTCAATATGAAAACTGGAATGCCAGTTGTTAATATTGATTGTAGTTTTAGAAGCAACAATATTTTGAAGTTCATGAATTCTCTTTTTAACATCATCCAGAATGTCTCTAGCCTCACTTGTATTAAAAGTGTTGTTAGAAGACATTTGTTGTATTTTTGAAAGAGATTTGGAAGCAATAACTTTCTTAGAAAACATTTTTGAGAATGGTCGTTTTATGGAAAACACAGATGGTTCTTTTTGTGGAACAAAAGTAGTTCCCGAAAAGTTTGTTCAATTTGTTGTAATCAATGGGTTTCAAATCTTTTTGTTTCATTTTATTTATGCTCTCTTCGACATGTTCTATTGTTTGCACAGAATCCCGAACGACGGGAGGATCATGTTTAGTGTAAATCACATTACCATTATACAAAACATTCTGTTCTTGCTGAGCTTTCTTGAGATTACTGGGGGTGTTGTTACCAAGAGCCACTTTATGTTTCGTATGGTAAATCAGATTAGTTTGATTTGAAATCATTTTCATTGTTTGACTTGACTGACCCGACTTAACCACTAATTCTTCTAAATGTGCAATCATGTGTTCTGACTCTATGATTTCGGCCAAAAGTTTGTCTTCTTTCTTTGCAAAGTCCTTTTTCAACTCGTCCCTTTCTTTTTCAAGATTGGTATAAGCTGATTTTTGTTTAGAAAGTTGGTTTTGCAAATAAGAAATTTCCGCGTTTAAAGCTTTTATCTTCTTGAAAGAATTAACATCAAGTGTATCAAGCGTGAGTTGCAATTGTTTTTCCCTTGAAACGGAATTTTGATAACCAGTTTCTAATTCAGACAATCTTTTGTTATGAAATTCAAAAGCTTTAATGTTTTCTTTGTAACTCTCAAGCTCAGCGGTCAATTTAGCATCCGCGGCCTTAACATCGCGATTGACCTTTTGCACATTCTAAATTTCAATACGACAATTATTCAATAATGATTCAAATAAAGCACGTGTTTCCTCATCATTCTCAGCATGCTGTGAAACAAAGCCTCCATTATGATTCACATCTGGAGTTGCTGAAGGAGTATTGCTACTACTTGGCGTGTCCAGGTATGTATCATAAGTGGGTGCTAGCTTCTCAGAATGTTGTTCCTCATGAGGAGACATATCAAATATATCATTATTGTGATATGTGTTGAAGTTTGATACCTCAGATGGTGCATTGGTGTCATAAACAGGAAGTGTGTCAGAATCCGTGTCATACTTAGCTTCCTGAAGATTTGCCATAAATATGAAGTTCGCATCGATATCCTCTCTATCTTCCATGTCATCCATAAGAGCCATAAAATCATTCTCCTCTGCGTTCAACTGAAACCCTGCCCCATTCTTTTGTGCCAACAGTAATGCTTTCTGCAAATACGCTGTGTCTTTCTTGTTCGGCTTAGTAGGACAGTTCCTTGCCATATGACCTATACCCTGACAGTTGAAACACTTTACCGGATTACCCTGATTCACATTTCCAAAATTCCCAACTACTGGAGCTGCAACATTTCTATTCTGATTACCCATTGCCTGATTACCAACATTCTGACCCCTCTGATTTCCAACAAACTAACCCATCTGATTCCCTGCATTCTGACCATACTAATTCCCTGCATACTGACCTGCATTCTGCATATTCTGATTGCCCATATTAAATCCAGTAGCATATCCTAGCTGATTCCCATAAACTCCAACCATTTGGCCTCCGTTGCCCATATTGAAACTCGGCTGAGCGATCTGCCTGTTGCGAGTATTCGATGAAATCCTTTGGTTTTTGTTTGTAGGTGTAGAATAGCGTCCTTGGAATGCCTTTGATAGAAAAGCAAACGCTTGTGTCAATGCTGCAGTAGCTTCATCATTTTCAGTGAATTCTGGTTCTTGGAATTATGGGTATTGCTGTTGTGGAATAACATGTTGTTGTTGCTGTGGGTAGAACTGTTGTTGGTAGACCGGTGTCGGTTGTTGAATGTATGATGGTTGCATGTAGTTTTGAGTGGAAGATGATGATGGTTGTTGTGTGTCCATTGGTAGCGGTGTTGGTGTAGTAGCAATTAATGCAAGAGGATCATGATTCTTTGCCAATCTTTCTTTCCTTACTTCATTAGCCTCAGCTTGGTTTTGTTTCAGAAAATCATAGAGTTGATCATAATTCACCTTATGTAAATCCTTTGTTTGATTCACAATTGTAACATAACGACCCCATTCTTCTGGAAGGTTATTGATGAATTTGATGTTTGTTGCAATTGTTCGAGGTGTCAACTTGTTTCTGATTAACTCATTCATCAAAGTGCAAAACCTTGTGTAGTAGGATTCAATCTGTTCACCTTTAGTAGATGTGAAATTCTCCCATTCAGTAAGAAGTTTGTTCTCAACGTCTTGTTGTCCAATCTCTGTTCCATGACATATCCTTCTAACACGTTCCCACATAGCATAAGCAGTTTCACAACTGTCGACCGCAGCAAAGATCTCCCGTGGTAACCCAAGTTGGATTAAATGCATTGCCATATCATCAGCGGCGATCTGCTTCTTGTCTTCCTCAGTGTAATCTGCTTCTGTTTGTTCACGCACAAATGGTTGAGTAGGAGGTGTTGTATTTGGATTACCTTCAATTTGAACTTGTCTTGGCTTGAATGGACCATTTGTAATGGAGTTGATCATTAATTTACCATCAGACTTTGTTTTGATGTAACGAAGCATGCGGCTTGTCAATGGGAGATATCCACCTTTTTCAAGCATTGGAGGTCGGTTTTCCGCACCGGCTACATGAATATCTTGCTGAGTAGCCATTGATGAAGTGTAGATTGATAAAGTTGATACTTGGATCGATTCAACGAAGTAGGAGTTGTGTTTAGTGTATGTTGATGCAAGTTTTTATGGTGAAAAATTTGAACTGAAACCTTAAAACCTCAATAACTTCCGTTCGGAGTGGATTTGGGCCTCGAAGCTTGGCTTTGAATAATCTTTAGATTATTCAACGTGTCCTTCTTCTTGGTCTCACGGTCGTTTTGACAGCTGATTCGTCGAAAACGGAGTTACGGTTCAAAAGTTATGGTCGTTTGAAGTTTGGTTGTCAAAAGTCAAAACCTTACGCGTAAACCTGAACTTATGCGTAAACAGTGAATAATCTTATGCATAAGATGTTATGCGTAACCTTTAAGTTATGCGTAAGATCTAAGGTTATGCGTAAACAATATTGTTTATGCGTAGACTTTGATTTTACGCGTAAACTTAGAGTTTATGCGTAAGAATGTTACGCGTAAGGTTTTTCAAACAAATTGATCTCTCAAACTTATCCAAGCTTGAAAGATATCCCGTGTCGAAGTATTCCACAAACTTATCCAAGTCAGGGAAGTACTGAGTAGAATCTCTGAGCGTTGAAGAAAACTTATGCGTAGGATCTTTTGCGTAGAACTTATGCGTAGGATCTTAAGCATAGAAAACTTATACGTAGGATCTTAAGCGTAGATCTTATGCATAGGATCTTAAGCGTAGATCTTATGCGTAGGATTTCACCTTATGCGTAGGATTCCAACTTGAGCGTAGAAAAAGGGTTTTAAGCCAAAACTCACGCGTAGAAAGTTGTGTTACGCGTATAAAAAGGGTTTTAGGCAAAAACTTACGCGTAGAAACAGGGTTTTAGGCAAAACTTACGCGTAAACGTGCCAAACAGCTTAAAAATACGATTTTTTCAACCAAAAACACCTTTTTCACTTGTTTCTTTTGATCAAATCTTTCCCAAAACACTTAGAATCAATAAAACTTCAATAAAGCTCACAACTTTAACACTAAAAACACGTAAAAATCAAAACTTTTAAGGAAAAAGCCCACGTTTTTAAAGAAAAAACGTAAACTTTAAAGAGAAAGCTTGATGAAAACGATTTCCACACACCCCTAAATCATTGTTAGGCGATTGATACCACTTGTAAGACCTTATAACTATCAACTTTATCACAAATATAAGCACTAGAAGAAGGAAAGATGGTGACTTGATTATATGTAAGTGTGGCGTTAACTTGTATAAAAGAGAATAAGAGATGAAGAGAACTTTTATTAAAAACACACACAATACACATACAAGCACACTTACAAATGACTAGGTAAGTGCCTTATATAGTTAGAGAGAAAGGCCTCATGGGCTTTCTAATGGACTTGGGCTTGGACTTGGTTTACATGAATTATAAAAGGCTCACTAACATAACTCTTAACATATTAGATTACCAAGTCCAATGCCCAACTATCTTAAATAATTACATACTTAACGACACAAAGACAAAGTTCCTAATATGAGAATGACCATCACTTTTCTATATAATTCTTAATGCTAACATGATGTTTAATGAGAATGATGGATATGCCGTGAGAACTTCTACGAGCAACCTAGAATAATTGTTGCAACTTAGGTTTGGAATAATGTCTAAGAATATGAAGAATTGCCTATATATGTCTTGCATTTAGTCCGTGATGTGTACAAAGTATAGTGTAAGTCTTTGAAAAGAAATGATTCATGAAACATGTATAGTTTATATATCGTTTACTACCGTTCGGGCCGACATAATTCAGAAGTCATGTAGTAAACGTTCGAGGAGCCAGGACACTTTAATTCGTAAATCCACAACTCATCTCGACGGCTTACTCAATGAACTCCTCACATGAGGCTCCCTACTATTGTAGTAGTTGATAATATATATATATATATATATATATATATATATATATATATATATATATATATATATATATATATATATATATATATATATATATATATATAAGTTTTGATCCGAAAAGTTACATGTCCAATAATTGAATAAACTTAGGAAAGTTTATTTTTACATGAAGATTGTTATTAGGGTAAGTTTCTTAAGTCTTTTATGACAATTACTTGTAAGATCTCATGGTTCTTTAGATGAAATAGATCCAAATTGTATATTTAAGTTATCGCCAACTCTTTAGCTCATGTTTTCGCCTAAGAAAGTTTATATGGTCATTTAGTCATGGCCTTGCCATGATCTTTGGTCATTGTTCCATGGTCTTGAGACTCAACCTTGACTCTCGCCATGGTTGTGGTCTTGAATCTAAGTCATTAGACCTCTTGTTCTTTTTAAACAATAACAATTATATAGTGACTTATATATATAAAATAACTGTTAAGAAACTGAAGAAAATCTCATTCGTTATTGGTTTTCTGGAGACGTGCTCCTGAGTTTTTGAAGAGAATGTGATTCCGGACAACTTTTGTGCTTTAACTTTCTTGGATCCCAAAACTTATATCATTTCACACATAATAAGAAGATTATAGAAAGATAAATAGAGAGATGAAGAGATAAGAAAGATGGGCAACTTCTAGAGAGAGAAAGTGAGATATATTAGATTAGGAGAGAAGAATACAATGAGAGAAAATAACATAGAAGCACCACCTCCAAATGGTAGCATTTGGAGGTTTATATAGTTAAGATAAAGAGATGGGCCGGGCTTGGGCTTATGTAATGGACTAGACATAAACTAATACAATGTTAGATTAAACCAAGCCCGTTTACCCTTAACTAAACTACAAGACTATTACAACATTATTACAAGACTCGTTGATACAATAATGATCGTCACTTCTATTTCTAACAATCTCCCCCTAAGGGGCGATCATTGAGATCTCTCTTAGATTCCATTGATGATCAACACTTCTATTGCTAACAATCTCCCCCTAAGGGTGATCATTGAGATCTCTCTTTGTGATCTTGATCTTTGAACTTTGAAGCTTGTTGTCTTGAACTTTGAGTCTTTGTAGAATAGTCTTTAGTCTTTGTTCCTTCATGCTTTGTGATCTTTGATAATAGACTTTTCTTCGTTCTTTGTTCTATTGTGATGTGGTGTCATCTTCCTTTCGTCACTTCTGCGTCTGTGGTGGTTGTCCGCCATTCCAACATGCTCATACGTCTTCCGTCTTTGTGATACATGCATTTGTAGTTCCCGTTTTCACACAGATCTTTGTCACTTTACTTCTGTAGGTTCTTTCACATTGTGTAGAATCTTTCTTTGAACCTTTCTTTGCTTTGATCTTTGTGAGAACATTCCTTTGACTTCGAGATGCATGTATGAGCATGTGGAATCTGTCGCCATGGAGGTGATGTGTAGCTGCATGAAAATAGTTAGCAATAAATCAACCGGTACATACAGATAAAGAATTAGAGATCGTCAACAGCATAGTGTGAAGACTCCTTCTAATCCTTACCAAGGCCATTCCCATGTCAGATACTCTCGAGAGAGCTTACGAGACCTACTAAGTAGCTCAATGACTGGGTGAGTCGCTGGGGATCACTCCACGACTGTAGACCGTTTGAAACCACCGCGAACACTAAGCGTAACCCATAAAGAATTACCGAAGTGACCTGCTGTCAGGGCTGTTTGATGTTGACCCTGGCAGGAGTTTCCATTCAATCATTGAGAAACACTTGTGTGAATTCTCTCATAAATGTTCTGGCAGATTGCTAAGATCTGCGTAGGACTCTTAAGTTTACATCTGGCGTCCTTAATGATGAACAACCAGTGTAGAAAT
This sequence comes from Artemisia argyi, assembly GCA_030686995.1. Lineage (NCBI taxonomy): Eukaryota > Viridiplantae > Streptophyta > Magnoliopsida > Asterales > Asteraceae > Artemisia > Artemisia argyi. The sequence continues at coordinate 85,027,519 of CM060676.1, forward strand.
ATCATGTGTTCCTATGAGATCTTTTGTTGAATCTCGGGGCTCTAGACTCGATAAGTGCACATTTGGTTTCCTATGCGGAGATTAGGGAGAGGTCTCCTGCTTCAATATCAACCATCTCTAAGAGACAGGTCGATAGATTACACCGGTTCCCCGTGAGAATGAAACAAGCTCTTTTAAGAGAACTTGAGTGGTTAAGAAGGTTTAGTGCAGTGCGTCACTGGGTCCATGACGTCTTTATCTTCAATACCGGTGTCACCTTAGTAACAACCAGTAGCATATGAATTGAACCCGGTGTCTGCCCTAAGGTTGAACATTTGGAGGGCTATTTCTTTTCACCCTTTTTCATAACTTTTCTTTTTAATTCTTCAACCCCTTCTTTCTCCTTTCTCATTTTCTCCTTTTTTCAATCATACCTAAGGACTTCTAATTCTAATCTATTGGATTTGTCCTTGGGTAGATCCCTCCGGCTCTGGCGGATCATAGGACGGTTTTTCCTAACCTTAGTCACCTTATAACTCCATGACTATCCCATTGTTGCCATAAAACCATTCATTTGAAAATCTTCTCAAAGTGTTTATGATAATGAAACATATTTTGTTAACACTTTGAGAGTTTTTGATTTCATTATGAAGGACTCCCCTTCACATGTGCTCATGGATTTTTAAGAAATTTTCACATGCGGGAGGAGTTTGCACTTTTTGAATTGATCCACTTTCAGTGAACATGACCGATTCGAGACACGCTTACATCACTAGTTAGACTAGCTTGAAATTATTACCCGTCCTGGTCAAGTCCAAAGAAAGTCTCTCGATATGGTACATTCTACTCAGACAAGTCCTATTCGAGACACGCTTACATCACTAGTTAAACTAGCTTGAAATTATTACCCGTCCAGGACAAGTCTTTTCGATTACTGACATATAAAGCTTCGTCAATTCATTGGTACTTTCTGATTCGAGCTCTTTAGAGATTCAGTCACAATCTTTAATCACTTTTAGATCACATTTTAATCATGTCTTCTCCCCCTCAAAAATTGCATTTCGTGATATTTTTTATATCAACTGATTAAGAAAAAGCATTTGGAGAGATAGACAGATTCTATTTTTGCATGAAATCGGAACATTTTTGTTTTAATGAAATACTCCCCCTCAAAACTCGCATATGTTTTTGAGAAATGTTAAACTTTTTAAAGTTTAAAGGGAAGGAGTCTGCTTGAAGCAAAATCCTGAAAGAGAAGGAAGTTTCAGATTTGATTTTGCATCAAGGTTTTTTTTTTTTTTTTTTTTTTTTTTTAAAAAAAAAAAAACAAAGACTTCTCTTTGTATGAATAGGAATATCGCACTGAGGCGTACAACAGTGTCCATTTTTAGGATAAGTGCACTTTGTTGATGAAAATCATTTTTGCGTAGCACTTTCCTTTCTTTGAAAACTTGAGTTGTGCACTGTAAGGTGTACACAAGTCATTTTGATGTTTTTATGATAAGTGCTCAAATATTATTTAAAACCTTTGTTTTGGTTTAAGCACTTTCCTTTCTTTGAAGAACGAGTCCTTAGTTGAAATACTAAGAAGTCATTATTTTAGTCCGGGTTTCGTACTGAAGTATACGAAAGCCATTTGAAGAAATTTTGTGAGAAATGACATGTTTTAGAAAAACATTATAAAGAACTCTCGCTCAAGCATCTGTACATGTCCGTATCATTGTTGAATGACATTTCTAGATACGTACAGAATATCGATTATACAAGAGACATGTCGTGAGAAGAATATTTTTGGATTTTTGGTTTTATATTGTTTTTGGATTTTTGAAAATTTTATATTTTTGTATTTTGTTTTTGATGGTTTTTCAAATTTTGTATTTTGTTTTTTTCAAAAAAGTATATACAAAGAAAAGATTTGAAGAAAGAAAGAAAAATTAAGGTTTGACAAGTAAAAGTGGAGTTACGAGTGGAATTAGAAAAGGATTTCCACATGCGATGTTGGTGTAAAGTTCTTCTTTACCACATTGGGTGTATGAACCCTCAACACTTTCACAAGTACCTGCATCCACAGAAGAAGAATTCTCACAAGTAACAGTGTTAGAAGTACATGTTTCCTCACATTGAGGGTGTTCACTATCAACGGTTGTAGTGATTTCTACTTCCTTATCCTGATGATTTTCACTATTATTTGTCTTGGTGTAAGCATCGAAAATCTTCCCTGTGGGAATCCATCTAAGACCAACTGTGTTAAAAACTTTTCCCGTGGGAGTCCACCTAAGGCAAGATCTAGGAGTTGTTTTCTTTTCAGATGCAGCGGAAGTCTCATTTTGAGAAAAACTACGTCCTGTAGAGATCCACCTATTTGGTTTCTTAGCCTTTTGCTTCTCATCAACGGGTTTGTTTCTATTCGGTTTCTTAGTGGATTGTACCTTAGCACGTGCATTTTCTTTCTTGATATATTGTGCAACACATGCATCATGATTAGCTGAAAAAACACATTTTTGACATGTAGGACAGACAAATTCAACATTTTTGTTTAAAACTGCAACCTTAACTTTGTCACTACAGTCATTTGGAAATGGTTTGTTGTTCAATGAGACTTTGGAATTCTTTGTGTTGCATTCTACATTCTTAGCATTTTGTTTTGTGCCACTACTCTTAGATGCAAGCCAATCCCTAGTATTTTGTAGATTGTTCCTAGGTAAAGGTTTACTACTACTAGCAGCGCTTTGGAATCTTGTAGAATTCATCACACTAGGTTTTGCGCCTAAAATTCCGTCTTTTCGAAGTTGTGCCCTTTTCCTAGCTTCTTCTAGATGGTGATTGTGGACCATGTCATTAGAACCAATAGATTCATTTACAGTTTTTGTGGTCACATTTGGTGTTCTATTCCTAGAAGTGCTAGGTGCACTCACATTTGTGTTTCTTTCAACAACCAATTTTTGTTTATCAACAATCTTTTCAATTTCCTTTTGCTTGGGCAAGGGTTGTGGAGTGACTGGTTTTGTCAAATCCTTTTTCTCATCAACTTTTGGAGCAAACCGTGAAATTGACATTTTTGGTTTTTCAACTGGTTTTGAAACATTTGGTTTCTCTGAAGTCGATGGTTTTGCAAACTTAGTATCCACACCCTTCCCTTTAATACTTTCTAGCTGAGCTCTCAAAAGATCATTTTGCTCTTTCATGCCCTTATAGGCATGCTCATACGACAATTTGTCATACTTGCATTCCTCTGATTTTCGATCAAGTTGTTTGAAAAGTGACATGTTTTCTTTTTCAAGTTTAACAAGAGCATTTTCATATTTTGAAACAATTTCAGATGTCTCAGCTCGCAGTCTTTCATCATCTTGAACAGAATATGTTTGTAAAATGATGGACATAATGTCAGTGGTCATAACAGCTTCAAAGAGAGAATCATTTAGGTTTTCCAAAACATTCATGTTTTCACGAGTATCATTAGCTTCGTTTACCAGGGATTTGTGGTCCTTGACAAAGTCGGCCGTTTCTTTTAAGAAAGCGTTTTCAAAATGGATTACCCTCGCACTGATGTTATTCAGTGGGATAGTAATTTCGTTTTCAAACACCTTTTTCTGTTCGATATGAAAACTAGAATGCCAGTTGTTAATATTGATTGTAGTTTTAGAAGCAACAATATTTTGAAGTTCTTGAATTCTCTTTTTAACGTCATCCAGAATTTCTCTAGCCTCACTTGTATTAAAAGTGTTGTTAGAGGACATTTATTCCATTTTTGAAAGAGATTTGGAAACAACTTTCTTTTTAGACAAGAATTTCGCGAATGGTCGTTTTATGGAAAACACAGATGGTTCTGTTTGTGAAACAAAAGTAATTCCCGAAAGTTTGTTCAATTTGTTGTAATCAATGGGTTTCAAATCCTTTTGTTTCATTTTATTTATGCTCTCTTCGACATGTTCTATCGTTTGCTCAGAATCCCGAACGACGGGAGGATCATGTTTAGTGTAAATCACATTACCATTATACAAAACATTCTGTTCTTGCTGAGCTTTCTTGAGATTGCAGGGAGTTTTGTTCCCTAGAGCCACTTTATGTTTTGTGTGGTAAATCGGATTAGTTTGATTAGCAATCATATTCATTGTTTGACTTGACTGACCCGACTTAACCACTAATTCTTCTAAATGTGCAATCATGTGTTCTGACTCTACGATTTCTTCCAAAAGTTTGTCTTCTTTCTTTGCAAAGTCCTTTTTCAACTCATCCATTTCTTTTTCAAGATTGGTATAAGCTGATTTTTGTTTAGAAAGTTGGTTTTGCAAATCAGAAATTTCCGCGTTTAAAGATTTTATCTTCTTGAAAGAATTCACATCAAGTGTATCAAACTTGAGTTGCAATTGTTTTTCCCTTGAAACGGAATTTTGATAACCAGTTTCTAATTCAGACAATCTTTTGTTATGAAACTCAAAAGCTTTAACATTTTCCTTGTAACTCTCAAGCTCAGCGGTCAATTTAACATTCTCGGCCTTAACATCGCGATTGACCTTTTTCACATTCTCAATTTGAATACGACAATTATTCAATAATGATTCAAACAAAGCACGTGTTTCCTCATCATTAGCACCATTTTGTGCAACTTGAACTCCATTAGGATCCATGTATGGAGTTTCAAAGTTAACATTGGTATTAACTTGTTCCCCCACATATGTATCATAATTAGGTTCAGGTGGCACATAATGTGGCTTCTCATGAGCAAACAGATTAGCATCATTACCATAATTTGGTACCTCATGGAACGGATCTGAATCATAAGTAGGAGGAAGATCAAAATCACTGCTTGATGTTGTTGCCTGCTGATTTGCCATAAAGTTGTAGGTTTCATTAAGATATGCTGAATTGTCATTAATTCTTGTTGTAGCTCTAAACTTATGTTCCTCAGCAGTTAACGGTATTCCCGATTCTTCTTTATTGGCTAGCATCAACAAGTACTGGATCTTTTCTACCTTCGTCATAGCATTGACATTGTAATTAATACCAATATCACTGTTGTGAATTTCAGATGTAGGTTTCCGAATCGAAGTCATAAAGCAATCATTCCCATTTTGATTAACCACATTCTGACTCACAAACTGACCCATTGGATCTCCAACATATTCCCTTATCAGAATCCCCGTCTGTGCTTCATTTTCAGGTTCTTCTGACTTATGTTCACATGATTCTTCAACACTCTGTGCCTTTACAGTCAAAGGTGGTCGTTTCATATGCTCAACGAGTGTGAAAGGAAATCTCAGGTCAAGATATTTTACGTAATCAGGTAGCTCATTTTCATCAACGTCTTGTTCATTATCAGTCAACGACTTCTCAGTCTCAGTCAATATTTCCTCAGTCTCAGTCACCGTCTCCTCAGTCTTAGGATATGGAGCGAAAAATTGAACAATAGGATCCATATCAATCGATGAAAAGAAATTTGTGAGAAAAGACATTTTGAACGTGTGAAATGAATACGGATCTTTTAGACGATAAAGAAGTGATTTTTGTTCTCGAAACAAGTTTTTCCAATAACTAGCACGGTAGTTATATTGACGAACCCAAAAAAATTATAACTCTCAAAATGGCTCTGAATCTCGGATTGTCGAAGCTTAATCAAAATCGTTGTCCAAAATTATAACCAGAAAAAAAATTGTCACAAGATTTTAGCTATACCACGACAAACTTTGGACAAAAATAGATTCCCAATAGAGTTCTAATGCAAAATTCGTCCTAGTAGTTATGGCAGCCCAAGCAATCTAATTCCAGTCCAGCTATAACTCACGGCCCAAACACAATTTATTGCACTCTTCTTCAGCCCACGTAAAAATAAAAGGATAACCGGATCCAAGAAGAAAACGTACCCACTTTTATGCAATTTAAATGTCACAATGTACAATCACAACCCTAATAACACTTTACCAAATTAAATACGCAGTCACAAAGAAAATCCTCTCTCTTCTCCAATCAAACCAAAAGCAGATCCAGAATAATAAAACAAACCGTCCCTTTTCTTTCTTCTGCTATAATCCGAATACCAAGACAGATATACTTAAACTTCAAACACAACTACACCTCTTTTGTTGGTCACTTAATCTTAAACGTAGAGCACAAACCCACTAATTTATTCTATTTGTTGCTGTTTGAAATTCGATCACCAATTGAAGATGAACACGGGTAGGTTTTTAGATTTTGTTCTTGTTTTTCTAAATCGAAACAAAAGAAAAAATGAAACTAATGTAGTTTTGATTTTTCTTTAATTGTTATCGGATATTAACATAAGTGAATCTTCAACAAGATCTATGATGGGATCTGTTTGGTTTCGTTTGAATAACGATTCTTCGGAGATAAACTGAGATCAATGTTTGTTTGTTTGTTTTTTTTTTTTTTTTTTGATTTAGGTTTGGTTGAGAGTTGATTGTTGTAAATGTAAGATAAAAAAAACAGTGGTTAAATATTGACGCTTTTTTTTTTTTTTTTTTTTTTTTTTTTTTATGCGTAGAATTTGTGCGTAAACTTTAAGCGTAGAAAGTTTTGCGTAAACTTTAAGCGTAGAAACTTGTGCGTAAACTTTAAGCGTAGAAACTTTAGGCAACAATCTTTTGCGTAAGATCTTAAGCGTAAAGCTTGGTCTTACGCGTAAAACTTTTGCGTAAAAAACTAACTAACTTTCCAAGCTAGAAGTTATGCGTAGGATGACGAGTTTCGCGTAGACTTTGCTTGTTATGCGTAAGAAAAGGGTTTGTTGCATAAGTTTAAGCGTAAACTGAGTTTTTGACTTTTCCGACCAGATTCCGACGTCCTTTTCCGACCACTTTTCCGTCTAGCCTTTTTTTCCGACAGCTTGTTGACCAGTTTTAAGTCCTCAAAAAAAATACAAATGAAAACAAGGCACCGTATGGACTTTTGGACTGATTAAGCAGAAAAAAATGATAAAGAAGTAACTTTTTGGACAAAAACTGTTTAGAAAAAATGAGCTCTAAAAATATTATATTAATTGGACAAAAACAACTATAACGACAGAATAAACAGCTAATAACGACAGAATAAGCAAATAAAGGACAACCTTATTTTTTGTAGTACCAAATAATAAGTAATAAACAGCTAATAAACCAAAACCGTGACTAAAAAAGGTGCAAAAAAAAATTAAAGATGATATTTTTTTGACAATAAAGACACGATATTTTATAAGAAAAACACTTCTAAATCATCTTATAGCTCTTGATACCACTTGTTGGATCTCAAAACTTATATCATTTCACACATAATAAGAAGATTAAAAGAAGATAAATAGAGAGATGAAGAGATAAGAAAGATGGGCAACTTCTAGAGAGAGAAAGGAATGTATTAGATTAAAAGAGAATGAGAGAAAATAACATAGAAGCACCACCTCCAAATGGTAGCATTTGGAGGTTTATATAGTTAAGATAAAGAGATGGGCCGGGCTTGGGCTTATGTAATGGACTATACATAAACTAATACAATGTTAGATTAAATCAAGCCCGTTTACCCTTAACTAAACTACAAGACTATTACAACATTATTACAAGACTCGTTGATACAATAATGATCGTCACTTCTATTTCTAACAATCTCCCCCTAAGGGGCGATCATTGAGATCTCTCTTAGATTCCATTGATGATCAACACTTCTATTGCTAACAAACTTTTTCGTGAAACGGACCAGAAGGGCCTCTTTTAGCGTGTTTTATGTTATGTCACAGAAAGTATTTAGGCAGTTTTGCCGCAAAATTTTGGTAAATTCAAATGGTCATAACTTTTTACTCGTGTACTCGTTTTAGGTGGTTCAAATTGCTATGGTTTCCTTATTAAGTCCTCTACTACAATATGTAATGGTCCAATATCATAATTTTACCATTTTAATCAGATTTCACCAAGAAAGTCACTAGTTTACTTGTTTAAATAACTTTACTTAACAATCATTTACAATAACTTGTTTTACTCATTTTTATACATCATGGACATGATCACAAGACAAAATATAGCATGAATGATATGTAAATAACATGAATATGATATTTAACAAGAAGTATGTTAGGGTTTTGCTTACAACTTTTGGCTTTCAATTAAGAAAGGAAGTTAACATGTAAGGTAAGGACTTTGATAGACTTAAGCTTCACCCTACTTCACTTGATGCAATCTTTCTACCCTTGTATTCTTGAAAGAGAGATGATGAAAGTTGAGGTGACTTGAGTAGATTCAAACTCAAGAGAAATCACCAAAGTTTATAAGGTTTGGAAGTAGTTTGATGAATCAAAACCAAACTAGAGTTTCTATGTTGTTGAAGCACTTGAATCTTGCTTGAAACTTGGAAGAAAATTAGCTAAGTGTGAGGTGATGAGGGTTGTGATATGGGACGGCAAAGGAGGGGAGGGGGCTTTTATAAGGGCTTGAGGAGGTTACTAATGAAGACTAGTCAACACTTGGAGACCAAGTATAACACATGTAATGATCTAAGAGCTCTATGCATGAGATCAAGCCCATAGGCGGTTCATGAGGCTAAGGAGGGTAAGGTGTGCCTTGGATGATATTATCCTAAATATTGTGTTATTTTTGACTCCGAGAAATGCTAATCGTAAATGATTAAGCCTCAAAACGTAAAACCGGGTATCGTAAAAATGTGGAACTTAAAAGTATGGTTAAACAAATCATTATACTCCATAATAAAATATAAAATGAGTGGTAGGTTCCATTGGAGTGCTAAAACCCTGCTAAAACTGGAAACACGGGTCTAAAACCCGAAATACGTAAAACATACGACTATTGTGTAAAATTGAGAAAAGTAAAATGTTACTTTTCTAATGTGATAATAATGATTTAAAATGACTTATAATGTCTAGACTAGGCTCAGTCTAGTGTCGGTTGGTAATTAATGTCTTTTAAACATAAAACCGTAAGCCTAAAAATCAAGGAATGATTTATAAAATCAAGGAATAATTTTTGGTCAAAGGAGGAGGGAAAAATATGTTGACTTTTTCCAAAAATGTGAAAACTCAAATTGTCTTAGAAACGCGGTGCAGGTATAGGCTAAGGTTACGGCTAAGTAAAAACGCTTAGAAACGAAAATTCCTGTTTCTCACGGCCGAGGTTTATTTGGTCATATTTTTCTCAGTCATGATTTATTCTCAAATAAATCATGAGTGTATCAAACATTTTTATGATGCGGGGAAAATTAACGCGGTCGAGTTTCGTTATGCGTAGGATTTTTGAATGACGTTTTACCCTAAAACGTGTATTTCCTTAATAACTTTCGTGAAAATGATCTGATGAGTGTCAAACTTTTATTTTGCCATGGAAATGATTTATCATACGAGAATATGAAATAAAAATCAAATTTCGGAAAAATGAATAGTAAAAATGAATAGTGAAATTTTCGGGAATAGAAGTTAACCTGAAAATGTGAATTGTTACAGTCTCTACCCCTTACGGGGAACTTTGTCCCGAAGTTCTATGTGTGTTATATGTTGGAGTGGTGTCGATGAAGAGGTGTGGTTACTTATGAATTGCCTATACTCACACGAAATTTGTTTTAAGATTATAGGTGAGAAGTTTGTTTCTAAGAAAACATACAGGTGACTGCTCCCAGCATAACATGATCCCTCCTGAATTTGACATAGGTGATCAGGCTATGTATAATTTAGGACCGATAATGTGATGTTCGGTTTAGTCACGTAGTATTGTGTTTCTTAAAAGTTTTAGATGGTATTCAATCTTGTAAAGCTGATGAGGGTGATTGTGGTGTAACTAAGGATGATTTGAGCTTTAAAAGTGTATCAAGATCTGTTAATGAGCTTGTGGTTGCAACGGTTGTGAAGATAATGATGGTGAAAAGACGAACGAGGCTTGTGTCCTTCATTTTGGTTTGATGAGTTTTAGTGGTTTGAGATGAAGCTGGGTAAAGAAGACATGGGAAATATGATAAGAAGGTTTTTGATAATGGTGTTGTGTTTTCTTCGTTGGCGCCATGATTCTATTTTATAAAAGATACGTCGTGAGTAGAGAGTTGTGAAATAAGCATGATTTTTTATGGGAAATGATAGAATAATTACGTTGGAGGTTTGACTCATAACACATGATAGCATAAAGCAAGAGTTTTATTCATAAAACGTTGATTGATTACAAGATTGAAACTTATTACAAGTTTCTTCCAAATCTACTAACTGATACTTTCAGTTTAGTAATTACAACGTTTTACAACTACTACTAGCTATAACATGTATTCTACAGAGTTTATGAACTGAGTCTAATCAGTTTAGTAGTACAAAAGATAACTAGTATCATCACACTAGTCTATTGCGGGTTAGAAGGTCCGAGCAGCTCTGATTGATCAGCAACTTCTTGGTTTAGTGTGTCATAGGGGTACGAGTCAATGAAGTTTGAGAGACTGTAGTTCCCATGCTGACTTTTTTTTTGTTGGATCAATGGTGGTCATGATACGATCCATAATGAGTGATCCAAATCATCACATGTAGGGATATCAAAGGGAAGTGATAGTGGTGGTGGTAATGACGCTAGTACATATTCATACTCATTATCCTCCTCGGAGTCTGCCTCAACGCAATTTTGTTCAAAATAATTTGAAGTATTTGACGCAAAATTATTTGGCATTGGTTCCTCCTCTTCTTCGTCGATTGAATCTTCGAAAGGTTTTTCTTCGTCATCAGAAGCGAAGGCATTTACGAAGTCAAATCCGAACTCGGGTGAGGGTGGTAAGACTTGGAAGTTATTAGGTAGAGTGGGCACATAATCGGGAGAAGTGGTTACGCACATGATTTCTATGAGAAGAATTTCTATGTTAAAACAATTCAATGTTTATGGGAAGTGCTCAAAATGTGATAAGTGTGTATAAATCAATATACTAATATGTTCATGTAGTATAAAATGCTTACGGGGAAAATGCTCAAATATGCTAAGGGTACATATATCAATATACTAAAATGTTTGTGTAATATAAAATGCTTAATAAGTCCATAATCGTCTGGAGGATGGAAGGCACGAAGAGTAGAAGGCTATAAAAATGTTTTTGCATGTAAGTGTGGTTATAGTTTAGGTCTCAATTAGACCCGTTTCTCTATAACCATGGCTCTGGTACCAATCTGTAACACCCCCAATTCATGGATGCAGCGGAATTCAAACTGGGTGTTACTCGACGGCACAACAGTCACAATAATAGAAAACGAACTCTAATTGAGTCGTTTTAAAAGGTTTATCATTCAAATTATATAAATATCAGAGATTACAAAATGAGGTCCCAGATGGTTCCATGTTTACAAATTACATTAAACGAGTTTTTGAATGATAATAAATTTTATAGCCATCTTGAATATCCGTGCCCTTCCGTGCCATCCTTGATCATCATGGACCTGAAATACATGCTTAAGAGGTCAACACAAAGGTTGAGTGATATTCATTGAGTTTGTTTAATGGTTGAACACAATATGTTGGTAGTGTGAGCTAATTAGACTCATACTCATGTTTGGAAAACAAAATGATGAGCTACGTTATTATATGCCCATAATATGTATTATACACTAAGCTTATGATACCAAAACGTTAACGGGTACCAATATCAATCGGCGGAATTATCCCGGTAGGTACTTTGCTAACATACCTAAATCTCAAATATTAGTGCATTTGTTTGAACTTAGTCAATACAAATGGGATTCGTCAATCCCAATAGGCCTATTCACAATATTCGCGCTCACTATTACTAGTGATTAAATGGTTCATAATAAGGGATATTGGTTTTAGCAAGGATAGTACTTAGTGATAATAAAATAATCAGGCAAGCATACAATTGAAAAGCATTGTGTTCGGTTTAAAATAGCATGTATTCCCCCCAAGGGTTTGTAAAACAATTAAGTAATAGAAAGTGTGGCTATGAACTCACCTTAAGTTGGATGATGTTTAATGAGAATGATGGATCTGCCGTGAGAACTTCTACGAGCAACCTAGAATAATTGTTGCAACTTAGGTTTAGAATAATGTCTAAGAATATAAAGAATTGCCTATATATGTCTTGCATTTAGTCCATGATGTGTACAAAGTATAGTGTAAGTCTTTGAAAAGAAATGATTCATGAAACATGTATAGTTTATATATCATTTACTACCGTTCGGGCCGACATAATTCAGAAGTCATGTAGTAAACGTTCGAGGAGTCAAGACACTTTAATTCGTAAATCCACAACTCATCTCGACGGCTTACTTAATGAACTCCTCACATGAGGCTCCCTACTATTGTAGTAGTTGATAATATATATATATATATATATATATATATATATATATATATATATATATATATATATATATATATATATATATATATATATCCCTACTATTGTAGTAGTTGATAAAATATATATATATATATATATATATATATATATATATATATAAGTTTTGATCCGAAAAGTTACATGTCCAATAATTGAATAAACTTAGAAAGTTTATTTTTACATGAAGATTGTTATTAGGGTAAGTTTCTTAAGTCTTGTATGACAATTACTTGTAAGATCTCATGGTTATTTAGATGAAATAGATCCAAATTGTATGTTTAAGTTATCGCCAACTCCTTAGCTCTTGTTTTCGCCTAAGTAAGTTTATATGGTCATTTAGTCATGGCCTTGCCATGACCTTTGGTCATTGTTCCATGGTCTTGAGACTCAACCTTGGCTCTAGCCATGGTTGTGGTCTTGAATCTAGGTCATTAGACCTCTTGTTCTTTTTAAACAATAACAATTATATAGTGACTTATATATATAACATAGTTGTTAAGAAACTGAAGAAAATCTCATTCGTTATTGGTTTTCTGGAGACGTGCTCTAGAGTTTTTGAAGAAAACGTGATTCCGGACAACTTTCGTGCTTCAACTTTTTCGTGAAACGGACCAGAAGGGACTCTTTTTGCGTGTTTTATGTTCTGTCACAGAAAGTATTTAGGCAGTTTTCCCGCAAAGTTTTGGTAACTTCAAATGGTCATAACTTTTGACTCGTGTACTCGATTTAGGTGGTTTAAATTGCTATGGTTTCCTTGTTAAGTCCTATACTACAATATGTAATGGTCCAATATCATAATTTTACCATTTTGATCAGATTTTACCAAGAAAGTCACTAGTTTACTTGTTTAAATAACTTTACTTAACAATCATTTACAATAACTTGTTTTACTCATTTTTATACATCATGGACATGATCACAAGACAAAATATAGCATGAATGATATGTAAATAACAGGAATATGATATTTAACAAGAAGTATGTTAGGGTTTTGCTTACAACTTTTGGCTTTCAATTAAGAAAGGAAGTTAACATGTAAGGTAAGGACTTTGATAGACTTAAGCTTCACCCTACTTCACTTGATGCAATCTTTCTACCCTTGTATTCTTGAAAGAGAGATGATGAAAGTTGAGGTGACTTGAGTAGATTCAAACTCAAGAGAAATCACCAAAGTTTATAAGGTTTGGAAGTAGTTTGATGAATCAAAACCAAACTAGAGTTTCTATGTTGTTGAAGCACTTGAATCTTGCTTGAAACTTGGAAGAAAATTAGCTAAGTGTGAGGTGATGAGGGTTGTGATATGGGACGGAAAAGGAGGGGAGGGGGCTTTTATAAGGGCTTGAGGAGGTTACTAATAAAGACTAGTCAACACTTGGAGACCAAGTATAACACATGTAATGATCTAAGAGCTCTATGCATGAGATCAAGCCACAAGGGTGGTGAATCCCCCCCCCCCTATAGGCGGTTCATGAGGCTAGGGAGGGTGAGGTGTGCCTTGGATGATATTATCCTAAATATGTTAGTTTTGACTCCGGGAAATGCTAATCGTAAATGATTAAGCCTCAAAACGTAAAATCGGGTATCGTAAAAATGTGGAACTTGAAAGTATGGTTAAACATATCATTATACTCCATAATAAAATATAAAATGAGTGGTAGGTTCCATTGGGGTGCTAAAACCCTGCTAAAACTGGAAACACGGGTCTAAAACCCGTAATACGTAAAACGTACGAATATTGTGTAAAATTGAGAAAAGTAAAATGTTACTTTTCTAATGTGATAATAATGATTTAAAATAACTTATAATGTCTAGACTGGGCTCAGTCTAGTGTCGGTTGGTAATTAATGTCTTTTAAACAAAAAACCGTAAGCCTAAAAATCAAGGAATGATTTATAAAATCAATGAATGATTTTTGGTCAAAGGAGGAGGGAAAAATATGTTGACTTTTTTCAAAAATGTGAAAACTCAAATTGTCTTAGAAACGCGGTGCAGATATAGGCTAAGGTTACGACTAAGTAAAAACGCTTAAAAACGAAAATTCCTGTTTCTCACGGCCGAGGTTTATTTGGTCATATTTTTTTCAGTCATGATTTATTCTCAAATAAATCATGAGTGTATCAAACATTTTTCTGATGCGGGAAAAATTAACGCGGTCGAGTTTCGTTATGCGTAGGATTTTTGAATGACGTTTTACCCTAAAACGTGTATTTCCTTAACAACTTTCGCGAAAATGATCTGATGAGTGTCAAACTTTTATTTTGCCATGGAAATGATTTATCATACGAGAATATGAAATAAAAATCAAATTTCGGAAAATGAATAGTAAAAAGTGAATAGTAAAAATGAATAGTGAAATTTTCGGGAATAGAAGTTAACTTGAAAATGTGAATTGTTACAGGCTCTACCCCTTACGAGGAACTTTGTCCCGAAGTTCTATGTGTGTTATATGTTGGAGTGGTGTCGATGAAGAGGTGTGGTTACTTATGAATTGCCTATACTCACACGAAATTTGTTTTAAGATTATAGGTGAGAAGTTTGTTTATAAGAAAACATACAGGTGACTGCTCCCAGCATAATATGATCCCTCCTGAATTAGACATAGAAGAAAGTGTGAAGTTGACAAGAAGAGTAGGTGTGAAGTCTTGAAGAATTTGTGAAGGTGTGAAGCCTAGAAGAAGTTGTGAGATTAGTTCTAGCTACGATTAGAACTCGACATTTTGCTTAGTGTCGTTAATAGGTGTAAGCTAAGGTGTGTAAGGTTTCTCCACCATAAGGAGTTTGTTGACATAGTGAAGAAAATTCTCGAGTGTGGTACTCGGGGAGTGGAGTAGGGCAAGGAAGGTGTCCTTGTAGCCGATCCACTATAAATTCGCGTGTTGTGGTTTGATCTTTCTAACTCTATCTTTTCTTCATTTTATTTCAATACTTGCATTATTAGATTACACTTGCTTATATTAGTTGTTACTTGAATTCACTTGAGATCGAATCAAAAGTTTTTATAAGCTACAAAACATTTTAGAAATAAATTTAAAAAGGACGTAAAACTATTCAACCCCCCTTCTAGTTTTCCACAATTGGTATAAGGAGCCACGTCTAGAAAGATCTTTAAAATATATTGTATTTTAAAACTTGTAACGATCTATGGAATCTGAAAAATATTTAGAAGGGCAATCTATGCAAAGACCACCACTATTTGAAAGTGATGGATTTTTATATTAGAAAAATCGATTCGAAACTTATGTGAAGTCAAAAAATCTAGATCTTTGGCATGTTATTACTAATGGTGACTTTTTACCTATTCAAAATAACCCAGAAACAAAGAAAGATGAAATCGTACCTTTTGAAAAACAAAATGATAATTTAAAAGAAAACTTGCTAAAAATAATGAAGCAAAAATGGTTATTTATAATGCGTTACCACGTAAAGAGTACGAAAGGATCTTTATGTGTGAAACCGCAAAAGAAATTTGGAACTCTTTACTAATAACTCACCAAGGTAATAGTCAAGTCAAAGATAATAAAATAGATCTACTTGTTCAACAATATGAGCAATTCACGATTCCGGAAGAGGAATCAATTGATAATGCTTTTGCTAGATTTAACACTATCTTCACAAGTTTAAAAGCACTTGATGAGAATTTTTCTAGTAAGAATTTTGTTAGGAAGTTTCTTAGGGCTCTTCATCCAAAATGGCGAGCTAAAGTGACGGCTATTGAAGAATCAAAGAATTTGTCAACATTGCAACTTGATGAATTAATTGGAAATTTAAATGTCTACGAAGCAATTATAAAGAAGGATTCCGAAATGGTCAAAGGAAAACGAGAGCAAAGCAAGTCAATCGCCTTGAAAGCTAGAAAAGAATCTAGTATCGAAGATAGCTCATCTTCCGAAAGTGATGACGAAGAATACGCCATGGCCGTAAGAGATTTCAAGAAATTTTTCAAAAGGTGAGGAAGATTCGTAAGACAACCACATGATGAAAAGAAAACATTTCAAAAGAGTAAGGATGACAAGAACAACAAGAATGAAAGGAAATGTTTCAAGTGTGGTGACCCAAATCACCTTATTGGAAAATGTCCAATGATGACAAGAGATAAAAATCAAAGAGCATTTGTTGGAGGAGCTTGGAGTGATAGCGATGAAGATGAGAAAGAAACGACAAAGGAAGAGAAGTGTCTTATGGCAAAGACATCAAATGAGGTACGTTCCGAAACCTAATATTTTAGTGATAAAAAATTATCATTAGATGAAAAAGACCTAGATAATGAATATAATAGACTATGCAAATTAGGACAACTAGCAATGGCCAAAAACAAATCACTAAAATACATAAACAATCAATTGGAAAATGAAGTACTAGAACTAAAAATTAAAATACATCAACTTGAAAAAGATAAAGAAATTTTTGAAGAATGTAAATCATGTCAAGAGCTTAAAAGTGAAAACGAAATACTCAGAGAAGAAATTCGCAAACTTGATAAATTTGAAAATAGTAGTCACTCACTTAGTATAATAATAAGCATTCAAAGAGTATCCGGAGATAAAACCGGTTTAGGATTTAACTCAAATGAAGCTTCAACAAGTGAGATTAAAAATGTCAAATTCGAAAATGAACTTAATGAACAAAAACCTCTAAAATCTAATCCTAAGTATATACTTATTAATGATAGAAAAATACCTCTTGCCAACAATGAAGAAGTTAAAGCTTTTTATAAACCGTCTTTAAAAACCGAAGTAGGATATTCTAAACCTAAGACAAGATCTAAAACTCCACCACCTAGAAAACCAATTAACCCTCATCCTAGGTCTAAAACACCTCAACCAAGAAGAAACCAAAATAGACAAAACTTCAATAACAATAGTAATCAAATGTGGAACTATCAACAAAGCTACAATCCTTGGGGTATACTACCACCTTTCATGCATCCTAGTCAAATGTTAAACATGTTTGGACCAAACAACTTTGGACCAAAGAGGCAATGGGGACCGAATAGCTAGATGAACATTCCTTGAGGCAATCTTGAAGTTTTCTCACCATAGACTTTTTCAAAGTCTATATATCATCTTGAAGAATTTGAAGATTTTTGTTGAAGACCGCCGGGTACGCCATTCTTTCACAACTCATTGCCATGCTTAGTTAAAAATGCTTTGGTTGATTACGTTATTTGTATAGATATAGCTTACTATTTTTCTCTCTTTGTTTGATCTTATATATATACAGATATTCTCATACTTATTATATTATATATATATATATATATATATATATATATATATATATATATATGCTTGCACATAACCTAGATACGTCATTAGTTGACTTTCTAGAACTCCAGGAAATTGTTCGTTATCGAACCCTTTCCTTCCCCCTTCGTGTTACTTTTGATCTTTTACGTACAACACGAAATTCTATTATGTCCACTTTTAGAAGACTCATGATGATGAAGGGATATGAGTCAAGTGGACTATTATCAAGCAAGAACGCCTTCGCACGTGAACACTATGGATAAAACAAACTCCTTTCGCCGACTATACTTCATCTCCTTTATCATCTCTCAAACCTCACCTATAAACCCACCATTCACTCACAATTACACACTATCTATATATATATATATATATATATATATATATATATATATATATATATATATATATATATATATATATATATATATATATATATATATATACACACATATTCACATATTCCCAAACACATCTCAAACTCTTCATTAACTTGACACTTTGATCATTCTATCCAAAATGGTCAAAGGTACATTTTAATTATCAAAACGTTAATTAAAATTGTCAAGTATTTCATCATCGTGCCAATTAACGCTTACGTATTTTTGATATATTATAAATCTAATTATATACGTATTAATATGTTTGTTCCAGAAACTTGAACTGCGAAAACTGAAAATTTAATGGGCGGCCCCCTTAAAGATTAAGGGGACCGGCTTGTTATCGGGGGCGATCCCCTTAATGTTTAAGGGGACAGGCAATCTAATACTCCCAAATTCGTTTTTCACCATAAATCTTTTGCCAAACACTCCATTTGTTCATAATTCCCTTCCTCACCTCTGCTGAGTACGAACCAAAACAACCAAAACCATCAAAATCCTTCACCAAATCACAAATCCGGGGTTGTTTCGCAAGGGGCAAATGCTAACCAAACGTATAACAACATCTTTTGTAAGTTTTTCAACATACATTTCATCACATTTCATTCAATTTGGTGTCTAATCAATAATTAGATATTTTGTTAAAATTTATTTTAATTCGAATTTTAGTGAAATAGAAGCTAGGAATTGAACAACCAAATGCTTCCCATAGGATTAGAATGATGTATTGCAACTCAAACTTAGTATAACACATCAATTTGTCAAAATCTTTAATCGCCCATAAACCCTTGTTGAATTTCATTTTTCAAAAGGCACATTGTTGATATAACTCTTAAAAAAACTAGTTAAAACTTACTACATTATATTAGTTCAATGTTGTAAACAACCAAAACATATTTCTCAATTCGTTATAAAATGGTTCATGAAGACAACATGGGCGTTTGGTTCATGAACAAATTATAATTATATGTAGTTATTTGAAACTTAAAATTAGCTCATAAAATTTGTTAAAACTATTAGAATCAATAGATGTCATCAAGATATATAATCAATATATATATATATATATATATATATATATATATATATATATATATATATATATATATATATATATATATATATATATATATATATATATATATATATATTGATGTTTTAGGTTATTTTAAGCTAGTTAAGGGAGCGTTTGGTTTATCTTGAAAAAGATATTTTGAAAACCAAAATTCACATTTTAACCTTTTAAACATGCTTATGCTGAGTTAAACTCTTATGAAAGAGCAAGATATATAATCTAATATATATTTAGCCTTACTTCGAAATGAATTATGATATCATACTCTTTGACATCATATATTCTAAACGAGTTTAAAATCAAAATACAAGGAACATTGTGAAACTACTTCATAGAATATTTTTTTTTTGTCGAAGTAGAATTTCGTTCCACATATATTGCATATAATTATATATATATATATATATATATATATATATATATATATATATATATATATATATATATATATATATATATATATATAACATATGCATGATAGTTGTTTTTGTATTAATTTTATTTTTGTTGTTATATTGTTTAGGTGAAAATGCCTAAGACCACGGTTGGTGATGTCTCCAAAACCAAACAATACATTCCAAATGTTTCTTCTACTCCCGGCATGTCTCCTTCAGTTGCATGTTTCTATCGTCCCATTGAAAATAGAAACATTCACGAAGGAAGAATTGTCGATCCATCTTTCTATGACTCTGATCAAACCGAACGAATGTTCTCCAATATTCGTTTTGAATGTCTCTACCAAATCAACGAACCAATCATTCCTCGTTTTATCCTCGACTTCTATAGCCAAGTGACGGTGCAAACCGATCCCTATGGTCATCTCCTTATTTCCTTCATGATTCAAAATCAATTCATCACTCTTACTCTTGCTTAATTTGGACAAATTCTTAGAATCCCATACAACGGCCAAGCCATATTCTCAAATGAATGGGATCTTTCCTCTCTTGAAAGAAATCGTCCTCAGGATGGCTCATACTATTCTGAGATTCCTAGTCCTGAAGACATTCGTCGATTGCTTGAACTAGAATGTCGTACGACTAGTCGAGTAATCAAGTCGAAGAATGTCGATATTCATGCAAATCAAATCCTCCTCAAAGAGCTAAGCCATGATATGAAAAAGTAGGAAGAACTCATTCGCGAGAATGCGTTTGGTACTGGTGGTCACCGTGATCATGTCACGGCAAGCATTGCCCACATGTTATATTGTGTAGTTGCTGAAGAGAACTACAATTTGGCTTATCTTTTTGTTCATCGAATCATGTCCGCCAAAAAACACCCCAAATGCCAATCTTCCTTACGATATGTTCCTTACACGACTTTATCGTTATGTCATGGAACATTACCCACATCTTCATAGAGATTATTACGTGTAAATCCTTCCTACTTTGAACCAACTCACTCTTGTTCGTACTCGTCGTTCTCGAAGTAACAAAGGAAAATCTCGTGTTCCTTTGTATTCTAGGCCTCGTGGGTCTACATCTCATCGTGACGATGATGATGAGGAGGAGGAAAACACCTCACCTGTTAGTACTCCATCCCCCATGACCTTTGTTGATAATCTCTCTGATCTTGACGATACAGAGTATCAAGTTCCTCTTCCTCATGAACGTACCGATGAACTTCTCTTCACTCGTCAAACGTCCATTATCAACCGACAACAACAAATGCATAAAGAAATTCGAGGAGGATTCAAATCCGTTGGAAAGACGTTTAGAAAGATGATTGGGAAGAAGAAGAAGAAGAAGAAGTAGATGATGTTGATGTATTGCTACTTATTATTATTATTCTCTATTAGACATTTGTATGGCTTGTTATTTGTCCGATTTATTCGGAAATACTTATGTTATCTCTTGTTTATTTCTTGGATGATGATTGACTTTAACTATTATCATGCTACTATCTTCATCATATTTTAATGCTATGCTATGTTTCTTTTAAAAGTGGAATATAATATGTTTGTTTGCATGCATAATTTGTTTATATATATATTTATATATCATCATTCCTAGAGTATATACTTCTAATAGAGCTTGCTGGAAATACACACTTGAAAAATCACCCATTTCTGCAAATTTTGGGTTTCTGGTCGTCTGGGAAAACACCAGATAGGCGGCCCCCTTAATTTCCTAGGCGGTCCCCTTAATTATTAAGGGGGTCGGCCTACAATTAAGGGGACCGGCCATCTGGAACTGGGTTTACTGTTTTCTTTTGCATCTTGTGAACCCTTTCTCTAGTATCAGCTACCATTTCCCATTTTAACTCAACTGATTTTAGAATCTCATTCAACCATTTCAAATACATACCTAAATCAACCATTTCCATACTATAAATTCCCTCCATAATCACCATTCTTCATCTCATCATTCCTCATCTAAATCATCATGACTCCACCAAGCACCTCAAACTCCAAAGCCTCTAAGAAACAAAAGATTGTCATCATCCCTCCCAAACAACTCTTCATTGACTTAACAAATGAAGACAACAAAACCCCATCACCTCCACCTAAATGCTCATCTCTAAGTGCACCTAATGCACCATCCAAAACACCTTCCGCTCATGGAACTTCCTCATCCTCCATACCCTCAACCTCATCAATCAATGACTACATCAATTAACACTTGTCACCACAAGTATCATCACCACATCCTACACAAGAACCTATCTCCACCCATCTTACCATCTAACTTTCACCAATAACACCACTTGATGCTCATCTCTCATCTCCACCAATTACACCACCATTCTTTGTCAATCCCGTGCCTTGGAGGTTACTTGAATCCCATGGGGATACTTGTCTTTGTTGCATCCACAACCGAACCGTAATCTTTGGTCTTAGAGATGAAATTCAATATATGTTTTCATATATTGAACATTTGCTTACTAACCCACCACCACCACCAACTCCACCATCCTCTCAAATTATTCCTCCACCACAATTCTCACCCATTCCTCCACCATCACCATCATGCTCTCCAAATTAAGCATATGATATGCTTAATAAATAAAGCCTTTACCACCCTTTTGCTTGCAAGCTCTATGAAGCCCATGTACTCTTTGCATGATGAAATATTCTTCTAGTTGTTAGTTTATGTATTAGCTATCCTCTTGTAATCTTTATTATTGCTACTTGTATTGTTGTGTCTGGACACAACTATTGCTTTAATATGAATGCTTCTTTTCAAACATGCTTAATTATATTCTTATCACCTTATATATATTTGCATGTATATACTTGTGCTTCTAATATTTTTGTTTTGCAAAGCATTCCATAGCTCATTCTCTTGGTACCCCCAAACGAGGGGGAGTACACATCAAGGGGGAGATATCTTCCTGTCAAATAACATTTGAAAATTGTCGGCATAACCTTTTTGATTCTACAAAAAGGGGGAGAAGTAAATATAAACTCATTAAAATACTTGTTTAAAAACTAATTTTTGAGTTAATGAGTTTAAGTTTTGTAATCATCAAAAAGGGGGAGATTGTTGATATAAATAATGTTTAAAAACGTTATTAATATTTCTCAATAAACCTATGTTTTGATAATCACAAAACTCAAATCAAATAAAGTCAATATTAAGACGTAAACAAGTATTTAGTAACAAATATTTACCTCTACATCTAATATCACTTAAGGTATGCATAAACTAAGCATCTTATGCATTACATGATCAAAGGAAACCTTGTCTTAAGACATAACATTTTATAAAATGATATTAACATTTTATATATATTTGTAAATCATTTTTGGTATTGTTATATTAAACTACAAAGATATGATTTCAAATTTCCAACCAAAAAGGGCAAATTTTATCCAAAAAAACTTTTCCAACATTCAGTAGGGTGGCCCCCTTAATTATACTAGGCGGCCCCCTTAATCATTAAGGGGACCGCCCACTAATTAAGGGGACCGGCACGCTCCAGAACAGTATTTTCTGGCCCTTTAAATACTGGATCATTCCACATATTTTTCTCACCTTTTTGCACTAAAAACCTTCTGATCTAACCTCCCTTTCTATCTCAAAAATCCTTTGATCATATAATTCATAAGTCTTTGTTTCCAAGTGATCCAAAGCTTCATCCACTCAAGTGCAAGAAGAAGAACACTCCTCTACATCCATTTAATTGTAGTAGTGTTGTGATTAGCTAGTTTCTTATTGTAGTAGTGATAGATATTTGTGAAGTGTTGTGAGAACTTGTTGATTGTAGAAACTAGGTGTGTTGTAAAGTAGTGTAGTAGTTGTGATTTAGTTGTGCATAGAAGAAGGTGTGAAGTTGACAAGAAGAGAAGGTGTGAAGTCTTGAAGAAGTTGTGAAGGTGTGAAAAAGGTGTGAAGCCTAGAAGAAGTTGTGAGATTAGTTCTAGCTACGATTAGAACTCGACATTTTGCTTAGTGTCGTTAATAGGTGTAAGCTAAGGTGTGTAAGGTTTCTCCACCATAAGGAGTTTGTTGACATAGTTAAGAAAACTCTCGAGTGTGGTACTTGGGGAGTGGAGTAGGGCAAGGAAGGTGTCCTTGTAGCCGAACCACTATAAATTCGCGTGTTGTGGTTTGATCTTTATAACTCTATCTTTTCTTCATTTTATTTCAATACTTGCATTATTAGATTAGACTTGCTTATATTAGTTGTTACTTGAATTCACTTGAGATCGAATCGAAAGTTTTTATAAGCTACAAAACATTTTAGAAATAAATTTAAAAAGGACGTAAAACTATTCAACCCCCTTCTAGTTTTCCACAGTTTTTGGTTAAAGGATTGATTTTGCGAACAAAGGACTTATTTTTCAAATACACTTCAAGGACCATTTTTGAAATGTAACTTGATTTGAGGATTGGTTTTGACATATTAAGAATAAATATGATCCTCTTTAATAAATTCTTCCCTGGCCTCGACTTTTCATCCTCTTTCCATTCTCGTGCTCGATTTTGTTGGTTTTGACTTGATTTTGTCCTTTTCATGATATCCGGTACCTGCACATGCATAAACACAAAAAACACACATATATTTTGCATTTTTGATCAATTTTTGGTATTTTGGGTCTGATTTTGATAAAGAAAATGTATGTGTTTTCACACATACCAGTCCTCACCATATTGGCGGTTACTTAATATTTCTATTTTTTAATTATTAATTCTTATTTAATACATCGACCCATTTAAGATGTTATTAGTTGGTTAACATGTAGAAAAACATGTTCTTCAGTTACCAAACTATCTAACATGCTTCAAAAAGTTTTAAACCAAAACTACGGTGAAACAAATTTGTGAGCATAAGACATGCCACTATAATTAATCATTATGCATTATGATTTCATGAGTAATGATGCATAGAAATTGATTAGACTTCAGAAATTTCAAGTGTTCCAATTCTAGCTTTCTCCAACTATGAAAAATGATAGGAAACATACTTTTTGTACTTCTTCAACTAAGGTGAAACCCATTCTTTAAGATGGGTAATGTGGTTGTTTCTGACAGCGATGACGGCAAAGTTCTTGATGATCACAACGTAACTAATTATTTTGGTAGTGGAGGCAACACAAAGAGTCTTTTGGAGCAACTGAAAGTGGGTACATGTGGCTACAATACTTATGAAGATAATTACTTGGATGATTGTGGTCTCTCTACGGCTCAATTAAGAGCTGCTGGCATCTATGACATTTGACTGGGATAAGTTGTTTTTCTTTTGTTTTGCATAAAGTTGATATGTCTTAGTTTATGCTAGTCTTTGAATTGGTTTCTAGTTGTTTGTAGCTAGCTGTCATTTGTAGTCTGTCATGAATGATCTAGAGGTTGTTCAAGCGGTTGCTTGAGGTTAATGTGGTACTTCAGCCACATTCTAATGTATTTAACTGTATTTTGGAGTAATATATTTTACTGGTTGGAAGACCCTTTAAAAAAACCACAACCACACTACTCTAAGAAGCTTTTTAAGTACATATTATTAAGTATGAAAATTTGGAAAAAAGATTGAGCGGTAATTTCTGAAATGGGCTAAAAATAATTTTAAATCTAACAATTTTTTTTTAATTTTTTTAATATACATCAAATCATCATTAATAATATTACCATTCAAACAACTAATAAAAAAGTTTACCTTAAGCAAACACTTTCTTTTATAATAATAAAAAGATTATATTTGACTTATCAGGTTATAATGAAATAATGCTACACTCATACAATTTTCACAAAATTAATTAACAAACATATGTGTCAATTAACTTGAAGGGAGTGTGAAAAAGAAAAAGAACTTACTATCATCCTATTGCTCCCGTGAATTTCAGATGCCTTAAGAAATAGCTTAAAATTAATTAACACACATATGTGTCAATTAGAGGTTGCATAGAATTTCTTTTATTGGGATGTAGAAACAGGTGCCCCCTTAAATCTGTGAGGCCTTGTTTATCGGCCCACATCTAGAGGTGGCCAAAACTCGGATCTACAGAAAACCGGAACCGGATCCAAACCGGATCCGGATAAGAGTCAAAGTCAAGGAACCGGATCGGTTCTGAACCGGATCGGATATTTCCGGATCCGACCCCCTAAAAACCTGGACCGTAGGGGTGGTAATTCGGGTCGGGTTCGGGTTGGCGGGTTCGGGTTGAGAGGTTGGCGGGTCAGAAAATCCTAACCCGGACCTGACCCATTTAAATAATCGGGTCAGCTATGTCAACCCTAACCTGTTTACGCATAACCCGAACCTGACCCATTTAACCCGTATATATATTTGGGTTGGCGGGTTAAATAGGTTACACAGGTTTAATAGGTTAAACGGGTTTCGGGTTGACCCATGTAGCTCGTTTATATAATAAAGTTCGCACATTAAATGGGTTAAATAGGTTTGTGGGTTGACCTGTTTAACCCATTTAACCCATATAATAAAATATAAATAAATTTTAATTTAAGAAAAAATCTTAAACGGGTTAGCGGGTCGACCCGTTTAATTTATTCCCAACCCGAACCTGACCTGTTTAATAAACGGGTTAGATTGGTCGACCCAAACCCGACCCGAAATCTATTCACACTCAACCCGAACCTGTTAATTTTCGTGTCGGTTTCAGGTCGGGTTTCGTGTCGAGTCAGAAATTGTCACCCCTACCGGACCGGTAGCACCGGTTCCGGTTAGGAACCGGATCGGATCGGATCCTAGGAACTGGTCAAACCGGATCCCAAGAACCGGTCAACGTGGCAGTATCCAAATTTTATGTAGTATCCAAATTTTGTTACAAACTAGAACTTAGATAAGTGGGCTTTAAGGCCCAAGTGGCACTTGGTTTGGTTTGAAGTGAAAAAAAATAAGGAAGCAAAGTAGCAGTAGGAGAAAATGAAATATATAGCTCACTGTCTTCACAGTGGGCATGAAATATATGATTGTTGTGATTCAACCAAAATCATCAATGGTATTTATAGGAATGTTTAGGAGGTTAAAATGGGACAAAAGAGGGACAAACCCATTGGAAAATGCAGAAAAAACGGTCACATGACCGTTGCTACCAGCTGCTTGGCTGCTACTGTGATGAAAACCCAGCAAAAAGAAATATATACATTGGAACCGGTTCGGAACCGGTTCGAAACCGGTTCCCAGGAACCGGATCGCGAACCGGTGATGAATTATCCGGTTCCGAACCGGTTTGAGTAGCAGAAACCTAGAACCGGACACGATTCGCCGGATATTATGGGAACCGGACCGGATCTTGCCGGAACCGGTGTTGACCGGATTCAGTTTCGGATAATTATCCGGTTCCGGTTCCGGAACCGGTTCGCTTGGCCACCTCTACCCACATCCGAGCTTTTTTATTAGTACAACTCACTTGAAAAATGTATGTGTGAATTTTATTTTATAAAAGTTATGTAAGCATAACTATAGATAAGGAAATAAGATCGAGGAATTCATTTATAGACTGAAGAATAGAAAATCTTATCCAGACTTTAGTTTCCAAATTATAAAAGTTCCAACGCAAAAACTAATACAAATTTCAAGTTGTGATGATAGAGAGCTAAAAAGGCTAATAAACTGTGAATGTTCCTGGAATATTGGTATTGTGAAATTGGGTTTACTGCCATTAGTTTAGACATTTTTGGGCCGTTCATACACCGTTGGGCCAGAGTAGTAAAAATCTTTACTGAAGCTAAAACGGTGTTTTGCTTATTTAATTGTTTATCTAAACATTTACCATGTGCATGTAAGTTTTGTTATCTTGTGTGTTTTATCCAAAAATAAACCATACAAAATCTTTCGCAAGTCCAACAGAGGCCAAGCTAGCTGGCTTGTGCTGTGAAAGAAATGGGCTAGGTTTATGGTTTGCTAAGTCTGTTAAACTCTTGTTCGCATAAATATAACACTCATCAGTTTTGCTTTGTTCATATGAAGTCACTTGTCGAGGATTTGTATAAGCTTAAGTTTGGCCACTTCGTATCATAGCCACATCATAGATTCATAGATATGGTTTTTTAAAGCCTCGAGTTTTTACCACCTTAAATCTGTCGGTAATACTTGAATCAGACTCGTATATTGTATGTCCACAAATTATGGACCACAATCTGTCGGTAATATTATGATATCCTCGGCGGATTACCAATGAACTTTTGGCTATTTGAAATAAACTTTTCAAACGCACAAAAGATTATAACCGGAAGTTCCCAAAAGGCGACTGCTGTAACCAAAATACAGAAAATGTAGAGTTCATGTAAACGTTTCTTGAGTCTTGACTCCACTTATAGAAATGGACTTTCTTTTTTAAACGGCAATTTTTTCATATCTGTGTATCATCTAACAGTGTATCTCACAAATGAGTCTTGAACTCACAACCTCTTTGGTATTGAATGGTATGTATGCTGAGCCTTGTTTATAAAATGATTATCAAGGTATTGAATGGTACGTATGCTGAGCCTTGTTTAGGTAGTCAAACAAATCAGTTCTGTCTAATTGGCCTAATATTTATGTGGCCTATATATGTCGTCTCCAACCATATTCTTAGTTAATTTCATGTTTTATTTGAAGCTTGATAGAAGCACTATGGTTGAAAAGTAGTTAGGAAAACATTTCAAGTGGTTGGAAGTAACTTAGGAGAAGAAAGGACTCTAGTGGGGAACATATGACAATCTTTTAGGAGAATTGTTCCCCACAAACTTTTTATTACAATTACTTTCAATGACATCCACAGCAAAATTTTTGGCGGATCATGTGCTTTATTTGCCGAGGATTTGACAAGGAACTAGAATGCATATCTTCCTACAAATTAGTTTAACAAGGATGAGAGACGTAAAAGAAATAATAATGTTACTTATTTCGATCGTTCTTGTATATTGAGCATAATATTTTGTGCCCGTATCAAATTATGATCAAAACATAGTTAACATCAGTCTAGGTTCTTTCATGCATCTTTACCAAATCACACTAATATAACCACTAATTGCTGGAAATTTGTACATTGGGTTGGTCTGAGCACATACTGATCATTACCCATATGACCTTTTTTAATTGCATAATATGGGTCTTTTGACTATTGTAGAGTATGTTTTCCATACCTTGGTATATGACTTTTGGCTACCCAATGAAAATTCTTTTTGAAGACTGATACAGATACATGAATAAGAGTTTGGTAAGGTGGGGAACAGAAAGGTTTGTGGGTGGGTGGTCTTTGGATATGGATGAATAATTTTCACTAGTAATGTGGACTTGACTCTAATGGAAAGTGTTTAGATGAGTTAACTTAATTGATTGTAGACATGGGTTGATTATTGTCTATTATTTTTGGTTATTTATAGTTGATCGACATAAATCAATGTTTTACTTGATTCAACACTTGACATGATATAAGAGCGAGTCTGAACTTTAAACCTGATCAGCCATCATGAGCTGTTGTTTCTATGCTACTTGTATAATCCCTCTATCTCACTTCACAAAATCTATCTCACGGCCACCATGACGGTTGCTTCTAAAGAAAAATATTGAGGCAATTGTCAGCCAAAACTATATATGCTTACTATTTGAGTAATGATTTGTACATTCTTAAAATTTATTGGCACACTCCATTTAATGCATTAGACAGTTGTATTTTACGTAAAATCTGCTTTAAAACATTTGAAATTTTGGGACTGTGCCAATCACTTCTCTTACTATTTTGGCCATACATTTTAAAGCATTTGAAATTAACTCAAATTGTTCACGCAATTCTATTGGGTTTTTAATCCTCCAAAAAAGACAACCAAGAACGCTCGCTTCATAGTGACTATGCGCCGTTACAACCACCACCGCTGATGAATTTTCTTTAAAAAAACTTACATATAATGAAAACCATGTTGAACAATGAAATCATGTGAAATATTATCATTGATCAATTATAAATAACATACAATAAAACATAATAAACTCTAATCGACTGAAGTCCGCAATCAAAATTGGAGACACTCAAATATCCTATTATTTTTAATCAATGGTAAAAGTATATGAAAATCGGTAGAGATTTATTAACATTAGTGACAAAGAAAGTGTCACTAGATCTTAAAATTTAATGACATTCAAAAGTGAATAAAAGGTTGGATCTTTTGGTTCAATTGCAATTTTTTTAAGCAAAATATTGCTATGCTTGGCAATCGGCTTATACATACTTACGGGAAGTTGTGAGTTAAAAAAGAATATATATATATATATATATATATATATATATATATATATATATATATATATATATATATATATATATATAGAGAGAGAGAGAGAGAGAGAGAGTGAGGATCAGGTACGTTTTTGTCTTTTAGTGCGGATGGAACAGACGAATCTCAGCCCTCCATCTAGTCAACCATCTGAAAAAGGTGGAGTGGTAATATCGTAAATATCCCGTCTTTTTTTAAGATCGTTACTATCGTATTAGCTTTTTTTCTGAAAAAAATTCAAAAAAATCTGAAAAAATTAAAAAAATAAAGAGGACGACAAACAATTAAGAATCGCTGAAAAAAATTTCAAAAAAAAATCGTTTTCATTGTTAAAGGTATTGTGATATCAGAATCTGATTTTGACTTTTTTACAAAAGTCAAGATCTGATCTTGACAAAGTCAAGATCTGATCTTGACAAAGTCAAGATCAGATATTGACATTTGTAAAAAAGTCAAAATCAGATTCTGAAAACTTTTTTTTTAATAAAAAATTTAATATCACAATAACTTTTTTAATATCGTAAAAACTTTTTCTTAATAAAAATTGTTAATATCGCCGTAACTATCATGCTTGTCAAAATCAGATCTTGACTTTTGTAAAAAAGTCAAAATCAGATTCTGAAAACTTTTTTTTTAATAAAAAATTTAATATCACAATAACTTTTTTAATATCATAAAAACTTTTTCTTACTAAAAATTGTTAATATCGCCGTAACTATCATGCTTGTCAAGATCAGATCTTGACTTTTGTAAAAAAAGTCAAAATCAGATTCTGAAAACTTTTTTTTAATAAAAAATTTAATATCACATTAACTTTTTTAATATCGTAAAAACTTTTTCTTAATAAAAATTGTTAATATCGCCGTAACTATCATGCTTTCTTAATATCAAAGTTAATTTTTTTTAATATCACTTTAACTTTTTCTTAAAATCGTAATATCACGGTTCATTTTTACATGTAAAAAAGCTTAATATCACGGTACCACTCATAATATCGTTAATATCACATTAGCACTCATAATCAAAAAAGAAAAAAGTGCTCAGAAAAATCTGAAAAAATAAAAAAATAAAAGAACACAACTAGAGTAAGGATCGCTGAGAAGGAAAAAAATCAAAAAAAATGTTTTCATAATCAATTGGTACCGTGATATTAGCGTCAGATCTTGACTTTTTTACAAAAAGTCAAGATCAGATCTGGAATGGGCAGTCCAGATCCATCCGCACGTCCGTACTAAAAAATTGTATCCGCACGTGATCCTCACTCTATATATATATATATATATATATATATATATATATATATATATATATATATATATATATATAAAATTGCAGCCGGGGTCATAACTTCGGGGTTTGCTGGTGCGGCGTTTGTGATTGTTCTCCTAGTTCTAGCCATATTGCTATAAAAGAATGTATATTATTAGAACATTTATAATAATCTTATCACGTTGAAAATACATATCGAATAGTTAAATATAGGTCGTAGTTACAATGATTCGATCATCGTAAATTTTCGTATGTTGGGATGACACACATAACGAATAAGTTTGACCTGTATGAACCAATATATTACGATATAGTGTATAAAGTTTGCAACGTAAATAAAGATAAAATAAACTTCCATAAATCAATGTCACAGTGTTACAACACTTATTTGTACTTGTGCAAATGTTTACAAAACACGACAATATATTCTTATTTGTAGGACATTGATTTTTCTTAACAAGGTGGTGGTCTCATGGTTTCCCTAAGGCCTTGTCTAGGCGCTTTTGGAGTTCTTGAATGGCAGTGGACATGGTTTCCATGGTTTGATCTCGAGATCTTTCCCTTTCTCAAGCTTCTAGCAGGGCTTGCCTAAGGCGTAAGTTTTCAGTATTGATCCTCTCAATTTCTCGGTCTAAAGTCCCCAATGCTATTTCGGTTGAAGTGTTAGCCCCACATAGTGCTCCTATGAATTCCATTGATTTCCAAAATAAAGAATCCAACTTTTCGACCTTATCCTCTACTACAAGATGACCAATTATGAGACTGTTCATGTCATCTTCAAAGGTTTCTAGAAGTTCCTGCGGAATCTTGTTGAGTATACTAGCGATGGAATCAAGTCGGTCTTCGTGGCGAACCATTCTTGCAGCTAACAATGGTATGGTATGGTGTATGGGTTCCCCAGTGACTGGCAGAATTCGGGAGGTAGAGTAAGAACTTTCCCCAAGTTCCCTTGTTGTTGGTGTTCCTTCTTGAGATCTCCAATATCGCATAATGGGCAATAAGAAAGACCATTTACGAGCATCTGCCCGCTTGTGGGTCCTTCGGCGACTACGGTGAATACTAGATTCTGAGGCGGTTGGGCGGATTGGGTAAGTCTTTCGGTGAGGTGATAGAGGGACACTTCAGTAAGGTGCGGGTGGTGATGCTAGTGGAGGTGATACTATAGGTGATGGTGTTAGTGGCACAGTAGTAGTTTGGCTGTAGAAGATAGTTGGTACTGGTGGTATTACTGGTGGTGCAGGTGGTGATGGCACAACTGATTCAGGTGGTATGACAAGAGCTGGTGCTGGTACAGCAGTACTTGCTTCATACGGCTGAAGTTGTCTAATTTGCCTAGATCGGCGAATCGGACCAGATGTTGCCAGAGGAGAAGCCTCTGTGTCAGATGCTGGCAGAAATTGCTGGCTTTGCATGTATCTGTCGGTAGCAGGAGACATAGGCATAGGTGAGGTAGCATAGGCTGAAGTAACATCTTCAGTTCCTGAGTTTGAGGACAAGCTGATAGAGTGGGTGTTCGAAGACATGATACTGTAATAAATTTCCCGATTAGTAAAGGTAAGCATAATTATAACCAAATTAAAAATGCTATAAAGGTAAATAATACTTTTTACCAATTACTGGGATGCGTAGGCACGAAGGGCGTAG
The DNA here is from genome assembly GCA_030686995.1 of Artemisia argyi. NCBI lineage: Eukaryota > Viridiplantae > Streptophyta > Magnoliopsida > Asterales > Asteraceae > Artemisia > Artemisia argyi. Next base: position 85,060,061 of record CM060676.1, read on the forward strand.
GATGGTATTTTATGAAAATTTTGTCCCGTTTAAAGTGTAGTTATAGTCCAATGTTCCAAAAACACTTGGTTCACTATAACCGTAGCTCTGATGCCAATCTATAACACCCTCAAAATCGATCAATACAGCGGAAGACTTAAAATGTCAGCGGAAGACTTTTGGGGTATTATATTGTGGATCTTTCGTCACAATTATAGAAAACGATTCAAGTGATCGTTTTAAGTTTTATTTAAAATACCAAATATTCATAATTCCAAGAGAAGTCGTTATTCAACAACAAGTTTTATTTAAAGAGAAATAAACGTTTCTTTATTTGCCCACTTCGTGCCTTTGCCATCCATTCCATTTAGTTACCTGAGATAAACATGCTAAAAGTCAACAAAATTTGAGTGGAATTCATAGGTTTATAATTAAGAGTTTGAACACAAGAGATAAATGTTTATTGTAATATCGATACAAATAAACAAGTTAGAAATCACATTCATTATTGTATTAAGCTCATGACACTCAACGATTCAACAGACATCAATATTTTCATAATAATGATGTAAAATATATAGCCCCCAAGATAGGTATTTGCCAGTAACCTATTATATTCAAATAACGTGCATTTGGTGACTTTCCTCTAGCAACCAAATGGGGATTGTCAATCCCTAATAGATCTATTCACAATTATTTACGTACACTTTTCAAGTGATTAAGGTTCATGATCGAGGGACTTTTGGCAATAGCTACTTAAGCAATAATAAGATCAGGAAAAGACTTGTGTTCGGTTTTTGAGCATGTATCCCCCCCACAGAAATCAGTTAAGTGTGGGCTATGAACTCACCTTAGTAGGATAGTAGAACAATTGTAATCTCAACGATGCAAGGCAGCGGCTTCACACACAACCTAAAAGATATGACACGTTTCAGTTCTTAAGTCTCGTTTTATTGCGAACGTGTATTATTAATTATAAGAAATCGACCAAGTGCATACGTGATGTGTTACGTCGTATAAAAATAAATAATGGTTACGTATTGTTTTATTCGTCTAAATTTGTTTATCGTTATATAAGTTTTATTCGTATTATATATATATATATATATATATATATATATATATATATATATATATATATATATATATATATATATATATATATATATATATATATATATATAATAAGTTACGTTTTATTGTTTATCATTTTAATTAAAATATATATATAAGTATAAATATATATAAAGTTTTTATTAAAATCAATATTACCATTCAATCCTTCATGTTTCTCAATTTTACACTTTTTACCCTTAACGGAAAACATTTACGTCGTTAGTCCAAAAATTATATATATTTATATTTTTAGTCCAAATATCAAATATTTACATTCATTATCCCTAAGTTTCAATATTTACAGTTTATACCCTTTAGAAAAACAGTTTTTATACTTTTCACCCAAGTTTACAAACTTTACATTTTTAGTCCCTAACCTTCGAATATTTGCAAAAATAGTCCAAACTTTACCAAATTCAAAACTTAGCATTTTTATTAGTTCAATAAGCTCAGTACATTTAGAAAAGCTTAATTCGACAGCTTATTAGCTTATTATTAGCTTATTTTGTTAATTGGGCTTAACAAGCCAATATAAGGGTCCAATAACGATTTTTGATCCAAAGGGTTTGGGGGTATACTTGTTTAGTCGAAATCCATCATTTTAAGTTATAACATCATTTCAAAACAGCTTATACGCTCAGCTTATTGTAATAAGCTAAAATGAGCTTTTTGGGCTTTTAGGCCCACGTAAGGTTTTTAAAGTTTCTGAAAACAATTTTCAATCCGATTTGCTTTAGGTCTCGTTAAGTGCTTAAATGAAGTTATTAGGTCCAAGTATTTATCATTCTCGTTAGTGTACTAGGTGGGAAATTAGATCGTACAAAAATATTAATAGGTCGTGTGTTAAAATCAGACATGGCGAAGCTAAAGTGTAAGCCAAAACTCATGCGTAAAAACTATATAAGTTGAAAAATAATCTAAGTGTTTTTAGTATATTTCGTATAGGTCCATACTACTTAGGAACGTGTGATTTTTAGTGTGTATATGTTAATATTAGTTCAAGATTATTATAGGTCCTTGTTAATGGCCTTGCCAATACATGATACGATATATAAAATATATATGTTGTGTTTATTATTTACGTGGTATATATGGTAAGTGTTGGTGCAAAACATAAATGTACGTATATATAAATAGAAAGAAAGAAATCAAGGTCTCACCTCACCTCAAGAGGTGGAGTAAAACAAGACGTATGGTTCGTGTATATGGTTCAATGCCTCGTGGTTCACTTCACGTCTCTCCAAGGTTCAAGTAGCTCCAACCTTGCTTCCTAGGTTCACTTCTAAGCGTGGTTCTCCTAGCAATCCTTTCGTCCCTCCATAGCTTCTTCTCGTTATTAATTTTAGTGGTATGGTTTGTTTTAGTGCATGTAACGACTAAGGTTTGCATGTAAAGCTTATATAGGCAGTCTTTGAATGTGTATGGACAAGATAAGTTCACAAGGATGGAGGTTGCATGTTAGGCGAATAGTAACGCCACAAATATGAACCAATCGAGTATTTACATAGCTTAGGATTGTGTAAGTGAATCCCTATTCATTCCTGACGTTTCATGTTTGCACATTATTAGTTTACTTGTCGTTGGGGAGCATGGGTGGTGAGAAAGGAATGTCTTGACACGTTTTGGTCTTATCTCCTTGGAATGTTTGGTGATTTGCTTTGAACGTTTTTAGGGTAGTAAACGAAAGTGAGTGAGTAATGTTTATGTCTCGTGTGTATCTTGGGCACTAGGTAAATCGTAATGTGTAATAAAATTGGTTCGTTATGTGTAGAAATCGTAAAATACTAGGGTGCATTTGGGAGTGTCGCGGCTGGCAGAAAACCAAAACCAAATAACAAAAGGGTGCGTTTGGGCTTGTAACTGGGCTCAGGTTTTGTGTCGGCCCAAAATAAAGAAAAAGAAAGAAAAGAGTCCGTTTGGTTTGTGTTTGGTATTCGTGGCCCAAAGGGTGTTGGGGGCCCACCTGAGGTGTCTCGATTATCGTGTCGAATTTCAAAAATATTAGTGAGCGTTCTCGGGAAGTTTCGTAGGTTCGGGGAATATATAGATAGTATACATTATTTAGACGAAACGTATTATTAAATATAAACGCGTTATATAATTATTTATCGTTCGCAATAATTAAAGGCAACCTAGGTTGTGTGTAAGCATCGTTCCTGGGTAAACGGTCAATCACAGTTATCATAGTGGTTCAATATCAAGCTATATCATAAAAAAAAAATTGTTACCCGTAAAATGGTGTTAATTTATCGTAACATCGTTTTATTTATTTGTATGCATTTACTAATCGTAAGGGAAATTTACGAGAGGTTACATTACCTACCTCTTACAGGGAATTCCGTCCCGGAATTGTAGTCTAAGATAGTTGTCGAGGGTGTCTTAGGTGAAGAGATGTGGGTACTTGGAGCGAATCTGATCCTCGCGCTCCCAGGTATATTCCGGTCCTCGCTTGGTGTCCCAACGAACTTTGACAATAGGGATACGGTTTTGTTTTAGTTGTTTGACTTCTCTATCCATAATTTCAATGGGTTCCTCGGTAAAGATAAGGTTATCATCTAGTCGAATCTCTTTCAATGGAATCACGAGAGATTCATCGGATAAACACTTCTTAAGGTTTGACACATGAAAGATGTCGTGAATCCGACTAAGTTCTTTGGGTAGTTCTAGTCTATAAGCCACGGGTCCTATCCTTTCCAGGATTTTGAACGGACCGATGTATCTGGGGTTCAACTTTCCATGTTTTCCAAATCGTACCATTCCTTTCCAGGGAGATACTTTCAATAAGACTCTGTCTCCTATTTGAAATTCCATGGGTTTCCTTTTTAGGTCTGCGTAGCTTTTCTGTCGGTCTCGGGCTGCTTGTAATCGTTGCTTAATCTTAACAATTTTCTCGGTTGTTTCCCTAACAAGGTCTGGTCCTATAAGTTGTCTTTCTCCGACTTCTGCCCAACAGACGGGCGATCTGCACTTCCTACCATACAGTGCTTCGAATGGTGCTACTTTTATGCTGGTGTGGTAACTATTGTTGTATGAAAACTCTGCTAATGGTAAGTGCTTATCCCAACCTTTTCCAAAATCAATAACGCATGCTCGGAGCATATCTTCCAAGGTTTGGATAGTTCTTTCACTTTGACCATCAGTTTGAGGGTGGTATGCTGTGCTCATATCTAGTTTAGTTCCTAAGGCTTTCTGTAATGATTTCCAAAAGTGTGAGGTGAAACGACTATCTCGATCCGAGATAATCGAAATTGGTACTCCATGTCGAGTGACAATTTCCTTCACATATATCTGAGCTAGTGTATTCATCTCATCGGTTTCTTTGATGGGTATAAAATGAGCGGATTTTGTTAGACGATCCACAATAACCCATATTGTGTCGTGTCCGGATGAGGTTCTTGGGAGTTTGGTGATGAAGTCCATAGTGATTCGTTCCCATTTCCACATAGGAAGTTCTGGTTGTACAAGTAAGCCTGAAGGTTTCTGATGTTCTGCCTTTACCCTTGAACATGTTAAACATTTACTGACATATTCTGCGATGTCAGCCTTCATGTTTGGCCACCAATATAGTCTCTTTAAATCCTGAAACATCTTGTCGGAACCTGGATGAATGGAGTATTTTGACTTGTGAGACTCATACATGATGAGCTCACGAATACCTCCGATCATAGGGATCCAACTTCTGTCCTTGAAACACAGTGTTCCATCGGATTTCTTCACGAAACCATTCTTATTCTCGGGCATACCGTAAATCTTTTCTTTGGGTCGGTTTTCTTCTTTAAGTGCTTCGTTCTGCGCGGTAAGTATTTGGGATGGAAGGGGTGAGTGGATAGTCATCCCTAGTGATCTAACTCGAAGGGGTTTCAATCGTTCTTTTCGGCTTAACGCATCTGCTACTACATTAGCCTTTCCTGGGTGGTAACGGATCTCACAATCATAATCGCTGAGCAACTCTAGCCAGCGACGTTGCCTCATATTCAAATCCTTCTGATCCAAAATGTGTTGAAGACTCTTGTGGTCGGTGTATACTGTACATTTGGTGCCATATAAGTAGTGTCTCCACAACTTGAGCGCAAACACTACAGCTCCTAACTCCAAGTCATGAGTCGTGTAGTTTTCCTCATGTTTCTTCAGTTGCCGAGATGCATAAGCTATCACTTTGCTTCTTTGCATCAAGACTGCTCCTAGTCCATGATAAGATGCGTCGCAATATACTATAAAGTCCTCGTTTCCTTCTGGGAGGGCTAATATTGGAGCTTCACAAAGATTTTGTTTTAACAACTGGAAGGCTGCTTCTTCCTTTTCTTCCCAGATGTACTTCTCATTCTTTTGGGTCAGTTTAGTCAAAGGTTTTGCAATCTTGGAGAATCCTTCTATAAATCTTCGGTAGTAACCTGCGAGACCTAAAAATTGACGAATCTCCGTGGGGTTTGTAGGAGATGACCAACCTTTAACAGCCTCAATCTTTGCAGGGTCTACGTGAATGCCTTGACTATCGATGATGTGTCCTAAAAACTGTACGGTGTGAATCCAAAAGTCGCATTTAGAGAACTTAGCGTACAATTCTTCCTTCTTAAGCAGTTCTAGAATGATTCGTAAATGTCCCGCGTGTTCTTCTTCGTTGTGAGAGTAGATCAAAATATCGTCGATGAATACTATTACAAACTTATCCAAGTAAGGTTTGCATACTCGATTCATTAAATCCGTGAAAACTGCTAGTGCATTGGTCAGGCCGAACGGCATTACTTGAAATTCGTAGTGACCATAGCGCGTTCTGAATGCAGTTTTCGGAATATCTTCTTCTCGAACTCTTAGCTGATGATATCCTGATCTTAGATCAATTTTTGAGTACACACTTGATCCTTGTAATTGGTCAAACAGATCATCAATTCGAGGTAATGGGTATCGATTCTTTACCGTAAGTTTATTCAACTCCCGGTAATCGATGCACATTCGAAAGGATCCATCCTTCTTCTTAACAAATAAAATTGGAGCTCCCCAAGGTGATGAGCTTGGTCGAATAAATCCTTTATCCAATAATTCCTTTAGTTGTTCTGACAACTCTTCCATTTCAGATGGTGCTAGCCTATAAGGTGCTTTAGCTACTGGTGCTGCTCCAGGCACTAGTTCAATCTGAAATTCTATTTGACGTACTGGTGGAATACCAGGTAATTCTTCAGGGAATACTTCAGGAAAATCCCTAACGATAGGTACGTCATCAAACTGCTTCTCGGATGACTTACTTTCCGTAACTTGAGCCATGAATACTTGACATCCTCCTTTCATGTATTTTATTACTCGCATACATGAGATAATTCCATATCGAGGTTTGCTTTTGTCGCCCTGGACAATGAGTGTTTCATCCTTGAGAGGTATATGGACGGCCTTTTCGTCACAGTGAATCCTAGCACGATGGTGAGATAGCCAATCCATGCCGACGATAGCGTCGAAACTACCAAGTTGAACCGGCATAAGATCAATGGCAAAAGGTTTTTCGGACAAGGTTAGGGTGCAATCTTTCATGATAGTATTGGTGTCTATTAAATTCCCGTCAGCCATCTCGACTTCGTAGGTGGTGTTTAGCTTAGAGGGGGTAACATTAAGTAAAGGGGCAAACGTATCTAATATAAAACTCTTATCGGCGCCCGAATCAAACAATACTCTAGCATTATGATGGTTTAGTAGAAACGTACCGGTGACTACATCGGGTCTGTTTCCATCTCCGAGTAGGTATACCCTAGCTTGGGCGTTGGCTGGTTTGTTTCCTTTTGGGCAGTTTCTCCGGATGTGTCCTACTTCTCCGCATCCAAAACAAGTAGGTGATACAGCTAATGTGTTACTTCCCGTAGCAGGAATCCTACAGTTTCTGGTTTGATGCCCGATTTTATGACATTTGTCACATCAGACGGTACAACGACCCTCGTGATGAAGTTTGCATCGCTGGCACAGGGGTTTCTGTCCGTTGTACCCTACACCTTCCGTAGCGGTGTAGACTCGGGGTTTTTCTTGTCTTTGATTCTGTTGCTGAGTGCTTCGAGTGTTGTGATATGGTTGGTGGTTTCGATTATTGTTGCGTTGGTTGCTGTTGCGGTGATGACTGTTGTAGCTTTGCTGGTTGTTGTTGTGATGGTGATTGGTCCTTTTATCGTCCAATTTCCTTTTAAGTTCATTGTATTTCACTTCTCGATCTAGAAGTTTCTGAGCAAGTTCCATTGCTGCTTCCAAGGTTGGCGGATTTGCTGAGGTAACGTTTCCTTCAATACTCCTAGGGAGTCCTTCGACATATTTCTCTAATGTCTTCTCATGATCGGGTACCATGGTAGGGCATAGTATCCTAAGTTCTTGGAATCTCCGGTTGTAACTTCTCAAATCAACTCCTTTCACTATTAAGGCATAGAACTCATCCTCAAGTTTTCGCAGTTCGGAACGGGGACAATACTTCTTTAGTATTTTAGCCTTGAATTCAATCCAAGTAAGCTGATGTACTGCTTCTGCTCCTAGTGTTTGAACGGTAGAGTTCCACCAGGATAGAGCATCTTGCATTAGTGTTCCCGTTGCGAAGCTTACCTTGTTGTTTTCCGAGCATCCACTTCTTTGGAAAACAGTTTCACTTCTTTCAAACCATTGAGCTAATTCCGACACTCCTTCAGTTCCTTTGAAATACGTAGGTTGACACGCTATGAAGTCTTTGTATGTCCAGTAGCGGGGTGCCGGTGCATTTCTATCTCTATTACAGTTTTGTTCAGCTAAAACGGCATTAACGACATCAGCAATTGCTTGTTGGATTGCAGCCGGGGTCATAACTTCGGGGTTTGCTAGTGTGGCGTTTGTGGTTGTTCTCCTAGTTCTAGCCATATTGCTATAAAAGAAGGTATATTATTAGAACATTTATAATAATCTTATCACGTTGAAAATACATATCGAATAGTTAAATATAGGTCGTAGTTACAATGATTCGATCATCGTAAATTTTCGTATGTTGGGATGGCACACATAACGAATAAGTTTGACCTGTATGAACCAATATATTACGATATAGTGTATAAAGTTTGCAACGTAAATAAAGATAAAATAAACTTCCATAAATCAATGTCACAGTGTTACAACACTTATTTGTACTTGTGCAAATGTTTACAAAACACGACAAGATATTCTTATTTGTAGGACATTGATTTTTCTTAACAAGGTGGTGGTCTCATGGTTTCCCTAAGGCCTTGTCTAGGCGGTTTTGGAGTTCTTGAATGGCAGTGGACATGGTTTCCATGGTTTGATCTCGAGATCTTTCCCTTTCTCGAGCTTCTAGCAGGGCTTGCCTAAGGCGTAGGTTTTCAGTATTGATCCTCTCAATTTCTCGGTCTAAAGTCCCCAATGCTATTTCGGTTGAAGTGTTAGCCCCACATAGTGCTCCTATGAATTCCATTGATTCCCAAAATAACGAATCCAACTTTTCGACCTTATCCTCTACTGCAAGATGACCAATTATGAGACTGTTCATGTCATCTTCAAAGGTTTCTAGAAGTTCCTGCGGAATCTTGTTGAGTATACTAGCGATGGAATCAAGTCGGTCTTCGTGGCGAACCATTCTTGCAGCTAACAATGGTATGGTATGGTGTATGGGTTCCCCAGTGACTGGCAGAATTCGGGAGGTAGAGTAAGAACTTTCCCCAAGTTCCCTTGTTGTTGGTGTTCCTTCTTGAGATCTCCAATATCGCATAATGGGCAATAAGAAAGACCATTTACGAGCATCTGCCCGCTTGTGGGTCCTTCGGCGACTACGGTGAATACTAGATTTTGAGGCGGTTGGGCGGATTGGGTAAGTCTTTCGGTGAGGTGATAGAGGGACACTTCGGTAAGGTGCGGGTGGTGATGCTAGTGGAGGTGATACTATAGGTGATGGTGTTAGTGGCACAGTAGTAGTTTGGCTGTAGAAGATAGTTGGTACTGGTGGTATTACTGGTGGTGCAGGTGGTGATGGCACAACTGATTCAGGTGGTATGACAAGAGCTGGTGCTGGTACAGCAGTACTTGCTTCATACGGCTGAAGTTGTCTAATTTGCCTAGATCGGCGAATCGGACCAGATGTTGCCAGAGGAGAAGCCTCTGTGTCAGATGCTGGCAGAAATTGCTGGCTTTGCATGTATCTGTCGGTAGCAGGAGACATAGGCATAGGTGAGGTAGCATAGGCTGAAGTAACATCTTCAGTTCCTGAGTTTGAGGACAAGCTGATAGGGTGGGTGTTCGAAGACATGATACTGTAATAAATTTCCCGATTAGTAAAGGTAAGCATAATTATAACCAAATTAAAAATGCTATAAAGGTAAATAATACTTTTTACCAATTACTGGGATGCGTAGGCACGAAGGGCGTAGGATGGTATTTTATGAAAATTTTGTCCCGTTTAAAGTGTAGTTATAGTCCAATGTTCCAAAAACACTTGGTTCACTATAACCGTAGCTCTGATGCCAATCTATAACACCCCCAAAATCGATCAATACAGCGGAAGACTTAAAATGTCAGCGGAAGACTTTTGGGGTATTATATTGTGGATCTTTCGTCACAATTATAGAAAACGATTCAAGTGATCGTTTTAAGTTTTATTTAAAATACCAAATATTCATAATTCCAAGAGAAGTCGTTATTCAACAACAAGTTTTATTTAAAGAGAAATAGACGTTTCTTTATTTGCCCACTTCGTGCCGTTGCCATCCATTCCATTTAGTTACCTGAGATAAACATGCTAAAAGTCAACAAAAGTTGAGTGAAATTCATAGGTTTATAATTAAGAGTTTGAACACAAGAGATAAATGTTTATTGTAATATCGATACAAATAAACAAGTTAGAAATCACATTCATTATTGCATTAAGCTCATGACACTCAACGATTCAACAGACATCAATATTTTCATAATAATGATGTAAAATATATAGCCCCCAAGATAGGTATTTGCCAGTAACCTATTATATTCAAATAACGTGCATTTGGTGACTTTCCTCTAGCAAGCAAATGGGGATTGTCAATCCCTAATAGATCTATTCACAATTATTTACGTTCACTTTTCAAGTGATTAAGGTTCATGATCGAGGGACTTTTGGCAATAGCTACTTAAGCAATAATAAGATCAGGAAAAGACTTGTGTTCGGTTTTTGAGCATGTATCCCCCCCACATAAATCAGTTAAGTGTGGGCTATGAACTCACCTTAGTAGGATAGTAGAACGATTGTAATCTCAACGATGCAAGGCAACGGCTTCACACACAACCTAAAAGATATGGCACGTTTCAGTTCTTAAGTCTCGTTTTATTGCGAACGTGTATTATTAATTATAAGAAATCGACCAAGTGCATACGTGATGTGTTACGTCGTATAAAAATAAATAATGGTTACGTATTGTTTTATTCGTCTAAATTTGTTTATCGTTATATAAGTTTTATTCGTATTATATATATATATATATATATATATATATATATATATATATATATATATATATATATATATATATATATATATATATATATATATATAATAAGTTACGTTTTATTGTTTATCGTTTTAATTAAAATATATATATAAGTATAAATATATATAAAGTTTTTATTAAAATCAATATTACCATTCAATCCTTCATGTTTCTCAATTTTACACTTTTTACCCTTAACGAAAAACATTTACGTCGTTAGTCCAAAAATTATATATATTTACATTTTTAGTCCAAATATCAAATATTTACATTCATTATCCCTAAGTTTCAATATTTACAGTTTATACCCTTTAGAAAAAACAGTTTTTATACTTTTCACCCAAGTTTACAAACTTTACATTTTTAGTCCCTAACCTTCGAATATTTGCAAAAATAGTCCAAACTTTACCAAATTCAAAACTTAGCATTTTTATTAGTTCAATAAGCTCAGTACATTTAGAAAAGCTTAATTCGACAACTTATTAGCTTATTATTAGCTTATTTTGTTAATTGGGCTTAACGAGCCAATATAAGGGTCCAATAACGATTTTTGATCCAAAGGGTTTGGGGGTATACTTGTTTAGTCGAAATCCATCATTTTAAGTTATAACATCATTTCAAAACAGCTTATACGCTCAGCTTATTGTAATAAGCTAAAATGAGCTTTTTGGGCTTTTAGGCCCACGTAAGGTTTTTAAAGTTTCTGAAAACAATTTTCAATCCGATTTGCTTTAGGTCTCGTTAAGTGCTTAAATGAAGTTATTAGGTCCAAGTATTTATCATTCTCGTTAGTGTACTAGGTGGGAAATTAGATCGTACAAAAATATTAATAGGTCGTGTGTTAAAATCAGACATGGCGAAGCTAAATTGTAAGCCAAAACTCATGCGTAAAAACTATATAAGTTGAAAAATAATCTAAGTGTTTTTAGTATATTTCGTATAGGTCCATACTACTTAGGAACGTGTGATTTTTAGTGTGTATATGTTAATATTAGTTCAAGATTATTATAGGTCCTTGTTAATGGCCTTGCCAATACATGATACGATATATAAAATATATATGTTGTGTTTATTATTTACGTGGTATATATGGTAAGTGTTGGTGCAAAACATAAATGTACGTATATATAAATAGAAAGAAAGAAATCAAGGTCTCACCTCACCTCAAGAGGTGGAGTAAAACAAGACGTATGGTTCGTGTATATGGTTCAATGCCTCGTGGTTCACTTCACGTCTCTCCAAGGTTCAAGTAGCTCCAACCTTGCTTCCTAGGTTCACTTCTAAGCGTGGTTCTCATAGCAATCCTTTCGTCCCTCCATAGCTTCTTCTCGTTATTAATTTTAGTGGTATGGTTTGTTTTAGTGCATGTAACGACTAAGGTTTGCATGTAAAGCTTATATAGGCAGTCTTTGAATGTGTATGGACAAGATAAGTTCACAAGGATGGAGGTTGCATGTTAGGCGAATAGTAACGCCACAAATATGAACCAATCGAGTATTTACATAGCTTAGGATTCTGTAAGTGAATCCCTATTCATTCCTGACGTTTCATGTTTGCACATTATTAGTTTACTTGTCATTGGGGAGCATGGGTGGTGAGAAAGGAATGTCTTGACACGTTTTGGTCTTATCTCCTTGGAATGTTTGGTGATTTGCTTTGAACGTTTTTAGGGTAGTAAACGAAAGTGAGTGAGTAATGTTTATGTCTCGTGTGTATCTTGGGCACTAGGTAAATCGTAATGTGTAATAAAATTGGTTCGTTATGTGTAGAAATCGTAAAATACTAGGGTGCATTTGGGAGTGTCGCGGCTGGCAGAAAACCAAAACCAAATAACAAAAGGGTGCGTTTGGGCTTGTAACTGGGCTCAGGTTTTGTGTCGGCCCAAAATAAAGAAAAAGAAAGAAAAGAGTCCGTTTGGTTTGTGTTTGGTATTCGTGGCCCAAAGGGTGTTGGGGGCCCACCTGAGGTGTCTCGATTATCGTATCGAAGTTCAAAAATATTAGTGAGCGTTCTCGGGAAGTTTCGTAGGTTCGGGGAATATATAGATAGTATACATTATTTAGACGAAACGTATTATTAAATATAAACGCGCTATATAATTATTTATCGTTCGCAATAATTATAGGCAACCTAGGTTGTGTGTAAGCATCGTTCCTGGGTAAACGGTCAATCACAGTTATCATAGTGGTTCAATATCAAGCTATATCATAAAAAAAAAAAAAAAAAAATTGTTACCCGTAAAATGGTGTTAATTTATCGTAACATCGTTTTATTTATTTGTATGCATTTACTAATCGTAAGGGAAATTTACGAGAGGTTACAACTAAGCACTAGATAACCTAAATGAGCAAATATCTATCCTCTATGAGCAGTTGAAATAAGCAGTTAGTGAAAGTGGGCTAAAATGACAGTTGAAGTGTACTTTTTAAGCAAAAAGGATCCTAAACTAGAGCATACACAAGAAGGCATACCGATTCACTCAACAAAAAGACTAAGACTGAAATAAGCAGTGATTAGTGTAGTAATAAGCTGAGCTGCAGTGGACTTTATTATTACTATTATTGTTATTATTGATTTATGAGTGAGGTTTTGCCAAGAAATTAAAAATTAAACTGAAATAACAACAAGTGAGTAATAAAAGGAACTGAATGGGCCTAATAAGCACAAGAATAAACTAATTAAGCAGTTTGACTTTTATTGACTTAAGTGAATTTTTGAAATTGAATACAGGAAACGTGCATAACTCAAATTATAATTTCATAGAACTTGAACAGAGAATACAACCTGAAAATAAGAGCTAAAAAATACTTGATATGAAAATTAAACTAAAATTAATTCTAAACTAAAACTACTTACTGCCATTCAATGGCTACATCTTAATCTCTTTATACTAAATTAAAACTAGGGTTTGCACTTGGTCTTGTCCTCTTCTGCTTGTGTTTTATTGAACCCACTTTGTGCTTCCTTTGAATGAATCTCAGCCCTAGGATTAACTCAGGATGACCACAGCCCTTGAATGGATTTTTGGCGCCCAAATTCAATTTGGCGTTTTCCTTTGATTACTTGTGCCAGGCTCACTATTTTTGGAGTGGGGTGTTTGGATGGAGTAGGGGTAATGATGGAGGAGGGGGGAAGTGGCTTGTGATGATGGAAAGGAGCAGGGTGTTTGCAGGGTTGGTTTTGGAGGGGAGTGGGGATGAGGTGGAAGTGGTCAAATGGGGGTGTTGACTGGGAGGGAGTATATATTAAAATGGGGTAATAAAAAAAGATGGAGGTGGGCTTTGGTGTGTGTGGGCTTGGAGATTAGGTGTGGGCTGGTAAGGAGTGGATTGGATTTGGGTTTTGGTTTAATATTAGTTAAGGTCCGTTTGTTTGTAGAAATTAAGTAAATCACAAGGACCATTGTTGTAATTTGCTGAAAGTTGGAGGCCTGATTTGTCAAGTTCCAAAAGATATTAAAAGGACCAAAGTTGCCATATTCAAATAACCAAAGGACCAAAAAATGTTATTTGCCAATTTAAAAATTCCAAGGGTATTTTCTGCCAATTTGGAAAGTTAAGGGACCAAAATTGTAATTTCCAAAACTTTTTACCCAAGGACTGTTTGTGACTTCCCAAGGTCCAAAATTGACTTTTTATCCAAAAATTATTTCCCATGGACCAAAACTGACACTTTTGAAACTTGAAGGACTAAATTTGCCAGTTTGCCAAAGTTGAGGGGCCAAATGTGTAATTTTCTCAAACTTTTCACCCAAAGTCTTATTTTGACAACTTTTGAATTCCAAAGGACTTGGGTTGACTTTTCTTTCATTTTAAACCTTCAGGGAGTAGTTTTGTCAATTTTTGAAACTTGAGGGACTGAAACTGCCAATTATGCAAACTTTGTTCGTTTTTCATTTGTTTTTAAACATTTTGCATCTAAAACATATAAAACACACTTTTGGGATAAATTCTGTATTTTGATGCATTTCTGAGTGTTTTTGGATATTTTGGCAGTTCAGATACGATAAAAATGATGAGTATTTACACACTCATCAATAGGTCTAATTTAAGGTGAGAGATGATTTTTTTTATATTTTTATATTTTTTAGAAAGCAAGTAAAAATCTCGGGGTTTGAAAAGTGTGCGGTTTAGCTATTAGTTAACTAAACCAAAACTAATATAAAATTAATTAAACTAATAACAAGAAAAGTAAATTGGTGGTAACTCGTATGATAGGGAAAACGTGTTCACTTAGATATCCTTACTCCCTAGTTATCTCATACTGATTTATCGAATTGTCACGTCCTTGTTTTAATTGAAGCATTGTATTCTTTAATATTGGTCGTGGGGAGGTTCCCGAAGCCCCCAACTCTATGAACATTAGTCTCCCCTAAAACCCTTCAACTTTTCTAGGATCTACAAGACGCAATTCACGCAATAAATACAATGAGAAAAACCAATAGTGCTATGGTTGCGTTTTATAAGACGTTCAAGCTAACACATATAAGAAACTAGCCAGTTTTCTTATTCTAACGCGAAGCAATCAATTAAACAAGAGACGACAAATCAATGATCAATAACTAGTTTTCATTAGATCTAAGCGAACACTAATTAACTTAAGCTAGCATGTTAAAAAAAATTAAAAATAAATAAATAAATAAATAAACAAGTAATCAAACAACACATAGACATATTGAATAATTAAAATGATAACTTATCTTCAATGAAACATGTGTGCTGTAAAACCCTTACAAAAGCTGAGAAAATCGTTCTTAAAACCTTACTCCAAGATATAACACGAATTATAAAAAATATACGAAAATATATATAGGTTTACACTTGTGACGACGTCACAAAGCTCGTCGTCATTATGGTTTCGTCTTGTGCAAGTCGCCGTTATGATGGCGTCACTTAAGATCTCTGACGCCGTCATGAATGTCTTGACACCGTCCCCCTTTGTAAATCATCTGGGTCGTCTATTGTTAACTTTGTACGTGACTTTGGTCTTCAAATACACCTGACGCCATCAGATTATGATGTCTTAAAATTCTTCTAGGGCGTCGCTTGTTAATTTTCTGCCAAAAATCCATCTTCAGTAACAAGTGACGGCGTCACTTGGTAAAGTGTGACGCCGTCAGGATCCCTTTCCTGATAGATTTTTAGACTTGATCATTTTCTTCTCTTTTCTTGTCGTTTTAAGCCCAAAATATGCCAATTTTCAGATTTTCCGTCCCAAGTACCTAAAATGCAAAAAGAAATGATTTAGTGCAATATTTGATCATATTCATACAATTTTGACTTTAAATGACCCCTTAAAAAGATACTAAATAAATCCTTATCAGAGCTTCATCCTCTTTTGTTTACTGCTACGCTTTGTGATAATGTTAAGTTATTTGTCCACTAATCCGGTTCAACATCAATGTACCAAGCATATACAGATTGACATTCATTTTGTTCATGACTTTGTAGCTTTTGGGCAGGTTCGCGTGTTACTTGTCCCCTTTCGTTTTCAGTACACGTTGACATCTTTACCAAAGGACTTTCAAGTGCTTTATTTCTTGAGTTTCGCTTTAGTATAAACATTCGAAGGCCTCCAGTACCAACTGCAAGGGTGTATTAGCGACTATAGTTTAGCCCATTTTGTATGTTATTATGGTTATGGGTTAAGCCCATCTAGTTATCTTATTCTTAAGTATTGTACTACATATATTATGATTTAATGATAATAATATTCTTATAAGGAATTACAAATTCTAATATTTTTTTTTCTGGTGTGCTTTAATTAAAGAAGGTTTCAGGATGAACGGTTGCTGATGAGAAAGTAGGGAATGATCACTTATTGCGAGCAACACCATAAGAAAGGCAGCTGAATAGCAGTTTTCTTGTTTATTATGGCTCATATTAAAAGTAGCAAGATTCAACGGTTAATAGAGCTTTCACAAAATGTTTAATAAGTCAGACTCAAGAACTATAATAATGACAAATATTTTAGTTAGTTTAGGTAAATATTAAAAAAAGCTGCAAGCTAAAAATTGGATTTTATAAGTAACTTTTCACAACACGAATATAGTAGAACTAGAATATTATTATCTTAATCATATGCTTTTTAGTTATTTCGATCAGTTAGTTGTTTCATATATGTATTTTGAGAATGTGTAATTCGATAGCGGAGGATTAAAAACCATTCGATGGAGTCACGAAAGAAAAGTTTACGAAAGGTGTTGAGCAAAAATCCATTATCTCATATAAATTGTCGACAAACTTTTGATTTTGTTATTTTTGCCCATCTTTCCACCTACATATTCAAACCACCTATCCCTTTTCTACATCACTAGCAAAGTACATGCACCGGCAACCATTTGTTTCCCACAAAATTTTGTTTTATTTTGTTGTTTCTAGTGATGGTGATACAAACCTATCTATATTATTTATATGAGGATATCTTGGCTACAATTATTGTAGCCAAGATAGCTACAATCCTTCACAAAATATACACACAATAAATTAGGGACCCACAAAAAAGAATCAGGGACCCACAAAAATTAACAGGGACTCACAGTTTTTAGCATAAAATTGTATCCAATTGGCTACAATTAAGTGTAGCTAATATATTCCCTATCTATATTAGGTCGCATCAAGCCACAAGCTAAGTGTAGAATTAATATCGAAATGCTAGTTTAAAGAAAGCGAAGACACCTAGACTTTTTATAAGCCACCAACCCATACTTGGCCAATAGGAGATTGTAACAATATCCCACGCTTTGAAGAACCAACGCACTCATTGGCCACGACTTTATTGGTCACGGTTGACACCCCTCTTTTTGGGTTTAAGCCACCACTCCGAGCTCCTCGATCACGATTATGTTGGTCATTGTCACCCTTCTTTTTCGCGTTAAAGCCACCACTCTGAGTGCTGGAGCCTCAAAAGGTGGGCTAGCACTAATACCAATTGATTAGGTCGCATCAAGCCAAGTTAGGTGTAGAACACATACAAAAAAGCTAACCCAAAAGAGGAGGAGTCGCCTAATTTTTTTCGAGGCACCACCAATTCATACTTGACTGATTTGGGGATCGTAATTGATGGCCTGCAATTGGTTCAACAACAATTCCCGAGTGTGGTGGTGTAAGAGACCGTAAGAAAGTAAGTGGTGTAACACAAAGGAGAAACCTATAAAATAAGTAGCATTATTATTCCAAAATGACTTACTTATAAAATGCAGGACAATTTATTAATTATTTCAATATTTAATTACAATTTAATCTACAAACTGCCTTGACTTTTACTTACTACCGTTCACTTACCGTGCACACATAGATGTTAGTTTTAACGGATAATAAATTAATATATCATGACCGGACTCGAACTCGAGACTTCGGGATTGCACACTTTACGTATGAGTTTCAATTAATTAATAATTATTGTTTTAGTGATGAATACTTATTAAATTCACGAAATGAGCATTTAACGGTACCTAACGACCGTTAGACGAAAGATGAAGGACTAGATTTGAAATTGAATGGAAGAAAGCTATGGATTGGGCTTCTAAAGCCTTGGTTTGGCCGATCCATGCCCTCTAGGGCTTGTGATTGTGTCTTTTGCTCCAAGCTATGAGAATAGTATAAATACATGCCTTCATGTATTCACTTTCTCATCCCTTGATTCATTTGCAATCTAATTCTTCTTCTTCTCTCTTATTGAGCCTAGAAATTGAACTACACCCTTATAGGGTTCCTACTAGATTTCCTAAGTTCAAATCCATTCTAGTTTAGTTGATCAACTACACCTTTTTAGGGTTCCTACGCGATCTTCTAAACATTGCGTTTGGATTGCTTGTGAATTAAGAACCTAGCTTTTCTAATTGAAACGCTAATAGTACGTGTGTTCAAGAACGAAGTGTTAGCATACTTTTGCTAACAAGGTAATTTGCCCTATTCGACTAACCCTAGTCAATCCACCATTAAACCCTAATTAGGGTTTATAGTTCTTGTTCATTGATTTCTTGTTATTGCTAGAAATCACAAAGAGGTACGCATCCTTTTATATTCGGTTAATTTATTTACATGTATTTGATCTATTCCGCTGCGTACTCTTTGATGTTTATGTGTTTATATTATTGTTATGATTCACATATTCCAACAGTGGCATGGAGAGCCGTTAATACATTGTATTTAATTACCAAAACACATAAAATTGAATCGTTATGATTATTACATGCTTGGTGTTCTTATGGTTTTAAATTTTTCATAAACCCTAAAAATTATTTTTTGTCGACTTTTATTTTTTTTAAATATGTCAAATTTTATATTTAATAAAATTAGGGTTTTGGAATTTTTGAATAAAAACTTGTAGAAACCCTAGGTTGCATGTAATATTTATGTGTATATAAATGGATATTGGTGACATGCCGTTTGGTTGCGTTCCTGCTTGACAAGATTATATGTTTATAATATGTGCTATTTAGGCATCCATGCATGTGTTGTCTTGGATTATGATGATTTGGTTTTAAGATTTCATGCTTATTATGTGATTCTATTATAATTGATAAGTTGTTTAGTAAATATTATGAATAAAGATTATAAAAATTTGATTAGTTATAAAATTAGGGAACCCCCTATTAATCGTGTATTAAATCAATTGTGCGTTTTAAAATTGATTTTAATTTGCATGTCCATTATTGTTGTTATTTGTTTATTTTATTTTATTACCTTTGTCTTGTATGTTTTATGAGATGATAGTAGCAAAGGGTAATTTCATAAATAAAATATTAAACGGACTTAATAATGGTGAAATCTTATTTTGAGCTTACATATAAATCTTGAACTTTTGGTTGATTGATCGCGACTGTATTAAATGGTTGAAAGGTGGAACTAATTATGACAAACTATTAAAGTGGGTATAAGGTGGCTTAACATTAAATTGCGGCCTTAGTGAGCCTCCATTCTGGCTTGACGCTCGCCTATGAGTCAAATTTAGTTTTACCTAACATCCATGATAACTACGAAGCACTTAAGGCAAAGTTGTAATTTTCTCAATGCCTCAATCAAAACTTTGGAGATTTAAGCTCGTAGAGAAACTGATAAGTAAAAGTTTTTTTTACATGAAACATATGCTACAAGATGAATGCATGACATCTTGGTACATATATTTTGATTACACACATCAAATTTACTACCCTTTAAATTTAAGTAATATGCCATCCAATGAAACGGAAACACCTAAAATTGGGTCTACGTCAGGGCGTAACCTGGCTAGATTGCAATGGAAGGGCGAATTACATGATTTCATTACTAGCAGATCAACTGGTGTGGTGGAATTATGTGAGTTTGCAGTTTCTTAAATTGGTTAACTTAATTGAGTTGATAGTGGGACTGATCACTCAAGGCATAAGAAGACGGGGATAAAACATGCTCACATTGCAACTGCGGTTGGCAAATATGTAAATCCCATCGATTCTAGGAATTGCAATTGAATATTGGCAATTGAGGTTCGACTCGTACATTATTGAATACCGTCATCACTAGCAGATCAACTGATGTGATGAATGTATGTCAATTTGGATCCTAGTTTTTCACTGAAAATTAAATGGTTATATGATTATGAACCATGAGCATTTAATTTTCTTGAAAATTTAATTATCGAAAATATTAAATTGAATTTTGTAATTCTTTTTAATTTATTAATGCAACATTAAAGCCGTAAATGTGGTTGGTCTTGAATTGGTAAATTGATCTAATTCTGCTTTCAAACATAATGTTTGATTTACCAAAATGATAGAAAGTCTATTTTCCATGAGAGAAGAGTAAGACTCAATCCTATTCTTTTTCATAATTGAGAAAGGTACGATAGGAACATTAGAATAAGACTCAATCCTAAGTCTATTTTCCATGAGAGAAGAATAAGACTCAATCCTATTTCTTTTCATGATTGAGAAAGGTATGATAGGAACATTAGAATTGTCTACATTCTAATATATAACTCATAGCAATCTTTAATATTTAAGGATATAGCACATCTTATTTTCCATAGAAATTTCATTACCCTAATTTGGTGAATGAATTCTTCTATAACAAACAAGGCATTTGGTTAAATGGAAAATATGAGTTATTAGAAGCTGGACAGATTACCGCAAAAATGATAAAAGGCAAAGCTAGTATTTTATCTAGTTGTTGTGCTTTAAAGGTGCTACATACCATTATGGGGATAGTAGGCCTATTAAGGAAGAAGCTGCATGCCCAAATTCTTCAAGTTAATATCATTGATGGATAATCCATCATAAACATAGTAGAATAAACATTTTAGAACCTGAGTAATTATTACGTATGGGTTTTTCTAAATGTGTAGGAAAGTAAAAACAAGCAAATTGTTTTCACTGGTTATGAAACACGTACAATGTTGTCAAATCCAGTGGGAGCTTTGTGTTGTTTACTGAATGTAGAGTTATTGTTATGTTCTCTAATTCAGTGGGAGCTACAAGACTTAATTTCTGTGTAGTAGCCCAGTTTATCTTTAAGATAATTACTTTCAAATTGTAGACACTCATGTTCTTAGGATAGCCATATCCGTTTCCTGATAAGACAAAGTAGTCCTACATCTACTTATGACACAAATCATATTGAATCACATAAACAAACGTATGTTGTGTTGTTTATATACTACATGATATTGTTCAATGCACAAGTGGGAGAATTGGTTATTGTGTACAAATGAACAATACATAGAAATATGATTATAGGATTCTCTTAATTGCAAGGTAAGAGATCAATGTTCTAATAGGACTTATACATTTAATGTGTAAGATTATCTTATGTAGAACATGTGTCATGATTATAACAAAAGACTACTTTTATGTCTTATGATATTCAAATTAAAAGAAACACTTGAATTTACAATTTACGTCAGGGTGTAACCTGCCTAGATTGCAATAGAAAGGTAAACTACATGATTTCATTACTAGCAGATCAACTGATGTAATGGAATTATGTGAGTTTGTAGTTTCTTAAATTGGATAATTCATAAAATGACATAAGCAAATGAAGTAGTAAATTAACTTGAAATTACTATTGAAACCAAGTGGTGGTGTTCACAAATACTTTAGTTATTTATGTTTATATCTTCTTATAAACATGAAGTCTTTTAACTATTGCAAGACTTATAAAAAGTAAGACGTTAAACTTGTTATGTTTCAAACAAGAAATCATTGAGTTGATCAATGATGTACAACGTATAGTGGGAATATAACAGTTTATGTCTTCTTAAGACATGAACGTGAAGTGACTTGTTCAAAAAGACACTTATGTTATATAACATGCAATTGACTTGGAAATTCTATTGTACCATTAAGATTGACGTAGTTGGTAAATAGTTAAGCCAAAAGGAAATAAGTTTATCTTACATATTGTTAGTTGTCTCACAATATTAATTCTAATGAAACATCACAAGTTGGTGGTGTGTTCAGTTAGGAAAAATCATACTCTTGTTATATTGTTTGATTAAAAGATAAATATGACTTCTTTTCTTCCAAAAGTTATCAAGGTTAGAAAATTGAGTATGAATTGAATGTACTCAATAAGACTCCAACCTAGAAGATTAAATAAGACATTATGGAATGTGATGAATCACATTAAAGTCTTAAAATGAAGTTCTGATTTTGTTAATAAGTAGTATTAACAAACAAGAGTCAGGAACTGTAAAATGTTTTTGTAATATCCCAAATGAGAACAATTTTGTGTTGCTCATCTTGCTAAAGTATTTATAGATAAAATGCAAAAGGCAAGTGGGAGTTTTTGTTTAGATCTTGAAAGATTAAAATTACAAAATACATAATCTTCTAAAACCACACTAGTGAAAATCATGATGAGGTTTGAAATTTAAAGTTTAATCTCAACATGATGAAACTCTCATTCATAGATCCGTAGGGATGTCTCAGATATTTAATTAATATGATGAGAATTATGAATTACAGGATCAAAGTAAGCCTGTTAATCATAATGACGCATTTACTAATTATGGTAAATTGCTCATACTATGAATGTTAAGATGCTGTCCATAAAGATAAGTCAACTTGAAAACTTGGTTTATCTTAATGAAGATGAGTTTCTGCAAGAGAAGGAAAACCCTAGAGGTTTAAAATCTTCATGTAATAAATCATATGGACGAAATTGTATACATATTTTAATGCATGTCTTATGACAAGATTATTAATCATACTTAAGTAATTAACTATGAATGAAAACTCTTTCTAAGCACATTAAAGATACAAAGATGGTAATTGTCATACTCATTTTATGAATATGAAATTTGACAATGGACTATAAAACCTATTTCTTATATAATTACTTAAGCGAGGACGAATAAGTAATTAAGAGTTTTATGAATTCATGTAATCTTTGAAAGTATACAAAATGCAAGAATCCAAGTATGGATAGATGCATCAAGGAGATAAATCTTATGTTTAAATATTAAATCTATGTTTTGATTTATAATTTAAAATAAGATAACTCCTAAGTAATTCTGAAAGCTAGTGGGAGTATTATGTTTACTTACTTAAATCATATATGTTGTATAACATATAGGAAGTAACATTCTATATAAGTTAAATGTTAAGTCATAATTTGGAATGAAACTTAACTTGAAAGATTTAATAAGTAAAACATACAACCTTGAATATATGTTTATTAATATAAACATGTGCGGTAAATGAATCTAATAGAACATGATATATCATTTAGAAAGTTTAAATGGATATGTAATACATGAATAAAATTTAAGTTGGACACGAGAATTTTTCATGTACATCATGTTGTTGTTATATCATACTTTGATAAAAGATGATTTGACAACATTGATATCTAATTGAAAGATATTAGATAAGTTGTGTAATGAATATTCTAAAAGAATATATTTGGATATAGAATCACATCCTCAGCCTGGAACAATTTCTAGATTCTGTAAATGAACAATTTGTAAAATTGTCATAGCCAATAAACTTGAAAATTTGGAAGGCATAAAACATTACACATTGAAGTTTACGGAAAAGAGCATATTGTTGTTTGCATACAATGATGCTAATAAAATTGAGATGACACTCAATACTAGTCATGGAAGGATTTCATCCTTGTTAATAGCCATGTGTACTAGTTATGCTTAACAAAAAGCATAGTTGCATTATACGTTAAAGAATAAGAATACTTTAAACTTTAAAAGGTTTGGAAGTTTAATTATCATAAATTGTATTTTGTGGTTATATCAAATTATTTGAATGCACATATACAAGAATTTCGTTAATTGAATTTTTGAAATAAGTATTCTCAAAATTCCGATAGATCAAAGTTAGTTGAATAATGCCTTGTCAACAAGTATGATTATCATTACTTTGGGCATAATTGTCAACAAGTATGATTGTTATTACTTGAGACAAAATTCATTAACAAGAATTTTTCATGCATTGATCTATTTAGTATTTGGATAAGGGATGTTAAGCAATTATTATTTAATAATGAATTAAAGTACTGAGTACGCTTGTTTTCATTAATAATAGATCGTATCCCATATTTGCATGTTTAATCCATGAATAACTTATGTTATGGTATTCTAAATAGTCCGTTGTCAATTAATGATATGGGAGTATCATTGAACTAAGACAAATCTGAGTTTTGGTATAATATACTTAAAGTATATTGACGCGTAGACATGCCAAATTCACATGATATTCAATAAGTGAATAATTGAATATATGACTAAATCCCAATTACATGATTATACTTATGGATGTTGTTATTATAGTAAATCATGAATATTTATCTCCAGACTTGAGATACAAGGTAACTACTGTGGATGTAGCTCATTTTCTGTGAGACAATCTAACGCTATCCGTAACTGGTAGTTATAAGGATTATTTTCAGAGGTGATGCAAAGTTCATAGGTTATGCTTGTAGTCAATACAGGATTTGGTTCCTTCAAATTTGTTTTGAAGTTTAATACTGTTTGGCCACTCGTAGGATTAACAAGATGTTTGCATGGCCATGCCCAGGGTCTATCTAGAATGCGTTTAGATGAATTGGTAATCTTGCTTGATCATAAATAATGAGAAACACTAGTTAATTATGTAATGACTTCGATCCATATCCATATTAACATGGTATTAGAATCAAAAGGATAAGTATGATGATGAATCATCAAATGTGGTTTTTTCCAGGAAAACCATACTCGAGATCGTTCTGGGGACATTGGCGTGTTATGCTAGACTAACCATTGTCATTGTTACATTAATCTATATCCGAGTGGGAGCTGTTAGTTTTAACGGATAATAAATAAATATATCATGACCGGACTCGAACTCGAGACTTCGGGATTGCACACTTTACGTATGAGTTTCAATTAATTAATATTTATTGTTTTAGTGACGAATAATTATTAAATTCACGAAATGAGCATCTAACGGTACCTAACGACCGTTAGACGAAAGATGAAGGACTAGATTTGAAATCGAATGGAAGAAAGCTATGGATTGGGCTTCTAAAGCCTTGGTTTGGCAGATCCATGCCCTCTAGGGCTTGTGATTGTGTCTTTTGCTCCAAGCTATGAGAATAGTATAAATACATGCCTTCATGTATTCACTTTCTCATCCCTTGATTCATTTGCAATCTAATTCTTCTTCTTCTCTCTTATTGAGCCTAGAAATCGAACTACACCCTTATAGGGTTCCTACTAGATTTCCTAAGCTCAAATCCATTCTAGTTTAGTTGATCAACTACACCCTTCTAGGGTTCCTACGCGATCTTCTAAATATTGCGTTTGGATTGCTTGTGAATTAAGAACCTAGCTTTTCTAATTGAAACGCTAATAGTACGTGTGTTCAAGAACGAAGTGTTAGCATACTTTTGCTAACAAGGTGATTTGCCCTATTCGACTAACCCTAGTCGATCCACCATTAAACCCTAATTAGGGTTTATAGTTCTTGTTAATTGATTTCTTGTTATTGCTAGAAATCACAAAGAGGTACGCATCCTTTTATATTCGGTTAATTTATTTACATGTATTTGATCTATTCCGCTGCGTAATCTTTGATGTTTATGTGTTTATATTATTGTTATGATTCACATATTCCAACAATAGATTCGCTATTATATCCCCCACTGTTATGTCGGCTAATCTATATAGCGTAAGAAACATGTGTGCAATGTTAATGCGTCACTTTTTATTCAATTTATCATCACTTTGAATATCTATGAAAATATTGCGAAATGTTGGAAAACCACCGGGTATGAAGTTTAAGTGTTGAACCTACAAAATAACAAAAAGTTATGGGATAACCAATTAACATTTTAATTGAATAAAAGATTATTTCGGTAAATGCAAATATGCAATCTATCGTTAAGTTTCTCTAAATTTAGGAGTATGCAACTCGGAGTCTAATATGCTATCTAGGATATGATTCGTCCACATAATTGTAAAATTGTATATTATGCTTTCTTTTTATTCCTAAACTTGGGAGAGTGGTAGTCTAAGTGAAATGTATACTGACTTGATTATTATATGCATGCTAAACTTGTTTAATTTAATCAAATTTATCATGTTTCGGTCGAAGAAACTAGCATGATTCTGTATTTCAGTCATTAAACTAATCAAAGGTATCCTATACAACAACACCAAATCCCGCTAGAGTGGGATATATGGGAAGGTAGAATGTGTACAACGTACATACATATGCGTCGTAACTTAGTAAGCAACAATCTAATATATCTTAACCAAGGACCTTTACACTCGGGCTCAGTTATGTGATTACATTACCGACTTAGCAAGGTAGTATCATATTAGATGTTTCACTTTTGAAACACGTACATGTACAAAATAGTGCTTAGCCGTTTCAGGTTCTCTCAGGAGAACACCTCAATCCATTTTACTGACTAGCCTTAGCTTCGGGTTCAAGCACAAGATTTCGGGGGGAGTTAGTACTTTCAAGATACCTTGGGTAGGATCATTGAACCGAAAACATGAGTATATGAATATTGTTAGAGGTCTACATACCCGGTCTTTGATCGTATCCAATGTGGAAGAGAATGTAATTATTACCAAGCCGTCCAAATTAAGGAAGATCTTTTCCCGCAAGTTTTAAGATGAGACCAATATATGTTATGTTATATCATGTTTGACCAGCAATGGGAACTTATAAAAAAATAGCCCACCCAACATTACAAGTTATGGATATGTCAAACATACGTGGAGTTATAATTATAGCGGAAGATGCTTTATATGCTTATTTTGACTCTTGTTCTGTGTGTGTCATATACTCACATGTAACAACAATACACAAATTGTTATTAAAATATTTTGTATGGGAGAAATAATTTACATGAAATAAAGATGCACTAAGTGGGGGATACATCTATATAAAATGGGGAGGAGGATAGAGGCCAACTTGCCTACATTCACCAAAGAGAGTTAAAGCCGAGCTTTCAATTATCATTTCATTGCTATATATATTAAACAAGCATGTTTATTATATGATAGTCCTCTCAATACACCTTTTGTTAATCTTGTGCATACACTTGCCTTTTCCCCTTACACATTACACACAAGGAAGGCAATTTACACATCTCTCACACACATACTCACCAATATGGACTCAAGGAGGCTTGATCACAAGGGAGAAGACATACCAGAGGAACCAACAGTTGACTGGAAAGGCAGACCCTCGACTCCCAACGAACATGGGGGTATGCGAGCTGCCGCCTTTGTTCTTGGTGCGTTTTTCTCTTTCTTCCTCACACCCTCCATATATCTGTATACGCACATATACCTCACATTTACTAGCTTATAGTATTTTTTTTCCAGCCTGAGCTATTTTGTTTTGTGCATACGGTACAATAGCGCAGGCTAGAATTAGTTGGATAATAATTTTGTATGACTGTTGTAGGGGTACAAGCATTTGAGATAATGGCTATTGCGGCTGTTGGTAATAACCTTATAACGTATGCGATAAATGAGATGCACTTTTCTCTGTCGAAAGCAGCTAACATAGTAACAAACTTCGTTGGTACTATCTTCATCCTCTCTCTGTTTGGTGGCTACCTATCTGATTCTTACCTCGGTTGTTTCTGGACTATGCTCATTTTTGGCTTTATCGAACTCTCAGTAAGTTCATTTTCTCTCTACTAACTCATGGGCATACATGCTTAATTAGGTTATTTTCTTTCAGTTAATTTATAATTTATAACATTATTCTATTATCTGGATCAGGGCTTTATACTGTTATCACTCCAAGCCCACCTTCCTCAGCTAAAACCACCACAGTGCAACATGCTAACCGATGGAGACAGATGCATAGAGGCTAAGGGAGTGGAGGCTTTAATATTCTTTGTAGCCCTCTACTTAGTGGCTTTAGGGAGTGGCTGTATGAAGCCAAACATGTTGGCTCATGGTGCTGATCAATTCAACAAGAGTGATTCTAAGCAGTCCAAGAAGCTTTCCACCTACTTCAACGCTGCATACTTCGCCTTTTCCATGGGTGAACTCATTGCCCTCACCCTCATTGTTTGGATCCAAACCCATTCGGGTATGGATATTGGGTTTGGTGTATCTGCCATCGTCATGGCAATGGGCCTGATCTGCTTGGTTTCTGGTACCATATATTATAGAAATAAGCCTCCTCGAGGAAGCATTTTAGGCCCTATTGTACAAGTAAGTTTTAGTTTCTCTTAAACCATTTAAATTTTGCATGCTATATATAAGTTATGAAAGATGATGCATTCTTGGCATCACAAGTGACTTAAAAGAGGCCATATAAAATTTCTAAATAAACAAAAGTTTCTGAAAATGGATACACTAAAGTATATAGCATTATACATAAACAAATCTTAAAGCTTTATAACGCAAAACTAGAAAGTCCCTATGGTATTTCATGTTCGAATATTGTCTTTGCTACACGTAACAAATACTCTGTACTGCATTTTATAATAGTTTCTGTTCCGAGAAAGTCAAATTTCTCTTCTCAATCAAGTAGGGACGTAACTTCCCTGCAGTGGACCTTAATTGCATGATTTTTGGTATATTAATATTGCAAATTAAAAATTATTGCTCTTAATGATTCTATATGCATTATTTATTGCTTTGTCATGCTCATGCATTCAAGCTTGTTTGCTTGTGCTGGCTTAAGATTAAAAAATATCAACACATACCAAATTTGCTTGCTTTTCTTTGATCTACATTGGTTGCTTTTGTTGACATTCAGTATTGATTTAGTCTAGTATTTTGAATTACAATTTTGACAGGTTTTTGTTGCTGCGATATTAAAGAGGAGTCAAGAGTGCCCATCCAGTCCCCATTTGCTATACGGAAGCAAAAATGAGCAATGGAACATGGCCGCACTTCCAAATGAGACTGCGAATCTTTGTCATACTGATAGATTTAGGTAACATTCAACATCCAGCAATTATCTTTTCTTAACAATAGAAACTTTATTTGTATATTTAACTATCTACAATTGGGTCCAATGTGCTTATGCTATACAATTAGTCAATTACCTCATTGATAAATGGTATATCATTAACTTAAATGTTGGGATTCTGTAAAGGATAACCCAACAGTGCATATGAATATATGATGCCTATGGGTCACCTTTTTTCTCTATTGGTTAACTAATACAGTAATATTACTTTATCCGCCTGATTAATGCAACTTTCAGGTTCTTAGACAAGGCATGTATTCAGAAAGAAGGGAACGTCGATAATGCAAAGGAAAGTGCATGGAGGTTGTGCACGGTGAATCAGGTTGAGCAAGTGAAGATCCTAATTTCAGTCATCCCAATATTTGCGTGCACAATTATCTTTAACACAATTTTAGCCCAACTACAAACCTTCTCTGTGTCACAAGGAAGTGTGATGAACAATAAAATCTCAAAATCGTTCCACATCCCACCAGCCTCACTCCAAGCCATCCCTTACATTTTGCTAATCTTTGTAGTCCCTCTTTATGACTACTTTTTTGTCCCTTTTGCCCGAAAAATCACTGGTCATGATGCTGGAATTACCCCTTTACAGCGCATCGGATTTGGCTTATTTTTTGTCACCTTTTCGATGGTTTCTGCTGCTCTAATGGAAAAAAAGAGAAGGGATTCATTTTTGAACTCTGGTCAAGTGTTATCCATTTTCTGGATAACCCCACAATTCTTAATATTTGGAGTGGCTGAAATGTTTACGGCTGTGGGGTTGATTGAGTTTTTTTACAAGCAGAACCTAAGAGGGATGCAATCTTTCTTGACTGCTATGACATATTGTTCATACTCCTTTGGATTTTATCTAAGCTCAGTACTAGTTTCCTTAGTCAATAGAATTACATCCAGATCGATAAGTGATGGTTGGCTTGGAGGTAATGATCTAAATAAGGGAAGATTAGACCTTTTCTACTGGCTGCTAGCAGGACTAAGTTTGATCAACTTCCTCAACTATCTTTTCTGGGCAAGATGGTATAATATTTCGGCTAATAGATCTTCACCAGGAAAGAAGCATTTCGATTCCATTGAAGAAGGTTTGCATAATAGCTTCAACCGTGCTTAAAGTATGACATCAGAATGACGTGTATTACAGCAGTAAAGTACCTTAGTTTGTAATAAACGAAAATATAAGATGACTGATAATAGTGATATATGTATAGAAAAATGCTTTCACCTCATATGCATTTGTTTAATGTGGATGGAATGAAAAGCTAATTGAATGTTGCGAGCTAATTAGTTTCCATTTTTCCTTTGAAAAAACCCAACTCGCCTTTCGCCTAGCGGTACTATCTTGGGGCCATTTAACCAGAAAGTTGTGTCAAGCACACTTCAATTATATATGAAAAAGAAACAATCTAAGAAATTAATTTCTGGTATAATTCCACTCGAAGGATTCACTGAATGCGTCATATTTTGTTTGTGAATAAGGTCTAATCACAATCTTTGGAACGATAAAGAAGGAACAACCCAAGTGGTTGGTTAAGTGCATTTGCCTTTGCCTTTTTCTTTACTTACTTGCATGGGATCGGAGGAATGTACCGTGGGGCCGATTTTTATTATTATTACTGTTGTGAATACAAGATTGAGAGAATGAAAGTGTTCTTCAATTCATCTATATTTTCATACATGAGGTATATATAAGATAATATTATGGTAAAAACCCTATTAGCTAAATGGGTCATGGGCCTCTTATTAGTTATATGGACATCCACAATATAATGATCCA
This sequence comes from Artemisia argyi, assembly GCA_030686995.1. Classification (NCBI taxonomy): domain Eukaryota; kingdom Viridiplantae; phylum Streptophyta; class Magnoliopsida; order Asterales; family Asteraceae; genus Artemisia; species Artemisia argyi. The sequence goes on from CM060676.1 coordinate 85,090,812, forward strand.
AAACACTCCTTCTTTGATGTCCATATTGTTAATACACTTAGGAATTGCTTCCTCATTAAAAACTTTGTCAGGAAAACCCAGTGGGACAAAACCATGACTAAGGGAAAAAGAGTGCAGTGTGTATTATCTCCCTCTGATGACTGTATCACTTGAGCTCTTTGAGTCGACGCATCCCAATGTTGTAACTTAGTTTCCTAAATGTTGAGTTAAGAAGTGCCTTGGTAAATAGATATGCTAAATTGTCGCATGAACGGACTTGTTGAACAATAATATCACCATTCCTCTTTAAGTCATGAGTGAAGAAGAATTTCAATAAAATATGTTTTGTCCTATCGCCTTTGATATAACCTTCCTTAAGTTGAGCAATACAAGTTGCATTATCTTCATGCAAAACTGTTGGTGTCTCCTTCTCTGAATAATTACTACATGATCTACGTATGTGTTGTATCACACTTCTTAGCCACACACATTCTCAACTTGCTTCATGTATGAATTTCTGCATGGTTGGATAAAGTCGCTGAGATCGTTTGCTTAACTGAACGCCATGAAATTACGGTTCCTCCACATGTAAATACATATCCATTTTGAGATCGATCATTATGAGGATCAGACATATATCTTGCATCTATAAAACCAACTAGACTTGTATTTGATGGGTTAGTTAAATATAAACCCATATCATTTGTACCTTAAAGATACCGAAATATTTGTTTGACTCCATTTGAGGATTATACCTCGTTAAAACCTTACTAGATAAAAACCCAGTGGGACAAAATTCTAGTGAAGGAAAAAGAGTACATAACTCCTTTATACGCTCGGGGATGTTGCCTCGTTAAAAACCATGCCGGAAAACCCTGTGGGGACAAAACCATGGTCAAGGGAAAAAGAGTGCAACGGGTATCTTCTATCCTCCTGATGATCACATCGCTTAATCTTATTGGGTCACTAAAATGCACATTGAAGTGTCTTGATAGAATCAAGTGAATAAATATTCTCTACATGTTGTTCGCATATCCATTTTAACGATTAACGTATGTCATACATCTCATTTAAGTACATCATCGTACTTCACAAGTTATTCATTGCAAACACAATTAATCCAAATGATCTATTCTATCATATATGACCATTGGCGAGGATCATAAGTTTCATACACTGTTTAGTACGACACTTTAAATCGATATTGTGATCAGCATCTTTATAGATCAAGGGGTCTTTCTTCATCATTTGACCTCATAAACATGAGCATCATTTATCCATATAAAGATATGTAGCATCTTTCTTTAGCTTTCATGATGCATAATGATTAAATCTTTAAGATGTTCAATTCATAAACTAAGACAAGTTGTGTCTTTTGTTTCAAATTCAACTTCTATGCATTTGGTTGCCTTTATAATCAAAAATCAAAATGAATGAAACTTAAATAATATTCAAATTTAGATCTCTTTATAAAGTTTCATTGGCAAACATAATTCTTTATGGCACAATACTATACACTAACGCAAACATATGCAAAAAACATGATTAATTCAATACAATCAAGTAGTGTTCTCGAGAACTTCTCTTATATGCTTTAAGCATTAAAAAAATCACTAGCATGCTTTATGCATTTTATATCCGATAATAAAATCTCGTATGAGCTCTATTCATTTATCTTTTAGACGCATATAAATTGTTTACACATTGTCAGACTTATACAATATTAAAATACATTATTCGATCCACCACATGAGAATATGCATCTACATGATCATTTACAAGTCTTATAGAAAATATACGTGTGCCATCACTTGTACCTTATGCATAACTTCATTTCATTTACTCATAAATACTTATGCATATTCAATAAGTTTACATATTCATATGTACGGACTTCAAGTCCCAGTAACCATGTCTCATCACAAGAGACTTCAACCTTTCATTAATTCTTTGCGTCTTTACATCATTTTGGCCATTCATTTATACATCTGCACTTCCTGCAGGTATTGCTTCCATGATCCTCACCATGATTATAGCACTATCTTATTTATTTACAAAATCATATATAATAGTATTATCGACGTCGATTCATTTTTTTTTCGATTCCACACTTTACTAGACATTATATACCATTTACTGAGATCTCATAGTTTTTCATGTACCCGGGGTTTTTCAATAACCTTCATGTCTAGTGTCTCTTGACTATTATGGGGTCTTATTACCTCGATTTGACCATGTTCATTTTCTTGCTCCATTTTATATTCGAGGACTTTTATTTGGAATCGATTTGTCTATCACGCTGCAGCAGTGCCATAGACTTACTACCATTCATTGGTTGTACCTTTGGGATAGACATTTTAATTGGAGCATTAGCAGCATTTATATTATCTAGTCACTTATTTAATATCACAATCATGCTGGCAATTACTAGATCTGGAATATAAATTGTCCATTTAACGTAAATTTCATATTCGTTACTGTGAGGATCAACATTCATATCATAATTCATTCCATATTCCTTGCTGCTCATTCTCCCACTGAATGAATTATCCATTTTAACATCTCATTATTGTGCATTGTGGTGGATTTACAATAAACATATACCGCACATTTACAAAATTCTTATATGGGAAACATGTGGTTCGTGACCAAAACCATTCTAATGGGGAGGAGTCATTGGCCAGATGCGAATTTTATGTTATAACATACCCCATAATCTAAAAGTTTTGTTCTCATAATATTATTGGCTTTGCAATCAACTGAAGACGTTTTATAAACGTTTCGACAAAAGCAATTCGTGTATGAACATGGGCAACTTTTATGTTCAACACTTATTCCAATAATCGCCCAATACTTAGAAGTATTCACCACCATTCTCAATAATTAAACATGGAAAATCATGCTCGCAATTTTATAAGATGAGTCATTAATCACGCTAACCTTTAGTTGCGTCTTTGATGATCATTTTGACGATGCATCGATTTTAAAACTCAAAATAATCCAGATGGCGGATGTATGGGCCTACATACATCCCCTTTATATTATTTCCAAAAGTTTATAGGACAAAGTCCTTACGTATATGGTGGTGATATATGAACATTTAACTTCCATTGAGAACAATATAATCTGTTTTGAAATAAACTTATTTTTTTCTTCTATATATGTTACATCTATATTGATCCGGGATGATCTAACCGGTCATGCCACTCATTAAATAATTTTGGCTCATAAACCATTATTTATGACCACATGTGCTTTTATGTGCACTGAGTTATATCTAAAAGTCGAATGATATTGAAAAACTAATACATCATCACATTTATACTTTGTTTCTCCAATCAAATTTATAAACACTTTTGTGTCATTCACATAGTTCAACGTAATTGCACGTTAGCATATAGCATTATTAAAAAATAAAACATGCTCAGCAAAGTGAAGTTGTACTAGTTATGAACATATGCATGCCATTAATCAATTAAGGATGTCTCAGAAAAAATTAAAACACGTAATAAATAAGTTTTAAACTTGATGACAATATAAGCAAAATATAAACATCTCATCTTTATCTTTACATATAACATATTAATATGACAAACTTTATATTTGTTTCTATCGAATGTCTTGATTTTCTTGCCAACATGTCTTAATGACTAACATCATACAAAGAGTCTAGAGTCACATATGAGCTTGGTAACTCACAGTAAAACTAGAAAATAGATAGAGCATGATGTATTCAAATCAATCATTACCAAACAATATCAAAATATATGCTTAAAAGAGTAATCTCAACTCATGAATAATTGTATTAAAACCACATATCACATGCACAGGTACATATTCGAAAAATACAACTGTCGATTTAATCAATTCATAGTATTGTATACTTTCGATTAGATTACAATGCAGATCGAAGTTTGACCATGTGACAATGATATTCTAGTAAAACTAACCATTAATTCTAAGTAACATAAAATATAGTTTCGAAATATTAGTTTCAACATATACTAGCGTACACTACTATTTTATAGTAGTTAATATAACATTCAATCATATTAATTAACTACTATGCTAGAAGTCTAATGACACTCCTTATTACTTGTATTTTTTTATTCGAGTCACTAAAATCTTTTACAAAAACCTATTTATATTTAGCAACCAGGAAATCATGACTGACACATACTGGTAATAAATAAAAACAACCATCATAACATAAGTAATAATAAACCAAAGTGATATATACAATTAGTCATCATAAAAGTAAACTCGATATCAAAGACATAACGCGACTCAACCTAATCAGGTCTAATGTAATGCTAATATTTATTTAGTTTTTGTCCACAAACAACTTATAAAGATAATTGCATCATAAAAACATATATACAACTGAAGAAAATAACTAAATTAAAGGTGTGTTTTAATAACTTCCAGCAAAAAACATAATGAATACATTCAACGTCAAGAGGTTTTAGACTTTATTCTTCATATAATCTATTAAAACAATTTAGATAATCATCTTTAATCACCAGACATTCTTTTAGATTGATATGTAGTCACGTCTATGTATAGTAATACTGTTTCTTTTTTTTTTTTTTTCTTTTATAATTTTCACCACTATATATCAATACACAATTCATGTTCTCCACTAAAATATTTCATTGAACTTTAAACAAAGCTGTTAAAAGTTTAACATAGATAGCACCATCAATACATTTATTTATTATTTTTATTTTATTTTTTTTAAAAAAAAATACTAAAACGTTTAGGGTTCTATTACTGTAAGATATGAATCGTGATAGACTATTGGTAAAACAACAAGTTTTGGATTCTATTACTGTATTATCATATAAGATATATAAAAATAATCACTAAACTTACGTATTTAAAAATAGATATACATAACGCATCTTGAATTATTAGGCAGAGTATATAAGACTATAAGAGTATTAAAATAGTATTGTTGATAGATGTTTTGATGTTTTGCAAGCAGTACCTCATCACCATCACGTATACCATATACTTAAAATAATCGTATATACAATCAACCAGTAAATGGAATTGATATATAACAATGATATAAGAATTACCTCATGGGATCAAAATAACTTAACCTTTTTTCTTGAGAGCGAACCATGGAATTTAACGGAAAGTTGAATTGGTTTCTTTTTAGAGCGTGCTGATAACGTGTTGTGAATACAAGATTGAGAGAATGAAAATGTTCTTCAATTCATCTATATTGTCATACATGAGGTATATATAAGATAATATTAGGGTAAAAACCCTATTAGCTAAATGGGTCATGGGCCTCTTATTAGTTATATGGACATCCACAATATAATGATCCAAAATAATTACTGTATTATTCTTTTATTCTTCTAATCAGCTTAATTGATTAAAAAAAACCCCATTAAGAAGCCAGGGAGAAAAAAGATTTGTTAGGAATTATTAAAGACAAAAGTAGATTCTGTTGATCTCTTCCTGCTGACAGGTTCCTACTGGTGCCTATAGTGGTTCCTGCTAACGATATGGTTCCTGCTGAAGAGATAATTCTGCGGATATAGTTAATCCGTAGCATTGGAAGTTTATTAGAAGGATGTCTATAACTTATATTAGGACATGATATTGCATATCTTTTATTGTTTTGGTTTACACGTTTTCTTGTAAGAGAGATTAGGGTTTCTTATAACATAAAAGAAACTCATAGCATTGAACAATGTACGATTCAGAATTTAACATATAGTGATTAATAAAGATCCATAGAGGATCAAAGTGTTTTAGTTATATCGTCTTCTTTACACTTGTGTTCATATTCCGCATGAATACAAGTTTTACTAGAGATTCTCTACATAGTGTGCTTTTTATTACATTAGTATACTATCGATTCCTAAGGCTCAAAGATCTATCTAGGATCTGATCCAAGAAGATTACACATTGTCATTACAATCCATTCCACCCATATAGGGTTTAATCTCCTATTCCTTACATCTCTTTCAAACCCTCAAACTCTTCAACTATGTCTGCTGAAGACGATTCTGATGTCACTCAAATCAACAACAACACAACCAATACATCAACAACACAACTAACACAACAAGTAATCTCAACAACTGTATCCGCTGGTAATGGAAAGTTCCCTTATCTTAAGAAAGATGAGTACGAGATTTAGGCTATGAAGATGGAGAATTGGATCATCAATACTGATTTCAATCTCTGGAATGTAATTCAGAATGGAAACAGCTAGAAGAGATTAGGAAGAGAGAATCTAGGCAATATTATCATTCTTCCTCCTGCTACAGCTGATGAACAAATAGCAGTCGAAAGAGAGACCAAGGCAAGAACTATCTTGCTTCAGTATCTCCCAGATGATCACATGGGAGACTTTCACCATCTGGATGATGCTAAGGAGATCTGGAAGTCTATCAAGGCAAGGTTTGGAGGGAATGATGAATACAGAAAAATGAGGAAGTTGATGCTCAAGCAAGAGTTCCAAGAATTCAAGATTTCAGAGGAAAAAGGCCTACACAAGGGATATGACATGTTCCAAAAGTTCTTCAGTTAGTTGAACCAGTTAAAAGCAAAGCCTGATAATGAGGATTGCAACATCAAGTTCTTGAGAGCTTTGCCTCACTCCTAGTCACAGGTCTGCATTACTCTGAAGACCAGAGGTGGTCTTCAGTTCTTAACATTTGATGATCTATACAACAAGCTTAGCACTCTGGAGATAGACATCAAGGGTCATTCAACATACACTCCATCAGTAGTATCACCAAATTCAGCATTTGTTAGCACCACCACTGGTAATAACAAGGTCCCATATGCTGATAGTCCAACTTGTTCTTCAGCAGCATCTTCTTACATCTCTACTGGACCAAAGACACACTCCAAATCTAGTGATGTGTTAGAGGATGTGCTGTATTCCTTTGTTGATGACTATGAGCCACAACAACAGCTAGCCTTTCAAGATCTGGAACAAATTGATAAGTTAGATTTGGAGGAGATGGATCTTAAATGGCAGGTGGTTATGCTTTCTGTCAAAATCAGAAGATTTAAAAGGAAGGCTGGTAAAAAGCTCAATTTCAAGGGAAGGGATCCAGCCAGATTTGATAAGAAAAAGGTTAAGTGTTACTCATGTAGCCAAATGGGTCACTTCTCAAGGGAATGCACTGAGAAGAAAGCTGATAATAAGACTAGGTACTCCGCATTCAAACTGAGGGAGGTGGAAGCTGGAAAATCAAAGGCCTTGGTATCTGTGGACTCTATGATCGATTGAACTGAGTATGGCTCTACAGATGTGGAAGGAAGTGCCTCTAAGATCTATAGTTTGCTTGCTAGCTAAAAGTCAGATGATGAGAGTGAAGAATTTGCCTTGATGGGCATCTCTAATCAGGTACAAAATTGTATATTTGGTTGTGATAATAAGTATGCTGACCTTAAGAAAGAATTTGATGACTTAGAAACTCAATTTAAAGATTCCTATATTCAGGTTCAAGCCTATAAAGGTGCAGTTAAAACTTTAGAACAACAAAAGGTTTAGTACCAACAAGATCAGTTAGCTTATGAGGAGAAGATTAAGGTCTTAGAGAGAGATCTAGAAAACACCACTAATTTTTTTAAAGTTTTTTGAAAAGGAAAATGCTAAAGTTAACCTAGAGAAACAGGATTTGAAAACTAGGTTAGATAATGAAATGGCTAGGCATATGGAATGGCAAAAATCAACTAAGCATTTGGACAAATTGGTTGATAGTTGTCAGTCTGTTAAGTCTAGGAGAGGGTTAGGGTATGGAGATTTTATAGGGCCAAATGAAGTTTATGAACCTAATCAACAAAGCATTTTTGACCCTACTCCTGAGGAAAATTTCCAAATTCCTGTCAACTATATTTAAGAAGGAGAGATGCATTCTATTTCTCCATCCATAACAGGAACATTTAAGCCTCCCTCCCCCATACAGACTTTGATGAATCACAGATGTCATATGGCAAGAAATCTAGTGACTTACATGACACTGGCAGTGAAACTAATGACTTTGTCTCTTGTTCTTTCAGTGACAAGACTTTAGAGACTAATGACTTTGCCAGCTGTAATTCAAGTGACAAGTCTGAATCACCCAAGACTTCACCTAAGACCTCACCTAAGTCTTCACACAAGTCTACTGACTTCTCTCCAAGAGTTTCTGTTGATGAATCTCATTCAAAGACAGCTTCATTCTCTAAAGGACAATTCTTTTCATTATGTGACAAACAATTCTGTTTTTAATTTTGGTTATGATAAGTTTGCTTGTAATAAGAATTCTTCTGGTTTGAACAAATCTTTTAACAAGAAAACATATTTTGTTTGTGGTAGTGCTTATCATCTCATAAAGGATTGTGATTATCATGAGAGAAGGATGGGTGGGTGTGCTGACCAACAGAGACCTAGACCTATGTGGAATAATGTTAATGACATTCCACCATTTGTTCCACATGTGAAAACTAGCAGAAGTAACCCTGCTGGCAAACCAATTTCTGCTGATAAGCCAGTTCCTGCTGGTAAACCAGTTCTCTATGGCAAAGCAGCTCCAGCTAGTAAACCAGTTCCTGCTGTTAAGCCGGATTCTACTGGACCTTTTTCTAATGGTTAGAAGAGAAAAGTTTCCAGGCCATACTTCAGACCTACTAGCCCTTACTTTCAAAATGCTTTTTGACTTGTTCACTATGACCCAATGTACATGGGAAGGAGAAGATAGGATTCTGCTGTTAAGTCCTCAGTAGGTTGTTCTTGGAGACAAAATAGACCATCACTTAGCAAGGGGTCCAAGAGCAATGGTGATCTCATCAATCTACCTGGTTTAACTCCTATTGATCCACAAGGCAGGCCCAAGTCAGTCATGACTTGGGTCTCCCATTGATACTAATGTTTTTGTATATTTTTGTTACTGTAGGATCATCCTCTTAAGAGTAAAGATGTGGGTATTGTTGATAGTGGATGTTCAAAGAATATGTCAGGGAACAGAGAAAGACTGGATGATTTTGTGCCAATTAGAGGTGGCACTGTGACCTTTGGAGGTGGAGATGGAATGATAACTGGGAAAGGAACCATTAGGACTCCTAAGCTGGATTTTGAAGATGTCTACTATATGAAAGAACTCCATAACCAACTTGTTCTCTATTTCTCGAATATGTGACAAGAAAAACAATGACCTTTTCATAGCAAATGATTGTCTTGTATTGTCTAAAGACTTCAAGTTACCTGATGATACTCAGGTTTTTCTTAGAGTTCCAAGAAGTCACAATCTATACACATTCAATCTGAATGATGTCCAACCTGAAGGAGATCTAGCTTGCTTGGTGGCAAAAGCATCCTTGGATGAGTCTACTAAATGGCACAGAAGGATGGTACATGTGAACTTTAAAACCATCAACATGCTGGCTAAACATGGATTGGTTCAAGGGCTTCTTTCCAAAGTTTTTACTAATGAGCACAATTGTGTTGCTTGTAACAAAGGAAAACAGCATAAAGCTTCTTATAATGCCATTACTGCTGTCAGCATAATCACAGAACCTCTTCAACTACTTTATATGGATCTCTTTGGTCCTACTTCTATCAGAAGTATTGATCACAAATACTTCTGCCTGGTGGTCACTGATGATTATAGAAGGTTTTGTTGGGTATTCTTTTTGGGGACTAAAGATGAAACCTTTCAGACTCTTAAAGACTTTATTGCCCTTATTGAGAACCAGCTGAATAAGAAGGTTAAAGCTATGAGGTGTGACAATGGGACAGAGTTCAAAAATGCTTGGTTGATCGAACTTTGTGGGTCTAAAGGAATTAAAAGGGACTATAGCAATCCAAGGGCACCACAACAAAATGGGGTTGCAGAAAGAAAGAATAGAACCCTTATAGAGGCTGCAAGATCTATGCTCGCTGACTCTAAGCTACCCACTATGTTTTGGACTGAGGTAGTTGGCACTGCTTGCTATGTTTTGAATAGGGTACTAATTACTAGACCTCACAACAAAACACCTTATGAACTTTTGACTGGGAAAGTTCCAACCATTACTTACTTTAAACCTTTTGGATGTCATGCAACAATTCTGAATACCAGTGATCATTTGGGGAAGTTCGAAGGAAAATCTGATGAGGGATACATTGTTGGTTATTCTGCTCATAGTAAAGCTTACAGGGTGTATAATTTATCTGCCAAAAGGATAGAAGAAACACTGAATCTGAGATTTCTTGAAGATAAACCTAATGTTTAGGGAGCAGGTCATGAGTGGTATTTTGACCTTGACTATTTGACTGATCATTTAGGTTACAATAGGTTCAAAACTAACCAATCTGCTGGTACTTCAGACACAGAAGCTCCAATGCAGGTGCCTCAAATGATGATTAAGATTAAGAATGTGTTGAATAAATTATTGTTGTTCCTTCTTATCCCACTAACCACTCTTCAGGTACTAAGCCTAAGGATTTTTCTGGTATGACTGAAGCTGATATAAGTTATGCAGAGGAACTTGCCAAGCTCCAAAGCCAAGAGCATGATGCTATTGATGCTGCCGAAAAGCTTAGTTTTGAATTCTCTAAAGAAACAGAGGAAATTTTGAGACAAGCAGCTATTGAAGCCCGCAGGAACATGGATGCTGCTGCTAGTGGTTCTGTTCTTACTGATGGTGTTCCAATCCCTGCTACTGTTGTTTCTGCTTATACTACCCATTCTGTTGGTAGTGTTCCTGCTGTTGGTACCTCTGTTCCTACTGATAACCCATCTATTGACTCATTGGAGTTTACTGATGATCTCACAAGATTTCCAAGTCCATCTGATCTTGCAGATGAATAATCCTCTAGTCCTGAGTTGGAAGGTATTCATCATCAACCAAAAACAGGCATATTCACTTCCTCGATGATGATTTTGCACCTACTTTCACCAACCTCCTAACCTCTGTTGATGTTAGTCCTCAAGCCACTAAGAGGATTAACACTGTGCATCCATAATATTTAATTCTTGGTGATCCCACTTTAGGAGTTTTGACAAGAAACAAGGTCAAGAAATCAAAGTTTGGTGAATCGGCTTTTGTTTGTTACATTCAGAATCAACATAGGAATAATCATGTAGAGTTTCAACATTGTCTGTTTGCTTGCTTTCTGTCTCAAATTGAACCAACTAGCTTAGCACAAGCTCTTGGTAATTCAGATTGGGTTGCTGCCATGCAAGAGGAAATGCAACAATTTCTGAATCAAGATGTATGGGAGTTTGTGTTATTGCCTGAAGGTAAGTTTGCTATTGGGACCAATGGATTCTGAAGTGTAAAAGGGATGCTAGGGGAATTGTAGTAAGAAATAAGGCAAGATTAGTAGCTCAAGGACACATGCAAGAAGAAGGTATTGACTATGATGAAGTCTTTGCTCCAGTTGCTAGAGTGGAGGCAATTAGACTCTTCTTAGCCTTTGCCTCATATATAGGATTCATAGTTTATCAGATGGATGTCAAAAGTGCATTCCTATATGGCGAGATTCAAGAAGAAGTTTATGTGACTCAACCAAAGGGTTTTGTGCACCCATAGAATCCTGATTTGTTCTATAGGGTAAAGAAAACACTTTATGGTCTTCATCAAGCACCTAGAGCCTGGTATGTTAGGCTTTCCTCATTCCTGCTAAAGCATGGTTACAGAAGAGGTGCTATAGATAAGACACTTTTCATCAAAAAGAACTCCAGGGATATCATTCTTGTTTAAGTTTATGTGGATGACATTATTTTTGGCTCTACTAAGGGGGCTTGGTGTAGGGAGTTTGAAGAACTTATGAAAAGTGAGTTTGAAATGAGTGCTATGGGTGAGCTCACATTCTTCTTAGGACTACAGGTCAAGCAAAGGTCTGATGGTATTTTTATTAGTCAAGAGAATTATATTCATGACATGCTTAAGAAGTTTGATATGGAGAATATAAGAACTGCAACTACACCTTATGAAGCTCCAAAGCCTAAATCCAATAATGAACCATATCCTACTGTTAATGTTCATCTTTACAAGTCTATGATTGGTTCACTCATGTATTTGACAGCTTCAAGGCCAAACATCATGTTTGCAGTCAGTGCTTGTTCTAGACACCAAGTTACACCATTGACTTCACATTTGAATGCAGTAAAGAAGATTTTTAAGTATCTTAAGGGCCAACCTAAGTTGGGTCTTTGGTAATGTTGGGAATGCTTGAAGTGACGATCATTGTTGAGTCAATGTGTCTTGTAATATAATCATGTAATAGCTCGTTAGATTGGTAAAAATATAGTCTACGTGATAGTAGAAGTGTGCCGTCTAGTTTAATCCTAGTATTTACGTTAATGTTGAATGAGTGAGATATGTAAACACGGCACACTTCCCTTAGTCCATGTCATGTAAGACTATATAAGCTTGTAACCTTTCATTTGAGAGGTGGTTGTTTCACTTGGAATAAGAAATTCTCTCTTATTTCCTCTCTATTTCTTTCTCTCTCTAAACATATCATCTTTCTCTCTCTAGATTTTAAACAAGTGTGAAATATTATAAAACTTGGGACCTAACAATTGGCATCAGAGATAAGGGATAGATTGTAACAATTCACAATTTCAGGTTAATTACTATTCTCGGAAAATTTTACTATTCATTTCTTTCTGAAATTTTCCCGAAAGTTGATTTTTATTTCATATTCTCGAGTGATAAATCATTTCCATGGCAAATTAAATGTTTGACATTCGTCAGATCATTTTCGTGAAAGTTATTAAGGAATTACACGTAGTTACACGTTTTAGGGTAAAACGTCATTCAGAAATTCTACGCACAACGAAATTCGGTCGCGTTAATTTTCCCAGTATCAGAAAAATGTTTGACACACTCATGATTTATTTGAGAATAAATCATGACTGAGAAAAACATGACCAGAATAAACTTCGGCCGTGAAAAACTGGAAATTTCAGTTTTAAGCGTTTTTACTCAGCCGTAACCTTAGCCTATACCTGCACCGCGTTTCTAAGATGATTTGAGCTTTCAACTTATTAAAATAAGTCAACATATTTTTCCCTCCTCCATTGACTAAAAATCATTCCTTGATTTTATAAGTCATTCATTGATTTTCAGGCTTACGGTTTGATGTCTAAAAGACATTTAATACCAACAGACACTAGACTGAGCCCAGTCTAGACATTATAAATCATTTTTATCATATTAGAAAAGTAACATTTTACTTTTCTCAATTTTACGCAATATTCGTACAATTTACGTATTACGCGTTTTAGACCCGTGTTTCCAGTTTTTAGCAGGGTTTACCACCCAAATGGAACCTATCACCCATTTTATATTTTATTATAGGGCATATGGACATGTCTAACAATACTTTAAAGTTTCATAATTTTACGACACCCGGTTTTATGTTTTGAGGCCTAATCATTTACGGTTGGCATTTCCCGGAGTCAAAATTCATCTAATATCTTAGGATAATATCAAGGCCAAGCCAACTCACCCCCTTATCCCTTGTGAACCGCCAAAGGGGGGTGGGAGTCACACCCTTGGGTGGCTTGATCTTGTGTCCTGTGACCTAGGATGTTTACATGTGTTTTTGGCAAGAAAATATCCTAGTAAACTAACCTCCTCATTAGAGTATAAATACCCCCTCCCCTATCCTTATGGCCGGCCACAACACACACCATAACCACTCACACTTAGCTTCATTTCCTTCTAATTTCTTGCAAGGTTCAAGTGAAAGTTCAAGTAGAAACCCTAGTTTGATCATAAGTTACCAAAAATCTTCCAAACCCTAGAATAGTTGGTGATTTCTCTTGAGTTTAAATCCACTCAATTCACCTCAACTTTCATTACATCTCTTTCAAGAATACCAAGGGTAGAAAGGTTGCATGAAGTGAAAAGGGTTGAAGCAAGTCTATCAAAGTCCATTTCCTTACTTGTTACTCCTTTCTTTAATTAGAAAGCCAAAAGTTGTAAGCCTAAACCTAACATGCTTCTTGTTAATTTCTCTTGTTCATATCATTTACATGTTATTCTTGCTATATTATATCTTGTATGAATGTCCATGGTGTATAAAAATGACTAAAACATGTTGTTGTACTTGATTGTTAAGTTAAGTTACTAAAACAAACAAACTAGTGAATTTCTTGGTATAACCTGATCAAAATGGAAAAATTATGTTATTGGATTATTACATATTACATTATAGGACTTAACAAGGAAACCATAGCAATTTGAACCACCTAAAAAGAGTAAACGAGTCAAAAGTTATGGCGATTTGAAGTTACCAAGATTTCCGGCAAAACTGCCTAAAAAGCTTCTGTGACAGAACCTAAAACACGCAAAAAGAGGCCTTTCTGGTCCGATTCATAAAAAGGTTAAAACACGAAAGTTGTCCGGAATCACGTTTTCCTTCAGGAAGAAAGAGGCTCGAGCCTTGAAAACGCCTTCTGAGTGAGATATTTCTCAGTTTCTTAACAGCTATTTACATATTTTAAGTCACTATACTATTGTTATACTTTCAAAGGAACAAGAGTTATTATGACCTATAATCAAGACCACAACCATGGCTAGAGCCAAGGTTGTGTCTTATGACCTTGGAACAAGGACTAAAGGTCATGGCTAGGCCATGACGAAATGACCATACCAACTTACATAGGCGTAAACATGAAACAATGAATTAGCCGATAACTTGAACAAGCAATTTGGATCTACTTCACTTAAAAGGAAACCATGAGATTTTACCAAGAGAAAATGGTCATTCAAGACTTATGAAGCTACCCCTAATAACAATCTTCATGTACAAATAAACTTTCCTAAGTTTATACAAATATCGGACATGTAACTTTTCGGATCAAAACCTATATCTATATATTTTATCAACTACTACAATAGTAGGGAGCCTCATGTGAGGAGTTCATTATGTAAGCCGTCGAGATGAGTTGTGGATTTACGAGTTAAAGTGTCCTGGCTCCTCGAACGCTTACTAACATGACTTCTGAATTATGTCGGCCCGAACGGTAGTAAACGATATACAAAACATACATGTTCATGAATCTTTTCATTCAAGGACTTACAATATACATCATACCACATCATGGACTAAATGCAAGATATATATATAGGCACTCCGTTATATTCTTTACTCAAATCCTAAGTCGCAACATTCTATTATAGGTTGCTCGTAGAAACCTACACGATCCAATCATCACCTTCATTACTTGCTATCCTACTTAAGGTGAGTTCATAGCCCCACTTTACATTATTTCAATGGTTTACAAACCCTTGGGGGAAATACATGCTACTTTTAAACCGAACACAATGCTTTGAAACTGTATGCTGCCTGATTGTTTTATTATTACTAAGTACCTACCTTGCCAATCCTAGGCCCCTATCATGAACCATTTAATCACTAGAATTAGTGAGCGCGAGTATTGTGAATAGGCCTATTGGGATTGACGAATCCCATTTGTTTGAGCAGATTAGTTCAACAAATGCACTATATTTGAAACATTAAGTATGACGGCAAAGTACTTACCGGGGCAACAAAACCGCCGATTGATATTGGTACCCGTTAACGTCTTGGTTGCATGAGCTTAGTACATAATAATAACTGTTTTGTTTTCTAACATGAGTATGAGTCTAATTAACTCTTACTACCAACATATTGTGTTCAACCGTTAAACAAACTCTATGAACTTCACTCAACCTTTGTGTTGACCTCTTAAGCATGTATTTCAGGTCCATGATAATCAAGAATGGAGCGGAAGGGCACGTACCGAAGGAAGAAGGCTATAAACTATTATGTCATTCGATAAAACATCATAGACTTTATATTGATGTGTTTTGAAACAATGGAACCTTTTGGGACCTTACTATGTAAACTCTGATATATTTGAATAATATGAATGACAACTCTTTTTATTACGACTCGGTTAGAGATCGTTTTCTATTATTATGACTGTTGTGCCGTCGAGTAACACCCAAGTTGAATTCCGCTGCATCATGAATTGGGGGTGTTACAGATTGGTACCAGAGCCATGGTTATAGAGAAACGGGTCTAAGTGAGACCTAAACTATAACTACAATAACAAGCAAAAACATTTTTATAGCCTTCCGCTCTTCGTGCCTTCCATCCTCCAGAAGATTATGGACTTATTACACATGTTATGCTACATGAACATATTTGTATATTGTTATATGCACATTGCCATAGTTTGAGCATTTTCCATAAGCATTTGATTTATTTTTGACATCGAAATACTAATTGTAGACATCATGTCCGCACCTCCATCTCCCGATCATCTTCCTGCTATGCCTGAGTATTTACCAATTCTTCCCGGACCTAATGATCCTTACTTTGAGGCAATTGATTACGACGATGAGGAAGAACCTTATGAGGATTTAGACAATGAAATAGATTCGGACGAAGATCCTGAAATGGATATGGACATAAACATTGATGATTACGAAGAGGATCCTGAAATGGATGTTGACATCGAAGGCATCGATGAGGAAGCGGAGGAACAAATAGTGGTGCCACATCTATCACCATTAACATCTCCACCTCCGGTTTCACCAATTTCATCCGAATCTAACCGTACCACTCCAGCTCAAGTTCCGAAATCTACTTACCAAACCGGCGGAACATCTACATCTACACATATGTTCGTGAACTCAGCTCAATACGAAATCTACTCTTTGAAACAAGCTCTCAACCTAACCCAACTCAAAGTTCAAAGTATGGCTAGTCAAATGCACGACTACATATCCAAGGTAAATTCTGCCAGAATGGATGCCATGAATGCTCGAGACGACCTATATTGGTTTAAGCTTGACATGAGCTACGTGAAGAGTGACTCGACTCATGTTGGGGAAGTAGTCTTAAATCCTTTGACGGGCTTGGATAATGTCAAGGATAGACTCACTTTGGTTGAGAGGGCCCAAGAACAGGATGCGGTTCAAATTCACAAACTACTTAACCGCCTAAATACCGCCGAAATCCGGTTAGATGTTGCAAACTTTGACAGGTATCAACTTAAGAATGATTTGTGTTGGATGCAAACTCAAATGAGTTCAATACAACAAAGGCTATACCGAAAGGATGTCAAAGAATACCGTCCAAATGGAAGCGTAGACGTGTTAGCAACACGCGGAAATAATAATCCAACCGGACTACAACAACCTCCCAACCGACGTTAGACTAGTGTTATAGTACTAGTTATGTTTAGTACAACGTTGTAATTACTAACTGAAAGTATCAGTTAGTAAGTTTTGAATGAACTTGTAATAAGTTCAATTTTGTAATCAACGTTATATTAATAAAACTCTTGTTTTATATGCTATCATGTGTTATGTTTTTAAGTTTCAACATTATTACCCCATCATTCTTATCAAAAATTGTGCTCATCTCACAACTCTCTAATTACAACGTATCTTTTGAACAATAGAATCATGGCACCAAAGAAAAAGACCCCACCAACGATGACGCAAGCTGCCATCCGCAAACTGGTAAAGGACAGTGTCAACGCAGCACTTGTCACGGAACGAGCAGCCGTAGCTGCAGCAGCTGCCGAAACTGCCACAGCTGCTGGTGCTGCTGATGCTGCAGCAGCCGCAGAAGCCGCCACTGCTGCGGAAGCTGCAATAGCTGCGGAGGCTGCCAGGATTGCCAGTCTTAACCTTGGAGGACCTACCCCTCCGGTGACCAATGTTACTACAGTACCAAAGGGTTGCTCGTTCATTTCCTACCTGAAATGTGAACCCATCAAATTCAAGGGTACTGAAGGGGCTGTAGGTTTGACCCGTTGGTTCGAAAAGGCAGAGTCGGTGTTCTTGGTTAGTAAATGTATCGAGGGGGATAAAGTTCAGTATGCCACAAGTACTCTGTTGAATGAGGCCTTGTCCTGGTGGAACTCAATTGCTCAACCCATGGGCATTGAGAATGCCTACAAAATTACTTGGGCTAATTTGAAACAAATGATGATCAAGGAATACTGTCCTCGCAGCGAGATGCAAAAGTTGGAAGTTGAGTTCTGGGATCACGCGGTTAGGGGAAATGATATCATAACCTATAACCGTAGATTCCAGGAACTGAGGATACTTTGTCCAACAATGGTTTCCACAAAGGAAAAATTGTTGGAAAGGTATATCTGGGGACTTCCCTCAAGCATACAGGGGAATGTGACTTCGGCAAATCCCAAGGAACTTGATGAGGCTATGCGGATGTCCCGTAGCCTCATGGATCAAGTGGTACGTATGTCGGAAACCCGAAAGCAAAACAACCCCAACAACACCAACAATACCAACAACAACACCAACAACAGCAATGCCAACAACCCCAACAACTCCAGCTACCGTAACAACAACAACAACAAGAACAACAACAACAAACGACCATGGGATGGTAACCGTGGGAATAACAACAACAACAACAACAACAACAACCAAACCCGAAACAACAACCATCACAATCAACAGAACAAGAGACAGGAAGCCGCGACGGCTTATGTTGCTGCACCAGCTGGTGGTAAGTACGTGGGTAATCAACCACAATGTACCAAGTGCAATTACCATCACGAAGGTCCTTGCCCGGCCAAATGCCACAAGTGCCAAAAGCCCGGACATCTTGCCAAGGATTGTAGAGGCAAGGGTATAGCTACTGGGGCTAACACACAGCCCATAGTTACATGTTTTGGGTGTGGTGAAAGGGGACACTACAAGAACAACTGTCCTCAAAACCAAGGACCTCAAGGCGGAGGTGCTCGTGGTAGAGCCTATGTCATGGGAAAAGAAGAACCACACCAGGACCCGAACGTGGTTACCGGTACGTTCTTACTCAATAATATTCCTGTTAAAGTATTATTCGATTCTGGTGCTGATATGAGCTTTATATCTACTAGAATTGCGCCTTTACTTGATATTCCATCAATCACTTTAACCACTAGTTATAATATTAAGCTAGCTACCGGTGACTTAGTAAATACCAATACCGTAATCCCAAACTGTACCCTTAATCTCTTAGACCACCCCTTTGACATCAATCTTATGCCAATTGAACTCGGAAGTTTTGATGTAGTTATTGGCATGGATTGGTTGTCTAAACATCAAGCTAACATTATTTGTGGTGAAAGAGTTGTGCACATTCCATGTGACAATGAAACTTTGATCATTTGTGGTGATCAAAGTGGAACTCGAATAAACATCATCTCATGTATCAAAACCATGAAGTACATTGAGAAAGGATGTTATGCTTTCTTAGCCCACGTAACAGAAAAGAAAACCGATGAAAAACGTCTCGAAGATGTTCCTATTGCCCGTGAGTTTCCTGAAGTCTTTCCAGAAGACTTACCCGGACTACCACCAAATCGTCAAATAGAGTTCAGAATTGATTTAATACCAGGAGCGGCGCCAGTTGCCCGCGCACCATACCGGCTAGCACCTTCAGAGATGCAAGAGCTATCAAATCAATTACAAGAACTTTCGGACAAGGGATTTATTCGACCTAGTTCCTCACCTTGGGGAGCTCCTGTTTTGTTCGTGAAAAAGAAAGATGGGTCATTACGAATGTGTATTGACTATCGTGAGCTAAACAAATTAACCATAAAGAACCGATACCCACTACCAAGAATTGATGATTTATTCGATCAATTACAAGGTTCAACCTATTACTCAAAAATTGACCTACGTTCAGGTTACCATCAAGTTAGAGTCCGTGATGAAGACATTCCAAAAACAGCCTTTAGGACACGATATGGTCACCATGAATTCCAAGTGATGCCCTTTGGGTTAACTAATGCACCAGCAGTATTCATGGATCTCATGAATCGTGTGTGTAAGCCATATTTGGACAAGTTCGTGATCGTATTCATAGACGACATTCTCATATATTCCAAAAACGAAGAGGAACACAAAGAACACCTGAGAACAATTTTAGGACTACTCAAGGAAGAGAAATTGTATGCAAAGTTTTCCAAATGTGAATTTTGGATTCAATCCGTACAATTCCTTGGGCATGTGATTGACAAGACCGGTTTACATGTCGATCCCGCTAAAATTGAAGCTATCAAAAATTGGCCAACACCTACTACACCTACAGAAATTCGTCAATTTCTGGGTTTAGCCGGGTATTACTGAAGGTTTATTGAAGGATTTTCCTCAATAGCAAAGTCTTTGACTAAACTAACTCAGAAAGACAAGAAATATGTGTGGGATGAAAACGAAGAAAAAGCTTTCCAAACCCTCAAACAGAAACTTTGTAGTGCTCCTATCCTAGCATTGCCAGATGGGATTGAAGATTTTGTAGTCTATTGTGATGCATCGCACCAAGGGTTAGGTGCCGTGTTGATGCAACGCGATAAGGTCATGGCTTATGCATCAAGACAACTCAAGGTTCATGAGGAAAATTACACCACTCATGACTTAGAGTTAGGAGCTGTGGTCTTTGCACTAAAAATCTGGAGACACTATCTATACGGTACTAGATGTACTGTGTACACCGATCATAAAAGCCTACAACACATTTTAAACCAAAAAGAACTAAACATGAGACAACGTCGTTGGTTGGAATTACTGAGTGATTATGACTGCGACATTCGTTACCACCCAGGAAAGGCAAACGTAGTAGCCGACGCCCTGAGCCGAAAGGAACGGGTTAAACCACTACGAGTCCGAGCCTTAGTTTTAACCATAAATTCAAACTTTCCTACTCAAATCCTTCACGCTCAAACCGAGGCGGTGAAACAAGAAGATATCCAAAAGGAAAAGTTGGATGGCATGATACAGAAGAAATTCGAAACCCGTTCAGATGGAACTCTATGCTTCCAAGGTCGAAGTTGGTTACCACTTTATGGTGGCCTACGAGACTTAATCATGCATGAATCACACAAGTCTAAATACTCCATACATCCAGGATCTGATAAAATGTATCATGATCTTAAGTTACTCTATTGGTGGCCGAACATGAAAGCCGACATTGCAACATACGTTAGCAAATGTCTTACCTGCTCCAAAGTAAAAGCCGAACACCAAAAACCATCCGGTCCATTGCAACAACCAGAAATTCCTACATGGAAATGGGAAAGAATTACTATGGACTTCATTACCAAGCTCCCAAAGACATCAAGCGGTTATGACTCCATCTGGGTCATAGTTGATCGTCTCACAAAATCCGCACACTTTATACCAATCAAAGAGACTTACAAAATGGAACAACTAACCCGACTGTACGTCAAGGAAATAGTCTCAAGACATGGTGCACCAATATCCATCATATCCGACAGAGATGGTAGATTTACTTCCAATTTCTGGCAATCACTCCAAGACGCCTTTGGAACAAATCTAGACATGAGTACCGCGTACCATCCTCAGACCGATGGTCAGAGTGAACGAACCATTCAAACACTTGAAGACATGCTTCGAGCATGTATAATAGACTTTGGAAAAGGATGGGATACTCATTTACCATTAGTCGAATTTTCCTACAACAACAGCTATCATACAAGTATTAAAGCAGCTCCATTTGAAGCACTTTATGGTCGAAAGTGTCGTTCACCTGCTTGTTGGGCTGAAGTGGGAGAAGTTCAACTCACTGGACCAGAACTCATTCGTGAAACAACGGATAAGATTGTGCAAATCAGAAGTCGACTACAAGCCGCAAGAGATCGACAGAAAAGTTATGCCGATACACGACGCAGACCCCTAGAATTCCAAGTCGGAGATAGGGTTATGCTAAAGGTATCGCCTTGGAAAGGCTTGATACGATTCGGTAAACGAGGAAAACTAAACCCAAGATACATCGGACCATTCAAAATCCTAGCCAGGGTTGGCCCTGTGGCGTACAGACTTGAGCTTCCAACAGAACTCAGTAGTGTACACCCCACTTTCCATGTATCTAACCTAAAGAAATGCTTATCTGATGAATCACTTGTGATTCCACCCGATGAAATTCAACTCAATGACGATCTTCAATTTGTTGAGGAACCCGTAGAAATCATGGACCGAGAGGTCAAACAACTCAAGCAAAGCCGTATACCAATTATCAAAGTTCGTTGGAACTCACGACGTGGTCCAGAATACACATGGGAACGAGAGGACCAGATACGTAAGAAATACCCACATCTTTTTACCAACGAAGCTTCTACTCCTAACGCAAATTGATCTCCGGGACGGAGCTCTCATATGGGGTGGAGACTGTAACAATTCACAATTTCAGGTTAATTACTATTCCCGGAAAATTTTACTATTCATTTTTACTATTCATTTCTTTCTGAAATTTTCCCGAAAGTTGATTTTTATTTAATATTCTCGAGTGATAAATCATTTCCATGGCAAATTAAATGTTTGACATTCGTCAGATCATTTTCGTAAAAGTTATTAAGGAATTACACGTAGTTACACGTTTTAGGGTAAAACGTCATTCAGAAATTCTACGCACAACGAAATTCGGTCGCGTTAATTTTCCCAGTATCAGAAAAATGTTTGACACACTCATGATTTATTTGAGAATAAATCATGACTGAGAAAAACATGACCAGAATAAACTTCGGCTGTGAAAAACTGGAAATTTCAGTTTTAAGCATTTTTACTCAGCCGTAACCTTAGCCTATACCTGCACCGCGTTTCTAAGATGATTTGAGCTTTCAACTTATTAAAATAAGTCAACATATTTTTCCCTCCTCCATTGACTAAAAATCATTCCTTGATTTTATAAGTCATTCCTTGATTTTCAGGCTTACGGTTTGATGTCTAAAAGACATTTAATACCAACAGACACTAGACTGAGCCCAGTCTAGACATTATAAATCATTTTTATCATATTAGAAAAGTAACATTTTACTTTTCTCAATTTTACGCAATATTCGTACAATTTACGTATTACGCGTTTTAGACCCGTGTTTCCAGTTTTTAGCAGGGTTTACCACCCAAATGGAACCTATCACCCATTTTATATTTTATTATGGGACATATGGACATGTCTAACAATAATTTAAAGTTTCATAATTTTACGACACCCGGTTTTACGTTTTGAGGCCTAATCATTTACGGTTGGCATTTCCCGGAGTCAAAATTCATCTAATATCTTAGGATAATATCAAGACCAAGCCAACTCACCCCCTTATCCCTTGTGAACCGCCAAAGGGGGGGGGGAGTCACACCCTTGGGTGGCTTGATCTTGTGTCTTGTGATCTAGGATGTTTACATGTGTTTTTGGCAAGAAAATATTCTAGTAAACTAACCTCCTCATGTGAGTATAAATACCCCCTCCCCTCTCCTTATGGCCGGCCACAACACACACCATAACCACTCACACTTAGCTTCATTTCCTTCTAATTTCTTGCAAGGTTCAAGTGAAAGTTCAAGTAGAAACCCTAGTTTGATCATAAGTTACCAAAAATCTTCCAAACCCTAGAATACTTGGTGATTTCTCTTGAGTTTAAATCCACTCAATTCACCTCAACTTTCATTACATCTCTTTCAAGAATACCAAGGGTAGAAAGGTTGCATGAAGTGAAAAGGGTTGAAGCAAGTCTATCAAAGTCCATTTCCTTACTTGTTACTCCTTTCTTTAATTAGAAAGCCAAAAGTTGTAAGCCTAAACCTAACATGCTTCTTGTTAATTTCTCATGTTCATATCATTTACATGTTATTCTTGCTATATTATATCTTGTATGAATGTCCATGGTGTATAAAAATGACTAAAACATGTTGTTGTACTTGATTGTTAAGTTAAGTTACTAAAACAAACAAACTAGTGAATTTCTTGGTATAACCTGATCAAAATGGAAAAATTATGTTATTGGATTATTACATATTACATTAGAGGACTTAACAAGGAAACCATAGCAATTTGAACCACCTAAAAAGAGTAAACGAGTCAAAAGTTATGGCGATTTGAAGTTACCAAGATTTCCGGCAAAACTGCCTAAAAAGCTTCTGTGACAGAACCTAAAACACGCAAAAAGAGGCCTTTCTGGTCCGATTCATAAAAAAGTTAAAACACGAAAGTTGTCTGGAATCACGTTTTCCTTCAGGAGTAAAGAGGCTCAAGCCTTGAAAACGCCTTCTGAGTGAGATATTTCTCAGTTTCTTAACAGCTATTTACATATTTTAAGTCACTATACTATTGTTATACTTTCAAAGGAACAAGAGTTATTATGACCTATAATCAAGACCACAACCATGGCTAGAGCCAAGGTTGTGTCTTATGACCTTGGAAAAAGGACTAAAGGTCATGGCTAGGACATGACGAAATGACCATACCAACTTACATAGGCGTAAACATGAAACAATGAATTAGCCGATAACTTGAACAAGCAATTTGGATCTACTTCACTTAAAAGGAAACCATGAGATTTTACCAAGAGAAAATGGTCATTTAAGACTTATGAAGCTACCCCTAATAACAATCTTCATGTACAAATAAACTTTCCTAAGTTTATACAAATATCGGACATGTAACTTTTCGGATCAAAACCTATATCTATATATTTTATCAACTACTACAATAGTAGGGAGCCTCATGTGAGGAGTTCATTATGTAAGCCGTCGAGATGAGTTGTGGATTTACGAGTTAAAGTGTCCTGGCTCCTCGAACGCTTACTAACATGACTTCTGAATTATGTCGGCCCGAACGGTAGTAAACGATATACAAAACATACATGTTCATGAATCTTTTCATTCAAGGACTTACAATATACATCATACCACATCATGGACTAAATGCAAGATATATATATAGGCACTCCGTTATATTCTTTACTCAAATCCTAAGTCGCAACATTCTATTATAGGTTGCTCGTAGAAACCTACACGATCCAATCATCACCTTCATTACTTGCTATCCTACTTAAGGTGAGTTCATAGCCCCACTTTACATTATTTCAATGTTTTACAAACCCTTGGGGGAAATACATGCTACTTTTAAACCGAACACAATGCTTTGAAACTGTATGCTGCCTGATTGTTTTATTATTACTAAGTACCTACCTTGCCAATCCTAGGCCCCTATCATGAACCATTTAATCACTAGAATTAGTGAGCGCGAGTATTGTGAATAGGCCTATTGGGATTGATGAATCCCATTTGTTTGAGCAGATTAGTTCAACAAATGCACTATATTTGAAACATTAAGTATGACGACAAAGTACATACCGGGGCAACAAAACCGCCGATTGATATTGGTACCCGTTAACGTCTTGGTTGCATGAGCTTAGTACATAATAATAACTGTTTTGTTTTCTAACATGAGTATGAGTCTAATTAACTCTTACTACCAACATATTGTGTTCAACCGTTAAACAAACTCTATGAACTTCACTCAACCTTTGTGTTGACCTCTTAAGCATGTATTTCAGGTCCATGATAATCAAGAATGGAGCGGAAGGGCACGTACCGAAGGAAGAAGGCTATAAACTATTATGTCATTCGATAAAACATCATAGACTTTATATTGATGTGTTTTGAAACAATGGAACCTTTTGGGACCTTACTATGTAAACTCTGATATATTTGAATAATATGAATGACAACTCTTTTTATTACGACTCGGTTAGAGATCGTTTTCTATTATTATGACTGTTGTGCCGTCGAGTAACACCCAAGTTGAATTCCGCTGCATCATGAATTGGGGGTGTTACATAGATTAGGTTGTTTTAGTTTAGATTTCATTGAAGTTTTGGGCTTAAAAAGTGAGTTTTTCTCAGTTTTAGCGAGTATATTTCTGTTTCTACGAGTTAGGTTCAGTTTTTAGCGAGTTAGGTTCTGTTTTTAGCGAGTTAAGTTCAGGGTTTAGCGAGTTAAGGTTAAGTTTTCTACGAGTTAGATACGTTCTAGCGAGTTATTTTGCGAGTTAACTTTTTAAAGTTGGCGAGTTTGCCTTGTTAGCGAGTTAGCTAAAATTCCTTATAGTTTAACTAGTAAGGAAATTATTATCCTCACTTAAGGCAAACTCTTGTTTGACTAAATGATGGATCTTAACACACGACTTGTGTTATAATAATACTTTGAATGATACTAACAAGTATGCAGAATCTACTTGCTAATACTTAGAAGGTTTGTATGTAAGTTTGATTGTGAGTTGTATATGAATGAAAAAAGTTGTATGAACACAGAACTATTAACCAAACAATTAGCTCCAATATTATTAATGATAATAATACGAGTGATCTAGAACATCAGTAGGTTTACAACTTGAAGCTCTATGAATTGATACGTGTATAACCCTAAACCTAGGACCTCCTTTTATAGGATACAAGGAGTCCTGTACAAGATAAGCATAAGCATAGAATAATAGAATATTTCCAAGAACTTTTCTATACTTATCTATATACACGTTTCCTAACAATTATCCTGCAACAGTGGTAACAATATGCAGTATGTAACAATTCACAATTTCAGGTTAATTACTATTTTCGGAAAATTCACTATTCACTTTTACTATTCATTTTTCCCGAAAATTTTCCCGAAACTTGATTTTTATTTCTTGGGCTGAAGTGATAAATCATTTCCATGACAAATTAAAAGTTTGACATTCATAAGCTCATTTTCGTGAAAGTTATTAAGGAATTACACGGAATTACACGTTTTAGGGTAAAACGTCATTCAGAAATTCTACGTACAACGAAATTCGGTCGCGTTAATTTTCCCCGTATCAGAAAAATGTTTGACACACTCATGATTTATTTGAGAATAAATCATGACTGAGAAAAACATGACCAAAATAAGCCTCGGCCGTGAAAAACTGGAATTTTCAGTTTTAAGCGTTTTTACTCAGCCGTAACCTTAGCCTATACCTGCACCGCATTTCTAAGACGATTTAAGTTTTCAACTTATTAGAAAAAGTCAACATATTTTTCCCTCCTCCAATGACCAAAAATCATCCCTTGATGTTATAAGTCATTTCGTGATTTTTAGGCTTACGGTTTGATGTCTAAAAGACATTTAATACCAACCGACACTAGACTGAGCCCAGTCTAGACATTATAAGTCATTTTAAATCATTTTTATCACATTAGAAAAGTAACATTTTACTTTTCTCAATTTTACGCAATATTCGTACATTTTACGTATTACGCGTTTTAGACCCGTGTTTCCAGTTTTTAGCAGGGTTTTAGCACCCGATAGAACCTACCACTCATTTTATATTTTATTATGGAGTATTATGACATGTTTAACCATTCTTCCAAGTTTCGTATTTTTACGATACCCGGTTTTAAGTTTCGTGGCTTAACAGCTTACGGTTAGCATTTTACGGAGTCAAAACTTAGCTTAAACTCTTAGATATCATCCAAAAGTCACCAACTTGGCCACCACACAGCCCCAACCGACTTAGGGGGGGGGATTAGTCACCATGTGATTCAATCTTGACCATTCATCTTAACTTGGGCACAAAGTTTCACCTAAACTTAACCATGGTTAATATCTAACCCATGTATGGTTAGCTAACTTTCTCATACTATAAATAGCCACTCAAGAACACCTTCTTCTTCATCTTTTCATCCATAAAAACGAGCCAACACAAATCATAGCTCCATGATCCTTTGATCTTTAAGCTACAAGTTACATATCAAAGTTCATGGCTTAGTTATTCTCTACATGAATCTTAAGTTTGTTTGGTGATTCCATGGTTGATTTAGGAGCTACACAAGGTTACTAGGGCTGAAGTTAAATGATTTTCACAAGGGTTAGATCAAGGCTAGCAAGGGTTACAAGAGTTGGGGTAAAGGGTTTACAAGCTTAGGTTTAGTGTCCTAGTTCCATACTTGACTTCCTTTCTTGTAGAAAGCCAAAAGTTGTAAGCAAACCCTAACTTGCTTCTTGTTAAATAATCATATTCATGTTATTTACATATTATTTGTGCTATATTATGTCTTGTATGCATGTCCATGATGTATAAAAGTGAGCAAAACAAGTTATTGTTATTGATTGTTACAACAAGTTACTAAAACAAGTAAACTAATGACTTTCTTGGTAAGACCACGACCAAAATGGTAAAATTATGATATTGGATCATTACATATTACAGTAGAGGACTTAACAAGGAAACCATAGCAATTTGAACCACCTAAAACGAGTATACGAGTCAAAAGTTACGCCCATTTAAAGTTACCAAAGATTTCCGGCAAACTGCCAAATACCATTCTGATCAAATTTGGGTTTTGAAAGTTCCACTTCTGGTCCGATTCATCAAAAAGTTAAAACACGAAAGTTGTCCGGAACGACGTTTTCGTTCAGTAACAAAGAAGCTCGAGACCTAAAAACACTTTCCGAGTGATAAAATTCTTCAAATTCTAAACAGCCCATTTTTAGGTGAAAGTCACAAGATTATGGTTATACTTTGAAAGGAACAAGAGGTCTTATGACCTATAATCAAGACCACAACCATGGCTAGAGCCAAGGTTGAGTCTCAAGACCATGGAACAATGACCAAAGGTCATGGCTAGGCCATGACGAAATGACCATACCAACTTTCATAGGCGTAAACATGAAATAAAGAGTTGACGAGAACTTGAACATACAATTTGGATCTACTCCATGTAAGGAACCATGAGAACATACAAGTATTTGTCATACAAGTTATAAGAAACTTACCCTAATAACAATCTTCATGTACAAATAAACTTTCCTAAGTTTATTCAACTATTGGACATGTAACTTTCGGATCCAAACTTATATCTATATATTTCATCAACTACTACAATAGTAGGGAGCCTCATGTGAGGAGTTCATTATGTAAGCCGTCGAGTTGAGTTGTGGATTTACGAGTTAAAGTGTCCTGGCTCCTCGAACGCTTACTAACATGACTTCTGAATTATGTCGGCCCGAACGGTAGTAAACGATATACAAAACATACATGTTTCATGAATCTTTTCTTTCAAGGACTTACAATATACATCATACCACATCATGGACTATAATGCAAGATATATATATAGGCACTACTTTATATTCATTACTCCGATCCTAAGTCACAACATTCTATTATAGGTTGCTCGTAGAAACCTTCGCGATTCGACCGTTACATTCATTACTTGCTATCTTACTTAAGGTGAGTTCATAGCCCCACTTTCGATTACTTAATTGTTTCACAAACCCTTGGGGGGAATACATGCTATTTATAACCGAGCACAATGTTTTTAAATTGTATGCTTACCTGATTGTTTTATTATCACTAAGTACCAACCTTGCTAAACCGAGATCCTTTATTATGAACCATTTAGTCACTAGCGATAGTGAGCGCGAATATTATTAATAGGCCTATTGGGATTGACGAATCCCATTTGTATTGACTAAGTTCAAACAAATGCAATAATATTTGAGATTTAGGTATGTTAGCAAAGTACCTACCGGGATAAATCTGCCGATCGATATTGGTACACGTTAACGTTATGGTGTCATAAGCTTAGTGTATAATACATGTTCCGGGCGTATAATAACGTAGCCTACCTGTTTTGTTTTCCAAACATTGGTGTGAGCCTATAACTCACACTACCAACATATTGTGTTCAATCGATTTAACAAACTCTATGAATATCACTCAACCTTTGTGTTGACCTCTCAAGCATGTATTTCAGGTTCATGACGATCAAGGATGGCACGGAAGGACATGGATACTCAAGAGGGCTATAAATTTTATTATCATTCAAAACTCATTTATTATACATTGTAAACATGGAACCAATTGGGACCTCATTTTGAAATCTCTGATATTTATATAATTTGAATGATACATCTTTTAAAACGACTCAATTGGAGTTCGTTTTCTATTATTGTGACTATTGTGCCGTCGAGTAACACCCAGTTTGAATTCCGCTGCATCCATGAATTGGGGGTGTTACAGATTGGTACCAGAGCCATGGTTATAGAGAAACGGGTCTAAGTGAGACCTAAACTATAACTACAATCACAAGCAAAAACATTTTATAGCCTTCCGCTCTTCGTGTCTTCCATCCTCCAGACGATTATGGACTTAGTAAGCATGTTATGCTACACAAACATATTAGTATATTCATATATACCCATTTTGAGCATTTCTCCGTAGGCATTTTTATGCTACACAAACATAATTGCATATTGATATATGTACCCTAAACATAATTGAGCATTTCCCCGTAAGCATAAGTATATTGACATATACACACTAAGCATTTTATGCTACATGAACACATATAAGTATATTGATATATACACACTAAGCATTTTATGCTACATGAACACATATAAGTATATTGATATATACACACTAGGCATTTTATGCTACATGAACATATTAGTATATTGATATATAAACTCGGTTTATTTTCAATCATTTATCTAAACAATGGACTAAACATATCTGTGTATGCCTATTCTAAGGCATTTCGGCACAGCCACACTCTCCCAATCATGTTCCTACTCCAACATTATATGTCCAAGACATTGTAACTAATTACAATGGTCTCATTCATTTTACAAGACATTGTGAGATACAATGGTCTCATTCATTTTCCAAGACATTGTGAGATACAATGGTCTCATTCATTTTTCAAGACATTGTGAGATACAATGGTCTCATTCATTTTTCAAGACATTGTGAGATACAATGGTCTCATTCATTTTCCAAGACATTGTATGATACAATGGTCTTAATCATTTCTCAAATGTTTTGAGTCACACAATGACCTAACCTACTTCCCAGACATTGTGAATTGCACAATGGTCTAACCTACTTCCGAGACTTTGTGTTTTGTGCAAATGGTCTCTAGAATTATTCCATCACATCATCAATATCATTTCTTATGATATCAAAAACCCGTCACAATCTATCGATTTCAAAACAAGAAATATGAGATTTCTAAAGGACAAACTAATCCATCATCGACAAAAGCTGAACTTTCTCTACATTCATCAAAGTTTTCTTATGAAACCTTCATTATTAAAAGTTCGTGATCCTGGCCAAGTATGTTCTATTTTAGAACTACTTAAAACTTCCTTTCCATACGTATCTACCCTTACTACCTTCTATGCAATGGAATATGAAAACATACGTTACAAGTTTTGTATGGACGGGACTTGCAACTTAAGGGTTTGACATCGCCTTTGTTTAGTGAACAGTTTCCCGAAAGCAACGGACATATCACAAGTATACCTAATTTAGGTATTTGAAAATTTTATCGAACCTTGGCTAAATATAGACTAGTCACCTATATTTAACCTAGGGACAGTGGAATATAGTCTGACTAACTATATTCGACTTAAAATTTTCAAATACTGAGAGTAGTTGTACTAGGGTTATGTTTAGGTTGATTTCCTACATGAACACGATAAACCACCAGAATACATTAAAACAATCTAGAGACACGATAATGTCTTACCACTCAGCGAAATCTTAACACCTTATTTGTGTTACCTAATTTCATTCTTGAAATTTTTCATTTATGAGATAATCCGAACTACTATCTTGGGATAGTTATCAATTATTCTCTTCATCCTGTAGAAGTACTATCCTGTTTAGGTCCTAAGGATACCATTCCATCATAAACTTTTAAAATCTCTTAAGATTTTTAAAGCAAACTCAACATCTATACCTAAGAGTATTAATGTTAAGCATACACTACACACTTTTGTTCATCAACATATCATAACATTATCTTCACAACCGTTGGAACCACAAGCTCATTAACAGATTTTGATGCACTTTTAAAGCTCAAATCATCCTTAGTTACACCACAAGTACCCTCATCAGCTTTACAAGTTTGAATATTCATCTTGTACCTTTGGAACACCAGTATCATCTCGTAATACACTACCTTGTAACTCACCGGCTAAGTATGAATGTTGTGTCGGGAATTCTTGATTAGGATGATTTATAATGTCCTTATTTGAATGGATTGGGATGCCTTTTCATTTAAATAAAGAAATTATAAATCATCGAACCATACGTTTATATTCCTTTAGTTACATTGTTTGGGATGTCTCTCTATGTAAATAAAGAATTATAAACAAGTGGGCTTAATTATATCCGAAATAACATAAGTATGAAGTCAATAAACACTAGATACAATAACAGATTACCTACTAGGCTATGATTGCAACGACTATCCCAATTTCCATTAGTACGAGGTTTACCTTTTGGTTTTCATAATGATAGTGCAATAACAAACAAACTCATTGCGAGGCCATGTAACCATATGCATGTGCAGTCGTACCAAACTCATTACGGGGCCATGTAACCATATGCATGCGCAGTCGTACCAAACTCATTGCGAAGCCATGTAGCCATATGCATGGGCAGCCGTACAATTCAAACAGGACTTGGTCCAACCACATGTTCAACACTTAATCCATTATTCGATTCTTATATCAATTGCTATTGATATTTGACAACTATATCAAGTTCTATTTGATATTCAATTACTATCTCAATTCCTATTAATATTCGACTGCTATATCAATTTCCTTTGATATTCGACTATTACCATACCTTTCCTACATAAAAGTTATGCCGACACACGACGCAAACCCCTAGAATTCCAAATCGGAGATAGGGTTATGCTGATAGTATCGCCTTGGAAAGGCTTGATACGATTCGGTAACAAGGAAAACTAAACCAAGATACATCGGACCATTCAAAATCCTAGCCAGGGTTGGCCATGTGGCATACAGACTTGAGCTTCCATTAGAACTCAGTAGTGTACACCCCACTTTCCATGTATCCAACCTAAAGAAATGCTTGTCGGAAGAATCACTTGTGATTCCACTCGATGAAATTCAACTCAATGACGATATTCAATTTATTGAGGAACCCGTAGAAATCATGGACCGAGAGGTCAAACAACTCAAGCAAAGCCGTATTCCAATTGTCAAGTTCGTTGGAACTCACGACGTGGTCCTGAATACACATGGGAACGAGAGGACCAGATACGTAAGAAATACCCACCTCTTTTTACCAACAAAGTTTCTACTCCCAACGCAAATTGATCTCCGGGACGGAGCTCTCATATGGGGTGGAGACTGTAACAATTCACAATTTCAGGTTAATTACTATTTCCGGAAAATTCACTATTCACTTTTACTATTCATTTTTCCCGAAAATTTTCCCGAAACTTGATTTTTATTTCTTGGGCTGAAGTGATAAATCATTTCCATGACAAATTAAAAGTTTGACATTCATAAGCTCATTTTCGTGAAAGTTATTAAGGAATTACACGGAATTACACGTTTTAGGGTAAAACGTCATTCAGAAATTCTACGTACAACGAAATTCGGTCGCGTTAATTTTCCCCGTATCAGAAAAATGTTTGACACACTCATGATTTATTTGAGAATAAATCATGACTGAGAAAAACATGACCAAAATAAGCCTCGGCCGTGAAAAACTGGAATTTTCAGTTTTAAGCGTTTTTACTCAGCCGTAACCTTAGCCTATACCTGCACCGCATTTCTAAGACGATTTAAGTTTTCAACTTATTAGAAAAAGTCAACATATTTTTCCCTCCTCCATTGACCAAAAATCATCCCTTGATGTTATAAGTCATTTTGTCATTTTTAGGCTTACGGTTTGATGTCTAAAAGACATTTAATACCAACCGACACTAGATTGAGCCCAGTCTAGACATTATAAGTCATTTTAAATCATTTTTATCACATTAGAAAAGTAACATTTTACTTTTCTCAATTTTACGCAATATTCGTACATTTTACGTATTACGCGTTTTAGACCCGTGTTTCCAGTTTTTAGCAGGGTTTTAGCACCCGATAGAACCTACCACTCATTTTATATTTTATTATGGAGTATTATGACATGTTTAACCATTCTTCCAAGTTTCGTATTTTTACGATACCCGGTTTTAAGTTTCGTGGCTTAACAGCTTACGGTTAGCATTTTACGGAGTCAAAACTTAGCTTAAACTCTTAGATATCATCCAAAAGTCACCAACTTGGCCACCACACAGCCCCAACCGACTTAGGGGGGGGGGATTAGTCACCATGTGATTCAATCTTGACCATTCATCTTAACTTGGGCACAAAGTTTCACCTAAACTTAACCATGGTTAATATCTAACCCATGTATGGTTAGCTAACTTTCTCATACTATAAATAGCCACTCAAGAACACCTTCTTCTTCATCTTTTCATCCATAAAAACGAGCCAACACAAATCATAGCTCCATGATCCTTTGATCTTTAAGCTACAAGTTACATATCAAAGTTCATGGCTTAGTTATTCTCTACATGAATCTTAAGTTTGTTTGGTGATTCCATGGTTGATTTAGGAGCTACACAAGGTTACTAGGGCTGAAGTTAAATGATTTTCACAAGGGTTAGATCAAGGCTAGCAAGGGTTACAAGAGTTGGGGTAAAGGGTTTACAAGCTTAGGTTTAGTGTCCTAGTTCCATACTTGACTTCCTTTCTTGTAGAAAGCCAAAAGTTGTAAGCAAACCCTAACTTGCTTCTTGTTAAATAATCATATTCATGTTATTTACATATTATTTGTGCTATATTATGTCTTGTATGCATGTCCATGATGTATAAAAGTGAGCAAAACAAGTTATTGTTATTGATTGTTACAACAAGTTACTAAAACAAGTAAACTAATGACTTTCTTGGTAAGACCACGACCAAAATGGTAAAATTATGATATTGGATCATTACATATTACAGTAGAGGACTTAACAAGGAAACCATAGCAATTTGAACCACCTAAAACGAGTATACGAGTCAAAAGTTACGCCCATTTAAAGTTACCAAAGATTTCCGGCAAACTGCCAAATACCATTCTGATCAAATTTGGGTTTTGAGAGTCCCACTTCTGCTCCGATTCATCAAAAAGTTAAAACATGAAAGTTGTCCGGAACGACGTTTTCATTCAATAACAAAGAAGCTCGAGACCTAAAAACACTTTCCGAGTGATAAAATTCTTCAAATTCTAAACAGCCCATTTTTAGGTGAAAGTCACAAGATTATGGTTATACTTTGAAAGGAACAAGAGGTCTTATGACCTATAATCAAGACCACAACCATGGCTAGAGCCAAGGTTGAGTCTCAAGACCATGGAACAATGACCAAAGGTCATGGCTAGGCCATGACGAAATGACCATACCAACTTTCATAGGCGTAAACATGAAACAAAGAGTTGACGAGAACTTGAACATACAATTTGGATCTACTCCATGTAAGGAACCATGAGAACATACAAGTATTTGTCATACAAGTTATAAGAAACTTACCCTAATAACAATCTTCATGTACAAATAAACTTTCCTAAGTTTATTCAACTATTGGACATGTAACTTTCGGATCCAAACTTATATCTATATATTTCATCAACTACTACAATAGTAGGGAGCCTCATGTGAGGAGTTCATTATGTAAGCCGTCGAGTTGAGTTGTGGATTTACGAGTTAAAGTGTCCTGGCTCCTCGAACGCTTACTAACATGACTTCTGAATTATGTCGGCCCGAACGGTAGTAAACGATATACAAAACATACATGTTTCATGAATCTTTTCTTTCAAGGACTTACAATATACATCATACCACATCATGGACTATAATGCAAGATATATATATAGGCACTACTTTATATTCATTACTCCGATCCTAAGTCACAACATTCTATTATAGGTTGCTCGTAGAAACCTTCGCGATTCGACCGTTACATTCATTACTTGCTATCTTACTTAAGGTGAGTTCATAGCCCCACTTTCGATTACTTAATTGTTTCACAAACCCTTGGGGGGAATACATGCTATTTATAACCGAGCACAATGTTTTTAAATTGTATGCTTACCTGATTGTTTTATTATCACTAAGTACCAACCTTGCTAAACCGAGATCCTTTATTATGAACCATTTAGTCACTAGCAATAATGAGCGCGAATATTATTAATAGGCCTATTGGGATTGACGAATCCCATTTGTATTGACTAAGTTCAAACAAATGCAATAATATTTGAGATTTAGGTATGTTAGCAAAGTACCTACCGGGATAAATCTGCCGATCGATATTGGTACACGTTAACGTTATGGTGTCATAAGCTTAGTGTATAATACATGTTCCGGGCGTATAATAACGTAGCCTACCTGTTTTGTTTTCCAAACATTGGTGTGAGCCTATAACTCACACTACCAACATATTGTGTTCAATCGATTTAACAAACTCTATGAATATCACTCAACCTTTGTGTTGACCTCTCAAGCATGTATTTCAGGTTCATGACGATCAAGGATGGCACGGAAGGACATGGATACTCAAGAGGGCTATAAATTTTATTATCATTCAAAACTCATTTATTATACATTGTAAACATGGAACCAATTGGGACCTCATTTTGAAATCTCTGATATTTATATAATTTGAATGATACATCTTTTAAAACGACTCAATTGGAGTTCGTTTTCTATTATTGTGACTATTGTGCCGTCGAGTAACACCCAGTTTGAATTCCGCTGCATCCATGAATTGGGGGTGTTACACAGTAGGAGTGGTAATGAGTTTCCACTGCTAGTGCATTCTTCAGCAGTTGTAATCTCCATGCTTAACAGTGATAACTGTTAGTTTAATTCCCAACAATACTCCCCTAAACTTATGATTTCTATGCAAATCCATAATTTTCTTCAATCAATCAACATCATTGAGGATATAGGGAATTCTTCCAAACACTTTATTTCCTTCTTAAAGCCTGCATAGCTCTTAAACACTGATCTTGTTTCTTCTGAATCAAAGCTCTGACTTTTTCAGTGTCTTCATGAACTCTTAAACTTGATGTCAACATTGCAGTAAGGGTTACTGCTCTAAGTGGATATTCCTTCTCAGCAAACATGAATACATCCACTCCAGCTGTTGTAGAAACATGATGAACCTCATGTGAATCATAGTATGACCATGTGGTATGCAAATCTGTAGCTTCAAACTTCCAGTAACTGTCATTAAGATCTGGTTCATAAAGTCTTCTAAAATCAACCCATAGCTGCATTTCCTTCACATCTTTGAAATTATCAGCCTTGAATCTTTCATCAACTAACTTCCAAAGCATATCAAGATCACTTCTGTCACAAGCTTTAATAAGATCTTCAAATTGAATGAAATATGAAGTTTCACCTCCCAATCTTGTTATCTTCCATGTTGGAGCAAAATTCTTTGCTGTATAAACTTCCCAATCAATAATTGGATGTCTTACTTGTATGTGATAGAAATCTTCTTCTTCTATCACTATCATAGCACTCAGCTGATCTTCTGTAAGTTTCTCAGATTTAGATTCTTCTTCTTGAGCAAACCTTTTCTTTTTAGTGACTTTCTGTTCAGAAGCTGTAGCTTTCCTTTTAGACTTAGGAAATCTTCTTTCTTCTTCTTCAAAATCATTTGGAATAAAATCACTATCTTATCTTTTAAGCCCGTAAAAGATCCCTTCAATCCTATCATGAGACATGCCTTTGAATTGAGACATTTTCCAATTCCCAACATGACAACAATAAGTCTTCATCTCTGCAATCACTTGTTCCTTGGTTGGTTGTCTTTGCTTCTTTTGACCTTTTCTGACTTTTCCAATAACCTCATCAAGTGCTTGTTGATTCTTCATTTGGATAAAAGCAGCTAATTGAGCTGATCAATATTACTAATCCTAGAAGAGCTTAAACGATCTTGATCTAACAATTGGCATGAGAGCACAGGGGGCTCGATATCTAGGGATCTACAAGGTTTTATTGTTGGTGAACAGTAGCAGATTCGTACAAGTTTTAATCGGTTTTCAGAGGTAATCGCTATATTTTACAGTTTATCAAATCTGTTTGTTTTGGTTTTGGATTGATACGATTGGTTAAATATTGTCCTCTTTTATCATCATCTCGTACTAATTAATGGTTAGTGGGAAAATGATGGAATATTGTTTAATAGTGAGTTGGTGATTTGCTATATTAACTGATAGTGATGATTGTGATTGGTGCTATTTAATTCCAAACCTCGTACTTAATTATGTCACACATATTACTTGGTTGAAGAATTAATATTGTGGGGTTCACATTCGATCTGTTGCTCATATAAATAATGGGTCGGTGATGGATTTTTGTGCATGAAAAGTTTTGAATATTCGTTTTGTCGCTTATTTATTCATGCGTGTGGGACTGAATATTCTTGTAAATCAGTCGTCTTTTGCCATTAAAAATATTGGTGTCGGTGGAAGTCGTTTTCTTATGCAAGTTAATTGAAGTCAAGATTGGTTTTTATTCGGTGTGTGATAAGAGTAATTTCTTGGGTCGAGGAGTTAATCGTGGGGTCAAAAGCAGATATTAGTTTTCAATTTTCACTCTGATCGCATATTGTCTACTGTTTCGAGAAGTTGGAGTTGGATATTGGGATTTTGGCATAGGGCACATGGGTCTTACAAATCACATGAGTCGTCTGATGGCAAAGTGATCTGATTGGTCAGCGATTGAGATAAATTGGTGATTGGAAGGAATTTACTTTATACAATAGTTGTTTGTCGTTTACCGCGTGTGATGGCAGTTAGTTGGCCAATTCAAAATTAATATTGTCACAAGCAGTTTAAATATTCTTGTCGCCTTGTTGTTGATTACTTAAATGAGAAAGTCAGTTATGGACACGTGATTATTGGTTGGTCGAGGTTTTGATTTGATATATCAATTAAGAGTTGTCGTTTTCAAGTTTGATGTATTAAAGATGGGTCATTGCTGATATTTTATTCTAGTCAAGATTTGGTACTGCTGAACGCTAAATATTTGATTGGTCAAGGCATTTTAGTGGGTCGGTGTCATTAATTTGTTTGTTGCTGGTATTAAATGTTGCTGCTGCTTTTGGTGTACTGGTTGTGAGGTTATTGTTTGTTGCTGCTGTTGATTAATTTTTCTGCTGATAAGCTTATTTTGTTGCTGCTATTTGTTACTGCTGATTTTACTCATTCCTGCTGTTCGATACTACTGCTAGATCTCTTTGATTTCACTTGTTTCTACTTTCACTTGTTTCTGCTGCTTGTTAATAAAATGACAGAATCTGACAATGAAAGGGATCGTCCAATCACTACTAGAAAAAGGTCTATCATTGACTCGCATTTTATGACACACACAATATAATGACGCGCAAAATTGTAAGTCATAAAAAAACTGTCATAAATTGTAAAATCTGAAGGCTAGACGACAGGCATTTTTGTGTGTCATAAAATTCGTGTCATATCTCAAATTTTTTAAAAAACACGGACCACAAAACTATATCTCTCTAACCTCTCGATCCCTTATCTTCATTTGTTTTTTTTTTTACCCTAAACCTAAAACTATATATCTCTCACCTCTCCAAGATCCGGCAGCCGCCGCCGCTGCTCCGGTCACCACCTCCGTCACTCACCACCATCCATATCAACAAAAACCACCACACCAGCCCTTATATCACCCTTGCGAATTTATTTATGAGGTGCATGCGCCATCACCTCTATCTACTTCCGGTTACCCCTTTTCACACCGCCGTTTGCCACCGATCAAGAGGGAGACTCCAAGGGTTCGTTTTCATCAGGTTTGGAGCGAGGGTTTGCATCTAGGGATTCGTTTGTTCGTGTGGTGAAGCCGCCACCACCACCGACACAGCCGTCACATCCATCTCGCCTTTTAATCTTTTTCTCCCTCTCGTCTTGTGGTATGTCTAATTGTTAAACTCGTTTCATTTCTCTTTTTGATTTAAAAACCGTTTATATGCATAGATTAAAAACATTTTAGATAAATATATTAGTATAGGAAGAAATTGCTAAAAATGAGCTATTAGTATAGGAAGAAATTGCTGTTTTAGGTTGATGGAATAACATTTTGCGTGTGGTACTTTGGATCGCACATGTTGCAAGTAGGTCATTTTTGCTTAAAAGTTGCTAAAATTCTTGCTATTTATATGGAAAGAAATCAATTTGCTTTTGGGGGTGGATGAAGTAATATATTGCGTGTGGTACTTTGGATAGAACATTATGGTTGGTAGGCTGTCAATTATGTACTAGCTTCATAATTCTGATATTGATCTAAAATTTAGTTGAAATTAGTACAATTATCCACCTTGTAATTAACAATGATGGTCAATAATCAATAAAAGAAACTAGTCTATACTGGTTCTTACCATCGTAAAAATACTTTATTATTGCTGTTTACATTTGCTTTTATGCATTGATATGAAGAGATTTGCAGGTTCTTCCCTGATAAAGCCAAAATGTTAGCACAAGACATTCTAAATGAGCTTGTTAAGGTTCGTTCCATGACTTTCAATCAGAAAAAAATGTGTTTTGGCTACTGAAATTTCCTTTTTTTTTTTTTTATTTATCAGTTAGAAAATTTCTGTTCTCAATTTTGTTGATGATGTATTTGTTAAATATATATTTAAATTACTGATTTCTGTTATTTTGTAAATAAAGGAACTAAAAATAAGGCCATGCCCGGTTGTCTTTGCATCTTTTTCCGGTGGTCCAAAAGCTTGCATGTATAAAGCTTTGCAGGTAAATAGAACTTTCGTCTTCACATCTAGTGTTATTTTACTGGGTTAGCTACTATAGAAAGAAACATACTATTAGTTGCTTTTCAATTTGAATAAAAATGATGATGGTCAAAACCAATTCGGCAATATTCCTGTAGAAACGACCACTTTTGGTGGTAGATTACTCATTTGTCATGGTGGTAAATGTTTTGAAGTACGCTATAAAATCGGACTCATATGACATTTGGTTATTTAGTAATTAACCCTTTTCACAAGGGGTTTCATACGTTCTGATTTTGTACTTGGCATCTTTTTGGTGTAGTTAATGGACTCGATGGGTGAATCTCAAGGAAATCTGGTACGATTTTGATCTGTACTCCACTCTATTCCTTTGTATTGATTTTCGCTTTATATGATTGAACAAAGTTGGGATGATTAGTGAATGGGATTAGGCTAGTTAGAGCTTATGGTGATGTTGTATATTGCGAAAATTGAAGTTTGAAGGGGTTTAAAGCTACCCATTTTAGACCAGAAAGTTGAGGCTTGTTTCGCCTAGGTTGAAATTTTTGAAACTGATTTTTGTCTTTTGAATATGATAGAGGATGTTAATATGAACGTTTTGATATAAAATTCAGCTTTTAACTCTTAATAACGAACGTTTGGCGGTCATTTGAAATTTAGAAAAATTATAAATTTCCAAACAGCACTAGTATAAAATTTATTTGCTGTCAAATCTGAATAAGGGCATTTACATTATTTTCTGGCCCGTTTCGGCCTTCGGCCGAAACACGAAAGTTGTCCGAAACAACGTTTTTAGTCTACAACATGGAATTGGGGTGTGAAAGTGCGAAAATAAGGGTGATTTTGATTAAAAATCAGTTCTACATTTTTTCTTTTAAAATGACAGCACTTGTTTTATAAAAAGTGAGCTGATGCAGTTTTTAAACTGGGTTTTGAGCCTTTTCTGCTCCGAATCGGCCTTCCGTTAAAACACGAAAGTTGTTCGGAATGTCGTTTTGCATTAAATCTCTTTTGAGTCCGAGTCTTGAAAATGTAGCCTAGCGGGTCAAAAACTGAAAGTCAAACTTCTGAAATGTTGTTAAAAGTCAACTGTCAGCAGCAACTTGCAGGGGGTATCAACATGTGGTCACGAGTTGGCCATGGGTACGTTTGGGTTTGGTATGGTTTTCTTTTGAAAGTCAAGTTAGCCATAAGTTGGGTTTTGGGTTAAAAATGATAAATATATTTATTATTCGCAGTTAGAGAAAGATGTGCGGGATCTTATCAAACAAAGGGATCTTGCTGAATCTCGGATCAAGGAATTGCTACAAGCCGTTAGAAACGATCAAACTTCAACACAATGGGTATGTTATAAGTTTAATGTATTTTGGTGGGATGCAAAGTTTATGATCATTTATAATAAACTACAAAAATTTGGAGAGATGTTATAAAAACTTGTTTTTTTTTTCTTCTGATTATCCTGTTTTGCTACTTTTTTCTTTTAAATATAGGATGGGCAACGAGGAAACACGTGTGATGATGAATATTCCGCTTCTGAATCAACAAACATTAGGTTATCGGGTACCAGTCTCCACCAAGAAGAGTCAAATGACATCTGCAAAGTGGTCCGATGTGTTGAGACAGATTTGATATATATAAAAACTAGGCATATCGATATGTAATTTTTGTCGTTAATTAACTTGTGACTTATCGT
Organism: Artemisia argyi; assembly: GCA_030686995.1. Classification (NCBI taxonomy): domain Eukaryota; kingdom Viridiplantae; phylum Streptophyta; class Magnoliopsida; order Asterales; family Asteraceae; genus Artemisia; species Artemisia argyi. Next base: position 85,132,903 of record CM060676.1, read on the forward strand.
GAATTAATTAACCTCATTGTTTTGATATATATATATATATATATATATATATATATATATATATATATATATATATATATATATATATATATATATATATATATATATATATATATATATATGAAATGCGTTATTTTGATATTTGTGTTTTTAATTTTGTATTACCAGGTTTTTAATTGTCATTTAATAGAAAATTAGGAACTGAAAAAAATTATTTTAAAAAAAAAAATTAGGTTATGACTCGCAAAAAAGAGTCATAAAACGTGGGTCATAAGTGCGTGTCATAGAGGGATGACGCACAAATGCGAGTCATGAAGATTTATGACTGGTCCTTCCTTGACTCGCATTTTCGTGTCATAAGACCTCTTCTTGACTCGCATTTGGAGTCAAGGATGGCCCTTTTTCTAGTAGTGAATGTTTCCTTATTTGATGAATGATGCGTATGAGGTCTGGGCTAAGAAAATGGAACAATGGATTATGAACAATGACATGAATATCTGGAAGGTGATTCAAAATGGCAATAGCCCAAAAAGGATTGGAAGAGATAGCAATGGAAAAGTCATTATTCTCCCTCCAATGACTACAAATGAACACATTGAAGTTCATAGGGAATCAAAGGCAGGAACTACCTTGCTTCAATCTATTCCTGCTGATCATATAGCAGATTTTCATTATATGGATGGTGCACGGGATATATAGAATGCAATCAAAGCAAGGTATGGTGAAAAGGCTGAATACAAGAAGATGGGAAAGGAAGCTTGTACTATCGGTGATGCTGAAGCATTTGCATTCATGGGTGTCATTCCTAAGGTACATAACTGCCCTTTTGATTGTGATAGTAAATATAATGAGCTTAAAAAAGAGTTTGATGAATTAAAAACTCTTTATAATGATTGCTATATTAATGAACACACTAATAGAGAGGCAGTTAAAACCTTAGAAAAACAAAAGGTTTGGTTTCAAAAGAATCAACTTGCTTATGAGGAAAAGATAAAAGTATTAGAAAGAGATTTAACAATTACTAAAAATGAGTTAACATATTCTGAAAAAGAAAAAGCAAAAGTAGATTTAGAGAAACAAGTTTTGCAAGATAAGTTTGATAAGGAAGTGGCTAGGCATAAAGAATGGCTAATTTCTGGTGACAAGTTAGCTAGCTTGCTCTATAGTAGTCAGTCTGTAACATCTGAGCTAGGCTTAGGTTTTAAGAAATATGTAGGTGCAGAGGTAATTAATAATTCTGTGAAGAAAAGTATGTTTAACCCTGAACGTGTAAGCTATAAAAAATTCTTAAAACAAGGAGAGATGCATGCTGTTCTAGGACCAATTAGAGGAGAACATATGCCCACCACCACTACCACAGACTTTGATGGATCACACCATTTATATGGCAAAAAGTCAAGTGACTTGCCAGACCCTGATTGTAAAACAAAGGACTCTGTCTCTTGTTCTAATAGTGACAAGTCCTCAGACCCAAAGTTCACTAACTATATCTCAGGTGATTCAAGTGACAAGTCTAATTCACCCAAGTCCAAAGTAGCTGATGATGAACCCAAAACAAAGACAGTTACTTATTATGTTAAACACAATTTTGTTTCTAGTTCTGTTTCTGATAAGTTTTTATGTAATAAACAAAGTTGTGTTAAGAATAAGTCTTTGAAAAAGAAATCTTGTTTTGTGTATGGTAGTAAGTCTCATCTCATTAAAGATTGTGATTTTCATGAGAAGAGAATGGGTGTGTGTGCTGACCAAAAGAGACCTAGACCAATGTGGACCAATGTTAGTGCTATTCCCCCGTATGTTCCACAAGCAAATGTAAAATCCAGCAGACCCAATCCAGCTGATAAATCAATTTCTGCTGATAAGTCAGTTCCTATTGGTAAGCCAGTTTCTACTGGTAGACCTTTTCCAGCCGGTTGGAAAAGACATGTTGCTAGACCATTTTACAGACCTACTAGCACTTACTTTCAGAATGGTTCTTGGCCTAGTTATTTTGACCCAACATATATAGGGTGGAGGACAAGATGGAATACTACTGTTAAACCCTCAACAGGTTACTCTTGGAAAACACAAAGGAAAGGTTCATTCTGGGTACCCAAGAACAATAGTCTTTATCAGATGCAATGATTGAGGGGAGGAATAAGCCTAAGGGGAGGCTTATTGTTGTATTCTTTGTATTCTAATCTTTTTTGCAGCTGTTGGATTCTCATTGCTGCTGGTGGACACTGTTTCTACTGATAACTTGGTGTTTTTGCTGGTAGTACATTTTTCTTTGGTTTCTACTGCTGATTGATGGTATATTTACATATTTTATATTTCTTTTTCTTTCTTTCTTTCATTATTTAACGAAAAAAAATTAAAAAAAAATAATAAAAAAACATGTATTTGTATAATTTTTGTTTTCTCTTGTTTGCAGGTTTTGGTGTTTGGTTCATTACCACATAATAAATGGTAATCAACTCACCATGATGATGACGGAATTCCATCAAAGAGTTGGCTAGTCCAAAAGCAAACGGTTTTTGGTAAAGACACATCAATTCCGTTGATAGCTGTAATGGTTTGCTCAAAACCATAAGGTACTCAACTCACCCATGCTTCATTGCTGAGAGTTGAAATGGTCATCAATTCACCATGGTTGCTGCCCTATTGGGTAACCAAAGGATTGGCTAGCCTTGAGCAAACGACTACAAGTAAAGACATGTCAAATCCGTTTATTGCTGTGATGATTTGCCAAAAATCATTAGGGTTTTTTCAACACACCAATAATTCACGTTCTAAGTGTTAAACTGGTTTCTAGTTAACCAGGGTGATGCCATGATTCCACCAAATGACTAGCTAGCCCAAGAGTGAATAGCTACTTGGTAAAGGCTTATCAAATCTATTCATATTGCTGCTAGATCAATTGCTTGTGTATAAAAAGAACAGGTGGCTTAGTATTATGTACACTTCAAGAAAAATATTTTTATTTAGATCCATAGAGGATCATTGTTTATTAAAAAAACCTTCTTAGTAACTTTGATTGTGTTCTTATTATTCCACTGTGCTTATTCCTCCCCTCAATTCATTGTTGCTATTATCCTAGATAGGGCTTAAACGATCTTCTACAATCTCTGTTCTTCTGTCAAAGTCTTGTTAGCAACAAGCTTAATTGCTTTCTTCTTGACCACTGGATCATTGGCAATCATATATTCAATCTCTTTTTCAGTTGGCACATAGGTGAACAATGGAGAATTTTCTTTGAGAATAGTATGTGGAACAATGGAAATTGGATTAGGTGCAATGGTTGTAGTGGTTTCCAACTTATCCAACCTTTTTGCCTCCATGAAACTTGCAATTTCTTCCTCATCTTGCCTTTTCTTCTTTGTAGTTTCATCTTCCACTAATTTCCTTGCAACTTCAGCATCATAATCTATCTGAGCTTGTTCCCTTCTAGAAATCTTCCTTGGTTGCTCAGTATCTTTACTAATCATGACTGCTTTACCTTTCTCTGCTCTAATTCTTTCAGCTTCTTCTTCTGCAGTGGTAAAATTTTGACCAGCAGTGGAAACCATAAGCTCATCAGTTGAAAGATTTTGAGGAACTCCAATTGTTTCATCAATCTTCAAATCTTCAGTGCCAAAATCAAAGTCAGCATCAAAGTCATAATCATCTCCAAAATCAATTTTCCTACCCTTAGTTTCAGCATCTTTCTTCCTCCCCTATTTGGAAGAATTTCCCAAATCTTCACTAAATCCTTCTGAAGCAACATCTTGAGGTGAGGATGAAGATGAAAGCACAATTTTGGCAGATCTTTGCTTCTTTAACCCTTGAACTTCTTCCTACAAATTCTTAAGCACTTTATCAGATGTATCATACCCCATTGTTGAAAGATGTTTATGAATGTCTGAATTAGGTAATGTGATGATACCGTTGAGATCATCCAATTGGAGAATTCTCCTCCAGGATGATTTAGTAATATCAATAGTTACCCCATCCACTGTGGATCTAAGAGTTTCCACAGATTCATGTGTGTCTCCCTGTTCAATTGTTATGGACACCACAGTGTTCCAGAACTGTTTGATGTGAGAGACATATATTGTGGGATTTAAAGTTAAAGCATACCTAATATGGGTAGTGTTGAGGAAATCCATAATCTGATGAAAAACAGGGCCACTCTTTTTGTTTGACTTCTGCAAGTAGGCCACTTGGTTGTGCTCATCTGCAAAGTTTAGTATTGCCATTGTTTTGTGATAAAAAGATGAAAGTGTTAGTAATCTTGAATGATGATCACGCCGTATGAGAGATAAATTTATAATAGTAGGGTTTTGAGAAGAATGCGTAATGAGAATTATCTTTAGAATGTATTTATCTTTAAGAAAAGAATAAATTAAATTAGGTAAGAAGATAATTCACAAAGATTTAACCATATTAATATGGAAAACACGGTTACTTCTCAACGGCTAGTGAAAAATAAGATTACTGACACAACAGTTGCAACAGCTAGTTCACCAGTGGTAAAAATTTCACTTGCAGTGGTAACTGTGAACTAGCAGTGGTAATTTTTCACAAAAATTTTCAAGAGCAGTGGTAAGTAAATCAAGTAAAAATTCAGCTGTTCCTAGCATAGTTTTTAGCAAACTATCAGCTATCAATGGATTTGATGCGTCTTTACCATGAGCCATTTGCTATGGACTAGCCAACTCTTCATCACTTGGAATATGGTGAGTTGATAACCATATAGTTTTTGGTAAACTATCAACCATAAACGGATTTGTTAAGTCTTTACCAGTAGCCGTTTGCTCTGGACTAGTTTGCTGGATCTAAACACACCTTGATTTGTGTTAGAATGATACTTTGAGTTATACTACCAAGTATGAGGAATCTACTTAGTAATACTTAGAAGTTTGATTGTGAGTAAAAGTAGTTGTATATGAATGAGAATAATGTGTAAACCAAACTTTTAGCTTCAATATTATTAATAATAATAATACGAGTGATCTTTGTATCACTAGGGTTACAACCTTGAAGCTCTAAGAAAATCGTATGTCTAGCCTTAACCTAGGACCTTCTTTTATAGCACAAGGAGTCCTCTTCTACAAGATAAGTATAAGTATAATAGAATAGGATATACACAAAATCTATTCTATACTTATCTATGCACATTTCCAAACAATTATCCTGACAGCAGTGGTAATAATATGTACTAGCAGTTGTAATAAGTTTCCACTGCTAGTGCATTCTTCAGCAGTTGTAATCTCCATGCTTAACAGTGGTAACTGTTATTATAATTCCCAACAATCCTCCCCTAAACTTATGATTTCTTTACATATCCATAAGTTTCTTCAATTAATCAGCATCATTGAGGATATAGGGAATTCGTCTAAACACTTCATTTTCTTCTTAAAGCCTGCATAGCTCTTGAACAATGATCTTGTACCTTCTGAATCAAAGCTCTAAGTTTTGCAGTGTCTTCATGAACTCTTAATCTTGATGTCAACATTTCAGTAAGAGTTACTACTCTAAGTGGATATTCCTTCTCAACAAACATGAATACATCCACTCCAGCTGTTGTAGAAACATGATGAACCTCACATGAATCATAGTATGATCATGTGGTATGAAAAGCTGTAGCTTCAAACTTCCAGTAACTGTCATTAAGATCTGGTTCATAAAGTCTCCTCAAATCAACCCATAGCTGCATTTCCTTCATATCTTTGAGAGTATTAGCCTTGAATCTTTCATCAACTAACTTCTAAAGCATATCAAGATCACTTCTGTCACAAGGGTGATGCCACGTTCTAAGTGTTGAACTGGTTTCTAGTTAACCAGGGTGATGCCATGATTCCACCAAATGACTAGCTAGCCCAAGAGTGAATAGCTACTTGGTAAAGGCTTATCAAATCTATTCATATTACTGCTAGATCAATTGCTTGTGTATAAAAAGAACAGGTGGCTTAGTATTATGTACACTTCAAGAAAAACATTTTTATTTAGATCCATAGAGGATCATTGTTTATTAAAAAAACCTTCTTAGTAACTTTGATTGTGTTCTTATTATTCCGCTGTGCTTATTCCTCCCCTCAATTCATTGTTGCTATTATCCTAGATAGGGCTTAAACGATCTTCTACAATCTCTGTTCTTCTGTCAAAGTCTTGTTAGCAACAAGCTTAATTGCTTTCTTCTTGACCACTGGATCATTGGCAATCATATATTCAATCTATTCTTCAGTTGGCACATAGGTGAACATTGGAGCCTTTTCTTTGAGAATTGTAGGTGGAACAGTGGAAATTGGATTAGATGCAATAGTTGCAGTGGTTTCCAACTTATCCAACCTTTTTGCCTCCATGAAACTTGCAATTCCTTCCTCATCTTGCCTTTTCTTCTTTGCAGCTTCATCTTCCACTAATTTCCTTGCAACTTCAGCATCATAATCAATCTGAGCTTGTTCCCTTCTAGAAATCTTCCTTGGTTGCACTTGATCTTTGCTAGCCATAACTGCTTTACCTTTCTCCGCTCTAATTCTTTCAGCTTCTTTTTTTGTAGTGGTAAAATTTTGACCAGCAGTGGGAACCATAAACTCATCATTGGAAAGATTTTGAGGAACTCCAACTGTTTCATCAATCTTCAAATCTTCAGTGCCATAATTAAAGTTATCATCAAAGTCATAATCATCTCCAAAGTCAATCTTCCTCCCCTTAGTTTTAGCATCTGTCTTCCTCCCCTGTTTGGAAGAATTTCCCAAATCTTCACTAAAATCTTCTGTAGCAACATCTTGAGGTGAGGATGAAGATGAAAACACAATGTTGGTAGATCTTTGCTTCTTTAACCCCTGAACTTCTTCTTGCAAGTTCTTAAGCTCTGCTTTCTATTGAGCAAGCTCCGTGGCATGTTGTTGCTTTGTCTGTGCCAATTCTTTCTCTAGAGCTTTAACCTATTTGACTAAGTTGGTACAAAGTTCCATCAATTCATTAGTTTGCACACTGCCCTCGACACTTCCAACTGTGTGACCTATTGGGAGAGGTGAATCATAGGGCATTGATTCAGGCTCTTCTCTAGTTGGACTAGATTGAAGCCTAGAACCACCACTGCTTGTTCCTAAAGCAAAGGGCTCAGAATCAGGCAATGTTGTGATGAGAGGAGGTGGCTATTTTTGTCTCCTCTCATAAGTGTGAGTAACTGCAGGGGTGTGTTGAATAGGTGGAACAACAATAGTGGGTGTGTGTTGGGATACAATTAGGATTGTTGCATCTTCACCCTGTACCTGTGAAATCTTTGAAAGCATTTCAGGAAAAAGTGGTTTAAACTCCCCATTCCAAATTTTTGAAGCCTTATTCATATTTTGAAAAACTTTTAGCTTGAGACAGGGAGTTTTATAAACTCTTTTGTGGGTTTGCAGTGGAAATTCATTTAGCACTGCTTTCACAAACCGTGGATACATCAAAAATTTATATGAACTCTTTACATTGCCTTTCATACTATTTAAAATAAACTTTGAAAAATTGAAAGTCCTATCTGTGGCTAAGCAAACCAAAGGGTAAGCCATTGTTGAACTAAATTGTTCATAAGAAGTTTTCTTAGGACTTAGGCAATGTAAAAGAGTATGAATTAAAAACCTCCAATGGGGACAAAAACATCCTTTTCTGAAAGTAACCTTTTTATCAGATGTATCATACCCCATTGTTGAAAGATGTTTATGAATGTCTGAATTAGGTAATGTGGTGATACCATTGAGATCATCCAATTGGAGAATTATCCTCAAGGATGACTCAGTAACATCAATGGTTACCCCATCCACTGTGGCTCTAAAAGTTTCCATAGATTCATGTGTGTCTCCCTGTTCAATTGTTATGGACTCCACAGTGTTCCAGAACTGTTTGATGTGAGAGACATAGATTGTGGGATTTAAAGTTAAAGCATACCTAATATGGGTAGTGTTGAGAAAATCCACAATCTGATGAAAAACAGGGCCACTCTTGTCATTTGACTTCTGCAAGTAGGCCACTTGGTTGTGCTCATCTACAAAGTGTAGAATTGCCATAGTTTTGTGATAAAAAGATGAAAGTGTTAGTAATCATGAATGATGATCACGTCGTATGAGAGATAAATATATACTAATAGGGTTTTGAGAAGAATGCGTAATGAGAATTATCTTTAGAATGTATTTATCTTTGGGAAAAGAATAAATTAAAATAGGTAAGTGGATAATTCACAAAAATTTACCCTATTAATAAGGAAAACACGGTTACTCTCAACAGCTAGTAAAAAATAAGATTACTGACAAACAGTTGTAACGGCTAGTTCACCAGTGGTAAAAATTTCACTTGCAGTGGTAACTGTGAACTAGCAGTGGTAATTTTTTTTACAAAATTTTCAAGAGCAGTGGCAAGCAAATCAAGTAAAAGTTCAGCTGTTCTTGGCATAGTTTTTAGCAAACTATCAGCTATCAATGGATTTGATATGTCTTTACCATTAGCCATTTGCTATGGACTAGCCAACTCTTCATCACTTGGAATATGGTGAGTTGATGACCATATAGTTTTTGGTAAACTATCAACCATGAACGGATTTGTTAAGTCTTTACTAGTAGCCGTTTGCTCTGGACTGGTTGATTCTTATGTGGATTAGACATGGTGAATCAATAACCATTTGTTGTGTGTCTTAGTTACACACCTTATAACTCCAATCACTCAGCAAATATTGGTTGTTTTTCTGCATATTTAGTAAACACCATTCCTAACCAATATATTTTATCCCAAAGTAACTTTTTGAGCAAGTTACTATTCACAAAATATCTTTTCAAAGTCAACCCGTTTAAGTAAATAATATCTAAATTTACTTCTCCAACCTACCAAACAGATAAGAGTTAATATCCCTCTTAATTAACCTTCGGGTTTGACTTTGCATATAAAAGGGGCTTAATACGACACAAATCTTCATCAAAACTTTTCTTCAACATCACAAACCCTAAAATTATCATGAGCTTGTTTACACTTATCTACATCTCATCAGATGATTCATCTGATTGAGAAATAAGTTACTATTCTGACTCTGAAGAGCAATCATCAGGATGGAGTGGATATTTTCCTCCAAGTGCTTCAACTTTAACCAACATGAAGCCAAACAAAAAGGTCTCTACATCTGCTCCTACTCCATCTCTTGAGTTCTACTCAAGTTCTTCTTCAGATGATGATGATGATGAGTCCTACACCCTGTCCAAGGAGCTACCAAAAGCACTTACAACAACCCTTGAATCAGCCTTGGTGAATATGAAGTTGCTTGCACTAGAAAAGCCTGCAAGACTCCAAAAGCCACCAAAACAAGTGCTGGGTCTTGCTTGCCCAAGGAAGCAACTCTCTTTTGATAACAAGAGGAAGAGTACTTCGAAGGCAAAGCATGCCTATCAGGGGAAAGGCAAGAAGCCCATGGAGTAGTTGTTGTGGAGTGTAGGGTTTTAGGATGTTAAGCTTTTGTGTTTTGTGATTTGGATGATGTGTTTTACTCTCTGTTGATGTACTCTGGAACTTTTGAATAGTTGAATAAAAGTACTATGTCTTTTTATTTTACTACTGTGAGAGCAAAACTTTCCACTATTTGTACTATGGTTTCCACTGTGTTCTTAATCTTCTGCATAAAAGTTAGTAGAAAACCATATAAACATATACAAGCAATATTTGTACCTAAAAACTATCCTGCAACACTAAAGACCATTAGACATCAAAATTTTATAGGTTGAGCATTCCAATACCTGTAACCAAGTACTGAAACCTACCCACATCAAGCCCTTTTGTTAACAAATCAGCATAGTTGCCATCAGTATGAATTTTGACAACTTGAATGAGCTTTTTCTCAAAACAATCTCTGATAAAATGATGTCTAATATCTATATGTTTAGTTTTAGTATGTTGCACAGGATTTTTAATAATGTATATGGTACTACTATTGTCTATATATATAATGGTGTTCATGAAATTGTACACATAATCCAACAATTGATTCTGAAGCCATAAGATCTGAGCACAACAGCTTGCAGCAGCTACATACTCTGCTTCAGTTGTTGAAGTAGCCACCATTGTCTGTTTCTTGCATTGCCATGACACCAATCTACATCCAAGAAATTGACATCCTCCTGTGGTTGACCTTCTATCCAAACTTGCACCAGCATAATCACTATCTGAGTATGTGATTAACTCCATAGGAGATTCTCTTGGATACCATAATCCTAGATTAGGATATGTCTTCAAATACCTAAAAATCTTATCTACTACTATCAAGTGTGATGTCTTTGGAGTGACTTGAAATCTTGCACAAGCGCATACAACAAACATAATGTCTGGTCTTGATGAAGTAAGATACATCAAGGAACCAATCATAGATCTATAAGTATGCACATCTACATCTGCTCCACTAGCATTCTTTAACAATAGATGAGTAATCTTATCAGCAGGGGTATTTGAAGGTCTTACATCTATAAAGTGAAACTTTCTTAAAATCTCAGTCACATATTTGTCTTGACTGATAAAGATGCCATCTTTTCTTTGTTGTACTTGCAGTCCTAAAAAGAAAGTAAGTTCTCCCATAGAACTCATTTGAAACTCATTTTTCATCAACTTTTCAAACTCTTTGCACATCTCTTGTCTAGTAGATCCAAAGATGATATCATCAACACTTGAACCAGTAGAATATCACCTTTGTCTTTCTTGATGAACAAAGTTTGATCAATTTTCCCTCTATGAAACCCATTGTTCAAAAGATATGTAGCTAAGGTTTCATACCACTTCCTTGGAGCTTGATGTAAGCCATAAAGAGCCTTAACCACTTTATAAACCTTATTGGGATGTTGAGGATCTTCAAAGCCTGGAGGTTGAGAAACATAGACCTCCTCATCAATCTTCTAATACAGAAAAGCACTCTTGATATCCATTTGATAGATAGTAAAGCCCATAAAGGGTGCATAGGCTAAAAACAATCTAATAGCCTCAATCCCTGCAATAGGAGCAAAAACTTCTTCATAGTCAATACCCTCCTCCTGAGTGTATCCTTGGGCAACTAATCTAGCTATGTTCCTGATAGTTATACCTCTTTCATCTTTCTTATTTCTGAAAACCCACTTTGTACCAATCACTTTCATTCCATCAGGCAAATCACAAAGAACCCAAACCTTCTGAAGTTTGAACTACAACAACTCCTCTTGCATTGCTTCAACCCAACTTGATTCTTCTAAAGCCTTATATAGAGTTTTAGGCTCCACTTGTGATAGAAAACAGAAAAACAAACATTCATTCTTGTCTGTGTGCTTCTTGGACTCATAAACCTCACCAATGAACCCATGAACATCATTCATCTTTGTCTGCCTTCTTGTCTTCACACCTGATTGTAACTCACCAATTACATTTTCAAGTGGATGCACTTTGTGAATTGTAGTTTGTGATGTGTTAGGAATATCATATGTTGTAGGCATGTTAGTGGTTTCAACATCATCACAAGGTGTTTCCTTAGTTGAATTTTCCACATTTGATTCATCAATGGAGACTTCTGGTGGAGCAGTGGAAATAGGGTTACCACTGCTTTCAGGAATGTCTTTATTCAGAACATCAAAATTCACAACATTAGCATCACCTTCCTTTTCAGAATTATTTAAAGATTGTGAATCTTCATTATTATCAGCAAAGTCCCAAAGTTGCATGACAATTTGATCTTTATCATCTTTGCAAGGTTCATGTTAGGTCACCATTTTAGTAAACACAAGTATAAGAAATGAGATGAGAATAAGAGATGGTTGATTATAAGATTATGAAGAGTGAAAGAACAAGAGTTTCATTAAGATATTCAAATAACCAACAATATTAAAGTTTACATAAGCTTAGTATATATAGGGGAGGAGTAGGGCAACACACCCTTCCTCCCTCATTCATCTAGAAAACGTGGGCTTCAAGCCCATTGGACTTTAATACATAAGCCTTTGATACGTGGGAATCGCACTAGGCTTTACCTCTCAAGGGATCCTGGGAAGCTTACAACCCCCACCAGGCAGTGTACCTGATCGTTGTAGTATAGTATAGTGACAAGTACCGGGGGATTGATCGTTCAGCTAGGAATAGCGTCGCTAGGATTAGAAAATCTAAATACTAGTTCTAAAGGTGAAGGATGATTATTTTTGTATTTTTATATTTTTTTTAGAAAGCAAGTAAAAATCTCGGGTTTGAAGGATTTGGGCGGAATTAGTTGCTAGTTAACTAACCCAATACTAAAGATGCAATCAAAATAAAATACTAAAAATGAAAATAAACTAAATTATACTAAAGTTGTGAGCAATAAGTGGAGAAAATATGTTTACTTAGATTTCACTACTCCCTAGACATCTTTTACACGTTAATTACTTGTTATAGTTGCATGGATGACGAATTGTATTCCTTTATATCAATCATGGGGTGGCGCACTTAACTCCCCAATTCTATGAGCTCTTATCTCCTCCTATGCCATGCCCAGCACAACCATAGGGATTATAAACAGTGGCTCATGCATTAAATACAACCAATAAAGACCTAGTGCACATCGGTTCATGTTTCCTAAGACGTTCAAGCATGTTACCATTTGGAAGTCTGCCAGTTTTCTTAAGCCTAACATTAAATTCATTCATCCAAAACATCTATAAACAAGTAATCAACACATAATTAACATCTAGGTTTCATTAGATCCAAGCAAACACAAAATAGATCTAGCCTAGCATGATGGAATTAAGATAAGAACAAGAGATAGACAACCAACACATAGACATATTAATTGAATTAAAAGAATACTTATCTCAATTACACATGAAAGGTATCAAGGGCTTAGAACCCTTGAAAAACCTGTAAAATTCGCACCAAGTTCGTACTTAGGGTTTCTCCAAAATTTCTCTCCCTTTAATGTGAAAATTCGAAAACTATATATAGGAAATAGGGTCTGACGGCGTCAAGACAAAACCTGTGACGCCGTCACCTCGCCGCCAAAACTCTTCTCGGACTGCCTTGATCTACTTTTGACGCCGTCATGTGTTATGCATTTCCAGGCCGTCATGACTTTTACTCTTGACGCCCTTCTTCGTGACGCCGTCAAATCTGTACTAGGTCGTCATGGAAATTACTCTTGACGCCATCAGGAATTCCTTCTTGACGCCGTCAACTACTGTTCCCAGCAAGAAAAATTAAGACTTTGGCGTTTTCTTCACTTTTATGCTCCAAAAACGTCCGAATTGCTTCCTTTTCCAGATTTCACTCCCAAAGTACCTAAAATCACAAAAGGAACGATTTATGGCAATATTTGATCAAATAAGTTCAATTTCGGGCATAAATGACCCCCTAAAAGTGGTTCATTTTTTGCCTCATCATATACCCTTACACTTGAGATTTGCTTGTCCTCAAGCAAATGCGCTTTTATTCTACTCAAAATACAAGTTAGGGGTCATTTAACACTAATATAAAAGTAATTACAACAAATAATCGTTCCACTAAAGACCAATAGACAAGCACGGAGGTCATACACTAGCACCTCACAAATAGTGTTTAGATACTCACATCTCTCGGGTGTAATAAAATATAAATTACAATATGGAAACGGAAGATATCTCTCACTACCTGTCATAGCAAAATAGATTACCATAGGCTTGGGAAAGGATCAAACCTCCACCACATGGCGTAAGCACCTAGGATAAACTATCAAAGAGGTCCTTTTAAAGGGTTGTAACGTTAGGTGTAGGGATATGAAATACACGGTTTTGTTGGATAAAGGAAGTTTTACTGGTGGCGAGTTAACAATCTTGGTTAATTACATGTACAATATGGTGTTGCTAAGCCAGGACTAGACTCGACTTAAGCTAATAAATTAAAAATAACAAAAACAAAAAATAAACATAGAATAAAAAGGGATGGTAGTCCGTATGTTTTTTCTCCTCTCTTTTTCTATTTTTTTTTTGTGCATACACTCTTACCCTACCATCCAAAATAATACATCATAGGGGATGAACATTCCCCTTACACTTGAATTTTTACATACTTTACAATAAACTAATCTAATGACTCGAATTAAGAAAATCAAAACACTTGGAGCACTTTTAAGATTAACGTACATATGGGGGTAATAATATGATGTTCTTCCCCATTACTCCATAAATAAGTACTTACCCATGAGTCCCAATCGTCCCAAAACAATATGTACAAGGATATGACTCGACTTAGCAACCATGTAATCAATTAGATAGTTAACTTAGGGTTTAACAAATAACAATAATGCACTAAAAATGAGCGCATATACGGAAGGCTAAGGCAATTTAGGTGTACATTTAAGTGGGGTGTAACAAATTTTTCCTTTAAGTAAAATGCTTAAAGTTTGAAACGAAAAGATAGGCTCGGAGGGGTGTACTAGGGGTTTCGTGTACTAAAAATGAGTACAACGCTAAGGGTGTGGGAAAAATTTGTTGACTTAACTAGCCAAGTAATATGACTTAAATGGTCAAGTAATTATGATACGGGTTTAACACAAGGGTGATCCTAATGCCTCTTATCATGTAGTAAATCCTACTACACGAATGTAGTCTCACTAGCGGTCTCGGGATGCATCACTAACGCAAGTTCTAGAATCTAAATGCTACCGGTACACTCATAAGCACTAATAGTAAATGCTTTTCCTATCAAATCTAAAGGCGAACCTCACATATTTGGGTGGAAAATTTTTCTGAATATACGGTTATGTGCTAGTCATACAATCTCCTATCCATGAGACGCTTGTTATGGCTAAAGTTTCACTCCTAAATGTTGTAAAAAATTTTAAATTTGGCGCTAAAATTACACTAACAAGTATTTCTCATAGTTTTATTACACATTTACCATTAAACAAAACAAACTCAAGCGAAAGTGTATATGTAAGGTATCATCTTTTTACCCTCCCCTTACACTTAAGATGAACATTGTCCCCAATGTTCAAGTAAAGAATGTAAAAGTTAAAAAGTAAAAAGAATGAAATCAAATACTCCCCGGATTCGCTCAGTATGGATAATAAGGTGGCCAGGTTAAATCTTCCTCCAAGAAAATGAACAATCAAAGCTTCCCTTCCAGAAAAATAAATCATCTTCTTGTCAAACATAACCTGTAAAACCTGAAAAAAATAGACAAAACAACCTCGCATAAAATCGGCGGCATCCTATATAAGTTATTAAATCCTAGAGAACAAGATAAGATATAATGCTTGTGGAATGAAGTTTGCAGATTTCCTGGAGATTATAAAACTTAATAATTCACAAAAACCATAAGACTCCGTTAGAAAAACAAAACCGGTAAAATTTCCAGATTTTTACACTTGACACCGTCAAGAGTAAACTCGTGACGCCGTCAGAAGTGACCTGCATAAATTCTTATGTTAAGTTTCCGGAAAATTTCTGGAAAAACTTGGTCCTACTTCCTGGAAATTCCTGCAAAACTTCATTATGACTCAATGCAAGCATTTGACTCTAACAAGTACTAATACACATGTCCATTTATTATTGTTGTGGTTCATGCTCAATTTCATTCTTACAAACAAATTTGGATCTCCGTTACACTTATGTTTTGCAAAATACCTTTATATGCAATTAAGACGAAGTTAAAAACAAAATAAAGCATTTTCACAATTTACTTTGAAACATGAGCCACAAACAATAAAAATAAAACATGCATACGGAAACAAATAGAATCAAACAAACAAACAAACAAACAAATAAAAACACACAAAGCATGGGTTGCCTCCCAATAAGCGCTTGTTTTTGTTCGAGTCACGAGCCTGACTCTACCCTTATTTAACGGAAATAAGAGAGGTTTTCCCTACACTTATGATTAAGTGCGGGTGATAGTAGCGATACACACCTTCTCGGTGGAAGTATGCCATGTGAGGAAAGAGTGGTGGATGAATTATATGCTCAAAGGGGTGTGCTCCTATCATCATAACCTTACCTAATTCAATCGGGTTAATGGGTGGATTAAGATTTTCTCCTAGAAAGGGATCATTTTCAATCAACTTTAAGAGATTACTAGTTGGGGATCCATCTTGACCTAATAAACCCGGTTTAAACCCATAATGTGTCTTGTGATAAATCATGAATGGGTGATGTAAGCATGTAAGGTTATGTTCCACTCCTATATTGGCTTCCTCTCTACAAGACATAGAGTCTACTACCTTTATCCCAAGACTACCCAGACTATATGGTTTTATGGGTGGATCGGGACCTTTTTCAATTCCTAAATTCACATCTAGAGATGGAAGATTAGGTAACGGCTTTGGTTGAGGCTTCGGTTCATCAAAACTAGGAACTTCCCTAGAACTAAAAGTAAGGTTATCATTATAAGTATTCAAACCTATATCCTCTAGTTGTGTTTGGTTCAAAGGTTCTACCTCAATTGGGATTCCTAAAGTCTCATCTACTTCATCTGAATAAGTCACGGGTGGTGTGTATACCTCAAATGATGGTAGGACTTGTGGGGTATTTGGTGAACTTAGATTTTCTACTTTATCATCCATCTTATCAAGATCACCTATATCCTCAACATGTGTTTCATTATAATCCAACCCTAACATTTTCCCAAGTATCTCACGTACTTCTTTAGGCATCTCAACTTCTATGTCCGAATCATATTGATCATCCTCAATATTCTGACTGCTATATACAAATTGCCCAAGAGATTCATCATATGTTTCTTGAGATTCATCATCATCGATCATAGGACCTAGGTCTTTTTGATCAATGTGATCATGTTCGGATAAATCATCCATCACATCAAGGTCACCTATGTGTTCAGCTTGTACTATGGCATTACATGACAACCACTTAGGTATCTCAACACTAATATATTCATCCCCAAACAAACTTATTTGATGATCCTGGAAATTTATATTCAATTGACTTGTACTAACGTTTGTTGGGTTGTCTACCCAATAATAATATTGGGTACAATCTTTGTGGAAAACTAGAAGGGGGGGGGGGTTGAATAGTTTTATGTCCTTTTAAATTTACTTCCAAAATATTTTGTAGGTTATAAAAACTTTCGATTCGATCTTAAGTGAGTTCAAGCAACAACCAATATAAGCAAGTCTAAACAAATATTGAAAGTATTGAAATATAATGAAGAAAATATAGAGTTAGAAAGATCAAACCACAACACGTGAATTTATAGTGGTTCGGCTACAAGGACACCTTCCTTGCCCTACTCCACTCCCCGAGTACCACACTCGAGAGTTTTCTTCACTATGTCAACAAACTCCTTATGGTGGAGAAACCTTACACACCTTGGCTTACACAAGTTAACGACACTAAGCTAAATGTCGAGTTCTAATCGTAGCTAGAACCAATCTCACACCAAATATCACACCACGTGATCTTCACACCTTAATCACACCTTCACACCTTCTTCAAGACTTCACACCGTCTTCACACCTTGTCAATCTTCACACCTTCTTCTATGCACAACTAAGTCACAACTACTAAACTAGTTTACAACACACCAAGATTCTACAATCAACAAATATACACAACACCTTAACAAATAACTATCACTAGTACTATATGAAACTAGCTATACACAACACCACTACAATAAGATGGATGTAGAGAAGTGTTCTTCTTCTTGCACTTGAATGGATGAAGCTTTGGATCACTTGGAAACAAAGACTTATGAAATATATGATCAAAGGATTTTAGATCTAGAGAAGAAGATTGGATCAAAAAGTTTATAGTGCAAAAAGGTGAGACAAATATGTGGAATGATCCAATATTTATAGGGCCAGATTTTACTGTTTGGGAGCGTGCCGGTCCCCTTAATTGTAGGCCGGTCCCCTTAATGATTAAGGGGGCCGCCTAGTAAAATTAAGGGGGCCGCCCTCCTGAACGTTCCAAAAGTTTTTCTGGATAAAATTTGCCCTTTTTGGTTGGAAATTTGAAATCATATTTTTGTGGTTTAATAAAGCTTTACCAAAAATGATTTACAAATATATATAAAATGTTAAAATCATTTTATATAATGTTATGTATTAATATAAAATTTCCTTTGATCATGTAATGCATAAGTTACTAAGTTTATGCATACCTTGAGTGATATAAGATGTAGAGGTAAATATTTGTCACCAAATACTTGTTTATGTCTTATTCTTGACTTAATTTGATTTAAGTTTTGTGATTATCAAAACATAGGTTTATTGAGAAATATTAATAACATTCACAAACATTATTTATATCAACAATCTCACCCTTTTTGATGATTACAAAATTTAAACTCATTAACTCAAAAATTAGTTTTTAAACAAGTATTTTAGTGAGTTTATATGTACTTCTCCCCCTTTTTGTAACATCAAAAAGGTTATGCCGACAAGTTTTCATTCGTGAAAATTTTGACGGGTAGAAACTCCCCCTTGATGTGTACTCCCCCTCGTTTGGGGGCACCAAAAGAACGAGCTATGGAATGCCTGCAAAACAAAAATATTAGAAGCACAAGTATATACATGTACACAAATATAGGGTGATGAGAAAAGAAAGAAACATTCATATTAGAGCAATAGTTGTGTTAAGACACAACAATACGAGTACATAAGCTAAGAACATAATAGCAAATACATAAGCCAATTAATCAAGAAAGATACATCATCATGCAAAAGTACATGGACTTCATAGAGCTTGCAAGCAAAAGGGGTGGCAAAGACTTTATTTATTAAGCATATCAAATGCTTAATTTGGAGAGCATGATGGTGATGGTGATGGTGGAGGAGTGGATGAGAATTGTGGTGGAGGAATTATAGGAGAGGATGGTGGAGTTGGAGGTGGTGGTGGGTTGGTAAGCAAATGTTCAATATATGAAAACATATATTGAATTTCATCTTTAAGGCCAAAGATGATGGTTCGGTTGTGGATACAACAAAGGCAAGTATCACCATGTGATTCAAGCATCCTCCAAGGTACGGGATTGGTAAAGTATGGTGGTGTAATTTGTGGAGATGAGAGTTGAGTATCAAGTGGTGTTATTGGTGAAAGTGAGATTGTAAGATGGGTGGATATAGGTTCTTGTGTGGGAAGTGGTGATGATACTTGTGGTGACAAGTGTGAATTGATGTAGTCATTGATTGATGAGGTTGAGGGTAAGGAAGATGAGGAAGTTCCATGAGTGGAAGGTGTTTTGGATGGTGCATTAGGTGCACTTGGAGAGGAGCATTTTGGTGGAGGTGATGGGGTTATGTTGTCTTCATTTGTTAAGTCAATGAAGAGTTGTTTTGGAGGAATGACCACAAGTTTTTGTTTCTTGGAGGTTTTGGAGTTTGAGGTGCTTGGAGGAGTCATGATGATATGATGAATGATGTGATGAAGAATGGTGATAATGGAGGGAATTTATAGTATGGAAATGGGTGATTTAGGTAAATGTTTGAAATGGTTGAAAGAGATTCTAAAATCAGTTGGGTCAAAATGGGAAATGGCAGCTGAAACTAGAGAAAGGATTCACAAGATGCAAAAGAATACAGTAAACCCAGTTCCAGATGACCGGTCCCCTTAATTGTATGCCGGCCCCCTTAATAATTAAGGGGACCGCCTAGGGAATTAAGGGGGCCGCCCATCTGGTGTTTTCCCAGACGACCAGAAACCCAAAATTTGAAAAATTTGGTGATTTTTCAAGTGTGTTTTTCCAGCAAGCTCTATTAGGAGTACATACATTAGGAATGATGATATATAAACATATATATTTAATCAAATTTTGCATGCAAATAAACATATTATAATCCATATTGAAAAGAAGCATGGCATAACATTAATATAGAAGCATGATAATAATTAAAGTCTAAACATCATTCCGAATAACACAAGAAATTAACACAAGTATTTCCGAATAAATCGGACAAATAGCAAACCATACAAATGTCTAAAAGAAACAAGTAATAACAAGTAGCAACACGTCAATATCTTCTACTTCTTTTTCTTTCCAAGCATCTTCCTAAACATCTTCCCAACGGATTTGAATCCCCCTCGAAGTTATTCACGCATTTGTTGTTGACGATTGATGATAGACGTTTGACGAGTGAAGAGAAGCTCATCGGTACGTTCATGAGGAAGAGGAATTTGATACTCGGTATCATCAAGATCGGAAAGATCTTCAACAAAGGTCGTGGGGGATGGAGTACTAACACGTGAGGTGTCTTCCTCCTCATCATCACGATGAGATGTAGAACCACGAGGCCTAGAATACAAAGGAACACGAGATTTTCCTTTGTCACTGCGAGGACGGCGAGTACGAACACGAGTAAGTTGGTTCAAAGTAGGAAGGATATGAATGTAGTAGTCTCTTTGAAGATGTGGGTAATGTTCCATCACATAACGATAAAGTCGTGTGAGAAACATACCGTAAGGAAGATTGGCATTTGGGGTGTTTTTGGCGGACATGATTCGATGAACAAAAAGATAAGCCAAATTGTATTGCTCTTCAGCAATAACACAA
This sequence comes from Artemisia argyi, assembly GCA_030686995.1. Classification (NCBI taxonomy): domain Eukaryota; kingdom Viridiplantae; phylum Streptophyta; class Magnoliopsida; order Asterales; family Asteraceae; genus Artemisia; species Artemisia argyi. Next base: position 85,153,354 of record CM060676.1, read on the forward strand.
TAAAGCATGTGGGCAATGCTCACCGTGACATGATCACGGTGACCACCAGTACCAAACGCATTCTCTCGAATGAGTTCTTCCCACTTCTTCATATCTTGGCTTAGCTCTTTGAGGAGGATTTGATTGGCATGAATATCGACATTCTTCGACTTGATTACTCGACTAGTCGTACGACGTTCTAGTTCAAGCATTCGACGAATGTCTTCAGGACTAGGAATCTCAGAATAGTAGGGGCCATCCTGAGGACGATTTCTTTCAAGAGTGGAAAGATCCCATTCATTTGAGAAAACGGCTTGGCCGTTGAATGGGATTCTAAGAATTTGCCCAAATTGAGCAAGAGTAAGAGTGATGAATTGATTTTGAATCATGAAGGAAATGAGGAGATGACCATAGGGATCGGTTTGCACCGTCACTTGGCTATAGAAGTCGAGGATAAAACGAGGAATGATAGGTTCGTTGATTTGGAAAAGACATTCAAAACGAATATTGGTGAACATTCGTTCGGTTTGATCATTTTCATAGAAAGATGGATCGACAATTCATCCTTCGTGAATGTTTCTATTTTCAATAGGACGATAGAAACATGCAACTGAAGGAGACATGCCGGGAGTAGAAGAGACATTTGGAATGTATTGTTTGGTTTTGGAGACATCACCAACCGTGGTCTTAGGCATTTTCACCTAAACAATATAACAACAAAAATAAAATTAATATAAAAACAACTATCATGCATATGTTATATATTTATATAATTATATGCACTATATGTGGAACGAAATTCTACTTCGACACAAAAAAATAGTCAATGAAGTAGTTTCATGATGTTCCTTTTATTTTGATTTTAAACTCGTTTAGAATATATAATATCGAAGAGTATGATATCATAATTCATTTCGAAATAAGGCTAGATATATATTAGATTATATATCTTCCATTCCATAAGAGTTTGACACAACATAAGTTTGTCTAAAAGATTAAAATGCGAATTTTAGTTTTCAAAAATATCATTTTTGAGATAAACCAAACGCTCCCTTACTAGATAAAAACATCCTAAAACATCAGTATATATATTGATTATATATCTTAATGACGTCTATTGATTTTAGTAGTATTAACAAGTTTTATGAACAAGTTTTAAGTTTCAAATAACTACATATAGTTATAGTTTGTTCATGAACCAAACGCCCATGTTGTCTTCATGAACCATTTTCTAATAAATTGAAAAGTATGTTTTGATTGTTTTGGACGTTAAAACAATGTAATGTAGTAAGTTTTAAGTGGTTTTTAAGAGTTATATCAACAATGTGCCTTTTGAAAAATAAAATTCGACTAGGGTTTATGGGCGATTAATGATTTTGACCAGATGATATGTTATACTAATTTTGAGTTGCAAAACATCATCCTAATCCTATGGGGAGCATTTGGTAGTTCAATTTCTAGCTTCAATAACACTTAAAATCGAATTAAAATGAATTTTAATAAAATGCATAATTATTGATTAGACACCAAATCGAATGAAATGTGATGAAATGCATGTTGGAAAACTTACAAAAGATGTTGTTATATGTTTGGTTGATGTTTGCCCCTTGCGAAATAACCCCGGATTGGTGATTTGGTGAAGGATTTTGGTGGTTTTGGAGGTTTAGTTTCGTTCACAGCAGTATAGGGGAAGAGGTGAGTGAGTAAATGGAGTGTTTGGAAATGGAATTAAGGAGGAAAATGATTTTGGAAGTGTCAGATGGCCGGCCCCCTTAAACATTAAGGGGACCGCCCTCGATAACAAGCCGGTCCCCTTAATCATTAAGGGGGCCGCCTTTGAAACTTTCCAAATTTTGCGGAATTCGTTTCTGGAACAAAAATATTTATACGTATATAATTAGATTTATAATATATAAAAAATACGTAAACGTCTATTGGCACGATGATAAAATTCTTAACAATTTTTAATTACCGTTTCGATAATTAAAATATACCTTTGACAATTTTTGGATAAAATGATCAAAGTGTTAAGTTGATGAAGGGTTTGAGGTGTGTTCGGGAATATGTGAATAAGTGTATATATATATATATATATATATATATATATATATATATATATATATATATATATATTGTTTATATATAAGTATAAATGTGATTGAAAGATGGGTTGATGAGTGAGATTTGAAGGATAGTAGCGGAGATAGGATATAGTTGGCGAGAGGAGTTTGTTTCATCCATAGTGTTCACGTGCGAAGGCGTTCTTGCATTATAAAAGTCCACTTGACTCATATCCCTTCATCATCATGAGTCTCCTAAAAGAGGACTTACTAGAATAACGTGAGGGGGGGGGGGGGGGGGAAAGAAAGGGTTCGATAAAGAACGATTTCTTGGAGTTCTAGAAAGTCAACAAATGACGTATCTAGGTTATGTACAAGTGAATATATATATGTATAAATATATTTAATATATTACGTATAATAGTATATATATGTATATATAAGTATATATGTGATTCTAACAAATAGAAAACAATAACAAATTATATCTAAATAATTGACGAAATCAAACAATGCATATTTATCTAAGCATGGCAATGAGTTGTGAAAGAATGGCGTACCCGGTGGTCTTCAAAAGAAATCTTCAACATCATCAAGATGAAATATAGACTTTGAAAAAGTCTATGTTGAGAGAAAAACCAAGATTGCCTCAAGGAATGTTCGTCTAGCCATTTGATCTCCATTGTCCTTTTGGTCCAAAGTTGTTTGGTCCAAACATGTTTAACATTTGACTCGGGTGCATGAAAGGTGGTAGAATGCCCCAAGGATTGTAGCTTTGTTGGTAGTTCCACATTTGATTACTATTGTTATTATAGTTTTGTCTATTTTGATTTCTTCTTGGTTGAGGTGTTTTAGACCTAGGATGAGAATTATTTGGTTTTCTAGGTGGTGGAGTTTTAGATCTTATTTTGGGTTTAGAAGATCCTACTTCGGTCTTTAAGGACGGTTTATAAAAATCTTTAACTTCTTCATCGTTGGCAAGAGGTATTTTCTTATCATTAATAAGTATATACTTAGGATTAGATTTTAAAGGTTTTTGTTTGTTGAGTTCACTTTCAAA